>JAPCWY010000007.1:39800000-42200000 GCA_028455895.1 Rhodomyrtus tomentosa
CGTCAAAACTCATCCCTAACACGTGGCATCTTTAGGGTTAACCAAAATCTGATTCCATTACATTCATATGCAACTGATCACGGCTTCCTTACGTGCATATCACGTGACTCCTCGAGGTAACTTTAGGTGTTAATAACTGCAAATAAATTATCCACGTCAACGTAAACGAAGCCACATAGGATGTACGGCGTCCACATCAGCGATTTTCGGCCAAAGAATTGATCGGATGGACTCAATTGGCCAGTAGGAAAAATGTTTAGGATTAAATTGGGAAAAATTGAAAGGTTTGAGACGAAATTGGCAAGAGTGCAATAGGTTTAGGACTTTTTGGATAATTTTTCCTAAATTTGAAGATCAAATCGAGCAAACGGACCCCTAATATTCAAACCAGGATGTTTCCTGCTTCATAATACAAAATGTAACATGCGATTAAGACAAAGCACGCACTAATTACCTCACAAGAGTAATTAGAGGAGTCAGCCAAAATGGGCTGGATCATATCACCAACTACGACCAATTTTTTTAATACCGACTGCCCGATCGATCAACGTACGTTCAACGGCTGCACAATCTTGACTCTCTCTATCTCTCTCTTGCGTGTTTTCTTTGGTCGGCATGCAAGCTCTAGGAAAGTGCTGCGTTGTTGTTCTTATTATTATTATTATTATTGTTTTTTTTTTTGTAGAAATACAGAGGCTCTTTCTCTCTAATATAATTTCGAGGCTTTTTTGTTCTTGTCTCTCTCTCTCTCTTTTTTTTTTTTTTTTGCATATAATTGCGGCATCTTCGGGTACGGTAAATAACGTGTTCGGACAATCATGATTCGATTGAAATACACGTAGAAAGAAATCGACCCTAGAAAATTGTAGGCAAAAAAAAAAAAAAAACCTTATGGAAAAAATCGAGAACGGGTCACCACAGTCCTGGTGCCACGTGGATTCAAATTGAAATCTTATGAGGTCCATTTCCTCAATATTGTTCTTTGACAAAGCCATTAGGAAGACCAAGCCAGTTAAAAACCAAAATCCAGTAACCCCGAATTGACCCTTTTCTTGATCCGTGGTACCAGTACACCACCCACAAAGAAAATGAAATCCAACAAAAAAATAAATGGAAAATAAAATGGAAAAATGTGCGCATTAATCATTGCATCAAACTTCTAGGAGAGACTTGCTTGATTAATCAAGCCAGGTAGTTGTTCAATACAATATAATTTTCTTTTTTTTTTGCGCAATTCAATTCGGTTGGGTTTCAATCATTTCTAGAAGAAGAAGAGGGCGCACGTGGTTGGCTCATCGCCTATCTCCTCCTTCCCTCTCTCTCTCTCTCTCTCTCTCTCTCTCTTCTTCTGCGATATAAAAGATTTTCCGACAGCTTCTTCCTAAGACACTGCCCCCACAAGATCCTGAAATGTCAAACAAGACAGGCCACATCGCAGGGTAATGTTAATGGTAATGGTAATGGCCCCCCTTCGACGCAAGTAGCAGTAGCCATTAACAGTGCCTTCTGAACTTCCAAGTTCCAACCAACCCTCAAATTCTCTCCCAAACCAGACATACATATAAGGCCCATGAGAAATTCCTGTACCCTTTCGTGGAAAAACTTAAGCTCGCCTGACGACGAACGCCTCGATCGGTTGGGGAGGGAAAAGATGGAGGACAGGAGGATGCAGTGGAGCGGCGTCGGTGCTGATGCTCCGTCCTTCTTCCTGTTCGAAGCCACCGGGGACTCCGAGGTCGACGGCGGGCACGAGGAGGAGGCTCCGATGGAAGAGGACGACGCGGCGTCCTGCAGCTACGACTCCTCCGACTGGACGGACGCGGGCGGGGTCGCGGGTTGCGATGTGACGGCGTGGCTCGGGGACGGTCGCGAAGAGGATGACCAGGACGAGGAGCTCGAGGATGAGCAGAGCAGCCGCGCGCAGCAGCTTCCGGGAGCTGAGTACAAGTCCTGCGTCTCGGTGGAGTCGACCGGCGAGTTGATGAACGAGATGGAGAGGAGCAAGCTGTTTTGGGAGGCTTGCCTGGCTTCTTGATCCCTGGGGCGGCGGTGCTGCTGCTTCTTTCCGGCCGGCTTCTCCAGCGTTCGCCGTCGAGCGTTCAAACTTCAATCCGCTTGGCGTTTATGAATTCTTTCGCCTTTTGTTCAGCCAATAATTGCACATAGGAATGGAAATTATGCCTGACTTATTGTCGAGCTATGCCTCCATGTTACATATGAATGGAATGGAGAAGGCTTGATTCTTTAAAAAAATCTATTTTCGGTTCAAGTGTGTAGTTCCTTGTGGAATGCTGCGAATTCTCGAGTACGAAGTATCCCTCGCTCACAAAATCTCAGCTCGAAAGTCGAACGGGATCATGAGCCCGAGCGCGCACGGGCATTCAAGGGAGTATACTTTTAACTTGACTTGCATGGTTTCTACTAACGTTACTCAAACTCGAGGGTTAAAGCTCAAATAGCGGACGGACGATAAGGAAAAGCTCGAGTAGCTCGCAAGCAACCATGCTCGTTCGCACCCGTATCGAGCTGCCAAACAATCTCCCATCAGCAGTCAGAGCTCGGAAAAACATTCAGAGAAGCGAAGCAATCTGAATACTTCGAGTCTGTTCCTTCTCTCTCTGCCACTTCAAATTGTTTGGTTAGAAGTTTCGTTGATTTCTTCTGCCAGTAGATCAAAATGCTACACGCTATCATCATGCTGATTCATACACGCACAAGGGCAACCTACGGCAGCATTACTGAAACCAGAAGAATTTCATGACCACCCGGAAAGGGTAAACTTCCAAATTTTCTGCAGTTTTTCTCCCATTATGACTCTGTAGGACAGGCTGTTTCTTCCTGCTTCAGAAAGACAACTTCGGTGGTCCAAAGTTTGTACCCAAATGCAACCACCACCATCACAAGTAGACAGTCCACAAAACCAGAAGAACGCACCTTCTTCCACGTCCCCAAATTTATTGCAGGCCTGCCTTACTGCACGACCGATAAATGCGAAAGAAACTGCTCCGTTTCGAGGCTCTCACTCCTCCGTGCCCCAGGCATATGACAATGAGAATGAAGATAGACGGTCACGATTGCACACGAATACCGACTAATGTAAATTGCACGAAAGAGGCACAACCAGAGGTAATCCACCGAAGGATCACACTACTCTCCTCCTACATCGCACACGGTAGAAAGTACACAGATCAAGACCAACCACATATCAATTTCACGTACAGATTGAATCGGGCGAGATTTCCATCACAAGGTTAGGATCCTTGGTTAAGAAAACTACAAAACAAGCATGAACTTTCAGCAGCTCAGCCCTGAGCTGAACCACGATCCTAAAAATCCAACACTAGCAAAAAGCACTCCCAATCACTTTTTGAAGCCAACACGCCTAGAAGTATAATGTACACAAGATAACGAAGCCATGACTCTAAGACAGCACCATGAAATCTGCAGAGTATGATCCCAAAGAAAGGGGAATAAGAGTTTGGTCAGACATGCGAGGGCATACAGGAGAACGGTTCTACCATTTCCATGTCGTTCATTCTTTCGCGTTCCTTCTGTTGGACTCTTTGTGTCAGACGTCCGAGGGCATGCAGGAGAACGATTCTGCCATTTCCATGTCGTTCGTTCTTTCGCGCTCCTTCTGTGGGCTCTTTATGTCAATTACTTGTGCCTCTCCTATCCTCCAGCTTGTCCCAGATTCTTCTCCATCGCTAGTCGTCAAGGTGGAAGTCTTGTTTTTGCTATCGGTGAACGAAATACCCGACTCATCATTGACATGCGAGCAATTGCTAGGACTTCCATAGTTTTGTTCCACTTCACTCGATGGCCTTTCAGGCGAAACATCTGCATTTTCCGCATGAACGCATTCTTCCAATTGCCTCAAGAAGGAATCCTCTATTTCACTCAATGATCTGCCTTCATCTTCGTCCACGCAGCTGCGGCTGTAATTCGCCTCATAGTTGTCATCAAAGTCTGACGTTGGCCCTCTTAACTCACCGCTGGTATCCATCTCTTGCTGACTATCATATTCATAATCAGTTTGTCTCCCGGATGAACGAGATGACATGGGTGAGTACCCTCCAGCAGCAGCCTCCTCACGTTCTCTGAGAGTCATCATGATCAGAGTCTTGAGCAAGTTCATTACTTGCACAGCGTGCATCAGAGCTGTCAATGGATCGGACATCTACACAGAAAAGAAGAATCCGATGCTTAAGTTCTCTTGCTCTTTGGAAGTTGAACTTTGTTTTATAAGTTCAACTTAGTGATAACAAATTCATAGTCAATTTTCGGAAGAATTACAGAGATCCTGCAAATTCGAGCTAGTCTTTTAGTATCATAATGATAAAAGTTCAATAGTTTTTGTGAACTTCTTATAATTGCAGTTGCGACTGGAGTGTTCTCTTTCAACCGCTTTTCTCTTTCCTCAGCAAGTGAAAAATAGAATCATCTTGCGAACAGATATCGAGCAACCAATCTCATCCTCCCCTCACCTCGCGGTCTACGGTCAACATAACAAACATGTCGATTTTTCGAAAAATATTAGGATGGTACTTGTCGAACGAGACCGAGAATCATATCGGAACTTCTGAAACTGGGGAGATCTGATTAAGTACCTGAGTCATGTTTGGCGCGAAAACCATGGCGATGTTTCGGGCATTCATTTTGTTCAATTCCTCTTCCTCGACCACATCAGCCATAAGACCGACTGCCCAGTTGAGCAACGCAGACTCGGTTGGCTTTAGCTGCTTCACTAGCTCGGCGGATTCTTCTTCGGTGTTGCATTGGAGAACTTGTTCCGGGGAAAGCCCATCGAGCACGCCAGAGGGGAGCTCTCGGAACCAGGCTTTGATTAGACCCGCCAAACAGTGAACATCGATATCATCGGGCACGATGCCCCTGTTCAACTGGTCCCTCACATGCTCCTCTTTGCTGTTCTCCGGGTTTATGCGGAAGATTCCTTCGGCCTGCAGAACCAACGATGAAGTTCGAGTGAAAACCAAGGACTTAAAACTAGAACTAGGAAATGCTTCGCCTACCTTCAAACCGTCTTGCGAGTACAGCCGCTCCTGCATGAGCAAAAGAATGGAAGGGACGCTATTTCCCCGGGAATCATATGAGCACTGCATCGACTCGGCCGAGACTCCGAACACACTGACGCTGCAAAAGAGAAGAACCCAGGAATCAAGCTTCTCTCCTTTTTGGCCAAGACATGCAAATCAAGTTCAAACGCATACTAACTACAGATTCGAGCCCGCGGGAAAAACAAATTCGTGTTAAAGTAATTGAATATGGCCTAGAAGTAAGAAGCACAAATTTGCAAATGTAAAAAGGCTACCAAATAAGAAAGAACCAACCCGACATAGAGCATAAAGTCCCATACTTTTCTGTTTTAACCAATTCGTTGGTACTTTGTAAAGCAGAGACCTTTCAGCAAGTAAAGAACAGACTCTGGCCTTCATCGACACCCAAGTTTAGACTCATCGACACCCAAGTTTAGACCTCTCAGCTTCACTTTCCCAACCCAAGCAAAAGGCTTTGGACTTGCCAAATTAAGGAATGTGCGAAATTGAAGTCAAAATCATATATTTTTGAAGCTAAATTTAGTATGTTGAATCAAGTTAGTGCGAAAAAATTTCAGCTCTTTGCACGGAAATCTCCTCCAACGAGAAAAGAAATCAGACCAGAAATGCAAAAGGAAGTGACCAAACGACTTGCTGACGCTCAGATCTGAACTTCACACCATTAGAGCACCTAAGGTAAAATCCACCTCAATTTCGTCCACAATTTCATGCTCATTAACACTTTTGAAAACCCAAAAACAGTTTTTATTTTATTTTATTTTAAAGGGCCAAAAAACCCAAGCTTTTCGAAGCACATCAGCTCGAAGTTTGAAATTTTGGGTTACCTCGCGCTGGGGACCCGGCAAGGGATCTCGACCTCGAACTCCACGGGGAGGCCCAGGAACCCGTGGAACCGGTCGAAGGTGACGTGGGTGACGTGGCGAACGTTAGTCGGCCACCCAATCTCCATGTGGTGGGTCACGACAGTGGTGGTCGCCGCCGCCATCACCTCGTCGCCCCGTTCGACTCTGCAAGAGGCCATCGACTTCCTCAGTGCCGTCGCCAGGAGAGCCAGCACCGAGAGCTGGTTCTGCTCGTCCTCCGCGGCGCTCGGCCCCGTCTTCGCCTTCTTGGCGCTCCCTCCGCTGCACCCTCCGTCCTTCGTCACCATCACGGGCCCCGCCATCTCTCTCTCTATGCGTCTCAATGGAAGAGTCGGACGAAAGAATGGCAGGTTTTTTTTGTTGTTCCTGTTCTCGTTCCTGGTCTCTTGTCTTGATCTGGACCAAGTTCTTCTTTCTTCTCTTGTCTCGGTTTTGCCAGAGATAGAGAGGGGGGGAGAGAGAGAGAGTTTAAGGTGGGTGAGGTTGCATTGAAGTCGGGTCATTTGAAGCTGTTCTTGTGCGCTTGTGGGAGTTTCTTGAGTTCGCTTTTGGGGAGTTCCCAAACGGCCACTTGGGTTTTTCAAAAAATTTCTCCTCAGGCTTGCTTTATGAGCGATGTCGGGACTTCTGACCTCGCTACAGACTCTTATTTACAGGTCGTGCCACTTCTGGAACAGAGGCCCAACTCCACACGCCCATCTGTCATCATCCCCTCCCCCATCGGAATCAGAGACAGCAGCACACGCTGAAAATGAAATTTGCTTTCAACGAACCAAGCGCATCAACGGGGAAGAAACTTGACCATCGCCGAGAGAGAAACGCACGTTGACCACCCTGGGGCTGGTCAGTAACAGTGGATCCGCATACGTTGGAACATCATCCAATCGTTCGTGGGAATGTCATTTAACTGGAGAGCCCAAAAGAGGAAGCAATTAACTAACCATTCATTAGAGCACCGAATTTAGGTGAAAAGATCAGCGGTAAGCATCGATCCCAATAAAAGAAAAGAAGTGGGTTTGCTGGGGGGTTGGCCAACTGCATCATAACGAGGATGATCTAATCATAATCCTATCTTGATATGTGCAAATTGGGGTGGACGTGGATGGAAACTGTCCATTGATGCGAGGACAGAGGTCAGGTTTGATGCCTCCGACGAGGGGGGTTGTCTTGCCCTTTCTATGCGATTTTTTGGCGTGATTTATGGGGAGGGGCTATGATGCAACTCTTTTGAGTTATCGCCTTCTTCGAAGTAAAATTGGAAAAGGTTTGATTGATGGCATTGGGTTATGGAAGTACGGGGCCCTCAACGCCATGTCATGATCACGGCTTAAAGAACCCGCGTCGCTTTGGCATTGCTTGTCGTTTGGGAAGACGATGCCAGAAAAACATGGCTAACTTCAACGTGTAATGAAGGCCCTCAGACTAGCATTTAAAAGACGGGACATTTCAAGACTATAGGGTCTTATAACTACTTTTTTTTTTGGTTAAACATCTCTATTCATAGACCTGATCACGAAGTTAAGCACGCTTGCGAGCCTATTCAGATCTATTCCGACCGCCACGAGTGTCCAAAGGCATCTTCGAACGCATCCGAATCTTACCCAAACACCACGAGTGTCCAAAGGCATCTTCGAACGGAGTCTAGATCCTATAGTTGTTCGGCTCCGTCCGGTTGAAACAATTTGGCCAATTCAATGCACGACCTTGGCCTGCCCTCCTCGATCATTGAGATATTCTAAAAAGTTAAATTTTTAAACGAAGATTTCAACTCAGTACCTCCGCTCTCGCGTCACATGATATTTTATGGAATCATTGTCAATTGCTCTAAAAAACTTAAATTATGTCATATTTCGATGTTATATGAGATTTTATGAGATCATTACCAACTGTTCAAAAAACCTAAACTATTGAAAGAATTCACAATTTAATATTCTACCATTTCGTGCGGTAGGACTTATTAGCAGCGGTGGAGATGGAGTTTTAATTTGAAGATGACAACAAAAGGAATTTCGACAAAATACAATGCTCAGGGAATGAAATCCATAGATCATTGTATGAAAATTTGGAAAATTTTAGGGATCACAATAGCTTCGCTTGTTTATTGGAAAATATTTTTTTTAATGATTGTTGATATCACTAAAAAAAAGAACGAATGTAAAAAAAAAAAAATCATCATCCGCGAAATATTGAGATACAAATTGTTGCCCCGGACAAAAATGCATTTTATTGACTAATTATTTCAAGCAGTGTAAGTCATCCATTCTGCGAAAGTTGTTATCCAAATTATTCATTTTTCAAAAAAAGTATTATTTTTTTTTATATGATATTGTTTTACGATGGATAGCTATATAATATAAAGCCCAATATAATATGGAAAATGCACGGGGAATTTCCCTACACATGTATAACACAGAGTTTCCTTCTTTTCTGATCAAAATATAACACAGCGTATGGCACACTTTTATTTCTTTGGGGGGGGTGTAAATGTAGAATGAGCAAACGGATTAATAGAGACTACACATTCATGCAGAGTGCAGACTACAAGAGCCGTAAATGCATGAAGAATCGAATGATCATTTGGATTAGGGCGCTTTAAAAAAGGATGTGATTGATGCATATTTCTCCTCCGTCCGAAACCCTTTTGTCTCACGAAAAAAATGAAATAAAATTCGGAAAAACTCTACATATTCCGTAATTGGTTATACTCATCGTAGAAAATTGATCTGAAAAATGACACGAAATCAGGAATTAAACAAAAGCATCCAAAGGCAAAATCGATTCGGTTTCCGTTTGGTTTGGGGGGGGTGGAGAAGCATCCGATGAAGCATTCTATTTCAAAAGGCTTTGTCATTTTGTGTCGCCATTAATCATTTTCCTGTCTTCATATTCAAGCAGGCAGACAAAGCTTCGACGACGGACATCGGAAGACAGCGAGGAGAAGATCTCTCCTCAATCTCCGATCTCCCCTCGATCGCAGGGCCAGGAGACCGAGGGGGCATCGAGAGAGAGGGAGCGGCCCAGATTCGATCTGTCAGGAGGGCCCGCAAAATCTAAGGGGTGGCAAATGGTGGGACCCATGCTAGCGAGATGAGCAATCCACCACCCGATCCTCTCCACTTTGCACTATTTGAATTTCAAAAAGCGAATTCGATCGTTGCATCTTCTCACCCAACCCCCCCCCTTCTCCCCTTTTTTAATGGCTGGCTCCTACGTACGCTTTCGTTGAACCTTTTCACTGGATCGGACCACCTTTCCATGGTCAGCTTTCGTTATTGGACGATTCTCGTTTTTGATAACCACCCCCACCCCCCGGGTATGATTCAACCGTTCCCGTTCGCACCATGCGTTTGTGCTCTCCATCCCTCTTTTTCCTCCAGAGGCGTTTCGAATTTCGGCTACTCTGCGAGATGAGCGAATTTGATATTTGAGCGATCGGTGAGACTCGACGTCGGTTTTGTGTTAAATCGTAATCTATAAAGGCTTGCTTCTCGATAAAAATCGTTAGCTTCGAGTTAACCTATCTGAATCCCGCTTAATCGACCCCCAAGATCAATTCTTTTTGTTTTTTTTTTTGGGAGGGGGGGGGGGGGGGGGGGGGCGGCGTCGCTAACTTTGGTCGGATGGATTTAAAATGAATGTTCAATGACGTGATCATGTGCTCTTTCTCTTAATCAGCGCAGGTCCCTAGCATCCTCATCATTGCCTAAGGTCCCATCTTCCGATTGCGTGCATGTGGTTGGATGTCTAATTCAATCCTTCTCTAGATCCGATTTTTTAAAAAATAAAGACAAAAGCAGATGGGTATTTTTGTTCTTTGAAGCACAACGTACAGGTGGCTACCGTACTGGTGTGTCAGATCCAGATGACCGCTCAACCGCTGCGATTTGCGAACTAGCCGACTCGGGCCAAAAAAAAAAAAAAACCGACCATTAAATTGGATACTCGAAAGGCGACGAATCACGATGAAAACGTAAATCGATTTTAAATCAGGACAATATATGTACATCGAATTATACATGTATGTCCTCCACACGAACATTGTGAAGATTTCTTAATCTAACGGGCGCTGGACGTGGCCTGTAACTTCATAATAGGTCAATGGAGAATTAAACGTGCGCGACAAACGCGCTTTTGGAAAATCAAATTCTGCACTTGCGGTAAATCCCAATTAAAGAATTAACTGAACGTATCTCCTATAAAACGAAATGCGCATAATCTGGTCTAGAAAATGAAGATTGATATCAGCTTGAGATTTCGTGGTGCGCGCAAGGATTCTACCTGGGTTTGTCACGGCTGTCCAAGGAAAAACTTCTACCGGATATCTAGTATCGAAGACGAGATGATGGCCCCGATCTTCGCCGGGATGCTTGCCTCCGTCAACCCCGACTCGCCGGCGAAGCGCCTTAGGCTGCACTTCCATCGTTCCAATGATTGCATCGTCTGGGTTAAGTCCATGCAAAATGCAAACAAGATCCCATTTCGTCAGTGTCTTAGGGCTTCTATATGGTGGGCCTAGCAATGTCCAATTGCAATAGGATAGCAAGCCCAGATTCTGAACAGTGGGAGGCCCATGGCCCAGTTCTTTCGGTTTCCGGTACAGAGTTGCTTTCTAATTTCCCTAATGCACAAGTGCTATACGCTCCAAGAGAGTCTAACATGGTGGCGAATTGGATAGCCAAGGCGCGAAGAAAACATGAAATGCCTCGTAATTGAGTATCCAATCCGCCTCGTGCTCTCCGGGACCTCCTTTGTTATGAATCCCGTGTTTCGGGCTTCCCCCATTAGTTTATATCAATAAACGTTTTACTTTCGACCCAAAAAATAAAAAATAAAAATGTAAAAGTTGCAAATAGATCGTTGATGCAAAAAAGCACGGACGAACCAGACACCTCATCCCCAGCTATCACCGCCCACGATCGTGCAACATCTCGGGGTCGGGACGACTTGATCTTGATTTCCTCGACCATAAGTGGCATGCCCAAAAGAGATGTTGAATCTAAGTAGCACTGACATTGACATGCACACTAATACGTTATTCTAAAAAAAAAAGAAAATTTCAACATGTTGTATATTATATATATATATATATATATATATATATATATATATATATTAGTTGATGAGTTTCTTCTTCTTCTTCTGTTGCATCATTATTAGCTTTTTTTTTGTCGGCTAACTATATTAATTTTGGGGTAAATTTATATTTTTTTTAATCCCTAATTTATTGAAAATGCTTAAGATTGACTCATGCGTGTCAAAACGGCGTGTTAGGATGCCGAACTCACGTGTCGCTAGCGTGCCTAAGACGCTGATTACCGGTTATCGCATGTAAAAAAATGTCGGACACGACACATAAACCCCCAAAGAGTATCAAACCGAACATTGAGAGGCTTGATCGAGACGGTGTTGGAGAGGATTTGTCCCGGAACTGTGTCGTGTGCACATATCTAGGGTATTCAAGTACGAGTGATCGATATTCAACAGGCGTGTTCCATTCATTTTTATACGAATGGTTCTGCTTGTGCGTGGTACAAGTTGGCCACGCATTAGAAGTATTGATTTTTTTTTCCCCTTTTAACGAAGTTTAAAAAACGCATCAATTTTCTTTTTAAGGATTAAACAGAGATCGAAGGATGGGTTAGGGTTATTGCGCTGCCACTCGCCTTTGGCGGTGTCTCGAAGAGGGTCGTGGCCCTCATCATGAGCAAACAAAAGGCCTATTTGCCCTCGTCGGTGGCTGAACGATGGCTGGCTCCTCCTCCTAATATATATATATATATATATATATATATATAAGATAACTGCAAAGTTAATGATACATTTCAATTGCCCTTTGAGTATAAATTTTACGTCTTTGAAACTACCAAGACTCATGCAAAATAAAAAGGTATGATATACCCTTGATAATCTCTCCCTTCCTACTCCCCCCCATTATTAGACTAATGTTGGCTACCACGAAAAGTTCAAAATTAGTACTTAATAATATACGTTTATTCCAAAATAAATTTCGTTTCACAAAAAAATCAATACTAGTATCATAAGACTTTTCGTGAGACTGAGAAGAAAATTGAAACGGGGGGATTGCACGGGGCAATTTGAGAGTTTCAATAACATTAACCTTTGAAATTTAATGTCGGGCTTCCTAAAATTAAATATACAAAGTTTAGATGGGGTAGTCGCTAGTTATAGCATCACCATATCTAATTTGGAGGGATAATTTGTAAATTTTTCAAAGTAAGGGATTATTGTGCAATAATGTAAAAGTTAAAGGGGTTGGAGACAATTATCCCAATAAATAAATACGAATGGAGTACAATTGCATTTGAAGTTCTAAAACTCGTCACAATCGAGTTGTACGATTTGATCGTATTTTCATGATAATTTTAGGGTTTGAGTATATTTTAATCATGCGATGATGAGTTTTAAGGTTTTTAAACTAGTTATTGAGTTCTAAAAATTTCAAAAGATACAATTGAGACTTAAAATTTATCACAAAGTGAAGTTGAGTTTTAAATTTTTTAAAAATACAATTAGGTCCTAAATTTAATTAAATTGGCTCAATCAAATAATTTCATTGACTGCACATCTTGGAAATTCAAGACTCTGATTGCACTTTAGTGATGAGTTTTAAGGTTTGATCGTATTTTCATGATAATTTTAGGATTTGATTATATTTTAATTATGCGATGATAAGTTTTAATATTTTTAACCTAGTTATTTATGTCTGTGTTTGGAAAAGGAAGTGAAAATTGGGGGAGGAAAAAAAAAAAAAACGAAAAAGAAGAAGAGGAAAGCCAACCGGTAACAGTGTCTTCGGTTCTTTTCTTCTTCCCCTTCCCCAAGAAATCCCCCAGAACACTCTCCACACGTCGATTCAACCCCCTCCCCTTTCCATCGAAGCTTCAAATTTCCTCATAAGATCCTCCAATCTCATCACCACCACCATCGTCATCTTCCCCAAAAGCTTGAAATCACTAGAACCCCATCTCTGCAATCCATACACGTCACAGACAGAGTGATGTTGCTTCGAATCCGTTCCAGGGACGGCCTCGAGCGTCTCAAGGTCGACGACCCGCAGGCCACCGTCGCGCAGCTTAAGGCCCTGATCCAATCCCAGCTCCAAATCCCACTCCAGAGCCAGACCCTCTCCACCAACCAAAACCTCCTCTTGGCCAAAACCCACGACGATCTCGCCCAATTCACCGACATGTCGACCCCTCACGCCCCCCTGTCGTCCCTCGGCATCGGCCACGGCTCCATGGTCTTCGTCCACTACGAGGGCGAGCGCAACGTCTCCCGCCCCGCTGCTTTCTGCCCCGCGGGCTCCTTCGGCCGCAAGATGACCATGGACGACCTGATCGCCAAGCAGATGCGGGTCGCCCGCCAGGAGACTCCGCACTGCGAACTCGTCTCGTTCGACCGCGACGGCGCCAATGCGTTCCAGCACTACGTCAATGAGGCGCTCGCCTTTGCGGTGAAGCGGGGCGGTTTCATGTACGGGACGGTGTCGGAGGAGGGGAAGGTTGAGGTGGACTTCATCTACGAGCCGCCGCAGCAGGGGACGGAGGAGAACTTGCTGTTTCTTAGGGACCCGGATGAGGAAAGGCTGGTGGAGGCGATCGCTGTTGGGCTAGGAATGAGAAGGGTCGGGTTTATCTTCACTCAGACAGTGAGTCAGAACAAGAAGGATTACACATTGTCGAATCGAGAGGTCTTGCAGGCGGCGGAGTATCATGCGGAGAGCGGCCTGAAGGAGTGGGTGACTGCGGTAGTGAAGCTGGAGGTGAATGAGGATGGTGGGGCTGATGTGCATTTTGAGGCTTTTCAGATGAGTGACATGTGCATTAGGTTGTGGAAGGAAGGGTGGTTTGAAACCGAGATTGGTGAGGACGCGGATCCGAAGCTCTCGAAGATGAAGAAGGATGTGATGGTGGGAGTCAAGGATACTGGGGAGGTGGATAACGATTTCTTCTTGGTGGTTGTCAAGATTTCCGACCATCAGGTATGTTTGCTTGCCATGTGTTGTTTATTTGATTTTGATAGAACCTACAAGGCCATGTTACTATTGCTGTTGTTGCTTTGGCGGTTTATAGAGGTCTGCCTGCAAGCATAGCTTTTTTTTTTTTTTTTTTTTTTGGGGGGGGGGGGGTGTGGTTTATAGATTCACTAAAAGATATTAGAATTTGTCGATCCGTAGTTGTATATATTGTTGTACATGGTGCTAATCATGTTTTGATAGGGACTATTTCCAAGTTCGTGTGATCCTGCCATGTCCTTTTGTGCAAGTTTCTTTGGCGATTTTTATTACAATAAAGTGAACTTGGAATGTTTATAATATCATCATTAGGTGCTGAAGGAGGAAAGATATAGTTCCTTTGTGTAGAAAAAGCTCAAGCTGAATAAGTGAAGGAAGAGATTATTTGCTTTTGGCACCGGTTATGTGTTTTAAATAGGTCCATACCTTGATCACTTCATATTCCTGGGATGGGGAGCAGTGACAACAAGACTGCAGCTGGACTGGCACTAGAATGAATAGAGAAGATCTGTTCTAGAGAGCATCTAGAAGATTGAGACAGAGCAAATGAGTGAGGATTTTGCGATATAACTAGTTGTTCAAATACTGTTCATCTCTTGAGCTGACCACTTCCTATGGAAATATAGTTTGGGTGAATAAATGCCAGACAGTCAAGTTGGCATTGACGAGGTGCTCACCTTAAAATGGGTTCAGGTTGAGAATATTTGAGGCCCAAGTTATGAAGAAGCCGCTTGAAGGAGTCTCTTGGTTGTAGACATTGCCATGTGGTTATCATCATCTGTTTGGAATAGGGTTGTCAATTGTCTAAAAGATTTTGTGACGTCATTTGGCATATGAGATGATTGAAATTAGTAATTGATAGCTGAATGTAGCGTAGGTGATAGAATTCCATATGCGAGACTTCACCAAATGGAGTACATGTGGCTGAATAAGTTACATGCAAATGAGTCATATCTAATGTGAGCAGTGATGTGTCATGCTTCCGGCTACTGACCTTTGGTTGCTAAGTTTTCTAATGGAGGGTAATGCTGGATGCAGTTTTCGAGAATCATGTTTGGTCCACTTACTGTGTCATACCATGAAATTGCTTTGGTTATACTTGTCAAACTTGGATACCTTTACTGCAGGAAAAAACTTGCAGTTATAACTTAAAGATTGTAGCTTTTGTGCCGGCGTGCCATGTCAATATGAGATGAGAATGGCATAATTTCGCCTAGACGAGCTGTCTTGATTTTTGGTTTCTAAGATCCTCAAACAATAAAAAGATTGTGATAATGTTTGTGAACAGAATAGAGCATTCTTAATGCATATAAGTTTGATCAGGACGGACATATGGTTCCACGCGGTTGTACTGGTTACGGTTTTGTGGGCATTCCCTTCTTAGGTATCTTGGTTAAGCTGGTCCTGCAACAGGCTAGATTAAAATGACTAAGTAGGACTGTTAAGTTCACAAAGAAAGTAAAGGAGTATGCGTTCCTTCGAGTTGGATGTTGTCCTATCAATGCTTAAGCCACTTGACAGTTAGTGATGTGCGTATCATGGTGCCATCAAGCTTGTAGGCTAGTGGTCAAGGTTTCTAGCACTTTTGGAGAGGTCATGTGTTTGAATTCTCTTGTGATACTAGTTGCCTGGGCCAACCCCTTTGGAGAGAGTAATAAGCAGCAGTTCGTTGGCATGAGAAATCTCTTTGATGCCATCTTGTGTGAGTTGAAACATTTGAAGTGCAGTGCATTTCGTTCAGTCGTGGTGAATGCCACTTGGTCTTCAAATGAGAAATCTCATCTAAAGATTCTAATATGATGATTGTTGGTACTTGGACCAATTTGACGTGCTTCTTCAACAGTTACATTATATGTACACTTCAACAACATTGTTGGTTACCCCTGCTTTGCGAGTTTTCATTTTTGTGCAAGTGCAGGAAAGTGCAGGCACGGATGTACGTGCATATATAGAAACTTGAGAGTCGGGATCCCAAATTTCTACTCTTGCTCGAGTTTGAAGTTAAAATGACCTCCTTAGCTTTTTACCTCTTTTTCATCTGAAGAGTCTCTTAGATGGTAGTAAGTCCTTATATTAATGGGTCAATCATAGTTGAATTTGGAAGGTTAGACTTCGTGCGGGTAAATTACACTACATTCAAAATTTTAATTATTGGTTGCTCTAGATTGTGGAGTCGTTCCAGTGACTGGCCTAACATCGCGCTGGATAAATTTATGATGTTTCCCCCTGCAGCAACATGAGTGAATCAAGCTGCTAAATCCTTATCCTGAAATTTGTTTTACCATGCAGGGTCCACTTTCATCGACATTTCCTGTTGAGAACCGTAATGTTCCCGTGACAACCAGGGCGCTGAAGAATCATCTGGACCGCACAAAATCTCTTCCATTTGTGAAGCGGATATCGGACTTCCATCTGCTGCTTCTACTCGCCAGATTCCTGGACATAAGTGCCGATGTCCCTGCTTTGGCGGAGTGCGTGAGCAAACAGGAAGCCGTTCCAGATGGCTATAAGCTACTAATCGAGTCTGTGGCCAGCAGTTCGTGATGCCCGTGATTCTTGTGCATTTTCAATGGAGCAATCGCGGCATTGGCAGTTAAATCTGAAAGTTCCTCTGTCGTCTTCTGATGCAATGCATGGCCGAAACGATAAAAATGTCTCCGATTTGAAATGTTCTTTCTAGGTCGAAGAACGGGTAAAATGCAGTCAGCTGTTTATATGCATCCTCGGTACGAGTCTTGCATCACACTATAGATGGTTCGATTTGTGCATCGATAAATGGAAGCGGGGTTTAGTGATTTTGATTTGTTTGTTCGGATCACAAGTATTGCGAAACATGAAAATGTTTGCCGCGGTCTTTTCCCAGTGGATCAAACTGAGGTTTTGCTTGAACCCGGCAAACGGGCGCTGGTTTGTCCAAAACCCAATAACAGGGGAGCGAGGGAATTGGACAAGATTTGATCATCTTTGCAGAGTTCTGCTTGCTTCGTTCAGTCGATCAGTTGCTACGATGGTCTGCTGCTTTAGAAAAATAGAAGAATTAAAGCGAGACAGTCATTCCAAATGGATCAGTCGTGACGCGTGAAGCATCAACTAGTTGACAATACAAGTGCTTGAGTTTTGAATTTTTTCAAAAACTACAATTAAGTCTTATAAATTGATTTAAAATTTGATATTTTCCAGAAATTGAATTTAAATTATGGTCAATCTGTCTTGGAAATTTCCAGTTTCAGAGCCTTCGAAGGTCTTGTGCTGAATTAATATATCCTGACTCTTTCGGAGCGAGCATTTTTCACGAATTTTACAGACGGACGTGGGCATTTACTTATCCACTCACCTATATCAGTTTACCGAATACGTTTCATGAATTTTACGAAACGGACGCCCTTATCTTTCTAGTGATTATCTACTTAATTCATCTACGTCGATTTCGACAACTTCGAAAATTGCAAGTTCCATTTCGACGATAACTGGAGAGTCGACCCGCTGGGTCAGATCTAATTAACTAATTCATGGTAAATGTGATTATCTTGCATTATCGCCGTGATGTATCGCTGTTAAAATGTCATTAGCGAATAAATGAAAACCATGAGGCCGACGATGTAAAACCATCATTTGGCGGGACAACTTGCAGAGCACCTCTCTCTCTCTCTCTCTCTCTCAGGGGTCTAGCTAGGGCAGTGTAATTCCTACTTCTGCAATCCGATCTCCTCCTCCACCTCCACCTCTGCACCACGTCTCATCAAAGCTTCTGCAGCCAAATCCATGGAGGAAGCTGAAACCTCCACTCGCCGCTCCGTGAGATTCTCCCTCTTTCTCTTTCCTTTTTTTTCCCCCTCCCTCTCTGCGTGCGCGTTTCCGGGTTTGGTGTGCTGGTTCTTGGTCACTTAATGGCGGTGATGATCGGTGCGTGTGAGTTTCGCAGAAGAGGACGAGGGCTCAGACGCAGGCCCCCGGTGGCAATAGAGCCGGCGCAGGCCCGGAGGATCGTGAGAAAGCTGTCGACGAGGCCGGTCGCAGTCCTGAAGGGGAGGAATCTCCTGATGACTTCCAAGAGTTCCGTCCTCAACCCAAGCGGAACCGGACTGCAGAAGCCGCTGACCTGAAAGCTAACCAGAGCTTCATTGGTGATTTTGCTATACAACTCTTCGTGCTTTCTGGTATTCGACGGTTTATTGGTGCACCTAGCTGTCCTTCTCCGTGTAATTAGTGCATAGCAGAGTGGTTCCGGCACAGTTTTTTTTTATCTGTCTGCCACATATCTGCTACGGTAGGGAGTTCCAATACAGAGATTCATTACGTTGTCTTTCTTTTTGGCGTCAATTAGCTTGTTGTGTTTATTTTGAATATGTATGGTTGAATTTGGTTCAGATGGTTTGTCACAACAAGGTGCTTTCTTGCTTATTTTGCTTCGATCCAGTGCATGCTTTTAAGAATGAATTCGTCTGTTGGAATGGATTATGCGTTTGACCAATTGACTTAATGCAACTGTAAAATCTTTGCAGAGGTTATCAAAGGCAATGGCAGACACATACCTCAAGTGGTTAAGCTTTGGGTTGAGAGATACGAAAAGAATCCTAAACCTGCCATGGTCGAAATTCTAACCATGTTATTTGAGGTAATTTAGTCCATAGTTCTATGTAAATCCATCTCTTTGAAATGCGCAAAGAACCGAAGAAAAAAGAATAATTTGAATGACCCGAGCCAGTTGAAGGACATTTCTTTCTTCTGACACCCCTAATCATTTTAGACCAATGAGTCTTCTTGTCACTTCCTAGAACTTTATCCTGCAGAAAAGGTAGACAACTGGGTTTTACCTAATAGTATTATATCAGCTGTGATTCTCATTGAACTGGCAATCCTTCAGGCTTGTGGTGCTAGATACTATCTTAAGGAAGAGTTTCTTGATGAGACTGATGTTGATGATGTGGTAGTTGCTCTCGTCTCTCTGGCTAAGCAGGTATGACGTTTATGTTCCTTTAGTGCATCTTGACATCCTGCGTTTATTTTCTTCCACCCCTCCACGCTAAACTATGCTCTGCTTTTCTTGTTGCTTAAGCACTTTCCTTGTTACAATCTATGTTAGAGAGTGCTCTTAGCGATTTCTATGCTCTTACATTTTAGGGGGAAGTTGAAGATTACCAGAATTCAAAAAGAAAAGAGTTCAAGAACTTCCAAGATCATTTGCTCACCTTTTGGAACAATCTGGTTATCGAGTGTCAAAATGGCCCTCTGTTTGATCAAGTCTTGTTTGACAAGTGCATGGACTATATCATTGCTTTGTCATGGTAAGTGGTCTATCCTTGTGGAAGTTTATATTGCAAAAAATTCTAGACATTTATATTAGTTGGTGTTCATGCTGAGCAGCACTCCTCCACGAGTTTACCGTCAAGTTGCCTCCTTGATGGGCCTCCAACTCGTGACATCCTTTATTACTGTTGCCAAAGCACTCGGTGCACAAAGAGAAACTACTCAGAGGCAGTTAAATGCTGAAAAGAAGAAACGAACTGAGGGTCCTCGTTTGGAGTCACTGAATAAAAGATTATCGGCGACTCATGAACAGATAACAATGATTGAGGAGATGATGCGCAAGATTTTCACTGGGTGCGTTTCTTTAGCTAGAAAGAATTTCCCCTTGCAAAAATATACTGAGTATCCTAACATGTATGCGTGTTGATCTTGAAGCTTATTTGTGCACCGCTATCGAGACATTGATCCCAATATTCGGATGTCATGCATAGAATCACTTGGTGTGTGGATTTTGTCGTATCCATCACTGTTCTTACAGGATTTGTATTTGAAGTATCTTGGATGGACTCTAAATGACAAGGTAAATGGAAATGTTACCTTGTTTATGGATCAAAGTTGGCTATGCTTTCTCTTTTGGTGTTTTCTAGACTGAACATGGTAATTGTATCTTATTGCACCTGAAGAATGCCGGTGTCAGGAAAGCATCTGTAATTGCTTTGCAAAATCTGTATGAGGTGGATGATAACGTGCCAACTCTGGGCTTGTTTACTGAAAGATTTTCCAACCGGATGATTGAGCTTGCTGACGACATTGACGTATCTGTGGCTGTATGTGGCATAGGACTTGTAAAACAGTTGTTAAGGTAATTCAGTTAAGCCTTTTCTCTGAAAAATCATCTGCATCCGAGTGTTTTGTTGTGTATGTGTGGTTTAGGGTTTTAATCACTCTGTTTGTACTTCAACATCAACATCAATATCAACAACATCTTTATTCCAAACTAGTTGGGGTCGTCGGTCGATGAACCCCAAAGAATCAGTCTGTGCTTATATCTATTAATTCTTTACTCAAAGCCCTTTTACTTGGATGCATGATTCCTTGCAGGCATCAGTTGTTGCCTGACGATGACTTGGGTCCTTTGTATGATCTACTCATTGATGAACCGCCAGAAATCAGACATGCAATAGGAGCATTAGTTTATGATCACCTTATTGCTCAAAAATTTAATTCCCAATCAGGATCCAAAGGTTGTGCATCTTACTGGGCTACTTCTTAGCTTGTTCACATAAAGATTCCACAATAAGATGCTTGAATAATATTAAACATTTCTCCAGGCAGTGACGACACATCCGAGGTCCATCTTGGCAGAATGATACAAATACTGAGGGAGTTTTCAACTGATCCAATTCTGATTATCTATGTCATTGACGATGTATGGGAGTACATGAAAGCCATGAAGGTGCAAGTCGTTCAACTTCTGCTGTTGTATATACAAGTTAAAGGTTTTACATTTACATGCTACATTTTGATGAATTACAGAGATAGTAACTTTCATCTAGCTCTGGTAGTATGTAAGATTGTGAGCCCTTGTTGGTGATACAAATAGTTGAAGGTATATGTCCTTTTCATTAAGACCAATGTGCCAGCTCATGATGACCATCTCTATAAACTGATCCTCCATTGCCATTAATAAGCTGGTTATTATTCACATGTTTGCTTTAAAGTTCGTCACTATTGGTGTCAGAAATTACTGAAAGAAATTTGTTAGAGCAAAAAGCAGATTACACTTTTCTGCTTGAATAATCTCATTAATTTTCTAATGAATATCTTTTTGCAGCTGGAAAAATAATTAACTGAATATGTGCCTTATGTACATATTTATGTCAAGTACTCAATTGTACGTTCTTTTTACGAAGATTACAGTAAACTAGATACTGTGGTAATAAATCATTGATGCAGCTTGTGTTAAGAATTTTGGTGTTGGTATGTTGGTTGTGGGGTTTACTGCAAATCTATATTCTTTAGGTGATTCTTTTCTTATTAGTAGTTATTGAGGATTTATCCCTATGTCTCCTTAAGGATGCTGTGGTTATTGGCTTCTTTTAATCCTTCTTTTTGGCCCTTGTTTTGTTGGATTAGTATTGTCCGGTGATTTGCTTTACCGGCTAATTGGAACTTAAGCATTAACTTCTATAACTCAAATCTTTTCAAGAGAAGAGGTATAGTATAGAAAACTTAGATGTTGGGAATTGTTTCTTCATTAAAATAGTCTTTTACCTTCGCAGGACTGGAAATGTATCATCTCCATGCTGCTGGATGAGAATCCAGTGATCGAGCTAACTGATGAGGATGGGACCAACCTAGTGCGGCTTCTTTCTGCTTCTGTTAAGAAAGCTGTGGGGGAGAGGATTGTTCCAGCTACTGACAATCGGAAGCAACATCACAATAAAGCACACAAGGTGCATCCTTTGTACTGATTATGTCATTATGATGCTGCTCAAAATCCTTTGGATGATTTTTTATTTGTCAGACAAGTGATCTCTGTTTTATAGGTCTGATAATGTCTGAGGGAAAGCTGAGTATTAAGATCAGCAGTTGGCAAATGGCATATTCCACTGAATTTTGATCAACTGATCAGAAATTGTTTTGTTGTTTATATAGATATTCTTTAGAGATAACTGGTTTTGAATCTGTCAATACATGCTATGTGGAATATTTGTTTGAGCTTTGGTTGTCTTGTTCTTGCCTTTACGTCAAGGAGCTTCTCTTCATTGTATGATGCTTGCTGTGAATGAATGTTTCCCGTGTAATTATAGGAATCATTTGAAAACAACCGAAGGGACATAACAGTTGCTATGATGAAGAGCTATCCTCAACTCCTGCGGAAGTTTATGGCTGACAAGGCAAAAATACCATCTCTTATTGAAATTATAGTTCACATGAAACTGGAGCTCTACTCTTTGAAGAGACAGGAGCAGGTGTGTTTCAAAATTTTATACCAAGTATCCAATACTAAAAAGCATGGGCATTTATCTCTTTGGAACTTTTTCAGAGCTTCAAATCCATGCTTAAACTTGTTAAAGAGGCGTTTTTCAAGCATGGCGAGAAAGATGCATTGAGGTCTTGTGTCAAGGCAATGAACTACTGCTCTACTGAAAGTCAAGGGGAGCTGCAAGATTTTGCACGTAATCAGTTAAAAGAACTAGAAGATGAACTTATTGCAAAGGTCAAATCTGCAATAAAAGAAGTAGAGGTACATATTTATTGGACTCTTCAACTGTGTCTCTGTCTCCTATCTTTCTCTGGTCAAACGGCTTATATATTTGAGCCTACAGGATGGTGACGACGAGTACTCTCTTTTGGTAAACTTGAAAAGGCTTTACGAGCTTCAGCTATCGAGGGCTGTAACTGTTGGAAGCCTATATGACGATTTTGTGAGGATCCTTGGGAGTCTCAGAAGTAGTAATGCTGAGGTACGTTGATATTGCATAGAATGTTGTGGTTTCTTTTCTCCTTTCTTGTGAAATTTGTCCAATTTGGTGTGACTTCAAGTATTATAGAAGTGAAAAGGTTATTATCTCTTTGCTAGTCCATGTGACTTGGATTCTTGCAGCAACTTTCACAATATGCAGCGACTTCCCCATTGCTAATTGTGAAAGTTGTGGTTACTATAGGGTATACAAGGTTGTTTAATTGATGGGTGGGTTTTGTCTTGTCCAAGAAGATTTCTCTTTCTATTCTTTCCTAATCTTACCTTCAAAGTATTTCGAGGCAATCAAGGACATGTATGATGGTGCTATTACATGTGTGAAGGCTTGTAATGGTACATTAAGTTATTTTCCAATCACAGTAGGCTTACATCAAGGTTTTGCTTTGAGCCCTTACCTTTTTGCCCCTGTTATGGATGAGCTAAGAAAAGATATTTAAGATGAGGTGTCGTGGTGTATGCTATTTGCAGACGATATCGTGCTTATTGATGATATCAGGGCTGGGTTAACGCTAAGTTAGAAGTATGGATAAGCACGTTAGAGTCTAAAGGATTTGCGCTAAGTCGAAGAAAGACGGAATACTTAAAGTGTGAGTTTGACACGGCAGAAAGAGGGAATTAAGAAGACGTAAATATGCTCGGACAGGATGTATCCAAGAAAGATACATTTAGATATCTGGGATCAATATTGCAAAAGGAGGGAGAGATTGATGAGGATGTAAGCTGTAGAATCAGAGCAGGTTGGATGAAATGGCGTAGTGCATCGGGATTTTTGTGTGTCGCAAAATTTCTCTTAGGTTAAAAGGAAAATTTTATAGAATAGCAGTTAGACCTGCAATGTTATACGGAGCTGAATGTTGGCCAGCACAAAGGAAACATGAGCATAAAATGGGAGTAGCGGAAATGAGAATTTTAAGGTAGATATGTGGTCATACAAAGGTGGATAAGATAAGGAATGAAGAGATTCGACGAAAAGTTGGAGTAGAATCGGTGGCCTAAAAGATGAGAGAGCACAGATTGAGATTGTTTGGGCATATCCTTCGAAGGCCCTTAGATGCACCGATACAAACAAAAATTTGCTATCGAGATTATGACACGAAGAATGCAAGAGGTCGGCTGAAACTTACGTGGGAGAAAGCAGTAAAACAAGATTTAATGGAGTGGGAAATAGATTGGCGTACGGTTTGTCTTAGGACGGAGTGAAGGAAGGCTATTAGTGTTGTGGAAGGGTAGTATATAGATATATAGATAGATATATATATTTACTTATTTATTTTTACACATTTATCTTTTTTCCCTCCCTTGATTTTGCTTTTATTTTTATGATTCTTTGGGGTTCATCGACCGCCGACCCCAACTAATTTGGGATAAAGATGTTGATTCTTTCCCAATCTGACTGCTTTATCATGTCTCCATTAACATGTTGCTCATTTCTCTCAGGTTGTCAGTCTCTTGCTTCTGAACATGTATTTGCATGTGGCATGGTCTCTACATTCGATTGTGAGCAGTGAAACTGTGTCTAGAGATTCAGTGACCTCTTTGTTACATACACGTAACGTCTTGTTTGAGCAGCTGGAATACTTCTTGAACACTCCATCGGCAGATGGGGAAGTGGGCAAACTGGGAAGTCAGCTGGCTTGCCGAGTAAGCTCTCCTCCCTCTTTATGTGTTCTTGATTTTGTTGGCATCCGGCTATTGAACAATGTGCTGAACTCATTATCTCTGACAAAGTTTTGTATCCTTTAGGTATGCACCATACTTGCAGAATCATGGTTTCTCTTCAGGATGACCAATTTTTCTTCAACAAATTTGGAGAATTTAGGATACTTTCCAGATGCTTCTCTTTGTCAGAAGTTTTGGAAACTTTGTGAACAGCAGCTTGACATTACAGGTAGTCCTTTTTTCAAGTATTATAAAGCTATAAAGCCTCTAGCTTATTTTGTCACTTTAATCACAGTTAGCATAATATCCATGTAACATATGTTATGATATTCAAGCATTCCTTCATTCTTGGGCTAAGTGATTGTGTGTCAATCTTCTAATGTATTTTGTTCTTCTGTTGCTGACTAGTGGATATTATTTGCATGGTGATATTGTTATGTTGCTTCAGTATAGTGTCAATATCATGTGAATAATTTTTTAGGACTATTTTGATTCCTTACTTTTTTCCCAAACAAAGTCTGCTGTTTATTTTAGCACCATAGAGGCCACTCGCAGTGTTAACACTGACGTGGGTGGCAGTACAAAATTGTATTTGATTAGCTTTTACAGTTTTAATTTCTGCGATATGCCTTGTTTTATTCTTCAATTACTGAGTTAGACCAAAAAGAAGGTCATTTTGCCATTATGCTGATTGCATTGTCAACCTCAGAGCTTCTCTTTTAGACTGATGATATCTGGTATGAGAGGTTACAGAAGAAGATGCTTGACAGTTTGTTTTCTGGATTGGTATGAAGAACAATGAAATCCAAAAACATTCTATACTTAAAAAATGTTATTAAACCATATGCAATGAAGTTGAACAATTTAATCACTTTTCAAACCATATTCTCATATAGGTTGAGTTCACTAAGGTTCATTGACGTTTGACCAGAGTTCTAGTGGCCATTTGCTATCTTGGTTAATTGACTGTTGGTAATAGAGATCGAGTCTTTCAAGGACCAACTAGTACTGTGTACTCATTTCACCAAAAAGATGGTCAACCATTTTACATCGCAAGACCGGCTTATGCAAACAATGAGAAAGGTCAGGGAGGACTGGGCTTGGTTAAGAATCACTATCGCCATAGAAAGTTATTTATAACCATGTATAGTAAGGTGGTTCTTGGATATAATTATAGTCGAGGATCTTGGTCCAAAAGTTTCAAAGAATGCTTCAGTGGATATGACATGTAGACGGGCTACTTTCTAAGTAGGTATTGTGCTTCCTTCCTTTCCAGGAAAACGAGTATATCCTGAAAATGAAATTTTGTCAGGATCTGATTGCAATTTCCCATAAATGAAGTAACTGTTAGCAAGTTTGTTTGAAGAGAATTTTACTTTTTACATTTGCTTTTGATCTTCCAGCTCTCACAATTAATTTTATAGAACAGAAAACTCTTTAAACCTTTCAAATAGATAATGTTTAAATATAGAGTTAAGCACAATACCGTTATAATTTTTAAACTTGAAACATCTTGTATCCTTTTTCAATTTTTTTGAGGAAGTACATTTTTTAAGTGTTTGACAAGTAGCCTATCGATTTCTATAGCTCCTTTTTACTTTTTAGTACCTGTGCGGCTTACATCTGAGTGACTTAATCCTCAAAGGAGGTGGGGCCTGTCTCAGGTTCATGTTACAAGTCAATCTGAAGACTTCACCAATTAAGTTAGATAGCAATTGGCACTGGCAGCTACAAATTATGTACTTCACAAAGACGAGACCAGTTGGAAATTTTTCAGTTGTCTGTAAGGCATATATGTAGTTAGTTGGATCATTTACATGGGGTATAGCATATAATATTCTATGGATTACATTGGCGTGATTGCTTTTACCTTAAAGAATTCATGCTGTAGTTCCCGTTCATTACGTGAGTCTCTGTTATGCCGTATCCCAAGCTGCAACGAATGCCGCATAACTGCTTTCTATGACTTTGCTCACGTACATACTGACACTGGAAGCGGCTTGTGAGTAACAGATTCACAAGCAGTTCTGGTTTATGACCTTAGCCTCTAGTATGCAGCATTTAGCATGGCAACAGGTGCAAGATGACTACTTTTTTATAACTGCAATCGTATTGGATATGCTGCTTGTGGATGCCATATTCATGTCTGTCATGGCTTTTTTCTTTGTTTGATTATATTTTTTGTATGTTTGGATGTCTTCCCCTGTACATAGAAGTTTCTCTCTGGTTCCATGTTCTTTAAAATCTTCCCTGAACTTACTTGGCAATTATCGTCACCTGGTTACTTCTGAAGAGAATCAAATGAGCTGTTTCTCAAGGTTCAAATCTCATATGCGTATATTCTTCTGATGCGCCACACAGATGAGACAGAAGATGAAGATGTGGACAAGGAATATGTGGAGGAGACAAATCGAGAAGCAGTCATAATTGCTGCAGCAAAATTGGTAGCAAGTGATACAGTGTCCAAGGTGGGCATGAATCTTGTGTTTATTAGAAACTCTCTTTTTCCTGGAGTGAAAAGTAATTAGCTAATTTTTTCTTATGATGCGCAGTACTGGCTTCAAGTCTTGGTTATCTTTCTTATTTCATGTACTTTTTCCTTCATGCTGTTGTGATGTACATGGTATTACTGGTTCAAGCAGGACGATCTTGGGTCGGATATAATTTCTCATTATGTCATGCACGGGACGGGTGTAGCCGAAATTATCAAACATCTGATAACTGTTTTGAGGAAAAAAGAGGATGATCTCTCTACAACATTCCTTGAGGCACTGAAAAAGGTCAGGTCCTATCCATTTGCATAAAGGAAATCTGTAACTTGCTTTACAGTAGGGATACGTCTTCATGATTAATCTCGACAAGCATCAACAAACACTAATGTAATGTTTTCGTGTGAATGTCCAGGCTTTTCAGCGGCATATGCTGGAACTTTCCAGAGGTGGTGATGAATCAGCTATGGGGAAGTCTTCGCAAGAATGTAGGGATCTTGCTGTTCGGCTTTCTAGTATGTTTGTTGGTGCAGCAAGGAACAAGCACAGACAGGAAATATTAAAGGTTGTCAAGGATGGTATTGAATATGCATTTGTGGATGCTCCCAAGCATCTGTCTTTCTTGGAGAATTCTGTGCTCCACTTCGTATCTAAACTTCCTGCACCTGATATCATGGACGTGTAAGACTTCCGTTCCTAACATAGTTCTCACGAGAATATTTTGATGCTTATTTCCAACCCTTCAAAATTGGATGATACCTCATCTCTTGGATGTAGTATTAAGGATGTACAAAGTAGGGCCGAGGGTGTGAACACGGAAGAAAATCCCAGTGGATGGCGGCCATATCACATTTTCCTTGAGATTCTACATGAGAAATATGCCAAGAATGAAGGTCTTCTAGGTATATGGATATATTTCATATACAGTTCCATATGGATATATTTCATATACAGTTCCATATGTGAAATTTCAGATGGTTTGTAGTACCTTTAGGCGTTATACAAAAAGGAGAGAATTGGGTGGTTTACGCATTAGATTGTGGCATCTGCTGGCAGTATTGTTATGGTATAAAGGTCTACAAACATGAATAGTTCAAGTTGCTTTTCAATGCATATAAACTTTGACCAGAAACAAAAAATGTGTCTAAACTACTTTACTATCTTTTGCCATAGTGCTATGTTAGGAATTGCCAGGGCATCTTAGTGCTCCCACTGTGTCAAACAAACGTGCGCTTCCTTGTTTTTCAGTATCCCTGTCATCATTTCTACCCCCGTGAGCACATGTAATGTATCATGCTACTTATGGTGCATTAAACCTTGCTTAGGAGAAGTTCCGTGCATGGGTGTTATGCTATTTCCTTGGATGTATCATGCTATCTTCATATTTTTAGATATTTTTATTTATTTATTTTTATATAATTATTTCTTTTTCCTCAATCAGTCTTGCTTCTATTTTATTTATTGTTGGGTTCATCGACCGCCGACCTCGACTATGTTTGGGATGAAGGTGATGTTGATGTTGATGATTTGTTGTTATGGCTTCAAAACGTTTGGTCAGTTGCTCTGCAGTCTTGAATCATCTTTGATCATACAATGGCTGCATGCTTGGTTGCATGCAAATAATATTTGGGCCTAGGTTTGAAACAATTGCAAAATCTTTTTCTCCAGTCTTAATTCTTCACCTGCTGGGTAATTGCAGAAGAGAAGGAAGGGGTTTCTGTGAGGCGCCGAGGTCGTCCTCGTAAGCAGCGTAATGTACAGGGTAAGAGGCTGTTTGATGGGCACAGTTCAGGTGAGGAAGAGGATTCAATTGGTTCATCTGATCGAGAAGACGTTCAAGAAGAAAAGCAGGACGAAGATGAAGATGATGAGGCTCCTCTGATACATGCAATAAGGTCATCTTCCAAGCTGAGGTCATTAAGGGTTTCAAGAGATGATAGCAAAAGCCAGAATAGGTTGGGAGATTCCAGTAGGGTTCCAGACGACTCAACGGCATCTAGAGTGTAAGGTACTTTATGTGCTGTGTGTTTTCTTACTGTTCGATATACTGCATTAGATGTAAATGTCTTGATGCACATTCAAGCCTAGGGATTGAGCACTAGCGAAGATATGTGCTTATAAAAGTTCCCTCGAGCTATGATTCTCTGCTCAGCATGATAAGTAGATGATTGGTTGGTTCATCACTTATTTTCATCCAATGTGTACGTAACTGGTTCTTCGTATGTGCAGGAGCCTCCAACTAAATTAACAGTTGCCTCAAGTGTGCATCTGATGTTCCAGATGGATGTACTCACTTTTGGAGTTGGATGCGAGCCTCTCCATCTTGTAGATCTTTTCTTATTTTGTTATTCAGAGCCAGCTTTCTTGTGGTGAAGTAATAGGCTTGAGGCGTGAGATCTTTCATCTGGGTTCCATTCTCTTTTTTTCCCTTGGGGATGCGCATGGCAGTTGTGGTGGCGTAAGAAGCAGAAAGAGAATGTAAGTATTTGCTAGGAAAAAAATCGTGTAAATCTCTCAGGTAGTGGAAAAGTTCGTGTGTTGTGATTGTGTTGTATGTGCAAGCCCGTGAGCTTTAGCCTAGTTTACAGTACTATGTTTCTATTGAAACCTCAGTCATCTTTAGCCAAATCACATCAATCTGAAATTTTAGATATGGCAATTGGCAACTCGTCTTACCTCCTACGGAGTTCTCATGAAATCAAGGTAACTCTTAATTTTCTGAATTTGCCTCTTGCGCCTGATAGTTGACGGTGGCTGGCTTGCAAGAGCAATTACCTTGATACGAAATAGTCATTTTTTTTCTCATTCAATGCTAAGTTCTGGGACACGCAAACAATGACCCAAGCACATGCATATGGTATCATGTCAAGAGTGGAGTGGAACTTCGGTAAATCAACACCTGAACTCATCCGAAGCACTCTCATAATCGATCAACATGACTCCGCGCTTTTCATTATCTTGCCATATTCCGTATTCATGTCCTCAGTGCAGAATCCAAACTGCGTTCCGAGAACTCAGCTGGTTCGTCCGTGCAATCGTTTGAGAGAAGTATCTCAACTCGAGCATCCTTGATACCCATCCAATCACCACTTGCATCAAAGGATTAGCAGTTTTCCATGTACTGCTCTATTTTTACAGGATATGCTGACTAGATATTGAACTTATTGTTCATTGGTAATGTGGTAAGTCCTAGGAAAGGCGTCAATGGTATGCCTGAAGAATCAATTAAGATCGATACTATAATATTGGTTATGAATTAGGTTGTGTTGGAAAATAGACTTTCGGTATACTTAGGTAGTCATAATGTTTTGTTAGAGACCGCTTATGACTTGTGGGCTAAAAGAGTTTTTGGGAACACTGCTATTGTCTAGTGAACCTACAGGGTCGCGCACAATGGCGAATTGATTTTTTATTTTCTCTGCGTCTTGATATACATAAGAAGTATAACTTTATTTATTCTTTTATTACGAATATCTACGTAATCGTGTGCGTCATGAGATAATGAATAAACGCACGATTAAGTGGACGGTTTAGAGGACGTCATGGGCTCAGGCCGTTATGCCGTGGGGCCCAAACCGTGAAGTGTAAGGTTACGAGTAGTAACCCTAGAGACGCCACAAATTAGTCATCATTTATTTTTTGATCTAGAAGGAGAAAAACAGATAATAGTTCTTTGTTCAGGAGATTAGGAGAGACACTTCAAGATCTGAAAGCTAGCACTTGGATTGTGGGAGAATTCAGTTTGTGTGTGTGGATACCGTAGAGGCGCAACACTTAGGGCGTTGATCCAAACACAACTGACCATCAATTCAAAGCCGATCTAAAAGGTACGTCTGGAACATATTTTAATTGCGATACACACATGGATCTTGTTTAGGGTTTCGTTCCGCTGCGTTTTATGAATCTAGGAAACCCTTCAGTGGTATCAGAGCTGCTTGTGTTATATCGAAATTGAATAGAAAACCCTAATTGTCGATGCATGTGATGTATGCCTAAAGTGATTCTTAATTAGGGTTAGATGAATTGGGAATACGAGTTGATATGATCAATTTGAAAAAAATTCACATTGAAACGAACTTGAATTATTGCAATGATGTGGATTAATGTGATTGATCTAGAGACGTTTTGTTAGGAAAATAGAATTACGAATTCTGTTTAGGGTTCTAAAAAGGAAAAAAAAGCACGAACGACTTTAAGAACGATTTAGTTGAAATCGTTCACCATAACAGGGTTGGTATAAGGGGATGGATATGTTCATAATAAAATATAATTAAGAATTTTCTCTAGATTTCGGGGATGTTGCCCTCGAGCCCCTGCGAGGGGTGCTGCCTTAGAGACCATAGCAAGGGGCTCTGCCCCTTGAACCCTACATGGATTGTTCGTACCCAGTATAATTGTTATACCTTTGTTCTGATAAACGATTATATTCATAACATGCATACATTCATCACTATTTATAAATACTGTGAAAAGTCCCTGATAAAATTAAGTATTAATACGATGTCTTTCCAATCATACACCTATCTATGGTTGAATCGTCAAAAAATGGGTCTGCCAAAGCAGGGTGTCTTTACCTATTTGAGTAAGGTAGGATGTATAATGGTTATCCATATGTCAATATTGATTTACTTAACAAGGTTATCAAAACGGTTTTGGACCTTGAGGCATAGGGTTAAGGGATAAGACATGAGATGTCAAACCCAACAACTAAGAGTTGTATTTGATACAATTGACTAAGAGTTGTATACCTAAATAACTGAGTCTTGAGCGATAAGCCAAAGTTTACTCGAGTCTTGGTGAAATATGAATCTTGATCCACTATACTTATATGGAAACATTTTATAAAAGTATAGTGAGAGTTGATTATAAATTATATTAATGAACAATTTACTTTACATATTTGTTGTAGATAATGGCAAATACCTCTGTATCAAGCTTTTCACTGCGATCTGTCTTTGAGAAGTACAAATTGAATGGTTCAAACTTTTTGAACTGGTATAGAAACTTGAGAATTGTTCTCAAGCAGGAGAAAATGGATTATGTCCTGGAGAAACCACTCCCTCAAAAGGCACTTGCTTCCAATGCTCCCTATGTTGAAAGAAATGCTTACCAAAAGTATAAAGATGATGCATTAGATGCATCTTGCCTAATGCTGGCTACCATGAACTCAAACTTTCAGAAACAGTTTAAGAACGTGGATGCTTATGATATGATTATGAACCTAAAAAATTTTGTTTCGGGAGCAGACACGCACTGAAAGGTACCAAACGGTAAATGCCTTAATTGAGTGCAAGCTAGCAAGTGAGAGCTCAGTTAGCCCACGTGTCATAAAGATGATAGGTCATATTGAAAACCTAGAGCGACTAGACCCTTCCATTAGCCAAGAGTTGTCTATTGACATTATTCTTCGGTCACTGCCTCATGATTATGACACGTTTGTTATGAATTATAACGTGCATAATCTGAATAGTACTTTGACTGAATTGCATGGGATGCTCAAAACTGCTAAGCAGAATATCAAGAAGTACCCTACCCCTAATATTCTCATAGTTCAAAAGGGGAAAGGCTTTAAGAAGCAAGGCATGGTCAAGGGTAAGGGCAAGGGCACTAAGCCTAAACCCAAATCCAAGATCAAGACAGGTCCGACTGCTAATGTTGTCTGCTTCCATTATGGTAACAAGGAACATTGGAAGAGGAATTGTAAGAAATATTTGAAAGATTTGAAGAAGAAGGGAAGTGACACTTCCACTTCAGGTATTTATGTTATAGAAGTAAATGTTATTAATAGTTCTACTTCATGGATATTAGATACCGATTGTGGTACTTACATTGTATGAATGTGCATGGACTGAAACAAAGTAGAACACTAGCAAAAGGTGAAGTGAAACTACGCGTTGAAAATGGAGCGAGAATTGTTGCATTAACTGTAGAAACATATGATGTAGATTTACCTTCTGGCATAGTTTTAGAGTTGAACAATTGCTATTATGTACCCGCTATACGCATGAATATTATTTCCGTTTCTTGTTTGGACAAGGAATGTTTCTGTTTTGATATAAAGAGTAACAATTGTTCGTTTTATCTTAATGGATTGTTTTATGGTGGCACCCATATTGTGGATGTGATATATGTTCTAAATTTTGATGTGCCAATTTACAATATAAATACAAAAAATGTTTAAATCTAATGATTTGAATCCGACCTACCTATGACATTGTCGATTAGGTAACATAAACGAGAAAAGAATTCACAAGCTCCATGGCGATGAACTATTAAATTCAATTGATTTTGAATCATATGATACATGTGAATCTTGTTTAGTTGGTAAAATAACAAAAACTCCTTTTTCTAATCAAAGTAAAAGGGCAAAAGAATTGTTGGTCATTATACATACTGATGTGTGTGGACCATTAAGTTCTACAGTTAGAGGAGTTTATCAGTACTTCATTACATTTACTGATGATTTCAATAGATATATATATATTTATTTGATGAAACATAAATCTAAGTACTTTGAAAAGTTCAAAGAATTTCAGAATGAAGTACAAAATCAACTTGGCCAGAATATCAAGGCTCTTCGATCTGATCGAGGAAGAGAATATCTAAGTCAAGAGTTCAATGACCATCTTAAGGAGTGTGGAATAGCTTCATAGCTCACTCTCCCTTGAACACCACAATGAAATGGTGTCTCTAAGAGGAGAAATCGAACTCTGTTAGACATGGTTCGATTAATGATAAGTCATTCAGATCTTCCATTATCTTTTTGGAGTTATGCACTTGAGACGACAACATTCACACTAAACAGAAGTCCAACAAAAGCTGTAGAGAATACACCATATGATATGTGAACAAGAAAAGTTCCAAGTATGTCTTTTTTAAAAATTTGGGGTTGCAAAACTTATGTAAAACGTTTACTTTCTGATAAGCTTGAACCCAAATCTGATAAATGCTTCTTTATGGGATATCCTAAGGAAACGAAAGGATATTATTTTTACAATCGATCAGAGAACAAAGTGTTTGTTACTCGAAATGATGTCTTTTTAGAGAAAAATTTTCTTAATAAAGAAATCAATAGAAGTAAGGTAAACCTCGAAAAGGTTATTTTGCCACAAGAGAGTGTTTCAGTTTATGAGGAACTTCAATTAGATCTACGAAGAGTCGTAGAGTCTACTCTAGTGGCACCTATGGTTCGTTGGTCTGAAAGAACACATCATGAGCCTATGAGATATGATTTTCATGTCACAGAACATCGTCATCTATTGTTAATAGAAAATAACGAACCTACGACCTATACGGAAGTTATGGTGGGCCTAGACTCCGATAAATGGTTTCAGGCCATGAAATCCGAAATAGACTCAATGTATCAAAACAAAATTTGGACTTTGATTGATTCACCCGAAGGTGTCAAACCTATAGGGTGCAAGTGAGTTTTCAAGAATAAAACTGATATGGCTGGAAATATTCACATCCACAAAGCACGGCTGATAGCTAAATGTTTCCAACAAACTCATGGTATTGACTATGTCGAGACCTTTTCACCAGTGGCCATGCTTAAGTACGTTCGGATTATCCTAGCGTTTGACGCATATTATGACTATGAGATATGGCAAATGGATGTAAAGGCAACTTTCCTTAATGAAAACCTAGAGGAGTATGTGTATATGACACAACTTGAAGGCTTTACATCACCAGACAATGCCAGGAAGATCTGCAAGTTTCAACGTTCTATCTATGGATTGAAGCAAGCATCACGGAGCTGGAATATTCGTTTCGATGAAGATGTCAAAGAGTTTGGCTTCAACAAAAACAAAGAAGAAGCTTGTGTATACAAGAAGTATAGTGGGAGCGCAATTGTGTTTCTAGTGTTGTATGTGGATGACATACTACTCATTGTAAACAACATTCCTATGAGTCAGTTAAGACATGGCTAGTAAAATATTTCTCCATGAAGGACACGGGAGAAACAAACTATATCTTGAGGGTCAGGATCTATAGAGATAGATCAAAGAGACTTATTGGACTGAGTTAAAGTACATACATTGACAAAGTCATCAATAGGTTTAATATGCAAGATTCCAAGAAAAGTTTTCTCCCAATGTCACATGACATAAGTCTTAGCAAGAGTCACTGTCCTTTAACATAAGATGAGCAAGACCGCATGAGTAGGATTCCTTATGCATTAACCATAGGATCCATCATGTATGCCATATTGTGCACTCGTCCTGATGTCTCTTATGCATTGAGCATGACAAGCAGACACTAGTCATATCTAGAAGAAACTCACTATATAACTGTAAAAAGTATCCTTAAATACTTAAGAAGAACTAAGGATTTATTCTTAGTCTATGGAGGTGAGGAACAGATCACTGTAAGTGGTTACACTGATCCTAATTTCCAAAACGACAAAGACGACCTTAGATCGCAATCGAAGTTTGTCTTTTGTGTGAATGGTGGAGCGGTGTGCTGTAAAAGTTCAAATCAGGACACTATTGCAGATTCTACGACAGAAACTAAGTATATTGCTGCTTCAGAAGCATCAAAGGAAGCTGTATGGATTCGAAAGTTCATAGAAGAACTGGGAATTAGTCCTATTGGTTCGGATCTATTGGACCTTTATTGTGACAATAATGGGGCCATAGCATTATCCAAAGAGCCTAGGTCACACCAGAAGACCAAACATATACTCGGGAAGTATCACCTCAATTGAGAATTCATTGAAAGAGGCGATGTCAAAATGTGTAAAGTTGCAACAGAGTTAAATATAACTGATCCGTTGACGAAGACTCTTCCACGACCTAAGCATGGGCGTCATTGTAACGCTTTAGGCCTTAAACACATTAGTGATTGGTCTTGATGTGAGTGAGAGTATATGTAATATACATTTTCATTATTCATTAATAAGACATATGTTACATTTGATTTCGATTTAATTTAAATATATGATTGAATGCGAAATCTTTATTCCCTGAATATTGAATGTACTTAATAGAAGATCAAATACGTGATTTGATCGTAAAACTCTATTAATAGAATGGATATTGATATTCTAAATGTCCCTAGTCAATTATCATTGTGCATTGGGACGCCAATGATGTTTGAGACTAGTATGTGAGTCAATCGATGACCAAGTTTCACGGGTCATGAATATAGAGATATAATGTTGATCACATGAAATACATGTTGGAGAATATTGTATTGGACAGACCCGCTATGAGAATACTGTAGGATTGTTATATGATGTCATCAATGTTTCTCATCACAGCTATAGAGCATAGTCCTTTAACCTGAGTCTACCCCGGTTTCCTAGACGTGGATTGGCATGCTTTAACATTACCAAACGTCAACCATAACTGGTGATTTAAAAGATAATGGCTGGGTATGTCATGAATCGTGCTGAGGGATATGGTAGACAAGATGGGATTTGTCTTTCTCATATAACGAGTATGATATTATGGCCTCCCGTAGAGTTGAGACTGTGAAATGCATGGTCATGCTCAAGTGAGCTGAAAAGTCAACTACTTGGTTCGACAGTCTAACTGCGGTATCGAGAAAATGAGTTTGAGTTATATAAGTATGACACTTGTCCTGCCTTATGCTTAACTCGAATATCAAATGACAAAGATATTTAGTTTGGATAATTGGTTATAGTGCAAGTGGGAAATTGTTAATCGTCTGCCCTAAGAACCAATTAAGATTGATACTCTAACATTAGTTGTGAATTAGGCTATGTTGGAAAATCGACTTTTACCATACTTAGATAGTCATGATGTCTTGCTAGAGACTGTTTATGATTTATAGGGCAAAAGAGTTTTTGGGCACACTACTAATGTCTAGTGAACCTACAAGATTGCACACAATAACGAACTGATTTCTTATTTTCTCTGCGCCTTGATCTACTTAAAAAGTAGAGCTTTATTTATTCTCATATTACAAATATTTACGTAATCATGCACATTATGAGATAACAATTAAATATACGATTGAGTTGACGATTTAGAGGATGTCGTGGGCTCAGGCCGTTATGTCGTGGGGCTTAAACCGTGAAGTGTAGGGTTACGAGTAATAATCCTAGAGAAGCCTCAAACCGATCGTCATTTATTTTTTGATCCCAAAGGAGAAAAACAGAGAACAATTCTCTGTTCAGGCGATTAGGAGAGACACTCCAAAATCTGAAAGCTAGCATTTGGATTGTTTGATAATTCAATTTGTGTGTGGATACCGATAGAAGCGCAACACTTGAGGCGTTGATCCAAACACAACTGACCATCAACTCGAAGCAGATCTTAAAGATACGTCTTGAACCTATTTTGATTTCGATACACACATGAATCTTGTTTAGGATTTCGCTCCACTGCGTTTTATGAATCCAGAAAACCCTTCAAAGTTCACGCCATATATCAGCTTAACCAGGGTCGTAGAATCTCTTTATACGTTTATGCACGAGTTAGGAGCAACTGTCTTAAGCGACTCCAACTTTCATGCTTGAGGTACAAAACTAGTGGAACTGCGTCCACATAATTCTAAAGGGAAAGAAATTGTTTTCCTTAAACCTTCAATTACAAAGAAAACCTGGCAGATGTACCTTCAAGTCCAACCAATCTCCAAGTAACACATAAGTTTTCCATAAATTTAGTGAAACTAATACACATTGCAGCAAAAATTCATCCCCCGAGGGGGAAAAAAGTAGAGAACCACATATGATCGGGTCACATAATCAAAAACATTTTACCTCATTACATGCAGTATAACCCTATTGCTATCTTCTGCCCACAATCCTTAGTAAAGGAGATACCATACCCTGAATCTCTTGCAACCCCTCTTGTATCCGAATCTCCTCATCGACTGAGCGCTTGAGGTTCCTAATATGACCATTCAAGGCCTCGGATGCTCTTATATCTTCAAGCCTCAAGTCAATAACCTTCTTTGCCAGCCCCATCAACAAGCTTGAATATCTAGGCATGGTCGAGTTCTTAACCAAGAACATCAAAAGCAGGCCCAATTCGTCCCTATCCAAGTTCAGGACGGATTTTAGCAGTGCCCTCCGAGCCACCAATTCCTCCATCACAGCCACCACCTTTTCAGGATCATTTCCACCTAAAACTGAAATGAGAGCATTCTTATGCCGGAACTTCTTTAAGAGTTTATCATGCTCAGCCAACTTCACCTTCTTCGGCCTCATAACCAAATAATCTCCCTCGGATGGTTTCTCACTCTGGCCTCTGTGGAAGTACCTATGGAATGAGGGCTTCAAGACTTGCCTCTGTGGCTCCTCCACATTGCCCAACCCTAAAATTCCATTGGCACCACTCTCTGCGTTCTCCTTCCTCTTTCTCTTTCCCACATACATAGTACCATTCGAAGTCCCAATCGCTCTCACATTGCAATCCGGCGAAAACCCAATCGACAGCAGAGGTGCCGGGAACCTCATCGAATGCGTAACCTTCATTCTAGAATAATCAAACACCTTCATGTACCCATCTAGACCAACGCTCAAGATCCTCGGCTGCATCACTTCTTCCCCGCTCTGCATCCCCATTCTACTCACACAAATGGAGGTCACGGTCTTGTTGTGACTCTCCATTGAATAAACCATCTTCCCTCCTGCTATTAAATCCCAAATCTTCACACTATTCCCTCCCGCGGTCGCCACCAAACTACCCGACGGCAAGAAGATCACATCCTGGACGGGCTTCCCATGATTCACCTCCGTCAAGGCCCTATTGCCATCGCCCACCCTCACATCCCAGAGCTTCACCACATGATCATAAGACCCAGTGACGAAACAATTCGCATCGGCAGGTGAACAATCCCCGCACCTAACGTAGTCCTTATGTCCTCTAAGCTCCGAAACCACGCTCTCACCGGCCACATCCCAGTACTTAACGAGGCCATCATCACCCCCAGACAGCAAATGGAGCTTATCAAGAAGTGGGTACTGGACAAACCTGACGGGCCGCACGTGCGACTTGAGGCGGCGGAGCGAGGTCCTCGTCCGGACGTCGAAGACCTGAATGAGGCCGGAGAGGTCGGAGGCGGCGAGGAGGGAGCCGTCGGAGCGGAAGGAGACGGAAGAGACGACGTCGGTGAAGGAGATGGTGTGCGTCCGGGAGAGGGTGTTGGGGGAGAAGAGGGAGACGGAGACGGAGTGGGCGACGGCGAAGGGGTGGGGAGGGGAGGGAGAGAAGGCGAGGGAAGGGACGGAGTAGGCGAGGTTGTCGACGGGGTGGGTCTTGAAGGAGGACCAGTACTTGGACTCCGGCGTCTTCGAGGGGGTTCTTGGCTTGGGCTTGAGCTTCGGCTTCACTGGGAAGGTCTTGGAGACGAAGGGTTCCGCCATTGATGTCGGTTCTTCTTCGATCTTATGGAGACGGTGTCTAATGGTTTCTTGCTGCTTCGGAGGTTTTATGATTTGCAGGCGGGCCGCTTTCTAGGGTTTTAGGTTGCCACTTGCTTGCATTGCCACAGGCCTCTCTCTCTCCCGAAAATTTTAGATATTCTTTCTTTTTAGTCTTTCATATTTTCTTTGATAGAAACACAAAAAAATTTTAAATATTCATATTCATATTCATATTCAGGAAAAAAAGGCAAATAATTTATTCAGCGTGATTTCATAAATTTTTTGTGCACGTTTAATTTAGTCTCTAAACTACCTGAAAATATTCAATATTTTCGTTTCATTAATTTAAGTTAATGAAATTTGATGATTTAGCTTTCAATTCGCTACATTCAATGATAGACCAAAAAAAAAAATCATTACCCGCGAATTATTTTTCAACTCAAATTAGAATATGATAATCAACTTATTTTTTTAATTTGATCAATTTAAAAATAATTATACATATTATTTGATTTATTTAATCGTTTAAATTGGGTCAAAATTCAGAAATTGTATTGAATAAATTGAAATTTCAGATATGACATTAAATGTTTAGCAAAAATTCGGAGACTCTTTATATAATCATCTTATATGCCCGAGCTTGAACTCCGCTGCCCAGCTTGGTCCTAAAATTGATACTGTCAAAAAATTTTGACCATGCCGAGCTCGCGTAGATTACGGAATCCATGATCTACTTTAGAAAATTATTTTTTAAATTATTAATAGATGAAAATATATTTATTTTCAACAATAATATATATCTAAAAATTTTCACGAACAATAAAAATATTTTCATTTTTTTATTTATACAAGCGATAAAAGTGATCATTTCAAGGAAAAAAATTATTTTTCAAATCGTTCATTTTTGCATGAAACAAACGGAGTCTCAATTCAAAAAAAAAAAAAATTTCGCGTAGGTCTCCAACCGAGAAACCTATAGAATTTCAGAAGATGAGATTTTGAAATGAGTTTAAATCTGACAATCTTAGGATAAAAAGTCATGCTTGAAGTTTTTATTACGGGTTCACAATATCGTAGAAGCAATCTTAAATGGGTTTAGCAGCGCAAGGACAACTTCACTCATATCCGATCTGCTTCCGTCGTTAAACTTGACAGCTCTGTCTTAATAAATCAATAAAGAAAACCATAATAATAAGCTTCCCACGCATATAAATATTTGCAAAGTTTCACATTTATTTATCATCTTCCCACTTTCGCTACATTAGGCCAATTACTTAGGATGACAACTCTGAAGTAGGAGAAAAATATCCAAAAAATCTTAACTTTGACTGAACGGACTCAATTGATAAAACGTGCAGAGATTTAGGACTCAATTGACAAAATTAAAAAGTTCGAAATTAAATTTGCAAAAATACAGTATGTTTAGAAGTTTTTGGACAATTCCCCGGTATGTCATGGGTAACGTAGGAGACATCTATTTTTCCCCCAGGGAATCTAGTAAGAGTATAGAAAATACGGTTGAAATGAAGTGTGCACTTGAACTTACATTGCGGCTATTTCTAATCCAGATCAATTTACTTGACCTTACCACTCCTCTCTGTAAACAAACGTTCGTGAATATTACATCGCACTCGACATTACTCTTTCCACTTCACTTGTTCAACCTTGTGGCGTGGCAAATGGAGGCTGTGACCACTGACCATTAGCTAGCTCAAAGACTGATTTGCGCTGAAACTCAGTCCTTACTCATGTTAGAGTTCAGATTTTCTCCATGCAACCCAATGAGTCGACGGGATTTGACACGATAGTAGTCATAGAAATGATCAAGTTAAGTTGATTCAGTTCGATTTCACTTGACCTGCAAATCGGCATGGCTTTTTGGTAGGCTTACTCTTCTTGCTCCCAGGTAGTCGGAATGCAAATCTTGCTCGTCAATCTTATCCATTTTTATCCTGGACTGTTGCTCTGGATGTACAATGAGCAATTGAACGTACATGAAGTTGCATCAACCTAAGGTAGCGTGTGATGCTGAATCTTCCCAGCTAGATAGCAAGCTTATATGATTTAGTATCAAACAGATTTCTTCAGACTGAAGATACAATCCATCAGCAGCTAGAAATTCATGAAACTCACCTTCCACCTCTATCAAGCTATGGCCAGGAGTCTTTTTCACACTCCTTTCCCTCATCATGCTTTTAACCATCCTCATATTGCTCCATTCTTTTCCCCTGGCAAAGATGTTAGCCATAAGGCTGTATATACCGCTATCTTCAGGATTCAATTCCAATAGCTTTTCTGCTACAGCCCTACCCAACTTGACATTACCATACGTTCTACAAGCGCTAAGAAGCGCTCCCCATGTAGCTTCATTGGGAACCATTGGCATTGTAGTTATTAATTCATATGCTTCTTTGAGTAGACCGTTACGACCATATAAATCGACCATGCAGGCATAATGCTCAATTTGGGGAGCTATCCCAAATTCTCTCTCCATGTCCTTGAAGTATTCTTGACCCTCACTTAATAAACCAGCATGACTACAAGCTGATAAGACCCCCAAGAAAGTGACCTTATCTGGCCTAAATCCAGTGCTTTCCAGTTGATGGAAGAGCTCTAGGGCTTCCTCGGCGTGCCCATGAGCAGCGAATCCAGTGATCATGGAATTCCAAGATACCAAGTCTCTTTCAGGCATTTTGTCAAATACTGCCGCAGCTGCATCAATATACCCGCATTTTGCATACATGTCGATTAGAGCATTTCCCAGAATGACACTAAACCGGATCTTCCTAGAAAGGATGTACTCATTATGAATCCAGCAGCCCACTTCCAAGCGACCCAATTGACCACAAGCAGAGAGAACGCATACCAAAGTGTTCTCTACGGGAACTAAGCCTGCCTCTCTCATATTAGCAAAAACTTCCAATGCTTCCTTCGGTTGACCATTTTGGGAATAGCCTGCAATCATTGCAGACCAGGAGACCACATTTTTCTCAGGCATTTTGTCGAACAACATCCTTGCATTCTCTAACTCACCAAATTTTGCATAACCATTGACCATACTTGTCATAGAGAAGACATCCCTGGTCTCCATGTTGTCAAAGACCTTCCTAGCACTAACCAAGCAATCACATTTTATATACATATCGATTAATGCATTAAGCAAATTCAAGCTACAATCCACATTCTCCTTTCTTATCAATTCATGAAGTTTTCTCCCCACATTCAAGTCCTTCTTCTGGGAGCATCCAGAAAGTGCCGCAATCATAGTAACCTCATTAGGCTTAACATCACCTAACAACATCAAGTCAAATAGTTGCAGGGCCTCGTTGGGGCAACCATGCGTGGCATAACCATGGATCATCGAGGTCCAGGTAAAAATGTCCCTAACAGGACTTTCATCGAACACGCGGCGCGCAATTTCCAAACACCGAAATATTGTGTAAAAATGAATCAACCCATTTCGAACCAGCAAGTCGCAATCAAAACCCATCTTCCAGACCCTGCAATGAACAAACTTCCCAGCAAAAACTCCCTCAAATCTCTCACACGCCTTCAGGGCAAACACGAAGCTGCGGCCATCGACTTGCACACGTCCGCTTATCATCCGGCAAAAGCAGATCAACCCTGACCTCGGCATTCTCGCTTTGGAGTGCCCTCGGATCATCGTATTCCACATGTAAGTATTGGGATTCTCGATCTGGGTGAAGAGGCTGCGCGCGTGGTTTACATCTCCAGCGTCTGATAAAGCGCAAAAGGCCAAGACCCTGCTCGCAGGGAACGTGTGGGCCATGAGACCAGTCCTGGTCATGTGAGCTTGGAGTTGCTTGAGTTGGCGCATGGAGGTGCAAGATTCCAGGAGCAACAGGACTGGGTTTGTGATGATCACGCTGATCGTGGAGTTCCATTTCGTTCGCTCGGCACAACTCGAAGAGAAAAGTTGAGACTGAGGAGCGGCGGAGACCACGAAAGGCGGGAACAAAGACGGGCAGGAAACAGAGAAGCGCTTGCAGAGGAAGACGCAACGCCTCATATGAAAGCGAAGTCCTCGGTGGACATCTGCAGAGTTTCCAATGCCCTTGCCCACCTTGCAGCGTTCCTACCTTTCTGCAAAATTTGCGGAGCTTGCAACTTGAACTTTATTTCGACTTTAAACGCTTGAAAACTTAAACACTTAATTGTTAGATAGATTTGGCTTAATAAAATATCTATCATAAAATTACGAGAGTTTTATCTATTTTGAGCTTCTGCAGAATAATTGATTTCATATTCTAATTTTAGTACGAGAGTCAAATATATACATACAAACGAATTCTTTATAACGCTCACAGTAAACGTCACCATGAAGATTGTAGTCGAATCAGTGGTGCCTCCTCTTCATGTTACATGAATTAGATCGGAGTGTTGCCTTCTCTCCATGTTACAGGGAATCAGATTGGATGAATTCCTCTTTGAAGTGTGTGATTCTTATATTAATCTTAAATTATTGGATCTATTTTTCGATAAAATTCATGTCTATCCACTTTTACTTGTACCCTTTATTCTCTTCTCGTGAATTTTGCGCGACTACTTGTTTTTTCACTTATCAAAAGGGGTTTGGTAAACGATTTGGAGGAGGAGATCAAATTGGAACAAGAGCTTTTAGCACTTTTTGAAATTTTTTGAAGGGATGAAATTGCAAATCAATGGCAGCACATATCATTACCATCAACCATTCTCGTATCATGTGATAAAATAAATTAGCACCTTTGAATAATTTGAATTTGCTCGCATCCTGAAAATACTAGATTGGAATTGTTATGAACTAAGACATATATTATTTTACCAAGTAAATGGGCAATCTCTGTTAGTTCTAACAAGTCGATATATTTTGCACTGTATGACATACGAGTCAGATATATCAGGGATCAATAAAATAGAACATGACTAGTATAGACATAGACAAACATTGTTCGAAAAAAATTACATCAAACAGACATATATTATTCAGGCATAAGGCGATGATGTTTAGGGGTGAGCAAAAGAAATGGCCAGAACAGGATCCACCCCAAACGAATCAACATGGCCGATTCTGAGCAGTTTCCACGAGAGCGATCCAATTCCCGGTTTCATAAAAGGGGAACCGGTTAATATCAGCCCGGTTTCAATTTTCTGGTGTGTATTTCTGGTGTGTACCCATCTATCCAGATCGGATATGACCATTTTTTTTCTTTTTTCTTTTTTAATTACAATGCACATTTGCTCACTCATATGCCTCACTCTAAGTCACACCCTCTCAGCCTCGACACCACCCTGTTGCTCGACGCCTCCCCCTGGCCTGAGTCGCGTCCCTCTTGCTCGAAGCCTCTCTCTCGTGGTCTCATCTGGAGTCTTGACTCTTGCTGGGTTTTTGGCTGATCGTGATCACAATTGCATCTCATTAAGGTAAACTAAATTGGCCGAATGAAAATTGGCAGAGGCGCAAAAAGTCTAGGGCTCAGTTAACAAAAAAAAAAAACCCAATTGATGGAATTGCAATATATTTAAAACCCATTTGGTGATTTTCTCAATATATGTCATGCTCGCGATCATGACCCTAGCCTATTCTACACAAGCCGAGGGACGAAAGAGACCAACTCGCATTCCTAATGAGAGAGGATGAGATTGGAAAATGAGGGTTTCCTCATATGTATTAACTCGGGATTCTTACAAGTAGATTGCTGAGGGCACCTTGGCACAATAAAACTTCTCAATCTTCGTCTCCATCCACAGATGTTTGGTCCACTCTGGTTTCTATGTTATCCGCTCTTCAAACAAGGAGAAGGAATGTAAAGCTCTGGTCGTTCTAACATCTACTTGCTCCACCCTCTTTCTCACTTCTTTGCCGCGATGCAAGCAACACCAAGTACCACAAGTAATGTCAAGGGATGAAGCCGGATGGGCCGTGCATTCTCTACTCCTCCAAGCCGAGCTGACTTCGAAATTCTGATAATACGTGGGATGAATATAATAAAACCAAGAAGACACTGATCAGGGACAAGGATTTGGATAATTCGCATGAATTTGATTGATTTTTGCAACTATTTCGGGACTGAGCTCCATATTGCATGCATCAAGAACCTCCTGGAGCTGCCACCGCTTGGTTGCACCAAATATATAACTTCAGTTTGTTCATATCTGATGAACAAACAATTTTTGCTTCAGTTTTTTTATATAACTTCACCAATGGCGTTATGTTGCTTTGCAATGTTTTTAAAGTTTTTGCATGTTAATGGTTGAGACTCTAGGATCCATCGCTCTATGAGTGTTAGAGAAATGTGGTGGTTTTTTCTTCTTCTTTTTTTTCTTTTGGGGGGGGGGGGGGGGGGTTGGGGTGGTCTCGGGGAGAGAGAGAGAGAGAAGTCCTGAAACGGTTACATCATCTTCTAACACTCATAGAGCGATGGATCCTAGAGTCTCAACCATTAACATGCAAAAACTTTAAAAACATTGCAAAGCAACATAACGCCATTGGTGAAGTTATATAAAAAAACTGAAGCAAAAATTGTTTGTTCATCAGATATGAACTAAAGGCATTAAAAATTTTCTTTTTCCCTTCTTTTCTCAAACTGTTTACATGGTTTATATTCAAAATTTATCTCCACACAGAATATACCAACCATGACTGCTGCCGTCACGACACTATTGGACAAGCTGTACCTTGATTCTCCTTCTAAAAACCTCCCTAGACAAGAAGGCAATGCCAATTTCTGTGAGACGAAGCCCATGTATCCCAAGGGAGCACTTTTAAAATAAAGAGATAAATGTAAAATGCAGGGCTTCACCTTTGAAAAGATTCAACCGAGCATCTGATGGTCTGCCATCAGGTAAAAAGTATTTACCAGAAAGTATACGCATTGCTAGACGGCTGTAGGCCAATAAGCTGATCCTGCAGAGATAAATTCAAAAAGGGAAAAAAAATCATCAAGGAAAGAAAACCGAAGAAGATCCAAATCAAACATCTGTAAATAGAGAGAATATTAATAGCACCAAGATATATAGAGAAATAAAAGTTTGTGATGGACTTAGTTGTAAACAAATACCTCTCATGATGGCAGCATTCTGCCATCCCTGAATCGAAAGTTCGACAGAGCAAACTGTAGCAATTCTAATACAAAGGTTGAGTTGGAATATATAAATATTAAACCACGCATTCTTCTAATAGCTTAAGCTTTTAGAACAGTCGGTTGTGGTCCCACAAAATCCTTCATGGTATCAGAGCAGGAGGTCCTGAGTTCAAATCTTTCCAAGCCCCTATTTGCCTCCCCAATAAATTTGTCCACGCTTAGATCTAAGCAAAAAACCAGAGCGCGCGAGGGAGTGTTGGAATAAATATCAAACCACACCTTATTTTAATAGCTTAAAGTTTTAGAGCACTTGGCAAGTGGTCTTACAAAATCTTTCAGGTTGTAAGGCAAATTTAGCCTCAATGAGTAGTAGTGAAAAGAAGAGAGAAATTTCCTAACAAGAATGAGGAGTAGTACCTGCACCAACACAACCTTGGGATAGGAAGGAACTCTCTCGGCAACATGCAGGAATTTCATGACACCATAAGGTGTTTCATTGCTAAGTCCAACATATCTAATCTATAAACCATATTTGCAATCAGAGATGTCAGAAAATCTTACAAGAACAGATCCACAGAGCCAAGTCCAAATATGTTTGTCGACCTTACCAGAAGCAACGGCTCTGCCAAGTGCCTCAAGTTGTTCCTCTACGGTAATTGCACTGTACTGATGGGTTGGATCATACTCAAACTCTCCAAACATTGGCACATATCTGTTGAAAATCCACTCAAAAAGAAAAAAGAAAAGTCTCACAATGTTCAGCAAGTATATCAGACATCATCAGTCTTCCAAACGTAACTATACCTATACCTCCTTTCCAACAAAATCAAGAAACGGAGGGTTGTATCGACATACAAACCAATCAGACCAATGTATTTGAAAAAGATCAATGTAGTCTGTCCTCAATCTCAATAAACTGCAAGATTGAAGAATAAGCTGTCGCAAGATAACATTTAACAAACTGTGAAAGCCCACAATTCTTTTTGTTATGACTAGTGCTTCATGTTTAAACATGATACGAGTATACAACCACATGATAGTGGTAGAACTCAAGTATTACTAAAGAGTTTTCCTGAATGTCATGTTGGGGAAAAAAGCCTTCTGGCCAACTAAAAACAATTGGTAAAATGACAAAAACTAGATTTCTTAATAACAGCAAATATGGTTTTATTTATTTCGAGATACAGGTGAGGTAAGAAACTCAGTTGTTTCTAGCCTAATACTGGTATATTCACTGAAGTATCCGAAGACAAACCCTGATTTGATAGTATTTGTCACAGGATGAGTGCACGAAACAGGGCTTAGGGAAGAATGAGGGAAGCCAAATGGTTTGTTCCATCTAAATGGATCTACCACTAAGTTGATTTATTTCGATGGAAGAAATATCAAGTCCTGTCTGATGTAACAACATGCAACCTTACCTATTGTCAATGGCTTTGGATATGTTCCAAGCATCCAAACACTTTGGCCCATCCCTAATCCAAGTCATTTGCCCAGATGGTCCACTCACCTTCATGGAAAATTTTATCGAAGACTTCTGTTAATTTAAGATTGGCCAAATAAAACAAGAAAGATACTCTACTGAAAATATTCACCCCATGCAAAATGAAGGAAGAAAATGGCCGCATTGATGAGGCTTAGGACCAGATAAACACGACACCCATACATCTTAGCCCCCGACTAACATGTACAATCCAGAGAGACATATGATTTCCTTCCTAGTACAAGGATAACGAAGGCAACTTCCTCTAAATGCACTCCAAACTCATTTTATAACAGAACTCCGAACCCGTATGCAACGAATGTCAAGGAAATCAAATCAATCCTATGTTCTATACATTCCTCCTTCGGCCAGAGAACACACGACTAAGCATGCTTTCTCTTGAGAAAATGCAATGCTTCTACGTCAAGCATTTGCAAAACAAAGCTAGTATCATCAGGCAGGAACCAGGATCAGCTTATGCTCATTAAACGAGAAACAACGTAAAAGGGGAAACAAAGAAGCAGAACATCAGTGAACCTTTGTGGCCATTACAACTCGATCGCGAGGAATTTTCCGGTCTCTAACCCAAGGGCCGATATACTCCTCGCTCCGGCCCTGAGTATCAGCACGCTGAGGCACTGGATACCTGTGCGTACCACCAGAAAAAGAGAGAGAGAGACAGAGACAGAGATTCAAATTACAATCCAAACAAACATTCAATTTTAAGTTTTACGAATCCGTCGAGACATACATTTCGGCGGAGTCGAAGAAGTTGATCCCGGCGTCAAAGGCGCGATCGAGAAGGCGGAACGATTCCGACATCGAATTCTGCTCGCCGAAAGTCATAGTTCCTGAGGACAAAGCAAGCGATGTCAGCGAGTGGAAGAGATGGATGAGAGAGTAGGAAAGGGCCCGCTTTGAGAGAGCAAACCTAAGCAGAGCCTGGAGGCCAAGAGATCAGGAGCAAGGTTGAAGAGAGATACGGCCATTGACGCCCCCAGAGTGAAGCCAATCTGCCTCGCGAGATTCTTCTGGTAAGCGACCGAGCGAGAGAGAATGGAGGAGCAGGCAGACAAGATGAAGAAGAAATGGAGGGAAGAAGGAAGAGAGGAAACTCAAAAAGGCCCAGGAAAAAGGAAAAGAGACTGAAGATGATGGAAATGCAGGGGATCGAACCCTGTACCTCTCGCATGCAAAGCGAGCGCTCTACCATTTGAGCTACATCCCCCTGCGGTTAATTACTCATAATTAAAATATTATAATTGATATTATATCAGTACTTGGAATTTTTTTCGAATTGTGAATTACCTTAGTTTTGTGGAATTGAACAACATGTGTGAAGTTGGCTTAGTGACAATCAATCTTCATCGTGTGATGTAACTTTTTACTTTCCGACCAAATCCTGAATATTACTTAAATTTCCCATAAATTATACGTGGAATTTGCCTAGCTAATCGTCCACATTTTGGTGTTGTGCAGAATTTTCATATTTAAAAATATATATAGTTAAAATCGCGTGCATTGCAAAATTTAGATTAATAAAAAAAAATACAAAAGTCAGAGTAAAGAGTCGGTATGAATAGTTAAATGAATTTCATGTTTGGACAAATGGGATATATTGTTCTTCAGAGGTGATTGATTACAAGCACGCCAATGAAGAAGAATAATGCGTATGGCTATAGAAGGAGCCCCATCACTTGTATGGTCGAGATAAGAGACCGACAAGTGAAGATATTTGAGCGGGTGCAATACCGTAGCCCTATAATACTCCGTAATGTTATAATAAATGATTTGTTGATTCTCACCGTGAGATGTGTAGGTTTCCACATTCCGACCGAACCGCGCGAACCTCTCTTTGTCCTTTTACCGTCCCTCATTAATCAGCTCCCCGATAATTTCCTCTCACTCATCCTCGATTTAATTGGCAACTTCCCTCCGATCCAGTTCCATTTCCGCGGCCATGCGCTAATTACTCGGCATAATCGGGCTAGCGCCACATTTCGTTTCTACCACAGACCAATGAAAAAAAAAAATCACAAGTAAAATAGTAAGAGCCTAAAAAAGTATGAACTCGAGACCTGCTGTTTTGATGCCCAATGCATCCGTTATGAGTAGCAAGCTGGGATTGTCTTTGCTATGGGCAAGAAAAAAAAGACCAGATCTCCCGCGACGAGGTTGTGGTACTTCAAGGAAGACCACCTTCATCCCCGAAAAACACTTTGTCCATGATCGATCGGAGGGAAAAAAACAACTTTAGAGGACGCTGGCATGCCAGCACCACGCTTTATTTCTATCATGTCAGTGCAACGTGGCATTATACCTGTCAAAATCGATCGTACATTAATATATGATCGTCTGATTTGTCGTGTTGGTTAGTTATATCCGATAGATGGACCGTCAATGGATTTAAACATTATATAAGTATTAAATAAGCCGTAAATGGATGTACATAGAGCCAACCCACATTTATAACTCTCTCTTCGTCCACTCTCGCTTTCACTCAATCTCACACTTACTCACTTCATACTCTTACCTCAACTTGGATATGAGTTTTCTTATATTAGACTAAATAAAGAAGTGTTTTAGGAATATCGGCCAAAGTATATTTTTAATGCCAAAAATTATGTACGGAAATAGCTTTAGTGCTAAAAGTTTCAAAAGTACCATTTTAGTGCCAAGTCGAAGAGAAAAGGATCACTTTTAGTGACTCCGGCGACATTTTTCGGCAAAAAAATGACGTGATTTTTTGAATTAACATGAATTGTTGACCTATCAAAATTTAAAGACGTCGAATCCACGTGGACATGAAGAAATGACGTCGTTCCGGCTGATGGGGCAAGACACCTAAAAGAGGTGTCGTTTCACTCACGAAATTTGAAAAAAAAAAAATTATGTGAAACGTTGTCGCTCCAGGCATCTTATTTTTCATTGCGAAACAGGCAGAGAAAACTTCACTCGATTACCACCTTCCTCTTGAACCATTGTTGTCCTCGCTAACCCAAAGCCATTGCTGCCCGTCACTCGGTGCCGTTTGCCGTGTCACTCCATCGCACTCCATCACCGTTGCTGTTACTCGTCTTCTCCATGTTTGACCCACCACTGAAGCCAACCTTTGAAACTGAGGATTTTCTCGAATTGGCTAATTTAGGGTTTGCGCCTTGCTAAAGCTACTCGTGAAGCCCTCCATTTCGTAGTATATGACTTGATTTCTTCGGTGCAAATCGAAATTGGGTATTGCGATTCGAAATTGGCTAATAGGGTTTGAAATTGGGGGCTGGTTCGAAATTGGGGATTTTGTTCTTCAATCTGGCTGATTTATGGTCAAATAAGTCTCCCAAATGACGTGGTTCTAGTAATAGCTGCTGACTGGACTTTTCAGCATGCCACATCGACATGATTTATTCATAAAATAAATTCATGTCATCTTTCTGACGTTCCAAAATAGAGTTAGCACTAAAACTGATCTTTTTTTTTTTTTTAACGTGGCACTAAAATAGTCCGTTTGAAACTTTTGGCATTAAAATGATCCCCATGCACAACTTTTGGCACTGAAGTGTACTTTTGCCTAGGAATATTAGTTACGTTGGGGACAGGGTACTAGATTTAAGACTGAATTGACATAATTATTTTAGGACTCGAGCAGCGAGGGTAACGTCGTGCGTCCAGAGTAGCAGAGCATATTAAGGATGGATAAAGCAACAACGTCGTGCTTCCAAAGTAGCAGAGCATGTTGAGGATGGATAAAGCAAGCTATAAACATGGGTGCCGATGAAAGGTAATCTCGCCAAAGATCCCAAGTACTTTTTTTGAGGAGTGCTAAAGAAGACGAAAATTGGTCCTTGAATTAAGTGGGGCGAGAATAGTTATCAACATGTAATGAAATGATGAGAAAGCTTCTCGAAAATGCGACCAAGGAGTCCATAAAGGAGTTGAGTCAATCCAGACAACATTGGTCGTGATAATTCTTCACCACCCTCTCGTGATTGAGTAGTAGGCGGGGTCAAATTCATCAAATATTCAACCGGTTAACAGATCAAGTGCAAATGGGTGAAGTTAATGCATCGAGACAACTTGCTGGTGAGGAGTGGGTGCAAATGGAGATGAATCCGGCGACATTAACCATGATAAGAAGAATACTCGAAGAAAATCAGGACGAGATGACCAACTATATAACCAGGCATACAGCAGATACGATCAAGGAGTGCGATCAAAGGTAGGAGTCGTCAAGCAGTCCTGATCCAACATGTGGCCAACGTACCGACGTACCAACTTCTTCCCAGCATGTTCCTTAGTTTGCTAATGCTCGAGTCACTTCCGAAAATGGTGCACAGTTGGTACCTCCAGCGCCTCTCCCCCCCTTCCCCCCCAAAGCAAGAAGGGGTGAAGCCATGGATATAGCACACACGGAAGGAGCAATACCAATAGGTGGAGTACAACAAGTGGAAGCAGTGATGATAATCAAGTTGGCCACAATGTTTACCAAAAATGTGATACCGTCGATTGCTGAGAGCCTATCCCGCAAAACATCCCACAAAACTCCACAAAACATTCCTCAGAAAGCATTCCAGCAAGTTCCCCAGCCATATCCGTGTAGAATTTGCAGCAAAATTTCATGGAACAACCACAACCTCCAAGACCGTATGTTCAGCAAGCAATGCCTCAGACAGTCTATGGGGTTCAACCGATGGGACCATTACCTGTCATGCAAGCCACTGGACCGAATCAGGTGATGTATGCCCGGGCACCGAGGCTCTATGTGATCAAAGTTGACGCAATTAGGGGGTACCGTAAACCGCATGTAGCGTGGATGGAATCCTTACCCAAGAGGGTTTAAGTTCCAAAAAATTTACTCTATTCACAAGTGAAGACAATCAATCAGCACAGGAGCACGTGAACAGGTTCGCTTTTATGTGTGGAGATGCTTCTCGTGCTGATAATTGGAAACCAAGGTTGTTCCCTTTTATCATTTGTCAAGAATTGCCTCTACATGGTATACTGCACTAGCACCTAACTCAATAAACACTTGGTTGCAAATGGAAATGAAGTTTCATAGTTAATTCTAAAGGGCTTTGCCTGAGGATATAATGGCAGACTTGGCTTCTATGAAACAACATAGCAATGAGTAAGTGGACCACTTTGTTCCTCGCTCGGTTCAAACAGGCTGGGAACAAATGTCTAGCATCGTTGCTAGAAAAGACATTTGCGAAGCTTGCCTTTGCAGGCCTGAAATTCAACACACGAGAAAGAATGGTTGGCCAGAATTGTAATGACATGTTTCAATTCTGTGTCAATTGCTACCGAGTACAAAGCTATCCTGAAAGACAAAGACAAGAAACGACACGTCAAACATGATGTGAATTTCTTTGACGGGTATGAGTTTCGGGATGAACTTGGTCGATCAGATTATGCTGAGGTAGCTGTGGCCAAAATGGTGATTAACAGGCCGACGGAATGATAAAACTGTCAGAAAAACTAGTTATTCTATCACCACTTTCAGATCTCCACCACCACCTTCAATTAACTCTCACTCTAACCGACCTCCAATGAAGGTTACCCACACCATATATATTTGAGGTCGCACAACCCCATATATGAGCTAGCGACCTCCAACATTAGGCGCCGTGCTCGACTCCGAGGTTGCCACGGTGTTGAGTCCAGACACCCAAATCTGGTGGACCAAAATAGATTATTAACATATCAGTCGCACAAAAACTATTGTGTAATCAATTCTCTTAATTTTTCGCCACCCCAGTCAATTTTATTTTCGCGCAAGCGTCTAACTCAACATATTAAATGGTTGGTCACGCTCTTTCGACATCATAACCCTGATTTTTGCAATTGCTGGCACAATGACTTATTGTAGTTTCTCGATCTCTTTGTTTTGACAACCAAGGCGGTACGGCTCCCCTCCCCTCCCCCCCCCCCCCCCCCCCCCCCACAAAAAAAAGAAGAAGGTAAAAGTACACGTTTGAAAAAAAAAATAACGGAAATAAATGGCCTGTTTAAAGAATAAATTCTTCATAATTTACATATTTTATTTTCCAATGTTGAATTTTATCAAATATGTAAATAATAGCCTTTTATTCTAGGTAAAATGATATAAATGGTTCCTGAACTTTGAGAGAATGTGCAGTTTAGCCCCTGAACTTTTAATTTGTTCAATTTAATCCCTAAACTTTGGCAGAATGTGCAATCTGGTCCCTAAACTTTTGACTTGTTCAATTCAGTTCCTGAACTTTTAGTAAATGTTCAACTTAGTTTCTAGACTATATGAAAATGTTCAACGTTATCATTGATCTTAAATTAACAAAAAGACTATATTGAAATTTTTTTTTAATAATTCAGGGGCTAGATTGAATATACACTGAAAGTTTAAGGACTAAATTGAACAAATCAAAAGTTTAGATACCAAATTGCATATTTTACCAAAGTTCAGGGACTAAATTGAACAAATTAAAAGTTCAGGGACTAGATTGCACATTCTGCCAAAATTCAGAGACCATTTATGTAAATATCCCTTTATTCTAACACATATAATGACATTCAAGCAATGAGAGAAATGAACAAACAGGACAATCCAGTAAAATTACGTTTAACTATAAAACAAGATGAGATATAATTTAAGAGGCTTTGTTAATTTCATTCAAGTCATTTGTTCGGTGAACTATATGATGTTTCACCAACTAATAGAGAGACCCGCAAATGAAATCGAAAAAAAGGAACATTTTTCATTATTAATAATCTAAAATATCTGTTATAGCAAAAGATCTGTTCGAGGCCAAATAAATCATTTACCAAATTGATGTTCAAAATTATTTTGTGACTTTGACAATGGTAACATACAAAATAGTCACTAAAACTAGTATTTGAGATCATATGTTTCCTAAACTACTTGTGTTTGGATCTACAAAGCAAATCCTACATCCATTTCAAAAGGCTGAAATGCAATTATAGATGCTTTCCTTCAATGAAAGGTCTAGTGTAAAGAGATATGCCTAGTTATATATATATCGAACGGACTTTTCTTATTTCGTGTAGTGATGCTTATATTCTCTAGTCCATTGACATTCATCTTGGGTTTCATGGAAAACTACGGGTCTGTACATGAAATTCAATGATATAAACATAGCACTGTGGTGCTATGTTAGTTGCTCGGACCAACCTTGAGACAATAATTTGCAATATTCTTGTAGCCTGTTCCGAATATAATCCCATGGAATTGCCGTTCTCAAACACAACATTATTGCTATTAATCCTCATTATTTCAGGAAGAACCTGCAAAAGGATCAGAATGATCAAAGCCACCATGGTTGTAAATAGTCGAAACACAAATGATCAGTAAACACTTGAGCTCTGCATGTCTGACGAAAAAAAACATGGAAAAAATGTCAATAATATATGTCATTCTTACCGTAATATCTCCACATTGGATTTTCTTAACCGTGCCAACGTCAATTGCTGGAGTTTTTCCTCTGGCCACTTTCAGGTGAAATGGGCCTTTAACTGGTCGACAGATCCCATACCTAGTCAAATTGCCATACCTGAGCTTTTCAAGAAATGTCACCAAGGTATCGGCAACTGTCATTGGGACGTACTTGGATAATAGCATTCCGATATAAACCATTTCCTTTGTTGAGCAGATGAAGCTGCAACAAGTTGCACAATTACATCGGTAGATCATTGTCCTTTTACTTTTCTCCCTCAATAAAAAGGTTCTTTTTGTTCAAGGAGAGACTAGATTATTATTTGATTGAAATTATTCATTTTCTTTATACAATTAAATGCTAGATTTTCACCGAGATCTTGCAATCCTCTCCCAAATTGAGACCCAAAATTTCATTAAGAAGGATTAGACGAAAGGATTATAATGGTATTGTACGTTAATTGTCCTAACTAAATGCAAGTGGAAAGGATATGAAGACCTTGCATGTTAAAAGGAAAAAAAGCACTTTGAATTAGGTCAAGTCCGTGCCATGCCATGCCCAAATTTTGAAGCAAAAATGACGGAAAGACATAAAAATAGGTTAATAGAAAAGAAGCCATACTGGGTTCCTAATCACAATTGAAGTATGAGCACCGAAGTTTGATAGATCATAGCTAATCTCCATCCCCGAATTTTTCACACCCAACTGCTAAAACTTCGTTATGCTCATAATCTTTTCCGGATTTATGCTCGCTCGAATGGATGATCTTCCCTTCAAAACCGTCCAACCCCGGCAACTCGGGAATAAAACCCTTGCTGTTTTCACCCGTAGCCACGTCCAAGAACTGGGCCATATAGACCTCTCCTTCTCTTGGGTTGACATGCTCCTAGCTTCGACCCTCCACTTCCTCTCGTTCTCAATGTACGAGCCCTCTTTGACGGAATGACATTATCGGGCGGGGCTCGATGTCGAACCTGGAGATGTAAGAGTCCATCTACTCGAGGAAAGATTTTCTGGACATGAAGGTGGAAGACGACGATGCATGGGGCATGTAGGGCAGTGAACAGAATTCCTTGGCAAGATGGTGGTTCAAGCGAATCATATGATCTCTTTCTCCACAGTGAGGCACAACAGTCTTCTCTCTCTAGAACTATGTTTTGAATCGATAGGCGAGATAAACAATTGGAGACCGCTAGGCCTGAAGAGCCGGCTCCTACTATCAGCACCACCACCTCCTCCATGTTAAGTCTAGGTTTTTCTCTTCTCTAGCTATTTCTATCTGGTTTGTAACCTAGATTTCGGTGGGTGGATCAGGTGGATGTGTCCTGGAGGGTTTCCTTTTTGTGGTGGAAAGAAGACATGATTCCTTGATGCCAATCCCTTCCAAATGTCGTTGGCAATCTCTTACGTTGTGCTCTACATGTGCGTACATTTGGAAACAATGCACGAGCCCTAGATTCAGGGTTAGATGTTAAAAAAAGGCAATGTAACGGCTAACGACCTGGGTTTGACTTTGCTGACCATATTAACTTTTGTCCAGACTTATTCCTTCATTAAATAACGTAAGATTGTGTTCTTAATTATGAGGAATTAAGACGTGTATGAATAAAAAGACAGACAAAAATCGAGAGTGGTGAGCAATGATCATACATCCAATAGGCAAGTGAGTCACTGCAAAACCCTCAAACCTTGTACGTGTCTGGTAATGAAAATACATAAACACCGCCCATCATCTTGATTTAATTTATGTCCAACTTATTCTCAATTTGCTGCCATCATGCCTTGCCCTATGCTCGGCCTAGTAGTCGTCATACACACCAGTCAATTATTAAAGACATGAGCATCATACCCCCATCTTAACATAGTTAAATTTCCACGTCCGAAAAAAAAGAATTTTATTGTAGATTCGCGTCGCCGTCGTGATGTGCGTGATTAGCTAGCTTGAAATAATGCTATTGAAAAGAGAATTTTTGTCGTCTTTTACGTATGAGAGTCAAACTGTATCCGCTAAGACAAATGAAATCCAACATTTCTATAGTTTGAAAGATTGTTGTCCGTTTAATCATAATGGCTACCATACTATGTCTAAAAGGGCATCTTTCTGGTATGTACTTGGAATCTGTAAGTACGGCGCCTTCAAGCCCTCTTGCTTTGGACTAGCTTTCCACATCAGGAGGAAGCTACGTAATTTGCACATCGTTTAACTTAAGAAGGTTGCAATGCAAAAGGGGTAACACACAACTATTATCTTGGGCAAAGGCAACTAGAAAATATTGGATTTGATAAAATGAAGCATATTGGCAAATTAGTACATAGAATCATATCTTTTAAGGACATAAAAATGATAAATCATCTTGGTATGTAAAGATGGATATGTAGTATCTTAACAAGGAAAAAAAAAAAGTAGCCGACCTCGAAAAACAGTTTCCCGATACAACATAGAGACACTTGAAAAGTCTATCAAAAAGAATTATTTTATATGTGTTTTAAGGGAATGAAAGTCTGATTCTATCCTTTGAGAGTGTAAGAAAATCCAACCTATTTTCATGATATTTAAAATTATTAATTGGATGAAATAATTTTTTATCTAATGTAATTTTTCATTTATTGGCAACATTGTGTCGTGTCTGACGTTATTTTCCATCTATTGGCAACATTACACCGTGTCTATTGATATTTTCTAGCTATTGGCAACATTTTGTCTTATTTGACATTATTTCTATCTATTGACACCATTATTCCGTGTCCGACACTCTTTGCAATTTGTGTACCTTTTTAGCACATAAAAGTTGTTAAATGCCAAACTATTATCACTTCAAATTAAAGTATTGTGGATCAAGGATCTTTTGTGTTAGTATTCAATTCATTAAATCGACCCTATTATGTCTTCAAAGATAGGGGTGTGTAGTTTGCGGGATAGACAAGGTACGTGCCTTACTTTGCAAACTACCATGTAGCTACTGGGAACTTTCCTTATAGACTCTTGAAATCACCTTAAAATCTGAAAACAACAGAGCTCCGACAACCCTTTCATGATAATGTTTTTGCTCTTATTTTGTCATGATATATATATATATATATATATATATATATATATATATATATATATATAAAAACAAAAAATTCTGAGGGATTAGCTTATTAGACAAGAGGATTTGGACTTTGCATCAAAGAAACATGAGTTTTTCATTCGATTCTTACTTAATACGATCTCTTAGACGATGTTATGAGGAAATAATTCTTTAAGACCCCAATCCTAACTTGGTATTTTTGTTGGATTTGTTAATTCAAATTCTTACTAAAGCTCATTGACACTTATCAATTTTCATCAATAAAACTCGGGATTAATTATAGACATAACGATCTAATAGGTCTAACGGTTTGGCTATTTTACAATTAGGTATCCCAACCATCTTTCTTTTTTAATTCCATCAAGAACCTCAACTTCTAATGTTGACGTTTCAATCAAATGAAGTGTTAGATCACGTGATTTTTAATGTTGTAACTCGCTTACACAATAAAATTTATGAGAAAATACTAGTTATGATTGCCAATTCAAGTTAAATTAGTTAAATTAATATTTTCACTTTTCTCTATTTCCTTTTCCTTTTTCTTTTGTCTTCTTCTTTCCTCCTCGTCTCCGTGCTTGCAGCTTGCTAGCTCGCGATATCTCCCCGGTTGCCCCAGCTTGATGTCCCTATTAGCCACACTGATGGTGTCGTCGACGTACCAGCGCTCAGCGCCACCTCAGTGGCCAGCACGTGGCTTTTCTCCAACCTCCCTTAGGGGTCAACTGTTGCTGCTGTCAAAGCCCACCACTATTGCTACGCTGCCCTAGACACCAACTCCACGTTCGGCTCTCCAGCACCACCTCTAGCTTCCAACACCGGAAAGGGATTCCCTGCCGTTCTTCAATCAGGGCATGGGATGCCCTAATTAATCTTACCTGTCCGTTCGACAAAGGACAGTATAGATTAAAACACAAAAGAAAACTTACCCTCTATTATAAAGGATATGGGATCGTCCGTTTTTGAACGGACGATCCAAATTGATCAGGGCATCCCCTGCCTTGATTAAACAAGAGCAGGGAATCCGAATCCTCTAACACTAACTTCGGTTACATCTCACTACAGCCGACCTCCAATGAAGGTTATCCTCGCAACCATATTTGAGGTCACGCAACCTCAATATGGGATTATGACCTCCGAAACGACTCCGCGTGCTCAACTCTGAGGTTGCTACATTGCCCAGTTCGGGGTCGGGAGCAACTTCAAGCGAATGGTGACAGTGTTGGTGGCGCGGCCTAAGTCTGTATGGTATTGTAATTCGTACTAATATTTAATGCTCACTCTATTTTTCCCTTCTTTTTGAAGTTGAGTCGAGATAATGGTGTTTTTGTAGTGGACACATTTTTTAATATATAAATGCATTAATAATTATAAAAATTGTCACAAAAGTACAATTGAGCCTTAAAATTTATAATAAAAAAAAAGTACAATCAAGTCGTAAAACTTATCAAATTAGTGTAATCAAGTTGTTTGATTAACTTCGATCAATTTAGCTAACGAAAAATTCTAACATATTACATGGTGTTAACGTAGACGTTTTTATCCAAATATGTTTTTTTAACAGAAAATTCATTCAGGTCATACTAAAGATATGAAAATTTTAAAAAACATGTATACATCAAAAAGAAAAGAAGGAAGATGCAAGTAGGGTTTGCCACCTTCGACGCCACGGCTCCACCATAGTTGAGAAGGGCTAGCGACAGTGGGGGAATGGTTGGCAAGCGCCCGCAGGCCGTCGCCCTCGGCGAGGGTCATGGTTTTCTTTAGATCGGGAGACAGCCGACAACCCTCGTCAATCGCAAGCCTGTACATTAGCTCTATATATGATATAAAAAAAGGGATGTGTTCATTAAAAATCCTAAAATTTGTCACGAAAACGCAATTTGTCAAATTAGGACAAACGAGTCTTTCCTTTAATTTCGTCCACTTTTGCTAACAAAAACTATTGAAGTAACTTTTTTAAATATTTTTTCTCTTCTCCGTGGCAATGATTTGGTTCTTCGACTTGGCCAAAATCTGATTTTTAATATATTTTATGTTTAAATTAAATCAAAATAGGAAAATATTTAAAAAAAATGCAGATGCAAACCTATGCAAGGGTTAAAGCTCTACTGACCCTGCTGAAAAGGGTTGACGATGGTTGGGAAGTGATTGGTGGAGGTAGCCCGCTTCTCGACGAGGGGCTATTGAACCTCACTGATCATAGACGAGGGCCAACTATACCTCACCCAGATTGGTCGCGACCCTCGCCTAGATTGTCCCTCGCTCTCCCTCCCCCCTCATCTCTCTCACGAATAGGGGTGCACGTTATTCTGGTTCATTTGTTTGGGGGACTCTGTATGAGGAGTGTGTGTGTATATCTAAAGTAAGAAGGAAGGAGAAGGAGGAAGAGAGGCCGCGGAAAATAACTTCTAAAATTTCTGGATTTTTAGGCTCGCACTTCCACTCGAGAGGCAAATCCTCTCTTCCTTTCCTCTCATGGAGGAAGAGACGGTACGACTAGAGTTTCTTATGTGGGAAAAAAGCAAGGGAGTGTTCACATTAGCATCGTTCATGCCATGTAGTACCGCCGACATTTATGTCGGTGACTTTCAACCTAAATTGGTAGAATAAGTACATCGTAAGTGCCACAACTTGTGTACGGCATTCACTTGAATGTCATAACTTTCAAAACGTTCAATTAAATGTCGTAACTTTAAAAAACCTTTCACTTCAGTAGTACATCAATTTTTCCGGCGTACACGTCAGCTTTCCGGAGTGCCACGTCAGTTTTTTCGACGTTCACATTAGCGATGGCACTCAAATAAACGATTTTTAAAAGTTATGGCACTCAAGAAAACGTCGTGCAAAAGTTATGACACTAATAGTGTACTTATCCCCTAAATTGACTGGATGACCTAAATCGATACCAATATGGAGAGGTGTAGGGACTAAATAGGTCCAACTCGAAAAATTTAAGACTTAATTTCTACAACGTTTAGTATTTTTTTTGTCCGAAATCCTTCTGGAAAATTGTCCAAAATATTCTAAATTACTGCACTTTTGCAATTCAATCTTTAATTTTTTAATTTTATTAATTGAGTCCTAATTAAACCTTTTCAAAAAAATTCAATTGAGTCTATCCAGTAAAAAAATCGCTAATGTGGACGCAAATAACCTTACTTGGCATGGTTAGCGCTAGTGTGAATTATATTGTGATATCTTTGTCAAGATTTTAATTTTTTTAATAATTTTTATGATTTCCTTCTTTACTTTTTTTATTTTTTTTCATTTTATTTTACTTTTTCCTTTTTCCCTTAGCCGATCTCGTGCGACCCTTGCCCAAGGCAGGTGAGGGTTGCCCTTGCCTGAAGCCCACGGAGAAAAAAAAGGAAAAAGAAAAAAGTAAAGAAAGAAAGAAGAAATAATTAAATAATTTAAAATATTAGAATATTACTAAAAATTATCAAAGTCGATGCTGGTCATGCCACGTAAGATAACTAGTGTCCATGTTAGTTATTTACTACCAAAATTGATCGGATAGATTAAATGGATAAAATTTGAAAAGGTTAGGACTTAATTGACAAAATTACAAGGTTTAAGACTGAATTAGCAAAAATGCAATAAGTTTAGCACTATTTGATAATTTTTTTTAAAAGATTTATGAATAAATTGGTACCAATGTAATAAATTTATTTTTTTTTGTGATTTTCCCAACTAATACTTTTACTTTAACTACCAAATATACCGTTTGAGCTGACACTTTCCTTGCAATTCTCTCTTGAAAATGTTTTGTTTTCTCGGTCTACCACGCACATACCGACGCACTCACTCTATTTCTTTCTTTTGTGTTCCTCTGCTGTTCACTCCAACACGCACTAGCGCACATGGTCTTTACGGTAACTTTTCTTTTCCCTTCTTGCCCGTGAGAGCTTGTTGATCCCTAAATTTTGTATAATCGATTAAGATAAATTGCATAAAAAATTAGGAACTACCCTTAATCCCTAGGCAAATTTATTTTCATATAGTTTTTATATAGGATAGTATGATTTCCAGCATTCTTGCATTGCATTTGCATTTTCTTGGACCGACAGTGGCAAATAGACCGGAATTAAACCTGCGAATTTGTCGAGCAAAACACAAATTTTTGATGTGGCATTGCAGGGCATGTCAGCCGAAAATTCCATGAGAATAAGGCCAGTTAGAAGTAAATTGAACAGAATCTTCTCTCTAAGGACTAAATTACGATTATCCGAAAGTTGATGAACTATTCCGTATTTAAGTGAAAAACACGAAATTTTAGCTCACTATTATAAATAATTGCGTTGGGGTTCACATTAAAGGGAGGCCACATAATTCACGATACACGGCCATTGACAATTACAATTGACGTCACAAGTGAGACCAAATAAAAAAAGGTCTGAGAAAGTGAGAGACATCGTGATAGATGCCGCCATAGGTGTTTCGATGAATTTGTATACTTCCAGCCAAATTTCTTTTTTTTTTTAGTCTGGTTTTATCCTAATTTATTCTACTATACAAACCACATTATTTGCGCTATAAATCTTACTCCATCCTCATGCATCCCCACCCCCACTCCCTCCGAAAGTGGGGATTCGAACTCCGCACTTCCCTCTTCCCAAAGAAAAAAGTGACAACTTGGGCAATGTCCAGTGGTTTCAGACTAAATCTCTTAACCATATCTTTTGCATACATTTAATGGTAACGAAGGAGGTACCTCCTGTTTGCTTTAGTTGAAGACCAAGGAAGAAATTCAATTCCCTAGTCATGTCATCTCGAATTCACTTGTCACTGACTTTGCGAACTTCTTGTAAAGATTCTCTTTAATAAAGCCAAAGACCATGTCATCAACATAAATCTGAATTAACAATATATTTTTACCTTTCTTCTTGATGAATAAGGTTGCGTCAACTTTGCCTTTCTCGAAATCGTGTTCAATGAGGAATGAACTCAATCTTGCATGCCAAACTCTTGGGGCATGTTTGAGACCATAGGGAACTTTTTTCAACTGATAAATATAATTTGATCTTAAAGGATTCTCACCGCCCAGAGGTTGCTCAACAAATACCCTTCCTTTGATATAACCATTGAGAAAAGCAATTTTCACGTCCATTTAATACATGGTAAAATCATAATGATAAGCATAAGCACGCAAGAATTTAATAGCTTCTAATCTAGCAACACTAGCATCATATGCCTTTTTCTGGAGAATAACCTTTAGCTACTAACATTGCTTTGTTTCCCACCACATTTCCTTTGTTGTCCATTTTGTTGCGAAATACCCATTTGTTGTCATTAATCTGCTAATTTTTGGGCCTTGAGGCTAAATCCCATACATCATTGATTTTGAATTGTCGTAGCTTATCTTGCATGGTTTCAATCCAATTTTCATCACCGACCGCTTCATTAATTGTTTTTACGCTCGATTTGGGAGATCAAGGGCATTGAGTTCATCATATATATATATTTTTTATTGAGGCTATTGTTTTGATTCCTTCATCAATTTTTCGAATGACCTAGTCAAGAGAGTTCGTGGGAGATGATAGACATAATAGGTATCGGCGCGTTAAAATCTACAACTGTCGGAGGGTGGTTACCTATTCAACCATTATAAATACCACTATTCATCCACAGAAGAGCCCCCCTCCAACAAATCGACAAAGTTTGTATTATCTTTACTTATCACACCGCAATTTACATTTCTTAGCTGTAATTTTCATATTCTCTTCGTCAAGTCAAACTTCGATGTTTATATTTGTGTTAGATTATGCACCATCGCATCAAACTCTGGTATAGAATGAAGGCGTATTCAAAATATGTCGTCAAGTCAAATTCCGGCATAGTGTTGGGTGCGTTTGGTTCGCTACTTTTGGGTAGAAGTTGAGCTTGTTAAATCATTCTGTTGAGTCAAACTCCGGTTTAATCTTAGCTTGTATAGTTTCTTCGAAATTGATGTGTATCGATTTCATTTGGAATTGTACTTATCGGATCTCCCTGTTGAGTCAAACTCCGGTCGGAGTTATATTTGTGTAATTTTATCAGGATCCATACCAAATTCCTGTGTTGATTTTCTAACTATCCGGATCTTTCATGTTCGAAATCACCACAAGATTCATTTTCACGTTTAAAAGCCGAAGAACGAATTTCGGTGAAAAATGTTTTGTCGAGATAAATTCTGGTGAAACTAATTGTTAAACAAGGATACGACCTAATATATGCGTGTTTGTATGGTTTAACCAGCTCGACCACCTGTAGTCTCCTCCTTCTTTTTTCCGCCGTCATCGTTGAGCTCCTTAGAGATATTTTAGATATATATATATATTTGTCAACATATTTTAGATATCTTAAAATATAGGGCTGTTTAATGCATCAAAGTTAAATACAAAGAAAATATCCATTGCTAATCATGCACAAAAGAAACAAACACCATGGAATCGGAAAGCGCCGTATTCATTTTCACTCGCGCCATCTTCGTCAATCACCATCTCAATGTCCTTCCGTCGTTTTCCCGTGGACATGACATCGTATTCAATCAAACTTGCGTGTGAAAATGATGAAATGCATTGGAGCTCCCATTTAGTTAATTACAATTTGTAGAGACCGACACAATCATCACTTCAGTGAATATCCCAAGCAGAGACTTGAAATCTCCAGATTAAGGAGTCAGATCCAATGTCACGTGCTCCAATCATCACCCATTGCACCAAAGTTGTGGTTGGCCGAAGTACACGTTCACTAATAATATTTGTGCACGGGAATCGCTTTGATATTAAAATTTTTTTTCAGCTTACTTAAATATCAAATCGAAGAAAAAAATGATCATTTAAGTATCATCGACGAGATATTTGGCAAAAATAAATATGTGGCATTTTTAGTTAAAATAATTTAGTGACATGGCATTTTTAATTCAAACAATTTAGTGACATGGCTTTAAAAAAAAAACAATTTCAAGTGTGCGAAGAGGACGACGTCGGACGTGTCTGGAATATCTTAAACTTATAGTATTTAAGTGGTCATATTTTACAACTTATGGCACTTATGTGATCACTTTCAAAGAAACCCGGCACTCAAATGATGATAATTTACAACTTACGACACTGAAAGTCACTCCACAAAATTGGCTAAACGATGTCGTTTGTGCTTTGAAAGCAACTAGGATCTCCGATGAGTGAGTAGGATTATTTAATTAATAAAAAATTATCATGTATGATTTCAGGTCAAGCTCACCGGAGTTGGCATTAAAACAGCTGTTTTGAAGAAGAAGAATAAAAGGTATTTAAGTAATCCAAAAAAAAAATGACAACAAAGTGAGCGTTGTACACAAATATTGCCACTTAAGATGTTCTTTTGCCCTTTTTTCCTTCTATATTGATTTCCCATTAGCTCCTCTTTCTTTGTATAGTTTTGTCGGTTTTATTGTTGCGATGGTCAAGAAGGTCATGGGCAAGAGAGAGACATGGACTCTATTTATTTCACAAAAAATAATTTTTAGAAAAAAATCTAATTTTTCGACATTTGGTTCGCGAAAGATAAACTAGTCAAGTAAAATATTTTCCATCAATGGATAAAACACCTTCAAAAGTGAGGAAAAGATGAAATCATTTTCCCTACTCTTTCCTTCTTGAGCTCCTTCGCCTTCGTTTTCTTTTTTACTTATATTATATTCATATATTATATTATTTTTTATTTATTTTTCCTTTTTTTCCTTATTCTTCGGCTTTTTGTCGATGACAATTCATGGCTGAGGGACGAGCTCACCCAAGGCCGGAGAGGCTCGGCCTCATCAAAATCGACGAGTTGGAGGCCACTCAAGGCCAGCGGTCTCATCCGTCGGCTGTGATTGGTCATCGACGATCACAGTGACCGGTGATAGGTAGAGAATGAAAGAAAATAAAATACAATTAAAAAGAACAATTTTTTTTTGTGATTTTCTTCGAGCAGATTTTTAATACCAAACAACGAAAAACATTTTCCAATTCATTTTTTTATTTTAGCCAAATACCAAAAAGTACTATCATTTTTTCCTAAAAAATAGCTTTACTGAAAATATTTTTTAGAATTGTCTCATTTTTCACAAAACAAACATTGGTATAATTTCAAAATATTTTCCTTTGAATATGGATATATCATGAGCATAAAAGCCATACATACGCGGAAAGCTTGAGCTATTAAGGAAAGCTTCCACAATAAACAACGTCGGAACAAAGAACCCGTTTTTAGAAATGAACACCTTCACATCGTTTTTTTCCCCATCAATTACTATTTTTTAGATTTATGTCTAGAGAAATGGATTTTTTAGTTACAAAAAAAAAAGTCAAAATTACAATCTGCGAAAACGAAACAAGAAAGACGTTTGAGATTTTTTTTTCCCCTCCCTTTTAGCTTAGGAATCTTGAAGGCATAATTGTCATAGTCAAGAACTATCTTGTGTCACACTTGATCGCAGACATAAAGGGCTGTTCGAAAAAACGCATCTTTAATCGGGGCCTGTTGTCACGAGCGATATCTAGCTAACAAGTTAGTCTTGACGTCCCAACTTTTCTTTTAACATTATCCGTGCATTTATACATGTTTACATACGAATCAATTACATATGACCATGTCTCGCCGGATCAATCAAGTCATTTAACACCCTCGCATTGTCAAATCACAAAAATAGTGTAATAAAATTAAGTAAATTCAAGAAGGAAATTAGCCCTTTTCTCCGTTACTCTTCTCTTCTTAAGTTGCTTCCACACCCGATTAGACTATACTTTGAGGCCTATAGTGTTAATTTACACATTAAGCCTGGGGTACATGCATCCAACAAACTCCAATATGATGCAATCGAGAGCTATATGGCTTCTCTATACTCCCAAGTCCCACCTACCTTTTTTTTTTCTATAAAAAAAATCTTGCTAATCTAATTTATTCTGCCTTATAAATTCTAGTTATTCACGAGAGAGGTCCTTCTAGACAGGTAGATCCCTTCTTAAAGTCTAGTCTAAGGAAAATTCGCCGGGCTTGATTGCCTGGATATATAATTATTTATAATTCACCTAGGAAAATTTGTCGGTTAGTCAACATTATGACATGGTCCACTCGAAGGTGTGGGTATTCACAGTATAGTTTATCGAAAATAAAAAATAATAATAAAATCGATTGTCGAGTGGAAACCCTAGAAAACAACATACCCAACTCTGGTTTTACTTGTTAATTTTTCCCTTTATAATTCATTTGCATTTATTGACTCCGTGTCCCTCGACAAATTTAAGGAAAAACATGTGGAGAATTTGTTTGGATGAAACGACATTGTATTAGGTCTTCATTTTTAACTCGAATCGTTACAATAAAAAATCTGCTAATATATATTATCTCATGGTTGATTGAGTAGCACCGTAATTAACACATCACAAGACGTTTCTTCATACATTGCTCGGAACAAGAGTCATCATATTTTATACAAAAATTCATCCTACCTAACTCGTGAACCATTGTCATCTATGCAATGGACACATGTGATTATGATTGTACTTTTTAGCGATTATTTTAATTGCGTATGCTTAATTCACGGTAAACAAGGAGATTAGAGTTGCCTTTTTCTTTTCTTGTCCTCTTTTAATCTGAGAAGCCTCACATTCATTGTACCGAGTGGGGTTTGCTTTAACTTGTACTTTATATGGGGAATCTATGCATATGAGCTTTCAAGATTTGATTTACACATCCACATCCACCGTACATGGTTCGCCTGGTCTCCAACCACCAATAGAAAAATCAAATTTTTGGAGGTAACTAAACCTGGTCTTCCATTGTGGCAAATTGCGATTATTTATCTCGTCGTATCGTGCTCACGGGTGCATTTCAAGTATCAAAATTTGAATTGGGTAACTTGCCGGTACATTGAAAAAAATGTGAAAAGAGCGTTTCCTTCCTATTCAAATCAAATCGTGAAAAGGGTATTCGTAACTTACCTTAATGACCGAAAAAAAACCTTCGAAAATTTGAATGATATTCGATGCAAACATTATACATAGTAACATATCTGACGTCAAGTTACAGACATCTCGATCCGAAAGAGGGCACGAAAAGGAAGAGAGAGCAAGCGTCTTGTCCGAAAATAAGGAAGAAACGACACTCGTACGAGCAGACAGACCTAGAGAAGCATGCTGTGCAAAACTAGCAAGAAAATCTTCTTGTGCACGCATTTACTGCCTTATGAGAAATCGTGTGATAATTACAGGCAGCAAAGACTTTTTTGCGCTTCGTGGGATTGACCCGAGCGGCACAAGAAGCCAAAAGCTGTCCCTAGTTTGTTGACCTAAACGCACTACAAGCCAAAACCCAACGTCGGCCTCACGTTGGTTTAGGAAAAAGAGTGGGAATTTATTATAAATCTGTCTAATTTTTTTTACCTGACAAGTGATTAGGGAAATATCGTAATTTCTAATGCATTAAGCCGGTGCAATTTTTTTAACTCTATTTGCAAAATTTCACATATCATCTTCATTGTCGAAGTTTAATATGTTAACGATCTCAAAAGTCGACGGGTTGAAGAATTAAAAGATAATAATACCTCCGTATCTCTCCGGAGGTGTAATATTTTTATTTGAATAAAGCTTTCACTCAATGCTTGTGACTTTCATATACTAGCGAGGATTAGTTACCATGTGTTCTGATAAAAAGCAAAAGTATTAAGAAGGCATTTTATTTAACATTTCGATAGAGAACACTTGCCATGGTCAAATTATTGTTCTTTTTTTCGATTTTGTTTTTGTAATTAGTTATTGGAAATTTTTCATGTCTTACTCAATGGAGGTAGAAGTGACCCCTTAATTATATACAAAGTAAAATCACTTGTATTTGGTAATCAGGATATAATTTATGGTAGAATAAGATTTATCGTATACCATGTTTGGCGCATGCTCAAGATAAGATAAAGTCAGATGTAAGAAAGATAGAGCCTGGATAAAATTTTCCTATGGGAGGGTGAGATAGGTGGATAGGATTTTTGATAGCCATAATATAAAAGTTATTTTTTGGGAATAACAAACTTCCTAAAATAATAAAATTTAAAATAATATTTCAATTTTAATATAAAAATTCAAAATATCTAAAAAATAATCATTTTTAATTATTCATATTTTTATTTATATACACAAATTTCTTGCAATGTTATAACATAAGATAAATGATAAATTTTTATATTTATATTTATTAAGTGTTGTATGTATTTTATGTACGTTAGTGTAGTTTTTAAATTTTTTGGTCAGATATGTTAGTATAGTTCACTGTTTACTACATTTGTGTTTGAGAATGATGGAAGGGAAAAAATACATAAAAAAAAGATTAAAAAATAAGCAAATAAAACTGAATTAGACAAGAGCGTCGTGATACTTACATTCCTCGATAAAAATAAGCAAGTAAAAATAAATTAGACAAGATTGTCGCCAAACTCTTACCTTCCTCGTTTTTTGAAATTTTTATGTTTATTTACACCGATATGACATTTATACTAAATAATGGACACGATACGATATTAAAGTATTTCATTTTTGTATTGCCATTCACTAAACATATAGTATATTAAAAAAAATTCCCTAGAATCGCGAAAATTATACGTAAATCCTATTTTTTCCATTGAGACTTATGAATCGCAAAAATTTCAGGCGATGAGAAAATTTAAAATAGTGAAAATATGATGGTAACAATATTCAAATTAAATGAAAAGTTAAAAAGCTCGAGAAGAAGAAAGCAAAGGGCGCACATGGTAACAATTCTCAATTGGAAGTTGATTTATCTGCTTATCCTCAAAAGCAAAAGTTAATTTTTCTACTTCTATTCTAGAATTAACAAAATTTTCGGCGAACGGCGGGCGATGGCCACGGCAACGGTGGACTTGCGGTAGTTGGCGGCGACGATGGTCAGCTGTGGTCGGTGAAGGCCAATGTCGTCGAAAAAGTGATTCCGAAGTTGAGAAGTAAAAATATTTTACTTCTCAAAGTTGGTCAAAAACTCAACCAGAAATTGAAAATCGTACCATAAGTTAAAAATCTTATCATTAGTTAATTTTTTTATCAAATGGATTTCTACTTCGATGGAGGCCGATGTGGTCAAAAAAATGATTCTGAAATCGAGAAGTAAAAATATTTTACTTCTCAAAGTTGGTAAAAAACCCAACCTTAATCATAAGTTAAAAATCTTACCATAAGTCAATTTTTTTACCAAACGAGTTTCTATTTCGACAGAGTATTTATCAAATGAATTTCTCTATCAGATTGACTTCTGACATAGAAATAGAGATGAATAAGTGTTATCATGCAATCCCAAAGCGGCTGCTGGGAAAATAGGGATACAGTACAAAATTGGAAAGGCCAGAAAAGGTCAAAAGAAAAGGAAAATTGGAAATGAAAGGGGGAAAGGAGGGCGTGGAAGCATCAAATCTGCGTGTTTGGAATGCTGATTGCTGAGTGTGTAGCACATGCTTAGCCCCACTCCATACGTGACAAGGGATGCAGCCAAACTCGCAAGGACCATCACGTTAATACAATATTATTTTTTAGTCCTTTTTTCTTTATAATTTCTTTGTTTTGGGACATAAAAAATAAGCGTCGAGAAAGGATATCAATTGTTTTCTTGTCATGTGCGATTTTTATTTTTGAATCCGAATTTTTTCATATCAAGTATTATTGATCAGTGCATCTAAATCGCGGTGTAAAAAAAATTTAAAGAGATGAATTAATGTATTTTTTTATTGGATTGAATTCCGTCGAAATCGTTGAGATTGTCCCATTTCGATTATAGAAGGGCCTAGTGGCAAATTTATAAATGCGAGGAAAAATCTCGATTTTTGAGTTAGCTTTTGGGATAAGAAATCTAAGTCCAACTGATATCAGAGCATATTAAATAATGAGAAAGCCTCAACATCACTATCTCTTTCACATCGACCATCGCCACCCACCGTCACTCATCATTAACAAATAAATTCTATTTCAAAAATTGATTTCTGAATCAACAATGTTGCCATGTGCGCCCATCGATTTTTTCTTAGTGAAATCGCTTATTACCATAGAAAACTCCAAACTGAAATACTTGTGATAAATTTACTCTCAGTCAGTTTTCATTTAATTTAACCATCACATTGTTAAATTAGATGGCACATAGCAGTTCACAAGTCTACTAATTTAGGATTTTACCCTCTGTTTGTCATAGGTGCATCAATTTGAGAATTTTTCGTGATACTAACTCAATTTAATGAATGGTAAATTGGTTTGGGCTTTTTGGGTAAAAAAAAATTATGGTAAATTCTTCGCAAATGCACAAATTTAGAATTTTTTATGGTCAAAAAAATAATTTAGTGTAAATTTATCGCAAACGTAATCATTTGAGATTTTTCATTGTTAAAAAATAATTTAAGATAAATTTATTATAAATATATTGATTTGTTATTTTTCCCGGTATTAATTTTTTTTAATATTTTCCTGTTTCCACGTTTCCCGTTCTGGCCCGAAGGAGCCAAAAAAAAAAATGGAAAAGGAAGAATCTGTAATTGGTTTTGTCGGGGGTGGGGAAGGGGAGATCACGACCGCAAGATGAAACCCCAGGCGGACGCGTGGCAGTCCCACCGCAAGTGGGGCCCACGGAAGAGGTTTCGGGACGTCGTACCGGATTCAAGACTCCCCCTTTCTCCCCCACAACAACCCCTACCCGGTTCCGAAACAAAATCATCTCATTTACTTTTTCATTTCCCGCCGTCCTTCGGGACGGACGAAGAGGGAGGGGGGTCTTGGTCCCGTCCCGTCTCATCAGGTTTCGGCTGGGCCCCACGCGGAGCAGGGCGACACGTGTCGCCCGCCCTCGGCGATAAGGATGCGACACGCTTCCACCGCATACGACAAGACCCCAAAGGGCCTCTCCCTCCAAACCGCGACAAGCGGTCGCGCAAAAAGAAAGAAAATAAAAAAACGAGAGAGACGGGCAAACATATTTCTTAAAAAATAAATAAACTAAATACAAACGAAGAAAATGAAAATGAAAAAAAAGCGACATGCCGTCACGCGCCCCCGCGCTACAGGACAAAACACGTGTCCCCTTCCTCGCCCAACTTTCTCGTGATTTGGGGGAGGCAGCGAGGGTATATTGGGGAAATCACCTGCGGCGTGGGGGTGGTCCGCCAGTGCCGTGAGCCAATAGGACGGGGCTTCGGGGACAATAAGGATTGGGGGTGTTCCTTTGGCGTCTCTCGTGGTTTTATTTTATTTTTTTCTCAGTAATTTGGATCATTAATTAGACGAGGGAACAAAAATGAAAAATTCGTACAGGAGCCCCGAGTTTTTTTTTTTTTAAATCAAATCGATGAATGACAAATACGATAACAATTCGACACTGTTAAACATTTTTCGTTAATCAGTTATTTTAACGTAGTGGGACCTACTTGCACTGTAAAGTTCGGCCGCCCCAGTTTGTCGTCTCCCTCGTCGCCGTCCACCACTCGCTCAGCTCCGTCGTTCCTCTGCGTTTAACTTTAGACTCTCTCTCTCTCTCTCTCTGTAGTCTGTACTTTCGGCTGTAGTCTCTCTCTCTCTCTCTCACACACACACACACGTATCTGAGTAGGATCTTCGATCTCACTCGTATTGCGTCTGAGCCATCTCTATTCTCTTGTTACATCATAAGAAGAACTGTCCCTTCCCCTGTTTAGAGCACCCCGGCTCCTCCTTCATCGAGGAATCTCCGGCACACATTATCCCCCACGCCCTCGACGTAGCAAATCGCCCGCGCAGAGAGAGAGAGAGAGAGAGAGAGAGAGGGAGAGAGAGAACAGACCAGCTTCTTCTTGATTGCTCTCCAAAACTCTCGGGCCGTTATTATGATTCTCAGAAAGGCCGTCGTAGCGAAGCTCGTGTTTTGGGTCTAGGGTGCTGCATCTTCTTCTTCTTTCCGCTGTTGGTCGTCTTCTTCGGCTTCTGGGTTTCGGATCTATCGCTGTGTCATGGCTGGTGGCAATGAAGTCAACGCCAATGAATCTAAGGTGCTTCCTCGAATCCCTCTGTGATCTTTCCGCTTCTTGGTGTTCTCTTTTCTTGAACAACCCCAGTTGTGGTTGCGCGTTCGGGGGGTTTGTGATGGTAATTGTAGCCGATTTGGCGATCCGGTTCGTGGGGTTTTTCTGGATGCTTCGATTTTTTGGAGGCTTTCACCTGAAATGGACTTGAACTTGTTTGTTTGGAAAGGTGATGCCTGAGGTGATTTTGCTTGATTTGTGGAGAGAAAGCCGTGATTTTTTCCTTCCCTCACTGCGAGTTCAAAAAATTTGGGCGATTGTAGCTACCCGTGCTGTTCAATCGCAGTTCTGATTTACGATCTGTTTGATGGTGTGTCTCTGCTTCTGTTTTTTACTCTTTTCTTTTCTTTTTGGCCTCGTTTTATCTTAAACTCCTTTTTGTCTTGAGTTTAGTGGTTGAAATTTGAATGTTAATCAAAGCAAATAGAGAGAAATTCTGGCTTTGATTGGACGAAGAGTTTGGCCTTTTCACATTTGGAGGACAACGGGTCATCCTTGCTCCTACCTTTTTCTGTTTCCTTTTCCAGTAAATTTCCAACTTCCCCGTCAATGATGATCTTTTCATTTTGCTGTGTGAATCTCTTGGTTTCTTGCTGGAAAATGCTCAACGTCAATCTGTCGTTTAACATGTCGAATTCATGTCGCCATGGGTAAACTCTCCAAGCACTAATTTCGTCTTTCCCCTCTTTCTCTTGTAGAGAGTTGTTCCCTTGAACACATGGGTCCTCATCTCTAACTTCAGGCTGGCATACAATCTCCTCCGCCGGCCCGATGGGACCTTCAACAGAGACTTGGCTGAGTTCCTCGACCGGAAAGTGCCCGCCAACACCATCCCGGTCAACGGAGTCTTGTCGTTCGATCATGTCGATCGAGCCACCGGCCTACTGAACCGGGTGTACCTACCGGCGCCCGATGATGTGTCTCAATGGGGATTTGAAGAGCTTGATAAGCCTCTGAGCACCACCGAGGTTGTCCCTGTCATTTTGTTCTTCCACGGCGGGAGCTTCAGTCACTCCTCCGCCAACAGTGCGATATATGACACCTTCTGTCGCCGCCTCGTCAGCCTCTGCAAGGGGGCGGTCGTGTCGGTGAATTACCGCCGCTCGCCCGAACACAGATACCCCTGTGCCTACGACGATGGTTGGGCAGCCCTGAAGTGGGTGAAGTCGAGACCGTGGCTAATGAGCGGGAAAGACTCTAAAGTCCACGTGTATTTAACTGGCGATAGCTCAGGCGGTAACATCGCTCATCACGTGGCGGTCAGGGCTGCCGAGGCCGAGGTGGAAATACTAGGTAACATCCTTCTTCATCCTTTGTTTGGCGGGCAAGAGAGAACCGAATCGGAGAAGAGATTAGATGGGAGATACTTTGTTAGACTAGAGGAGCGCGATTGGTACTGGCGGGCTTATCTCCCCGAAGGGGAAGACCGCAACCACCCTGCCTGCAATCCCTTCGGCCCCCGCGGCAAAAGCCTCAAGGGGCTTAAGTTTCCAAAGAGCCTCGTTGTCGTGGCGGGTCTGGATCTTCTCCAGGACTGGCAATTAGCTTATGTGGAAGGGTTAGAAAGGAACTGTCAAGAAGTGAAGTTGCTGTATCTGAAGGAGGCCACGATTGGGTTTTACTTCCTTCCGAACAACGGGCATTTCTACTGCCTCATGGAGGAGATCAAGAACTTTGTCAAGATTGACTGTTAAATTATAAGACCCACTTGACCTTTACTTACTTGCAGGCAGGAGCAGTCCATACATAACACAAGCTTGACTGTTTCCGGGTTCCGTATTCGGTTTTCCATCTATCACGGTGGTGGTTGTGTAGTATTTTTTCTGGTTTTGTTTTCTCCCCTCTCTTTGCTGTTCTAGCATTCATGGCGGCAGGAATGAGAGTCGTATCGATCAGTCGGGTCTCTTCAGATGGTGGCCTTCGTTGCAGTGGATCGGACTCTGCTGCACAAAGCTGTCGGATCGTCTTACATCTAATATAACCTCTCACACTGTGTTCAGCTTCCCGCTGAGGAGGATTCACGGGGTGGCAGGACTCGTGGCATCGACGCGTGGGGGTTGGTCGATCTAGTCTTAGCAGGTGATGATCATTCTTAGGAGCGCTAATTTATGAACTTTGGTTATACGATCCTTTGGTATGGGAAATATGTAATGTGATACTTGTGGCCTTAGAGCAAATACAAGAAGAGGCTTTTGCCCTAGTATGTTTTTCCCCTTCTCAGATGGACTTTGGTCCTTTCTCCTCCTCTTCTGGTGGCGAAACGAACGAAATCGCTGCCCAAACGATGATCAAACATCAGTCGGCCAAAAGAAAACGTGAGTGCAAGATTCTCATCATTGGTCTTCCACTTAGTCCTACTCGTATCCCCACTAGGAATTTCGTGTCCAATCAAAAGTTTTAGCACGAGGATCGATGCACAAAACAAGCATGTGGCGTGGCGGACCATCCCAGAAATGTCCCCAAAGCCAAACCTTCCCCCCCCCCCCTCCCCCCCCGCAAACCAACAGGAATTTTCCCGGGAAAATGAGGAGAAAGAAAGAGAAGAAAATCATTGGGGGAAGGGTCAAAATCATGGGCTCTCGCCATCTTTCCACCTCGGTTTGATTAATTCTTGGCAGCTTGTGATTGTCCCATTATTATGGTGATGGAGGGAGCGTTTGGAGCTTTTGTGGAAAAAAAGAAAAAGAAAAACAACAAGAGCTTGTGTTGAATTTGTCTTTGTTTGGTGGAGGGGAAGCCCATCTGTCGATGGTTGGGATTTATTGGATCTATTATGAATTCTTCGGGACACTTCATTTAATTTATTGTTTTTTACTAAAATTTTCTATTTTTATTTTTTATAAAAAAATATGGTGGGGTTTGCTTTTTATAGGGGATTAAATTAATGGGGGCACTAAGTGGTAGGAACAGCTAAGCAGGACAAGGACATGGAACCTTGTCTCAATTTGACTTTCTAGGCCCTCTCTAAATTTTTTTTATTTGTTTCTTTGCTTAGAATGTTGCTCTTTCGGCTTGCCCTCGGTTCACTCCTAGTGATTATTTAAAACAACTGGCGTCTTTAAACCGGTTCGATTTAATAAGTAATTTTCCCCTTAATCTTTCCTTGTTCAGATTATCTCGGTGTTCCCTAATTGCTAATGTCTTTGTTGTCAAACTGTCCCCTGAGCATCTAGCGTGAATGCATTTTCTATTAGGACAAGATGGAGTCGGCTGTTTGACAAAAATGGCTTTTCCTTAGTAGTCATTAGGGATAGAGTCACCATTTGATTAGTTGGAAAGGACCTTCATTTATTCGCGATTGGATTCCTATACGGAATAAACATCTTCTAAACTTATCGCGTAACCGTTCACAATGCATAAATGATATGACGAAATATGTATTGATTTTTCTCAAAAAAAAAAAAGGTGCGATTTTCTTTTATGTGAAATCGATGTAATCTAATAAGATGAGTTTAGATATGATCTCTCGCGGATAAATGCATCGGAATTCTTGGAACTTGGAACTTATCACAAAAGTGCAATTTAGCCCTAAACTTTATTTAAAAAAAAAAGCAATGGAGTCATAAAAGTTTTAAAAATTACAATCAAGTCTTAAAACCTGTCAAATTGGTCCGATCAATTCATTCCATTATTGTGCTATTTGGAAATTAAAGTCTCGATTGCATTATCGTGACAAGTTTAGAACTCGATTGCATTTTTAAAAATTTTGGGGCTTCAAAGTACTTTTGCGATAAGTTTTAAGACTTGATTACACATTTTAAAATATTTAGGACTCAATTGTATTTTTATGATAAGTTTAAGGATTTCTAATGTATTTATCCCTAATTTCTCGAGCGATCGAAGTTTTAAGAATGGGTTCGGCCATTCTAATGCACTGATTGAATTTATGTTGCGGTCACATATCTTGTGTTTAGTCTGGAGCTCCATCTACATTCGATACGGGACATTGCATTTTGCCATCCATTGGACGGTGCGCGTAATGTTGTAATAACGATGACAAGAACAAACTATGAATTTCGCGGAAAGTTCAATATTTGATGATACGAAATTTAGAAAAGTACGGCTTCATCTATTTTGCAAAAAGTATTTCTCGGGAAATATTTTTCTCATTTTTCGCCGTTTGGTTCGCATAGAAAAATGAGTTGATGAAAATTCATTTGCCAAGTCAACGGAAAAACCTATGCTTAAATTCAAGAAAATGATTGTACTCTTTAAAAAGTATGACTACATATCAATGCTGAGACCCGAAACTCTATGCTTGGGCATCGAAACTCCAATGCTAGTTCCCAGGTCCTAGCGTCCAAGATCAAGTATTCAACGCTTGGGCTTGAGTCTAGGAGGCTGGGCTCGTGACTCTAGTGCATGTGCTCAGGACCCCGGTGACTAGGGTGGGTAAGACGAGCCGACTGAGCTTGGAGCCGCCTAGACTGGACCAAATGGACCAATTTGGTCTAGTTTCAGAGGGCAGTATCCGATTCCCAACCCTTCAAATTGGAATTGGTACCCAGGAAGTCTGGTATTCGGTTCCAAGGGGAGACCACCAAATTGACCCTGAATTTTTTAATATTTATTTTAAGTTTCTTAAACCTTAATCCCAACACGATTGTTATTTCCCAGCCTCTTCTTTCCTTCTCCTCTCTCACGCCTCGCCCTCTTTCACGGAATCCGCGATTGACGCCTCGGCGGCTATTAGCATCTCATCACCTCTGGCCTCTCATGCCTCGCTCTTTCCCTCTCGCTCGAGCTCGATGCCTTCTCTCCAACAATAGCAAGAGGTAAAAGAAGCCCATTTGCTCACTTCTCTTGTCGCGCATGGTGAACTGTGTTACTTCACGAGCAAAGAGCAAAGAAGACGCGCCTTAGAGACATTCATGAGCTTGAGTTATGTGCCCACATGAATTGTTTCTTACTTCATCATTGTGTTGATTTATGTGAAATGAAGTGTTCGTTGCTTTGCCACCGAGAGATTTTAATGGAGATAGGATGTGACTAGTGGTCAATTTGTTTCACCACATCCTTGTTTTTTTTTTTTTAAAGAAAAATTTTATTCATTAATAATCGAGAGAGTCATATAAAATACTTTCAAACTCCCAAAAAACAGTAAAAATATCCAATAAGCAAATTCTACAATTAGAGATATACTATCATCCTCCAAGAGTAGATCTGATACCATAACCTCGCGGCCGCCGATTACCAAATCCATGATGGGCACATATCGAGAACTTCATACAAAATGCGACGACTTGCAACACAAGTCCAGGTTCGACGACTCCATCACCAACGCCGAATAAAAACACCAATAATAGTATATTCAAAGGCCACATATCAGAAACTTGTAGGGGACTCCCGGATCTATACCTGAATATAGATCGAGAGAGTAAAATCCCTAAGCCTAGACCTAAATCTATATATGGATAGATGAGCAGCTTAATCAGCTGTAGAAAATTATTTATACTCGAGAGCCTTGGTTGGGTTGATTACTTTCTCCTCGTCAATTTGATCGAGCAAAGTGTGCGTTTTCGAACTTTGGGACTTGATTTAAATGTTGAATTATTGCATTTGAACTTTGGAAACTCATTTTGGTCCTTAATAGGAAACTTTGTTGCCTATGCATACTATTTCTATGAGTGCGCATGGCAACACTTCTCTACTATAAATCAATTTTTGATTAAAAGTTGATTTTTCTACTTCTCCTCAAAAGTGAAGCTGATTTTTCTACTTATGCTCCAAATTGATTTCTGATCAGAGAAATTCATTTGTTAACTATTGAAAATTTCTATTTTTAAAATATTATTAACAAAATCTTCGGCGGTGGCGGCGGTCATCGGTAGTTGGCGAGGGGGTGGGCGGGTAGTGGCAGTTGGCAGCGATGGTGGTGGTCAAAGGCCGCGGTCGACGACCCGAGGCCGCGGCAACGGGTGGCGATCGACAACGACGATGGTCAACGAGGGCGGATGTAGTCTAAGAAATGATTCTAGAGTTAAGAAGTTAAAATTTTTTATTTCTCAAACTTGGCCAAAAACCCTACCATAAGTTAAAAATCCTATCATAAGTGATTTTAGAGTCGATAAATCAATTTTTTTACCAAACAAATTTCTACTTCGGAATTATTTTTACCAAATAAATTTTTGTGCCAGATTGCCTTCTCACACAGAAATCGAGAAGTAGAAGTGTTATCATGCAGGCCCTATGTATTACACTTGCATTTCGAAAGTGCAAGGATTGAAGAGAACATTTACAACAAGGAATAAGGCTTATTCCTTTTGGTCCATGGCTTGGTGAAAAGTTGAGCGTGCTTCAAACATCTTCATTACTGCTTTATTACAGGATGAGGGGGACCCATTCGTCATTTCTTGTCTCATCACAAAAAAAAAAAGTCTGGTTTGGTCAGATTTCAATTTCAATGTGGGACCGGATTGGACTGGGAACCGGTCACCCATATTGGTGACCGTGCTTGGATCCTTGGCAGCTATTCCTAGTGCCCCGACACTGGGCTTGGATCCACAAAGGCTGAGAGCGAGATCCCAATACTTGAGCTTGAAATGCCAACACCCGAGTCTGTGTGCACAAAGGCCGAGCGCGGTGATCCCGTTACTTGAGCTCCAAATATAAACACCTAATCTCGAGACCACAAAGGCCATGTCCAAGTCCATCGATGTCGGGTTTGGGACCTTGGTGCGTGCGTTCAGGTCAATCAAGGCATGGCTCAGGACCTAGGTGTCTGTGCTTTGATGTCGAGCTCTCGAATCACGGTCCATTGAAGCCGAACGTGAGACTCTAATGCTCGGACCAGGTTCTTGCCTATATGCAAGTCACTAGCGTCGGAACAGTATATGTCTATTCAGGAAAATCAATCAAACTTTCCATACCAAACGATGCAAATATTTTTTTAGTTCATTTTCAAGTTTCACTCTCTGACAAAAAAAAAGTTTTCACTCAAACACTGAAAAAATTGTCATTTTTTTAAAAATGACTTCTTGAAATATATTTCCCAGAAAAGTAATATTTTTTCGCGAAACAAATGGAGCCTAAATGAAGTCTGGGTCGGTTTCAAGCCACATTTAAATTATTCATTAAATTAAACTTCATATGTAAGTTTGCAAATTGAGTATAAAAGCTAGTGACTTCGGCCGGTACCCTTCTGTTTAAGTTGAGATGCTCAAATGAAAGGGATAATGACTTTGTTGTCAAACTGTCCCTGAGCATCTAGCGTGAATACATTTTCTATTAGGACAAGATGGAGTCACCGTTCGACAAAAATGGCTTTTGCTTAGTAGTCATTAGGGATAAAGGCACCATTTGATTGGTTGGAAAGTACCTTCCTTTATTCGCAATTGGATTCCCATGCGGAGTAAACATCGTCTAAACTTATCGCGTAACCATTCACAATGCATAAATGATACGACGTAATATGTATTGATTTCTTTCGAAAAAAAGTGCGATTTTCTTTTATGTGAAATCTATGTAATCTAATTGGATGAGTTTATGATCTCTCACAGAGAAGTGCATTGGAGATTTTAAAACTTGCTACGAAAGTGCAATTTAATCCTAAAACTTTATTTTAAAAAAGGTAATTAAGTTCTAAAATTTCCAAAAAGTGCAATCAAGTCTTAAAACGTGTCGAATTGGTCCAATCAATTCATTCCATTGATTGCACTATTTGAAAGTTTTAAGTCTCGATTATACTATTGTGACAAGTTTAGAACTTGATTGTATCTTTTAAAAGTTTTGGAACTCCATAACACTTTTGCCACAATTTTTAGGACTTGATTATAAATTTTGAAAGTTTTAGGACTCTATTGTATTTTTATGATAAGTTTTAGGATTTCTAATGCACCTTTCCTTAATTTCTCGAGTGATTGATGTTTTAAGAATGTGGTCGGCCATTCTAATCCACTGATTGAATTTATGTTGCGGTCACATATTTTGTGTTCGCTCTGGAGCTCCATCTACATTTGATACGAGACAGTGCATTTTTCCATCCATTGGATGGTGCGCATAATGCTACAATCATGATGACAAGAACAAACTATGAATTTCGCGGAAAATCCAAGATTTGATAATACAAAAGTTAGAAAACTATGGCTTCATTTGTTTCACGGAAAGTATTCCTTGGGAAATTTTTCTCCTTTTTTGACGTTTGGTTCGATTGGGAAAATGAGTTGAAAATTTATTTTCCTAGTCAACCGAAAACCTATGTTTAAATCCAGGAAAATGACTTTTCTCTTTAAAAAGTATGACTGCATATCAACGTTTGGATCCAAAACTCTATGCTTGGGCACATAAACTCCAATGCTAGCTCTCAGGTCCTTGCACCTAAGATCAAGTCTCTGGCGCTTGGACTCGAGCCCATGAGGATGAGGTCATGACTTTAGTGCTCGTGCTCTGTACCCCAATAACTAGGGGGTGAGCAAGGCGAACCGATCGAGCCTGAAACTGCCTAGACCTGGTCTAGTTTCAGAGGGCAATATCTGATTCCCGGCCCTTCAAATTGAAACTGGTAGCCAGACAGTTAGGTATCTCGTTCCAAGGGGAGATCACCGAACTGCACCTGAATTTTTTAATATTTATTTTAAGTTTCTTAAATCTAAACTCAACACGATTCTTATTTCCCAGCCTATTCTTTCCATCTCCTCGGGTTAAGTACACCTCAAGTGCCATAAGCTATGTACAATGCTCATTTTAGTGTCAAAACTTTCAATTCGATCACTTTAGTGCCAAGTTTTTATAACGTCGATCACTTAAGTGCTAACGTCTTTTAAAAATGATCACTTTAATGCCAAATCCGATGAGCCACGTAGCTCAAATAAAAAAAAATACAAGTGTCGAATTTTCGGCCAGTCATGTCAATTTAAATTGGAGTTAGCACTAAAGTGATCGTTTTTAAAAGAAGTTGGTACTAAATGATTGAAGTTACAAAAACTTAGCATTAAAGTGATATTTTTAAAAGTTTCTGCACTAAAGTGAGCACCGTACACAACTTATGATACTTAAGGTGTACTCAATCCCCCTCTCCTCTCTCAGGCCTCGCCCTCTTTCATAGAATATGCGATTGACGCCTCGACGGCTTGAATTAGCAGCTCATCACCTCCCGCCTCTCATGCCTCGCGCTTTCCCTCTTGGTCGAGCTTGATGCCTTCTCTCCAACAATTGCAAAGAGGTAAAAGAAGCCCCTTTGGTCACTTCTCTTATTGCGCACGGTGAACGTATTACTTCGCGAGCAAAGTAGACACGCCCTAGAGACATTCATGAGATTGAGTTATGTGTCAACATGCATTGTTTCTTACTTTATCACTGTGTTGATTTATGTGAAACGAAGTGTTCGCTGCTTTGCCGCTGAGAGATTTTAATGGAGATAGGATGTGCCTAGTGGTCACTTTGTTTCACCACAGCCTTGTTTTTTTTTTTTTTCGAAAGAAAGGTTTTATTCATTAATAATCGAGAGAGTCACATAAAATGCTTTCAAACTCCCAAGAGTCACATAGAATGCTTTTAAACTCCAAGAGTAGATTTGATACCACAACCTCGCGGTGACCGATCACCAAAGGTCCATGATGGGCACACACTGAGAACTCCCATACCAAATGTGATAGTTCGACGACTCCATTACCAACGCCGAACAAAAACACCAACAATAATATGTTGAAAGGCCGCATATCAAAAATTTGCAGGGGACTTCCAGATCTATACCTAAATATAGATTAGGAGAGTAAATTCATAGGTCTAGACCTAAATTTAAATCGGGATAGAAAAGCAGCTTAATGAGCTATAGAAAATTATTTATACTCGAGAGCCTTGGTAGGGTTGGCTACTTTCTCCTCATGAATTTGATCGAGCAAAGTGTCTGAACTTTTGGGACGTGATTCCAATGTTGAACTATTGCATTTGAACTTTGGGAACTCATTTTGGTTCTTAATAGGAAACTTTTTTGTCTACGTGTACTATTTCTGGAGGCGCGTATGGCAACACTTCATTACTAGAAATCAATCTTTGATCAGAAGTTTATTTTTCTACTTATACTCTATATTGACTTCTGATCAGAGAAATCCGTTTGGTAATGGTTGAAAATTTCTACTTTTGAAATATTATTAATAAAATCTTCAGCGGCAACGGCTGGTGAGCGGGTGGGCTGCGACGGTTGCCGGTGATGGCTGCGGGAGGCAGCGGCGGTGATGGGTGGTGGTCGGCAGCGGAGGTGGTCGACGGAGGCGGATGTAGTCCAAGAATTGATTCTAGAGCTGAGAAGTTCAAATTTTTTACTTCTCAAACTTGGCCAAAAATCCTACCATAAGTTAAAATCCTATAAGAAGTTATTTTGGAGCCAAGAAATTAATTTTTTTATCAAACAGATTTCTCTGCCAGATTGACTTATGGCAGAGAAATCAAGAAGCAAAAGAATTATCACGCATGCCCTATGCATCTGCAGCCTGCTTTTCGAAGGTGTAAAGATTTAAGAAAACATTTATAACGAAGAATAAGGCTTATTCCTTATAGTCCATGACTTGGTGAACAATTGAGCGTGCTTCAAACATCTTCGTTATCGCTTTGTTACAAGCTGAGGTGGACCCATTCGTCATTTCTTGTCTCATCACACAAAAATCCAAAAAGTTCGGTTTGGTCGGATTCCAGTTTTAAAGTGGCATCGGACTGGACCGGGAACCAATCACCAATACTGGTGATTGTGCTTGGATCCTCAGCACCTGTTCCTAATGCCCCAACACTAGGTAAAGGCCGAGAGCAAGATCCCAATACTCGAGCTTGAAATGCCCAACACTCGGGTTCGTGTGTACAAAGACTGAGTGCGGTGATCCCAATACTCAAGCTCGAAATGCAAACACCCAGGCTCGGGACCACAAAGGCCATGTCCAAGTCCATTGATGTCGAGCTTGGGATCTTGGTGCGCGCGTTCGAGTCAATCGAGGCATGGCTCAGGACCTAGGTGCCTATGCTTTGATGCCTAGCTCCCGGATCATGGTCCATCGATGCCTCTAATGCTCGAACTAGGTTCTTGCCTATATGCAAGTCACTAGCGTTGGAATAGTGTATGTCTATTCAGGAAAATCAATCAAACTTTCCATACCAAATGATTTAAAGTATTTTTTAAGTTCATTTTCATGTTTCACTCTCTAACAAAAAAAAAAGGTTTCACTCAAAACACAGAAAAAATTGTCATTTTTTGAAAAATGGCTTCCTGAAATATATTTTCCAAAAATGTCATATTTTTTCGCGAAACAAACAGAGCCCACACGAAGTCTAGGTCGATTTCAAGCCACATTTAAATTATCCATTAAATTAAACTTCATATGTGAGTTTGCAAATTGAGTATAAAAGCTAGTGACTTCCGCCGGTACATTTCTGTTTAAGTTGAGATGCCCAAATGAAACAATAGCTCAAATTCAACCTCGGATGTGGAAAAAAATGGTAGAAAATTTAATGTAGCAATCACACCACTCGAATTTGTAACAAATTTTTCTGCCTATCAATTAGTTGGGATTTGTTGTTTTTTGACAACTTACCAATTAAATTTCATGTGCTGAACTTCTAAAAATATGTTTGATTGAGTTGACAACCTCGATTTCGAGGATATGAACGTAATTTTCATGCAAATGACGGTTGTCTTTGCCTCTTTCGTTGTCTCCATCTCTAATTGGCGGTCATTACCTCTCTCAACTATTTCCTTTATTTCTAATCCGTAAAAATGGATTAAAAACTCATTTATTGATCTATATTTGATGCGATGAGTTATTACATGGGTTTATTATGATTATTTTCATCCCAAAGATAAAAAGATCGTGTCTACTCGGTGTTGTATCGTCTGGACGGAAAGAGATCAATGAATTGAATGCAAGCCTTGTGGAGAAATTTTACGAGGCTTGAACCTGCTATTAATGCAGGATTAGCACAAGATTAAACATGACCCGACCAAGTAAGAGAACATATTAGGAACCAAAAGAGGAAGCAAAGCCTTAGTAATAATGCAATTAATGTCTCACAGACAAAGATTAAAACCTCCAACGTTGGAAGAAATATTGGGTGGGTCAAATTCCAACACGTGTCCGTCCGCCAGGCCAATTACGAGAGTACACCTGTTATCTCGCCCCGTTATCTCTCCCCTCTCTGTTTGTCTCTCTCTATATCTCTTCCAATCATGAGAGTACAAGTGTCCGCTCTTGATTGGCCAGAGCGCACGGCTACATGCTGACTCCGGCTCACCCAACAATTTCACCCAACATTGCATTACCGTATGGGATTGCTGACGTGAGTTGCAAGCCCATAGGTAGCCCACTTCACGCGCGGGCGCGACGCGAGTGCAACACCAACCGCTGCGACGTTGACTGAACGAGGCGGGAGTGGACACATGATAAGCACGTGGAAGAATCGGAGTCGCATGATCTTGGGAGGACCGAGAATGGAAAATAGCTGGGGCATTATCTATTGAGCGAGAAGGCGGAGAAGACGACAAGCCCGGTGAATCAGGTCAGAGGTTCTCTATAGATTCTTGGTTGCACTGATGAATCTTCCTTACTTCCAGTTCTAGTTTATCTTGATCGGACGAGAGTCGGGGCTCATCTATGTGTCTGGTTTCTATTAATCTCGTGACGGGTGCGACGCGTTGTTGAACTCGAGCCGCTTTTGACTGTCGTCGTGGGCATGTAGTTCGATGGGATTTGAGGGGCCTTTTCAATGACAATAGGGTAGGAATTTTGTTGCTCCGTGTACAAGCTCATAGTTCTCGGTTGATATTCTGATGCTTGAATTCTTTATTTCGGCCACTTAGCATAACGAGGGAAAGCGAGATTAGTCTCGTGGATTTACTGATGCAGTTGAGTTTAGCTGAAGGTTTATGAGAATTCGTAACATATGGGGGAAAACCATCTTCTTGGGTGGTAATGTGACTGTTGTTTAATTGTTTGACTTTGGTTGTTTGGTTGGTGTTCTACACGTTTACACGCGGAACCATATGTTTCCCCCCGTCTGTTGTGTACTTCCTACTAATTTTTAAAAAGAAAAGAACTGGTTTTGCAGCGCTGGTGGTGGGATTACTGTTGTCTGGGACATGGATCAAGCAATGCCGCTGTTCATTCTACCGCCACTAGCGGTATAAATACAGCACTGCATTTGGCTGCTGGTTGGCAATCAATTGCTGAGATGGGGTATGCAATGAGCAGACTAGAGATTGAACCTGAGTCGTGTGAGGAAGAAAAGAGATTGGACGAGGTTGATAACAGCCAAGGACCAAAGGAGTTGACAAGATGTTTGGATCATGAGATAGCGCATTTGACGAATCTGAAGTTGAGGCCCCACGAAAATTTGATCCGAGATTTCCCTGGGAGGCGGGCTCTACCTGTTTCCACTGTTAAGATGCTGGCAGGTCGAGAGTGTAATTATTCAGGAAGGGGGAGGTTCTCTTCTTCTGATTGCTGTCACATGCTTAGCAGATGTGTGCCTGGTAATGGTCCTTTGCTCATGGACCAGATGACTAGTCGAGCTTATGTTTCACAGTTTTCAGCCGATGGTTCTCTATTTGTTGCTGGTTTTCAGGTACGACATGTGTTTCTGGAACTTGAATGTGTTTCCTGGGAATTGTAATGTACTAGAGTGTTTATGCTTCAACATTTTTTCACTTCCTGAGGTCACAGAAACTGAGCCTAGGAGACATTTCCGGTGTCTCTTCCTTCTTCTTCTTCTTCTTTTTTTTTGTATCCTCTTTTCTAGCTGTAAGGTATAAGATATATCAATGTGGTAAATGTGATTTCTAACTCTACTTTTCCAACAACCTCTGCAGGGTAGTCACATTAGGATTTATAATGTTGATAAAGGATGGAAATGTCAGAAGAACATTCTTGCCAAGAGTTTGCGGTGGACGATCACTGATACATCTCTTTCTTCTGACCAGCGTTGCCTCGTGAGTTCATGTATCTTTTGCGAGGAACTAAATGTTTATCACCTGAACCTTTTGTGTTTTCGAGTCATAGAACATCTCCCTGAACTCAGTCCCAAGAAACTAGGCACAGCATATGGACGTTGCTAGCATCTGTTGCTCACTTTACGTGCAGCGTGCATCACAAGTTTTGTTATACTAACTTGTATGTAGTAAAATTTGATTCACACATATGGCACATGTTCTTTTTTTTTTTCCCTGAAAAGTGTGATGCATGTGACTGGTGGTAAAATTTGACTTTTGGGGAATGAAGGCCGACTCTGGCCCCTGGTGTTAGTGGGTCAGAGAAACTATTCAAGATGACACTTCTTTTAGTATTTAGATATTAATTCAAGTTCTTAGAGTTTCTAATGAGGTCATGAATGCTGAAAAACCAACATCTCTTCTGTATTTGATAGATATTTCAAGTCTTGTTCTCGTTTTTGTTCTGCTTCTGAATCATGCATTTCCCTCTCATGTGGATACAACTGTCTTTAGCTTCAATTTATCATCGGGCATTCTCACAGGAATGTACATTGAGAGCTACAGTTGCGTCTCATACTTTGGCTTTTTGCATTTCCATCCTTCAGGAAATTACTACTGCTATTCAGATAGTTTCATGTAACTGGCTGTTGGATAATGGTCTACAAATTGTCAGCTAGGAGCTAGGATAATTATACATGGCAGATGTTATTTCATAGTAATGCAAGGCCTCTTTCACTTGATTGATGAGTTGCAGATTCTCAAATTCAAGTTGTTAAATTGCGATACTATACAAGATTGAACTTTTGTTCTGTTTTTACTATCAATATGGCTTTTTCAGAGCATTTGTGATGTCACTGGGGAAGAGGAGAAAAAAGATTAGATGCATAAATGGGGAATGGACTGCAGTGCTTGGTGTACTTAAGGATTTCTTCAGTGATTGCATGCCAGAAAGAATATCTATGAGCATCAAGAGAATTGATTTTCGCGGGTTAACTCAAGCATTTTGTTATGGCATACTTCTTTATTACTCACATTTTTTAGCATTGTCTTTCTGCAGGTTGAAGCTTTCTTGTTTCTTCATTTTCTATCATCAGTGGAATATAGCTACACCATATCTCTTGAATAATGCTTGCTTTCTCAGCCAAAAAAAAAAAAAACCATGTCATATCTCTCTCTAATTTGCAGGTGTATGCCAGTATGTCACCCATCGTCCATATCGTTGATGTCGGCTCGGCTGCTATGGATTCTCTTGCAAACGTAACGGTAGATAACTAAATTCAGAGACTGATATCTTTTTGTAGAATCGATGTGTTATCTTTGACAGAGCATAATACAAAGAAAGCAAGAGGTTGGCCAAAACTTACTTGGGGGAAAGCAGTAAAACAAGATTTAATGGAGTGGGAAATAGATTGGCGTACGGTTTGTCTTAGGACGGAGTGGAGGGAGGCTATTAGTATTGTGGAGGGCTAGTGTATAGATAGATATATATATATATATATATATATATATACTTATTTATTTTTACACATTTATCTCTTTTCCCTCCCTTGATTCTGCTTTTATTTTTATTTTTATTTTTATGATTCTTTGGGGTTTATCGACCGCCGACCCCAACTAGTTTGGGATAAAGGTGTTGTCGATGTCGATGTCGATGTTGATGTCTTATCTTTGACACATTGGCCTAACATGACAATTTTCTGGGCATTCTTAAGAATATAAGTTCACATTGTTTATATTCATGTGCAATATTACAAGGATGGTTTGCCCTCATTGGAATCCAACACGGTTGGGTTGGGTTTCTCCTCTAAGTGGGCATAACAGGTGCCCTATAATTCTGGATAACTGACATAGCCTGAAGCAAGAATTTTGGTTTTTTTCTTATCTAGTTCCTTTCTGAGCTCCACTTTTGTTAAACTTTTGTTCAGCATGTTTTGACTCGGGAGTTTAGAAGCCCTCAGAACCCCATGCAAGCAGCATTGCAGGGTCTCTGTGCCTCTCCCCTGTGGATGCACAGCATTTAATCTTGTGTAGTCTCGGTTAGTTCTCATCTACAGTTTCGGCCTGAGGAAATATGGCCGGATTCATGATGTCTCAATCATCTTTTGGCTGCATCAGGTGGTTGTCCCTAAGTCAGCCGGTTGGAGTAAATAAGAAGGTTACGAGTGGGTTTGAGGGTCTCCAGTGAATAGATCCAAGTACCTCTGCTCTTAGCATTTGGATTTTTTCCTAGAACCTGACTCCACCAGGCTTTGGTTGGCTCAAAATATCGGAAATTTTTTGTGCTTCTGTAGTTTATTCTTTATATGCTTTAAAATGGGTCTGCTGTGCTTATCAAAGCCTGCGCCTGAAAAATGGTTCCTATTCCTCCAATTCAATCATCAAGCAATCAATAAAAATATTTTCAAATTTCTCACCTAATTTTGGTTAGTTCCTGCAGCAATTTCTAACAGAACATTCTTCTGGTAAATTTGGCAGAGGAAACTGAATTGTTAGTACCTTGAGTTCCTCATGGCACCTGTGTCCTTTGCACACTTTTTGAAGCAGTTAAGACGACATATTTGTCAGGTTTATGATAACATCTGCATCCTTTTGATGGTTTTTACCCTTTTCTTCCCTTCACTAAGCTGGACAAGAACTGCTTAATTTAATATTATGAGCTACTACAATTGTGGTAGTTTGATGGCATGAACATGCTTTTTGTGCATATGGAAGTCTTGACATTGAGCTTCTGTGAATCTTATGGTGATGCCGGTTAATGAATTCCTGTGGAGTTCTGTTTTTTCTGACTATCCTCACAATTATGGATCAAAACCCTTGAAAGAAAAATTTAAGAAAAAATGGCCAAAATTATGCAGGAGTTCCTTTTATCTTGTCCGAACTGAGGAAATAAACAATCTCCTCAAGAATTTCATTTTAATCATAATGCTGGATTGATAGGCTTCTTGCTTGGAAAAAAAATACACAAAAATTGTTTTGTTCGTCTTTTTTGGAATTTGCCATCTTGCCTCCCATGTTGATTTTCTTTCAGAATACATTTGCTTGGCATTCTTGAGTTGAGGTTACATGACTCCGTTCCTCTTCTACTATCTGCAGGATATCCATGAGGGTTTGAATTTTTCCGCCGACAATGGACCATATTCTTTTGGAATCTTCTCTGTCAAATTTTCTACTGATGGACGGGAACTCATTGCTGGAAGCAGTGATGATTCTATATATGTCTATGATCTCGTGGCAAATAAGCTTTCCCTCAGAATTCCTGCACATGAGGTAAAACTTTGGTAGTTCTTGTGCTTTTTTTTGTTTGTGATACTCTTATTGCCAACTACTCGGAACTTAAAAGATTGGTGCTCAGTGTTCCGATAGAGTTGTTTTTATTCTTTTGCAAATGTAGTTCTACTTAAGTTTGGTTTTGTATGGATTTTATCTGCCGAAGTAAATTCTTTCCCTTCGGAGATATTTATCCCTTAATAGTAATTGGTGATTTCCTGAGCAATATGCCCTGATTTGGATTCTTCGTAACTGCCTTTGAATTATGATTCCAAGCCTCTCTTAGCAGCTGATATGACAGATCTCTTCATGCGAAAGTTCATACATGTCCTTGGAACTATAATAACCATTAAAAGTAATTGATTAATGTCCCTGCAATATGACGTGAGTTGCGATTCCAAACCCTCTCTGGGCAGCTGATATGTCGAATTCTTGATCTCACAAAAGATGACCATGTAGGTCGAATTTTTTTCCCACTCCATTTTAGAATTGTGTACAGCTGGTTTTATTGCCACCTGACAATGTTATTGGTTGACCATGACCATTAATTAAGTTTCCACTTTCCCTGCAGTTCTCTTTTTCTTTTTCCATTGTCTTGGAAACACCAGACGTCTATTATTGATTCCAGGCAGTTATATGATTTTCAGTCTTCGAGTATGATGATTTTGCATGTTGCAAAGATCTGATATTGGTAAAAATGATTGAATTATGAGAAAGGATTTGATGGCTATTACTCATCTTGATTTTCCACCCTTGCTCCTGCGAGTTTGTTATGCCAAAAATGGAGATTCAACTTTCTTTTCTCAGGTTGCTAGAAAAAGAACGATTCTTCAAATGAAAAGGCTGCTTGACGAAATTTCCTGGTTTTGTTGTCTTTCCTTTTCCTGTTAATGTTGTGTGAAGAAAAGTTGAGGTGAGCCAACTCTTGATGTTGAAACATTAGGGGTCAAAGTGGACTTAAAACTGTTGTCATCTCTCTTGCAATTATCCTTTTAAGGTTGGAAAAGGATTGAGGGCCTTCTTTGTCTGAATTTTTGCTCCTTTTGAATCTTTAGCTGAGGAAGTATGTACATCAAAATGCAAGTGCAAAAGTTTGAAGATTATATGGGGAAAAAGGGTAAATTGCTTGTGCACTTTGTATTGTGGATTCGGTGTGCCTCAAGTACGTAATTTACATTCAGCTAATACGTTTTCTACAACAATCTATGCACATAGTTTCCTTAAGAAAACCTCATATTCTGGTGTCATCATAAGTTCAAATGAGATGAGGGCGTTGGTTGATTAGAACCTGAATATTTGCGGAGTCAGTGAATTTACCTTCAGGTCTGTTCCTCTGGTTGCACCTAATCATTATTTTATGCGATTATATTTGCCTGCTTCATGCATCTATCCTCATCTCCATTGCTGAATGAGAGCTCAACAAGTTTTTAGAATCTCATTTCGTTTTCTAAATTGCAGTCTGATGTGAACACAGTTTGCTTTTCTGATGGAAGTGGTCATATAATTTATTCTGGGAGTGATGATACTTACTGCAAGGTACTTAAGCTCAGTTTACTGCTCTTTTGCTTAGCTTTTTGTTATTAACTTGTGTAAACTATTCAGACGTGATGCATGTTCAACGTGTTATCGTAAGGGTGATAATCCAGTCATTATATTAGCAATCATGGGATCTTTTTAATTTTACATCAGTTCTCTGAGTTGTGATCCGTAGACACTTCCCACATAATTGGTGTTTGCATCCACATTCTTAGCCAGTTTTGCATCCAATGCAAAACAAATGTGCTCGTGTACAATTGATATCACTCATAAGGCAGTGGTGGAAAAGGCTTGTTCATTGTTTTTGTTTGTATCATCCTATTTATGATATTGTTATGGTCATGCAAATAACTGAGCATATTGTGCAAATTTATGAACATATGCATATCGAGAACTCGCAACTCCAAACGGCAATATCATAAGTATTGCGACTATTAGCTGAGAAAAAAGGTAAAAGCTGGCTCACCCTAACAAGACTGTGTGTAGGAGGCATGTCCAGTATTCAAAGCTTTTTAACAAGCCAATAATTCACCTTATTTCTGATTGATGTTACAACTAGGTAAGTCTTGTTTTGACTATTGATGGACTGGTAAGAAATGATGAAACATGTGATTATGGTAATATTCACTTTGCTTCTTAAAATTTGATGTTGACTTTTTTTATCTCCATCCTCAACCGTGATGAAGTTCATCAGTCAAACAACTAAATAGCATTCATGTGGCAATTAGATTAAGAGACACCATCAAAAAGATCAATTGATTTTCAATATCGAACTTCTTTTTCTGTGCTTTCGGTGGTGGCTGATGTCGGTTTCTCCTGACATGCGGTGTAATTAAACTTTGTCTTTGTAATTATTAATAAGTATCATTTTAAACTATGTTTTCCACTCTCAGAAGGTTCTTTTGTTTTCCACTCTCAGAAGGTTTGTTCTTTTCTTTAGTGCAACGTAACTGAGTCTCATTGTGACTAATTTTCTTGTCCACTGGATGTTGTATTCTTGGCCTAGATCTTTTAGCATTTTCGAACGGAAGTAAGTGGAAGCCATTCTTTTGTTATAAGAGCTGTTTCACTTTTGTTAACTTTCCCAAGCTGCTCCTTCCAATGATATTTTGATTCTAGTACGGGTTGTCTCGTCTGAGAAAGTATCTGCACACAAAAAATGTTGTTATGCTGTTAGTTCATCTCGGGAAGTGCCCATGAGCACCGCACAACAGTCTTAATGCGCGATCATGTTGTGACCCTATTTTTCATGGTTCGATATTAGAGAAATAGAGAATAGGGATTTATGAGTTCAGAGGAGAACTGAAGCAAGCTGGAATGTTGGTCCTGTCGGGAAATGACATTAACTATTTTGTAGGTGTGGGATAGACGTTGCCTGAGTGCCAGAAATAAACCAGCAGGAGTTCTAATGGGACACCTTGAGGGCATTACATTCATTGACAGCCGTGGTGATGGTCGTTATTTCATATCAAATGGCAAAGATCAGACAATTAAACTATGGGATATCCGGAAAATGGGCTCTAATATCACTTGGTTAGTGTGCTCAAGTTCCACGTGCTGCCTAGAATTTGGTTTCGACGTCACTTTACCCAAGCATCAGTGCGTTTTTTCAGTTTGTTATGAAGGGTTATGTTAAAAAGTACCTCTAGTTAAGCATACCTAATGAGGAAATGTTCTACTTCAAAAACATTGGTTACGTTTTATTTTTTCATCCTCAGTAATCAGTACATTCACAATCATAATTTTACCTTATTTGTGTACCTAAATATCGAAGCTGAGCGAACAACTATGTTCATGCGAATTGTTGCAATCCATCTATGAGCATGAAAAGGATGAGTAGATGGAAGTATCAGAACTCAAGAAGTTGGAGATGCATGTTGATGTATGACTTGCAGATAGATGACCGCACGAGTTCTTTGTCGACTCTTTCGCATTAATCCTCTGTTATTTGGCTTGCTCACATCTCTTTTCTGCCAGAGATGGATGAGAGTACGAGTTTTAACTATTTTTCTTTGGTTGATTTGGTGCAGCCGCCCAGGTTTTAGGGATTATGAGTGGGATTACAGATGGATGGACTATCCACCTCAGGCTAGGGATTTGAAACACCCATTTGATCGATCAGTTGCAACATATAAAGGCCATTCGGTGTTGCGTACTCTTATTCGATGCTACTTCTCCCCAGAACATAGGTAAGAAGAAACAAGCATTAATTGAAAATCCAAAATGAAGTGACAATATTTGATTGGGTGAGCGTTCTCACTGCCTGCTTGATGGAGTGAGAAACAAATTGAATATGTACATGAGTATATAGCAGCCGAGTTTGATTAACACCAAGCTCCTAATAAGCTTGAATGCCGACTTAGTTTCCAGTTTGGTGGGAGTGATTCCTTTTTATAACCTGTTAATTCCATGATTTTTTTTTTCGTGTGTAGCACCGGCCAAAAGTATATCTACACTGGATCCTACGATTCTTGCGTTTATATCTACGATGTGGTACGTAATTCTTTTCGCTCTATATTGTTCTACTTCAGAATGATGTTGTCCTGTTTTGACATCAACATGGAGAAGATGCTAAATATAGGATCACTTGAAATCTTAAATCCTATTGACCTATATCAGTCACTTGAAATCTTGCTGGAAAAGCTTTTTATGCTCTTCTACGCAACAAGAGCGGGTAATATTACTCTCTCTTGTTGGCTCGTCGGAAAAGTGGAAGATTCTCCGACTGAATACGCGCTTCTCCTCCAACATTCAGCTTGAGGATCAAGAGATCCAATGACATACATTCTCATCACAATCGGATTGTTCTGTTGCATCCATTGTCAAATGCATTCAAGATGCATATCCACGAAACTGTACATTTGCACACATGTTCTGTCCCTGCATCGGTACTCGACTATGTAAGAATTTCTCGGTGTTCTCTTGGTTGAATTTGCTTTAAATAGGTGACCGGAGCTAAAGTTGCGGCCCTCAAGCACCATAAATCGCCTGTCAGAGACTGCAGTTGGCACCCGGACTACCCGACGATCGTGAGCTCTTCTTGGGATGGGGATATCGTGAAATGGGAATTCCTGGGGAACGGAGAAATTGAGATCCCATCGATGAAGAGGAGGATCTGGAAGCGACATGTCCATTAAAAGACCACCTGCGGCGTCTTAAATGCCGACGAATAGCCGGGTAAATAATCGTTTATACTGTCCTAATAATCTCCTTTTCGTGTACAGATAAAAGTGCATCATTCAAGCTGCAGTCCCAATGACACGTTATTCGTGAATTCCGTTGTACGTGCATAATCGACCTTCCGAGTGAAACCGTGATCCATTGTTTGCTTGTTCTACAAGCTCAGTGTCTACTTTGGCTGTAGTAAACATCTGTCTTGAGAGCATCATTTCCCAAATGAATGGCGAGGTGAAATTCGCGATCCGGGCGGCCAAAGCTGCTCTGAGCTCGTAACCGGACGGTAGTCAAAGTCGGTAATGACAAAGCCACCCCTCATCTGCCTAAGTTCCCGTTTCGCGTCATATGCAGCTTCCGATTTTCGACTGGATTTCCAAAGTACGCTTTGGCAAGTCCTGAAATGAATCCCTCCTCGTCCTGGCCGGATTGGGGTAAACACGGATAGAAACGCCTATGGCTACCTTTGAAGATCTCGAGGAAGTAGTTAACTAGAGACCCCGTCCGATTCGATTCGGTTCGATGTAAGGTGGACAGAATGCTGCGTTGAACTTTTCTCGTAAGCAGGCTCGTATAGCTTCAACCGAAAAGTAAGAGCTTTATAACGTTTTATTTTTCAGCTCTACTACCTAAAGTTATGTAAATTCTAGGGACAATGACATAAATAATAGTCTTTGAACTTTGACTTAATTTGCATTATGGTTCCTGAATTTCAAATTTATTAGATATGGTCTTTGAACGTTTGCCTAATATTCAATATGGTCCCTAAACTTTCAATTTGTTTAATGTGGCCTTTAGATTTTTGCTGCATATTTAATATGACCCATAAACTATATGAAAATGTTCGACGTAGTACTTCCGTTAATTTAAGATTAGGGACAATAATGAATATTTTCAAATGATCTAGAAACTAAATTGAATATGTACTAATAGTTTACGGATTATATTGAACAAGTCAAAAGTTTAGAGATTAAATTGCACATTGAGCTAAAGCTAAGATATTATAATGAATAAAGCTCATGGATTATATTGCACGTTATGTTAAATTTCATACATTATTTGTGTTATTTTCCCTAAATTCTAAAAGCTTTTACGCTCTCCCCTAGCCAAATTTCTTCTACTCTTAAGAGGGAGGGAAAAAAGGAAGAAGAGAAAGGGTAAATAGGTAAATGCACATGTTTTGGAAATTGCCATTATTAGCGTGAAATTGGATGATTATGTACGCAAGTCAATGCGGTGCCTACTGCCTAGTGGTCATTTTAAACACGTTATTTTTGTTTTGTTTTGTTTACTTTATGAAGAGAGAGTAATGTGTTTTGTATTTTCATATATCTTGATGCAAAGGTAGTAACGGAGGAAATTGTCTAAAAAAGTGTCCAATCCATTCTTCTATGATTTGTCAATTTGATCATTCTGACCAATTTTAGCCGGAATTTCTGACTTGAGTATTTTTATGGATTTTTTAAATTTCTTGAATTTTTTCTCATCATTTTCCTCTCTCTTTTTTCTCTGTGTTTATATTGTTTCTCGTGAAAACAAAATGTGACTCACACATGGCCGACAGGGCAATCAGACCATTGGTCATGGCCAAGGCCCTCGCAAATCTGGCGAAGCGAGATCTCGAGAAGGCGAGAGTGCCACACCCTTCGCCCAGTGGTTGGTGAGGGCTTCGCAGCCCTTGCCAAGGCCTCGACCAACAACTCCCGCCGCCTCTTCCAAGAAAATGGATCGTGGAAAAAAAAAAGGGAAAAGAAAGAACATTAAAATAAATGTACCTCATAAAAATATTTATTAAAAAAATCAGAGAATTTTCAAACCAATGCAAGAATTGTCAACGTCCGCGGCGATCGCGTCACGTAATGAGATCTGCGTTGGTCGCGTCACGTAATGAGGTCCACGCCATCGATTTCCTGAAGGAAGGACTATATGAGCGAATCGTCGAAAAGGCTTATGACTAAACATGAGAATGGTCAGACAAGCACACGTCGCTTCTTTGTCGCATGGTGATTCCTATGTAGCAACGCATTGAAGTTTTGCAACCCCATCTCCTCTAGAGGGCATCATCACTTAGGAGCTCTAACTACAATAAAGTGTCAAAGTTGGTCATCTAATTAAACAAACTGTCAATCTTAGTTAGATAGCTTTTCTAGTGTCTTGGCACTGAATCAATGCCTTGCTTGCACAAGCTAAAAGCAAATTGAAATTTGGGCCACTTCCTTTAATAATTTGACCGACACCACACGTACACTCGAATAATAATGATTGGATTAGGGTTTCAGAGTTGTTGATTTGGCAACCTACTGTTTTTTTTTTTTTTTTATAAAATGGATTCGTATTTGTCTTGTGCTGGACATTATTATGGTTTCTGTCTTTGATGGCTGTAGCCATCCTCTGTCTACCCATTCATACTCCATTCCATCTTTTGAACCGTTCGCCCAAAAAGAACCAAGAAAACTTGGAGCTGCCAAAATAAATAAATAAATAAAAATTTACCGAATTAGCTCTACTCTTTTTAATTTTTTTTTTACTTTTTATCTAATTCGAAACAACACCAAAATGGATAAAAATTGCGCGAAAATCTCTTCGATGGCAAAAGGATCATGAGATTTGTCGATTGCAAAATGAAAATCTTACTTCCTTATTTCCCCCAATTAAATTTAATTGCTTGAGGAGAACAGATTACCATCTGAAAAATCGAAAAGCACTTATTTTGCAAATTGAAAACTTAGAAGATTCGGACACTCCCCCATTAAGTTTATAACCATAATTCCAGCCCTGGGGCGGGGGGGGGGGGGGGGGGGTTGGGGAGAGAGGAGTTATCGCAGCAACTTATATTGATATTACTAGCAGTAATTCCTTCTATTTTTTAGGACGAATACCAGCAGCAAATTGCTATTCTCTATTTACCTAAGCACCTATTACTGATAAATAAATAAATGAATCAAAAATCACCCCCGCCCCCCACCAATTTTAATGAAATTCCCCCAAATCTTTATCCTATACGTGTCTTTTCTTCCAATTTTGCCCTCCATCCAAAGGAGAAAAAGACCAAAAAACACAAAAACAAAAAACAAGCGACCCGAATTGGCCATTTTACCCCTTCCACTGGTTGCATTGCGAAGCAGGCCTTGTCTGCTCCTTCCCGGCCTTCAACGGGCAAGGCGTCCGCACGGGCGGGACCATGCAATTGTACCGTGGGCACAACGACGTGCTCAAAGGAATGTTCGCCGCCGGATTGATCTCTATCCCCGTCAGGAAATTATGCTGGAGATACAGTGTTCGGATGTTCGCTGCCGGCAACCGGTCCACGGACGACCCCGGCACTTGGCCTGTGAACCGGTTGTCGTTCAGGTACAGGTTCTGCACCGTCGAGAACATCGGCGATATCTGGCCCGACAGCCTGTTGTAGCTGAGGTCGACAGTCAGGATCGCTGCCTGGATTGCCGGCTCCACTGGCCCTTCGAACCAGTTACGCTGCAGCTGGAGGTTTGTATTCAGGAACGCGAATACTCGGCCCGGGATCGGGCTCGAGAACCTGTTCATGCTGAGGTCGAGGTAATTGAGCCGGTCCATCCGGTTCAAGTCCCAGTCGACCAGCCCACCGAGCAGGTTCTGGGAGAGGGATAGGTACTGCAGCGTGACTGGGAGGGCGAGCGGCCCAAGTGAACCGGAGAGGTCGTTGTGCTTGAGGTCAAGCCAGGTCAGCAACTCGGAGACGAACGGGGGCACTGAGCTGGAAAGCCTGTTGTGGGTGAGAATGAGGTTGGAGAGCTCCGGCCGTGTCCCGATGGGGCGGGGGATCACTCCGGTGAGCTGATTGTAGCTGAGATCGAGCGTTCGGAGGCTCCGGAGCAGGCCAAGATTCGCCGGAATCTCGCCGGAGAGGAAATTCCGGCTAATGGCGAGGAACCGAAGGTTCTTGAGCTAGTATAGCATCTGTGGCAGCGACCAGAAGACACAGCCTGGGACGTGGCGAGCTCGGTGAGGGAGGTGAGCTGGCCGATCGCCGGGTTGATGCGGCCTGTCAGACCAGGAGAGCCGGTTCTGGGGTCGCCGAGGTTGAGGGCGACCACCCTGTTGGCGTCACAGAGGATGCCGGCGAAGTTACATGGTCGGCGGTGAAGTCCCAGGAGGCGAAGAAGGGGGACCCGGGCACTTTGTCGAGCGACTTCCGGATGGACTGGAGGGCCAAGAAGTCGTTGGGATCAAGAATCGCGACAACACTGAGACGACGGTCGCCCAGCATCAAGCACATTGCACATATCAGGCGCCAGAACACACTCTGAAAGCGAGACCTCACCATGACTTTCTGCTTCGCCATGGCAGAGACGACGAGCGAGGCTTGGGAACGAAGTTGGGCTACAGCTGCTTCTGGGAGTCTGGCTTTATAAAGGGTGGAAGAAGGAGAAGTGATTTTCCAATGAACGGAGATTGCTTTTCCGGCGGTTCAGAGCGCGAGAGTTGCAATGTCAAGAGATACACACAGAGGAGGTGGTACGAAAGAACAGAGTATATTCCGCTATACCATAACCAAAAATTACATCAAAGCCTATTTATAGGCAATCTAATATCATTATCAAAGATAATTATCAATCAAGATACGCGCACAACCAACGAAAATATACGCGGAATCTTGAGAGATGCATAGAATCAACAGATTGATCAAGTATCTCTAACATAGAAAGTCATCCTAGATAAATCTTAATTATCTCTAACAAGACGGAAGCGGATCAGACGGGGCACGAACGTTGACGATCTTGTGCTTTGGCAGATCTTCATCTCTTTCGAAGAGCGGCACTTGTGTTGGCTTCTCAGCGAAAGGCGAAGGAGGAAACGCCTTTGCTTACATGAGTTAAAAAGCAGCAAATTGACCAACACCCGTGGCGTGTAGTGTGTGTACTAACCATAGAGGTCTGGTCTGAATAACAATGCATTCCTCTCTTACAAAATTGACAATGATTGAACAGGGTTTCAGGAGTGGTTGAATTGGCATGCAACTGTAAATGTCTATATGACTCTTTCACTATTTTTTGTGCTGAACATTATGGGTTCTGTCCTTGATGATGGTTGTAACCATTCTCTGTCTGCCCATTTACACTCCATTCTATTTTTTCACCCCATTTGCCCAAAAAGTACAAACACACCACCCAACCCCCCCCCCCCCCCCCCCCCCCCCCACAAAAAAAAAAAAAAAAAATTTGCCTCTTTGGATTAGCTCTAATTTATAATTGACATTTATTTAATTTGAGATGCCCAAATTGGGTAAAAATTGTATATAACACTTATCGTGAAATTGCGTGTTATTTATTATCCTAAGGTCCGCGGAGTTTTGTCTTCTTCTTTTTTTTTTCTGGCAAATGATTATTTAGAATGAGAAGAACGTGAGTCAAAATGAATTCGTTAGAAGGACAAGTCTAATCGTCGAAAAGGTGGTGTTTGATTTGCCGGGCAAAATGGAACTCCTGACGGACCTTAAAGATCGCGAAACTAGATTTGTAAATCACTCGACCATATCTATCTAACCTCTCTCCCTTCAAGGGCAAAAGGGTCATGAGATTTGTCAATTGCAAATGAAAATTGAAATATTAGAAGATTCTTCGATTAAAATAAAATATATATTAGAAGATTCCAACACCCCCAATAAGTATTCTATGGGGAACTGAAAAATAACCATAATTCCAAAGCAGAAAAACAAAATTAATTGCTTATTACTAGGAGTAATTAACAAGCAGCACATATTAACCCCTCGAAACATCAGTAATAAAAATTTATCCAGGCAGCCCCCTTATTATTCTCTATTTACCCAAACACCTATCACTGACAATTAAATAAATGAAATCAAAAACCAACCCCCTACCAATTTTAATGAAATTCCCCCAAATCTTAATCGTATAGGTATCTTTTCTTTCAATTTTGCCCTCCATCCAGAAGAGAAAACTCCAGACAAAAAAAGACCAAGAAAATTACCCCAATTCCCCATTTTAACCTCTCCACTGGCTGCACTGCGAAGTAGGCCTCGTCTTCTGCTTCCCGGCCTTCAACGGGCACGGCGTCTGCACGGGCGGGACCATGCAATTGTACTGCAGGCACAACGACGTGCTCACCGGAATGTCCGCCGCCGGATTGATCTCTATCCCCGTCAGGAAATTGTGCTGCAGATACAGTGTCTGGATGCTCGCGGCCAGCAACCGGTCCACGAACGACCCGGGCACTTGGCCTGTGAAACGGTTGTTGTTCAGGTACAGGTTCTGCACCGTCGAGAACATCGGGGATATCCGGCCCGACAGCCTGTTGTAGCTGAGATCCACCGTCGAGATCGCCACCTGGTTGGCCGGCTCCACTGCCCCTTCGAACAAGTTGCGCTGCAGCTGGAGGTTTGTGATCGGGAACGCGAATACCCGCCCCGGGATCGGACCAGAGAACCGGTTCATGCTGAGGTCGAGGTAGTTGAGCCGGTCCATCCGGTTCAGGACCCGATCGACCGGGCCGCTGAACAGGTTCCGGGACAGGGAGAGGTACTGCAGCGAGGCCGGGAGGGCGAGCGGCCCCAGTGTACCGGAGAGGTCGTTGTGCTTGAGGTCGAGCCGGGTCAGCGACTCGGAGACGAACGGGGGTACCGAGCCGGACAACCTGTTGTGGCCGAGGATGAGGTTGGAGAGCTCCGGCAGTGTCCCGATGGGGCGGGGGATCGCTCCGGTGAGCTGGTTGTAGCTGAGATCGATCGTCCGGAGGCTCCGGAGCAGCCCGAGATTCGCCGGAATCTCGCCGGAGAGGAAGTTCCGACTGACGGCTAGGAACCGGAGGTTCTTGAGCTGGTACAGCGTCTGCGGCAGCGACCCGAAGACCCGGCCTGGGACGACGGTGAGCTCGGCGAGGGAGGAGAGCCGGCCGATCGCCGGGTCGATGCGGCCAGTCAGACCCGGAGAGCCGGCTCTGGGGTCGCCGAGGTTGAGGGCGATCACTCGGTCGGCGTCGCAGAGGACGCCGGAGAAGTTGCATGGGTCGGCGGTGAAGTCCCAGGAGGCGAAGAAGCTAGACCCGGGCATGTCGTCGAGCGACTTCCGGATGGACTGGAGGGCCAAGAAGTCGTTGGGATCAAGAATCGCGACAACACCCAGACGTTCGCCCATCATCAAGCACATTGCACACATCAGGCGCGAGAACACACTCTGAAAGCAAGACCTCACCACGACCCTCTGCTTCGCCATGGCAGAGACACAAGCTAAGGCTTGGGAATCGAAGCTTGGTGGCTGCAGCTTCTTCTGGGGGTCTGGCTATTTAGGGAGAAGAAAAAGAAGTGCTTTTCCGTGAAGGGCGAGTACTTTTTCGGGCGGTCAGAGCGTGAGAGCTATAATGGAGGCGACTCGCTATCAACAAGATTTTATACACTCAAGAGAGAAGAGGTGGCTTGAAAGGGAAGGAAGAGGACCAGACGGGACTCGAATGTTGACGATCTTCGTGCTTGGCGGTGGTGGTGATGATGATGATGATGGATCTTCGTCTCTTTCAAGAGTGATACTTGCGTTGGCTTCTCGGCGAAGACGAAGAAGGAAATCGCTACACACTAGACCGGTCTGGTCTGTTAGCTACACTGCAACCCGCAAGGGCTGCTTTGGTTACGCATTTCCCCTTTTCTTTTTCTTTATTATTTTTTTAATAAATAGTTGTTTTTTGTTGCGAGTTCTTTTACTGGGGTGGCGTTACTCGCTGGGCTTTTCTTTATTGGGAATGCGGGTCGGGGACCAAACGGTTGTCCGAGCCTGCGTGGGACCCCGTACGCGAGGCTCGGGTGGGTGACAGGTTGGCACGGTTGGGGGCTAGGCTAGGAGTGGGGTCACGTGATCGATCTCGTGTTTGGTTTTGGTCGCTGCAGAAGAGAAGAGAAGGAAGGAAGGGAGGCGATCAGAGGAGAGGACGGAAGTCAGGTGGAAGGGGAACCGATCTTGGGTTCCGGTGCGGCGGGGGTACACGGCGAAAGCGTGAGTTCGGGAGGGCGTTTCGACGACACGTCATCGGTCAACGTTTGACTTGGTGGATGCCAGCTGTTCGTCAGCCGCATCATGCTCGTCATCGAATGCTTCCGGGACTGGGGCGCTCACATTCTTCATGCCAAATTGCCAATGCTCTTTTGTTTGCCTTGGCTCGTCTTTCCTAGAAATCCGCGGGTTATTTCTACTTCTTCTTCTTTTCTTTTTCATCTTTGGTGGAATTATCAAGTCTGTGTGGAAAAATTAATACAAATGATTAAGTGATCCTTTTTTAATTTATTGTGACAATTATGAACCACTAAAAAAAATCATAAATTATTATGAAGTCCACTCATAAAAAAATTTATGATTCATATTCACAACATATCGTTACTCTCACAGTGGTCCAAAAATTTTTATACTAACAAAAATAAAAAACTAATGGACTCTTGATGGACTCGATGTTGGTGTTGCTTAACTAGGTCTTATGCTCAGAATATCTACTTTCACGGTCCGGTTTGAAAATAGAAGATTCGCAACCAATTGATTTCTCACGGATCGAACCGATAATTTGGAGCTGAGCATAGGCGGAAGCCGGAAACCTCCGTCGTGTCGAGACTTAGGTCCTGAGTATTTCCGACATCAAATAAATTCTCTAATCCACATTGTTACTCCGTCGATATATTAATCGTCTCTAAGCTAATCGTTGGTTTGGCCGTAGTGGTAACGAAACGACACAGCTTTGGCGCGAAACGAAAAGGAAAACGCCATGTATCGATGACGGTCGAATCTAACATTCCCCGTCGCTATCGTTTCAGTACGTGCGAACAAACTTTATAGTTTGACCCCCCAAAAAGGATGACAAGTAACGTAAACTAATCGACGGAATATCATGCAGAATCATCTAAAAGCAAAGCCATGCAACAATCTCCCACAAGTCAAAAAAGGGTTTGATAACCAAACTCGCCCCCAACTTCTCAATCAGCAATTTATTAATAATTGATTAGGAAGTTAATCAGCCATTTAGGATCTTGGAACATTTGAAAGCGACACTACCATTGGAAAAACCAACACCCGAGGAAAATTCTGTTTTTTTTTTTTTCCTAACCTGCCTCTTTGTTTTAATTTGGACTTTATGTCGATTATATTAAAAATTCAGAAAATGACAGGTTCGTTCTCGAAAGTTCATGAAAGGGATACGTGGGGTGAGCACTGTTTAAATATAATATACGACACAAAGAAGGCCGATCGATATTATATAATTCTAAAACTTTTGAATTACGAATAATGTTTTTTTTTTAATAAAAAAAATTGTTCACACACGGAATATATGGATGTTCGAATTTGAAAAAGACATATGATTTTGTCATTTAATATGCGTTTCGAATGTTTGAAATTTTGATAATTTTTGGATAATGTAGGCCACTGAAGCATTTGGCCGAACACGCAAAAATTACAATAATTGAAGGATTGTTCTGTCAATCCAGAACCGCCAATTCAGAACCTGTTCGTGGTTTAGTTGTCATTTAAGTCGCATCTAAGTTGTTCACGATTGGCCCGCAATCATAGCATTAAGTTAGATTTCGGTTGAACCACTCTCTACATAATAGAATTCTTTATCAAATTATTTGTTTGCACTGCTTTAGTTAATTAACTTTTAATTCGGACGGAAAGCATGCTCGGACGGGGATGCCTTTTGCTCTTTTCTACGTAGATTTCTCTCTTTATATATGTCATGCTTCATCAATTTTGCAACCGTAAATTAAAGTGGGACCAGATGACAATGAAATCAAGTGTTAAAAAATTATTTAAGAAAAATTTGATTTTTTTTTAAAATATTATTGAAAATGTCACGTTGGCGCCGATCAATTGAAAGGACCGGATTGCTATAAATGTAAAAAGATTTAGAGCTGAATTGACGACTGAATCGATACAATTTAAGTTTATGACTTTTTTGGTGAATTTTTTATATTAAAAAAATGACACAATTAGTCCTAAATCTATTGTACTTATGCCAATATAGTTCTAGATTGTACTTATACCAATTTAGTTCTAGAACTTTTTGATTTTGGCCGTAAATTGCTGGTGTAGCGGTTCGGCCTAACGTCCTATATGGCATACCACCATGCCGGCAACTTCTTTGCGAAAATTGGTCTGAGGTACTAAATTGAAATTATACACAAAACTTTAGAACTAGAATGGCTAAATTAGAAAATTGATCAGATTTTTGAACATGGATATCAAACTCAGGATCTACCACTTTAGCATTTGCGGCCGCTCTTGTTAGCCGAATTTCGCTTGGCACGCGACACTACTGATCCACCTATACATACGAGATCTCCATCCATATGTCCGCTCAAGCTTTTTGGAATGGACTTCCTAGCTATTTGGTTGCCAATTTTATTGTCCAACCCCTAGGATTCAATCATTCTCAAAAACGAACATGTTCCCATGAGCGGCCAAACCACCAAAGGGGCAAGTGAAGCGCCTACACAAGCCGCAGAGGCCATGCCTGTGAATATGACCCGACCGGACAAACACTTGCTAACGGACTGGACCCCACCGGCTCATCTACACACCAGAGACGAGCGTTCAATCTCTGCACCAACTCCAACAACTCCTAAAGGCATCGTCAACTGCTCTCACATCATCACATGCACCCTCTCGCGGGGGGCTGCATGCGATCCCGACGAATGTCGGCCGTCCGGACCACTTACGATTCGCGGGATACGGGGATTGAAAGCCGCCGGACTTGTGTTCATGTCGGCCCGGATCCGCGAAAGAATAGCGCCACTCGTGCCGGACATGTGCGGGGGGTGCCTGCATTGGGGCTTTTGCCTGGATGAAAGCTTTGATGCTATTCGGGTAAATAATAGCTAGTTGAATCTGCTGGCTTGCAGGCGGTGGCGTGGGTCGTGTGGCTCATTTATGCAATTTGGGTGTGACGTCTCTTTCGTCCAGCTATCCCCCAATTCCTATCGAATTGCCTTTAATCTACTATGTAATTACGTGTTGGAGTTTGCATGACTTTCACCATCTCTTTGCTTTAATAATAATAATAATAATGTAATTATCCTTAATCAATTATGAGCTTAACAGCTTATTTTGAACAACAGAAAAATAAATAACAAATGATTAAAAATTATTGCGAGGAATCACCTTTGACAAGCCACGTACATAGCTCATAGCTGGCTTAACACTTGAACGCTAACCTCGATCCTTTCCAATCACGGCAGATCCTTTGCGGTAGCTTCGAGTGCTCTCTCACTTGGACTACAGTTGGCAAACGAATGGATATCGCTATCCTGTTTTCGTTAACCTTCATTTGAACACGACCGAGGTCGCCGCACCCCCACCTATTGCCTAGCAAGAGACGCCGCACCTGACCCTCGAAGATGGCTCAGAGGGCGCACAACACAACCCCCACCCCCACCCCCCTGCTTTCTCTATTTACATATTTTCTTTTTATTTTTTCTAATAGTGTTTATAAACGGAAATTGCAAATAAAGACGAAGTGTCTTATTTTCTCAAAGAATGACCTAAAATACCTTTATTATTTCAAAAAGAGACTGACTAACGGCATTTTCGTTATTTATTTTTTTCCCATTTTCCTCTGTATTTTCATTTTTTATGTTTCTTTCTTTCTTTGTTGAGGCAGGCGATATGAGGCTAGAGCATTCCTCGAATAATTCAAAGAATGGCCGAGCCAATGAGCACTTCTCATTGATAGCAATGTTACTTGCTCCTCACTTGCGTTACTTCCTACTCCTCTACGCTTTCTCTCGGCATCAAGATGGTATCATAACTTTGGTTCAATGGTTGGTCGTCATTGACGTGGATCAAATGTTGAGTCTCCTACAGCTCGACAAAGAGACCTACAAGACGTGGAGGTAGATGATCGACGTTTCCGAGTTCGAGGAGCAAACTGTTGCTCGGTACCTTGGCGAACTTTAACAACAAATCAATTATGTTGTCCATCTTCAATCTTATTGAACTTATAATGATATTTGTCAACTTGCTCTTAAGGTTGAACAACAATCTCGCCCAAGCCTTGGTAGGCCGTGGGCAACGCAACGCTTGCCCGAGTGTGGTCGGTTTTCGCCTGGGCAAGGCTTGCGACGACCTCGCTCAAGCGAAGGTCACAACGACCTTGCTCAGTCAAGGCTCGTGACGGTCGCGACAGCCTCACCCATTCCTCATCGGTGATCGACCATCGCTTAAGACTGACAACCAATGAGAAGGAAGGACAAAAAAAAAGGGAAAAAATAAAAAAAAATGTAAAATGACGAAAATACCATTGATCATGCCATCCTTTAAAATAATGATGACAGTTCAGGCTCTTATTTGAAATAAGACACACGTTATGCCTTTATTTGAAAAAATAAATGCACTTTAAACTTCTATTTTTGCCGTTTATCGATGTCGCGCTTTATTTTTGGTACCATAGCGGCACCACTTATTCATTCCGCTCTCCTCTAACAAGCCCATGCCAACAATTTGACTATGTAACTAAAGGCGATCGTCCGAAAAATCGGGGTTGCACAAATTGAGATAGCGATAGGACTTGATTGTCTAATTAAAGGCCTAAAGGATCCAATTCTGCAAGTGGCGAAATATATTATTGAACCAAAAGTATCCTCGTGCCAAAATGAATCATATTCAATCTTTTGCTTGTTCGTGACAATGATTCATTTAGTTCAGTAATTAATTTTAGCTTACACTAAGATGGCCCGACATTCCTTCAAATTCAAAAAAGATGTCCAAAATTCGCGTGGCAACGTTGACCGATATCATCACCATGTAAATTGTAATTTGCCTTCTCTTGCACGACAGCATAGGAAGAGTACGAAGCAAGCATCGACGCGACGAGATTACGTTCTTCTAGGTCACTCTAATTAGTTAAAATTAGTTAAATATAAATATGACCGAAAAAATAATTTAGTTAACTATAAAGGAATTTAAAATAGTGAAAAAATGGGAAAGAAAAAGATATTCATCTAGATATTCCAAACTGTGGGTCCCCCCCCCCCCCCCCCAAAAAAAAAAAAATTGAAATACTCGGGGACCAGAATATTTTGGTAGCAATTTAGATCAAAATAATGAAACATTCAAGAGTCCTTTTCCTGGTTAGGATCACCTTTGACACATAGGACGAATGCGGAGGATGGTTCGGCCATGCACCCATATTCAATGCGTCTTCACTACACAGACATCAGTCTTTAATTTTTTGTTATTATTATTATTATTTTTTGCTCCATCCAATAACTGTTGGGCCATCCCCGTTTCTCGAAGATTAAGGGCGGCGCGTGAAATTTGACTGATGAGAATGGACGTACATGCGTGAGAGGGATAACACCGACTCTTTTTCTCGTGTTCGAAAGTCCAACCTAAAAACTTACGCTGATAGATGGAGGGAGACCATGTGAACATGTGAGATAATATTTTAATAGCGAATCCTATACACAGATTTTAGTCGACGGCACAATTCACTTGTCCTAGAAAATTGTGGGTTCACCGAATCCAGACGAGTTACATCACCTCAAATCACATAGAGGAAAGAATAGTCAAAGAGTTGGTCAATAAACCACTATATTCATCCTAAACAATGAGTTCACCTAGGAAAATAATCTAAAGAGTTGGTTCATGATGGACTCTATTCATCCTAAGAGATAGATAAAAAAAGAAGAAGGTATGTTCACCTAGACTAGACATGTGATTGCATGGACGTGTACCACATGATATAGCTGGGGGACCTATATACATACTTGGTTTTTTTTAGGCTTCGAAGATTCAAAGCCCTAGAGACTATGGTGCATGTGGACCAATAATTGTCATTAAATTCCAAAATAATGGGATAGCAAAACGACTGGTCCAGGAATCAACATGTGTGCGGGATTCTACATAGTTCTAGTTGTAAGATGGCATTTACGAAAAAAATTGGAGGTAATTGCCCAAAAAGTAAGAAGAACAAAGCGCATGGTAAAAAAGGCAAACACAAATGTGCTAGGACACTTCAAAAGAGTCCCACATTAACCTGTACAAGAACACGTACGAAACACCTCGAGTATTTCCTGTACATATCTTATCGGTTTCCATATATAGTTTTGGGGCGAGATGTATTTAATTCGAGTTAAGGAGAATGAAATCGATGACCGAATTGTGATGATCGAGCGACTTGGTCCAGTGGTGGTGTGGTCGATCCTCGCTAAGACACAAGGGCTTTTAAATGTGATTTTTATTCTGTTTAGAATAGTATATTGATAATTAATATATCACAAAGGAACAAAGTCTTTTCGCTTGTTTTGAACAGAGTATTTAGGTTATTATTCAACAGAGAGTTGCATTTGAGAGTGGCACTGTGGCTCAATGGGGCCAAACTTGACCGGCCTAGTCCATGCCCAGCATCTTCTATTGGGCTTGGTGTCAGTCCATGTTCTTGTGACATAAGGCCACTCACTCCTAACCTTTTCTTTATTTCTTGCTCTATGTGGTATTTTCCTTGCTTACCATCTATGGCCTTTAAGACTCGTACTTTGTGTTTGGTAATAAGGACGCGAATGGCAATCATTCTCTTCCCGAGTCCTATTTCTAGCCATAATTAGATTCTTATGTTCTTAATCATTGGACGAGTTTCTGAGCAGAGACACTCGTTTGATATCAACATATATTTTTTGTTCCCATAACAAAAATTTGTTTAATAACAACGCGAAAAATTTATACAGTTGGGTGACCGACAACAGGAGGTCCGCAAACAATAGTCAAAAAACATAGATAGGTGCACGACGACTAGAGATCGGGGACTTGTAGGAGGTGTCTAGCGACAGGGATGTGAGAGAGAAGGAGACTACGCATGAGAGGAGAGGGAATGAGCAATGAGAAAATTTGTTATTTTTTATTTCAGTTCCAGAATATCAATATCAACATCAACATCAATATCACAACATATTTATCTCAAACTATTGGGGTCGGCGGTTGATGAACCCCAAAAATTCATAAAAATAAAATCAAAATCAATCGAGGAAAAAGAGATTAAAGCGTCAAAATATAAAGTTAGAAAATTTGTACTTCTCATTTATGTTCGAACCCTATATCTGGCCAAAATTTTATCCCGAAAATGGAAAAATGAAATTATTTTAGCAATTCCTGTTCCAAAATCTGTTTCCCGTAACATAAAAAAGCAAAAAAAGAAAAAGAAAAAGAAAATAGACTAATCTATGGGGAAATTCAAAGGATTTATAGGAGGAAGGAGTTTTTTTAAATGCAAATAGTTTTTGATAAAGTCTAATTTAACGTGCATTGAGAAACCATTTTTGTTTTTAACGTTGATAGGAAAAACACTACAAATTTTGTTGTTATGTTTTTTTTCCCTAAAAAAAAGTAAAAAAACATCAAACTTTCGCTGGCGAGCTAGATCTGGCGCTGGCCAGTCTTGATCGAGGTCGCCGATCGCTATATCTAGCCTCGCCGGTGGTTAGATTCAGCCTCGTCTGCGATGTCTTGTGACAAGGGTATTTTCGGATTTCTAAAGTTTCGCGAGGGCAAAGTTGGAAAAAAAAATGGACCTGTCTTGGGTTAAAGGGCTTTTGGAAGACTTTTGAAAATGCAACGCATTATCTGTTTAGGTGAGTTGAAGAAGAAGAAGAAGAAAAAAAAAACAGAACTTGGGCCTTTTCTGTTTAAAAACATTAGTGGAAGAAGAAAGTTTTGGGCTTTTGAAATGGGGTCCACCATGAGTTTGTGAGGGTCCATATATGAGTTGCTCAAGCAATTCAGGGCGCGCGTACGCGATGCTGCTTCGCTCCATCCGCGCATCGCTTGCCACCGTCAGCCGCCGCTTCTCGGCGGAGGCTGTGGCGGCCGAGAGCCCGTCGTCCATCTCCCCCTCCGCCTCCTCCTTGGGGACGGCGTCGAAGAGAAAAGGCGGAGACACGCTGGGAAAGAGGCTGCTGAGCCTGGTGTACGCGAAGCGCAGTGCGGTGGTGACCATTCGCAAGTGGAAAGAGGAAGGAGGCGCGGTGCGCAAGTACGACCTCAATCGCATCGTCAGAGAGCTTCGCAAGCTCAAGCGCTACAAGCACGCCCTCGAGGTTCACTTCTCTTTGTGTTGAGCATATTTACTTTTGCAAGGTCAGACGTATAGAAGCTCAAAGTGAAGAATCGATTCTTTTCTTCGGAGAAATGGACAAATGATAAGCTCTGAAAGAGAGCTATATAGTGTAAGATTACATATATATACAGGAGCTCCATAGTTCGAAATTATAGGTAGATAGGAACTAACCAAGTGACTGATTTTCAGTACGTTTCTCAACATGGTGATAATTCGTATAACAATGGGATAAATTAGATTGGTATTGTTTTTCTTTCCTTTGGGGATTGGGACATGATGTTGAATGGTTTGGGGAGGAGGTGGCAATGAAAAGTAAAGGACAGGGAACTTGTGGCATCTTGTCTATTGTCCGGAAAATCTGGCATATGATGAGTATAACTTGACCTCAGTTTAATTTGATTTCACTAAAATTTAATGGGTGATTAAGAATCTTTGTCGCTAGTTGCAAATGTGTCGATGAGTACTTAATAAGTGGAGATAACAGTTACTGCTGGCAGTAATGGTGTGTGGTAATGCTGGTCAATGTATAATACCCACACTCCCTCTATCTCTCAGGGCCATGATCAAGAATAGTGTCGGTGGAGGAAGAACGGGAGAATGGATGTGTGTGTATAGTGGAGGCTAATCATGAGGATTGGCCTAGTGGTAGGAAGATGTGCAGATGTTACCATGTTTGCAGCAGTGCTTTGTTCTTGTCGTGGCAATGAGGCATGGTTGCCCAGCAATGGTGGTAGGAAATGGTGAATTAGGGGCTAATTGTGATTGTGCTAATGTTGGTGCTGGTGACATTACATAAATGACTGGGTAGCCTTGTTGTCCTTCTTTATATCCCCATCCTGTTATTCCCTTTCCTTCTATACATTTATTTAGAATTGGTCTATTGTCCCCTAATAGTGGATTTACGTAGTTGACCCGACTACTAGTTATGATGAGTTAACTTATTGCATCTCATATCCAGTTAGCCTTGGTTTTACTATTGAAATTGTACTGTAATACCATAGACACGTTAAATTTTTGTTTTTGTTTTCTGTGATCTGAACTGGAGCAACCACTTAAAACTTGTAGATCTTGATTATTAAGTTACAGGAGAGAGATGTACCTGAAAAAAAAAAGTCAAGAGAGGGAATGGTCTTCTTTTAATATCCACGTGGACAAGTTTATAGAAGTATCAATTATTATAAATAAATACTTAGCCTTTTGGCAAAATGGGATGGCAATTAGTACTTATGGTCAGTTGCGCACTCAAACAATTGCAGTGCCTTCTAAGGTACTAAATAATGAAAACTCTGTTAGAAAATTCTTGTTACGTGTGCAGATAAATGTTTATTAAGTCATTGAGTTTTTTTGGGAAAAGTTGCTTGAAGATGTTAATGCAGGAATAACATTTATTGGCATATCTATAAGGCTTTTTTGCTTCATTGAACATAGCATCCAGGGAACCTACATAATGTACCTAAGGAATTTTTCGGTTGATAGCAGGAGCTCGATGTCCTTAGACTTAACAAGTTGCTTGTAGAAGGCCGACATGTCTCGATCCTTGCATGGATTCGTATTCTTGTAATTTAAAAACTAGTCTAGTCTTGAACTTGTTATATAATGTTTATAATGTGAATGCATAATGTTCTGTTACGTATTTTCCTTGGTAGATATGTGAATGGATGAGGTTACAGCAAGATATCAAGCTGTTAGCCGGTGACTATGCTGTTCACCTAGACCTGATTGCTAAAGTTCGTGGGCTTAACAGTGCAGAGAAGTTCTTCGAAGATCTTCCATCCCACATGAGAGGGGAGCATACCTGCAATGCTCTCCTCCACAACTATGCCAAGAAGCAGCTGTCCAGCAAAGCTGAGGCCTTAATTGAGAAAATGTCTGATTGCGGTTTCTTGAAGAGCCCTCTTCCTTATAACCACATGCTATCAATGTATGTGTCCAGTGCACAGCTGGAGAAGGTTCCTGGAGTGATTGAAAAGTTGAAGAGGAGCACTTCACCAGACATAATCACCTATAATCTGTGGTTAACGACCTGCAAGGAGCAAAATGATGTTGCAATGGCTGAAAGAGTTTTCCTTGAGCTAAAGAAGGCAAAAGTACCTCCTGACTGGTTTAGCTACAGTATTCTGACCAATCTCTACATAAAAAATGCCTCTTTGGAAAAAGCATTATTCGCTATAAAGGAGATGGAGAAGAGGACTTCACGCAAAACTCGGGTTGCATACTCATCTCTCCTGAGTTTATACACGAATATGGGAGACAAGGACGGGGTTCATCGGATATGGAAAAAGATGAATTCATTATTTCCGAAAATGAATGATGCTGAATACACTTGCATGATTTCATCAGTTGTAAAACTTGGGGACCTCAAAGAAGCGGAGAAGCTCTATACTGAATGGGAGTTGGTTTCTAAAACTGGCGATCCTAGGGTCGCAAACATACTTCTTGCTGCTCACGTGAACAATGGCCAGATGGAAATGGCAGAGAAATTCTATGAACGGGTTACAAAAAAGGGGGTCGCCCCTTGTTACACTACTTGGGAGCTTATGACATGGGGTTATCTGAAAGAGAAGCAGATGGATAAAGCTCTTTATTATCTAAATAAGGCTATTGGTAGTGTTGAAAAATGGACGTTTGACAGAAAATTGATTGCGGAATTGTTTGAGAACCTACAAGAGTGTGGAAATGTTGAAAGAGCAGAGGAACTGCTAGTTATTCTTAGAAATGCTGGCCATGTGAGTACCGAGGTCTACAATTCACTGCTACGAACTTACGCCAAAGCTGGTGTGATGCCACTTGTTATTGCTGAGCGGATGAAGAAAGATGGTGTATCTATGAACGATGAGACTTGTAAGCTACTGGATGAAACAAGCAAAATGTGCGTGACCGAAGTTTCGTGCAGATTTTCGTAACGAAGGTTTGGAAATAGTGGAAGAAAATGCCTTTTCATATGGATGCAGATGATTGAGGTTTTTCATCCAGCATAATCGGTTGATAGTTTATGTTGATTCATTAGGTAGACAGCTATATTGTGGAATCGAGAGAGGTTTTACACTCATCTGGATTTAGTTGCAAGTCCTTAAGTCAACAAGCTTATTGGGATTATTCAGTCATTTGTTGATGGGTGAGGGCATTTTTCTTGAGTTTTCTTTGTTGAATCCACTCCTGTCTGTCAGAGCAGGCATTGATATGGGAAGTCTCCATGTCCTGGACAGTGCAAGGAATTTGTTTTTTCATTTAAGTTGATCACCAGCTACTCAAGCGGTTACTAGCATTGGAGGCAATGGACAGCCTTGTGTGCATCATCGAAACCCATAATGAACATCATCTTCATCTTCATCTGTGGAGTAGGGAGAAGAGAGTTGGACCCGAACCAAGATTCAGCCTCGAACTTTCTTCAAATCCCAAAAATTGAACCTCGCAACTCTCGGGAATTACAGGTATTCTTGTCGGAGCAATAGACGCTTGATGTGAATCATTCAAAGTTGTTCCAGTTTATATTATCAAGAGGAATTACATTCTCAGGATCGTTTAAGCATTGGCTGCATTACTCACGTTGTGCGGTGTTTTTTTGCACCTAGTGCTTGCCAAGGCCACCTTTGTTTTCACATGTTTTTATTCCCTCGGTTCTTTTCTATTATAGCTTGCAATTCTGAAGTAATTTGATTCGGCAGAGTGTTTTGATGTATAATCACCGGATGGGTGGACAAGTTACGTGAGTAAACTTCCCTTTTGGAACCAAAACTGAACAACAGAGTTCTCAGAGGGATAATCATCAATTGGTTTTTTTTTTTTCATGCATAGACACTTCCAAATCCAGTTAAAGACAGGTCATCCTCCCTCACAAATTAAGGGTATTTACCTAGTGTCATTTCCTTGTGGCACAATCTTTAGGAGGTTGCACTCAATAGAACCCGAGTTTGACATGTCATGATTCATGGGGTACATCTGTCCGGCAGTTCCGTCTAATCACCTTAGCAATTGAGATTGTTCCATATTAGGGGATGATTGGCTCAATGTGCATCATCTCTCTGCGTAATGTCACATTTGGATCCCCAAACAACTTTTGATTCTTGACTTTGCCAAAAATACAAAGTGGAACGGTGATGAAGTTCCAACCCAGGAACCTCGAAAAGATGGCATTTTTAGAAATGACAAAATCATCTTCGGTTCGTTTTTTCTTATCTATAATGTCAAAACTTATGTACATATTCAATTTAGTGTGTAATTTTTTGTCGGATCACTTAAATATTAAAATCGGAGAAAACAATTACTTAAGTGCCAAATCGAAGAAATTCCGCAAAATTGATTACGTAGCATTTATAATTATATTTTGAATATGATGTGGCAAATGTTTTAAAAATTCAATTCTGGTGGATTTTTAAATATAAAATAACCTAAAAATTAAAAATTAAAATTAATCTTAAAAATAAGCTAAACAATTTAAAAAATAAAAAATAATAAAAAGATAAAGGGCTTCGACAGGCAGCGAGGCTGTGCAACCCTTTCTCTCTCTTTTTAATTATTTGTAATTTTAATTTTTAATTTTATAATCTAATTGACATTGTCGTTTTATTTCTAGTAATTTATTTGAAATTTTAGCTTTTTTTTTTTAAATTTATGACTGGACATTAGATTGTAAATACTATTAAAAGAAGTTCATGTGAGATTTCCGGCCATGTAGATAGGAGTTGTTACTTAAATGATCTTTTTACAAAAAAGTCGGTATTTAAGTTAGCCAAAAAAATAAATTTCGATACTAAATTAAGTTCCGTACATGAGTTTTGACACTTTTAATGTCCTTTTGCCCTTTAAAATCTATCTCAAACACAAAAAAGGTTTTGATGTTTGAATGAAACTTGAGGTTTTTCCTCGATATTTGGATTTGAATATGAAAACTAATTCAGTTCATAGAGAGTCGAATGCTGATAATATGCTTGCTAATTAAATTGTTCGTAGGCTAGGAAATCATCAAAGTTTTCTTCGGTTGACATGAAATATTCAAACTTAAACTCGACCAATCTTGATGAATGGACTCAAAACAGGAGTAAGATTAAGAGCTAAGCTGAAATGGATAAATCTAACTCGAATTTCTCTCTAACCAAAGTTAGGAAGTAGGGCCATCAAGAAAATACTAGATTTACAAGGTTCATTTTCGGAGAAGACAGACTTTGATCATAGAATTTCATGCATATTCCATACAACAATTTAATTGGTGATTACAGTAATGTTGCACATTCACCTGATATACATCTAGAATCATGCCTCACATGGAGCCCCAAGAAATGGGGAAAGACTAGGCTCGATGACGATCCCTGGTCATATAAAATCACGCTTTTTTTTTTTTTTGCTAGAGTAGTGCGATATGCACACGATCAATGGCTGTAATCGAACCAAGTCCATCACGGAGGGACCGGCGAGATCACCATCAGAAAGCATGCCAATTACCCGGAGAAGTACAATAATGTAGAGAGGCAAGTCTGAGACTCGACACAAACTTAGGATGATTTTTCAGGCACCCTTTGAATCCAAACACACCGTAGCAAGAGCAGCTCCTTCCAGGAAATCAGAAATTTCGCGATTCCGGATAATCTTGGGATGCTTATACTGACTAGCCGGCGCTCCCTTCTCGGTCGCCATACGCAATAACCTATCAAAGCTTCCGGGAGTTACAATATACACCGACAGAGGCCGGAGTCCGCCTCTTTCTCTCTGCACCTTGTAGATGCCTCCGAAGTCGTCCTCCAGTGAAGCGCAGCGCCTTGCAAGATTGACCCTACTGTCCTTCAATTTGTCCTTTAATGAGACGCCTTTGACTTCTAGATAAATCTTCAATTGCTTGGGGCTCAAGTCTAGGTCCAAGGAGCAAGCGTACTCGGTGATTTCGCCCTCCAGTACATCTTCAAGCAGGACTCGCGACTTTTCAACTGCGGATATTAAGTCCCTCTCGGTTACTATCTCGGAAGAAGATCTAGGAGCTCTCATCACGAACTCCAGCTCAGGAGATGAGTTGTAGAACCCAGTCACTCTGACTATGTCGCCCAGCCGGTACCGATAAAATCCTCTGAAAGTGGTCACGACTACTTCATAAACCTTCCCGACCTCAACGCCCGAGACATCCACGATTTCCCCGTTAGCGACGCTGCCTTCATTGGGATCATAGGTGAGAAACTCGAAATAGGCCCCTGTCGGAAGCACTACAAACCGGGTCTTTTCTGGAGGTTGTGTCGGCTCCAAGTTAATGCCCACGGTGCATTCAGATGCAAAGTAGTCTCCACCTAATATCGGAACTTTTCCTGCATAGTGCTTGAGTTTCGGGTAATAATGCATCATACTCCCCGTCGTTACACACTTGACGAACCTCAGATTCGGCCATAGCTTAATCAGAATCCCATCCCAAGAGTTCTCTTTGCAGATCAACCTAATTCTTTCAGACAGATCGCTGCGAGGCCCCCCGAGAGCCTTGTTGACGGAATCCTTCATTGCCGTGTCGGAGGTATCCCAACTCAGGAACCCTTTCTCTATGTCCTCACAGAGCACCTCCCATTTCTCCTCCAGAAGGCAAAATGCTCTGACTAATCCAACGGCATACGGTGCTCGGATACTGTCGATCACATTGTAGTGTCTAAGGCCGCACAGAAGGTGGCAGTACATCTGGCAGTCGACATCCGATCCCAGAATGACCTCTCGCGGACTAATGGAAGCAGACAGAAAGTGCGACGAGCTCGTTTTGTTATCGTACAGCGGGTACGACGAGGCTGCCATAACCTTGAACCCGCCCTTGGTAGGAGTGACATTACCAGCATAAACAAACCAGAGACTCTTGTTTGCCGATGGCTTCGGGGGGAACAACCTAAGAGAGATTCAAACTTCCACTTACTCTGGCAAAAATTCGGAACAAAAGTGACGAGACGATTGCGAAAATGGCATAACAAGAGATTGATTGATACAGAACAGAAAATTTACCTCCGAAGTACTGCAGCGCTGCCCTGGTGAGCTATGAATGAAGCCGCTCTCGACAGGGGCGTATCGAAGTAAGGTATCATCTTTGGCCTCATGGAACTTGTTCCGGAGCTGCCAATTGAGCACAATGAACATAGTTCCACAACAACCGAACAGCTATATATCGCATTGACGGATAGCAAGAGTCGATCAACTCATCAATCTCCTTCTATTTAGCTTGTATCAGTTTTGGACACCGTTCTGACTCTTCCATGGAAGCAGATGTTCGATTAGCTCGAAAAAGACGGGAATTTGAAGTAAATTAATCTTTTGGCACGTTCAACTAAAATACTCGAACTATGATTAACTGGACCAAAAATGCTGAAGCATCCAGTGAAGGTGAAATCCCTTAACAAGATAAGGAACCTCGTGTCTTCTCATTTTCTCTATAATTAGATGAGAACAAAATCAAGTTCTGAAGTTTTACGGCAACATTTCAGATGTTTTCGAATTGTTGTGTGGACAAGGCAATCGCACCTGTAGAAGAAACAGACGAGGGGATCAACACACAGGATCGGGTCGCCACCGTCGACTAACCCGTCGGCCATCCGACTGATGTGGTCGGCGTAGTCGTCGTGGCTAGACAGAGGGACCTCGCGCCGGAAAGTCGCCACGTCGACCGGCCCAGTATGGCCGCCGAGGAAGGGGCGGAGGTAGCGTGCGCCGCCGTTGCGCTGGAGGATCGACCGGAGAGCCTCTACCTGGTGGAGGACGGCGTCCCGGGTGAGGCGTTCGAGCTTCTCCAGGATCTCGCCGTCCGTCGTCATATTGTCCGGTGAGACGGCGGCGTAGGTTTTGGAAAGGGGGGCTGCCGCAACTTAGCAAGCCGCAGAGAAAACGCCTGGAGATCTTCGAGTTTGGAATTTACTGGGCGAATTTTGGCCTGAAAGTCACAAGTTGATTCTGAAGCTTGAGGCTTGAAATCTTGAAAACTACGGTCGGTAATAGAAAATGGCGGACTTGTCAAACCGGACCCGGTCCAACCGGAACTCCACAGTATTGGTAGAATATATCTGGATAGAACTCTATTTTTGGTGGCCTCTTGATAGAATCCCAATTAGTGAAAACTTTCACCAAAAATCTTTGATTTTTCGTATGACGGTGATCTCGGATAGGAATTGAATCAACGTAAGAAAGAAGAAGAACAATGAAGTTGAAGGTATAAGATGGGCAATGATAAAACTGAAAAGACATTAACATTAATAAATTCATCAAAGTACATTAATAATATTTACCTTTTTGATGCGGTCCTTTTTCAATAATTACACATCCCCCTTTTGATATCTTCTTAAAGACAAGTGCTTATAAGCGATTAATACTTTAGATGCGATTACACTTGCATGCTATTTCGTCAATTTTATCCGCGAGTGTGTACAACTTATGAAATGTCATTATTGCGCTACCATAGGTTGATATCCATGCCTTTTAATCGGACTTTTCACTATCTCCTTCCTTCTTCTTTTCGTGTCCAACACTTAGCCAAATTTATAATAATCGGTTATATATTGATTTAGCCATCAAAACAAAACATTCGTGATATTTGTATTTCATAATTATCGATAATTATTATTTATAGTGTTCTACCATCGTCGATAACTACGTTATGTAACAGTCGATGGTTATCCCTTAGATTGCCGAAAACGTTATCGATAATGTTACGAAGCTATATATTCGACCAAATCGACTTGTATCCATACATTACTTTTAGTACTTGCCAAAAAAAAAACAGCTTTACTTTTTTGTTAAATTCCTTCATTAATGGACAAATAAAAACCAGCACTAGATCCGACCCGTCTCAGCCTGCCTTACGTTTCTTATCCCCGTCTCTCTGCCCGAGAGAGAGGGAGTGACCCATTCCCGATTCTCGAAGATGCAGTGAGAATTCGCCGATGAACATGCTGGCGCCGGCGTCCCTCTGCGCATGCCATCTCTCACCAAAGGTAGCTCCTTCCAGCTTCCTCCTCAGAAATGGCTTCCCTAATCCTCCTCGAGTTCGCAGCCGGGGCTTCAAGATCGTCGCGAGTTCCGCGAATGAGTTAGACACTCGGGCTGTCGCGGAGCAAGGAGGAGAAGTAAGGCAAGAAGCTGCGCAACCGGACGAACCCGACCGACCCTCCACTTCGACGTCAGCTTCGAAAGCTGCGGTTGAGAAGGACCTCAAGAAGGTACGTTTTTGACCTTTCTTTTTTGAGGTACGTGCGCTCCGTTTGTGTCTTTTTGTTGTTTGGATTCTTGGACGAATTTGCTCTTGGCTTCTTGACTTGGGTTAGAGGTCGGATGGGGTGATTTTACGATTCGGAGTTCATTGGAGCTTGATCTTGCATCTAATTCCTCGTTAATCGAACTCCCCTGGAACATTTTGGAGCTCTAATTCTCGCTGAACTAATCCGGATGACCCTGCGTTTAATGTTTGCATGCGGAGGAACTGAGGATATAATTTCGAAGAATTCATAACTTATTTCTGGTGCTCTGAATGATGATACGATTATTTGTTTTTGATGTTCTTGTTTCGTTGCCTCTGAAAACAGGTGGTTCAGAAAACTGCTTCAACCTTCGCTCCAAGAGCTTCGACAGCCACGAAAAACCCTGCTGTTCCCGGAACTGCCTTATATACAGTTTTTGAGGTTCAAGGCTATGCATCATTGCTTCTCGGCGGAGCTCTGTCTTTCAATCTTTTGTTTCCGTCAAACGAGCCCGATATATGGAGGTTGATGGGAATGTGGTCCATTTGGATGTTCAGTAAGTCATCGTCCAAGTTATGTCTCGTAGTTAAGATTACCATCAAACAGATACGGAGTTGCTAGTGCCACCCTTCTTACACCATTTAAGATGCATATCGATGTTCGGTAATTTCACGGGATGGAAAGATGGGAACTGAACTGAGAACATGGTTAGGGTACGGTGCCCCTAGGTTGAAGCTGTTTCTGCCTGTTGCAAATTTTGAGAGGTGGTGGGAGTATTGATGTTTCGTCTTGCTTTTTTAGACCATATTCAGGTACATTTTGAACGAGGTGGCTTTTGAAATTATCCAAAAGAACTCCTTTTTTTTTCTTTACCGATTACACCTCCCTTTTCTTCCACCTTAGCTGAATGGTCTCCACTTTAATGCTCAACTTAAATAATGCTTGTTAAGTGTGTTTATCTGAGTTTTCTCTACCACTTAGATCAAGATGTACTCCAACCTTGTTAATCTAAAAGCAGCATCATAAACATCTTGCTTAACTTTGCAGCAATTCCTTCTCTTCGGGCCCGAGACTGCTCAAAGAATGAGAAAGAAGCCCTTAACTATCTGTTCCTTCTCATCCCATTACTCAATGTCATAATCCCCTTCTTTTGGAAGTCTTTTGCGGTTGTCTGGTCTGCAGATACCATGGCCTTCTTTGCGATGTATGCATGGAAGGTAAGGCCTTGCATTCTTGACGTCCCTTTCTGAATTCAAGGATACATGGTCCATTGATGGATGTTATTTTCCTTCTTTGAAACAGATGGGGTGGTTCCCAGAAACAGAGTAAAGGCCTAGAAAGGACGTCTCTTTAAGTGTATCTATGAGCTCGGAGGACAGCGTCTAACCGTGCAAGTTTTCTGCCTTCATCTCATGATGTGTCTACCCCGAGCAACATACCATCAGAAGCAAGTTTCTCCGTAAATTGGCAGCATTTGAGCAATTGCCTCAATTAGAAAGAAGGGAGCATATTTTATAGTATATCATGAGAATCGATCCCTCAATGAAGTCAAAATCCGATTACCCCTCATTTTCTTGCCTTTGCGAATTTCTATTGGGTATCTTTGTTTTCTAGGCTCTGTGTAAGGGATTCCAGGGCAGCGTTCAAGAATTTGCATATATACAATTTGGGAAAGAGGAACAAAACTGTTGTAGAGTAATTTCAGGACATAAAGATATTGTGTTTCTTCAATCAATGTCATGCATGCATCCATACTTCAAAGATTTGCAGACTTGGGTGAGCTTCATCATTAAGATTGAGAACAACTGTGCATTTCGGTAGAGAACAGCTACGATGGTGTACTTATGTTGTGTTTGAAGAGATCATGACTATGATTTCACCTTTGATCATTGTCACTTCTGAGATGGAATATCCTCTCAAGAGGCTCTCATCTAGATTCCTACGCTGGGGCAAAACAGAAGTTGAGGAAAATATCATGAGTTGTAACAGCTAGAACTTGAAGCAAAATAAAGGAGCTTTGTGTCCGAGCTTCGCAATCATAGTTCAAACGAAGCCATTGGTGGAAAATTGAGGGTAAATTCAGATTTAGGCACATGTAAGAAGAGATTTCTGAGGTAAATTGAGTTTGTGAGCTTCTTGTGTTTTTAATCCGGGATTCTGTTTAATTGCCTTCTATTTAAGGTCACATGCAAACTGCAATGACCATAAATGGTAGGGTTACGACTCTTTTTCCCATTCAGTCAAACCCATATCCACCCTAATATAGCTCCAGGAAAGTGGTAGTTATTTGATGTATCAATTGGTATTGGGACCTTTTTAACTATCATGCACTAGAACTCTCCATACAAGGTAGAGAATCTAACAACATACCCTGAAAAATGCTTCCCTAAAAGTCCTCTCGTCTCCATTTGCGGAGACAATGGAGGGGATGCAAACAAAAGCTTAAAACAACAAATCCTAATAACTATTTCTGTAGAGAGAGCAGGCAAAGGGAAGTTTGTCTGAATCCATACCCATTTGCCCACATTTCTTGTCATAAACATGACATGAGTCTCTTCTTACAACAAATTGGAAAACAGCTTCCTCCTCCGAGAAGTTTTCTCATCCCTGCAATCTCACCAACCTCCCTCTCTCTCTCCATTGATTTTGCCTTTTGGTTTCCTAGAATCTCCTAGCCAGCCTGACAATGGCTGATCATCTCCTGGATTTCTTCCTCTCTAAATTTCCCCGTTAACAAACCCTCAAAATCGGGCAGGATGGCCTCTTGGAGCCCTTCTCCTTTCCAACTCCTCGCCGGCCTCCTGTCTTTCCTGCTCCTATGCCACCCCTCGGCCGCCTCCGTGACCCCCTCCAGTGGCATCCATCATGGCTTCATCCGGAGGCCGTCGTCTCCGGAGATCGCCGTCTTCCGCGAGGCCCCCGCGTTCCGCAATGGCGAGGCCTGCAGCTCCCCGCCTTGCAATGCCACCATCCACGTCGCCATGACCCTTGACGCCAATTATCTTAGGGGCACCATGGCCGCCGTCCTATCGATCCTGCAGCACTCGACTTGCCCCGAGAACTTCGAGTTCCACTTCCTCTTCATGCGGCTCGAGCCCGAGGTCTTTTCCAGCATCAACTCCACCTTCCCGTACCTCCGCTTTCGGGTCTACCGCTTTGACTCCAACCGGGTGCGCGGCAAGATATCCAAGTCAATCCGGCAAGCGCTCGACCAGCCACTCAACTATGCACGTATCTACCTCGCAGACCTATTACCCACCGATGTCAAGCGTATAGTCTACCTTGACTCGGACCTCGTGGTGGTCGACGACATTGCGGACCTGTGGCGGGTGGACCTGGAGGGTAAGGTCCTGGCCGCCCCCGAGTACTGCCATGCCAACTTCACCAAGTACTTCACGGAGCTCTTCTGGTCGGACCCTGCCCTTGCGAGGACGTTCGAAGGGCGGAGGCCATGCTATTTCAACACCGGCGTGATGGTGGTCGACGTCGAGAAGTGGAGGCAAGGAGGGTACAGCCAAAAGGTGGAGGAATGGATGGCCGTGCAAAAGCAAAAGAGGATATACCACTTGGGCTCATTGCCTCCGTTCTTGCTTGTCCTGGCTGGGAACATAAAAGCGGTTGACCACAGATGGAATCAACATGGCTTGGGCGGTGACAATCTTGAAGGCAAATGCAGGGCTCTCCATCCTGGCCCCATAAGCCTCCTCCATTGGAGTGGCAAAGGCAAGCCTTGGCTAAGGTTGGACTCAAGAAAGCCATGCACGGTTGACCATTTGTGGGCACCTTATGATCTCTACCGTTCATCAAAACCTTCATTAGAGGAATAATATGGAAGATATTGGGTGCTGCCAAAAAAAAAAAAAAAAAGAAGGTTGAAAGTCTTGATCTCTATGAGAGGACCAAGAAAATGGGTTGTAGGAAAAAAAAAACCCAAAAAAAAAAAATTAACATTGCCAAAGATTATTCTTTCTCATTTACACCTTGAAGAACATTTGAAGCTAACATTGCTTGAAGCATAAGCCCTTATGTATCCACTAGATATTCATTTTCATGTTGATGGTACTTGTTTGGAGAAGATTTCAAATGGTGAGTATCATCATATAATCCAGAATAAGTTTATAGCTTTTTAATTCTTATTCGATCTTTCTTTCTGCCTTTTGTTCCACCGATTTATTCTTGTATGTTCATTTTTCATGTCCAAATGGGTTAAACCGTTCGAGGTTTGATTCATCGGACCAACAATGAAGGTGAATATGAGCTTCTTCTGCTTTTCTGCTTCAGGTTTCTCTCCTGGAAAAAACTTACTCGCCCCCATTCTAGGAGCTAATGTCAAGCCTCCTAATAATTTGTTCATCAGTTCTCGGCGAAAGAATGCTAGTTTTCAAGATGTCTTAAAACCGTCTTGAGTTTTAGTTTATGTTCCTCAACTGAGATTTATCCGTTGCAGTTTCATGCCTAGTGCAACGTTGTTGCAAATAGAGAAGGATGAGTCTTGAGTTTATTCAGTCTTACACCACTGATCATCATCCACCGGTCGGCATTCTTCTAATTTGACCGGCGGTTGACACACTTCGCCCGATAAGTTTGCCGTGCTCAACAGCAGCCCACCAGAGGAAATTATAATCTGAGCATTGCAGAACTTTTAGAGGTAGGTAAGATGTGCGCTTTTTACGAACTTGTCGGAAGATTGATCGTGCTTGATAGACATTCCAAATTGATACAGCTTGAGAAATAATGGATCAAAGTGAAACTAGCATGGTTAAGTCCTATGATATAAATCGATTAATCTGGAGTGCCATACTTTCTTTTTCGTTTCATCTAAGGTCCATCATTCATTTCTGGCCTGCCTCTTCTCTTCATTCGAGCAAGTGCACAGTAACATGACAAAGTATGCATTTCACTTAGGATCTATTCACAAAATAAGACAGGAACAACTAGAGCGCTTACGTAGCATTCTCTTGCTCAAAACAATGCACGAGCCGCCCGAAATGCCTGCAAGAACTGGGCGAGCAGTACGGCATTTGTGATCACAACATCATAGTCCTTCGGTTTGATTAGCATCTCCAAGAAATTACATCGACCTAACTGATTGGTCTAACCTGATCTCATATGATATAACACCAAAAAAGGGAATTTGAAATCATGAAACAGCACAGACACCTTGTTTTTACAACAAACAAAGCTGCTAAAAGGCCACACGAGAACACAGTCACACACAGGCTCACAGCTTCCAAAAAAGGGTTCTGTGCCTTGAGTAGATTTAAGTTCAAGTCAGACTTTCTTTGGGATTAATACTAACATACTGAACAATATGGCATGTAACGTTGGGCACACGGCCGACACGGAATCTGCCAACCTAGGGGCCTTTGCTTATCTCCAGTGTCGAGTTAAATGCTGAATGTACTTGAAAAGTCCTTGATGGTTGCACCTAAAGACGGCCATTTCCAAGAGAAACTGCAGTTTATGTGGCAGTATCTCCTAATGAAGCGGTGCAATCCACTTCACGTGTCTCAACTGGTGATGGAAGATTGAGAAGCCTTCCTTTCCGGGTACGAGGTGGAAGGTATCGCGGCGGTTTCCTTGACTTTACAGGCCAAGGCAGGAATACCCCTGTGCCTCCAGGTTGGATCTTCTTGGGGCTTAACAACATAGGGTGTGCTGGGGGCAACATGACCACCGGAGCACGGGGGATTCTCAATGAGGGAATCACGCCTGCTGCTCCATAGCCATAGAGACCTGCATTTGATGCCGCAAATGCGCTCCTGATGCGCGGTTGCCAAAGGGCCATGTCTCTGGTTGATGACTTGATTTGGTCTTGTTTGGAGTCGGGATGTATCCTGAAGAATGTAATGGCAACCCTCCTGTTTGGGGAAGGGCACATGGCATGTCTTGCCACGCCAGCGCTGTTTCCCCTCATCACCAAAAGAGACCTACAAAATCCATCAATAGCAGTGGTAACATATGTCGATGATGAACTTATAGCAGCTTCACGTTGAGGAACAACGAACCCAAGGCAATACATGTGGCCAACCACTTTCCATGATACAATAGAAGAATTTTGTGATGAGTCCTGGAGAATGGACTGAGAAACTTACTACTTTTGGGGGTTCAGCTAACGTAAAACTAAAGAAGGTTCTTTGGAAGCAAATTTGAAACAATGGGAAATGTAAATTGAAAGTGCAGCATCTAATATAAATGAAGTTGTTTGCAGTGCACATGTCCTGCATAACATAGGTCTGCAACACGCTCCACACATCATCATTAAGTCTCCTGTCGTGAGAGCCTCGTCTATTTAACTTGTCTACGCAGAATTGAAACAAGAAGCTATAGATCAGAGGAAGGGGGGAGGGAGTAATTATATATCTGCTCCTCCAGATTCAATACAATCACTAATAACTCACCCTTCTTTCAACGAAAGCGTGAGCCGGCCTTTGTAGCCCCCCTTGTGATCACTCATCAGAGAACGACCAAATGCTACCCTTGATTCGGAAAGGAAAAGAGTCGAGACTGGCTGATCCAAATGGGAAGGTTTTAGAAAAGGCCTTGAACGTTCCCCCTGCATGAAAAATGTCACATACTTAACATCTCGCCCATTTGAAATTGAATCTAAGTCTAACGTCTCAAAAACCAAACTGTTAGGAACGCTATGCGGAGCATTAGATCCTGCCAACTCTGTCCTGAAGTATTGGAAACCCGTGTTGATGCAGTTAATCAAAGAACGTACCTTGTCGAAGAAATCCATGATGCAACCATTTGGCTTTTTATAAACCGGCAGTAACTGCCACTGAACCAGGTGATCTATGACATCTTGGAGAAGAGCTGGAATGGGCATAATCTTACCTGTAAATACAAAATGGGCACTTGGTTAATGAAAGCTTGACGAAAAGCTTACTCCTTACACGATGATCCCATTAAAGATCCTAGTGGACTTACTTCTCGCACTGTCTGTTGTATCTTCTATATGTTCGAAAGTTGGAAGCCCAAACTGGATCAACTCTGTCCTGTTTTCCTTCATCTGCTCATTGAATAAAATAAAGGTCTCTCCTGTAAAGTCAAATTTCGCACAATGGTTTAGGAAACAAAGAGCTTATCAGCAATCAACCTACGTAATTGCGTATATTAGTTTTATTAAAGAGCTCACACACGCTAAATGTAAAGATGCCCTTTTGTTCAGACACAGCGACCATCTAGGGAAGCTCACCTGGGAGTTCTCCATTTCGACCAGCAGCACGGAGTTCATCGACAAAGTAATTCAATCTACAAAGCTCCGAAATAGTGAATATGTCCTCATACAGTTTCAGACCTTTCACGACGTTAACCTGCCAGTGGCAGTTTTCGGCCATCAGTGACAGCCGATTACCGTCTTCTTCATGCATTGGAAGACTATACGAAAAGATTCAAAATCTCATTCCTGCCTAAAAGAAAAGAAGATTTCTAGTTTGGATGGAAAAACTTGCCATATGCCCTTTAACTGCTTCCTTTGCTTTAAAGCCCTTTGTCAATTTGATCCGGGTCAAACGCCCGCAGCAGTCCTGGTGGTCGAAGCATATCGCGAGTTTTTCTGGTGTGGGCAGCAACTCTTGTGAACCTGATGTTAATCAAGAGGAACATACACGAGAATCAACAGAGGCTCCACGATCAGGTAAAGAGGACAAGTTTAAATTCCCATCTGTCTTTGCTTTCTTTGAAGGAAAGGAGAAATCAAGGACTTGACATCACAGTGATTCATCGTTTCAACCCATATCAATATTCGATCAAAAGGCAGCTGCAAATATGGCAATTGCTTTCGATTGCTTATTCTACCAACCATCAAAAGCTCCACCCAAAATTTCAATGCAGATTTTAGGATTGTTCCCACCCTGTTGAAGAAACAATCATAAGTTCATACAATTTGGGCGATAACGTCCTTGGAATGAGGAAGACAATCACGCATGACTTTGTCATTCTGGGCATGACAATACCTGTCGGAGAATGACACCGGTAAGGTCAAACTGAATTCACTCGCCCGGAGACATCAAGAACTTCCTCTGGGATGAACCGCCAAGACATCGAAAACCCGGACGACCAAAACGGGTACGACCGAAAGAAATCATCACAGACAAAGCCAAGTAACGTCAAATTACTAAAAGAAAGAAGCTGGTCACAGTTGGAATCGGAACCAGACGATCGCAGTACAATTCACTGTGAGCTTGATCAACATCGGATTTTCAGACGGCAGACCAAAAAAGTAAAAAACTGTTCGGCGTGGCCGATCCTAAGATGTTGGTCACTCTTGGCTTTTTGCTTAACGTTCAAAATAAGGCCTTCCAAGAAAAGCGTGGCTCCAAATCCCAAATCAATCACAAGCTCGCTGCATGCACTCGAAGAAGCACCGAAGTCTGACGTTGAACAGAGCCAGGGGGAGGTCATTTTTGAACGACGGCGACGACCCAGTTCAAGATTCAAATTCTCGCGACGTGAATCTCCGCGAAACAGATCACGGATTCAAGAGGAAGGAATTCGGACATTGAATTCGATCCCGAAACAGAATTCGAGATCCTAGGACCGACCCGTGCCTTTTTTTTTTTTTACCCAGTTCAGATCGAGAGAAGATCGGAGAAGTGGTGGGAAAAAAATATATATGAAATTTGAACGCTTGGAAGTTAATATCATTCGTGAATACTAACTTTTGAAAATACTGTTTTTATTTCGACAAAAAAAAAATACTGTTTTTATTTCGACGACAAATTTAACGTAACAAAATAGGTAAGCGCTAAATATATTTTTTCTTTGGTCGAATGCGGTCTTATATATATTTAGCGCACGCGCTAAACATATAAATAAAAAATCCCACCCGACAACGTTGAAATTGCTCTAGTCAAAGCCACCCGCACATGCCGAAAGTTTAGGAGTTAACCAGCTCATGAGATTATTGAAAAAAAGAAACAAAGAAGAAAGAAACTACCCAATATCAATACAACAACACATTTATCTCAAACTAGTTGAGGTTGACGGTCGATAAACCCCAAAAAATCATTAAAAAAACAGAATCAACGAGGAAAAATAGATAAATGTGTAAAAATAAATAAGTAAATATATATATATTTATCTATTCAATACCCTTCCACAATACTAATATACTTCTTTCACTCCGTCCTAATACAAACCGTATGCCAATCTATTTCTCACTCCATTAAATCTTGTTTTACTGCTTTCTCCCAAGTAAGTTTCGACCGACCTCTTGCTTTCTTCGTGTTCTGCTCTCGATAGCAAACTTCTGTTCGTATCGGTGCATCTAAGAGCCTTCGGAGTATATGCCCAAACCATCTCAATCTATGATCTCTCATCTTTTCCGCCACCGGTTCTACTTCAATTTTTCATCGAATCTCTTCATTCATTATCTTATACAACCTTGTATGACCACACATATACCTTAACATCCTCATTTTCGTCACTCCTATTTTATGCTCATGTTTTTTTTTGTGCTGGCCAATATTCAGCTCCGTATAACATGTCAGGTCTGACTGATGTTCTATTAAATTTTTCTTTTAACCTAAGAGAAATTTTACGATCACACAAAAATCTCGATGCACTGTGCCATTTCATCCAACATGCTCTGATTCTATAGCTTACATACTCATCAATCTCTCCCTCCTTTTGCAATATTGATCCCAGATATCTAAATATATCTTTCTTGGGTACCTCCTGTCCGAGCATATTTACGGCTTCTTGATCCTCTCTTCCTACCGTGTCAAACTCACTCTTCAAGTATTCCGTCTTTCTTCGACTTAGCGTAAATACTTTAGACTCTAACATGTTTCTTTATACTTCTAACTTAGCATTAACCCTAGCCTTGGTATCATCAATAAGCACAATATCATCTGCAAATAGCATACACCACGACACCTCATCTTGAATATCTTTTGTTGGCTCATCCATAACTAGAGCAAAAAGATAAAGGCTCAAAACAGAACATTGGTGTAAGCCTACTGTGATTGAAAAATAACTTGATGTTTCATTACAAGCCTTCACACATATAGTAGCACCGTCATACATGTCCTTGATTGCCTCGACATACTTTGAAGTTGCTTTTTTCTTCTCAAGAATCACCACAAAACCTTTCTTGGAACCCTATCGTACGCCTTCTCGAGATCAATAAATACCATATGAAGTTCCTTTTTTCTTTCTCGATATCTCTTAATCAATTGTCGTATTAAGAAAATAGCATCCATGGTAGATCTTCCTAGCATAAATCCAAATTGATTAACAGAAACCTTGGTCTCTATTTTCAAACGATATTCAATAACTCTCTCTCACAGCTTCATTGTATGGTTCATAAGCTTGATGACCCTATAGTTAGAACAATTATGGATATCTCCATTATTCTTGTATATAGGTACAATTATACTCTTCCTCCATTCATCAGACATCTTATTAGTATGGAGGATCTTGCTAAAAATACTAATCAACCAACTTATTGCTACATCTCCTAAGCATCTCCACACTTCAATAGGAATACCATCGGGTCCCAAGGCTTTACTAGTCTTCATCTTTTTTAATGCCTCCCTAACTTTTCGTGCTTTAACTATACGCACAAACATTCTATTTGAATCATCAGAATCATCTTCCAAATCCACCTCGCTTATATCGCTCTCCCCATTAAAAAGTTCGTTAAAATAACTTATTCACCTGCCCTTGGCGTCTTCATCTCTTATCAAAAGTGTTTGATTTTCATCCTTGATACACCTAACATGTGTCAAGTATTTACTTTTCTTGTCTCTTGACTTTGCAAATCTATAGATGCCTTTTTCTTCTTCTTTGCTCCCAAATTTGTTATACATATTGATAAAAGCCTTGCCTCTGGCCTCTCGTACAGCTTTTTTGGCACTTTTTCTCGTCAATCTAAACTTTTACAAATTCTCTTCATTAGGACATTTATGTAGGCATCTGAAACACTCCTTCTTTTACTTAATTGCCTTCTGCATCTCTTCATTCCACCACCAGATTTACTTTGTTTGATGTCCATTCTTTCTACTTTCCCCTAACGCCCCTTTTGTCACTGTCTGGATGCAGTTAGACATCTCTTTCCACATCATATTTACTTCACTCTCCAGTCGCCACGGTCCTTCCTATAGCATTATTTTCTTGAATTATGTTTGTTTCTCCTCATATAACTTCCATCATCTTACTCTTGGGTGTTGCGTACTTCACTTCATCTTCTGTACTTTGTTATATCGAACTTCTAAGACCACCAACTTATGTTGTGTAACTACACATTCTCTAGGGTATACCTTACAATCTACATATGAATCTCTATTCTCTCTTCTGGCAAGAAAGAAATTAATTTGGCTACAATTTTGACCGCTGCGAAAAGTGATCAGATGTGATTCTATTTTCCTAATAAAGGTGTTTGACAACATCAAATCATAAGCTAGTGTCACACTCAAGATGACTTCGTCAGCCCCATTTCTCGTGTTATATCCAAAACCTCCATGAACTCTGTCAAAACCCCCACTACTCTGACCGACATGTCCATTTAGATATCCTCATATGAATACCTTATCCTCGTGTGGTATCCGCCTTAAAATATCTTCTAGATATTCTCAAAATTTGCTTTTCTCGGACGCTTGCAGTGCAACTTGAGGGGCATACACACTAAGGATATTCAAAATCAAATTCCCCACTAGTAGTTTAACTAAAATAATCATATCTCCTATTCTTTTAACATCAACTCTATTCTTGAAATTTTTATCAATTAGAATTCCAAATCCATTTATACTATTTATTGTGCTTGTATACCATAGCTTGAATCCGGTGCCATCCATTTCCTTAGCCTTCTCTCCTTTCCATTTAGCCTCTTGCGGGCAATCAATATTCATTTTTCTTTTAGCAAAAATATCTGTCAATTCCCTCAATTTACCCGTTAAGGTTACTACATTTCAACTCCCTAATCTAATCCCTACCCCCTAGGATTTTCTTGCCCCCTCACATTCGCCCACCGAATTGTGAGGACCCTTACTCATTTATCACCACATCCGGGCACCGATGTGGCACATTACTTTGGGAATGATGGCCCAAGGCTAGGTTCATTACTCCTTGTACTCACCTATCTTGGTACAAAAACTCTTGTTCATTTTTCACTACACTCGGATGCCGATGTAACGAGTCGCTAAGAAGGGTATGCTCTAACGAAATATTAATATGGTTCATCTCATAAAGGTAGCTCTTTTTTTATAACCGGTTCGCTACGCCTGACGTAACCATCCTCTTTTACCTGGCTTGGTATAGCCTATGTAGACTACAAATGCGGAGTTAAAGAAGAATAAACGAACCGAAAGTATAAAATTGGTAATTCAGAAAAATATAAGGAAAATCTTTTAATGAAAAAATTGGTATTAACTTTTAAGTGTGATGAAAAGATTGGTAAAACTTTTAATTGTTGAATATTTTTGTCTTACAGCATGCGGTCTGATATTACGTAGTCCACGACGAAGAAACACAGGAAAGAGCACGAACCACGAACCAACCTGAATTGGTAGCATCGCTCGCAGTCGCCGGCGAATCGTCCTCTTCGTCCATCATCTCGAAATCGCCGTCACTGCCGTTTCCGTCGCTTCCCTTCGCTTTCTCGGAAATTCTCTCTTTCTCCCCTTCCACCTCCTCGACGCCCACGCTCTCGCTCCTCTCCTCGCCCTCGACTTCAACTGATCCCTCCGCCGCCGCCCTCCTGGCGGCCGCTCTCTTCAGCTCCGCCGCCACGTCTGCAATCGAGCAGAACTCCTGCATCTGCAGCACTGGGATCCAGTTCATCCTCCGCCGGTGGATCGCGGCGAACAGCGGCCCATACTCCGACCGTCCCGCCCCACCGCCGAGCTCCGCCAAGTGGCCGCAGAGGGCGTCGATGATGGCGTTCGCTGCCGCGAACTCGCCGCGGAACCAGGCGACCATCGCGTCCCTAGCGAATGCGTCGGCAGCGAGAGCCGGGTATGGTCGCCGCATCTGTGTCGCCAGAGGACGAGGAGGGTTGTTGGCCGGAGACGAGGGTCCCGCCGCCATTGGCATTCACGGCAGAAGTCCGTTGAAGTATCAAATTTGCTAGTCTCGGCTTCGAAACCAGAGAGAGAGAGAGAGAGAGAGAGAGAGAGATTGGAACAAGGGAAATGGTGGTTGATGGGAGAGACATATGTATTACAATTCCCAAATAGGCATGAACGTATATATGTACTCTCATTCGATACATTACTAAAGAATTTAGAGCACAAAGAAGGTAAATCCTTAAACTACTTCGGCAGAGGTCTCGTGCGGACCTCGAAATTCCTCTTGACGTAAATTAAATACAAGGTATTCCCGACCATCAGGGTAGAAAAAAGATACGATTAACAATTGAAGGTACATGGCGTGTGAATATGTACTCACCAGATACATCACTACAGAATTTAGAGCACAAAGAAGGTAAATCCTTAAAATATTTCATTGGAGGTCTCGTCCGAGCCTTGGAATTCCTCTTACGTAAAACAAATACAGGAAGGAAGAAAAAGATAGGGTTGACAATTGGAGCTACATGACGTGAATGTATATATGTACTCTTACATAAAACAAATATAGGGTATTCCTCAAATTTTACGACGTGTCCCAATTCTACCTTTCAGTACAAAAAATTTCCATTGACAACCAAGAAATAGAAAACTTTTAAGCACAAGCTGTTGGAGCGTCTCGAGCGGAAGCTTTCCAACCGCGAGAGATGGAAGACTCCCGAGCACGAGAGATTAATTGAAGATCAATGAGCAAAATGGAAGACCCCTGAGCGAGATTAAAAAAAGACTCTCTTCGTAGTAAGAGCAATCGAAGTAAGCCAACCTTAATTACTCTATTTTTACTCAAATCTATTCAAGAAGACATTGTTTCCGCCGATATGGAAATCATCTCCAAAGACATTTCTAGGATCTGGAAATTTTGGGGGGAAAAAAGAAAGTAACGAGGTGGAAATGCCACGTAAGATCACTAAAGGATGATTTTGGAGGCAGAGATATAGGCTGCGCCACAAAAAGGAAACGAAATCCGGACAGTCCAAAATGCATTTTACTCAAAATGTCAACTGACCTCTTGAAATTTGGAGGACTTCCATACTTGTCAAGGACACCCTCGCATGTTGAATCATTAATATTTGGAAATATAGCTGACCACCATCAACTAATATATATGTTTATAATTATTTATTACACATCATAGGAATCCTATATATATATATATATATATATATATATATATATATATTGTGGGTGCACATGCCAAGATGAATAAAATGCATTTAAACTTCTGCAACGGTATATATATATATATATAGTTTTTTTTGTTGAAATTAGATCTACCCATCCATTTGCACCAGCCTATATTTTATAATTTTCCTATACTATGATATAAAGAAACACCATTAAAATAAGAAAAAATAATAATTTTAGTTTGAAAATCACTAACATGACGGTCCAATCATTATCTGTCAGCACATGGCTGCGTGGTGAAAATCGATTGAAAAGACTGTATTTGAATTTCGCGTAAATGGTTAGGACTAAATTGACAAAATCGAATAGTTTAAAGCTGAATTGGCATCCATATAATAGGTATGCAACTAATTGGACAATTTCATTTTTATTTTATTTTACTTTTACATTGTGCATGGATTGCAAGATGGTTATATTTTCTGTAGGCCGGAGTCATAAGAAGCATCCATTAGGCAATGCCATCAACATTAGTTAAATCACAAGTCAATTGACAATAAATTAGAGATTTGCTACATCAACAATATATATATATATATAATCTCAAACAAATGCCTAAGGTTTGTTCTTAGTGCACAGCTCCAGCACGCGAACACTTTATGGAGTAAGTTACATAAATATAGACATGCAAAACACGATGTTTCTCAACATATCTTGCTAGAGCTGAAAATTGGACTTTTTGGTGCTTAATCAACATGTAACAAACAAAGGAATCGCGAATCAAAATTAAGCATGTTGTTTTATTTATTTATTTTTTAAGAATTTGAAGTACTCTTATTATTTCAAAGAGAGATTGACTAAAGATATTGATTTTTTTTTCTTTTTTCCCATCTTCCCTCCCTACTCCACCAGCAAAGGTCGCCCTTGCCGGGGTAGGCAAGGGTTGCCTCGTCCGCCTAGCTCAGGTGAGGGTGACCTTATATATATATATATATATATATATATATATATATATGCAAATTTTCAGTAAAATGGGAAAGCGTTACCGCCGTTGAATTTCTATGTTGGAGGGTCTGCTAGAGAGAGGGGGTTGTTAATTATCGGAGTTTCGAAAGATGGGAAGAGACGTGGCTAAATGAATAATGAATAGTGCCATCTATAAATTTCAATTTTCGAATATTTTTCCACATTTTGTTGCGCACACCAAGGCAAAACGGGAATTAAAAAAACATTAAAAAAAAAAAGAGCGAATGATTGGATATTCCGTCAACCAATCATGTGATGGAACGATGACGATTCGCCCAGTTCGATGAACGGCGGCGACCATAAAAATGATTGTTTTTCTCCTGCGAGCACAACTTCCGATGCAACGGGAGTTTGATCTTGTCATTTATTCCATCATCTTGTGGGTTTTTTTTTTCCGATTTAATTCTAAAAAAAATTATTTACAAAATTAAGTTTTAAAAAAAAATATTTACTAATTTAGGTATCACGCGCTAGTTCGACTAACGTGCAACGCTTGCGGACTAGTCTAACTAGCGCGCCGGCAACCAACGCACAAGAGCTAGGTGCAAGTGTTTTTTTATTTTTTTTATTGCATAATTTTTTTCTACAATAAAAACATTATATTTATTATTTTTTTTGATAAATTTTATTATGGATTAATTTTATTAACGATAAATTCTACGACGAACGTGTTGTTGGAAATATACGCTATATATTTTACAACGAAATTTGCAATAAATTTGATGTTTTGTTACAAATTAGCGAGGAATTTTTTTCTTTCACTAATTTTCCTTAGCTAAAATCCTTTTTTTATGTTTTTCAATTATTTTATATTTTTAGACAAAAAATTATTGATTTTGTATTTGTCCTCAATATGCGTTGAATTTCTAAGCTATATATTTTGCGACAAACATACCGCAAATTTCGTCGTGCAACACGTTTATATTTTGCGACAAATTCATGCAACATGTTTGTTGCACATTTTCAATGACAAACGTGTCGCATGAATTTGTCGCAAAATATAAACGTGTCCCACGAAGAAATTTGTGACAAACTCATGCGACGCGTTTGTCGCAAAATATAAAGCGTACATTTTCAACGAGAAATGTGTCATATGAGTTTGTTGCAAAATATAAACGTGTCGCACGACGAAATTTGCAGTACGTTTGTCGCAAAATATATAAATTAGAAATTCATCGCATATTGGGAACAAATACAAAAAAAAAATTGTCTAAAATATAAAATAATTGAAAAACATAAAAAAAAAAAGAAGAATATTAGCTACGGAAAATTAGCGAAGAAAAAAAAATTCCTCGCTAATTTGCAACAAAACATCAAATTTATTGCAAATTTCGTCGTAAAAAATATATAGCGTGCATTTCTAGCAGCACGTTCGTCGTAGAATTCATCGCTAATAAAATTAGTCCCTAATAAAATTTATCGAAAATTAATAATAAATACAATTTTTTATTGTAAAAAAAATTATGCATAAAAAAAATTAAAAAACACTTGGAACCAGCATGCAAGAGCTGGCGCGCTAGTCTAAATAGCACGCAATACATGCGCACTAGCTGAACTAGCGCGTGGGCCTCACACACTAGTTAGACTAGCTCGCGAGACCTAAATCTGTAAATATTTTTTTAGACCTAATTTTGTAAATAATTTTTTTAAGAATTAAATTGGAAAAAAAACCCTCATCTTGTTCCAAAAAAAAAAACAACAAATTATTCCATCATCATCAAGTTTAGGAAATTAAGGTCACCCACGACGCCAAAAATTCTGCTCTATAAATATTTCTGAAGCACAAATCCGTCTAGTAAAGTAACTTTTAGAGCGGAAATTTGTTTCGTTACCTGTCTTCATTTTTTTAACTTTTAGAGCATTTTTTTGCTCGAAAAATAATTTTGAAGCCACTTGATTAACTAAAAAAAATTACTTGTCTAAAAAATTGGAATGCTTTCTCTTAAAAAGCAGTCCGTGGCAAATTAAATTTCAGTGCAATATTGATGCAGAGATTGTTTCGATAAATACACGATTAATTTGTATACGAGAAGAACAAACCCGCAATGTCGGAACATCATATCAAACGGTTTATGTTATTTTCACGATTCATTAAAATTCAAGGCTATCACGACAACCATATGTTTCATCCATGGGTCAACCACATTGAATGAGAAAAAGAAGAGGTAGGCGCTGGCTTATTCCTTCGATTGGTAAAAAGCTACCCATCGAATTAATAGATCACATGATCAATGCCCAACCCTTTGAAAATCATATACGAATCATATGAGAAACTACCAACCCGAGACATATGATCTTTTCCAAATTCACGATGTTCGGAAAAGTTACAAATTATTTTTCACATTTAAAAAAGAAAAGAAGCAAAATTCATAATTTTAATCCCCAACTAGTGATACTTAAACGATGCGATTCTGACAAAGGACCGCCATTTGCAAAATCATAGGGCCAGACACCTTTGTGAGTGAGCTGAATGCTTTTTTACCTGATCATACCTTCCAGGTGGGGTCTCTTCACTTTTCACTTCGAGAAAAAACCCCTCCCCCCACCGCCGCCGATGTTTGAAGTTGTTCTGAGCTTCTTCTTGGCTCGGGTGACATAATCCGCGAAATGATCGTGATGGCCGTGCCCGGTATCCTTCGTAGGCGAATGATTCTTCCCTTCTCCGACATTGGACTTCGACCTGATCTTGAGCCACGTTCTGTTGATGAAGTCGGTGAACCTGTGGTCCATATCATGTCCGCTTCCCTTGCTTTCTTGATCGGCACTCGGAGTGCTGTCCGACTTGGGCTTATTAGCTCTCTCCCCGTGCGTTATCCTAACTTCACCGTCTCTCCCGGCTGTATTGGCACCTGGCCCGGTCCTCTCCGACCCCGGACCCCGTGCCGGGGTTCCAGGTTCGGCAACGGCTGCTATTTTCGCGGATTGTCCTGCTCCCTGGTGGCCTGGGTTCTTCACCGGTTCGGTCCGTTTGGCAACTATTGCCACTCGATTGTCAGGCAAACCAGAGGTCGAAGACTTCCGTCCGCCGTTTTGGAGAACCAAGGTAATTCGACGGCTGCCCTCTGGTTTTGGCTGGATGTCAACGGAAGGATCTGCCTCTGACTCGGCAGAATCGGCGGCTTGCCCACCCGAAACTATTCGACGAATAGCACGGAATACCTTCTGACATATTTCAGAACAACGTTTATCCCAGTTCTTGTTCTGGTTCATGTTCAGTCGGGAACGAAAGGAAAAAAGAAGATATGGTAGATTTGAGTTTTGCAGAAAATGATCGCGAGTTGCAGAGCAAGCCAGGCTCGTAAAGGTCGAGTTTTTATACCACTGAAGTGGAATAAGGATTACTTAATAGACTAGTTCTCCTGATCCGTGTGTGAAAAACCAAGTAATTTTCCTTTTCAAGTCGTGCGTAAGTCTAAAGAGAATACGAGGTGAGATACCCAGATAGTTTCCGTGAAGCGTTCGGCTTCGTCTACTTTTCCTAGTGATTCGACGGTTCGCGATTGGATCCGCGCTTTCGCTGTCCGTGGAGTATCTGGGACGACGAAACCCGAGAAACGTCACGATGGAGAATAATCCGTGAATCAGATTTGCTTTAGAGCTGGGAGACACAATGTGACAGAAGTTTCAACAAAGGCCACAAACCATCCATGAGCAACACATCTGAAAAGCATCTTGAAAAGGAGGTGGGGGTGAGAATTGGATTCTGCATATTTTTGACAAAATGAGCCATTTTCGCTTTCTTACGAATTGATTAGAGCTGGATGTTTTGGAGACAGTCCACTCAAGAACCATCAACATTCTCTGTTTCGCATGGTAATTTCTTCTGCTGGGTGCCTTTTGGGGGAGAGGAGAAAAAGCATGAACAGGACGTTTGGGTTTGGCACCTTGTAATTTGTTCATGCTTTCTTGAGGGGCCTAAGAGGTTCTCTGTGGCTGGCAGAGAGCATTGCTTTTCCAACAATGTGAACGTGAACTCAATTCAATTTCTTTCCACGGGCAAGAAATAGGGACTAGTAGCCTAGAAACTGAGGCCTAGGAAAGGGAAGAAGGAAGAAGTTTGGAACTAGTTCTTTCCTGTATCTGTTCTTTCTCTCCCTCTCCTCTCTCTTTTAGGCGACTACTTGAACTTCATCTTCTTTGGAAACTAGCCAATTGATACTTCATCAGAGACAATCAAATTCCTTGTCCTTTGGCTGTTAGATATATGATTGACTTCTTACTGATTCAATGGTCAGAAAGTTGAAAACTTTTGAGCTGGGAACTGCTAAGACATGGTGGGTGGACAGATTTCTGTTTATTTTGCTCCTCACATATTTGATGTTTTGGTGTGATTATTTTGTTCCCATTTTCTGGAGCAATCTCTTTATTGGATCATGTTCTTGATTTCAGGGAAAGAAGGAAATGAACAAAAGAGAGGGAAGTCATGGAGAAAAATAGACTAGACCTGAGCCTTCCACAAGCAAGTGGAGAGTGAAAGGTCCCGAAAAGCAAGAACAATTTGCGGACTGCGGACGACTCGAAAAGAGAAAAAGAGATCGATCGAGCGCTCAAGAAAGGGAGAGAAAGTTAGTAGCATAAACCAGAATAAAACTCAGGTGTTCACAGGGGAAAGAATCGGGCTGGCTGGCTAAAGCCAGCAGGATCACCAATTCACCATTACCGTTGTTACCGGGGCCCCGCAGATCAAGATGGAATTAGATTAGGAAACCACAAAATCCAGTGTAGTCTAGTATGAACGAAAAGATTGTATCACCATAAAGAGAACTATATTTGACACACAGTATCTAGCCATGCAAAACTCAGCAGGGTTAATGCACAAGCTAATTTATGACATCTTAGCTACGACACCATTTTGCGGCGAGCTGAACATCATGTTGGAACTGACTGCTTTGGATTTTCTACCGTATCATCACTCGAGCCCAATCACTTAAAACACTCGCGGCAAAAAATTCTTTTCCCTCCAGACAGACTCTTAAGGTATTAGTTACCCAGAATAATTACCCCATTTTCAGGTTCAATGACTGATCACAACTTTTGACTGCTCCCAAACCATCCTGCCTCCGTGGAAGTGATGAGCCCAGTGCTCACATAAACCTCATCATACACACAGCCACTAGTCTGGTAGCTCTGAAGTAAATCTCCCTGACGCATTTTTATCGACTTTCTTCACCATCTCATCTTCATTCAAGCTCAATTTTTCAGCATTCCTGCCCGATGTAACTGTGTCCCTCGGTCTATTTCACCGCCCAGGACAACCAAACCAGTCCAAACCCAAACCCAAACCCGGTCCTTAGGAGTTTGGATGCACAAACGGGCAACCTTACAGACAAGAGAGAAGAGAACAGCAGTGAGCGCAGAGAACTGCTTCAGGAGCTCGGGAAGTTCCGGTCCAGCTTTCTTAAGCTAGAGAACTGCGGTTTTCCCCTGCCGTCTCTTGTAGAACAGGATGGATAGAAGGCTTTCGCACAAGTGGAATTTATTTTTGAATACATATCTGTTGAAGCCCCTTTACACCTCTTTATGTTTATTTTTAGTGTTAGTGGGCTTAATTAGTTGGGCCTAGTTTATTTATTTATTCTCATTGGGTTGATAAATATATCTTCTCTATATATATTGTATCTCTTGCTCTTATAAAAGTATAAATAAAATTATACTTTCTTTCAACATGGTATCAGAATCAGGTTCCGTAACCTAGCGTCCCTTCTCTAAAATTTGCCAGCCGCCATCTTCTTCTCGCCCCTGCCCTTTGAAATCTGTCTTCTTCCTTCATCTCTCTGCCTTCTTCCTAGCAATCCGCGATCTTCCCTCCCAAACTCTAGCATCTCCTTCATCTCCAGCAACTTTTGATACCCATTAGCTACTCTTCTCTCTGTTGTAGCTGTCGGCAACTTCTTCTCCCTCCCAATGCTATAGGCAGCCTCCATGCCTTGTCCGGCACCTTCCGAGAGCCTCCTTGCTACCGACTAGCCATGATGTTATACGGATCATACGTTATATGATCTAAATCTTGTTCTTCGATACAACTTATCATCCGAGACCATGTCAGAGACTAAAGCTCTGGACTCTCCTAGGGAATTCAGCCATAGTGCTCCTGGTGTTTATCCCTTTTTTTCGACAAATCCCATCAGATTAGATGGCTCCAACTACTTGATTTGGTCTTGCTCTTGTTACCTCACCATTGTTTCACGTGGTCTTACCAGCTATCTTACTGGAGAGAGTGTGCAACCTACTACCGGAAATGATGCTATACGCAAATGGATTTCCGACAATGCCTTGGTTATGGCTTACCTTGTCAATTCAATAACTGACACTATCGCCTGTGGCTACTTATTTTTAGATACAGCAGCAAAGATTTGGAAGGCTGCTCGAAATACTTATTCTCAAGTGAGGAATGATGCTCAAGTCTATGAACTCCAATAGAAAATTCTCTATGTTATTCTGAGTTACATAGTTTATGGCATGAACTGGATTTTTATGATGATTTTCATCCTTCAAACCCCCTTGATACTGCTGCCTTTAAAAAAAAGGTGGACAAATTTCATATTTTCGAGTTCTTAGTTGGCCTTAATATGGAGTATGATCATATTAGGGCCCAGATCTTGTGTCAGGTGCCTTTTTCGACCTTGGAACAATCTTATGCTATGGTCCATATAGAGGAAAAGCGTCGAAGCGCGATGCATCAGCCCGTTGTCCTAGAGCGCTCTGTCCTTTATACATCTGTGGGAAGTGAATCTCGCAGTTGTTTTGGCAATGACAGACCTGTTGTGAAGTGTGATTATTGTGAAAAAGAACATCACACCCGCGAAACTTGCTATAAACTTCACGGGGGTCCTTCAAATGCTAGCCGAGGTCGCGGAAGAGATCGTACCGGGCCTCAGGTACACTTGAGTGAAGCTCCAAGTCAGCCACCAGCAGCTCTGTCGGACTCTTTATCTGCTGCCAAGTTGACTAGTCTGCATCTTCTCTTAGCACGCAACGTAGACAGCCCTGGCACCTCTACATTATCGGCCTTTGGCACTTTGGCCTCTAATTTCGCACAGTCAGGTAGCTTTTTCGGTGGTTTGTGTAAATCTTCTCAGCCGTGGATCCTTGATTCGGGTGCCACGTATCATATGACCGATGATATTACACTCTTTCTTGATTATTCTCATGCCCCTAAGCATGATTATATTACTGTTGCTGATGGTTCCTTAGCCCCTATAACCGGTCAAGGCTCAGTGTCTGTTACCCGTGATATTACTCTATCATCCGTTTTACATGTTCTTACAGTTTACACTAATCTCCTATTAGTTGGTTCCCTGACTCGTGATCTAAAGTGCCAAGTGTTTTTCTTTCCATCTTATTGTGTCGTGCAGGACTTGGCAACGGGTCGGGAGATTGGTCGTGGTAGAGTAGAGGGGGGCTCATATGTGTTCGATTTACCACCATCAGCTCATCTCGTCACTTCAACTTCCTCAGCTGCCTTATCTGAGCTACATGTTTGGCATCGCCATTGGGATATCCACCGCTTGGAACCTTAATAAAGATCTGTCCAGATTTAGTTGATAAATGTAGTGGTCAAGATTTCTTTTGCTATTCTTGTGTTCTAGCAAAACAAACTCGAGTTACTTATTCTCCTATTAATAATAAAAGTGATACACCATTTGCTCTTATGCATTTGGATGTTTGGGGTCCTGCTCGTGTTTCCTCCATTTCGGGTCACCGTTGGTTTGTGACATTTATTGATTGTTGTACCCGCACTACTTTGGTTTATTTATTACAACAGAAAAGTGATGTTTTCCAATGCTTTCAGCAGTTTCTGGCAATGGTTCAGACATAGTTTGATGGCAAGCTTCGTATTCTTCGAAGTGACAATGGAACGGAGTATACCAGGTCAGATTTTCAAGCTTTTTTTACATGACCGTGGTATTCTTCATCAAACGAGCTATGTTAATACTCCTGCACAAAATAGTGTGGCGGAACGCAAGAATCGCCATCTCTTGGAAATGGCTCGTTCCCTTATGTTTTCCATAAATGTTCCAGCTCAATATTGGAGTGATGCTATTTTGAATGCGGCTTATTTGATCAATCGCCTACCATCACGGATTCTCCAATATCGCTCTCCCATTGAGGCCCTTACTGGTTCTCATAAGTTTTTTGTCCCTCCGAAGGTGTTTGGGTGTGAATGTTTTGTACGTATTACTCACCCAGCTGGTAAGCTTGCCCCTCGCAATTTCAAGTGTATTTTTTTGGACTATTCTCCCACACAAAAGGGCTACAAGTGTTATTGCCCCTCCACTAGCCACTTTTTTGTTTCCATGGATGTTCTCTTTCATGAGTCTCAGCCATTTTACCCGCATACACCTCTTCAGGGGAGCCTACTCATGGTGAAGATGTGTCCTTTAGTGTGGATGTAATACTTTTACAGGGAGAGTTAATTAAGGACATTTTTGGTAAAAAAATATGACCCTACAGCTGCTGTCAATACCAAAAAACAGCTCCACCAGCAGTTACAACAAATTTGGCGGCAAGTACTGAAAATCTCGATTCTGTCAATGCAGAAAATTTAGCAGAGTATCCACCGATTCAGGAACAGTTTCGGTACCCGATTGTGTTTACTCGACAGAATGTTCATAAAGCCCCCTCTATCACTACTCTACTCTTTGACAAATCTCCTCCCGCCAGTACTACAGCCACAGCTCCGGATAATGACATCTCCCTTATAATTATTGCTAATGATGATACAAATGATGAATTACCAATTGCACTTAGAAAAGGCAAACGTTCATGTACATAGCATCCCATATCAAATGCTGTGTCATATGATCGATTGTCTTCATCCTACCGTGCTTTTTCTTTATCTCTATTGTCTACAACTGTCCCCAGAATATGGTAAGAGGCCCTAGCTAACAAAAAATAGAAGGAAGCTATGTTAGAAAAGATGAAAGCTCTTCAGAAAAATGGTACTTGGGAGTTAGTTCAACTTCCCTAAGATAAAAGTACCGTTGGATGCAAGTGAATGTTTGTTGTCAAACAGAAGGCCGATGGCACTATTGACCGCTACAAAACTCGCTTCGTGGCCAAGGATTACACCTAAACCTATGGCCTTGATTACACTGAGACATTCGCACCGATTGTCAAGATGAACAGTATTAGAGTTCTTATCTCATGTGCTATCAATCTTGGATAAGACTTACAACAGTTGGATGTGAAGAATGCATTTCTTCACAGGGAGCTTGAGAAAGAAGTATATATGGACATTCCTCCAGGCTTTTCTGGCCCGGAGACAAAAGGTCATGTGTGCAAACTCAAAAGGGCATTATATGGCTTAAAAAAACAGTCCCCTAGAGCCTGGTTTGGTCAATTTCAAAAGGCTATGATTGGCTTTGATTTTACTCAAAGTAATGCTGATCATACCTTATTCATCAAACGATCAGGTACTCAAGTTGTTGTTCTTATCATATATGTTGATGACATTGTGATGACCGGGAATGATACGGTCGAAATTTCTCGTCTTAAACAATATCTGGGGAGAGAATTTGAAATTAAAGACCTAGGAGGTCTTCGGTATTTTCTAGGTATCGAAATCGCTCGGTCTGAAAAAGGGGTATTCCTCTCACAATTGAAGTATATTCTGGATCTTTTGGCTGAAGTTGGAATGCTCGGATGCAAGCCGGCTAAAACTCCTCTTGAGGCCAATGGCCACTTGCGGTCTAAAGAAGGAAAGCCCGTTGATAAAGGAAGTTACCAATGATTGGTGGGTCGGCTAATTTATCTCTCCCATACTCGACCTGATATAGCGTATGCGGTGAGTTTGGTGAGTCAATACATGCATGATCCATACTCCTCGCATCTTGAAGCAGTTCACAGGATTTTTCATTATTTGAAATCTGCTCCAAGGAAATGGATTTTATTTGCACCTAATGGTCATCTTTCTATGGAGTCTTATACGGATGCTGATTGGGCTGAATTTTTGGATGATCGATGATCTACTTTCGGTTATTGTACTCTTGTTGGAGGTAACCTAGTCACGTGGCACAATAAAAAGCAAGCCGTGGTTTCCCGCTCAAGTGCCAAGGCAGAATTTCATGCTATGGCTCAAGGAGTTTGTGAGTTACTTTGGCTAAAGACCCTTCTCACTGATCTCGGAGTTGTTGTTCCACAACCAATGCAACTTTATTATGACAGCAAGTCTACTATAGGCATTGCTCATAATCCAGTACAACATGATCGCACCAAGTACGTGGAGATCGATCGTCATTTTATAAAGGAAAAATTGAACAACAATCTCATCAACTTATCCTTCGTTGCCTCTAAGGATCAGCTTGCAGATGTATTCACCAAAGGCTTGAACGGGCGCACGTTTCATACCATTCTTTGCAAGATGGGCATGCCCGACATCTATGCTCCAACTTGAGGAGAGTGTTGAAGACTTTTTATACCTTTTTATGTTTATTGTTAGTGTTAGTAGGCATAATTAGTTGGGCCTAGTTTATTTATTTATTGTCGTAGAGTTAAGAAATATCTCTTCTCTATATATATTGTATCTCTTGCTCTTCTAAAAGTATGAATGAAATTATCCTTTCTTTCAACAATCTCTCTCTCCCTCCCTCCCTCCTCGTTTTTCTGTTTTTCTGCTGTTCTTTTTCCTTGATAATTGCTTGAGCTTATTCTTTTCAGGACTGACAGATCACCACACATTCAAACAAGCAGTAAGGATCATGTTCTTTCTTATATGCAATAGTAAACAAAACTACTGGTAAGGACCCCTTTTTTTAACTAAAGCAGCACAACAATGAAATCAGAGAGGCCATATCCAACAAAAAGAGCTCATAACAATAATTTTATCAGACAGCTTAACAACGATGGTCGACATGCTGATCAACTATCAGAAATCAGAGGAAAACACATCCCTCTTTGGGATAGACTATTTGACCTCTCTTCCCTTGTGACTGGAAATGGTCGGTGTGACAACCTCTCAGTCGCCACTAGCCCGACCTCTCTTGCCATGGGCAGTAGCACCTAGTCTGGTCAGCATCAATCGTGTTCAGGCAACGAAGCTTACACTCATGCACACAGCCACCAATCTCGCTTCTACTCCTTCTGAAAGTAAATACCTCAAGGAACTCTGTGCATTTTTCCGTTTTTCATTCGGCCAATGCAAGTAGAATTGAGACATATGGTAATCTGCACTAGGAAACGAGCAGAACCTTATATCTTATACTCATTGAGGGCCTGAGGCTGAGCAAATTCGGCTGACCTCCCGATTAATCCCTCAAATCAACAACTCTTGCTAAATCACATGATTTTCCACAAATATAGTTCGACATCTATGAGTAATCCACCAATTAAAATTACAACACGAGGAGATGAGAAACACAGAGGCCACATACAACTTTTTATGGCACTAAACATTGTTTGCAACTTTGCATTGGTGATCTGACCAACACAACAATGCTCCGAAATGTGGATCAATATAAGTTATCTAAGGACTGCACTAGCACATATAAACCTGGCACTCCGTGATGCGGAAGAAATATCCATGACGCTGCTAATCCTGGCTAGATCATAAAGTGAAAAAATAAAGTGAAAGAAACTACAGATCTTACGAAATTCAGCATAAAATCAGCTTTTTACAGTAGCAACTGCATTAGTTTCAATCTTGAAGGGAGACACATGGGTGCTAGTCCTTATTTTGTCAAAGTTTTCCTTGAAAATTTTACCAGTTCGAGCTCTAGTCATCACATATGGCTTGCAAGGCTAATCATATGGACCAAAAGGAAATAGGAAAGAAGATCAATATTCAGAAAACACCTCTTAAAGCATTGTTAAGCATATGAGGTTGTTGTCGTTGTCGTTGTCATACTCATACCTACTGAAGTAAGGAACTGGCATTGGAAGCTTTCTCCCTCGAATTAAATTCCTTGATAGGTAAAACTCCGCTACACTTGAGAGGAGGTCCTTCATCTCAGCTCCACCATCTGTGATCAAGACTCTTACCATCGGAGCCAATGGTTATTTCGAGCCAAATTCAACCGACTGAAGACCAATTACATCAGATAGTAGAGACATATCTAGTCCCTCTGTTTCTGCACAACCCAATCCGAAATGCTAAACTCAATTTACTTGTTACTGCACGGCGAATTTTTCGGCAATTCCAGCGCCTGCAGGGGCATGGTAGCTGGGTGGACATCTGCAATCATAGTAATGAACATCATAGTACTCAACCCTCACCTCTTAGGACAAGTATGATGCTATTTAAACTGCAAAGAGAACTTCAATACGTATCCTGCAAGAGCTATATCGTCTTCTCTGGCAGCATATCTTCATTTTAAGTGATCTCCTTAACCTATAGAGACGGTTCAGCACTTTACCCAGTTCTACCGGCCCGAACAGTATTCCCACATTTGCTGCTGAGAATCAGTTTCCATTTCAAGTGCGATGATTAAATTGTTAGTACAGTTTCCGTTGATCATATGATGTTTCAAGAAACTGTGAGGTTGACAAACAATCGCAGCCCTAATAGATTTCATAACCTCTGTAGCGTTAAGAGCGAGTTTCTATCAATTAAAATCAACGAGCTGAAGTCTGTGATCTATAAGGTTAGATCAAGAAAAATAATATATACAAAGAATGCGAGAGCTTAATTTTCAAGTTCAGAACTGAAGAAATAAATGAAGTTCAGGACAGGCACCAATGGGTTGCAAACCTTCTCGCGTTCGAGTAATTCATATATAAGAGCAACGCGAAGCATGCGGTAGTAAGCTCGCTCTCTAATGCGCGGTGCGTAAGTTTAGATCAAGTCTCAGATCATTGATTATTGGTGCCTGCTTGTGTGGAATGGGCTAAGCATTTTCTTCCAATAAATATAGAACCAGAATGGACAGTTTTATGTGATGATCAGGTCATTCTATACTAGAAATAATTGCAAGAAATCTTTTGATACAACGGCGAACCCGATAAAGAAGGCAATTAGCTAGAGACGCAAAATCTTTGCTTCTTTGATTTTTCATACGAAATATAGAGAACGATTGAACTAATGGAAATTACAAGATTTCAACCAACCCCAGACAAGATGAAAACAGAACCCGTTGTTTTCATCCCAAAACTAGATTATTCAAGAGGTTCAGCTTGAGCCATTTCATGTATTCAACGACCTCCACAGATGGCATTCAGACAAGGACCACCATTTGCAAACTCAAGAATCAGAACTCGTCAACCGAAACTTTTATTCCTGATCAATACCTTTTCTCACCAAAAGTTGAGACTTGAGATGAGTTATTCACTTTCAAACTTTAGGCGGGTCTTAACTCTTCACTTCGAGGAAAAACTCATACCACCAATGCTTGTAGTTTTTCTGAGCTTCTTCTTGGCTCGGGTAATATAATCCGCAAAATGATCGTGCCTGGCAACATTTGCAGGTGAATGATTCTTCCCTCTGCCAACATTTGACGCAGACCTAATCTTGAGCCATGTTCTGTTGATGTAGTCGGAGAACCTGTGCTGGTCGATATCATCTCCGCGTCTCTTGCTTTCTTGATCAACACTCAAAGTGCTCTCCGACTGGGGTTTGTTAGCTCTCGAATCCGAGGCCGAGGACTTTCCTTCGCCATTTCCAAGAACTAAGGTAACTCGATGACCACCTTCTGGTTTTGGCTGGACGTCAAGGGCCTTAACGGATGGATAGGCCTCTGCCTGTGCAGGATGGGGCGCTTGCCCACCTCCAGCTATTCGACGGACAGCACGGCATATCTTCCCACATACTTCAGAAGAACATTTTTCACACTTCTCGTTCTTGTTCATATTCGGTCAGAGACAGAAGGGGAAAAAGAAAGGGTAGTTTTGTGTTCCGAAGAAAATGATCACAAGATGAAGAGCTAGTGCAGCTCATAAAGCTCCGAACTCCTCCGAGTTTTTATACAAGCGGAGTGGAATAGGAGGCGGGTTGGAAGGAAGAATCGAATAAGGATTACTTGATAGACTGGCTCTCATGATCCTTGTGTGAAAAACCAAACCATTTTTTTTTTGAAGTCGGGCATAAGTCACGAGGGAATACGAGGTGAGATTCCCAGAGAGTTCAACTAAAAGAGTACGACTTTATCAATCTTTCCCAAGTGATTCAACGGTTCGCGATTGAATCCGAGATTTCCCCGTCCGCTGATTATCTGAAACGAAGAAAATTTGGAAAATGTCGTGATGGAGAATACTCTAAATGGGATTACGAAGGATTAGAGCAGCTTTAGAGCTGCGAGACACAACGCGACAGCAGTTTCGACAAAGGCAAACTCTCGAGCAGCGTCTGGAAAGCATATTGAAAAGGAGGTTTGAGAATTGGATTCTGCATAAGTTGCTGAAATTTTGACAAAGTAGCCATTTTTTTTTTCCTCTATTAATTGATGAGAGCCGTGTTTTCTGGGAACCCCTCAACTCAAAGAGTCATCATTTCCTCTTCTGCACGGTAATTGTTCCGTTGGGTGCTTTTTGGGAGAGGAAAAAAGGCACGAATAGAACACTTGTTTTGGCATCTTGTGCATGTTCACGCCTTCTTAAGGGCCTGAAAGATTCTGTGAGAGCAAGTTCTGGTGAGTATGTATGACGATGTGAACTCATTCAATTCCTTTCAATGGCTGTTGTTGGAGAGACCAGGAATAGGAACTAGCCTAGAAACTGAGCTGACTAAAATTGTGGGAAGAAGTTCGGAACCAGTTCTTTTCCTTTATTCGTTATCTCTCTTTTCCACTTGGCAACTTCTACTTTTGAGGTCCTCAATTAGGTACAAATGCATTTGAACCAAACCATTTCATGAATAGCAGACTGGTAAAGGTACACTTGAGGTAGACAGAACAGACTACTTGAATTCAATCGTGTTCCAAAACTAGCCAATTGATAGTTCAACAGAGACAATCAAATTCTTTCTCCTTCGTTTGCCAGATATAATTGACATATTTACAAATTCAAAAATCAGAAAGTTCAAAGTACAAGTAACAGCTGACTGGGAACTATCATGCACCCATCCCTTGTTGAAATCTTTCACTCCGATATGTTTGTTCCCGTTTTCGGGAGCAATCTCTTCATAGTCACCCGATATAGGATTTTGTGGAAAGAAAATGAACAAAAGAGAGGAAAATGATAGGAGAAAAATAAACTAGACCTGAATTGGTTCCCAAAACCAAGAACAAGTTGCAGAGTGCAGACGCCTTAAAGAAGATCGATTGAGATCTTATAAAGGGAAAGAAAGTAATGTAACAGAATAAAACTGAGGTGCTCGCAGGGAAAGAATCGAGTTTGGCTTACCAAGCCAACAGGATCACCAATTTACCAGTACCATTATTACAGTGGCCCAGCAGATCAAGATGGAATTAGATTATCACGAAATCCAGTATACTCTAGTATCGAATGAAAAGATTACCATACAGAGACCTACATTAAAGACAGAGAGTATCTAGCCACGCAAAACTCAGCTTGGCTAATGCACAAGCCAATTTATGGCATCTTATTCATGACACCATTTTAAGGCGAGCTCAAGATCATATTGGAATTGACTGCTTTGGACTTTCTACCAGATCATCACTTGAGGCCAATCACTTAAGGACTTTAGCAAAATTCCTTTCCCTCCAGACAGACCTAAGGTATTAGTTACCCAAACTAATTACACGATTTACAGGTTCAATCACTAATCACAACTTTTGACTGCATCCCAGAAGCTCTCAAACCATCCTCCCTCCATGGAAGTGATAAGCCCAATGCTCACACAAACCTCAGCACAGCCACAGCCATTACAGTGGCAGCTCTAAAGTATATGTCCCTCACGCTTTTATCCACTTTGTTCACCATCTCATCTTCATTCAAGCTCAATTTTCCAGCATTCTTGCCGATGTAAATAACCGTGTCCCTCAGTCTATTCACTGCCCAGGACAACCAAACCAGTCCAAACCCAAACCCAGTGCTTAGGAGTTTGGACGCACAAAAAGGAACACGTCCACAGGCCACCTTACAGACAACAGAAAAGAGAACAGCTATGCCCGTACCAGCAATGCCTGCAGAGAACTGGTTCAGGAGCTCAGGAAGTTCCGGTCCAGCTTTCTTGAGTGAAAGAACTGCAGTTTTCCCCTGCTGTTTCTTGTCCACCAGGATGGAGAGAAGGCTTTCGCACGTGTGGAAGTAATTTCTTTTGAATAGGTCCCTCTCTCTACTCACTTTTCTGCTGTTCTTTTTCCTTGGTAATTGCTTGAGCTTGCTCTTTTCAGGACTGAGAGATCACAACACATTCAAACAAGCAGTAAGGACCATGCTCTTTGGTATATGCAGCAAATAATTAAAACTACCGGTTAGGACAATCAAATCAAAGAGGCAATATCCAACAAAAAAAGAGTTCAAAACAATAACTGTGTCAGACTGCTTAACCAATGATGATCGACATGCTAACCACTTATCAGGAATCAGAGGCAAACATATTCTTTTTTTTAGGATAGACTATTTGACCTCTCTTCCCTTGTGACTAGAAATGCCTGGTGTGAAAAGCTTGAGTTGTCGCCACCCGCCCTCTCTTGCTACCACAGTAGCACCTAGTCTAGTCAACACCAATTGTGTTCGGGCAAAAGAGCTTACATTCATTCACATTGTTTCATCCTGCTATGCACACAGCTGCAAATCTCGCTTCTACTCCTTCTGAAATTAAATATCTGGAGCGTCTGTACTTTCCTTTTTTTTCATTTGGCAAATACAAGTGGAATTGAGTCCCTTATGATCTGCTAATAGGTAGTCCAATGCTAATCTGCACTAGGAAATGGGCAGAACCTTATATTTTATGCTCATTCAGGCTGAACAAATTTTGCTAACTATCCATTTAATCCCTCAAATCAACAACTATTGCTAAATCACATGATTTTCCACAAATATAGTTTGATATCTATGAGCAATCCCCATTAAAACTCTATCCATCATGGTGGGCAATAGAGCAAGGAAAAGTGAGCATCTTGTTATCATACTATCTGCACCAGTAAAAATTACAACACAAGGAATGAGGAACACAAAGGGCAAATAAACTATTTCTGGTAATAGATATTGTTTCCACTGGTCATCTGACCAAACCCAACAATACTCAGAAAATGTACGTGGATCAATATGAGTTATTCAAAGACTATACAAACACATATAAACATCGCACTCTGTGATGCGGAAGAAATATCTATGACACTGCTAATTCGGACTTGATCATAAAGTGCAAGAAACTACAAATCTTACAAGTTCAGACCAAGATTACCTTTTTACAGGAGTAACTGCATTAGCTTCAAGCTTCAAGGAAGACCCATGGATGTGAGCCCTTGGTTTGGCAAACATTTCCCTGAAAATTTTACCAGTTATAACATCCATTAGCCCACTACTATAGCCTCAATAATAAAGGAAAGGAACGCCAACTCTGAAGTTCAAGTAAATGCATATGTACTTATCCTATAAACTTCCAACTCAAAGCAACATAATAAAGAAGATGTACTGTATGATAGATGGTAAATGTGAATTCAAGCGAAAAAGAAGATCCACACACACACACGGAGCACTCTCTATTAGTTCAAGCTCTAGTCATCACATATGGCATGCAAAAGTAATTATAAGGCCAAAAAGAAAGAGGAAAATATATCAATTCCGAAAACTCCGTTTAAAGCATTGTGAAGTATGTGAGGTGGTGGTTCTCATACCTACTGAAGTAAGGAACTGGCACTGAAAGCTTTCTCCCTTGAGTTAAGTTCCTTGATAGGTAAAACTCCGCTACAATTGAGAGGAGATCCTTCATCTCAGCCCCACTATCTGCGATCAAGACTCTACCATCGGAGTCAATGGTTATTTTTGAATTTCGAACCAAATCTCCCATGAAGTCTGAGAGAGTGTTCTGAGTGGAAAATTGAAAGTTAGGGTAAACAAGAGAGGGAATGATGGGCAGGCGATGCATGTCAGTTTCCACTGATTGAAGACCCGTTAAATGAGATAGTGGAGACATATCTAGTCCAGCCTTTTCTGCACAACTCAACCCAGACATGCTAATGTCAAATACTTCTCTCTGCTCGGTGGATTGTTTGGCAATTCCAGTGCCTAGGGGCACAGCAGCTGAGCGAACATCTGCAATCATAACAAATGAAAATTACATTACTTGACCACCACCTGTCACAACAAGTATCCTATTTAAACTGCAAAGAGCACTTCAATATGTATACTACAAAAGCTATATTGTCCTCTTTAACAGCATATCTTGATTTGTGTAATCTCCTAAACTTACATAGATGGTTCAGCACTATAGCCAGTTCTATCAGCCCCAGCAGTAATCCCCCATTTGCTGCTGAGACTTAATTTCCATTAATTTTCTAACCATAAAAATGCGAGTGCCATGACTAAATTGTTGTACAGTTTCGATTAATCTTATGATTCTACAAATTCAAGTGGCATAATATAATTGCTTATACAGTCAGCCACTTGCAAATGAATACAAATTCAGATTCTTAAGCTGCTTTGTGGTAAAATGTTTTTGTGACCCAAAAAATTTCATAATCTCTAGAGCATGAAGGGCGAGATTTCCATCACAAATGAAATCAAAGAGTTGAAGTTTGTAATCAACCAGCTTAGATGAAGAAATAAATTATACTTGGAAAGAATGTGAGCACTTTATTTGAAGTTGTCTCCTTTTGGACAAGCTGACATATAGCGCGAATTATTTAAAAAGGACGTGATCTTCAACTAAGTGTTAAGTGCATACCTTGCAAGCGTAGAATCACGGGATCTTTCTCCGCAAAATCAATCTGCACACGCTGTTTGGCCACAAACCATCCATTTAGGGGTTCCACTGACTCCTTCAATTGATCAGGACTGATGGTCATGGATCCCAATCTTATAATGTCTTGTCTTGTCCCAGCACAAGGCAAAAATGGCTGAAGATCCTGCATTTTCCATAATTAGACTTTCCGAATGCAGACGCAAATAACAAGGAACTGAGACCTGACCAACATTGGCCATTTCGATGATCTAACCCAGAATAAAAGAAAAATCCTCAGCAAACATCACTGCATGTAGATCGAAACCACCAAACAATTGAGGAGGTCAGAATCAACAGAGACAACACTCTGCAACGTGCAAACACCAATGAAAAGCCCAATTCAATTGCAGACTTCGCAACTCTCTTTAAACCTGAAATCTCCAAGCTTTAAGCATCCAGCCATCGATGTCAAAATGGAGTTGTGAAAGAAAAATCGTGACCAGGAGATCTCAAATAGATGAATCTACTAAAAAAACAGATTTCTGCAACATATCAGGCCCAGTCAACAATGTGCACAGCAGCAGTGCCGCGTCAAAACTCCCGAGAACCGCAACTCACCACGAAGTTGCAAAGGTAAAAACACCCATGACCCAATTAAGGTCGAGCACCAACCAGCAAGCACGGAGCTGCTACGACAAGAAGAACAAAATCGAGAACACAGTCGACAAGAAAAGCGCCTCAGCAATCCCTAGGCACAAAACCCCCACAATTCATTCGATTTCAACCCGCAACGACGGAATCAAGACACAAAGAAAGTCGAGGCTCACCTTGACGACTCTGCTCGCGCCTGGCTCCTGACTAAGGACGAGCCCCGGAGGATAACCATGCGAAGCCATCAAGCAAAGCTCTGCCCTCATACCAGAGACTAGATGGAGAGAGAGTGAGTGAAGAAGAAGAAAACGAAGAAGAAGATAGAAATTCAGCTCAGAAATTCGAAGTTTCCGACGCCAAATCTCTCCCGCCGCTCGTCTCCTTTCGTCAAAACACCACAGACTTATCCTTCTTCGCACCACCCCTCGCGATTTCCCCCTAAAGCCAAAATCCTCCGAATTGGGGGAAAAAAATAAACGAAAAACTCAAAAAGAAATTCGGAAATTGCACGATCGCGATTGGCCAGTCCGAAATTTAAAAGAATTTGCGGTCTCTCGTTTTTTTCACGATTTTTATTGCAATGGAGGCTGGAGCATCGAAATTCCAGGCTGGCGCCCAGATACGACAAAGAGGGTGAAGTGTTGATGCCCTTTTGGAATCCTCTGGAAGAGGGCCCCGATCCGGTGTCTCTCTCCTCTCCCGCCTGCAGTTCCCGGTTCGTGGATGATCTGGCTCCACCGTTGATTAACTCCCGGGGTGCCGAAGCTGATCTGCGGACGTGATCCTTCCTCCGCGCGGCCCGGCCACAGAGGAAGTGCCGTCACTTGCTTAGCTAATCCAAAAAGTAAATTCATGCGTCATACCTTCCGCCTCCGACATATAACTAAGTGACATCTGCATAAAATTCCAGAAAAAAAAAAAGGCAAAAACGATGAATAAATAATAAATGAATTTTTGCCTCAAAATTCCCCTCGTAATTTTCGAAAGTAATGTTCCACGAGTTTCGTATGTTTTCGGTTGGTAAGGCCTATGCAAAAGAACTAAAAATTTAAAAAAATGCTTTTTTTTCAACAAAAAAAAAATCGAGATGAAACATCCTAGTTTAAAAAAAAATGCTAGTTTTTTTTTTGTCGAAAAAAATGCTAGTTGAAATGCATTTATTTGGATTAACTGATCTTTTGCACTGAAACATCCTATCGTGGAGGTGGATTTTGATTAGCTTGTCTGGACAATTTGACAACTCAATAAGTCAATAGTACTTTAAATAATCAAGCAAAAAACACTCGAGAATATCTAGTCAAGTATCTCGAAGAAAATCGTTCTGTGTTTGTTATGAGTATGTATTTCGGGATGCATATTCTTGCGAAATTTTTGGGGATTTTTTTTTTTTCGAATTTGATCGATTCATGAAAAATGTTTTCTGCGGACCAAACATTTTTTTTTTGTCAACCGTGGACTAAAGATAACAAGTTTAGATTGAGGAAAAAAAAAGCTTTTCCCTTCAACAAATAGGAAATTACTTTTCTTAAATCCCAAAATAAATTAAAATTATTCGTTTCTTTCATAAATAATTTTCATTCACCAGTAAGTTTTCAATTAGACATGGCCATTTGGAACCGTAGTCCCGAAACGGGCCAGATGACCCGGCTCGCGATTCCAAACCACTAAAAAAAAAAGAAAAAAAGGGGGTGGGGGCGGGGGGCCTACCCGCCTAGCAGGAGAAGAGCCGTTGGGCTCTTCCCCAAGCCCAACGAGCCTTTGGACAATGGTCCAAATGCCGTTAGGCTCTTCCCCAAGCCAACGGGCCTTCGAACAATGGTCTAAATGCCATTGGAAATTGCAACGGCCATTTGGCATTGCAATTTCCTAAAAAAATTAAAAATATATATAAAAACATCTTAATCTCTCTTCATTTTTCTCACAATTTCTTTTAATTCTCTTTAATACTTTCAACTTTCGAGTTTCAATCTCTCATATTCTCTCAATTCCATCTTAATTCTTTGAATCAATTTTCTGATCAATTCTCTTAAAAAATGGCAAATGGAAGCAAAAATACTGAAAAGGAAAAGAGTCCGATGGGAGAATTCGATTATCATGTTCGTAAATATGATCCTTGTGAATATGCATGTTGGGAAAACAAATATGTTTCCAATCCCAACGTCGATGACATCCCAAAACAAGAAAGTCTTTATTCTCCTACCGGTGTCGAATAAACGTCGATAGCAAAGGAGCCGGGACAGAAGAGCCAAGAATTCAACTTATTGCTACACTTCAACAAAATATGGAATGAAAATGAATACAAGTTTGATATAAGCTGTAAATATTATTCGCAAATATATAAACTTGGCAAAGGAGATGGTTACGGAACATTTAATCGGCATCTGACGAAAAAACATCCAACGCAAGCGGGGATCAACACTAGCCAACAACAAAATTCTGGATTCGTCAATCTTAACCTTCATTCTTTATTCCGTTTCACTGATGCATTTTATAAACAAACGTTAGCTAAATATGTTGCCCTTGAGCATACTCTATTTAATATTGATGAAAATTTTAATTTTAGATATTTGGTAAACATTGCGTTGACTTCGCAAACACCATCTGTTCTGAAAACTACTATTAGATGCAAACTTAAACAAGTTTATAAAAAACAAAAAAAAAAATAATTTGATAAGTTTTTTTGGAGAATTCAATAGACGTGTACATATAGATAGTGATATTTTGAGTGATACTTTGAATATTAATACTTATATGGGTATCACATGCTATTGGATAGGTGATGATTGGGTTATTGAAAAAAAAGTTATTACAATTCGACCTTTTCCTGAAAGGCATGTGGCTCATAATATTTATAGATTAATTAGGAACGTTTTAGAAGAATATAATTTGATTAATAAAGTTTTTTCAATTGGTTTTGATAATACCACCACAAATACTACTTTCATTTCTGAGTTAGAAAAAATTTGCAAACCCTCTTTTGGCGGATAATTTTTTCATATTAGAAGTGCTTGCCGTGTTTTGAATTTATGCGTACAAAATGGTTTACAATCTCTTGTGACTTATCTCCATTCAATCAATAGTGCAATTAGATTTTTGTGGAGTCGTCCTCATCTTATGAAAGAGTGGGAAAAATTTTATAAACAAAATGGGAGATCGACAATAAGGTTTCTAAAAGATATTTCGACTAGTTGGAATTCTACCTACGAGATGCTTCTACAAATTTTTAATTACAAAGATTTATTATATTCATTTATTTTGAATACCGTTTCTGATATTGTTTTACTCTCGCAACATTTGGATGTTTGCAAATGTGTGTGTATATATATATATTGAAAGTTTTTAATGATGTTACTAATACTTTATCTGGTATTTATTATCCCACTACGCGTTTATTTTTAATAGAGCGTGTTAATATTGCTAGCGTTTTTAATGAATATGAAAAGATATTGAATTAGCTTCGAGTATTTTAGTAATGTAAGAAAAACGGTTGCATTATTATTTAAACATTCCTCTTGTCTATTTAGTTGATATTGTTTTTGATCCACATATTGAATGCTTATTATTATGATGGTTTACATTTGAATGAAGCAATAAATATTTCAATTATACAAGCAGAGGTTAAACAAGCTATAATAGCATTATATAATAAATTTTCTAGTAAATATAGTTTAAGTGATAGTGGATGTGGATTTATCTAACATAGTGTCTCACAAAGCGATGCGGTGGGTATTTCACTTAGTAAATGGTATAAAATACTCACAAATAGGCAACAAAAACATAAAGGAACATCAAAAGGTAGTATTGCTGAATTATAAAATTATTTAACAATTATTTTTTAGTTTAGTGATTCCGAACACAGCACAGATTTCAAGATTCTTGAATGGTGGAAAATTATTCAACTCAATTTCCAATTCTCTCCCTCATTGTGAAATAAATATTAGCGACCCCTTCTTCATCAGTGACAGTTGAACAAGTATTTAGCTCCAGAGGACTAATTTTAGACTACCGCTGTTCAAGATTAAATACGAAAAACGTGGAGATTCAAGCCTGTGTTGATGATTGAACAAAGGCTAAATTTCGACAACAAGAGCTGGATTGATAACATGAATTATTCATTGATGACTGTACAAATACTACTGCCACCACAACAACGGATAGCAACGATCGACGATAAGGTAAGTTGAGGTTATCGAAGATAATAAAACTACATGAGCTTTGATTTTTCTTTTCCAAAGAAGATATGCAGGTGCTCAATGATAATTCATTAAGTTCAAGCCCATTCCTCTCTTTTTTTTTCTAAATTTTATTACAATGTGCAATTTGATTAATGATTATAATTTATAATTTATTAATTTTATTATTTAAAAAAAAATAAAATTCAGAACCGAAACCTGTCGGGAACCACCGGTTCCGAACAGGAACTTGTCCCTTAAGGACCTGTTCCTGAACTGAAATCGGCGGTTCCATGGAACCGGCCACGTATATTTTCAGCGAAATAAACACGCTGATAGTTTAAGGATAAAGGGTGGCTCCAATTTTCACAAAATGTTTATGAAAGGTAGATGTGACAATATGGGTCATTAACTTATAAATGGTTCACTAAAAATGGGTCACACTAAATCAATTTTCGACCCACTTTCAACTCATAAGTACAATATCCTTCCACAAGTCATAAATGATATCAGGATCGGGACTTGGGGTGGGTGCCAGGGCCAGGGCGAGGGCTGAGGTAGGGGCTAGGGCCAAGGTTAGGGTCGGAGTCAGGACTTGGGGCGAGTACTGGTGCCTGGGTTGGGGCCAGTGCCGGGACCGGGGTCGGGGTAGACCCAATCCAGGGACTTGGTCCTCAGGCTGGGTCTCGAGGCTGAGACCGAGTCCAGAGATGGGTTGGGGCTGGGGCCAGGGGCAAGGGTCAAGGCCGAGATCGGACCCGGGCCAGGGTTAGGACCGGGGCAGGGTCCCGTGGCCGGGACCTGGTGTAAAGACCGAGTCCCGGATCCCTCTTCTCTAATAGATCTTGTATTAGCCCGACCTTAAACCTTAGCTCCAATCCCTTAACAAATGCATGTTAATTGCTTTGATAAACCTATTCTAAAATCCATAACTTCCAACGCAAAAGTCGGCTTTTAAATCCATTTCGTCTAATTCTTGTTATACAGAACTATAAAAATGGTTATCACACCTGGGCCGAGATTGAGGCAGGGTCTCGAGACTGCGGTCTATACCAGGGTTGGGGCCGGGGTCGAGACCGACCCTGTCCTGGGACCTGGTCTCTAGGTTAGGTCCTGGGATCGAGATCAGATCCTAGGATCGAGACTGAGTCCAAGGACCGGGGTCGGGGCCTAAACCGGGGTCTGGGACGAGACCGACCCTGGGTCGGGTCTCGGGATCGAGACCGGATCTTAGGATCGAGACCGAGTCCAGGGGTCGGGGCAGGGACAGGGGCTGAGGCTGGAGCAGTGACGGGGATGGTGCTGGCGCGGGGGCGGGGGCTAGGGCTGGATGCCGGGTCGGAGTCGAGGTCGAGGTCAAGGTTAAGGTCGGGACTGGACCTGGGGCGAGTGCAGGCGACCGGCATTGGGAAAGGGACTGGGGCCGGGATCAGAGCCGGGGGCAAGATCGGGACCGGAGTCAGGGTCGAAAAGTATTTTATTAATGTTATTTTCTTAAAATATTATTGTGTTTTAATAATATAAGTCAAAACGGGTCGGATTTGAGTCATTAAATATGGGCCAGATGGACTAATATGGATCTGGTCATATTCGACCCGACCCGACTCAATCCACCCATTTGACATCTCTAATTAAAGTTATTACAATATTTCGTTTCGGAAAATTAGTTATCTTCGCTAACTCCAATGAAAGTGCACTCGACGTTCGATGCGGAGGAAACAACACGCTGAATTGAGGGGGCACCTTGTATTAAAAGATGCTTTTATCTAAGAAAGCCTTCAACACACGAGTTCTCATCGTTCGATTAAAAAAAAAAAGGTCATAGATTTTGGGTTTTCAGTATAATTTTTTTTTTTATAATTTCAAATGCTCTTTTTACCGACATTCCTTGCACAAAATGCCCAAAACCACAACAAATACAACGCACGAGCTCTGAAATTCACGACAAACAGTCGTTTATCCTCAAATTATGATAAAAAAATTATATGCATTTACCGATTCCATTATATGCTTTACAACTAAGGGCGGTGAAGGATTTTTTCCGCAAATATTTTTTTTTCTAAACCTTCATGCATTTGGTTTCTTGAAAATGATCCGTTAACGGAAAATCAAATACGGTCAAAAGAGAATACGCATGTTTAAAATTAGAAAAATGAATTTCCCAACCTAAAGAAAGAAGGAAAATATTTTCCTGCAAATAATTTCTTGAAATTTTTTTTTCCTCAGAAGCTTTTATCAAAACAAACGCACCATAAATCAAAAGAAAAAGAGGAAGAAATTCACGACAGGCCCCTTTTTTTAAATTAAATGCCACGTGGCACAGTAAGTTTTCTCTGGCGATACGATTTTCGGATGGGAGTGAACATTTTTGTTTTTTCCTCTAGGGTCGTACCAGGAGCCAGAGGGCTCTTCTCACCACATGCCCTTTAAAGATTATAATATAAATAAATGTCATCAAATGCAGAGTCGTTTCATGACCTTTCCCCTCTCTCTCTCTCTCCCAATCGGACGAAACCCTACCCAAATCCCCTCCCTGAAATCGCAAATTCCCTCCTCAATCCCAAACCCTAGATTTCCTCGCCGGTCAAATCTTCCCTACCTCCGGGAAATTCTCTCCCCCGATCCAATCTCCCCCTTCGGATTGAGCCGGAATTGGGTTCGCGGCCGATTCCCTAGATCCCCCCCCCCTTCCCTGTTGCCCCCATTTCTCCCGAGAGGATTCGTGCGGGAGGGGTTTGCACCGTCCGAGCCTTGATTTGTGGAGCTCCTTGCATGGGTAAGGTCCCGGAAGAAAGCTCGAAGGCTTCTTCGTCTTCCCTGCCCTCCCCATCCTCCTCGTCGACGTCTATCACCGACACCATCAATGGCTCCCACCACTTCCAGATCAACGGCTACTCGCTGTCCAAAGGGATCGGGATCGGCAAGTACAAGGCGTCCGACACTTTCACCGTAGGGGGTTACCAGTGGGCGATCTATTTCTATCCGGACGGGAAGAGCGTCGAGGACAATGCGGCGTACGTGTCCTTGTTCATCGCGCTGGCGAGCGAGGGATCTGACGTGAGGGCGCTTTTCGAGTTGACGCTGTTGGATCAGAGCGGGAAGGAGAGGCACAAAGTGCATAGCCATTTTGGGCGGACGCTCGAGAGTGGGCCTTACACTCTTAAATATCGCGGTAGCATGTGGTGCGTGCTTTTTAGATTTTGGTCTCTTTATTTTCTTTCGAAACCCTTTTACATGGATTTGGAGTTGTATACAACCGGTGTTTCCGTTGTTCTCGGCTGCGTGATTGAGGGTTTTATATAGGCTTGTCTCCTATATATGAGTATTTCAGCAGCTTCACTTTATGTTTGTTCAATTGCTAAATTATTCAGTGGCGTTTGTTACACATTGCACTTATTTATATATGAGTTTGATATTCTTATTTGTAGTTGATTTGCTCTGCTTTACGGCAATTAGAATTTTTCTTAGGAATGATATCAATTTATGCATGGGATAAGGTAAGATAATCTTGTGTAGTGCACTGTTGGAAGAGTGGGTATTTAGTGTACTTTTGGAATAGTAATGTATTGACAAAAATGGACTTCATTTAGAGTCCGAGTTCTTTGTGAGCTTGATCTTTTAGGCTGCTGATTGAGCTCTTTCCATGATTGGGACCGTCTGCCGGAACATCATCTCTTGCTTGTCCATTCAGAAAATAATTGTTGGACTGGCAGATTGGCAATTTTTAATGACGTTCCACATTTGTGTTACACGAGAAGCTTTTAGGAGTACATATGATTAAAGCTGGTATTTTGATGTAAAAAGACATACATGGTGGAATAGAAATATGAAGCTATTGTTTTACAGGATTCGGAGCTTCTAGAGAGCTTGAAAGGTTGAAGTTGGTGCTAGTACACCGTATTACCTATTCGACTGCCCACAGCTTGCTGTATGTGTTAGGATAAGATGTTATCTTTTGTTGCAAGAGTGTTGGACATTTATTGACCATCACTCTATTGAGGTAGGCTTGCGCTTGGGAAGAAGTTTACTTGGCGGGATGATTAGATGCATGGCCGAGGTGAATCATGAATTTTTTTGGTGGGCTCATTTATCTGAATAGTTGCTGAAATCCATTTAAATAGTTCAATAGTCTGTTAAAGTTTTCTAATAGTCTATTCTGCCTGTCCCTTGCGATATCTCCTAGGCCCTTATGAAGCACATATCCCCTAAACATGTGGCATAGGCATTTCATTTTGCTGGGTGTGTGGTCTCTCATTTTTCATCTCCCTAGTAAATTAAGGTAGTAAACTTTTGTCTCTTTCCCACCACATAACACTACTAGCTCATGTTGTTCATTTGATGCTTTTTTGGGGCAACTGGGTTGATAGAGAGGTGCAAGTGAAGACCTGATTCCCAAATTTGTTGCGATTTAGCTGGTATTCGACCAAATATATCTGATTGTTGAATGGGCTTTGCCAATGAGGCTATCAAATGGGAAATCGAGGCCATTGATTGTGATTCTTTTGATGGTAGATCACCTAGAGCGGTTGAAAGGCTGAAGTTGGTGCTGGTACAACGTAGTAACTATTGAACTGCCTACAGCTTGCTGTATATGTTAGTATACAATGTTATCTTTTGTTGCAAGAGAGTTGGACATTTATTGACCATCGCTCTATGAGGTCGGCTTGTGCTTGGGAAGAAGTTTACTTGGTGGGGCGATTAGATGCGTGGCCGAGGTGAATTATGATTTTTTTTTTTGTGGGCTCATTTATCTGAATAGTTGCTGAAATCTGTTTAAATTGTTGAATAGTCTATTAAAGTTTCCGAATAGTCGATTCTACCTGTCCCTTTTGATATCTCCTGTGCCCTTATGAAGCATGTATCCCCTAAACATGTGGCATAGGCGTTTCATTTTGCTGGGTGTATGGACTCTCATTTTTCATCTCCCTAGTAAATTTAAGGTTGTAAACTTTTGTCTCTTTCCTGCCACATAACACTGCAAGTTTATGGTGTTAATTTGGTGCTTCCTCGGGGGCAACTGGATTGATAGAGAGATGCAAGTAAAGACCCGATTCCTAAATTTGTTGCGATTTATTAAATACTTCAACTGAATATATCTCAAGGTCAATGATCGTAATTCTTTTGATGATAGATGACCTAGAGAGCTTGAAAGGTTGAAGTTGGTGGTAGTGCAACATGGTGCCTATTGGACTGCTTACTGCTTGCTGTATGTGTTAGGATAAGATATTATTTTTATTTTTTTCACAAGTGTTGGACATTTATTCACCATCACTCGATTGAGGTAGGCTCGCGCTTGGGAAGAAGTTTCCTTGGTGGGATGATTAGATGCATGGCTAAGGTCAATTATGAATTTTTGGGTGTGCTCATTGATCCAAATAGTTGCTGAAATCTATTTAAATTGTTCAATAGTCTATTAGTGTTTTCTAATAGTCTATTCTTCATGTCCCTTTTGATATCTCCTAGGCCTTTATGAAGCATGTATCCCTAAACATGTGGAATATGCATTCCATTTTGCTGGGTGTGTAGTCTCCCATTTTTCATTTATCTAGTAAAAATTTAAGGTACTAAACTTTTCTGTCTCTTTCCCGCCGCATAACACTACGAGATCATGGTCTTAATTTGATGCTTTTTTGGGGGGAAACTGGATTGAGAGAGAGATGCAAGTGAAGACCTGATTACTAAATTTATTGCAATTTGTTTAATACTTCGATCAATCATATCTGTTGTTTGAATGGGTTTTTCCCTGAGACTATCCAATTGGAAATCAAGGTCATTGATTGTGATTCTTTTAATGATAGATCATGTCGTTGCCATTCTTGTTTGGTTTGATATAGCATCAACATCAACGTCACCTTTGTCCCAAACTAGTTGGGGTTTGGTTTAATATAGCACTTCAAAAAAATATTGGCTCTTCAGTGGATGCATTTCTTTTGCTTCTCAAATTTCATTTGTCTTATATTTCATCTAAAATTTGGTAAGTCTAAGTATCTAGTATTTAATGACCTATCTTCACGAATTGTTGTAGGGGCTACAAACGATTTTTCAAGCGAAGTCTTCTTGAGACATCAGACTACCTCAAAGACGATACTCTTTCAGTACATTGTATTGTTGGTGTTGTTAGATCACATACAGAAGGACCAAAGATTTTCTCCATTCCTGTACCACCTTCTAGTATAGGCCAAGATTTTGGGAAGCTTTTGGAAAGTGGGAAAGGAGCTGATGTAAGTTTTGAAGTAGATGATGAAGTTTTTCCTGCTCACAAGCTAGTGCTTGCTGCGCGATCCCCTGTATTCAGAGCCCAACTTTATGGTCCGATGAAAGATCAGAATACAAAGCATATAAGAGTCGAAGACATGGAGCCATCAGTTTTCAAGGTCTAATGTTGCCTCCTTCATCTGTCTTCTTCACCATGGAATTTGTTTGAGTTGGTTTATCTGCTTTGCGCACCGTTCTGCTTATTCATGTTTAATTTGATAATGCTCTAGGTTGAGTCTACTTCAGTTTTCCGCTCATATGTAGCATCATCACATCTGTTCAGTGATGTCGACTGATTTTTTTGAAGCGTAAGAATCATTTTGTGTTGTCTTTGTTGATTGAGCTTAGTATTGTTAATTTAGGTGGCTAAAGTCTAGTGTTATTTGGTAAAGATATTGCAATCAAAAGCAGCAATTTATTTTTGGAAAAGGTTTTTCTAAAGTTAAAAATAGTGAATATGGTGCTTATTTTTTTGAGTGTATAGTGAAATGTACTTTGTGGTCTATTTGAGATAGATTAACTCTAGGAAATATGCTGAGGTATACAGTGTCCTCGAAGGTTTTGCTTTCTCATTGATTGCAGCATGAGCAACCCCCTCCTTTTCTCTCTCTTCCCCTTTCCTGTTGCGTGGTCTCTTAACTTACATCTTCCATGTCTGGACGCTACTCAGTCCGTTTATTTTCTACGTTTAGATGTACCAAATACTGCATAATGCGAAAATTGTGTATCTTAGGACTTCCCTTTTCTCATCATATGGATGTAATTAAAAAAATAACTTGGAGAACCGGGTAGTCTCGCTTTAAGTGATTGTAAATTTATAAAAGGTTGAATAAAGTACATGTGAGGGAAGTCATTTTATGTGGTAAAAGTTTCGGCCATTGTCTACATGTCTCATGATTTGACCAGATGCAATTAAGTTTGTCTTTGTCCTTTAAAGGAAAGTTTCTTTTATGGTCCGAACTCATTCCTTAATCATGCTAGTAGGAGAAAAAAATCTAATTTTGCTGTGGTGATAGCAAGAGCTTATTTCACTCCTATGTCTCAACCCAATCGCTGTTGTAAGTCTTTTATGCTCCATGAGAATTACGTAAGAAATTATCTTGGGTTTTTGCCTGTTCTCCTTATTTTTTTCCCACTGTATACACAAAACTGATATTCTTTGGGTTCATATAAGTTGCACCATAGCACATTTTGGAGATCTCATTTCAGTCATCTTTTTTTAGACTCCATGAAGAAGAATGATATTTGGCAAAGTCAGGAATTATTGAAGGAAAATGCAAGTTCTGCCATCCAAATATAGAGATCAAATAATCTGAAAAATGAAAGCCTTTCTTTTGGGATGGATATTTTTAGGAATTTTCTTAGGTTGACAGCACTGGTTTCAGCTTGATCTGGACCTCATCTAATTGATCCTCCATACTGATACTAAGATTTTTTGAGGGTTCAGATTTTTTTTACTTCTGCAATGTACTCCTCCTATCCCCGGCTTTGGTAACCTTGTTTTGGTTCCATGTAGTCATGTGATTTTTTCATCTTTTTGTTCATTTGTTTTCCTTTTTTTTTTTGTCCTTGTACATGTTCTGATGTACTATGGAACCAACCATTACTATTACATGGACAGTTGCCATTGTTTGTCAGTCAGATTCTATCTTGGCACTTGTAAGTGGGTGCCACCATATCATCATACATACTTCCTCTATCATTATCAATTGGCAAGTAGCAGCTGTCTCAGCTCTGTGATCATCATCATTGCCGTTCAATTTACTATGATTTTAGCCAAGTACGATTATCAACATGAAGGGGAAAATGCTTATCCACCAATTTCTGAAAACAAAATTCTTGTGAAGATGTCATGACCCTGTGAATGCCCCTTGGATATGGGCCATCGTTTACAGAAAACAGCAGTTCCTTCTATTGTTTCAATTAGAAAATTTCAGGCTAAAACAGGTTAGAACTGGTGGTGCTAAAAGTCTGAACTTCGTAATCGTAGCATTAGCATGATTTGCTGGACTAACCTGGAGCTGGAGGATGATTTTGTTGCTTAGTCATTATCTCTTTTAAGTGATTGACTGTGTCACTAAAGTTTATCAATTGTTTACATGAACTGGTTTTCCCTTGGCAAAAGTCTTGATAACTAAACTTTGTAACTTGCAGGCATTGCTTCATTTTATATACTTTGATTCTCTGCCCGATCTTCAAGAGCTTACTGGTCTGGATTCAAAGTGGGCTTCAACTTTAATGTCTCAGCATTTACTTGCAGCAGCAGATAGGTATGGCCTTGATAGACTGAGGCTGCTATGTGAGGCCAATCTTTGTCAGGATGTTGCCATAAATACCGTAGCAACTACCTTGGCATTGGCCGAGCAGCATCACTGTTTTCAGTTGAAAGCCGTGTGTCTCAGATTTGTGGCAATGCCTGAAAATTTGAGGGGTAAGGTTTTTCCTTTTATCTATTTCCATTGCACCCTATGACTTTCTATCATAACTTGAAGCTGATGTTAGCTCTTGTGACAGAATATGCAGTATAGTTTGGATATTCTTTCTCTTCTTTTGTGAAAGAATTGATTGTCGGTAGTCCCTAGCATGTGTTCTGTGGAAGTTTCGCTGTAGCCGTCCTTTTTGAAATTTACTGTTTCATGCGGAAACATTGGTTCACTGGATGATGATCTTTACAGCACCTTCATTCTTCTAGATGACTTAAAGTTGGCTGGCGAAAGTTGGATAGACAAACGGTGAATTGGGGATTGTTATTAGGATATATCGTGGTATAAAACTTGGTCATAAACTTCCTGAAAGGGTTGCTTTAAAAGTTCACATGAAGGATGAGAAATGATCCTACAATCACGTAAATGTGGTTTCTTACTAGTAGGGTACACACCACCTGTGAGAGGGAAAAAGTAACCCCAGGAGCACCTAATACTTTTTCCTGTAAGGATTGATTAGGTTTCTATATGACTTTTCAGGTGCGGATAAAAAATAATTGGCATGATCCTCTGTGTGATAAGCACTTTTTTAAAATTAGTAAGAAGAATGTAGGGTAGCTGGTCACCATGGAAGAACAATTTTTCTGATTTCAAGAGGACCCTGATTTGCTTGCCTTTTAAGGTCAAGCAAGACATATGATTTGTGTCGTCTTTTCTCTCTCTCTGATTTTGCTGAAAGAACCTGGCCATTGGGTTGGGTGCTTTATTATCCCTACTTAACAATCTCACTACTCTAATAGAAACACAAAGGCGAGCTGTTTGTTCTATTTGCTTGCAATTCTTTACCTATCAAAGTTGGGGAACGCTTCATTAACCTTAGTCTAGGTACACTATTTAACTGTACTTGTTGGCTTCGTGTCCACCAGAAGCTTGTGACCATCATTACCGTCAGTAGTTAGTAATCTCTCAATAGCTTCAATAGTTTCCTAAAAAGCCTTCCGTTGGTGTAAGAATGAACGGCAAGCCCTTCAGAAAGGCTGATAAAAAGGAAAATTGATCTAGTTTTTAGGTTTGATTCGTTTTTCGCACCATTTTTATCTTTGATTATCTTGTAGCTTTTTTCCCCTTTTAATTGATTGGTTGATTTGAATTGCTATCTGATTGACGAGATTTAACGGGAGCTTGTCCAATCTGTTTCTCAGCTGTGATGCAAACGGAAGGTTTTGAGTACTTGAAGGAGAGCTGTCCCTCAGTCTTGACCGAACTCTTGGAGTATGTGGCAAGAGCGAGTGAGCAATCAATGATTGTTTCCAGTCATGGAAATGAAGGCATTCTCGACGGCAGCGATGCCAATGGGAGAAGGGTGAAGCAAAGGATATGAAATTGTGAAAAAGTTTTTTTCTGCAAAAGTTCAATTGTAGCCAAGAAGAGGGAGATAAGAGAATTGAAAAAGCATAATGTAGGAGCGAAAAACTATTTTCCAGTCCTTAGCTTCTGGCATTTGACTTGCATGAGATGTAAATCTTGTTCTTCTTTGTCCTGATTGGGTTGTAATGTGTATCAAACCTTTTGTAGCTGTTTCTTGATTTGTCATTCTAATCTTATGTTCTTGTCGGCCAAATTTAGAACTCTTAAAGATGCTTCAATCGCAACATAGACATCCGAAATTAAGCGCGCTCTCTCTCTCTGGCATTTGCCCGTAAAGGTTGTCTGTGGCTTTAATAACTTGCTATTGTTCAGGGTTTGCCTATATTAAGAGATGATGGAAGCTTTACGCTGTGCGAATCTCACGGCCAGGAACGGTTATGTGACTCTCCTGCTTGTCTAAAAATCCACCGTGCTTGCAGTTACAGCCAGTTGTTTTTGAAGGATATCTGGGTGGTTTGGGACGTGCCAGAAATGTCAATTCTGTTGGAGTTCGATTCGGTCAGTCCAGAAGGAACATAAACGAGCCACAATGAGAAGGAATCATGACGTGACTAGCTCATCTCATAAGTAGATGTTTGCGTTGCAAAAGGGTCTTTGATTGCGGCATCGAGTCCTGGTGCTTGTGGACTCCAAACGGGTGGGTCGAGTTGAATTCAGTCGACGAATCTGAGTCCGATTAGCTTAGTCTGGATCATTACCTCCTCTAGCGGGAGAAAGGGAAGGTACAACTCGTTTCGGTCGAATAGGCGCATCAGCTCCATACAGATGGCACAATTGTGAATGTGCCCAAAGCAAAACCACCTACCATGCACTAATACAGGGTATTGTTTTCCTCTGTAAATTGGTATTGGGTTTGGCACCGAAACTTTTGCTTTTGCTTCTGCTAAATTAATAAATTAATTTTTAAATCATTCCCATATCCTGTAAAATAGTAGCAGTTGCCAACGGTTTCAGGTTACTTCCACTTGCCCGTTGAAATCGATTTTTCATTAAAGCATGGATTTTAATTTGCGCACCCTGTAACCTGAGACCTATATTGTCATATGTTCCTCAGTTGATTTCAGAGTTTACCTAAGTTTATACATGTGTTTTTAATTGAATGGTTGCAGTGACCACAATTTGTCGCTACAATCGATGAGCCATAACTTATATTTAGACACGCAAGGAATATAAAAAAATTAACAAAGTAATAGTCTTATTAGTCATGAATACTGTCGAAAATCGAAACTCGGACTAGCAGCTGCAAATTACTCACTCATCATCTTTTTTTGGTTAAAATAATCGCTCATAATTGAATGTCATGGAATATCGCAAAATCGCTTGAAATCATAAAATAAGAAAATAACGTAGACTTGTTCCAAAGTACATCAAAATTGATTTCCTATTTTTTATAACTTAAAATCTATCCTGCGTAACTTGAAATCTAAAACTTATTCTATTAAAACCGGTTCGATTTTCGCGATACCCGAAATCATGCTCACACGGTAAGCAGGCTATGCGCAGAATAGGTTAACCATGAAAGGTTAAATTAACTACAGATGGCCTTCGAGGGATAAAAGCGTAATTCTCCCTATAATAAAAATTGATATTCCGCCGCCCGCCCGCACTTCTCACACAAACGACCCCTCCCCTCCCCCCTTTCTCTCTCTCACCATCTCTCGGAGTCGTTCGGCGAGTTTGCAGTTGCATCAATGGTACTTCTCTCTTTAAGCCTCTTCTTCTGTGACTGTGACTCGATCACGTTGTTCAGATGCGCGTGTTTGCCTAGGGTTTTCCCTGCTCGGGGCGATTCTCTGTTGCTCTCTCCGAATCGAAGCGGGTCTTTCATTTTTTTTTAACTTGGTGTCGCGGCCGAGAGGCTTTCGATGATGCGCTGTGTGTTGTGTGTTTCAGTTGTTCTTCTCGTACTTCAAGGACTTGGTGGGCAGAGAAGTCACTGTGGAGCTGAAGAATGATCTGGCCATCAGAGGCACGCTCCACTCCGTCGATCAGTACCTCAACATCAAGCTTGAGAACACTAGGGTTGTCGATCAGGACAAGTACCCTCACATGGTGCGCCTTCCCCCCCTCCTTCGTTGATTTTTTTTCCTTTTCTCTTTGTAGCTGAGTTTTGGTGCTTTTGGTGTCTTCTGTCTCGTGAGGTTCTTGATTCGTTTTGTCTGTGGTGATGATTGCGGTTGTTCGATCTGTCGAAGGTTAGGACATTTTAGGAATTCCGTGGCTAGAACTGCGCTTCTTCAGATTATGTCTATTAGTCTCGCTTAAGAATGTAGGACCTCCAGATTATGTATAGGGGAACTTTGGTTATGAGAGGGAAATATGTGCTGAATTCGCTGGACTGGTTACGTCTGTATGGTACATAACTTTTTACTTGTTGTTGGAGCGGTAGAGTGCGTAATTTTGGAGGAAAAGGAGAATATGTTTGTATTTTAGTTATTTGCGTGCTTCTGGAAGATGGATATTATATGCAATATGTTGCTTCCCTAGTAATGAGGGAAATTGTCACTTCAATCTGGAATCCTCGTTTGATGACCTCCTTTTGATATTGGCTCTTTGACGTGTAATGGCAATTATAAGTTGGTTGCTGGGTGGATATATGTAATGCTTTTTTGAGATATTATACATCTGGTTGATGGTTGCAAAGGTAAAAACTACTCTTACTATGGTAATAAAGTCTACCATTGTCCCCTTAATTCTATTAGCAAATGCTGGGTCAACTTTACGGGACGAGATGTCGTGCCTTTTGTCTGAGTTTGACTGTGGGCTAATTTGTTCGTTGGAGTTTTGGTCGAGTCAATGTATTTGGATGCTTTAGAATCTGAAGATCAAGGCTATTTCAAGGGATTTTGGAGGTTGGTGGTTCTATACATTAACAATCCTCACACGTGAAGGATTAATATGGTTTTTTCTGCCTTTTGTAGCTGTCAGTCCGGAACTGCTTTATCAGAGGATCAGTGGTGAGGTATGTTCAGCTACCTCCTGATGGAGTTGACATTGAATTGCTTCATGATGCCACAAGAAGAGAAGCTAGAGGTGGTTGAAGTTTCCGATGAGATGCATGAACTGTATTTGTACGGTTGATGGACCAATTTATATTGGCTGGTATTGGAAATTTGACATAGTGGACTCATAGCATTTGTGCTGTGTCCCCTGAAAATTTGACTTGTTACCTGGGGAACTGTTTTTTGCCTGAGGTGATCACTAACTTGAAAATTTGAACTATTCTTATGTCCAATGTCCAGAAAAAAGCAAAAAGAACTTGTTTATGTCGTAAATGCATGAAGTGTGCTGCCAAGGCCATGACAATTGGTGCTGTATGCTCAATTTGATTTCACTTTCCGTTGGTTTTTATTTTATTGAAGTATACAGTTTGGATGCTTCAAGACCTACCTATATGGCCTTGTGGCCATTTAGCCCTTTAAATCTGGCAAATCGTGGGGGATAGAGATACGGATTCACAGCTTATGAGACGAACCAATTTTAGTCAGAGGCTGGTATCCTTCATCTAGAGAGGCAGCAAAATGGTGAGAGGGAAAGAGCTTTCTGATCATTTTCTACTGAACAGCTCGCTGCATGGCTGTAGTTAGACGAGTTAAAACTATTAAATCACTAGTCAAATGCTGTTGTCTTGTTCCCCATTTTCCACTTTGCTGGGGAAGTTTCTCTAGGCTCTTGATCAGCCTATTATGGTGTAAACGCGGGTGCAATGGTTGGTCAAACTCCGTTCTTTATACGGTCCGAGTGAATCAGAGTATTTGGTTTTATCTGTGGACGATACACGCAATTTCTTAGGTTCCAAACGGGAGGGAGGTGTTACAGGCAAGTAGAACATCTGCAGTGAATTACCTTTTAATGGTTAGTCGTCCTAGTTCGTTTAAACCTGCTGCGTGGTTGGACCAACAGCGCAGTTTCGCGCACGTCGGTACTCTTTGGATGTTTATCGACATTGAGCAAATATTGCTGTAACCTGTAAATTAATATGCTCACAGATGCTCCATGCTAGGAAAATATTCAGGTTTCAGCTGACCCTGGCACTACATGCCATATATAAAGAAAGCGGCGGCCGACGCCCCCATGCAAACTCATGAAAAGCCAGACTCTGTTTATTCTAAGCTAAATTACATCTGCATAAGGAATACATTTCTTCATCAGCGCCGACTTCCATCAGATGATAGGCCGCTATTGCTAGGAACGATCATGCTTTGTCATTCTTTTCCTTGGATGTCTAGAGGCAGTAGGAGATTGACCTAGTTCATCTTCACTTCAAGTGCTTAATCAACCAGTCCAGCATGTCCTTATGGGCTTCTTCAGCGGATTTCACCACCGCTTCTTCTTCGTCTTTATACCTCACGGTCCAACCATGCTCCACCCCAGCAAATATCTTGACATGCCCATGAACCTGCAGAAGATAACAGACCTCGCAGCCTCAGGAGTCATGTCCAATTATGATCCCCAGAGAGCAATTTTCCCAGTTCATGTGAGCGTACTCTTATCGCTGAACTTCATTTCGTGAAGAGCACTAAAAGAGCGCGAGATCGAGGAAGTGATCTCAAAGGTCAAAGTAAAAAAGATAGTAGTACTTGGACTGCAAACACATGCATTAACAGCAGGGATGGGATGTTTACCTCGGGTTTAGCAGACAAGATCTCCTCGAATTGCTTGAGAAGCTCTGGTGGAGACATTTTGTCATGCTCAGCGCCCAATACGGCTATGGGAGCCTTGACCTCTGAAAAGATATAGTGTTAGATCACCATCTACATAACTTCTGAATGGGCATGTGAAATTGCTTATATTCTCTGATATCCATATGCATCACCGTCACAAGAGTTTATCCTGTCCGTGGCAATAACATGGAAACTTCTGCACTACGTTCTATCATTGAACGAAGAAAGCGAACACTTACTATACAAGCAACGAAGTATGAGCTGGTGCTCTAGGTCAATGTATAGCAAAATACAGTGTCAATATCACTGCCGAACTTTTGAGACCAAAGTCTATACAACTACGTTCACTTACATAATAAAATCAAGACCCTTTACAAGATAACTGCTGAAAGTTTGTTATTGGAAAAATGACACCTGAAAGTTGTTACGCCATCTCAAGATTATCCAGCCTATAGGTAAACAATTGGATAAGATCACACAAGTCAGGCCAAATCTAGTTTGATTAACGCCAGAGACATCTTTGTTTCATCCAAGAGAGCGGTCAAGAGCAGAAATGCATTGACTACTTTAGGCTAAATTTGCTGAAAAATGTGGATCCTGCTTCTTTGCTCAGCTTTTCTTACCCTTAATATCATCCACAGTGACTCGTGAAGGGTGTAGCAGCACTGCAGCTTGAATGTCATCAGACTTCCCTAGTTCCACAACCACCTTTGCTGATGATCAAACATCAAAGTCAAAGAGTTTTATCGAGAATCCTTGAGGACTATATCAGCATAAGACTCGTGGAAGAAGGCAACAAGAAGGCTCACCACCCCAGCAAAATCCTGCAGCTCCAATGGCAGACACACCTTCACTTCTCAGTGCAGAAACAACTCTTATGGCATCTTCAAATCCTTTATCCTATATAAGAACAGCAAGTGATATGACAAACGTACTTCCATAGCAGAACTCTCGGGGTCAGCTCTCTTACAGAAGAAAGAACATAAGTAGAATCCATGTGTCGATCGAGAAAAGTGATACTCAAGAAAACCACTGATTTGTAACTTGGAAAAACGCTATGGAAAACATAAATGTCTCATAAGGTATAGGAAATCCCTTAAACAGAGACTTAATAACTAAAAATTAAAGCATACAGTTCCATGAGATTGTCTCCAGACTGCAATAGGTCTCTCAGGATTGTCAGGTACATAGGGATCTCCATAGAAGAAGTCTGGAACCACCACATAGAATCCATGAGAGGCCACCTTGTCTGCAAGCCTCCTAGAAATCACAAGCGAACAAGGTTAAGTCTTTATAGTATGCAAAGAATAATAGGTTTTTGAGCACAGCTATATGCTGCAGAATAACATTTAATATATTGTCACTGCAAAATTTGAAAAGCTAATAAATGTAGATTAAAATGCTTCTCTTGATAGAAAAAATGCCGCCACATCACATAATTCAGTTATGACACAGATCAATCCATGAGAAAATCCAGAAAACTGCACATAACAAAATGATATTGTCAGGACAAACTCTGAACTCGGGAAAGAAATGTAACATCTCGAGTAAAAGCATCTCAGAAGAAGCAATTTCATGAAATAGTGCGCCCCCTTTAGATATCAGCAGATAACAAATACAAGAGGAGTCGAGATGTCAACTGACCAGAGTCAAAGAAAATTAACTGCATTCTATTCAATGAAGTCGTGAACAATAGAAAAAATAGCTTCTTCATGAAGTTGATTCAGTTGCTCATGAGAAAACAAATAAGGAATGGTGTGATAAATTCTGTTTGCTTTGCTCAACCTTGTACACTTAGAATCTGTTACATGTAAACCTTTTCTCTAAGGAAGTCATCACTGAAATAAAGGTGAAAGCAGATTTTGAGTCTTAAATTACAACATGTAGTTCATTTGCACAAATATCAGCTTTAGGTTCACAAATATTTCAATAACTCAATCCTCAATAAAGTCAGCCCCAATCCGACCACTCTGCCAATTTGTGCCCTACCAGTCGATGTGATCCACGAATGCATACATGCACTCCTTCCTCGTCCAAGAATATTACAATAAATCGTTGCCTGAGAATCAAAGACTATGGATGTGAAATCTAACATGAGCAAAGTTTGCTTTCAGTTAACGTAGCCGGATAAGTGCAAACATGGACAAGAACAAACATGCTAGTCATGACTCAAGACTAAGCTGATCAATTGGAGTTCTGGAGAGGGATTGTTCTCTAATTACGGCCAGTGGGATGGGATTGGATGACAGCTTACCTCAGCTTTGGTGCTTCATAACCTGCATAAGAGTAAACACAGATTGAGTTATATCAGAATCAAGCCAGAGAAATATACCCTCAAACTCCACTAAAAGTGGAACATGATCCTTGACTGGCCAGAGCAGAGAACATTTAACAGAGTAGTGTGAGGATAAAGGATGAAATAATCGTGCTTGTTTCCCTTTCTTCTCCACTCACACAATCATGACCAACGGCACAAGAAATGTCGGTTTCCGCAGCACATGCTTAGCTCAAGTTTCCTAGCAACAAATTAACAAACTTTATGCAAATGTGTGATAGTACTGAGACCCAAAAGAAGTCCCAGATTCTGCTCCAAGCAATCCAGTAGGAATGCTCCTTCCCCCCCCCCCCCCCCCCCCCCCCCCCCCCCCCACAAAACCCCAAAAAGAAAAACAGATTTTTATCTAACGATAGAGCTGGAACAACCACAAAGACAAAGGCTGATTCGGAAATGGAGAGAAAATTTTGCAAAGAGCGAGAAAACATGAAAGGAAATCGTACCGAAAACGTCGGAGACGAGGACGACGGCGAGCTTCGAATCAGGGGGGCCGGTGATGTAAGCTTTCAAGCCTCCGATCTCTGCGACACATCCGATCCCGACACTCGTGGAGGTCAGTGTCGGAGGGTTCTCACAGCACTGAGTCTCTGACATGGCCTTCTTCTTCTTATTCCGCAACGATGGACGGATAGTGAGAGCTAGAAGCTTCCACGGAAGTTGGAACTGTTGTTAATGGAAACTCTGTTGCTTCCGTTCTTACTGACTCAGAGGAATAAAGAACAGCGTCGGTCTAGTCTTTTTATTTTATTTTTTTTGGGTCAAGTCGGTCTAGTCTTGTCTAGAGGATCCTGGGCTTGCACACGACTGACACGTAAGAGCTATTGATCCAACGGCCGACATTGCCATCCCAATCAACGGACGAGATCAAATCGCGATAATTTGACGGCTGACGACGTGCACGACAAATTTGCCGTGCAACAGGTGGTTAACATGAAGGCAGAGGATCACGGAGATCCCCACCGTCCCTTCCCCTTTTTACAGCGGAAAATGTATTTGGGCGGTGGAGATCGGTCTGCCATACAAAGTATGGCAGACGATCCAGAGGCGTTAACACGTGAAGAACCGAGAAGGGAGTTCATCAAACTCGCGAAAATTACTCCGTTTCAGGAAAACAAATAATTTAAAAAAACAATTAAACATTTTTTTTAAATTAATCATTTTTACAAGCCGATTAATTTTTTTAAAAAAAATTTACATCATTTATTTTATGCGAAACATATGCGTTTTAAGATAATATTTTATTTCTCCGATAATAAATCTGACAAGGATTTCATTATTGCACACACTATAAATCAAAATATTTAACCATTGGATTAATTGACTTACAAATGGAATATGAGATTACAAAATGAGTATAACGATGTAGTAATGCTACTCCTATAAATAATTCATTTCGAGATCCTTCTTAAATTATGTGACAATTCATGTGTTTGTGCCATGTCATCAAAGATGATGAGGACCATTAATAATCTTAATTTATGCTCATTGTGATATTAATATCTCGATTTTTTTTAAGATGTCATGAAAAATGTTAAATCCCACCTACGTCAGCGAAATGGTATCGTGATTTATCTTACTGAGAGAAATAAATAATAATGTCGGTCTACATTGGGGATCTGGATTTCTTACCATCAAGAATTTCCTTCCATGATCAATCTTGACCGTTCAATTTAAAATGGATAGTTTAGATCAGTTCACATCATTTCTCATTAAAAAACTGTGGATTGATATGGGCCGTACATTTTGAATTGAACAGTCCAAATTTAATATCATCAATTTATTGATGTTAGGAAATACTTTCCCTGCCGATCAATAGATTGACGTGCAAGAGTTTTTGATCCAACGACTGACATTACCATGCCAATCAACAGATGAGATTAAATCTTGATAATTTGACAGCTGACAACTTGCGCAACAAATTTGTCGTGCAGCACGTGGTTAACATGTGAAGAACGGGTAGTTTATCAAATTGGAGCCCAATCCCCTTACAAAAACTCCAATTTTAATGTCTGTCCAAATTATATTAAAAAAATTATCTCGTAAAAAAGTCAAACTTATTAACATCTAAAAAAAAGTTTCAACTTTAGCATCTGTCCTAATTATATCCAAATTTCTTTTTTTTTTGTTTCATAAAAAATCTCAAAATTTTATTTTTGTCCATATTTTACTACTATTAGCCTTTCGTCCGCAAACATGATAAGTTAATTCTATGTGACAATTTCACGTCATTAATGAATTACATGTGAGTAATGCTGACATGAAAAAAAATCACAACTTCTTTGTCTGCTTCCCCTACACATTAGCAGGAGATACAAAGCCACTCAAAACGGCGCGTTTAAGATTCTCCCCATACTCAAAGCCCAAAGAACGGCTAAACACCTGATTATTTGGACAAACAATATCAAATCTAGTTGTTTGTAAAATCTACTATTTTCAAATTTCGAAGATTCATTAGTAAGTTTTGTGAGAAAATTCGAGCTATGTAGGATTAAAGAGTAGTGATTTTGGATGAAATAATGACGATGGTAGAATCGAGATAAAAATAAAATTTGAGGATTTTTTATGAGACAATAAAATTAGATATAATTGGGACAAGAGCTAAAATTGAGGGTCTTTTGGCATTAGACCGGTAGAATTGGAATCAAAATAAAATTTGAGATTTTTTTTTGGCATTAGGCCATCAAGCTGGCGAAATTACTCCTTTTATTTCACGAAAATAAATGATTTGGAAAATATATTATTAAAATTAATTATTGAAAATAATGCTAAAAAAAACAATTCATTGTCGGGAGTAATTTTTATTTAATATATTCACGAATAACTGATTTTTTTTTGTTCATTCATTTTTGTAAACAAAACAAACGTTTAAATTTTAGAAAAATATTTCCCACATTATTATTTTTTACGAAACAAGTACGTCCTAAAAAATATTATTTCATTTCTATGATAATGACTTTGACAAGGATTTCATTTATTACCCACAGTCTAAATCAAAATACTTAAGCTATGCATGGTAACCATTTTGTTTCAAAAAACTAATTCAGATTAAAATGATTTTTTTTTCTAATTCTGTTTCTGAATGAGTTTTAGATAATCAAAATGTATTTAATAACTGAACATAATTTCTATTATTGGAATAGAACGTGTTTGATAACTATACAAATTTTTTATTTCGAAAAATTGTTTCTCTTCCTAATTTTTTTATTTAAGTCAAATAACCATGTAGTTACTTTGTAAGAAGATCTCATCTTAAATTAAAGACTAATTTTCAATGCACACTAAAATAATTTAAAATACATTATTTTTAAGACAAGATGTTTGAAGTTCGACTGGATCTTGAGCCAGTTCCCATATTAAGAACTCATTTTTTTTTATTTAAATGTCGCTATGTCCAAAATACATACAAACACAGCAGCTGAATAACTTATTCACTGACAAAACAATTATCCTCCTTGATATGAAGTACTAGTCCTTCGCTATCATTTTGCAGCTCTTGTCTTAAATCCAAGTGGGTGTTTCGCTCCAGCTCCACGTGTATATGGTCATATTTTGTGACGCATGGCCACAAGTATATATGTTATCATCCGCATGTTGGATGTCTCATCTTATGTGCCTTTTTTGCAAAACAGTGAAATCTATGATATCTAAAAAATTTAGGCCCAAATTTATGAAAATGAGATCAAACTAGCCTAATCTAAACTTCTTTTGTTTTTAGGGATTTTCTAAATAATTTTTGTAATTTTCGAAATATTTTTGTTTTATTTTATTTTACTTTACTTTACTTTACTTTACTTTTGTGAATTTCAAAAATGATTCTTTTTTCCATAACTAATTTTTTTTCTAGATTTTGCTCTAAAATTGATTCTAATTCTTTAAAACTGATTCTGAAAACAAAATTAGAATCGGAATTATTTACGTTACCGAATAGAATTGTCATTTTTTTTTTGTTCAAAGAAACGGAATCAGAGAACCAAAATGGTTCTCATGCATGTCCTTAACCACTGACAAATGGTGGTCGGGAAGGTTATGGTAGCAAAAGCCATTGCAATTTGTATTTTATACATCGGAAGAATCCATTTTGTTATTAATAACTGGGAAAAGGGAAAAGAATAATTGAAAGAAAGGAAATCAATTAGTTATTCATGAAAGTTTCATTAATTTATGACTAGAGGATATATAGCTCAGAGACGTCGAACAAAAATTCGTTTGTTTGTGCCATGCTATCGAGAACGGTGAATACCACCAAAAATCCTAATATATACTCACTATACACCAATATCCTGAAATATTTTTTTATCGTGTCATGAAAAATCTAAAATCACACCCACGTGACACGAATATCTCAATATATATATATATATATATATATATATATATATATATATATATATATATATATATATATATTTTGGGGGGGGGGGTGGTCATCAAAATCCTTTGGTGGTGCTACTAACTTGCGGATATAAATTTAGGGTATTGGTGACGTCAAAAAGAAAAAGATTGAAATTTAGGATTTTTTTTTTTTGTAGCAGACAAGTGATTTTGTCATGCTAATACGAGTTTGGGATTTTCATAACGAATTCTTTTTGAGATATTGGTGTTACAACGAGCATAACTTTGAGATTTTTAATGGTACTTCTCCCGTCATGATTAATACTAGCGCAAGTGCACAAAAAAAGGAAAGAATAATATGCAACTTGGGCAACAAACTTTAAAAAAAAAAAAAAAGATGAAAAGGAAAATAACTTGCCATGATCGGTGGGAACTTCCATTGAATCGAAAACGAATATCTTTGATTTACTACAAAGCTCGTTCCCTTTCATTATCGGTGAAAACATGTCTTAAAACAAGGTAATGTCGAAAACTCAGAGATATTACATCAAGATCTTTGTGTGTGTATGTATATATATATAGACAAACACTAGGTTTAGACTTGTCCCTGTCCAAAGCCATCACTCTTGGAGCTTCACTTCCTTACCTGGGTTTCACAAGGATCTCCACCCAATCCTCATGTCGGCGGTAATACTTTGATCTCCCCAGCTCTTAATTCAAGCTCTACTGTAATAATCAAACAATGTCGGTGCCTGCAGCACGTTTTCCAAGTGAGCATCGGTTGCTGCGACGGATGCCGGCGGAAGCTCGTGAAGGTACTGTACAGGATAGAAGGTAAACATACTTCCTCACACGTTCATCGTGTCCGAACCGAACCCGCCTCGCTAGTTCACGTGTATGATACACTCTTGACTCTCGATTACTTATGATAATTCCTGTGGGTTTTTTTGGGGGATGGGTTTTCTTGGTAAACTCCTGGGATTTGCATATGATGAAGAAGAAGCTTTTTGTGTCTGAATGAAAGCAGGAGTGAGCAATGTGGGCATGAACATAGACGCGCAGTTGGTGGAGGTCAGAGGGGACGTGGATCCGGAGGTAATCAAGGCAGCCATCCATAAGCATCTCCGGAAAAGGGCGGTGCTTGTTGAGTGATGATACAAATGGCGGGAGGAAGACGAACAGGGAATTAAGAGTCGATACAGTTGGTAGGAATCGGTCGTTTAGGATTTTTAGTTCACAGTGAAAGTTGGAATTTTTATGTGGTACGTGTTTTCGCCCCCCGCAAAGCGTGTATTCCATGTAATAAACTTGCCGATCAGTAATGGATATACGAGTTTGGGTCATGGCGACAAAGGAAATTTTTACAAAAGGGTTGGCGAATGTTGCCGCAGAGTATAACTTAAGAATTTTTCTTTTTTTATTGGCATTTTCCCTATCAAGAATGATGTAGATGCTGGTGACTTTAGTCGGATGAGCCTCGCCGTCCTACGTGGCACCGCCATACCTGGTGAGTTGCGCCTTGCCGCACTCCCACTCTGATCTAGTTGGCGCTCGCCCTCGGCTCGGTATCATGTAGTATGATTGGTGTCCAAGTAAATGGTTTTCAGTTTTAAATAGGCCAGATGAACTTAATTGGTCCAATTGACAGTCGGCTGAATTGATATTAATGCAATAGATTTACGATTATTGATAATTTTTCTAATAGAAAACCAGCCATGCGCAAATAAAAAGATAAAATGAAAGCAAATGAAACTTGGGCTGGAATAATAGAGAAAAAGAAAGGGAAATAACTTCAGATGATCGGAGGAAACTTTTGTTTATGGAAAATCAAATCCAAACCGTCGACTTGTTGGATTGATGAAATCCTATTTAAGTTTCCCATGAAAAACCAAAGCATTGTACGGTAATATTCCAATTGATATGCAATTTCTAGGATAAATTAAGAAATCAATGAGCAGCTTAGTTTTATATCTGCAATATTTCCTTTCCTCGTCAAGACTTATTTCCACTACTAAATTGAATATTCTGCATCAGTTTGATATATATATATATATATATATTCTAGACCATTTGCGTTCGAGCTTCACCTTCTTGCCCAGGGTCCTCGAGGCTCTTCACCTAGTTCCAATGTCTTCGGTAATGCTTTCAATCGCTGCTTTCAATGTAAACTTTTACGCGAGTGAAATCATCTTATTGCGTTCGAACCACAGTCGATGCAGTCTCGTGTTTTCTTCGCGAGTGTCAACTGCTGTCGCGGATGCCGGAGCAAGATTTGGAAGGAACTGGACAAGATACGAGGTACCGTGCTTCACTACTATCTCCATCGTATCTGAACCGAACACCGCGCAAACCCTACCGATCGAATAGGACCGGCCCTGGGTCGAAGTTTCGCCCTCCACCGGGGAGAGCGGAGGCGACAACCATAATCAATATTACTTCGTATCTCTCAATAATTGAATAACAAGTTCATAATTGATTTCGTTTTGGGTGTGTTTTCTTAGTATTGATTGGAGAAATTTAATTGGACGAGCAGGAGTGGAGTACGTGGACATGAACACAGAGGAGCAATTGGTAGAGGTAAGACGAGACGTGGACCCGGAGGTGATCAAGAAAGCAATTAAGCGAAGTGTTCGTAAGAACGCATTACTTATTAGGTAATTGTAGATTTGATGTACTTTCGAACTATGATTTTTCTCGCCCTTTATTTATCAACATTGCAAGAGGATTTTTCATGGAATTACCATTTGAAGTCAAAAAAGATTATAGAAAGTAAAAATACAAAAATTATGACCACTTTGACATAAATACCCCACTAAATTTCCTAAACTTGCCAATTGTGAAACGAATGTCTCAAATAATTTTTTATGTCATGAAAAACTCTAAACTTATATTTGCGTAACAAATATATCTCGACTGGGACTATATATAGTGAGCCACACCAGTATAATATTGATTTTATTGTGACACTAAAAAAAAGTTGCCGTATTTGTATTCGCAATGACAAAATTTAAGATTTTTTTAGTAACACAGAAAAAGGTTTGACACGTTTGTGTCATAATATTTGCCATTTGGTTTTTCCAATCTGACATGATTAATTAAATTATCTAGACAGTTGATCGAGTGAAGGGTTGCCGGATCCAATGATATTCCTCCACCTGTTCCGTCACAACTCCGTTGACTTTTCAACTTTTTTCAGACGGCTTCCATTCCATTGTCGTTTCCTCTTCGCTCCACCTTACTCTTCTAAAACCCGTCGCGCAGCAGAAGCGATCAATTAGGATACGTATCGTAATCATTCTGATTTTTTGATTTTTATATTAAAATAGTAAAATATGAAAATATTGTTTGATAATGTAAAAAATTTTAATTCTGATTATGTTTCTCAGAATCAATTTTAGAGTAAAATCCAAAAACAAAAAAAAAAGATTCTAGAAAAAGAATCACTTTTGAAAATAACAAAATAATATGATATCTCTCATTTTTCTCTTTTAATTTTCTCGTCACTTTTACCCTACATAATAAAAATAAAATAAATAAAATAAAATAAAAATATTTTAAAAATTTAAAAATAGAAAAAATCTCCAAAAATAAAAAAAAACTTAGATTATGCTGGTTTGACATCATTTTCATAAATTTGGGCCTAAATTTCATGGATTTCATAGATTTCACTCTCCTGCAAAAAAATATTACAAAAGATGATGGCATACAACATTTTCATATGTATTTAGGCAACGCAATTTTAAAGAAAAATAGTCATTAATATGAAAACATGTCCATGCTTCATCAAACTTCAAATATTAAATTTTATGTTTCATTCATGACATGCTAAAAAATAAATATATTTTAAATTATTTTATGTGCATTGAAAATTAGTCTTCAATTTAGGATGAAATTTTATAAATTAACTACATAGTTATTTGACTTAAATGAAATAGAAAAAGAAACATTTTTTTGAAATATAAATTTTGTGCATTTATCAAACAGGTTCTGATTCTCCAAAACTCATCCATAAATAGAATAAAAAAAAGTCATTTTAATTAGAATCAGTTTTGAGAATTAGAATCAGAATCAGAATCACAAAATGAGAATGGTTACCATGCAGGTCCTCACTCGCTGATATGATGTTCCATTTGAGTAGGATTAGAAATGTCTAGCAAAATCCACCTACTTATTCTACAGTACACACATTCACAAGCTAAGTGTGTAGATGAGGAGAAAAATAAGTTTGCATAAAGTTCTGGAAAAAAAAAGGGGGTAAACTTACTATGCGTTACGCTCTTCGGGAAAAATTGTCCAAAAATCTCAAACCTATTATAAGGCAGATAATCAAGTTCTAAAACTTTTAATTGCATTAATTTAGTCATGGACCTATTTCTACAGTGATCGGATAAGTCTTCGGTGATATCGGGGAGTTCCAACGCCTCCTAGATTTCCCGATATTGGTAAATATGGTGCGCCCAAAGGCGAATGGTGCCCGAAAAACCATGGGTAGTGATCTCGAGGCATTTGAGAAACTAGAGAGCGTGGTGTTATAATGGTTTGGGACATCTCTCCACACGAACACGAAGTACGTCGTAGCCAAGCAACACAACACAGGTCGTATAGAACTTTGTTCACTTGTAAGTTGTAACTCATGACCTTGTCAAAGACAGTTGGCCCATTCACCATTAGACCTCTCGATAGTGATCATCTTATGTGTTATAGTTACTTACTACTTTGTACAGGTTAAATTGAATGATTACAAGACGTGACACGTCTAATTGTTCCCATAAGATTTGAGAGTGTCGCACAATAATCATTTCTATATTCATTTGAAAAAAAAAATCATATCATTTGTCTCATCATTTGGGTGCAACAGCATTCAAGGATAAATTAGCCCCGAAGAATTTTCGTTAGAATAAAACTTTTAATCTTATTTTTGAATTTCTAAAAAAAAAATGAAGAAAAAGAACAATAGCAAGAATTGAATTCCCAATGTTGTTACAAAAAAGAAATTGGACATAAAAAATAGGGGTGATTGGTTCCGACCCTTGGAACTGGAAGCTGCCCACGAAGTACGAGTTTCAAAATTTGAGGACTGCATCCGAAAATCGTACTGGACCAGACCCTTGGTCCAGTTTTTGGGCGGATCCATGAAACCAGTGGGTGCTTTAGATGCCCAGCTTGTGGAACCAGTCCGTTTCTATTCCTGGATGAATCTATGAAACTACCCACAACACATCAAAATATCGCCCTCAGAGTTTTCAAGACACATGACCACATTTATTTAGAGATCGAATTTCATTGCAATTCATCCGGGCGGATCCAAGTTGGAGCACCTCTTGGCTACATGACCATAACTGTTTATTGCAATTCATGGAGTCTGAATTTGACATATAATTAAGGTCCAAAAACAGCTTCACGCATTTCATTCTGGTATTTTAACGAACAAACGGAGTGATCAGTTCTAAATTTGTGCGAAGAACGGCAAAAGAACAAAAGCAATGGATATTTAGCTTGATGACACGCGATTGTGATCACGCAGAGCATGAGAGGGAGACGAGAGTCGAGACTGGAGATGAGACCGTGAGAGGGACACGACTCAAACGGGAAGGACACGACTCAGGCCAGAGGACTCGTTGCGAAAGGGAGGCGTCCGGGAGAGGGCGGCGTCGAGGCTGAATTCGAGCAAGTCTCCAAAATATGCATCAAATCTGGAAATGGACATCAGTCAAACTAAGCTCCACCGTTGTTCCAGAGAACCTAAATTGAGCTGGGAGCACAAATCCCTCCAAGTGAGACTCAAAGCTCACTACAAATGAAATGTTACTTTCTTTTGATTTTCTCAAAATTTTGGCTGCATTTACTTGAATAACTATGACAAGATTTCTAAACCACGTGAATTAAGTTGTATCGAGAAAATCTCACGTAAAATTCATTAAATTAACAGTAAGAAACTACTAATGACCTCGCACACCACTCGTTCTATGCACCTCACGAGATTGCTTGTCACCTTAATTAAGCGACTTCTATGTAATTACCTCGCTTGTCACTCCACCTATTCTAGAAAACGTATTTCTGAAGCCATTACCCTTTTTTCCTCTTTTTGACTTCCTCGAACTACACAAGAAGAGAGATTTTGTTGCTCTCTTCTTTTTTATTTCAAAAAGTTTGAACTTTTTGGACACGAGCAAGTCCTAAAACTGCTTCGTTCGAACTCTGGAACGTAAAATTCAAAATTATTTCCTAGGGAAAAAAGAAGAAAAAAATATTTTCTCTCAATTCAGGAGAGCGACGTGATGAATGTAGACTCCACGTCAATTTTGGTCGGCTATCGCCGGTTAGGGCTCCTAAGATAGCGACCCGCACCTGATGCGAGTCAATCGGAGTTTCGGGTATTACCAAGCTGTCATGTGCTTCGCACAATACCATTTAACCGACTTATTAGCTTAGTACCTCCCGATTAATTGACATATACAAGGTAAGCAAGAGGTTGACGGGTGGCGCATCGTTGAAGAAGAAGAAGGCTGGCATGGCGAGCCAGAAGCTGTTGGTTCTGCCGAAGCCGGCGGAGTGCTCGAGCATGGAAGAGGTGAAGGTCAGCTCCCCGGTCTCTTTCCAGGATCCTTGGTTGAGTGATCAGAGCTCAGCTTCATCAAACAGCTTACTGAATAACATGATTCAGCGATGAACGAAAGGGGGTCTAATTTCCGTGATTTGCCAGGACTATCTTGTCACTAGACTTTTAATTAGGTTACAAATTGGGTTATATCCCATATAATGATCGCAAATTTTGCATAGGCAAAGATGAAATCGTGGCTTTCAACAGTAGTATCGCTCACGACAGAGCACGTATTTAATTTCTATATCAGTTACATGGTTGACGTGGTGTCCGGTCTCGCATCAGATTCTAGACAAAAGAATTCGAGTTCTCATACTGTTATGATTGTTTCTATTCATCACATGGCAATTTTATATACCACCGACACTGTTCATAGGTGAGAGTGTCGATGTCGGACACCGACACCCGTCTGACACCTCCTGACATCCATGTCGGTCGTGTTGACCACGTGTCAACGTTTCGACACTTGGTCAATGCGACCAACACTCGTGTCTGGCGCGTCGGACACATGAAGCTTCTTAAAAAAGAGTCAAAACTTAATATCGGCAGTTTGAAACTTTGAAATCCTAGGTATCGTAGAACTGCAACCCCATCGTCGCTTTTCCCTTTTCTTCTTTCTGAGTTGTGAGAATGACTCAACTTCTAAAAATTTAGAATTAACTACTCGACAATGCTAGCTTTCAGACTTATTATGAAAGATAAAACCTTCTAATCTCGTTTGGTATCGTTTGATGATGCCATGCCTTTAACTTTCCATTGATTTTTTCAGAATATGATATATTTTTATATTTTACAATTCTTGAGTTTGTCAAATTGTTGGCATAAGTGAAATTTCGCCAACTATAATTCGAATTAGTGCATATAATACCTATTTCGGCTTTATTTATTTTTTATATTTAAAAAAACATTTAATATAACGTGTTTTTATTTTTGAAAAATGGCATGCGAGCATGTGGCGTGTCGTGTATCGGTGTAGCTGCTATGTCACCCCCCACCGGGCGCTGCGAAGTTTCTGCCCATGCCACCTGTGAGCAGTGCCTCTTCGTTGAAAACGCGTTACTTTGGACGGGTAAGAAACTTCGCAGATAGTGCAGCGAAAGTGACTCCTCCCTCACTCGGTTTCATTACAAGTAAAACTCACTTCTCTTCGATTTCGAACAATTTCTCCATTGTTCTTTGTTTTTTCCCCGGAACTACTAGTCTACTACCAGAGAAACTTGTTCTTCTTCTTTCCTTTCCTGTTTCATCTGCTCTTCTTCTTCTCCTTCCTCGTTCACAATGCCGTCCGACCGAAGCGGATCACAGACGCGACTAGCGAAGATTTCCGCCCACCTAGGGCCGACGTCGGGCTACAAGTACGACGTGTTCTTGAGCTTCCGAGGGCCCGACACTCGCCTCACCATCGCGGATGTCCTCTACGAAAGTTTAGTCAGAGCAGGAATAAGCGTCTTCAGGGACAATGAAGGGCTTACCGTAGGCGAGAGTATTGGACCGGAGCTCGAGCGCGCGATCAAGGACTCGAGGATCCACGTGCCGATCTTCTCAGAAGGTTACGCATCCAGCGCGTGGTGCCTCCAGGAGCTCGCGCGCATGGTGAAGTGCCGGAGAGAATCCGCGGGACACGAAATCGTGCCCGTCTTCTACGGCGTGAGTCCTTCAGACGTCAGGCTCAAGAGAGGTTCGTACGGCGAAGACCTGGTTTGGCACGAGGGGCGTTACAGTGAGGAGACAGTGCGAGAGTGGAAGGAGGCTCTAAAGGAGGTCGCAGATCTGAAAGGATGGGACGCACGAAACACGCCGTAAGTAAAAGAAAGAAATGGCCATCGCACCCCCTTATTTATTTTTTTATTTATTATGGTGAAGGTTCCACGTCACGGTTGATGTCATGATACCGAAATGTTTGGTACGAGACATTTTAAGGCTTCTTCCGTGTTTTTGGACCAACGTGCTTGATTAGAAATGAACTTCGAGGTAGTCTCTGTCTCAGTCTGGGTTGCTGTTTTGTGCTATTTCTGAGATTCAAACACTAAAAATATTCATCGAGAGACAACACAATCCATTTTGCTGATAATCAACAACACGAATTCACTAGGTTAAATTCTCTTCCCTTAAGACTATGTGAAGGCTACAAGAAATCCTTTGAAGGGATCACCGTCATGAATTCCAGCCCAAGGATTAAAAGTATGCTGTAAAGGATTTCTAGATTGATATATGCTTGTATATTATCGTCATAGTTGCTCCTCTTTTCTTCCGAGATGATGATTTCATTATGCACGGCAGGCTTGGTAAACTTGCTACAGATCTTGTTCGAGAGCTTTCTATTAAGCTGAAGAAGAGATGCAAGGTTCTTCCAGATCAGTTAGTTGGAATTGATGATCGAGTCAGAGACGTGATGCAGATGTTGGACTGTGGCTCCCTGGATTTACGATTCATTGAGGTGTACGGGTTTCCAGGAATCGGCAAGACAACTCTTGCCAAGGCGGTTTACAATGAGCTATCTTCTCGGTTTGACGGTTGCAGCTTCCTTTCGGACATCCGAGAAGTATCACGAAACCTTGGTATCGTGAGCGTGCAGAAACAGCTGTTATCCGATATCCTGAAGACTAACCAGATGTCCCTAGATGTCCATGATGTCGATGACGGTGTCAGCATGATACGAGAAAGATTTCGCAACAAGAAAGTTCTCATTGTTTTGGACGATGTGTTCGACACAAAGGAGCTCATGGAACTGACGGGGAATTGTGGCTGGTTTGGCCTAGGAAGCAGGATTATCATCACAACTACGAATCGGGGTCTTCTGTCGACAGAAGTAATGGGACAACGAGATAATGTCCCATTTCTTCCTAAAGAGTATTACGCTTATGAGATGACGGAGATGAATCCTTGGCATGCTCTTCAACTTTTCAGCAAGCACGCCTTCGGAGAACACCTACCTCCAGATGATCTAGAAACTATTTCCAGTGAAATAGTGGCCACTATCGGAGGAGTTCCTTTGGCTCTTGAAGCTTTGGGTTCTCTCCTTCGCAACAAAAGCCCCGAGATATGGGTAGAAACATTGAAACGTCTGAGGAAAGTACCTCATGTGACAGTCCAAGATACATTGGGCATATGTTATGAGGCATTAAGATATGAGGAGAAGCAAATTTTCTTAGACATTGCATGCTTTTTTATCGGCATCGATCGCAGTGTGGCATCACATATGTGGGAAGCTTGTGATTTGTTCCCTGAAACCGGAATTCCTACTCTCGCTGATATGTCTCTGTTGAAGATAGACCATAACAATAAACTTTGGATGCATAACCAAATCAGAGACTTTGGAAGGGATATTGTTAGAAGGGAGTGTCATGCGGCTGTAGAAAATCGGAGTAGGGTGTGGGATCATGAGGAAGCTCTCAGCGTACTTCTTGAGCAGGTAAACAGTTATTATTATTATTATTTATTTATTTTTTGGTTAAACAGGTAAAAAGTTATTGATACAAGTAAAACTGCAATTTCCTCGGTAAAAAGTGGATGGAATTCTGGTTTTAGTAAGACTTCACTGCCCTCCCCTCCGTGTGCACAAGCACAAGTATCTCTGTTTGATGTTAAAGGTCACTGACGCTTGCTATCTTTGCTAGAGTGATCACCAGCGAAAGACCGATGTTGAAGTACTTCGCTTACAATTCCCAGAGGTACAGACGCTTACAAATCAACAATTTGCTGCTCTGCCAAAGCTAAGGGCTCTTGATGCTGGAGGGGTAAACTTCACTGGAGATTACAAGAATGTTTTCAGAAATTTGAGGTGGCTATCTTTGGATCGTTGTCCTGCAGACTTCTATGCAGCCAATTTCTCTCCAGGCAAACTAGTCGTTCTCAAGCTTTCTCACAGTGAACTTAGAGATGATTGGCCCGGATGGCACCAAATCACAGTATGGACATTTACACATGCATCTGTGTCTATTCTTACTGTTTTATCGAATATGCCTGCAATTGCTCATTCCCTTTCCGGTATTCTGGTGGTCAACAGAAATCATCAAAGCTGAAGGTACTGGAACTTGAAGGATGCAGCCGCTTAACCAGATTTCCCTCTCTCTCTGCCCGCTCGAGCTTGGAAAGATTGGTTGTACGAAATTGCGAAAGCTTGGTCGAACTTGATGAATCGATTAGTAAGCTAGGGCAATTAAATTACTTGGAAATAGATGGGTGCAAATCTCTGAGAGAGTTGCCCGAAGAAGTCGGTCGTCTGAAGGCTTTGAAGGAGCTGATTATTAGAGGGACAGTACTTGGTCCTGTGGGTTCGTATCTTCCCCCCTCGATCGGTAATCTGCGGTCTTTGACAAGACTAGAGATGGAAAGTGTCGGCATTAGCGAACTTCCACACACAATTGGAGAGCTAAAGGATCTTAAAAGCTTGCATTTGTCCAGATGTCATGAGCTAAGAAAGCTTCCAGACTCAATTGGGGGATTGGAGTCACTGGTTGAGTTGGATCTGTCTTGTACCAAAGTAACAGAATTACCTGAGTCGATTGGATTCGTGAGGAAGTTGAAGGTGATAAGGCTAGATCATAGTGGGATAAGCAAGATCCCGGCGACTATAGGCATGATGGAGAATCTTCAAGAATTTCATGCTGAAAAATGCTTGAATTTGGAGGGAGATGTTCCTAGTGGACTGGGGAGTCTCTCCTTTCTGAGAATCCTGAACTTATCCGGCACTCGCGTTCGATCTGTGCCCACAACAATCAACCAGCTTCCTCGTCTCCGGGAACTCGATTTGAAAGGTTGCCATGAGCTTAAACGAATCCCGAATCTTCCCCCCAGTTTGATTAACCTGTATGTCGAGTCTCGCTCACTAAAGACATTCCCAGACCTCTCAAACCTGACCAATTTAGTCAATCTAATTGTATCTGACTACTCTGATGATTCTCTTTCTAGCCCATGGGATGCCGATTCTGTCCAAACTCCAAACCTGAAATGGGTTGGGAGGTCCTCTAGACTGGAGACGCTGAAACTGGTTCATAAAAGCATCACTGCACCACCGGAGGAGTTAGCTTCCCTTCCTGGCCTGGAGAAATTGGCTTTGTCTTGTTTTGACCTACGATCGCTCACTCAGCCGCTTCCTCCCACGCTGTCCGTGTTGAAGCTTATAAACTTCAACTCATTGGCAGAATTATCTCCCCGTTCAGACTTGAAAAATTTGTCAAGTTTGGAGCTATGTAAATCGTGGCTGATGGAAATTCCACTCAATCGGTTCGGACAATTGGAGAATCTGAGGGAACTGACCGTGTCGAACTGCGCATTTCTTGGGCGGTTATCCTGTCTGTCAGGCTTGAAGGAACTCAGAGAGCTGCGCTTGTTGAACTGCCCGAAGCTAGTTGAAATCCAAGATCTCGACGAACTGGAATCGCTGGAAGCTGTAAGGATTGAGCAGTGCCGTTCCCTGTTAAGGTTGCCTAATCTCTTGAAGTTGAAGAAGTTGAGGGTCATGGAAATCAGATCCTGCAGATCATTGCCGAGTTTGCCTTTTCTATGTCGGGTAGCTTTCGAAGATTGTCATCTGGTAGTCGATGGGTGCGAAAAGCTGGCCAACCACAACGGCCCTTTTTGGCTTCACAAGTACAAAAGGCAATGTCCGAACCCCTGCTCGCGCCTATGAGTCGGAGAGCAGAGAACACTCGCCCTGTCCCGTTCGCTTGTACTTTCTCTTTCCTTCTATTTCCCAGGTTGTGCTCTTCTTTCTTCTCGAGTTCCCAGTTAGCAGCATCCTCTGGATTGACAGGAGGTGCTAACGTGTGTAACAAGACATTACATATGCATAAGCAGTCTAGTTAATTTCTCTCTTTAGTCTTCTATCTTACCGTGAAGTGTGAACTAACGCAGCAACCTCGCTTTGATCTAATTCACTCGTTCAGATGTTCTTCCGTTCGGGATTTTGATGAACAGTTTGAAAAGGTGCTTGACGAGCGAAGACGAGACTCTTATTGACGGGTTGGAGTTGCAAGGCTAAGTGTATTACAACACATTTAGCTTATTAAAGTAGATAATTGGGCAAATGAGATATCTTAAAACTCAGTTACAACTCTTTGACAGTTTATTTATTTATTTGTTTCTTTTAATTTATTTTCCTACTAAGCCGGTGGAGACACCGGCCGACCCTCGCCAGTCACGGGCGAGGCCGCGAAGCCCTCTCATGGCCCTTGCCTAGTCACAGGCGAGGCTGCGAAGCCCTCTCATGGCCCTTGCCTAGTTGCCGCCTGGGTCAGGGCTCCAACTTTTTTTTTTTTAACTATATAAAATTTAAGATTACCAGATATTTTTTAAAATTATAAAAATTGTCCACAATAATTTAGCAAAATGATTTTTTTTTCCAAATTTATGATAAATAAGTTTTTTTGAATAAACCAAAAATGAAAGTGTTTTAATAATACAAATCTGGTAATGTGTATGGGTTGAGAAAATACGCATAAATAGATCATAAATGAATTTATAGTTTAAGTTGGATCGGATGATAAAATTATTTATGATCCGACCCAAACTCGATCTAGTGTAAACATTTGAGTGGTGTATTATGCAAAATTTGCTAGCCCAGGTCGGAATAATAATAATATGAAGAGTCGCTGCTTCTGAGCATAGGCAGCGCATGTGCTCGATCGCTCACTGGGCTCTGCATAAAAATTATATGCGAAGAACCATGCATGAGTGAGAATAAACTTCACTTCTCTTCGATTTCAAGCTATTGCCTTCTAGTTTCTATCTTCCTCAACTAAGTGCCGGAGAGAATCTGCAAGGCGAGAAATCACCCCCGTAATACTCCGTGTTAGAAAGTACAACCCAAAAGATTAAGCTATTAGGTAGAGGGATAACACATGAATATAAAGAGCATATAGAAAACATTCTCAAGCGATGTGGGACAACAAACAACTTCAACACTCCGGATGTCAGGCTCGGGATGGGGTTGCACGGCCAGGCCCTGTTCAAGCACGAGCGGCTTTACGATCAGGGGAAGGCACGAGAGCGGGGAGGCTCTAATGGAGGTCGCAGATCTCAAAGGATGAGACCCACGAGACGCACCGTAAGTAAAAGAAGCGACTTCAATGGCCATTACACCCTGAAAGTATGTTCTAGAGGATTCCTAGAGATGCTGGTATATTGCTGATATAATTGCTCCTGTTTTCTCCTAAGATGATGATTTTATTATGCATGGCAGGCTTGGCAAACTCATTAAAGATCTTGTTCGAGAGCTTTCTATTAAGCTGAAGAAGAGACAAAAGGTTCTTCCCGATTATATAGTTGGAATCTATGATCGAGTCAAAGACTTGATGCGGCCGCTGGCCTGTGGCTCCCTGGACGAACGGTTTCTTGTCGTGCACGGGATGGGAGGCATAGGCAAGACAACCCTTGCCAAGGCGGTTTTCAATGAGATAGCTCTGCTGTTTGATGGCCGCAGTTTCCTTCCAGGCATCCGAGAAAGCTCACGAACCGATGGCATCATAAGATTGCAGAACCAGCTGTTATCCGATGTCCATGATGTCGATGACGGGGTCAACATGATACGAGAAAGATTTCGCAACAAGAGTATCCTCATCGTTCTTGACAATGTGGATAACAGAGAGCAGCTCATGGAACTAACAGGGATCCGTGGCTGGCTCGGCCCAGGAAGCAGGATTTTCGTCACGACCAGGAATGTGGGTCTTCTGACTAAGGATTATTATGCATATGAGATGATGGAAATGAATCCTTGCCATGCTCTTCAACTTTTCAGTAAGCATGCCTTAGGAGAAACCCTGCCTCAAGTTGTGGGCAGAAATATTGGAGTGTAACGAAAGTGCCTGATAGGAGATTCCAAGAGAAGTTGAAGTTAAGTTATGAGGCATTTAGCGTTGAGGAAAAGCGGATTTTCTTAGACATCGCATGCTTTTTCAACAGCGTAGAGAGCACAGCCGCAACATTTGTGTGGAAAGATTGGGGTCTTTTCCCTGAAAGCGGGACTTGCTGCTCTCACTGATATGTCTCCGTTGAAGAGACCATCGCAACATTCTTTGGATGCATGATCTGATCGGAGATCTTGGAAGGGAAATTGCCCGAGAGGAGAATTATCTGAATGCAGGAAGTCGAAGCAGGTTTTGGGAATCCAAGGAATGCCTTCGCCTACTTTGTGAACCGGTAAGGTCATTGATACGAGTAGAACTGCAATTTCCTTGGTAAAATGTTGGCAGAATTTTGGTCTTAGTAAGAGTTCACTGCCCTCTGTGTGCACAAATTTCTGCGTTTGATGTTGAAGTCCACTAATGTTTGCTATCTTTTGCCAGATTGATTACCAGCGAAAGAGCAATGTCAAATTACTTAGGTTACAAGTCCCAAGAAATTGCTGCTCTCCCAAAGCTAAGGTGTCTTCATGTTGAAGGGGTAGACTTCACTGGCGATTATAAGAATGATTTCGGGGAATTGAGATGGCTATCTTGGGATCGTTGTCCTGCAGATTTCAATGAGACCAATTTCTCTCCAAGCAATCTAGTCCTTCTCAAGATTTCTTGTAGTGAACTTAGAGATGAGTGGCCCGGATGTCACCAAATCAAGGTATGATCAGTTACGCATGCGTCTATTTCTGTTCTTACTGTTTTTGTCGAACATGTCTGAAATTGCTCATTGCCCTTCTGGTATTCTGGTGACCAACAGAAATAATCCAAGTTGAAGTTTCTGGAACTTCTAGACTGCAGTTGCTCACCCAGGTTGCCGGACCTCTCTGCCCTATCGACATAGGAAACGTTGACTATACAAAATTGCCAAGGCTTACTTGCAAATCGATGCGTGCAAAGCTCTGAGAGAGAGTTTTCCTGCAGAAGTTGGTTGCCTAAAGGCTTTGAAAGAGCTGATTGTGAGAGGGACAACACTTGGTCCTGATGGTTCGTATCTCCCCCACTCGATCGGTAATCTGCAGTCTTCGGAAATCCCAAAGATGGAAAGTGTTGGGATTAGCGAACTTCCACACTCAATTGGAGAGCTAAAGGATCTTGAACACTTTTGTTTGTCCAGGTGTTGTGAGCTAAGAAAGATTCCAGACTCAATTGGGGGAGGGGCATCACTATTTGAGTTGGATCTGTCCTTTCTGAAAATCCTGAACTTATCTTACACTCGCATTCGATCTCTGTCAACAACAATCAACCAGCTTTCTCATCTCAAGGAACTTCATTTGGAAGGTTGCCATGAGCTTAAACGAATCCCGGAGCTTCCCGCCAGTTTGATTAACCTGAATGTCAAGTCTCACTCGTTAAAGACAGTCCCAAACCTCTCAATCCTGGCCAATTTAATCAATCTAATCATATTTTATTCGGATGCACATGAGTTATGTCAGAGAAGTTACACATTAGATAATTAATGTGATGTAGAGTAGTTAATATATTAAAATTGGTTCATAACTCATTAACTTAAGTTTTTTAATAAAGGTAGGCGTAACTTGATATATTGACGGGCTCGTACATGAGCTCCTTCTTGATGATTTTCTTGGGCGAAGGTATCGGACTTCTGCTGCGTGCTCCATTGATATTGGCTTCTATTGCTGGAGACACGGCCTCAAGCGACTAGTTCTGTCTTGTCTTCTTGACCTGGAATCCCTCATTCATCCGGTTGCTGCTAAGGATGAAAAAGATGGTCTTGGAAGAATTATACTTCTCGCTTGAGAAACTTGTCAACTTTAGAGCTAGGTATATCGTGGCTCATAGAAATTCCGGTGAGTCGGTTCGGACAATGGGAGAATCTGAGGGAACTGATCTTGTCGAGATGTGCATATGCGGTGCCGTTGTCCTTATTGTCAGGATTGAAGAAGCTCAATGAGTGTTGTGCGTGTTGAACTGCCCGAGGCTGGTTGAGATCCAAGGTCTCAACGCACTGGAATCTCTGGAAAGCATAAGGATTGGCCAGTGCAGCTCCCTAGTAAAGGTTGCCTAATCTCCTGAAGTTGAACAAGTTGAGGACCATGGAATTTAGATCCTGCAGATCATTAGCGGGTTTGCCTTCTCTCTCTCTCTCTCTCGGTAGCCTTCGACGATTGTCATCTAGTAGTCGACAGATGCGATAAGCTATCCGACCAAAAATGGCCCTTGCTGTCCCCGGTTCACGCCTATGAGCCGGAGGACCAGGACGGGGAACAATCAGCCTTGTCCTGTTTGCATACAGTTTCCCGGAGAATGAGATTGCTTTGTCAGAGATGATTTGCTGGTACTTTACTTTCACCCGGGCTTGGTCTTCTTTCTTCTCAACTGTCCAGCTAGCATTCTCTGGATTAAACAGAGGAAGCTCAGGTTTTGAAAGACATAACTTCTTATCTGACTATTAAAATCGGACGATCTTTGTAAAACTGCCAACATATATGGAACTGCAAGCTGCTACTATTAGTGATGGGCATTGGCCAATGAATAGGTTCCGGACGTAGACTCCGAAATCGAACCTGTTATAATCGGTTCTAAATTTTTTGAACCTAGAACCTATCATGTTTATCCTGTGCCCCGAAAAGTATTTTTGGAAAGTCAAAATGACACAAATAGTCCCTAAACTTTAACAGAATGTGCAATCTAGTCCCTGAGCTTTTAATTTATTCAATTTAGTCCGTGAACTTTAACAGAATGTGCAATTTGATCCCTAAATTTTTGATTTGTTCAATTCAATCCCTAAACTTTTAGTAAATTTTCAATTTAGTTCAAAGACTATATGAAAATGTTCAACATTATATCTAATTTTAAATTAACAAACGGGCTATATTGAATATTTTTCTATAATTTAGGGATTATATTGAGCATACACTAAAAGTTTATGGACTAAATTGAACAAGTCAAAAATTTAGGGATCAAATTACACGTTCTGTCAAAGTTCAGGGACTAAATTGAACAAATTAAAAATTTATGAGCCAGATTGCACATTCTGTCAAAGATTCATGGACCATTTATGTAAATATATCTTTTGGAAACTACTCTATTTTTTGGTCCAGATCTAATGTATATGAGATAAACAATTTTTCTTTTTCTTCTTTTATTTCATTTTTTCGGCAAAATAATATGAGAGACAATAAAACCATTTAAAGTAAAAGATAAATAACGAAATCATTATCCTTCAAAAGCAACAATCCATAGTATGAGCAATAGAAATTACAATCTATCAAAAACAGAGAACGAGTGACGGATGAGACTAGATTTTTTTTTTCTTTTTAACGATGGCTAAAAATTGATTTCAAAATCGACCCGATTTCTAGGTACTTGGAATCGAGAACTGGCTCGATTCCAATCAATTCTCAAAATTTAAAAGTTGTTCTCTAACCAGTTTGAATGGAAATCGATTTTTGAATTTTTTTCGGGTGGTTTGATCTGGGTTTCAGGTAAATTCGATATGGTCGAACATCCCCAACTACTATGTGGGGATTCCAATCGATTTTTTTTTTTTTTGGTCGAATGGTTCCAATCATATTTGGATGATCTTTCGTTTACCATTTTTGTTTTAAATGAAATAGCTCTTTGCAAACCAACCCCCACCGCCCCTTCTGAACCCAACCAGGCTGCCAAAAACCTCACTTAACCCCTCTCTCTCTCTCTCTCTCTCTCTCTCTCTGATTCGAGGAATCGATTGAAGGTCGATGGAGGCAAATGCGGTTCTGCTTACATGCGCGCCTCGTCCACCGTATCTTCCCTCCGTCTCGAGCTTCCCCATCTCGCGATTGAGCCCCAAGCACTCCTCTTCCATAGGTCTGCTCCATCGCGTCCTTCTTCGCTCGATTCTCCAACTCCAAACTTCGGTGCTCATTTCTAAAGTTTTCTCGTTCTGAATTTTTTTTTTTCCTTTTTTTGCTGGGCAGGTTTGAGGAAGTGCTCGACGAGCAAAGACGATACTCTTATTGATGGGCTTCCCAAGGAGTACTATGACGACGTGGGGTGTTGCCATCTCGTTCTCTGAATTCCTCCTTCCTGATTTGTCGTGGAGTTTTGATTGTTGTCCGTCCGTCGTCTACTTCAAGTCTGGCATGAGTAAAATTATGTGTCCAAATCCAAAGTGATGATGGGGAAACTGTTTGAGCTAATCTGAAATCTTGTTGCAACGATAATTGAGGAGCTTTTTCTGTACCAGGCTACCTTACTTGTACTCTACTTGAAATCTTGTAATCATTTTGACATGGAAAGGCGCAATTTTTCTCCCTAAAATGACGAGGCATAATCTTGAAAACCATAAAGCATAGAACTCGTGAAAGGAAGCTCTTGAGGGTCAAGGACCTTGTTTGTAGTGTGCATCGACGTGCGTGACCGGGAGTGCTTTCTGTATAGCATGAGGTCGGACGTTTGAGTCCTGAAACATAATATAGATGATAGGAGGAAAATAATATCGTATCACAACTGCAAGATTTCTGATGTTCTAGGTCGAGAATTGCTTTGTTAGGCATCCTGGACTCATGAAAGTCTTTGGCCAGACAAAAAACTTTCTCTGATGGAACAGGATAAGCTTAGACTGTCATCCAGATTCAGTTGTTTGAACTCTTCTAACGATCAAATTTTCTACTACAAATGCCTGTGCTTGCAAATAGATGTGCTGATTAAATCTCGTCAAGGGATAGGTGATTCTTCTTATTTTCTGATATCTTTATAAGCCGTTGCTTTATTATATAGATAGCGGGTTTGTTATCTTGTAGCAACTGGAAACGATCGATCGTCATTTACTCTTTTTGTTAAATCTGTAAAGGTTTTCTTTGTGCCAGGAATGGCAAGCTCGTCAAAGAGAGAAGACGAAGGAGCTGCATCGTAGGCGACAGGAGGAAGACGAAGAAGAAGAAAGAAAGGTTGAGGAGTATCGTGAAATTGGAACGAGGTTGAAAGATTATCCTGAAGAAGATGTTCGAAAGGCAAGAAGATTAGTATCAAGCTTTATCAGATCGGAGGAAGAAGTTGAAGAGGTGTTTTGGTATTCTCTTACTGTTTCTTATTTTGGTTCATTTATTTTCTGGAGACTCTGGACGATTATAAGCATGAATCACTTTGATCCAACCATCCTTGTGTACTTGATAGCTTGTGTTCAGAACTATAACAGACTGTTTTGAGCATATGTATGGACAAGGCCACATCATAACCAAGTTAGAAGTTCTAATGGGATGCTTTTGTTCTGTTCATTGGGGGAAAACCATTGTATTGTGGACTACGGTTAAATAGTGATAGCCAAGCTACTAACTATTGTCATGCTAGTTCCTCTTTTCGATGATGCATGGAAGTCGTCTTATCTTCCATCAAAAACGTTTTGCTGAGTTCTTCAATTCTTGATATAGTAATTTAGCCTGAGTAGTTCTGAATTGGCCGCCTCTTCAATTTCTTCTCTGGAACTCATTTCCTCCGTTATTTTGCATTTTCCATTGTTGCTGGTTGTAGATGGTAATGTTTGTTGGAGTTCTAGACCTGTGATTGGAGAATGCCTGAATGCTGACTCGTCTTATCCCCCATCTTCAGAAAATTGAAGAAGCTGCCGAGAGAGGAGAACTGACAGAACTTATCTTAATGGTTATCTGGAATCGGCTTGATCTTGCCAGACGTGATGTAAGTTTGCATCTCCCCAATATCTTAATGATGTATATTAAGGGATAGTGAAGCAGGTGGGTGGGAAAGTCAGGTGGGGATCGGGGAAGTAGGTTGAGACGTTGTTAGCTGGTGTAGATTATTCTTTTCAGTGTGGTCTCTTTCTCCTTATTAATGTCTGAATGATAGTTTTCTTCTTTTAGGATGAAAAGGATGCAGTTAGAAGTCTTGACCTCTTATACAGGAGGGTTGAGGTATGCTCCACTTTTACTGTACTTCCAGTTCCATGTTTGATTGAGTAATTAGGAGAAGGGGGTACACCATCACAAGTTATTTGATTTGGCAACTTGTGCTTCTGAGGGAATGATAAATAATCATTCAAAACTCTTGCTGTCGTCAATATATTGTCTCAGAATTGCTCATACTAACAGTCTTATAGCTGTATGATCTTCCTATAAGACAACAGCTCAGCTTCTCCAACCCCCTCTTATTCCAGTTGGCATTATCATATAGACCATCTCATCCATGTTGATATGTTTTAAGTGTAACCGAAACATCCTACTGGAGTGTTCCTGAAGATACTTTGGGAAACCCAAAATCACTTCTGAGACCGTCGAGCCATGTAGCTTTGAAAAGTAAAAATGCTCTTGATTTTGGCTGTAATCTCTGGAATAATTGCAATTTAGAATTCTTTCAAGTTAAATTTCTTATCGTGAGATCCCTTTTCTTTGAATGAATTGTTCATGTTTTCCAAGTCTCTCTATAACCCAAAAAATTAAACTATGTGTACATTGGCACTTTGACCTAAGAAACTTACGAGGTCTAAATTCTCTTACATGTTAGACTGAAATTTTGAAACGGGAGGCCTCTCCTGCCATGAGACTGCTCAACGAGCTTTTGAATATGCATGATGGTTTTGATAATGAAGGATGGCTGAAGGAATGTAGAAAGCTGATGGTGGATACCTTTCCACGAGAGGATCCATTTAGCATTTTGGTTCCAGCTGGACTTGACATCGATAAGGTATGCTTTTGTTATGGAATGCATGGTGATTAATTGAATGGGAACTTTTTTTTTTAGGTGACTAAATACAGTGAATTAGAACTTGTTTATCCTGCTTGTGTCATCAATTCATATGTTCGTGGATGATGCTCTTTTGAAAGATCGTAGTAATTGTATTCTGCAGCATCAAGGGCCACTTCGACCCTCATTTGAGGATGATGCTCTTTTGAGGGTAGATTTTGTTAGAGAGGTTGATGAACTGCTGCAAGAGGTTCGTGCCGAACAAAGTGAATGGCAAGATGCTCCAGGGTTGGACCCTGAATCTGTTGCAAGTAGGTTGAAGCAGCAGGAGAAGCAACAAACAATACACCAAGTAGAAGCTCTGCTCGATTTGGCTATCAATTTGAAATGGTAACAAGATCAGTATATAACCTACTTTCACCGTTACTAGACGAAGCAGCGCTAACCATAAGCAAATTGAGGAACTCAATATTGAGCTGCGAAATTGGCTTGGCTTGAGCTGCCGCACCAGCAATGCCCCTTGAGTCAATCAGCCATTGACTGTACTCATATCAGTATGAGTTGTGTTTTAGGGTACTTATAGTGGTTAGGATGATTATGACTCTGTCCATAATTGGCTTTCTTGTAATTTCCTTTCATTAAGCTGTGTATGGAATTCCTTGTAGTAGGCTACTTTTCACTGTGTCTGACAATCGAAGAGCAAAACGAACCTTGACTTTGAGTTAGTGTCGATAGAATACCGTCGATAGAATCATGACACCTGAAAGAACTCAATGGGGGAAATTTTTCCGGAGATTTTGTTCCCTTGTTGACATGAGCAATTAGTTATCTTTAATCTTCTTAGTGATTTGGCTCTGTCTACTGAAAAAAATGAACCTATTATCTTTTATGACTCTCAACATGTAATGTTTCATCGTGGAGAAAGTTTGCACGGCCTCTATGGCAATAAACATGCCTCCAAGGTCATCTTTATGTTTCGATAACCTATGCCCAGTGTAGGAAGAGCAAGTAAATCCTTGAAATTTCAAACAATCTGCGTCTCGAACAAGGCATGCACTAAGTAAAGAGCCATCTTTACCAAAATTAGAGTGATTATTGAGTTTATCTTATACATTCATGTGGGAACAACCGGCCCTCGAAGGGTTCCGCTATTACAATGTACCCCGGTCATTTATTATCTACACTTTGTAGAAAGAAAGGATCCATCTGTCTTAAGTACAAAAATGATAGGCGAGAGGAAGTTGTCAACCACCTTGGCTGCGCGAATTGAATAGAGCACAACTGTGAGACTTGATTTCATAGGCAAACAGTCCGCCCATCTGCTCGAGCAAGGGCTCTCCATCAGCCAAGAAGAACCCCGGATAAGGTAAAGCCGTGTCGATCATGCGATGCCAGGTCGTGCCCTCTGGAGGAACAGGAAGAATGACAATCTCTGAATTTTGACCCGCATTAAACACGATAAACAAATCGCCAAACTCATGAGATGTCTCAGAGCTTGACTGGCTTTCTGCTTTTTCTGTCTTCAAGGTCATGGAGAGGAACTTACATGACGGATCCTCCCACTTTGGGGGAGACTGGTTACTTCCATGCCAATCGATATTCTCTTCTTTCAAAAAATTACTACTCTGAAGCAGGTCAGCTCGTCTCCTTCTAAATGAATTCAAGAAGGAAATGAACTGCGTCGTCTGGATGCCAAAGCCTGTTTTCAGGGCGTTCCAGTCAAAAGACTTTCTGTCGACATAAGCAGGGGAACCTCCGGTAGATTGCCCACACTCGTCGCCCATGTTAAGAACGGGGACACCCAAGGAAATGTATAAGATGAAGAGGAAGTTCCGGATTTGTTTGAGCCTTCTTTCAAGGACAGCACGTTTATTAGTTGGACCTTCCTCACCACAGTTCCAACTCAACTCTGCTGCGAGCTGACCACTGCTGAAGCTGACTAAATCGACGAGTGGAAGTCCGAAATTGCGAGAAACATAATTGAATGAAAATGAGGGACCTCGACCATCAGAAAATATGTCCCCACTCCCGCACAATCTCGTTGCGAGGTCACTCAAGAGCCCTTCACCTCTCAAAAATTTTCTTATATCAGTACAGAATTTTGTATTCACTTCTGCCCATCTCTTCCAATGAGGAAAATGGACATCCATTGTCGCTTCGTTAATGGGGTCCCAGCAATCCGCGATGATTTTTGTCCTTGACAGTACTGGATCAAAAGCAATTGCTTCAATCAAAGGAGGCCGAGATAAGGATTCTCCATGAAAGCCTCTCAACAAAGATGAAGCATTGATGAAACAGAAGCCATCAACATGAAATTCAGTCACCCAGTACCGAAGACTATCGAGGATCATCTGCTGAACAATCGGATAGTTACAATTCAGAGCATTCTCCTGTTTCAATTCTACCGGTCCATTCACATAATAGGACAAATCATCAATACCTTGCAATGCTCCAGCATCAGCAGTATGGGTGAAGACTACTTCAAGAAAAACCTCTATTCCATTCATATGCAATCTCTTCACCATATCCTTCATTGATTCAATTGTGCACATGGGGTTATTGGAAGGCCCAAACAGACTCGCTGGGGAAAAGAAGTGGCAAGGAAAATATGGTCCCTTTTTCTCATCATAAGAGAAAGTTGGCTCTAAAAGCACTGCATTCACCCCAAGATCTTTTAGATGATCCAGCTTCTGAGATAAACCAGAAAATGTCCCAGCAATATCAGCAGATAGTGAACTAGACTTGTGCTCTGTGAAGCGCTTCACATTCAAGCTATAAACTGTCAACTTTTCCAGTGGTATGTTGGGATGGACATCGCCAGACCAATCAAAAGCGGGTTCTTTCATCAACAGTCCACGGTAATTTACACTAGATCCTTTATCCTTGATTCTTGACTTCACGACATTCTTGCAATATGGATCCAGTAATGTGCGGGCTGACTCATTCTGGTCTATACTTTCTCCCCTGCATCGGAAAGCATAGCTCTTGTAGGTCTCGGCTCTTTCCAGTGACACATGCCAAATATCACCTGATCGATGAACATATGGATCCAGATCAAGCTCTAAAGCAGGCAATTCTTCTGATGAGTCATCATATAAGCACAGAACCAGACCTTCTGCAATTCTCGAAAAGATAGAAATATTCAGCAAACCATCAGTTGCAAAGGAAAGACCCAATGGAAATGGTTTACCGCGACCTAAACCAACTGGAACACAAAATTTTGTTCCCCTGTGACTTCTAATTTCCGAACCACTTGAGTTAACCTCCAATGCAGACTTCAAAAGAAATGAAAGAAAGAAGGGGATTTGCTTTGCTTCAAATTCCAGTTCGAGTGTGTATGTGCCAAGAGAAATTTGATTGAATAGCGTCTCAAATGCCCTCCCATCAGGAGATGAGTCCTGAAAGTCCTCTGTCATGTAGCATCTAGAATCTGATCTGTAGACACCCCAAGACAGTATTAATCTATCGCTACTGCTATGTGATTGCGGCAATGAAACCAGAATATGCACGGCATGTTTCAAGTTTTTCTTTCCTGCAGAAACCTTCACTTGATCACCAGTTTCTGTCCTGAATAGATAAGTGGACTCCTCCTCTAGTTTGCCAACCTCTGTGGTAAGAGTGAATGTCTGCTCAGTTGGTTCAATTGAAACACGTGCAGCACATACTTTCAAGCTAACATTGTGAGGAATCCTCGTGACATCAGTCATGAATCCTTGGCATAACTGCTTCTTGCCACTAGCCATTCTATCAAGGGTACGGGACATTGTGCTTCTTGTGAGAGAACTGGGTGATGAAGTTAACTTGGATACTTCGGTTGCTCCACAGTTTAGACAGCATACCCTAGTCACAAATGATGGATGAAGAGCAGCCATCTATATACAGATATGACCAGGTTCTCACAATAAGGATATTTCTGCTATTTCCTGTTCAAAAACAGAACTTTCATTAACTTGATTTAAGGTACAACATACCACAACACTGCACTATACTGCCATTTGAAAACCACACAAATCACGTCCAATGTTTACGTGAATAAAACCTCCTTATACGAATCTGACAATAAACCTAAACCATTGACGAGAGTTATCCTAAAGCAATAGATCACCCCTATTCAAGATAAGTGGTACTAAGAATTCAGCATAGACACGGGCGCTCGACCTAGTGGAAGAAAAATCTCACTAAGAACGATTACTCTGGAGATATACATCAGATGTTACTCGAACTAATACCCACTTCGCATTGAAGTCCCTCGGTAACATTATGGAGTAAGTCAAAACATACACAAACCGGCCCAAAAGAAACAACTACGCTTGCATGCAAAACAGGAGCTGCCAACGAGTACAAACGATTCTACAAGCCTGTAATCTACTCAATCATAGAGTAAGTCACCGACAAAAAATGGGAGTTTGATTTTGCTAACTAGAGGTCACTAACACACTTGAAAAAATTACGACCCCATTTGTACAGACGTATCGCAATTCCAAGTGGGTTAGATCCCAAACTCCAGTTTCCCAATTCGTTTCAAAGAAACGCAACACCTAATCACATTGTAAGCACAATCCGCAAAAAGAAATAAACAGTAAGTTGATATCTTGAGAAGGAAAAAGGACATTAATTGTTCTTGAATAGTGACGCAACGAAATCACACGAAACGGATGTGTCAACATGATCTGGAACGCCTCAAAACAGCAAAAGAGAGGAGAAGAAGGCAAAGAAGTGGTAACGCAAGACGAGATACGTAGCAGGATCAAAAGGGGTGCAAGAATGGAACTCACATCGCACGGTTTTCGCAGCAAGAAGAACTGAAACCAGCGGACATTGCCTCCAGATGATCACTCACAGAGAGAGAGAGAGAGAGAGAGAGAGAGAGATTGGGAAGAGGTCACTTCGCAGTGAAAAGAAGAGAGTGGGAGTGGCAGGATGAGGGAGACGAAAACGACAAGGGGGGGTGCCTCTGTTTTCAAGATTTTGGATCTCCCTCCCTCTGACAACCGCACGATGCAAACCGACGATTAGTCGATTGGTTGAGCCTTGGCTAATCGCTAATCTCACCACGGAAAACGACTTCGGCCAGATGTATTAGCGTGGTAGCGCACACGTACCGACGCTGTACTAGAAAATTCTAGGGTTTGATTGTTTAGCTGGAACTGGCTGATTCGAGCAACTAGTATAATTCTTATTGTTTTTTTTTTATTTTTGATTTTATTTTTTTCCTCTCTATTTTATTATTTCTCAATGGTCGCTGATTTTGGCATGGTCGGCGACCAGCCAAAGGCGACAAATGTCGAGGATGGCCCTCGCCAACCTTAGGCGAGGTCACTCTCATTGTGATATGGAGAGGGGCGCCCTCCTCAATCTCGAGTAAGGTCAATCTTATCAGGATTTGGTAATATTAAAACTTATTATATAGTTAATGAGATTAAATTGAACATGTCTCAAAATTTCAGTGACCGCATTAAATAAATTAAAGATTTAGCGATAAAATTACACATTGATCTATAATTTATGGATCACATTAAACAAATTGAAATTTCATGAATCACATTGTACATTGAGCCAAAGCATATAAATTATTTGTGTAATTATCTCAATACTGTCAGGAGATTACGTGGATCCACCATAGTGTTCTTTTTTTTCCTCTAGGGAAAAATGCACGCTATAACTATCGTTAAAACAAAAAGAAAAAGAAAAAGAGGTTGATTTTGTCTTTTCATAGAAAAAGGTGTATAAAAACCCAAATAAAGTGCGAAAATTGGCTTCTCATGTATTCTTTTGGAAAAATTTCAAATAATAATATAAAGTATTTTCATTATCTCGTGATATGAATTGTACATTGTTACAAATAAAAATTCAAAATGGACATAGTTGTCTCAAATAAGGGCTTTGACACTAGCTTGCTAAATATTCTAGCTAGTCAAAATTTATTTTCGTTCAAAGACAATTTTTAATTCAAATTTTTTCTCATTTTTTTTCTTTGTTGTAATTGACGAGAGCAACTAAGCAAGAGCCTGCAAGCCCTTACCAGATCAAGCAAAGCTAGCCCTTGCCTGTTGGTTTCGAGGCTAGTCTCGCCTAGGGCAAGGGTGGCCCTTGCAAGATTAGGCGAGGACGACTCTCGCCGGCCTCTCAGAAAAGAAAATGATAGAAAAAAGTGAACAATAATAATAATAATAATAATAATAATAATAATAAAAGAAAATTACTTTGATCAGCTTCAAGATCGATGTTTCTTTGAGATTGGTATAGGCACTTCAAACCCTCATTTATAACAATATTTATTTCATATCCTTATTTGAAAAAATAAAATCCATGTAAAAAAATCTCATTTTTTTTCTTTCGTAAAAGCAGAGCTACAATGGTCCCGAAATCATGACTTTTCTTCTTTATTTAATCAAATAGGAATGTTCTTTTTCAGAATTCAGTCACTGAGCTGTCCATACCGCTGAACCAACGTCAGTTACTCGTGAGCCGACGATGCTTTGATCATATCCAACGCTCTTTCTGCTGTTAATAAGTGTTTGGATACCTAATCAGCTTGGGTCGCTGATCTTTGTTTTTTTTTTTACTTTGCTTAAAAGTATCTTAAGCCGAGTTAGAAAATGAGATGAAGGAAAAGTATGAGAGTGAAAAGAGATTTTACTCTTTCAATTTTGCACGTTTTCTTCCCCTTTCAATAAAATCAAACTTCGTTTATTTCGTGAAAGATAATGTTGCTGGAAAATAATTTCGACAAAAATTATTTTCAGGAAAAATGATTTGATTTTCCTGACACTTACCCGTTTCTTAACACTCAGTTGATATTTACCGGCACCGGAAAAAATTGGAACAATTAGATTGCGTGCCTTAGAATTCACAAATCAATCCTGGGATCTCCAACTCATGCAAATCTTAATTTCTGCTAGAAGTGCCCCCATACAACCCACGTAAAATTGGGTTGTAGCCGTACAACTGGGAGAGGAGAGGAGAGGTGATTCTGCACCCGGACCATCAATTTCTGAAGTTACTACAACCGCGGGCGACTATGGGATGTACATCTAAGAATCTCGTTTCCTTCTATTGACAAATGATGGGTCAAAACCCTCGTGCTTGTACAATAATTGTGCAAAGAATGAAGGGAATTGCTGTCATGCTAATCAGATTCCGGCTTCTGAACTGCAGTCAGAACCGAACTTGCTACTACGACGAGAAGTCCTTTTCGTGGGTACAAGAGGATTGTTCTCTTCCTCGTCGATCACCGTGGGTTTTTCCAACTCACCTCCCTTGAAAACAGGGTGTACATAAGCATCTTGAAGATAAGCCTTCAAGTTCAGGTTCGGTTCCGTGGCCCTCTCGAGTGTGTCTCTTACCATGGCATCCTGTCATTCGTCAAATATGAACATCAGTCATGCCAGAATAGCAAAATCATTGCACCCATAATGTCGCTACAATTTTGAGTCAAGGGTATCAAATCCTCCATCAACCTCGAAGGGTGCGGAATAGGGGATGAAATAGGTGTCTTTTTAGCAGCTTAAATGACTTGACTACTGCATCAACGTAAAAGCCGTGCGCATAAATTTATTGAGGATGGATACTGGGAAAGGCTGCAAGACACAGCAAGCAAGCAAGTCATGGTGGTGTGTGATCCGTGAGCTGATTAAGCATTAGTGATCTACTTAGGAGAATGCAAACAACTCGTCATAGCTTGACAAATGCATAAAGGCCACCTATTTGTATGCGTTTCTGACCGAACCTGTAATGGGAACTTGACAAATGCTGATTCAAAACGTCCCTTGCAGAATATATGAAACCAGATGGTCAAAACGGGTAGCACAATCAGGAGCGGCGTAGAATTTTCTGCATCTTTTGTGCTCATTAATCCCATCAGTAGAAGCTGAGATATTACCATCCCAATAATCAAGCGCCTCTGCACATCTGGCCAGAAGGCTGCCGCACTCTCATATTTTTGATTGTACACGTTTATAACCTAGGAGAACAAACAAGGATCATTAGTAACAAAAGTCTCTCAGAGACCTGCCAGGGAGGTTATATTGAACTAGCAAAACATGCATCACAGGATTTTGCAACAAAACTTTGGTCCAGGTTGCAAACTGAGATGCATCTGATATACTTCATCATGAAACAGACGTGTGGCCAAGATCCAGCTAAAAAACACTCCAATCAGGATTTCATTGAATAGAACTGCATAATTTACTAATGGGAAAAATATGAATAAACAACTAATGGAATAGGAAAGTCATCCTCTATAAAATATGAATCTCTGAACCGTTATTGGTTTTTTTCAGCATCATCCCTAGGCATCACGGTATTAACTCCTCATCTTTTATAAGGATAATTTACTGCACTTTAAAAGCTTGGAGTTATTGGTGTAGCAGGAAAAATTACAAATATCCGACCAACAAAAAATACAAATAGATTGAGCATAATTGACCAGTTTAGTTTTCTCTTCCTCAGTAACTTCAATGTGGAGATCATTGCTCGTATAGCAGAAAACTTTCCAAAGCCTGTAGTCATAGGTGTAAAAGACTTCCATGAGCGTATTGCAGGGGATCAATCAATTTGGGTGGAGACTTTTCAATACCCAATTCTGACAATACCTGAGAGATACGCAAGTCAAAAACCTAGACAGATTGCATAGCTCAAACGCCTAGCATCCTCTGTCATGACAGTAAATGTAGTGATAGTTTTGATAATTTATCAGCTGATTACTTGCCATCAATCCAGCAAAGGATAAACTGAGCAACCTTTTAATTTTCAACATCATCAACATCAACAACACATTTATCATAAACTAGTTGGGGTCAGCAATCGATGAACCCCAAAGATTCATAAAATAAAATAAAATAAAAACAGGACCGATCAAGGGAAGAGAGGTAAATATATAAAAATAAATAAACAAAGATAAATATATAAATATATATATAGGGAAAGAACTAAAAAGTACGGTTAGGAACCTTTTAACGTTGCAAACAAAAAAATTCTGAGATTAATAAAAAGAATGATATTTTTCTTTGACATCAAAGCTGACAGACCTACATATCTTTTTACAATATTTAGTATCTAAACCGGGGTTACGAGATACAGGGTCCGAAAATAACTCATATCGTGGACACCTCACCAATGGCCGTAATTGCCATCATCCTAAGTGTGAATGCAGAAATAGTGCTATATCATGTGAATCATTTTGGCAAACAACCAAACCAGATATAGTGCTTCGTATCTAACGTTTCTACACTTAAGGCTAGTTCTTTATCCTGTTCCTGGTATTGAATGCAAGAATTAAGTTGCCGGACATCATGCTTTATATTAACCTTACAATTTACAAATAAATTTCATCTAGTGTTTTTCTTCCTTAGCTTCACTAGCACTCTACGTGCCATCCTGATTGCTAATACATGCTTTCTTCACCGATGCATTCAAAGAGACATGTACATAAAGCTAAAAATTTGGAAGTTGGACTACTAGTTCTGATGGCCACAAACCTGGTGACGAAAAACCATATAGGCGAAAGCAAAGAAGACGATAATGAAAGGGAGAAGCACAGGCGTGACAACTGAATAGACGAATCCCAGCAAGAAGTAGAGTTGAATCCGAGGTTCGGATGTCGCGAAGCCCAGGCAACCCGGATCCATTGCCTGCTCTCTGTCCTTCTCTGTCTTTACCAAGAAAGTATTCTTCAAATGGAACATAACTAGGGGAACCAGTCTGAGAATCTCTGCAGCTACTCCAGCCCAGCCATCCACCATTATGTAAGTAATAAAAAATGTTGCTTTCATAGGAATAGACACACCGACAGTAATTGGTATCCTGAAACAGCAGCACAATTAGTTAGGCGATACCAATTAGAAAGATTTAACCTCTGAATTTAAGAGCTGGAAGTAGACACAAATCAGCTTAAAGGGAAAATTGAAGCAGCAACAATTCCCAAAAAAAAAAAAAAAGCCTTCACTTTTGGAGACACAAAAGTGTTCCAAAAAACACAGTGGAACACATTTGAGCTTGCACACCTTCATCGATCATCACAACAGCATTTAATTCAGGATATTAAGATGCATAAAATAAATATTAATGTGAGAGGTAATTTTTTTCCCCTCTTGAACACATTGTTTAATTAACATACTCTGTCGCAGACTGATGTAGAAAAGATTTGAGTTGTTGAAATGCGGTTCCAGTAATGATGCTTCCAAGAAACACATTGACCAGTACGAATAAATGGTACTTTCCAGCTGATCTCGTCTCCAAAGAAGAGAGAGAGGTAAAACCCTCTATTTTTGACATTGTCATAAGAATTGTTGGAAGTAAAATAAGAAAGATCTTCAAGGCAATTCCTGGGAGAAATCCTTGAATTAAAGACTTCGCGCCCTTCCTGCAACAAATATACCATAAAGAATTTTAAGTAAAACAGGGAATCAGCATCGGCACAGGCATTCCCAACAGATTGATCACTAATTTGTTGCATCTTGAGTGAAAGCCTAATCAGGTAAGACTCTGAGAAATGCAATAATGTCTCTCTCAAGCTTAAAGTATGATGCATTGTCAATCTTCCTTCTAAAAGAGTTAGCATATCTTCTTAACACAATGATTATTTATTTTCTAGAAATTCAGCTTATAATCACTGCTTGTAATTAATTGAAAATGCAAGACCCTACAGTAAGCAGTTGGTACATATATGAAAGCACTCTTGAATAAATGATGCAGCCCTTACCTTTCAATTAATGGCTTTAAAAAGGGTAGAACCTTTTCAATCCCCTCAATGTTTGCAAGAGATTGGACAAATGCTATGGGAATCATAAAGAAAAATGTAAGGAAAAACAAAGAAACAGCCATAAGTAGTCTTCGTATAGTAAGCTCAACATAAGGAATTGCCAGATTGTCCCAATGAACATCACGTGGCTCTGGTGCCCATTCTGTCAGCCATATTGTGGGGTTACTTGTCTGCTGAGTCTGAGCACACACAGCTGCTCCCCAACGACTCTTGAATGAAACAAATGCTGCAGGTACAATAGCCTTGGGATCACTTATCACTCTTTCTCTTTCAGCTTGTTCCTGCAGGAACATCAATTCCCAGCATATAAACGAGGGTCTTACCATATTCTCAAGCTCTTACTATTGGAAAAACTTACCACACTAGAAAGAACGACATAACTAACATTTTCCACTGCTATATTTGGACAAGCAATTTCAAATTTCAGACTATCTGCTGTCCTACGATTATCATGCATCATGGCACTTAATGTGATCAATAAGCTCAAGAAAATGGTGCAGAGAATCAGTGGCAATCATATACAAAGTCAAAACAGTATGTGCATTTATGCCTCTTGGGGATGAGAACTTACTTCATCAGTCAACTTCTCGATCTCAGCAGCATAATAGTCTATGGCATCCACTCTAGTCCCCCAAAGACCCCAAAATCCGGTCTACAAATAGGCCATATAAGATAAAAAGGTAAGAGTTGTCACTGTAAGTTGAGAATAAATTCCTTCAAATGTACTGTCACGGTTGAAAAGATAAAATACAACCACGAACTCCACTAAAATTTGACATGCAAAATAATGAGCACCTTCATAGTTGGCTTATTTGAAGGATTTCGTTCATACTTATTTTGGTAGTAAGTATACCAATTTTGCAGACTCTTCTTCTTCTCAACCAACTTTGCCAGTTTGTTTGCATTGTACACAACCTGCAAGTTAAAAAAGATGATGAAGCTGTGAGACCAACACGAGCTAAAAACTAGAAGAGTCCCTCTAGTCATCAGACACATTCTCCTTCTGTTTATCTTTCCTAATATATGCCAAAAACGCCCATTCTTCTTCCTTTTTAGCTCCTCCTCTTTCAATCACAATAAAACCTCTGTCCACAGAAATATGTAGGAATTTCATCAAAGACAAACCTGATGTGTAAGGTAGTAATCTGGATGATTCACACAGAAGAAATGTTCAACATGCTCGCTGACTGATTCGTCGGAATCTGGAGGAACATTCCGCACCAGAACCTGCATATAAACATCTTACAAATGAATAAAATGTCTAAAGCCAAGTTGGTAAGAACTTCCTAATAGGTGTTAGAGATGCTCCTAACGTGAATCTATTATAGCAATAGCATCAGAGGTTCTAGCAGCATCGCGGTCAGCATTTACTCACTGAAGAGCTTAGTCTTACACTTCATCGTCTTTCAAGGAAAACATAATTGGGAACGAGAAATGATAAAGAGAAAAGCGCCAGGAAAGTATCAGATGAAGCGAATCAACAACCTATGGCTTCTTACATCTATTCTGACTGGATAAGGGGAATGGACTTGACAAATAGAAGGTTGAGCAACAATGTTGCGTTGGTTTACTTCTTGTTGAATTGATTTCTTTCTTGTTTTGACATGCCAGGTCTACATGCAATGAAACCCATTCAACTTGTTGTCAAGAGTAGACATGGAAATGGTAAGCCTACAACTAGCAAGGGTCAAAAAAGTACTGACACGGTCCCACCCTACAAGGATAGATCTAGGCCTCAGGGAAAAAATACTCGAAAAAGCTGGATGTAGAAACTTTTATAAATTTGATCACTGCATATACCTCTAAACTGCCTTTTTTCAGCAGCAATATGAAAATTAAACAAAACTTCCAGCATGGACTGATCGGACATCATTACGCACTGGTGCAGTAGGAAACATATGGATGCTTAATTATCAAAGATGGCGACTAAGAAGAATGTGGAGGGCCTGGGCCTTCTCCAATAGGCAAATGGATGTTCTTCTGTATTTCTTATATCTGTTTGTCTTCAGCTCTTTTCTTGAAGGAAAAACAAAATGGCAGAAAATCGTGCTTCAATTTTTCCTTGAGCTGAAATGACAACAGATTATGTAGTTCTTAAAGTGATATTATACAGATGCCAATGATTGTCCAGTTCTAATGACCATATAATTAGTAGTTTTTTGGCTAAGCTTTCTGTCAGAGGAATACATGCTTCCCTCCAATTTAGAATGGTTTGCCGTCATTGCCAATCACTTTGACAAATTTAATTATTCTATAATCCAAATACATAACACGTTAATGATTTCCACTTATCGGAGACACTACAAAAATAAGTGTAATCAACTATTGGCTGGCCAAAGTATAATACCAACCGTGAATTGGTCTGGACGACGATCTTCTGATGCCAAGAATTGCAACCTCATATTAGTCATTAACTTGTATTCCCTATACAGAATGTAGAATGTCCAAAATGTAAAGACATAGGCCATCAACAGGTGCGCCCAGAACCTGGAAAGAAGTGAACGAATACTTTTAGAGTTACATCTTTCATCTTCCTTACATGGAATTTAGGAACAAAACTTGTCATGGCTGCAGAAGTATGTGTATCCAATAGAGTTTCCACTGATGGACTTGCTTAACACAAACATTCTCAGCTGCAGAGTAATGTAAGGAGGATAACTATTATAAGGACATGTTCCTTTTCACCTTTGTGATCCAGATGGAACGTTGGATATTGAGAGTTTGTCAATATTGCTGAAAGTCACATCCTTTATTGTCTCCAAAGTTTCTCCCGTCCAATTAACAGGTACCAAAACCGCGAAAGCTAGAAAAGTTATGGGGACAAATATTTTCAATCTGCACATGAAGGTCCCCAAATAAGACAATTCCCTTAAGAGTGAGCACAAGAGAAACATTAAGCAATCAAAGTCTGCATTGAAACCTATGCTCATAGTTGACCCTTACTTTGATAATATAAAACAAGGAAAATCAATTGATCTGGATGAGCCACTCAAAATCGCTATGTGAGTAGCTTTAGAAGACTTCAAACATTAAATCAACAAAGCAAAAGCATCTTAACAGCTCACCCGAGAAGGTAAATCCTGATGTATGCAGCAGAATCAAGTCCCGCATGATTAATGAGCTCTGGTTCCGGCATCCTAAGAGCTGCAGGCATCCAATTCAAGAACCTTATGTATGTCCTGAAGTCTAAGTTGACAAAAGTGCTCACAAAGCCTCCAGAGCGGGTTGGACTGCCTCTTATGCCCTTGAGATACCATTTTGGAAAATAAACTCTATCGTTTATGGGTTGTAGTCGCAAAATTGCAAATGCAACAAGGAATGCAATTGCGGATATAATATTTATAGCTGCCGAAACACCGATATCTTGGAGGCTGGCCATCCGTTACGTAACTTATAAGTGACCTACATTTGAAACAGATAACAGTGAGTAAAACCATGGCTCTAGCTGTATGATATCATTAACTTTTGCTTTCATGATGCGTAATGGGAAAGGTTCCTTGATACGCTAGAAATTTTCACAAGATGATGGAAACCAAAGAAAAGATGGGAAGATTTGTCCCATAACGTTCGCGATGGTAGTTTAAAAGTTCTCTAAATCCTGAAATGGGATTAAGCTCGAATAAAATGTAGAAAATTGAAGTGTGATTTCCAGAATATGGCTCCCATGACTAGTGTTTCGGCCGATCAAAAGCAAGGCTTATATTTAGCTAGAAGAAACAGGAGTAATCATTTCAAATTAGAATTTGAGACTACCAAATGTACATGCCATCTGATGCAGCAAGTAGAAGGGGATCAAGATGAGAGACTGGCATCAAATGGAACTGACACTGGGAAAAGTATAAGAAGCATGAGCCACCTGATCAGTAGTTACATCATATTCTGCAATGAAGATCAACACTCATATAAGCGGTACACCAAGCGTAGTAAATGGAAGAAATCCAGTACTTCTATGCAGGGAGCATTAAGGAATTGCATAAGAAAAGTAAAATGTGAATCGTATCAAACTATGCTAAACAAGCAAGATGACAGAACTTAGCTATTATTGAACCTTCGGGAAACAAATTAGCATGTCAGCGGAAAGAAATCAGAATATGAGAATCTGCATATGGTAACAAGGTCTCAAAAACAAATAATTTATCTTAATCTTTGTACAGCTACTCTGTCTTTCTAAGTGGAGTACAAAAAGGATATACGCGTTTATTAGCACAATCCGCACGACATTTTCAAGCTAAAGAGCAGATACAACACCAGATCATTATCTGCAACGCACCTGTACAATTTGCTAATACCCGCATTGACTAAAAACTCAATGAAGAAGAAGAAGAAGAAGACGAAGAAGAGGAGGAGGAGGCGGAGAGCTGACAATGGACACGAATATGCCATCATCATCAATACTCAATCTTCTACTCACAAGGAGCAACAATATAGCCAGCATAGGGAATCGATAGTGGAATGTGCCTTCCAAAATCTTCTCGTTTACTTCGTACAGGATGTGAATAAACCCCTTTTATTGAAATAATCAAAGAAAGCCAGAGAGCAAATAAAGCGACATTAGGCTTCGACATATGGCAGGTCCTCATGTCTGTTCCGCGAGGAAAACAGAGGAGTCCTCCGACAAGGACACGACAAACCACGCGCGACAGGCAAACGATTTCTTCACTCCGTCGACAAGGTCATCAGCTCCGACGTGACACGGTTCCTATCTATCTCCGCCGCGTCTTCTCGGCATCCAAACGGAAGAGAATAGGTCCGAGAGATTACGAAGCCAAGAGAGGGACAGAGGGAGAGAGAGAGAGACGACATACCTCGTCCGGACTCCTGGTCGCGCTCTCGTCAGGATCGGACGCGATGAGGAAGGAGAGGGAAAGCGGCGGCAAAGCGAACGAAGAATCAAAGAATCGATCAATGGAGGCATCTGCCTGCGACCGAGCGAGAGAGAGAGAGAGAGAGAGAGAGGTGTTCAGCTTTAGGTGATGGAGACGAGGGAATGCGTGGGATCGAGAGAGAGGGAGAGAGAATGTGAGAGGGCGGCAACTTCCAGAATCAAAAGCCGTTTTGTCGAAAGGTGGCCGGTGATCCATGCTCGTTCCGCTTTTTATACATATCTTCTCTCTCTCTCTCTCTCTCTCTCGACGCTCTTGGGGGGGCGGGGGGCGGTGCCGCACGGTGTCTACGTTTTGAACGCTTTGGTTTTACGAAATTGCCCTTGTGCGGATTCCTTCCTTTGTCTCTTGCACTTCGACGATGCAAAGTAGTGAATTGAATTCGTAAAAGAATCTCGTTGATTGACGACGTTCTATCAAGTGGAGCTCAAATACCATGATACGAAAACGTAGGATTTTCTAGGCATGTACACGCACCGTGCGTGCCGTAACAGAAGTCTATGCAATAAAAAACTATAATCAAAAGAATCTAGTTAATTGACGAGATTTTGCCAAGTAATGAATATAATTCGTAAAAAAATCTCATTGGAGTTATGCCTCACGTTGGCCATCGAAATGGCTGATGATTAAATTATAAGTGTGAGGAAAAAAGTCTCAAATCTTTTAAGTTAGCTTTCAGGGATGACAAAAGACCAAAATATCCCAAACTCACCGACGAGTTTGAACTCGATAATCACAGGGAAATACATGGATCCAAGGCCAGGTACCCACCCTTGTTAAAGGGGCTTTCTGGGGCGAGGCCATTTGAGTCTTCTTCGACCGACTCAAGGAAATACAAAGCGTGGGCTTTAACCGATCGAAAAACGAGTGATTTAAAAAAAAAAATTCGCCTGGGACACATTGAAGTTATTCTTAATTTATTTGCTACTCGGAATGGACCGTTGTCGCGGCTTCAGAAAGGTCCGTTTGTCGAGCATTTGAAGCTTCGTTTTTTATCGGCACGTCGAAGGATTCCTAGTTTTCTGTACTTTTTGTCAAGATCGTCGCATGCCAGGCCTGTCCGAGGAACCAGTCTACTTAATTCGGAAAATGATCATTTCGCGGCATCGAGGCAAGAAAATTATTGAAGGAATAACAGAAAAATCCAGGTAAAAATTAAATTATGGGACCGGTTCGTTCGTAAGCCGCGCGAAGGCTAGTGATCTGTGAATTTGAAAGCCGGCTTAGCTGTTTTGCTCTCGATAGTTGCTTTCCTCTCGTCGTCAAACTGCGACCTCCTTTCCTTTGCCAGGATTCAACCGGAACTTGCGATCGTCAAAGTATTTAAAATTAAAATACTCACTTGTAACAACGGCGACAATATTCGAATTCCCTTCTATTTATCGCTAAGGTTTGGCATCCTAGAATAATTATCTTTTTTTGGACACTAAGTGCTAGATTTTCACTGGACTACGTTCCAATCGAGTCTAACTAGTGTTGAGTTCTCGTTTTTTGTTTTTTTTTTTTTTTTGGGGGGGGGGGGGGGTGTTAAAAATTGAGTCATCATTTGGTTGTTTATAAGAAGAAAGGAATCTTTTTTTTTTTCGATAATTGAGTGATTACTCAGTTAAGCGAATGAAATGGAGAGTTAATTAAGAATTCTAGGGTTACCTGATTGAGAAAGAGTAGTGACTAATTATGACATTTAATTACCTTCTTTCTGTTGACTTTTTTTTTATTATATTAGTTTAACATAAGAGTAATAGTGGTATTTCTAAATATCGGGGAGAATTACCCAAAAAAAAAACTTCATAAACTTATTGCAATTATACTAATTCAATCATAAATTTTATTAAAATATTTTGAGAATAAACGTTGGACCACTCTCGTCGGCAGTGGGCGAGGGCACAAGGCCCTATGGCCTCAGGGTTTCAAAAAAAATCGAAGAAAATAAAATAAAAATAAGAAAATAATCGCAAAATATTATTTTAAAAAGGAACACATCAGCGGTGGCAACGTCATGTCAGTATCAACCAATTAAATGGACTGAATTGACATAAATATAAAAATGTTATGACTGAATTGACAAAAACAAAATTTAAGACTGCATTGGCACAATTGTAATAGGTTTAATAACTTTTTGGTAATCCTTCCTTGATGTGTGCCTTTTATCAAATGAAAATTAAAATGGATGAATACCGCGATAAATTTCATATTGGTACACATGTGATAAATTTATCTTAATTTTTTTTTTTTACCACAATATGGTATAGTTATGATAAACTTATCATGAATTAGATCTTTGATCATCAAAAACGCAAAATTGGTACACATGTGACAAATTTACCCTTTATTAGTTTCCGTTGAATTATATTAACACAACGAAAAACTCTGAACCGATACACATTCTACAAACAAAAGGGTAAAAACCCCAAGCTGTTATCTAAATCAGCAATTTGATGATAAAAGTTAACGAAAACCAGCGGAAGGTAAATTTGTCGCAGATATGCCAGTTTGAGATTTATTGTGGTCAAAAAAGTAATTTGCGGTAAATTTATCACAGGTAAATTATTTATGGTAAAAAATAATAATTTAGAGCAAATTTGACACACGAATATAATTATTTGTCTCACATATATATTATTTTAAAAAAATTTCACGGTATTAAACCAATTAAAATAAACCAACTCCAGAGCTCCACAGTTCAATGGAATTAACAGTCAGCCGACCAGTCTATCTCGGTAGCATAGAGCGGGGCAGTTTTCGTCCTAAATACTCTGTCCAAGTCTCGATATTAGTAAAAAAAAACCTCGGGCTAACCCCGAGGCAGGCATGTCCCGCACGAAATCATGATGCATTTGCGAAATTAATCAATATGTATTATGTACCATCAATTTATTCCGAGATAGAGGAACGCTTGTCATGACAATTCCGAGAACCATTGAATAGGAATACGAAAATCACAAATGTACCTGTCGATTGTCTATCACGATGTTTGCTTGCAATAATAATAATTACGACAAGTTCCTATTACAACTAATGACCGTTATATGTACCCTCGTGTCATAGATATTCCAAAATAAACTTTATCTTTTATATTTTTCCCCGGGATGTTAGATTATAGGTTATAGCTAAAGTATATCTTAATGCTGACCAAGTTTTAGATATAGTGTTTATATAATGATAACACTAATTATACTTATCTTGACTTTAACCACATATTGTATGATTAACAAATAAATACTTTGTAATGGGTAAATAATCAACGTAAAAGTGATTTTGTTATCTTTTTTTTTATAACCAAAGTGTCCGGGCCAGCTTGCGCGCACCTCAACTATTCCTCGGAGGAGACTAACACAGCAATACACCGTCATGACCCCCCACTTAAATCGCGGGTGCTCATATGGGGAAAAGTGATTTTGTTATCTTGATCGTTCGTATTTCAAAGAGTTTTTTCATGATATAATTACTATACTAGTTAATGATTATATTAGTGAATGCATAAAGTGCGGTATAATATTTGGACGTGGTATTAATCGTGAAATGGGTAATGTGATTAACCTATTATATGGTTAAATATCAATCTCAATTAAATCAGCTATCAAATGATGGACGAAGATTTGTACTTCAAATTGAAATATCCTTGTGATATATACATGGACTGCTACACATATGATTGGCTATTAAATGTTAATTATCGCAGTATAACGTCTGTTCAAATATAGTGACCTGATATATACTTTATTTTTTCAAAATTTTAATCATAAGTAAATTGCTCAATATAATATGTTGCTTATCTAGTAATTCATATGCGGTATTAAAGCCATGAATCTTGATTGACTGTTAAGTGGTACTTATAACAATTTTGTTGGAACTATCCCACATTAATTGTTGAAGGGTCTTGCGATCGGTTTGTAAATGTGAAACAAATTTTTAAATTTGAGTGAGCTTTGGAATAAGATAAGCTCAACACTATCTAACACTGGTATCAAAACCCATTTACCAACAAGTCTGGACCGATATTATAGCCAAGTTAAATTTACCATTGTGAATTGCAGACATATTTCTACAATTGCCAACTATACCTCTTTACTCCAATCAAGTTTTTTTTTTGTCTATTACCTACGAGAATAATAGTTTATTAAGATTTTTGTATTTATGCAGATTGTCATGCTTTGCTTATCTCTTAACTCCACAGGTTCAATCACGGATTCAAGACGGACAAACATATAGAACCCGACACCGTCAAAAAGTCCAATTGAAGAGCCAGAACGGACAAATAGACAAGACTTCTAACTCACAATTTTGGGATGTTCGTTCGGAAAACATGGATGGATTGTTGTAGGGTACCTTCGCACGGATTGACCCCTGACATTATGGTGGCCAAACTACAGCCACATTATTGTTGTACGGTCAGCCGGCCACCCTTGCCGGATTTGATTAAAAAAACACAAAGAAAAAATCATGATAAATTTATTTACGTCAATGCCGACTATCTTACGTGGCACTACTAGAGCCCTCGTCGGCAATTTCCGGCCAAAATTGATTTGAAGGATTACATTAGAAAATCACTATAATGCTTATGATTAAATTGGCCAAATCGAAAAGTTTAGGCCTAAATTGACAAAACTCCGACAATTTTTAGAATTTTTTGATAATTTGCCAAACAAGCACAAGCGAGAAAAATGAGCGAGGCGGCCATTAACCCGGTGACCGTCGTTTCAGTAATCAAGAACCGTCGTCGGTCATGGAATCCTCCCTATTCGACTTGTTTTGATGTATGGACTCCAAATGAAAAAGCCCTAATGGTAATGGTCAGCCCATAAGATGGTAACCCAATTCAGCTTTTTACCGGTTTGGGCGTCCAATCTCATGCAAGAGACTGTGCTGTAGGTGCCCTCGCGTTTGCTGGTGAATCCTTATCTCAAATTCTAGGATAGACGCAGGACTTCCAAATTCAAAGTTGCATTTTATTACCTTAATTTGATGGTTTAAATCGCTGGTAATCGACAACCCTCACGCTCAAAGTATACCTAATATGTTTAACAGACATGCTAAAAGTATATCTATATACCATTTGGTGGTCATCATCGTCGGTAATCAACATCTTCACACTCAATAGATACGTGGTTCGTCAAGCAATAGAGGATACTTCCCTTTTTGTGGATTTTGACAATGGTATCTAGAATTAAAAAAAAACCTTAACCGGAGCACAGAACATCCAAAACGGCCATTGAAAAAATACATGAGAAGACCGGTGACGTGGTAACAAATCTTGTTGGCTCCCTTTTGTATAGAGTGGTTTAAGTTACATCAATGGGGCATATAAAAAAAAAAATCCCTCACTATCGGCTTACCTTTATTTGAGGAGATCTCCAAGAGGGAGTTCGAGTCCGAGTTCAAGTCTATCAAAATATCTAATTAGGCCCACATTTACTCAAAAACCTAAGCGAATGAGTTATAAATCAATCATAATATATTAACTGCTCAAAACCACATCAATTCTCCAATGTAAGATTTTTCTAACATAAATCATGTGCACATCCTACCAAAATGACTGAATTTAGTTGACTCGTGATGTTTGTAAGATGTTCCATGAGATTTCAGATAAGAAGAATCGACAAATCAGATAGCGTGTTTGTGTCAAACGAAATGAATATAGAACCCGATGTTTTTGACATGTAGTGAGAGTTGCTAAGCATGCTTCAAATTCCATCATGTTACTTTTTGTTTGACCCGAACACCCTTAGGTTAACTCCAATTTTTGCTGACCGTGGTTAGAGATTGGAAGTAAAGTCGGCATAATTGCGACCCCTCCTTAGTCAAGAGATTTTAAGTCTTTATGCAATTGGCCCGATTTCAACGAACATTCTAACATAGAACACGTGTCACTCTTGAGTTTTAGCGCATTATAATTTCAATGGGTACCGGTTAAAAAAAAAAACTCTCAATTTTCGGCTCTAGCAAAAAAAAAAATGTAAAAAATACTACTTGAAAAATAATTGGTGTATTCGCATTAAAAAGTTAGTCAATGAGAAATGCTTTCATTATTAACGATAACCCATGCCTAAATTTTTTAGCGAACGATAAAAATACTTCTTGTAAGCGACACAAACGATTTTTTTAAAGAAAAATAAATTTCATTTTTTTATTTTCAGTGAAAGTAAATAGAGACTTCGTTGTAATATTATTCCCACTTTTATTCAAATTTCTGAAAAATAATACTTTTGTTAAAATTTAATCATGTATCGTCAAAGTTAGAGTTGGTCGTACCGTCTGGAAATAATATCACAACACATAAATTTCTCATCTAGATTTGATTTCCTTATAAGAAACTTGTAGATGGTACGTTGATTGAATTGATTTTAAAAACGCGATTTAGATACATTTCTATGCTCAAAAGTAAGTTGAAAATCAAACAAATTTTTGAATAATTAGATTTACTGAGCAACAAAATAAAGATTAAAAATAGGGGAAAAAATAAAGTTTTATAGAATCTTGTGCTTGTTTGAGACTAGAAGAGATTGAAAACAAATAACAAACGACTTGAATAAAAGAGACTTTTTAGCAAGAAAATCAACGCGTGACTTTTTGCTTATGGGGTTCCCAACAGCAGTCATCCTAATTCTTTTATAATTTTTTTTGTAAGTCTAATTTATATGTCAATTTACATGGAAGTTCATAATCACTCCAAAGTCAAATATTATTAAAATAACTTATTACGAATTATGATTTTGAACTCGAATCCCAAAAATAATTATGAAAAACCTTTTAAATTTCAATAGGAAAAATCTTACAAGCTTTCGTTTTGTTTCTTTTTGGGTAAGTGAGCTTTAGTATTCTTCGATCCATCCATAATGCAATAATTAGCAAAATGAGATGCATCCTAGGTCTAGCACGACAGATCTCTTTCCTTTTTTTTTACAATTCCGTAAACCCCTGCTGATCTATAGGCGTAATACCAAAAAAAAAAAACTTCAATTTTAGTATTTGTGATAATTATATCCAAAATATTTTTGTCTCATAAAATATCTCAAACTTTCATATTTGTCCTAATTCTACCAAAAAATTTTACTCTTGTCTCAATTTTACCAGCCTATTATAAAAAATCATCAACTTTAACTTATGTCCCAATTATATCCAGAATTTTTTTGGCATCATAAAAAAACTTTAAAACTTTTACTTTTATCTTAATTCTACCATCGCTATTCTTCTGCCCATAATCATCATTAGTTAATCCTGTGTGGCTCGTGATTTCTCGCCGAACTTACCGAGGAATCTTCAAAATTTAGAAATAGTAAATTTCAGGGACAATGAGATTTTAGATCAGCAGTCCAAATATCTCCATGTTTAATAATTTTTTGGGTTGTTAAGTGTCGAAAGAATATGACACGTGCCGTCTCAAGTGACTTTGTATCTCCCGGCAATATGTAGGGGAAGCAAACGATAGAAGAGAAGTTTATAGATTTTTTCATGTTAGGTTTGCTAAGATGTGATTTATTAACAACATGGAAATGTCACGTAGGTTTAACTAATGGTGATTATGGACGAAAGGTTAACGATGTTAGAGTTGAGACAAAAGTAGCAGTTAGAGATTTTATACGAGACAAAAAAATGGATATAATTGGAGCATATATTAAAGTTTAGTTTTTTTTTTATACTAGACCGGTAAAATTGAGATAAAAATAAAAGTTTGGGGTAGAATTGTGACAAATATAAAAGTTTTCGATTTTTTATGAAACAATAAAGTTTTGAATATAATTGTCACAAATATCAAAATTAGAGGTTATTTTTGGATATTCAATCCCTGATCTATAATTATTGGGGTTCAACTTCAAAATTATAATTCAAAATAAGTAATTTTAAGAATATTCAGCTTTGGAGTGATTATAAGTTTCATGTAAATTGACATATAATTTGAATTTATATTATAATTTTGAATTGCGAGGGGAGAATAGAAGAAAAAGCTATCTTGACTGCTATCTCGACTAATTAACGTCAAGGATTCACCGCAATTGAACTTTTTTTTTAAAGCATTTGAAGTTGAAAAGATCTCCGACCGAAAAAAAGGTTGAAGAGATCTTTAGATTCGTAATCATTAGTCGGTAGGTCACGTGACATCGCTGCGAGCTCAGTATCCATGACCTTCTTTGGACCGTTCCATGAGCACTTGAGCGCAATTTAGCGGTCATCCTTACATCTCAACCTACGCTCACCAGCGTACTTTAGCAACCGTGGGCAAACCGAACTCATATCTGTTCTTCCCCTAATCCATTATCTCATTTTTCTCCCTCCCTCCACCCCCTCTCTCTCTCTCCCCTCGCTCTCTCTCTAGGGTTCCAAACGTACTGAGTCACTCACTATCCCTCTCTCTCTCTCTCTCTCTCTTCGTAATTAGACAGCCTGTCGCTGCGGTCTCTGCGACCTTCAATGCCTTCAATCGGTGCTACCGCATCGTTGCCCGGGGAAGTCACACTTCGTCTCGGGAGCGGCTTGGTGGTGTCGGTGGATTCGCTTTTAGGATTTCATGTGAATCGCAATTGCGTGGTTTAATTTGGTTTGGCGCTGCCGCAAGATTCTTCCGATGCCTCCGAATCGTAGAAGGGGACCAAGCAAGGCCGCCGCCGCCGCCGCCGCTCGGCGGCAATGGAAGGTCGGCGATCTTGTGCTTGCAAAAGTAAAAGGTTTTCCTGCTTGGCCTGCGACGGTATGTATGCTCCACTTTTTTGCATGTTTAGTGGATATTTGTCTGAGCATTTGTGTTATTTGATGATTGCGGAGCGGAGAAAAGTTGCTAGCTCTAGGGTTTTTAGATGAACTTTGGCATGCATAAGTGGTAGGGAGCCTTTTTTCTATTGTATAAGGTACTTCATGCCTTGCTAAGTTTGCTTAGGGGCCTCAATAGTTTGAGAAATTGAGTTCGATTGATGGGATAGGTCAGAATCGTGCTTGATTAATGTCACAGGCTCTTGTGATAGTAAGGTCAATTGTTAGCCTAGTAGTTCTTCTTAGTTTATTTGATGATGTAATTCCATTTTCATGTTTACCTTCGATGATGCATGTGGTTCCTGTTCGTGACCTGAAAGTCTTGGAGAAGTATGAGTAACTTGTTTGTTTAGAAGTTGAGAATGTCTGTTCTATGTTTCCCAACTCCCTTGTGTTATAGGCTAGACGCCCCTGTAGATATTATTTGCACACACAGGATTCTCCTGCTTGCGCAAAACATTTTTTTTACCATGATAGATCTTGTCCCTGTTTTTCTGTCTTATCTCTTATAACCATCTTGTACGGTACATGTATATGCAGTTCTTGTCTGGACTCCGGTTAACTAAGTTTTACTTTCATTGCGCAGGTAAGTGAGCCAGAGAAATGGGGCTATTCAGCAGACTGGAAGAAAGTGCTTGTATATTTTTTTGGAACCCAGCAAATGTAAGTTTGAATGGAACATATCAGTATTAGTTCACCATGTTTTATTTGTTCCGATCTTTCTGGCATATGGGCGAACGTTTGTTCTAGTTTGCTGCATGATGCAATCTTTTCCCTGTGAAATAGGTCATGTATTTCGGTGAAATCATTAACTAGAATTAGTGGGTGATCGTCTTTAGAGTAAAAGTTACGCTAGTTTTTATTGTTGGAAGATTATCTTGTTTCACTTGATTTGCTATGTTGTGGTGTTGTTTTGGCTAGAAGTTAACAAAAGGCAGAGTTTATGTAATAGAAATTATGGTTCCCGAGGTATCCCTTATCTTCGTTTCACCGTGTACTTCAGAAGTTGAATTGCCATTAAGAGCCACGCATTGTCACTGTTGTCCCTTCTATCAGAAATCTATCATCTTCGATAAAAACAAAAGCCCTTACGTGCACGCGCGCACTTGCGTGCGTGCGTGTGTGTACTGTCACTTCCTAGGAGGAATGTGGGTAAGATGTCAGATATTTTAATGAATGTCCCTTCTATGGAAACTTGCATGTTCTCATACTTCCTTTTCGTTTAGCTGCAAGGTGTGAAAAGAAAAGAAAAGATACTATGAGTGCTCCTGTGAACATTCATCCAACAAATGAAAAACCTATTTTCCTCGAATCATCTGGGACAAAATTAAATTAGTTACGACTCTTGAGAGTTGTAGATGCAGATTTGGAGCTTTCAAATTTGTTGTTGGATGGAGCACTGGTGGTCCTTAAGCAATCATTTAGACTGGCCGATTAAGCTGAAATTTGGAGAAGAAAGGGATCATCTGTAGCATTTTGATTTGTTAGAGACTGGGGAAAGCTGATCTGTTTCTAGTTAGGATTCACCACATAGATTATTGGTCTCGTTATGCAGATTGGAAGTTGCATTTGAGGTTGAACTTTCGTTTTGGTTTTTCTCTCGTGTTTCTCCTACTACTCTCATTTTTTTTTTCCATTTGTTGGTAGATTTGGTAGAGCTTCTGCTGACGTCGACATCATACAGTGTCCTTTTATGTGCCCTGCTACGTGCCATTTGGCTTCTGGGTTAGAAATCATACGAGTACAGATTGGAGTTGGTAATTAGACATGCGACGAAAAAAGGTTGAGATGAGGCCGACTTATTTGGGGGTAGCCCCTTCGCATGTTTGTTTCAGAGTTTATTTGTTTAGTCATTAAATGATGTTTGGATGTGTATTGTTTGTATGTATTCCTCTCCTGTATTGCTATGGTTTATGCAATTTGCTCTATATTTCCCAACCCTCCATAAAAGTACTTTACAATAATGCTTGTGGTGAAGTATGTAGTTTTTAGACCAAAAAAAGAAAATTATGTATTGTGCTTTTCAAGATCTTTTTATCACAAGTTTCTCTCAATTTTGGTAAAATGCTGGAAGATAAAAAATTTGTTACTCAGTTTGTATTTAACGAAGAAGAAAAACCGATTCAGTTGTGGGCATTGGACTTTTTCAGGCAGAAAATTTTGTTTATTGTCATATCTATTTTTGGTAGGATCTAAAGCTTCCTTCCTTAAGTTAAAGAGAGAAGGGAAAATTCCTCATTCTTTTGTCTTCTTATTATATAACTGGAAAATGGTTCCTAAACTACTTAATTAAAAATGGTTAATATCGCGAAAAACCCCAAACTGGTACACCCGTGACAAATTTATTCTAAATTATTTTTTTGACCAGCAAAAACTTCAAATTGGTACACTATGACAAATTTACCTCAAACTATTTTTTTTTGGGTAAAAAAATTCCTAAAGTGGTATAACTGTGATAAATTTATCCCGAACTATTTTTTTTTTACCATAAAAAATCTCAAATTGGTACACATATGACAAATTTACTCTTTGTTAATTTCCGTTAAATTGAGTTAATACAACAAAAAATTTCAAATTGATACACATATATCAAACATAAGGTAACGTGTACATCTGACAATAGTCACGTGGCATTCAACTTAGCAATTTGATGATAAAATTTAACGAAAATTAACGGAGAGTAAATTTGTCACGGCTGTACTAGTTTGGAGTAAATTTGTTACAGATGTACTAATTTGGGGTTTTTCATGATTAAAAAAATAATTTCTAGTAAAATTGTCACAGGTGCACAAGTTTGGGATTTTTGGTGGTATTAACCCATTAAAAAAATGCCATGTTCAACAAAACATATCATAAGATCTTGCTATATCTTCCATTTTTGGGAGGATCTAAGGGTTCCATTTCTTAAGTTGAAGAGAGAAGGATAAATTCCTCGTTTCTTTCGTCTTTCCTAAGTGTAAAGATGGTATCCGGAACTACTTGTTCAGAAATGGTAACATAAGATCCTCTCATGGCTTTTTTGTAAAGACCAGTGAAGGCGAAATCTGACTTTTTTCCGATAAATCTTCAGCCCTCAAGTCTCAGTCACTTGATATAAAACAATAAGCATAGCTTCTGTTTCTAGGCATAAAACCGAACTGTTTTCACCTTTTTCCATGTGAAAATAATTCTAGGTACTTCATCGAACATTCCTATTCTTTTTTGGTGAATCTAGCATTTTGATTCCACTATTCATTTCTCAATTTGACAAGTATGTTCTTTTTGTGGATGAAAACTACTTTAGAAGGATGAGTAGTCTGTATAGATTTGGAAGATAGGATTGGAGGACACGCGTCTAATGTTTTCCATAATTCTACCTCAGTCCACTCCTTCCCAACTTTATGCATGCATACTACTGCACTGAAATTTTTTTCATTGTCCCTGTTGGGTCTCAATTGCTTGTACTTGGAGAATAAGTTATATAAAGGGATCAGCTTTCTTAGTCAGAAAACCTTCTTCTAGTACAGAAGTTTTGTGGGCAGTTTACAACTGTTATTTACAGTTAGCTATTTACAAGAACCCCGGAAAAGGATATCATGTCAGAAATTAGTTTGCGTTTATAATAACGGGGAGGGGAGGACTTAGAGGAAGATGACCCAAGCAAATTGAATGCCTGTACGAATTATACTAGACACGTTGAAGCTAATTTGTACTGTGCTCTGCTCTTTGTTCAGAGACTGTTTTTTATATGTTGGACTGAAAATGAAAAGTTATTTTGGTACAAAAATCTGTGTTGTGGGAAAATGCTCATGCATGGTGTGGACTAATATGACATGGCAGACAAGAGGGTATGGAGTCAGTCTGATTTAGATGAGAAGTTGGGAGGCCTGAGGCTATTGGCAATGGGGGTTTTGTCTAACAGGGAGCTAAGCATCAGCAAGCTATCATGTATTGAGCCCTTTGTTCCCTTTTTGCGAAGGATGTTATGCTTTGGTATTGGTTCCGTAAACGACTAATCCTAAAGCCTTTTTTGGGTTCAGCTCATATTGTTTTGCAAGATATGACAATTACCTCGAATTTCTCTTTAGGCAAAAGAGTGGATAAGTACCCCGAGTGATGATTACATTTTATGAGATTATCGAGAACACTGCCTTTTAATTCAATGGTTGGCTCATTATCTACAGATGTGCTTTATATGCTGAAGCAACCGCTTGGGTTACTTTGAGTGGTACCTGTGATCAAATTCTCTTTTCTCCAATGCAGCATTTTAAATCCATGTTTTGGGATGTCCTTTTAGCAAATTGCGATAAAAATGATCTAGGCTATAGGTTGTCTGATTCTTTATGTCACATAGGGCATGTTTGTTATGATGTTCTGCATCTCAAGCGATGCTTTTTTGTTTTGGAAGACTTGTGGTTCCACTTCTGCATCACTTATATTATTTCTTCCGACTTGTGCATGTGTCTTCTGCCTCGAAAGGACATCACCTGAACTTAGGGAAAAGTTTTCTAGTTGTCTTAAGTTTGGCTATAGTTTATGAACAAACTGTTGGAAGCTTACAATTGGCAAGAAGACGATGATTCAGGGTTCTGCATGAAGAAACAACATTAGAGATAAGTTGATTGAGGATATAGATTTTAGTGCATTGTTCTTGGATAGAGTGAAAGATCAACATGGTGGGATTTTAAGCATGTTTTTAGGCTACTTTGAAAGCTCATGCCAGATTATGACTTTGTGCGAGTGATCATGTCGCCTAAGGGGGCATTGTTATTATTAAAACTAGAAGTGCTAAAGAAGATTTAGAGTGGCTTTTGTGGAGGGATATGGTACAAAAGAGAGTGTGACTACTGTTCTTCTCTTGTATGCTTTCTCTATGCCCTCTAGGTTTTAATTGTGTGGTTTGGTCACTGTTCTGTCAAATATATGCGTGTTTTAAGAAAATGCCGTCGTATTTGTTAATCATCACACATTTGTTATAGTTTATTGGGCTTTGAATTTGAATTCTTCCCTGTAGAGCATTCTGTAATCCTGCTGATGTGGAAGCGTTTACAGAAGAGAAAAAGCAATCTCTTCTTGTCAAACTTCCGGGCAAGGGTGCTGATTTTGTACGGGCAGTCCAAGAGATTATAGATAGTTATGAGAAGCTAAAGCAGCAGGAAGAAGACAATGATTTAAAAACTAAAAATGAGTTTGATGCGACAAATGGAGGGAATAAAGTGACGTCATCACCAGACTTGCAATTGAAGGATCTGATGGGATCTGCTGCAGGAACTTCCAATTTCCAATCAAAATGTGCAAATGAAAAAGTGAAAGAAGAAAATGAGCAGAATCCGTCTGGTAAGGATGATATAGGTGCAGAAGTAGATAATTTGAATGATTTACGAGCATCAGAGGATCAGACTGATGATGTGGCAGTCACTGAAACTCGTCCTCTATCAACTTATACTTTGAGAAGGAAATCTGGGAGGTCACGCTTGGAGAGTTCTATTTCACAAGGAAGAGCACCTTCAGCTAGAAGGTCTAGAAGTTCCGCAAGGTTGGAATCCTCTAAGAATGACAATTCTGTTCCATGTGAAGAAGATGAAAAGATTGCTGGGATTCTGTCAACAACTACAGTCCAGGAAGGTTCCTTGAGAAAGAGTAGACGAACAAGGAGAGCTCCAGATGTTACTAAGGGGACTGATATGGATTCTCCTACTTGTGCTCCAAATGGAAGCATAGATGACAACAGCTCTGAAATACTGAGTATGGACTCAGATTCTAATAGTAATGAAGGCAGTGCTGTTGATTCGAGTTGTAGACCTTTGCACTCCGAGACTCTGGTTGAATCTGTGGAGGGAGATGTTGAATTGAACAAAGGGCTTGACCTCAAGATAAAGGCTGTTGTGGTTAGGAAAAAAAGAAAACCAAACAGGAAGCGAGCGATCAACGATGGTACTGAACCCACTTCAAATGACATGGAACCTTCACTTGTTGCAAGCAAGGGCACTGGTCACAATTCAGAAAGTGCTCCTGATTGTGATTGTCCAAGGGAAGATGGAGATGAGCACTTGCCTTTATTAAAACGAGCTAGGGTGCGCATGGGTAAATTATCAACTGCAGAAGCTGTCATTAATACAACTTCTCCTACAGAGGAGAAAGTCTCAGCAGTAGGTACTGTGAATCCTCCAGTGCAGAGTAGCTCTTCTTTAGATTGTGATGACATTAATCAACCAGTGACAAAAGAAGATTCAGGCGATGTTTCACCATCAGACAATTGTATGCAATCTCCGGAATTGAGACATCAACCATGTAACGATAAGACAAATCAGTCAAATGTTGGTTCGACAGACGTTGAAGCTGCTTTACCTCCCTCTAAGCGCCTTCACCGAGCTCTCGAAGCTATGTCAGCCAATGTTGCTCAAGAATGTCCATCTTCTAATGGCGTGTTGTTAGCCACACAGAGTTGTTCATCTGTTCGGAATTCTCCTAATTTAGCGATTGAAAGCAAAGTTAGCGTTGGTTCTAGAGTGCCTACTTCAGACTCTTTTGGCAATCATGCTCCTAAGGATGATGTTCCTTCATTTTCTTTTACTTTAAGCCCCAAAGGTTCAGAAGAAACTTCAAAGCTTAGTCAAGAATTGGACAGTTTCCGGCAACATATGGAAATCCAAAAGCAGGAGGAAGTTGTCGCTAGTGATGGAAACTGTCTTGATGGAAGTGATGCTTGCGTTTCACCTTCAGCCAATCTGGTTGCTGCTTCTGCAAAGCAAATTCAATCTGTGGGGCACTTAGCCCCTCGAGCTGAAGTGAGTGCAATTACACTGAGATCGGATGACATCTCATCAGAACAACCTTTGTATAGAGAAGATGAAGAGAATGTTGCGAAGTTTTCGCTGAATGCCAGGGCGGACAGTTGTGACAAGCTGTTCAGCATTTCAGGTAGTTCTGGTAGTCTAGATCAGGTCACAGAGATTGAAAAAACTGCTGCAGTCTTGTCTAGTCATCAGGCTGAAGAGATGCAGCAGAGCTCAGAAGACTTTGGTTGCAAGAATGTGGAGCATATGAAGTTTGAAGATGGTGATACCTGTCATGTTGATGGCATGTAAGTTCTGTATCTTTGTTTTCTGTCTTTTTCTGAAAGGTAGATAAGGGAAGGAAGCTTTTTCCTCTTATATCATAAAATGGTGATTTTTTACATGGTGAGACAAACCTTACTGGAGTCCTTAAAAAGCTTAAGATGTGGTTTCTCAAAGATGAAGTGAAAAAGAAAATTAACTTATTGAATTTAGTGCATGAATTTGGATGATTTGAGTAAGCAGTGCTCATCATAGGGTGCTCATGCTGGTCTATCACCGGTAATTTTTTGTCATGGTTATGAAGTCTTTTAGAGAGGTAACCTTGTAACAGATTATGATTATTAGTACAGCGGAACTATCTCCAGGGGTTCTCCCCCCCCCCCCCGGTCCTTTTTTTTGGGTTGGGGGGGGGGGTGGTTGTTTGTTCTGCTGTTAATGGTGTACACGTCGCGTGCAGGTTTTACTGCACGCATGTTTCTTTTGTTCAATCTGTAAGTCTTGCCATCTTATCTGATCATGCATGTCCGCGACTCTTTTGCAACTTTAACTCTAGTTTTTCATCTGCCAATTTATAGGGTGTGCTTGAGCATGCTGCTTTATTTATATGGTGTGCTTGGGTGCAATGCTCACCTTCATGTATTTTGTTCATGCAAATGCATGTGTTTACTTCCTTATTACTGTCTTCTATAATCTGCTGGACTCGATTTCCCTTTTGATATATTTGAATGTCTGTTGTTGCTCGATCTATTAGGTATATTGCATCTGAAGGTCGACATAAACAAGCTCTCAAGGACAAAAACGTCTCTTTTCCTAATGGTCACTTATCTGACAAAGAAAACTCAATTGCCTTTTCAAGTGCTTCTTCAACTGATAGACCTCATACACCTCAGCGAGCATCTCCACCAAGTTCCGCATTGTGCAATATGTCCACCTCGGATAGCAGTAAGTTTACCCAAAGTAATGGAAGTGTAAGCCCTGTGGTCAGTTTGCCTCCCAAAAAAGCTTTGCATGGTTTAGCTGATTGTGAAGGAAAATTTGAGTCCATGACTCAACAACCAAGATCTGTGGGTAAGGGGAGCTCTTCAGATGCCCACACTCTGCTGTCATCTTTTGAGGCTTTGTTGCGGATCTTAACAAGAACAAAGGAGAGCATTGGTCGAGCAACACGTGTAGCTATTGACTGTGCAAAGTATGGTGCCACTGCTAAGGTGAGTTCTGTTATTGGTCAAAATTTCTTGGTTCTTTGTGTTACCTTTTTGTGTCAAGGATTTTTTCTTCCTGCAAGTGTTGCAAAACATCTCGTCCTAATATATTAGGTTTATCGACCTTGATCACAATCAGACTAGTATAATGTAACAATATTCAGGATGGAGCTTTTGTTTTTATGAGTTTGAACTCTTTATCGTTCTCATTTTGTGGAGACAAGAATAAAAATGAGTGTCAAACTTGAATGATGTTATTTCTAAAGTCCATTTTAGTGAAAGATTTACAAAATATCTACTGGCCTTTCTTTGTTGCGGAAGTTTAGGTTTGGGAGTGATTTCAAGAAATTTCACATAGTGCCGTCATTTTAGAGTGCTTCGATATAAATTCACATTATGATTATGAGGAAATTACTCCCTTCATTTTGTGTAGTTTATAATTGTTATTGGTATTTCACAAAACGTATCTTTCTTCAATATGGAGAACAACATATATAATAAACCCACAAACCCACAAAGACTATTTTACCCTTTATAACACTTCCCCTTAAGCTGGAGCATGGACATTAAGCATACCCAACTTGTTACAAATATACTCAACCCTACTACTCCTCCCTAGAGATTTGGTGAAAATATCAGCAAGTTGTTCACCAGTCCTAATGTAACTATTAGAGATAATCTTAGCTTGAAGCTTCTTACAGACAGGATGACAATCAACTTCAATATGCTTGGCATGCTCATGGAATGCTGGATTAGAAGCAATATGGATAGTCGCTTGATTATCGCACCACAACTCCATTAGTGTAGGATCTTTGAATCTGAGTTCAACTAATAATTGGCGCATCCAAATTAACTCACAAGTAGCTTGAGCCATAACTCTGTATTCTGATTTTGCACTTGATCTAGCCACAACACTTTGTTTCTTACTTCTCCAAGATACTAGGTTTCCTCCCACAAATGCGCAATAACCTGATGTAGATCTTCTATCCATAGGAGATCCTGCCCAATCGATATCTGAGAAGGCTTTCACTCTTCTATGACCGTGATCTCTATAAACAAGACCACAACTTAGGGCTTTCTTCAAGTATCTCAGAATTCTGATTACAACATCCCAATGTGAGGTACGAGGAGAAGACATAAACTGACTCACAACACTCACTGAAAATGAAATATCAGGTCGAGTAATAGCTAAATAATTTAGCTTTCCAACAAGTCTTCGATATCTTTCTGGATCATCTAACATTTCACTATCATCTGCCATCAATTTCAAGCCACCTTCCATTGGTGCATCCAATGGTTTAGCTCCTAACATACCTGTCTCAATAAGTAAATCCAGAACATACTTCCATTGAGAGATATGGATACCTTTCTTTGCTTGTGCCACTTCAATACCCAAGAAATATCTAAGATATCCCAAATCCTTTGTATGAAACTGTTGTTGCAGATACAGTTTCAGCTCCTTGATACTTGCAGAATCATCTCCAGTTATGACAATATCATCCACATATACTATGAGAAATATCCGACCAACTCCAGAAATCCGGTAAAACATTGAATGTTCTCCAGTGCATCGATAATGTCCAAACTGGAGTACCGCCTCAGAAAACTTCCCAAACCACGCCCTGGGAGACTGTTTCAAACCATACAAAGATTTTTTTTGGCGACACACGACATTACTAGACTCCTCCTGAGCAACAAAACCAGGTGGTTGCTCTACGTAGACTTCTTCCTGTAACTCTCCATGAAAGGCATTTTTAACATCGAGCTGAAACATAGGCCAACTAGCAGAAGCAGTCAAAGAAAGTAAAAGACCAATAGAAGTCATCTTAGCCACAGGAGAAAATGTGTCACCATAATCAACTCCATATACCTGTGCATACCCTTTAGCAACCAATCTAGCTTCGAGACGAGCTAGGGAACCATCAGGATTAATCTTAACGGTAAACACCCACTCTCATCCAATGGCCGTCTTCCTTGCAGGTAAAGGAACCATATCCCAAGTTTGGTTTTGGTCCAGTGCCAGTAATTCCTCTTCCATAGCTTTCTTCCAGCCTGGACTAGATAATGCTTCAGCAACAGTGGTAGGAATAGGATGTGTATCAATGGTCATTAGACGAGCCTGACAAGAGGTAGATAGACCAAAATAGCAGACAAACTGGGCAATAGGGTATTCCGTACAACTATGAATTCCTTTGCGATGGGCGATAGGAATATCAAGATCAGTATGAGAATGACATACCTCAAGTTCCGAAGACGAGATAGGTTGGGATACGTCTGCAAGGGGCTCCACATGCTGACGAGGCCGTCTACTGTGAACATGCTGAATAGGTGGATGAGGAGGCGGAGATTCCAAAGTGGATGAAGATTCCATAATAACATATGTCAAGGAATCATCATCCACTGTAGGAGGCACCATTGGAATATTAGAATGAATAGTAGATTCAAAGAAAGAGACATCTGCAGTCATGAAGTACTTCTGTAAAGAGGGACAATAGCATCGATAACCCTTTTGGGTGTGAGAATACCTCACAAAAATGCATTTAAGAGATCAAGGATCAAGTTTAGAAAGTCCTGGACGATGATCTCGAATATAACAGACATAACTGAATATGCCAGGTGGCAAATGAAACAAGGGATCAGAAGGAAAAAGAAGAGAGTGAGGAATCACATCCCTTAAGAACAGAGGATGGCATGCGATTGATAAGATAACACGCAGTCAAAACTGTGTCAGCCCAAAATGATTTATCTGTCTTCATTTCAAACATCAAAGATCGAGTCACTTCTAACAAATGAAGATTCTTTCTTTCTGCGACACCATTTTGTTGTGGTATATTCAAACAAGAGGATTGATGAAGAATGCCCCGTTGAATCATAAAATCAGAGAATGCCTTAGAAAAATACTGTTTTGCATTATCATTTCGAAGAAGACGAACGGTAGTAGAAAACCGAGTCTGTACTTCCTTAATAAATGAACAAAAAATAGAAAATAACTCGGAACGACTTTTCATTAGATATAACCAAGTGGCTCTTGAATAGTCATCTACAAAAGTAACGAAGTACTTAAAACCCAACTTAGAACTGACGGGACATGGACCCCAAACATCAGAATGAACTAGAGCAAAAGGCTGAGAAGCCTGTTTATTGACTCGTTGACTATAACTAACACGGTGCAGTTTTCCAAACCGACACGACTCACACTCAATACTAGATAAAGAATGAAAACGTGAATCTAACTTCTTCAAATTTTCTAAGGAGGGATGTCCCAAGCGACAATGAACTTGATGTGGAGAGACTGCTGAACAAGCAGCACTGGTAATATCTTCAAACACATAGAGCCCCCCTGACAAACGTCCTCTATCAATCGTCTTCGTCGTATTCAAATCCTGAAAAACACAGGAATTATGATGAAAGGTTACAAAACAATTATATTTTTTGGTAAGGCGACCGGTAGACAAAAGGTTAAACGGAAAATTTGAAAGGTACATAACAGAAGATAAAGATAAGGAGGACGTCAAAGGGATTGAGCCTATGCCTTTTACTGTGGATATGGAGCCGTCAGCTAATGTGACATTAGACTCAGACTCATGAAAGGTAGAAAATATACCTGAAGATCTAGTCATGTGATCAGTCGCTCCCGAATCAATGATCCAAGAGCGAGAGGTAGATGAGAGACACGCTGTTGCATTACCTGTCTGAGCGAAGGTAGCTGTAAAGGAGGAAACTGGCTGAGATATTTGGAACTGATTATACCTAGCAATTTATTCTTCGGACATTTTGATCAATGTTCCTCCTTCAGAGTAATTAGTAGAGACAACCGATTCCGTTGCATTAGCCACATTTGCAGCAGCAGACTCGGAGGACCGTCCATGAAGTTTATAACAAACACGCTAGATATGTCCAGGCATCCCACAATAGTGGCAGGTTCGTGCAGGTGATGTATTATTACCTATATCATCAGAGGTACTACTGTCTGACTACGATTGGCCTCTTGTAAATCCACGACCACTACTACCGCTACTAAAGCCACGGTCACTACGACCAACACCACGACCTCGACCACCACCGCGGTTCCCGTGCACAGCCAATGCAGAGCTATTACCTGTGGAGGATGTATCTCTAGATGATTCACGTGAAACTCTTGAGACTCGAGAAAAGGTCTCAGTCAATGAGGCCACAGTGTCTCCTTCAAGAACTTGTGATCGAACTGCTTCAAACTCTAGTCCTAGTGCTAAAAAAAAAACCCATAATGGCTAACTGTTCTTGCTGTTCCCGCATCTTCTTAACATCAGCTGTAATTGGCAAAAGAAGATTAAGTTCATCGAACATTTGTTTAAAATCAGCAAAAAACTGATTAAGAGGCTGACCTTTTTTGTCAGCTCCAAAGAACTCTTGGGAAACCTCATAGATCCTTGATAGATTGTTTTCTCCAGAATAGAGAACATTCAAATAATCCCACAACTCTTTAACCGTAGTGATATGTGTAACCACCGCAACCACATGGGATTTCATACAATTCCACATCTGTCCAAGTATTCTAGCATCCATAGTATTCCATTTAGTATCATTATCGGTTTGTTCACCTGTCAAATGGTGTTGTTGTTCTCTCCCCGTTAATGCTCCCGTTACAATCCTCTTCCAATGCTGAAAGTTGGTGACCCCAGCTAATTTCTCCTTTGTCAAATGATTAGGTGTAGTTACGACCTCAGCAACAACTCCTTTGTTCTTATCTGCCATAATCAGACACTTCTACTAGACTTACACCACACTACTGATCACCAACTCAATACTTCCCTTTCAACCTCTCACACAAAAGACAGTTCTGTAATCAAACCATCCACCAACAACATTCAACATAATCAACCAGACAACATTCAACCCACAATACTCTACAATCACGATCAGTCTCCAAACTCCATAAACTTAAAGAAAATTTCTCAATTCTCGGTACATCAGATTCACAGAGACATTACTCTTGGTAAAGGACACTTCAAACAGCAACGTCGGGCTTCGATGTCGCCTTTCAGGGATTTGCTAGGCCTGCAACATGGTCGCCGGAGCTGGGTCACGTCAAGCGACGCCTGGCAGGGGGTCGTCGGGCCTTGGCGAAGTCAGACAAAGTGTCGCTAGGCCTCGGCGATGTCGGGCGACACCTAGGAGGGAGTCGCCGGGCCTCGTCATCGTTGGATGACACTTGACAAGGGGTCGACGGGCCTCGGCGATGTCGGGCGACGCCGAGCAGGGGTCGCTGGGCTCCGCGACGTCAAGCGACTTTTGATAGAGGGTCGCCGGGTCTGGATCTGGGTTCGCCGGGTTTGGATCTGAGGTTTGACGCCTGATAGGAGGTCGCCGAACCTGGATCTAGGTTCGCCGAGTCTCTGGTGAGTTGACGGCGGTCGAGGATGGGTGGTCGACAGAGGTTAGCTATTTAGGTTTAGGTTTAGGATTAGGAAGCTCTGATACCATGTTATTGGTATTTCACAAAACGTATCTTTCTTCAATATGGAGAACAACATATATAATAAACCCACAAATCCACGAAGACTATTTTACCCTTTATAACAATAATGTATGGTGGATTGACTATTTGGGCATTTTCATTATGGTAATCGATGGTTTTGAAGCTATGCTAAGAGTTGACAAATTTTTTGTTTGTCGTGATAAATATGTAGAGTTTTGTCTTGAGTAAAACTATGATGAAGTGATGAATTTTAGTTATTTTTAAAATTTTTGGCTTATGAAAATCTTACTTGACTTCTTGTTAGGTGGTCGAAGTGCTAGCTCGTAACTTAGAGAGTGAATTGAGCTTACACCGAAGAGTGGACTTGTTTTTTCTGGTTGATTCTATAATGCAGTGCACTCGTGGTTTGAAAGGTATAACATGCTCTGCTGCCTTTATTTTTGTCACAATGGAACTTCCATAGTTCATGCTTGAAAAGTGAACTCTGTTTCTTTGTGAAATGAACGTGGTGAAAATTGGGTTAATATAAATTTCCTAGGTGAGGCTGGTGGTGCATATCCATCAGCTATCCAGGTAGTGTTGCCACGATTGCTCTCTGCTGCTGCTCCACCTGGAATTACTTCGCACGAAAATCGAAGGCAGTGTCTTAAGGTACATGATTCTTTCTTTCTTTGCCTTCTTTCCCCTCATGATATATCTGAGCAATGCTTGTGAGTTTTCCTTCTCTTATGGTCGTCTGGGGGACTGGGGCGACAGCAGAGGGTCTCTCTCTTCGTCCCTCACCCTGGCAACCGCTGCTGAAGATGGAATTTAGTGGCTGGTTTGTTTGTCTATCCGTTTTCTTTATTATGTTCTACCTATGGTTTTTGTGCATTCTAGGTTTTGAGACTTTGGCTGGAAAGAAAGATCTTGCCAGAATCTATCATACGTCATCACATGAGAGAGCTTGATATGATGAGTGGTTCATCTTCAGCTGGTGCCTATTCTCGTCGCTCTTCAAGAACAGAAAGATCTTTTGACGATCCTGTTAGAGAAATGGAGGGTATGCTTGTGGATGAATATGGCAGGTTCGTACCATTTTACTTGGGTGTATTCTGGTTTTTCGATGGTCTTTGGTTGAAATAATTGCTTGACAATATCACTTCACTGTCTCAGCAATTCAAGTTTTCAGCTTCCTGGATTTTGCATGCCTCGAATGCGGAAAGATGAAGATGAAGGAAGTGATTCTGATGAGAGTTTTGAAGCTGTTACCCCTGAGCACACTTCTGAAGCTCCTGAGCAGGAAATGACCTCTGCTATAGCAAAGCATAGACATATTCTGCAGGATGTTGACGTTGAACTCGAGATGGAAGATGTGGCCCCTTCTGAAGTTGAGATGAGCTCAACAAATGGTATCGTGGTTTTAGCTCAGAATCCACAGAATATTGAGCAACATCTTCCACCTACCTTTGCTCCTCGAGATGTGCTCCCAGCATCTCCACTTCTGCCTTCATCCCCTATTCCGCGTCCACCACCTCCACTTCAACTTCCGCCACCGCCTCCGCCTGCGCCACCGCCGCTATCGCATCCGCCATTCCACTCTGGCTCCACAATTTCAGATCGTGTCGAGGGTGGGGCCAATCATCGTGTTAATGCAAATGCACACGTGAGTCTATACCACTATTCACTTCATCTTGCTAATGTGGTTACTTAGGGAACTGATAGGATGTTTTCTTCATCTGCTTATGCTTATATATCTTTCGATAAAAGTTAATGCTTTAAAAGTATTCTTCTGGTTGGTTTTTTGGCATCTTGGCCGAATCTTCAGGATAATATGGGGCCACCAGTTTGTCACCAGCCTGTCCCACCGAGGGTTGACCCTAGAGTGTCTGGCGGAGTCCATCTTCATGCTCCTGAGTGCAGAGACCGACAGAAGCATATGCATGTATCTGATTCTACAGGCTGTTATGGCAGGAGATCTGTGAGTAACAATAGTCACGATGCTGACGATGTTGCATGGAACCATAAACCTTATCCTATGAGGCCACCTCATGCTGTCCCACCAAATCAGTTCTCTTATGTCCATTCTGACCAGCGGGCCAGGTCTCGTAGGGAGGCTCCTCCGCCTTCCCACAACAGGTTCCACTTTTCGCATAACAGGGGTAGTGGGAATCACTACAATAATCATGAGAGAATGAAACCACCTCCACATGAGACCAGAGAGAACTGGAGATTTTCAGCACCTTTTTCTGGTTAGAGTTCTCCCAGCATTGAAATTGGTTTCTTATTAGAACTATGTAATCTTCCTTGTTTCATTCTGTCTTAATATATTTTTTGTTTGCTTTAGGGCCACGACATCATGATAAAGGAAAAAACTATGGACCTGATCAGTATGACTACCCACCATGTGAGCCGACAAGGTTCCCAAACCATGGATGGGATTGTCCTCCTCGGCCTATGAATCACAGAAATCATGTGCCATTTAGACCACCACCTCATGAAGGTGACTTAGTTTCAGATTTCCTTTCATTTTGATTCTGTATCTTGGAGTATGTGCAAACCCTTCTCTGGTTGTTATGAGGACTATTTGTGACAATGTGATCGGATTTTCCAGCTCCCAGCTTTTGGCGGCCTAGATGAATGGATGGTGGTTATGAAGATGAAGTTGCAGGTATTTCTCATACTAACACTGGTTTTGGGGGACAGTTCTTCTTTCTATCAGTATAGTTAATAGTAATTATTTGCCATCATTGATACAGGCACAACCCCCTTTTTGTTCATGGTTTAAAGGGTCTGATATCGGTGGTTGTTGAAGACCGCCCAAAGCAGGCATTTCCTGACGAGGCTGCAAAGGGTTGGGTATAGAACGGCATGCCTTTCATGCCAAACTGTATATAGCTATAATTGTTGTCCTGTCCTTTGGAAGAAGGCAGCGAGCGACGACACAGTCACATGTGAGGCTGGGGGTGGAGGGTGAGAGAGAGGGGAGGGCTGTAACTAACTCTTCTTAGGTTGAAATGTACAAAAATTTTGTACCCTTCCAACTTTAATTGCAGGATGACAAATCAATTGTTTCCTGGAGCGCCTGTGGCCCAGGGCATCATTCCATGAACTTTCTCCGTCATTCCTCATTTAGATCCAATTGAGACAATCTCCATCTTGGTTTGTAGTTAGTTTATCAAAAAGGAGTGAGCTCGTCATATTAATGTGCTAATATGCCTCAGGCGTGAATTGACGGATGGAACCCTTGGGCGCATCCAAGAAATTTGCTGATTGATCGCTATCCTACTTTCGTTGGCGCGTGCCATCTTCACTGGTCCCTCATCCTGCTAAGGGTCAGGTGAAGCGAGAGAGGCCTTCTATTTGCTGCTGAAGCGGTACGTACGACTGTTTCTCCCTATCGTCTCTCTGTTAGCCACTGGTTTCGAGGTCTTCCCTACTTGGGATTCATGGACCATGTAGAAATAATACAAACAAGTAGCAGGTATACCAAACATATAGGACAGGCAAAGCATGATCTGGATTTCCGAATCACAGAATGTGTAGTCACTATTTTCTTTAATATCAAGCATTCTGTCAACATGTACAGAAAAAAAATTTAGTTCGGTGCGGGCTCCGAAATACACTAATGTTATGTGGGACGGGTTTGAGATAACATCAGCCGTCCTAAATCTCTGTCGAGGTGCTCTCCCTACATGGGCAATCGCAAGTGTAGGAAGGATCGGACAGAGATCTCGCATTCTAGTCGTCGTCGTCTTCTGGAGATTTTCCTTTTCCTTTTTTTTTTCCTATTTATATTTTTGTATGTTTCCCGAAGGATCCGTGACATGCGATAGGAGGATAATGGTGCGTAATTCAATTTGGTAGTTGACATAAATCTGAACGCAATCAACTCAGTCCGCCGTTCCACCTACTAAAAGACAACTGAAGCAGTCATTTAATGCTAGACGTGCCTTCAGTGTCGTCCGGCGAGGCACAAGCTGAGACGACAGCGAAAGCCGAGAGAGACGAACTGCCGAACATGTTCTTCTCGCGTTGAAACAAACGATAGAAGACTGGAAAGATTTGCTCGTTCTCTGATGTTACTGAAGCCAAAGAGGGCCCGAGAACATGCAGACAAAGATCATGGCGTCGGTCCGGCTTTGCATATTGTTTAGAAAAAGAGAAACGGGTTTTGAACTAGTGCTTGTCTTGTGTTCGACGACGTAATCACGACAGGGGTATCCGTGAGAATCACTCTTTTTCTCTCCGACGAGTGAAATTCTAGAGCGCATACATGAAGTGCGGGCCAAGATGCATCTGAACCAATTCACCCTCTGTCGGATATTCGGATGGGTCAAAAGCACACGCAAAATCCCATCCTCATTCGAGGATTCCCTCAAGGAAATTTTCATTTAAAATCGGTAAAGTAGCAAAAACTTCGCAATATAACCGTGACGAATGAAATAAAACAACAACACGCAACATCAGAAAAAGGGCATCGATGGAAAGCCAAATCACCGCATCGAAAACTTCTAAAATTTTGCTGTCGACTTAACTAAAATAACAATACAACATAAGAGGAAAAAAAAATTGAGAAATGCAGTGGACCCCACACGCATTACCGTAATTTCTAATTAGGAGCTTGCCAGAGTATGATAGCTGATAAGGCAATAGGCCAACTCACAGTCTTCTCGACGTTTTTGCCTTTGAATCCGTCGTCTTCCTCTTCCTCTCTCTCCGTCCCTTTGAAACCCCAGAAGCAGAAAACCATAGCCACACGCAACTTGAAACAAAACCTCCTTCACGGAAAAGAAAAGCGGGGGCAGGGCACAGACCCATTTTCGAGCTTCGTAAAAAAAAAAAAAAAAAAAGAGTAAGGATGGGCGCTTCGCAGTCGGTCCCTGAAAAGTCAGTCCACGAGTTCACCGTCAAGGTAAATACCAGAAACCCATTTTTACAAGAACCTTTCTCTCCGCACTTGCCATGATGACAGAGATGGGAAACTAAAGAGGTTTATGGGGTTGTGGTGGAGCAGGACAGTAGAGGGAAGGACGTTGACTTGAGCGGGTTCAAAGGGAAGGTCCTTCTCATTGTTAACGTTGCCTCCAAATGGTGTGTCTCTTCGCCAATCCCCCCCCCCCCTCCCCTTTCAAACCTTAATCATGGGTTTTCCTTCAGAACTTTTAGTTTGTTCTTTGCTTTCGCTGATGTTGTTGATCGGATTGGAAACAGTGGGTTCACGAACTCCAACTATACCCAGCTCACTGAACTTCACAACAAATACAAAGACCAAGGTTGTTTTTTACCACCCCCCCCCCCCCCCCCCCCCCTTATTTCCTGTTGTTTCCCTTTTAGGCTTATGGGTTTGCACTGTTTCGCAAAATTTATGCTGTTTGATGAGAATACTTTAGGTGATGTGCTGATGTGTGGGATTTTGCTTGCAAACGATCGCTTTTCTGATGAATAGAGAGTTGTGTCAGATGGAGGAAATTTTAGAAACTGACATGAATTGGTTAATTCTATGCTTTTTGTTTGTTATTGCTGAGGATTTTATCCAAATTTTTTCCGTAACTTAATGGCTCCATGGAATGCTTTGATTTCTTGAGTTCCTTAATGAATGTCGAGGGAGTCATCACGTATGTTTCCCTTTTAGTGGCCAAAGTTGTTGCGTTGTGAATTTGCTGCAAATGAAAAGTTGAGATCTTGTCATATGCTTCGGTTATCATAGAATTCCTTAAAGTTAAGAGGACTTGGGTATTGTTGGGTGCCTCAGGTTTTGAGATCTTGGCTTTTCCATGCAACCAATTTTTGAAACAACAGCCCGGAACAAGTCAGGAGGCACAAGAATTTGCATGTACAAGATACAAAGCTGAATACCCGATCTTCCAAAAGGTAGGCATTGCTGCTCGGCTATCTTACGCTTTTAGTAGCTTGGATTCGCAAGTGATGTGGACAATTGTTTCTACATTGTATCACTATATGACTTAGGGAAGAAATAGTTAACCTTGCAAACTTATGATTGTCAGTTCATCATGTACGGATGCATGAGTAAAACCTTATCTGTTGCTGCTGCTACGATGTGTATTTTCTTGTTTATTTTTACACATTTATCTCTCTTCTCTCGCTTGATTCTGCTTTTATTTTTATGATTCTTTGGAGTTCATTGACCGTGACCCCAACTAGTTTGGGTTAAAGGTGTTGATGTTGATGTTATATGTTTGCCAAGGTTTTCCATTGGCCTGTGAAAATTGATTTTTATTTAACTCGGTCTCCTTTGCATTTTACTGCGACTAAGAACTAACTATGAAATCTTTAAATAGGTATGCTCTTAGTTAAATCTTTGTAGTTAATGCTATGAGAACACTAAAACTTAAGCATTCAAATCATGGTCTCTGACTTGGGTAACAATTTCAGGAGATTGTTGATTGGTCCATGACTTAAATTGCCTTAACATAGCGAACATCGTTTCTTTGAATGTGAGCTTATGGTAGAGACAACGTTTGTGAGATTGATACTACTAGCTCCCTTGAAATCTGTCATAGTAGGTAAACACTTCTGGTTTAGTTTAGAGTATTTACTGGCGATAGGTTAGAGTGCAAGAGTCGAGAGGTCTTGCAAACTTCAATCCATCAGATGTAAGGTATCAAAAGGTTGGTGTCCTACTCAGGTGTGACCCCGAAATATCGTCTCTAGGATAACATGTCCTTCCTTTAGGAAGTTAGCTCTGTTGGGAAGAACCTTGATTGATAGCTAGCGGTATGTCCGTCGATTCTAGATTTCTCTTTGTTTTTCCTTCTGATTTTCAGATTGGCATCTATTATATATGTGATCTGTTCATAGCTATGTAGACAAAATAGCGCTGAAGCATCTGGTTGTCTGAAAACAGTTACTGCATCCAATTAGCCAATGTATTGCTTGATTCTAGGTACGAGTCAATGGACCCGACACAGCACCTGTCTATAAGTTCCTCAAAGCAAGTAAATCAGGATTTTTGGGTTCAAGAATACAATGGAACTTCACGAAGTTCCTTGTTGATAAGGAGGGGCATGTCATCAGTCGCTATGGCCCAACCACGACTCCATTGGCCATTGAGGTACTCTTTTCTTTCTCTCTTCTCATGGACTTCCAATTAGCAGATCATTCTCTCGCTTGCTCGCCTTTGGATTATTTCTCCAGGGAGAATTTACCATAGCCCCATGACAAAATAATACACGTGACGCAGGCGGACATAAAGAAGGCACTGGGAGCAGCATGACGGACCTTGCATTACAGGGATTAACGTGTTCGGGGCAGCTGCTTTTTCAGTCAGTTTGTTTTTGTTCATGTGCGTATTAGTATACAAGCTTTTGTTGCAACGTGTGTGCATTTTATGGCCATCTTCTCTGATGTCAATAGTTAGTAGTGGTTAGGATGCTGTTTGACTGTAGACTCTATGACTTGCAATTTTGTTCCCCGCCCAGACACTAGAATTGCCCGCCTGTCGTTCACCAGTTTCAGAAATAATGTGGTGGGTGGGTTATTGGAATTTGCTGTGTCTCTCATGCCATTTGGTCTCAAGGGACAACTAGTAATTATTGTTTGGGAAAATGCCAAAAAAGCCCCAACTCCAGTTCTTTTCTCAATTAAGGCCCCGAAGTGCAATTTGTTAAAAAAAAAAAAAAGACTTGAAGTGTATATTTTTGTTCAAATAAGGGCCTGATCGAGGGACACTTTCGTTTTTTTTTTATATATATATTTTGTGATTTTTTTCTTTTTTCCTTCTTTTTTTTTTCACCGTTGCTGAGTCATGAGACCGGTTCGACCCCCACCTGGCGCCTCCAACCTCGCTGACCACCGCTCTCGCCGGCGGTCCGACCTCACCCTCCCTCTCCCCCAGCGCAATGCCAACCTCGTTGTCCCCTCCTACTTGACTTCTTAGACCTTGACCGCCTTAGCTGGATTGGTAGCAGCAATAGTGGGACCATCTACAAGGTTGTCGACCGCCCCACTGGCCTCCTCCACGCCCCCAAAGGTCCTCCATGACGACCACCACGAGGACGTCTCTGCTAGATCCGTTGTGAGTTTCAGATCCTTCGTGACATCGACGGCGCCAACTTCGTCCGTTGCCATGACGTGTCCAACCGCCAGTGAGATCCACCTCCTTCTTGGGTACATGGATGGCAGCTCCCTCTATAACGTCCATATAGGCAACGAGCAACGCCTCTCTTGCATTGCCCACCAAATCCTCACGGGCCTCCATTACCTCCACGCTCGCAAGTTCGTGCATCGAGACATAAAGCCCTACAAATTTGTTGATCAAACTGGAAGCACCAGGTCAAGGTCGCCGTTTTCGGGGTAAGTCGATTGCTCTCCCAGACCATGGACTGCAATTCCTCGGTGGGACCATCGCCTACAGGAGCCCTGAAGGAAAGAGCAAAGAAAAAAAAAAGGATAAAAAAGGAGAAAATGGGAAAAAAGAAGAAGAAGAAGAAAATGTAAAAAGACGAAAATATCCCTCGTTTAGGCTCTTGTTTGAATCAAAAAAGGTAATTCGGGCTCTTTTTTGGAATAAGTTGTACTTCGGGCCCCTAATTGAGAAAAAAAGTGGAGTTGGGGTCTTTTTTGGCATTTCCCTTATCGTTGTTGGATAGTGAAAAACAGAGAAAGGCACATTCTAGTTTTGCGGATGCTTGGATTGAATTCCAAAGGAGTTGCGATTACATGGAGTGCCCAATGCGCACTCAAAAGTTAAAAATAAAATTCCAAATAAATACATGAAACGCTTTTAATTTTTCAAATAAGAGTATGATGTAATAAAATGATTTTTTCAATCTCAAAAAAGGCCTTGAATTTCATCCTAGGCAAAGTGCATTTTTTTCTTTCTATTTTTTCCTTTTGTTTTTGCCCAGCGGCCAGACCGACCACTAGCAATACCCGGAGAAGGTTGGCCAAGGGTTGCCTCACCTGTAGTCGCGTCGACTAGAAACCAATTAAGGTGCGAGAGCATACTTTTACTTTCTACGCAAATTGAGTTTTTAGGTTCAGAAACTTGATTACATTAACTGTGCAGCTAGTGTCGTTGGGATACCTAAACTTGACTTCTTTTTCTAAAGTATTCATGCAGTCTTTTTTATCAATTTTAATCCTAAAGTTCTAGTCTGCTAAATGCCCATGCAACCTCTAATCAGGCTAAAATTGAAAAGAAATGAGCAATTAATTAAAAAAAAATCCAAATGAAAATGCACAATCAGTGACCTAGCATTTATTTACAAGAAGCAATCAAAATCCTAAAGTGAAGCCCTGAAGGCTAATTCAATTTTTGAATACAAAGTTTGTCTAAATTTTTTTACATATGCTAATTCTAAATGTTCAATGGGCAAAGGGACGATGTCACCTGAGTGTGGTGAGGGGGCGAGGCCGCCTTTGCCGGCAGCAACAAATAAAAAGAAAAGAAATGCGAATTGAAATAATCTATAATTAAAATTATCTTTGGACGAAAATGCTCTTGACCGGCTGATGTCAGACCCTTATTTAATACCGATATATCTATTATATAACCTCATTTGAGAAAACGGCCTCACTTAAAGCTATTATTCAAAATTTTCCCCCAAAAGTGTTGGTGAATTCACGCACTCCCAAGGTCCTATAGTGACAGATGACAAGGTTAAGAATCTCATGAAATTAAAACATCTATCCTTGCCACAGAGAAAAGTTTGCTGTTTAAATTCACTAATGATATTTGAACGGGCTGAAAAACACAGTTTTGTCATGAACATCATACTTGATAGGTTGCTAATCTGATCATTTAGCATCGAAGACGTTCAATTACTTCTAATCCAATTTTGGAATTCACATTTCCATATGAGAACAAAGGGAAAACAAGAGTCTAAAAATACCACACTTCCTTTAGTGCGTATGCAAACTGTTCAATGAACGTACCAATACTTTCTGTGCAGAGAAAGATTGACAAACGATAATTTTAAGCCACCAAAAAAAGAAGAAGACAAAACATAGACCTTGGGCTGAAACTACAGGAGCTGTATTATAAAAATCAAATCTTCCATTCACTTATCATATTTACAAGTGGGGTTTACAATTCTCAGTTATCTTCGAACAATTCCCATCCTTCATCCTCCAGTTCTTTCCGACCAATGCTGGCTTCTTCCTCTTCGATGACTCTCTTTGAAGGTGAGCCAATGTCGTCATCAATTGAGCTCGGAGGTCCTATCTTTGTTCGGAATCTTTAATTTTTTGCCTTGTTCGGGTATCGTATCAGTGGAAACACTGCTTCGATTGGAGCTGGATGATGAAGATGTGATGCGACTCATCTTCCTCGAGGAAACGGATTTACTCAACTGAACGCCCCTATCGAAATTTTCTCTCAGTGACTTCACATCCTGGCAGATCATGGCAATCTCCCCCCTGAATAAGTGTTGTTAGAGAATATAGCAAGAAATAATTTAACATTCTGTACAAAAGGAAATAGCAGCCCATATAATATAATGCACATGAGGAACGCAATGCATTTTGAAGCCTTTGCTTCAACAACATCCTAACTCCAAAGAAAAAATTGCTTACAGATCTCCAAGACAAAATTACATAGTGACGGACCTACTCCAGTTGGCACTCCAGTAACCCTGGAAAGTCAATGGTGGGTTCAAGTTCGACTGTTCGTGCAACAACATAAAGGATATATCAAATGCGAAAGAGTCCCGGCAACTTTGTAAAGATATCTCTGGGATTTTTTTATTTTGTTTTATTTTGGGTCAAGATATCTCTGGGATGATTACAGCTAATCAGTGGTATGGAGCAGATAGGTGATTTGACTTCCGATGCTTTGTGCTGGAATACGAGCCAATTCAGTAGATAAAAGGGGGAAAAACTGCTAATGAACAAGGAAGAATTAATAAAAGCTTACCAATCAAGCACGACACAATCTTGATTACCTTACCCAAAGAACTAAAAGTACAGTCATGTTCCTTTCAAACTAGGTTGGACAAAAGTTCCTCCAACCGGATGCATGGAGGGCTTTCATTAAAAGTTTGGTCACCCGCTTGTCACTCTTACTCGCATAATAAGACCACTTTCCTTAGTGCTCTATTATATCCTTAGTCAATTTTCTTTTAAGTTACAAAGTTCAATCACGTTTGTCAAGGAAACAAATGACAAAAGATGATATTTTGAAAAAAATTTCCAAACACCTAGACTTTGGCCCAAGGGACTTTGGACACCCAAAGCCCCTTGGGAAAGCCCTTCCCAAAAGCAGCCATCTTCACTCAACAGCAAGCGTGAGAGATTAATTATCTTGCGTCATATTTTATTAAGTTCTTACTGTGAGTTCACTTCATCTCTCAGTGGTTTTTCACTTTCCAAATTACTAGACGTTATGACATTTTACTTAGAAAAAATGTTCTTAGTTGCTTTCTTTAACAATTTATGAATAAAATATGTATTAGTTTATGATAAATGTAACAAGACTTGCCAATATGTTGTTCAACAAGCGCCCAACTTATAGCTACGATATAGTAGGAGTTTTAAAGGTGAAAACACCATGACATTGGTGGCACACGCGATGGGAAACAAGTGCATAGATTAATGTCAACTAGATTGGTTGGAGGAAATTCCCAGAAACATGGTCCATAAAAATAAATAGCAGTAGCAGAAAAAACTTACTGGAGTGCATCAACAATACGGCCATGATCCACGAGAAACATCCGCAGCTGCCCTAACATATGATAAAATGGCATATTGTTAAGATATTTCCGTTCCTTAAATGCATACAACTATAATGGTAAAGTTTTTCTGCAAAGTTGCCACCTTGTTGTTCTCCTCTGCCTCTTCCAGTAATAAATTAGACTCATGAAGCACCTGCTCCAGGAGAGCTTGCTGTTCAGCGAAAGCACGTCAAGCAACGGCTTCTTTTTCAAGCTTTTCCTTCTTGGCAACTTTTTTCAAATCCTCTGCTGCAGAAAGTCAGATTTCAAGTTTTTGGCGCATCTGCAGAAACATGGAACTGGCTATTAGAAGAAAAAAAGGTAAAAGGGCTAATGTCAGAGTCAAACCTTGCCAAAGTAACACACATCCAATTTCAACTACTAACACTCATCATCTATTCACCAGTCATCCTTTCACATGGAAGACTGAAAAATAGAGTGCGCATTTGGAAAACTACGAAAAGGGTCAATTCTTGCCTCAGGGAGTGACAAGCTTAATGCTGTGGAAAAACAACCAAAATACATGCTGTGACTGGGGCAAGTTACCCAAGACATTTCACAACTCAAAAACCGAGTCTTCAGGTTTCTCCACCGGATGACTTGCAAAAACTGGGAACGTGGTGCTTTGATGACCAGACGATGGGAGAAATAAGTTAACTAACAAATTTTTGTTGTCTAGATGGACTAATGATGATAAAAAAGGATCAGAACTTAAGCATACTGCCAATTGTAACAATAATGTGATCGTGCATTTGGCTTCTCTTGAAAGTACTTAAGTGCGCCTGCCGGAATTGCTTTAGGACGAGGAAAAAGGACACTTGATGTCCGTCCTTTGTAGTAAATAAAATATGACACAATAGAAGCTTAAACTCTAGCAGTGATAGACTTCATGATTGTGAAATTTTGTGGGACTACTGCCAACTGCTCTAGAAACTTCAGCTATTAGAAAAAGACGTGGTTTAATATTTATATATTCCAACACTCCCCCTCATACTTAGTCTGGTTTTTTGCCTAATATTAAGTGTGGACATATTCATTGGGGAGGCAAATAGGGGCCTGGAAAGATTTGAACTGAGTACCTCCTGCTCTGATACCATGTGAAATTTTATGGGACCACTATCAACTGCTCTAAAAGCTTAACCTCTTAAAAGAATGCGCGTTTTAATATTTATATATTCAAACAATGATTATCAATTGAATCCAAACCATTAAACGTGCCTGCATCACGGCAACATCAAAGAATGTCACGACTTCAATAGAGGTAGGTCAAGGTCACCTGGATTTAACAAAAAAGAAAATTGAAGCACCTGAACAATAATTGCAAGAGATTTGTCCCTTTCAGCCAACAACCTGAGTAAATGAGATTGAAGCTCCTTTGCTTCAGTCGATAAAATAGCTCTCTCTCCATAAACTTCACCTGCATGCTGCAAACGTAGAAAATGAATCAGCTATATGTTCACTTTGAAAGGTTCAACAAGATGTAAATAAGAAACTGACAACCATATCATTTGCTTCCTTTGTAAGCACTAACATCCGGTTGAGTTCCTCAATCTTTAAGTAAATATCATGTCCCTCGGTAGAAGCTTCCTCTTTAGCTTGTTTTGCAACTTTCTCTTTTTCTTCAACTTGTCTCATGAGGTTGACGACCAAATCCATTGCCGAGAAAAGGGTAGCCTGCAGCATTGAGCACCGATAAAATATTCTAACTTGATGATAGTAAATAAATAGTGGCATTAGTCCCTAACAAGTATCAGAGGTTTAACCAGATATTACTTTGTATACTTCAGCATTCTCAATGATCGGTTTGAAAAGTTCATCAATTTTGCCAGAGCAGGTGGTTTTCAACTTCAAGGGTGACTCCTCTCCAAAACAGTGTTTCGAGGCAGCATCATCTTCTTCTGCTTTTTCACCAGTATTTTTACTTGCAAGAGTGATGGAATCAGCTTCCAAATGACATTTTGAAGCTACTAAAGGATGCTCTAATACTTGCTCACAACCAGAGTGCCCTGTCTTTAGAGAAGTGCTAGTCAAAGTTGATTCTGCTCGATAGCTACTTTCACTTCTACTCATGTTACAATCATCTGTCTGAGAGCCATAAGCACCTTTTTTATTAAACTTTGCATCTGTGATTGTTAAACTAGAGATGTCACTAGATTTAGCTGGTCCAACATGCAAACTCTTCCCAGGAGTGGGAAGCGGCTGATTAGTAGTACCAAGCAAAATCACTTCCGTTCTTTCAGTCAGGCTGTGTGGTATCGGCTCGGTGGCTAATCTGGCATCTGGAGCTTGACTAGCCTCAATGACTCTGGTTACTCGCACTCGATCTTTTTCCAATGCAATCAGCTCATCAGTCTCAAAGACTTGACCTCTCTTGTCACTGCTGCTGGAGGTAGATGCCTCCTGACTGATTGTTGGAGTATTTTCAACCAGACTGCTATTGCTAGATATTGTCTCGCCATTTCTACTAGCTGTTTTTGCTTCTGAAGAAGCTCCATTTGCTTTCTTAGGCATACTTTGGCGCCTTGATAAAGAGCTCGGTTGGTCAGATCGAACTTCACATTGGCATAACAGAATAATTAGTCAAACATCTAAGGTATCATTTTATCAACAATAGCACCTTCATTCATGAGAAAAGAAGTTATGGACCATAATAAAGAAAACAAGATAGTACACCAGTTATTGTATACTTCAGTGAAACTACCTTAAAAAGTGAATTAACTATTGAAGGGAAGACAATCACATGAAGTACAGAAACGACAACTAAAGATGGTTTGAACACTCTAAATGGAAATGAATCTAGCTATCACCTTCTCCATCAGATAGATTAAGTGATCCCAGGTACTGAGAAGGGGAACTCTGGGGTTTTTCCTGCACTGAAACATAAGGAAGAATTTCTGAAAGAACAACCTCAGCAGCAGCATCGGCATCTTTACAATTTCCAATTGCAACTGCCTTCAACACACGAGCATCAAGCTGTATCAAATGAGTAATATGCGTTATACTGCAAGAACATAAAGAAAAACTCAAAAGCATCGTCGATCAAACTCAAAAGGAAGTCTCTCAAAAACTCTACAGGTTCGAAGGAGCTACAGTCCTCCTAATATACAAGGCCACAAAAACTACACTAAGAGAAACCATTCTTGAACTTCTTAAACTCTCCATCCTCTATAAACACGACTTAAATTACTTTTCTGTTCCATCTTAAACTTCACAACGTTATAACAACTGTATGAACAAACACATGACATTAGTTGTTCCCCACTCCCAACTGGCTATAGCACTGGAATAGTATAATCATAAATGATTATGTCTTGACTGGACTGCAAAACACTGATCCTTCCACTAAAGGAAACTTAAGTCCTCACCTGTGGAAATAGCTCCTGCAAGCATCGATATACAGTGGAGAAACCCATTATCCCAAAGCTTCAGACCTGCATGATAGCAGAATGTCCAGAAAAAAATTATTAAAACCATGGAAGCACACCGGCAATTCAATCATCACTGATCAATTTTCACGCTGCAGCTTGATAAAATAGAAAATAAAGGGAAATTCAATCAACTCCTCAATGATCATTTTCTCGTTGCAGCCAGACCAATTAACAAACAAAAGAGCCCAGCTTTTTATCATAGATTCAAACGGGCGGGGAAGGACAGTACAGGATTAGCAAATGCAAACCCGTTGATGTAACTCCCACAGAGGAATGTTCGGTTTGATGGGTCTTCAGGGTATGAGGCTCCCGAGACTGATACGCAAATCAATCAACAAAACCGATGGAAAGTAACAACATTGAGGTAGAGAATAAAGCGGTTCTACCCCTCAACAATAAATCATGGCCGTGTGCCACAGAAACAGAGAAAAAACGAGGGGAAAACGGAAGATCAAAACTAGTTGCAGCTTCAAAATTTCTAAAGAAAAACAATCTCAAAACGAAAGCGATCACAGCAACCCAATTAAGCGACAGTCCCCGTCGCAAGCAACATCGGAGACGCAATCACTCTCCTCATTCGAATCCGTCGAAACATCATACGAAAGAGAGAAACGATGACATGACGTCACATGAACGATTACAGATAAGACTCCTAAACCACACCGATGCTCGAATTCATCACCGTGGAAAGTGGGGAACGAACGAAGCTATCCCTCGGAGTAAAGCTTTTACCTTTTTCGTCGAATTCTGTTCTTTCTTTAAGAGTAAAAGAAACAGCTTGCTGAGGAAGGCAGCGAGGGAGGCTCGTGGGATTGTAACGTCGTCTTACACAGTTCCTTTTTCCCGGGGGAGACACTGTGATGCTTAACATCAATCATTTCAAGCAGCATCGCATTTGCAGAATTTTGACGTTTGGACATCAGCCGTGATGCATTGCCGAGCTCGGTCTCGGCTTTACCCTGGCATCGATGCTCGAAATTCTGACTCAAAACTCGATCGAGCAGCGACTTTTCTGCTCGAGCCCCACTCGACTGAAAAGTAGAGATTTTTAAGCTCGTATTTCCGCCATCAACTTGTGGATGAAGCCGAGCTTGAGTTTGACCTTGAGCAATTCTAAAGATCACTTTTTTCTTTTTCTTTTTTTAACTAACGAGGCCGATGCATTGAGCTTCAATCGACCAGCATACTGTCAAATACGATTCGAGCTCGATCAAGTATTACCTTGATTGGCTAGCATACTTGTCAAATACGACTCGATCTCGATCAAATATTACCTTTTCAACTCGAGTTCAACTCGGCTCTATTCGACGACCACCAACTTGTAAATATTGAACTCGAGCTTGAGTATAATGAATTCGAATACCGTGTAACTTGAAGGACATATGTGAATTGAAAAATAGAAGCTCAATTAGACTTGGAGGCCCGTCGAATAGGCAAGTCAAATCTTAAAAAATAATCAAGCAGAGCTCGAGAGTAGCTCGACTCATTTTCAATTTCAGTGGGATTGTACCCATCTCTTTTGTAAGTGAAGTCATACTCATAAAATTGTCTCAAGTATCCCACAAAAGTGCACTCTAGTTCGCCTTCTACTTTCGTACTTTGAATAACTAGGTCCATGGAAAGCTCTACGCATCCAGAAAAGTTTGCACCCGATACCATGTGCCGGATCAAATTCGCCTGGGAATTCACATGTAGCTCACCTGACTTACGATCCTAATTTATCCAATTCATTATTTAGGATTGAACAATATCGAAGAAAATCAGTATGGCCTAGGCCGGGCCTGTCCATCCTTTGAATCAAGCTCGATTGATATAATCTCATGACCTGGGTCATCCCGTCTTTCGAGCAAATGGCTCACTCGATTGGCCCGCTAACCTGACCCGACTCATTAAGACCTTGTGTCGCCCAGATCTCCAATTCGAAGAGGCCAATAACGGTCCTTCTCCCAAGCCTGGATGTGAGATTTTCCGGTCCATGGTTCCGAGTTCGCCTAGGCCCGTCCACGGATCCGGTTCGCATGCCGTAAATTCATGCGAACCCTGACCCATTATGCCCATAGCCTCAATTGACCTGAGTGAGAATAGTGCAACGCATAAATAAGGTAGGAAAGAAAAAAAAGGTGAAATTGGTCATCCAAACGGGGTGAACAAATTCCTAAACCAATGTGGTAACCGACCGTCTCCTTACAACACAACAACCTTATCCCTCGCTCTCTTTGGCCATTCTCATTTCATGTCACCCAAGAAACATCCTTAAATTAATGTGAAATGCGAGCCACATGAGTCCCCGGAGCATATAAATTGAAACTCACATACCCTGAAAACCAAAGAAAAGAAAGGGAGAGGACCCTTGTGTTGGCTTGTCGTTTTGGTTTGCTGGCCATGGGAAGGACCAACTTTGCCACATTGATGCTCTATGCCGCGCTAGCGTCCGCGCTCTTGGGCTACTCGGGCGGCGCCCCCTTGCAGCAACCGACGCCAAGGCTGATTCCGAAGCCATTCCCGTTGCCGCCACCGCTGCCCCCTCAACCGCTCTGCGCTCCCCAGTTCGCCCTAGTGAACCAGGCATGCTCGATGATCGTGCCAATGCCGGTGCCCCCTCCAGCTTCCCCTCCCGGCCCGCTGCCTCCACCACCTTGCCCCAATGAGGAGAGCCAGCATGGGCACAGGCACCACCACCGCCATAACTGCAACGGGCATCAACGCGGGCACGGGCACGGGCACGGACACCATCATCGGCACCGACACGATCGGCACTGGGGTGAGCCGTCCCCGGCGGAGCAAGACTGCTGCAATTGGCTGAAGGAGGTGGACTCGGAGTGCGTTTGCGACTTGCTGGACCACCTGCCCACATTCCTGGCCCGGCCAATTCATGACTACACCGTGATTGTGGGCGACTCGTGCAACGTCACCTATGCCTGCGGTGGGAGACTTCACCCGTAATTGAGTTTTAAAAAAAGATTAGTTTAATTAATGCGATTTGGAGCTGGATTAGTATCATGCTTTATTGTCGATCTAAGTATTGCGTGTCCTAGTGTAATGACGCATAATGTTACTACTGGCTCATTGAGATTTAGCCTTGTTGCTATTGGATTTAAAAGTTTGTCTTTGCCTGATTATTTCTCTTCCCTCGCCCTCGGGGATTGCATAAAAGGCTCTCTTTTATACACGTGCGTTCGTATAAGATCACCCACAAAATTTGAAGTGTTGATTTTCGCTTTGGCCCGTTAATTCACTTTTAACAAGGAGAAAAGTCAACTGGTCCACATTCAATCGCGAGAAATCCTGATATTATCTTACGAAACTAGAGGATAAAGGATGCGATCAACAGAGTAAATCTCGCTAATTATGTGATCAGATGATTAATTATTCTGAGGATATGGTGCATGATTCGAACCTTTCAATTTTGAAATTGGATTTCTTGCGATTTTTCACGAGTGGGTTCTGTCTCCTAAAAAGAAATTGGTCTTCTTCTGCATCTTCTAAATAGGTTTTCGGACATGGCTTCAGCCATTGGAAGACCAGGGTGTCACGCCGATGGGTTTCGCAAGAGAAGGGGACTATGAAATATAACGTTGACGGATCTTGGATTAGCGATGCCTCGGAGGGATCGATAGTTGGTATTTACAGGGACTCCGACGGACTAATTACTGACAGCTTCGCCGTGAAAGTTCATGCCGGATCTACTCTGGAGGCTGAAGCCCTAGCTGCTCATGAGGTTCTGCTAAGGATAGCGAAGACACGAGAAGTAAACTCATCTGATCTAAAGATTCTAGTCAGTATCGACAGCTTATCAGTTAAAGAGTGCTCATCAGACCAAAAGTTATTTGCCCATGGGATGCGAAGCCCATATTGGAAGGTTGTAAACAGCTCTCGGCCCACCTCGTTGGTGTCTCAATAATTTGTGAGGACCGTGTAAAAAATCAAACGAAAGTACACCTAATCATCGGGCGGGCTCAAGCCGAGCCCATCTTGGCCCTAACTTCAAAAGGCCTTTGGCAAGCTCGCACCCGGGCTCGAACCCAAGCCCGACTTTGCGAGAAAGCATTGGGTGGTGTGGCCCGCCCACATGAGCAATACTTTTATGTCTAATCGTCTTCTTTTTGGACCACGAATAGCGGAAAATGAATATAAAATACATTCACGAAAATAAAGATGTAGGCTAGCGCTACAGATTTGAGAAACAATAATTAACTTAAAATCTCCATTTATTTCGCAAAAATAAAAGATTTACAAAATATTTTTTTGCAAATGGTCTCCGGTGTCGCTTACAAAGATAAATGAATAAAAATTTTCTCACCATCCACGAAAATATTTAGGCTCCATTTGTTTTGGGAAAATGTAACAATTTTTTTTTTAGAAAGTCATTTTTCAAAAATATTACTATATTTTTCGATGCTTGCCTGAAATATGAAAAAGACTAGAAAAATAGTTATGAAGATCGGATTTGATTTTTTGACATACACTGCTTTTAATATATTTTTTTCTTTTCACTTTTTTTAATAATTGAATTTTCAATTACTTGTCTTTTTTTATTTATTATTTCTTGTCCTTTTGGTTTCGGCCAAGCTTCGCCTTGCGGTATCATGGACTAGCCTTGCTCGATACGGTGCGGTGAGATGAGGCCTCACTCGAGGCTGACAAGGTTGGGCTTGAGATCGCCAGCCTCAGGCGAGAAGCTTGGCCGACGGCCAGTAGAAAAAGAAAATGAAAAGATAAAAAAAAAATTGAGAGAAAAAGTAAAAGATAATTAAAACTTATAAAAAAAAATTGAGAGAAAAAGTAAAAGCTTGGGCGACGTTTTCCTTGACTGGCTCATTTCTCGTGAACCAAACGCCAGAAAATTCGAATTCCTCAAAGTTGTTTCCCGCGAAGCAAACGAAGCCTCGGACACACAGATCGTTGCCGAAAAAATATATTTTTGAATAGTTCGGCGTTTACGAAACAGGCGAAAATAAACGAGAAACCGCGGCCGGCGTAAGGGAAATGTTTACAAATTCCAAGTCCTGAAGAATAGAATTATTCAAGTGAATGGCGAGGTTATTCGTTACAACATCCAGGAAAACGAAGATGTGAAGGCGAACGGTCGGAATCTTATCGGATGATCGGCGAACTTATTTATATTCCAACCCTATCCCGCGAACCGAAAAGTAATATATTTTCTTAAAAATCCCAAAAAAGTAATATAAGAACAGCGACCCCATTCGGGGGAAGTGTGCATTCCGCGTCCCTTATTTTTTTTCATCTTTATATCACGTGAAAAAGGGGAAGGAATAATTGACCTCAAAAGTCAGGAGATCTCATTCTACCCTTTTTTTTTATATATATAATTTTTCATTTTTACTTTTATGTTGCGAATAATTAGAGATTGGGATCGATGTCAAGTCGCTCCGTATCGTCCTTTTGAGTGCCCGTGCCATCAATTGGGCAAAGCAGGGCTCACCCCGTACGTACTCCCTAATCCGTGAGATCGCCACCAAGCCGGAGCCGGTGAGCTCGAATTCCTCCGACAGCCGTTTCGTCTCGGGCAGACCCTTGGTTCGCCTATGGGGTAAGCTCGATTTGGACAACAAGCGTAGGATGAATCTGATTTTTATTCGGAAGCTGCATCTGACGATGGCACTGACTAGGGGCTCGCGCACAAGTGAACAGTATATGTGGCTTTAACTGAATATTTCAAATGTGCATGTAAACCTCCTAATAAATTTCGAACAATAATACGGTGTCGCACAAAATCTCCAGTGGTCTCCAGCAACATCAAAAGCGACACCAATTTCGGGATTCTCCGTGCTAAATTAATTTATAGAGAAAAAATTACAAAAAGAAGAAGAAGTTATGAACCTATTTTACGGGTGTCATTTCGATCTTAAATATTTCAATTTGGTCAGTTTAATATTACATCTCCCCGGCTAATTTTGATATGAAATCACTGACGTGGAGTGAGTCGTCCTACATGATATGAATTTTTATGTTGTTCATTGTAGCTGACGAGTGCCGCCGGTGACCTCCCGTTGGCCACCGGGTGAGGACTTGCAAGGTCTCGTCGGAAGCTGGCAAGGATCACAGTCGTTGCCAAGGGCCTCAACATTCGTAGGCGAAGGTCGCAACGCCCTCATCAAATCAAGAGAAAGCAGCTTGGCGGCCTTTGGCGAGGAGCCGTCCTCGCCTGCGGAAGGCGAGGCGCGTCAGCCAACAGCCACAACTAAAAAAGATGAAAAATAAAATAATAATAACTCCATATTTTTGTTTTAAAAAAAAATCATATCAACAAACCGTCAAAATGTTTACGAGCCTAATTAAAAAGAAATTTATGATTAAACTGGGGATCTTAAATAAGTTCATGACTATTATTCTAATAATTTAAGTTTAATTTATCTTGTTTCGAGGTTCGACGGGAAAGCGAAGTTGCGCGCAGCCTCTTGGCCATGTGGAAACGCCAAAGGTCAAAATTCTTCTAGCTTGTGGGTGCGCGAGAAAAAGAAAATAAAATAAAAAAAAAAATCAGCAGCAGCTCAAAAAATTCTTTCTTTTTAGTACGGAAGTCGGAAACCAAGAAAAAAGTTGCGTTGGGCGCAGAATTTCTTACAATGATGCTCGCTCATCCATGAAAATTTGCGAGCATCTCTGTCATGTCACGGGATGCAGTAGGCTCCATCCCATCATCAGTTCACCGATTCCGGAATAAAATAAAATAAAAATAATATTACGAAAAATTATAAATTAATACACTTATGACAAATTTAATTTAATTTAATTTATTTTTTTCGTCATAAAAAATCTCAAATTGATACACGTGATAAATTTACTCATAAATTATTTTTTATCATCAAAAATTATAAATTGATGCACTTATGATAAATGCACCATAAATTAATTTTTTAACCATGGAAAATCTTAATTTAATATACTTGTGACAAATTTATCTTTCGTTAAATCAGGTTAATAGCGCGAAAAAATTTTACATTGATACATTTGTGACAAAAAAGGGGAAAAATATTGAACTGGTAGCAATTTAATAGTTAAATTTAACGAAAATTGACTGAGGATAAATTTATCACAGTTGTATTATTCTAGAGTAAATTTGTTACAAGTGTATCAATTTGGAGTTTTTTATGGTCAAAAAAATAATTTAAAGTAAATTTATCACAGATATACCAGCTTGAGGTTTTTCGTTGTATTAACCTAAAGGAAAAAAAAAGGGTATGAGGAGCATAACAAGAATTATAATATCAATGGCTAATATCACGAATAATCATAACTGATACATCTGTGATGATTTTATCTTAAATTATTTTTTTTATCATAAAAAATTTCAAATTGACACACTTGTGATAAATTTATCTCAAACTATTTTTTGACAACAAAAAATCGGCTTAAGTATACTCCAAGTGTCATAAGTTGTGTACCGCACTCAGTTTAATACCAAAACTTTCAAATCGATTGTCACGACCCTTTCAAGGCTTCTAGCTCTCGAGGGCTAATGGGTCATCTCATTTGATGGGACACGGGACTCTCCTAAGAACCATTATCCAAATCGCAACTAATGTATACATGGTTGATCTTCAATGTTGTCTAGTGACATTGATACGTCTGCATGCCAATGAGTCGCCACTAATCATTTTTTGGAGGGTATGATTGGATCACCCTATCGAATAGTTGAGAGTTTCTATTCAATTCTAAGAAAACCAAAGAAAATGGTTCGGGGATTTAGTTACGTCAACTGTCAGAGTTGACGCCCTTTCAGTACTTAAGTTGACTTAATTATGTAACCTAAGATTCATGCATATTAGTAGGGTACAAACCCTAAATTTAAGAGTTCATGCAGATAAGAGTGCCTTTCAACACTCAAAATCAATAAAAATAATGGTGTAAGTCAAGAAATCAGACATGCAAATAAGTCACATGAATATTACATGGCAGTCCTAATAAGGTCCCATTAGCCTAGAGAAGCATCAATCACAAATCATGAATAATTTAAATATGATTTTGCCCATCAAGGGCAAAGTCGTAATTTCGAGATAATTTGGGATGATTTGCCCGAAAATGAAAAAATCATCATTTTAGAATGAATAAGGAGTAAAACGGTGTCGAAAATAGATTTGGCCATTCGATTGACTCATTCTCTATTTTTTGACAAGTTTTCGAATTTTTTGAAATTTTAGAAAATGGTTTACCATTTGAGGGGTAAGATCGTCATTTTTTCTAAAAAAATAAATGAAATGTTGAAATATTAGAAATAAGATTTGGCCACCCATTTGACCCATTGCCAAACGCTAAGCAATTTCCACAAGTTATTGGAATATTGAAGACCATTTACCCTTTGAAGGGTAAAACCGTCATTTTAAATTATTGAAAAAAATCTCAAAAATAACAAAATTTAATTTTCATAGTCATTTTTCAATATTGGGAATTTTTTAGAATTTTTTTAGGAATTTTATGCAATTTTCCCAAATTTTTTGAATTTTTCTTCAATTTTCTATTTTTTTGGCATTGTTTTCGATTTTTTAATTGATTTTTCGGAATTTCAAAAAATAAACACCAGTATGAAGGTCGTAAGCTTGCCATGTGGCATCCCAATGGTCGTCGAATCACTTTGATTTTTATTATAACTGAAAATGATTTTTTAATTAAAAATACTGATCGTGACACATGCATCATCCACGTTCGTTCGATTAGGCATTTTATTTTTAAATGACATGGTCCCACCTTGCTGATGTAGCTGACTACGTGGCGTGCCACGTTATCGTTGACTTGTTGACTGCTGAAAAGATTCGCCGGAGAAGACGACCGGAGCCAGCGCCCCTTTTCTGGCGCATCGTCGGAGGGCCATATATTGGCCGTTCGTCGTCCAATTGACCTTAAATTTTCGTCATTCAAACCCACTCAAAGCTCTACAATATATCAAAATCACATCACATCAGAGTCACATGAACAGGAACTTACAGTTTTAATTTTCCAGCGAGGTCTCCGAATTCTGGCGAGCACTAATTTTGACACAGGCAGCGATTCCCTTTGCGATTTCGACCCATAACCAGCATTTATGAAGGTTCAGAAGACTTACCTAATCATCCTATTCTCTCGACGATCGTCCGTTTGAGGATGGTAACTCGCAGCTCCGGTGAGGTTCGGGTATGGACAGTCACGCTGAGTTTGAGAGGATGGCGGCGCGGAACGGTGCGACAACCGTCTTGAGAGCTCAATTTTTACCTATCTCTGTATCTCTGTCACTCTCTATCTCCCTTGCTCTTCCTCTCTTCTTCTTCCTCTCCCTAGATGCTCCTGCCGAGCCTTCTCTTAGAGCCTTCAAAAGCCATTGCCGACTCCTCCACAAATGGCCTCCAGCACTCTCTCCACCATTATCTGTCTTTTCTGTCATGGCCGACCATCTTCAACCTTTTCCACTTCTTTTTGAAGATCAGCCTCCACTGTCTCGGTGCACTCTGCGTAGGCGAAGAAGAAGAAGAAGAAGCTGTAGCTTGTTCCCGACCCAGTCGACCCCGTTCAAAAATTTTCCTTCAAATTGAACGTCTAAATGAGTACCAATCACAAAATTGATTCCAAAATTGGATTTCCCATAACGATTACCTTTGTAAATGTAGTTTTCATGATCAATTATCTTGAAATTAATCAAAAACCCTAAATTTTCTCTAGATCCGACTTGTGAAATTCCCCAAATTGAAGCCCTTAATGACTAAATTGGGTCAAATTGACTCCATCAATGACTTCAGAGGAGTCAAAAACCTATGGGTAAGTATTCATTTGTTGATGTGAGTCCACGGATTTTGATTTATTTCGTTTTGTCCGAAACCCAGGGACTAAATCGAAAGAAAAGTATGCAACTTTGCTCAATTCGTGCAATTATGCAATTTCAGTGAACAATTAGACTAAGACGCAATGCAGGGCAATCGAATTGAATGTTAAGACTCCAAAAATGCAACAATTGTAAATTAAAGGGCTCAAATGGTATTTTTTTTTAAGCCAAAATTTATGCGTTGTGAAGGAACTTATAAAATTGAACTTGAATTTTATCTTTTTATGAGGTCAAAATGAAAAGATAATTAAAATAAAAATATATACTATTTTTCTACGTTTTTGTGACCTCAAATACTATTTTTCCTAATTTTCTTTGTATTTTTATATTTTTCGAAAATTATAAAAAAATAAAAAAATATGAAAAATTATTATTTTTGGTCAAAAATGGTTCCTTTATCTTGGCCAAGGCTACCAAAGTTGATTTTTTTTAATTTTTTTAAACTTTTTATTAATTTTCTATGAATTTTTCAAAATAAAGAAAAAAAATTGATAAAAAATCTAGTGTCAACATCGATCACTTTAGTGCTAATTTTTTTGTAACTTTGATCACTTTAATGCTAATTTCGAAGAAAATCATGCACTTTAGTGCCATTTCAATCAAAATCCGACTAAAGTCCGGTGAAATGAATTATGTAGATTTTTTAATTGATTTTTATTATCTTACGTGACAAATTTTTTGAAGTGGCTGCCATGATGGAAATTCAACATGGGTTGAACAAGAGCAAAAAAAAATAAAAATGACCTCGTCTATGATCCTATCCTTCGGCCATACCTTCAACCGCTCCTCCATTCATCGATGGCTCAACTCCAGCCATCGCACCTACCCCTTCACCAAGCTTCCCCCCGCCAATCACCCCTCGCCCCCTCATCCCCAGCCACACCCTCTATGGCCTCATTTTCAATTTCTCCCTTGCTCCCACCCCCAGCTCCCAACTAGACCCGACTCGGGGCTAAATCTAAAGATATCGAAAGCTCCAATGACTCGTTTGGAAATACGAAGAAGGCGAAGAAAGGGATAAACATGCAAATGTGACGGCACTATTCGCCACTGAAGCGATGGGGATCGACCTCTTCGGAAGGAGCAAGCAATCCATCGATCGCCATTGTCGCCTAGTGCATGATGATTTGACCGGTGACAGCTCTTTCATCCTCCTCTCCATGGCTCTAGAAACCTCTCAATCCTTCGCCATCTCTTTCCACTCTCCTCTTCTCTCTATATATGTTCCCCTGCAACCCTCCTTGTGCTCTTCAGCTGAATTCGAGGACCTCCATTTTCGTGTCTTTTGCTATTGCTTGCTGTGTTGTTCATCCGACAATGGCTTCGGCATTGACATCTTTGCCTTCGACCCTACTCGCAGGCAAGGCCCCTCCTCCCGCGCAAGCTGCAATGGCGCCGTGCTTCGTTGTGTTCCCGCAGAGAACCCACCAAAGCTGTGGCAAGCAGTTGGGGCTATCGATGGTGAGAGCCTAGGAAGGCGACGAGAAGGATTTGGCGGTGGACATGCAAGTGAGTAAGAGTGATAAGGGTTTCCCCCGGATGATTAGCACCCTCATTTCACTCCTGAAATTGGGAATGGAAGGGAGAAGGAGGCTGCAACGGGTTGGTGCCGGTTCTGATTTGAGCCTCAATTTGGGGATTTAGGGTTTTTATTTGGCAAAATCTGCTTCAACGACGTCGTTTTTGCTCTTTGAATCCCTGAGTCAGATTTCGATGAACCTTGTCGCCCTCCTTATTTATGTAAAAGGTCCATGTAGGCGCCATGTAGACTTTCCGGCGGTCACGTATGCACTTAGCACTGAAGTGATCGAAGTTACAAAAACATAGCACTAAAGTGATCGATTTTTCAATTAAAAAAATGATTGATTTGAAAGTTTTGCTACTAAAGTGAGCGTCATACGCAATTTATGACATTTGAGGTGTACTTAAGCCACCAAAAATCATAAACTGATATACATATGATAAATTTACCTAAAATTAATTTTTTTATCACAAAAAAATCTCAAATCGGTCATATATGATAAATTTATCCTCTATTAATTTCTGTTAAATTGAGTTAATACTACAAAAAATCTCATATTAGCACACTTGTAAGAAACATAGGGTAACATATACACCTGACAATTGCCACGTGTCATCCGACTCAGTAATTTGACAATAAAATTTAATAAAAATTAATAGAGGGTAAATTTATAATAGTTGTACCAGTTTGGAATAAATTTATCTCATGAGTATCGTTTTAGGATTTTTTATAGTAAAAAAATAATTTGGGGTAAATTTATTGTAGATGTACTAGTTTGAAATTTTTGGTAGTATTAATCCTAATATCAATGATTGTACTAATAGTAATAACTATTATGATTATTAATACAAAATCACCGGTCCTTGAATCTAATTCCATAAAAAAACTTTAAATCCAACCCTAATCTTGTCCCCCCCCCCCCCTCCTTTTTTTTGTGTACAAACATAATCTCCAACTTTCACTTTAATCATAAATCTGCCTAGGTATCCAAAAAATAGCAATTATTTTTTTTTCAAAATTATCAATACCAGGATCAGTTAGATGTTAATTATGAGCACCTACTTCTTCAGTAATTCTTCACCTTTGTACGGGACAACAAAAGCAGTACTAAAAACACTAGAAGTTTCAAAAGTTATCTACAACACTAACTTTGGTGTCAATTTTTTTTTCTAGATCAATTAAGTAACACTTTTTCACAAGAAAAATGATCACCAAAGTGTTAATTCGAACGAGCTGCCAAAAAATTCGACATAGCCATATTTTATTAATATCTTTGATTGATGTGGCTCGCCAGTGTGCCCACGCAACATACTATCTCCTAAATGACATCATCTGCCAATATCAACAAAATTCCCAAATTTCCAACGGCGAGACGTGGATTAGATATAATTAAGGAGATCACAAGAGCAACATTATGGCAGTGTCGACCGAGGTTCAGCACTTTGGCAATGTTGACCTAGAAGTAGGAGCAAAGAGTAAACGAGAGGAATTGCTCCAGGAGGGAAATTCATGCTGAGCTCTTTGTGGGGGGAAAAGATAATATTAGTATCAAAAGTTATGTAGTATATCATTTTGGTGCCAAACGGATCACTTCAGTGTCGAGTCAGAGAGTCGGAGATAATGATTACTTTGGTGCCTCCGGCAAATTTTTTCGGTCAAAACTGTCACGTGTCATTAATAATTAATTTTTAATATAAAATGACATTTCAAAATAATAACAAGTCCCCGTGGGCTTCATGTGGACTTATTAAAAATGACATTTAAAAATAAATTCGTTTAAAATACACATTATATTTAAAATAAAATTTAAAATAACTTTAAATTTTAACAAAAAAGCCTATAATTTTTTTTTTAAAAGGGAAAACCTTACCAAGAGGTGAGGGCTTGCCAACTGGTTTGCCACTTTTATTTATTTATTTATTTATAAGTTTTTACTTTATTTTGTTAATTTTTAGTTGAAATTTTTTAGTTTATTTTAAATAAAATTTTTATTTTTTGATTTTTTTTTTTAAATTTTTGTAAATTAATTAAGTTTGTATTTTTATTTTTAATATTCTTTTTTTTTAAAATTTTATCTTTGTTTATTGCTAGTTGGACCTCGCCGGAGCCACGTCAGCCTGCAATATCATTAAAATAATGTTACATCAAATTTCCGGCTGATCAAATCAGATTTGACATTAAAATTATTATTTTTTAAAAAATCTTGACACTTAAATGATACGAATGAAATATTTGACACCAAACTGATCTTTGCACACAATTTTTGAAGCTAAAAGTGTACTTTTTCCGCTCTTTGTGCGTGTTAATGCGCTCTGTTCTGCTATAAGCTGCGGTGGTTGGTGAAGGAGGATGAGCGCCGGCTGCTGGTGGTCGGAGATGGCGCGACTGAGAGGAGATGAAGTTGTAGACGCCTCTGAAAATTGATTATTCAGAGGGGTTTTTCTGGCCGTTCAGAAATTTTGGAGTCCTTTTCTTCCGATACTCAATTTTTTGCTCTGAACACACGAGAGATGTTGGATCGACGGTGGCTATTGGCAGACCAAAAGTGACGGAGAAGGAAATCGACGGTGGATTTACGTCGTTTTTGCTCTCGAGTGTTGCGCGTCGTCGTTTTAGTCGAGCGATCCAAGTCAGCTTTTTTATTTTATTTTATTTTTTTGGGGGTCGAAAGCCAAGTCAGCTTGGGCGACATCTTTTGCACGTTTCTGAGTTTGAGTAGGTCTTAAGTTTCGAATTTTTGTTTTTTTTTTTAACTCTGTTTCGATTTTCCTGGGAGAATTTCTTTTTCCTTTGCTATGTTATTGTGTGAGGTTTCTGCTCCGCTGATTCTTGGGGAGTACGATCGTCTGGGAAGGGGAGGGGAGAGGAAAAGGAAAAAGGAAAGAAAATGAAAAGAAAGTAAGAAAAAAAAATTTAAAAAGGTAAATGACGAAAATGCCTTTTAATCGGACCATTTTTTTAAATCATTTGATCACTGCAGCCTGCAGGCCTTTATTTGACACTATATGCACTTCAGGCTCTTATTTGAGAAAATGATAACATTTTAGATCATTATTTAGAATTTTTCCTTGAATTTTTAATAAAATATGCCAACTCATATTAAAAATTTTAAATTATAAAAGTCACATAATCATTTGGGCCGAAACTTTTTGTTGAGGCACTTAAGTGATCGTTTTTTTTTTTCTAATTCGGCACAACTTTTGATACTAAAGTAAGCGTCGTATGAAATTTTTGACACTTCTAGCATTCTTATCCCATAAAAGTCTCTTGATAGTTGATATCAATAATCTTAAAGAAATTAGTAGTGTTTTTTGGAGGCACGGGTAGATTTGGAATTGGAAAAAAAGTTTTTGAGTTTTTTTAAACAAAAAAGCTTAAAGTATCATAGGGGATACTTACTAAAATAATCTTAAACCAATTGCAATTGTGCCAATTTGATTTTAAACCTTTTTTTTTTCAATTGGCTCTTGAAACTTTTGCATATATGTCAATTCAGTTCATTTGACTGGCCGGTAATGAAGTGACCGTTTTTAAATAATATTTTAATATTATCTAATTTTTATTTTTTTGTTCTTCATTCTTTGATTCTATTGGTGGTTAGCGAGGGTCGCGGCTCTCATCTAGCACATGAGGCTAACTCCCACAGATTTGGGCAAGGCCATGGCCATCGTTGCCCTTGGAAATCAAATTCCAGACATAAGTTGATTTTTTTTACTTCTATTTTTGAGCAAAAGTTAGATTTTTTTTAAAAAAAAATTGAGAGAAGTAATTTTTTCACTTTTTTAAATGGCTCCAAAACTACTTATGGGTAACAAAAATGCTCTAAAATTTGAAAAATAAAATTACTTAGCCAAATGATTCTCTGCTCGAGAAGTTGCTTTGCCAAACAAATTTCTGCCGAAAAACTACTTTTGGAATAGGAATTTCTACCCTAAAAGTGTTATCATGTGTGCCCTTAACAAATGACACGTCTCTTTTACACATTGTATTGAGAAAAACCTGAGATGATAATTGTTTGTGAACTGTAAAAATCAAGATGAGGCCATTCAATTCATCTCGCTTTTGGCAGTGAAGCCTTCTTAAACATCACTCTCAGATAAGAACACAAGTTCTTTATTACAAGTTCGAAATCCCATGTTGCTTTATTGTGATTGTGAAAATCTCTCCATCATAAGTTATACCCGCTATATATGTGGTGGTCTACCTCAAAAGAGAGAAAAAGCAAAGAAAATCAAAAGAGATGCACTTCACTCTCGTGAATTCTCTAAGCAAAGCTTCAGAGATAATTTGCGGCTGCAATGCAAGCTTCCATGGCTGGCACTCCATTTTTTAAGGTCTCAAAGGCGTTGTGAAGCCCGCCAGAAGTAGTCTTTTTCGTCGTGATGTTGTAAAGAAACTCGGCCACGATCACCGTGCTTGGTCCCGCCACGAGCTCTTCCCACGCCTCATCGGCTTCGGCCTTCCCATGCTTGCGGAGCACTTCTGTCGCGTCCATCCTGTGCAGGTTCCAACCCTTCAGGTTACGGAGGCGGTGGATCTTCTCCAACTGGCGGCATGCCAATTTGTACGTGTTGTTCTTGATTTCCTCTATCGCTTCTTCGAGCAACCGAGCGCAGGCTTGTCGGTCCAAGAACTTCTCGGTACGGAAGAACAAGTCCAGTTCGGGAACCCCGATGGCGCGACGGATTCCCCTTGAGTATTGCGCAGTTGGATTGAAGAAGTTCCTCGCCTCTTCGACCATTCCCCTCTCGACCATCTTATCGACCCGCTTAGACACGAATGAGTGCAACATGGGCATCGCCATGTCAACCCATAGGAAGCAACATTCGTACTTCGATTGAAACCGGTAATCACAGTTAGTGATCAAGGCCTCAACGTATGAATTCGAGCCTCCGATGATAACTGGGGTGTTGCCACGGGCCCTAATCGACTCGATGGCAAGCAGTGCCGAGTCGCAAAAGTCCGAAGCCGTGAAGTCTGCATCGGGAGGGATCGTCCCGAGGAGATGGTGGGGGATGCCGCATTGCTCCACCTCGGTGATCTTGTTGGTGATGACATCAAGCCCCTTGTGCACTTGGATTTTGTCAGAGTTCACGATCTCGGCGGGGAAACGGGACGCGATGTCGACGGAGAGCCTGGACTTGCCGGTCCCGGTCGCACCTAATATCACCACGACCTTCTCTTTCTGGCGCCAAGGGATCAGAAAGTCCATGTTCGACCTCCGGTCTGGGCCCGCAGCGTCGAGCAAGGGCTGCGCAGTCGGCTTGCACATCACCATGGAAATCCTCATGACGAGCTGGCCGAGTATATGAGAATGGAAAGCTCAGAGCCAAAAAGGGATTATCAGCAATAGAAAAGATGGGTCAAGATCATGTCAATTTGAGTTTGAGCAATGAGGAAGTAGTAAACTAATGCAGGTAGATAGCTTCACTCCCTCCAGACCCTCATACTGAAGAGCACAAAGTCACAGAAAGATGCAAGTGAGTATTTATAGGCGTCTTTCCAAAAGGGTCACTAGTCTCCAGAACTAATAAATAGGTCAACTGCTAGAATAAAGACAACAACACTTTGAAAAAAAAATAATTTATTCTTCTAATTTTCAATCTTCCTCTGGTCAGTGCAGCTTTCTTTTAAGCTTAATGCCTGTTGTTCTTATTCTTAATGAGTGTCTGGACCGTCCAACAACATGGTAGGGCATGCTGTTCCTGGGAAAGCAAAGGGCTCAGTCGTTCAGAATTTCATATTTCCAAGAGGGAGAAAGAAGATAACATTGCAAATTGCAGAAGAATAGGATTTTCATCTGGCGTTTTGTCCTGTACATCTTGTCCTTGAGTGCTAATTTTATTAGGCAAGTTTGGTTGATTAATATCTGATCCGCGTAGGCGACCGGACGAGATAAAATTAAATAGGACGTGGTCAGGATGCGACATAAGAATAAAGGGACTTCTTTCTGGTTAGACTTTGCCAGTGCGCCTAGAGGGAAAAAAACAACACAGAACCCTGCTGGATTCTGAAGCTAAATGATAAGAAAAAGTTTTGTTCTCTGGGAATTGCCTTCATAATCATCTGCAATCATGGAACTGGCACTTATCGAATTATTATCGCCGTATTCCGATGATGAACGGAGAAAAATATCGTGCTTTTTTATTCTCTCCCCCCTGAAGGGTGTGAGAGGTGAAAGATGACTAAGGCTTTATTGATCTTCAGGATCGATAGCTCGAGATTCTCACAGCGACAGCTGATCTGCATAAACCGCTAGTTGGAAACGACCGTAAGTGGCATTCGATTCTCCTAGTCAAGTGGCGGTGGGGGGAGACGTCGACAAGTTTGGTTTCATTGGATGAAAGATACATCTTTTGGCTTGTTGAAATCGTGATGGTCAAGGGTAGAATCGAGAAATAAGGGATACAGCTCAGAGCAAAATCCCAAACCAGACTGGACCAAGATTTTGGTAACCAAATGATATTTTCACTCTAGCTGAATTCTGGACGAGAAGGGACATCGATGTACCCAGATAAAAGGCGGTAGTGCATGCAGCAGGAATTGAGCAGTTTGGGTTCTGTGCAGAGGAACAGAATTAGAACCTCATGTTGCACTTCCATGGCATAATTCTGCATCAAAATACTGGATTTCCATACGAAAGCGGTGTAAACCAAAGAATGATTCGATATGCAAATGATTGAGAGGTGAACAAAATGCCGGCTCCTCAGTACATTTGTCTGTCAAAATGATAGAGCAGCTAGTGATTTTTTCCTTCTAGGGCCATCCTGTTGTTTGATCAAGGGAAACCAGAGCACTGATCTTTTCGAATCAGACAACTACTGACGATCAGCTTTGGTATGTACTGCTCAAATTTACTATTCTCATAATCATTCATCACGCTTAACATGCACATTGTCCGTTTTCGTGCATGATAAGGTAAGGCAGACCACCTGTGTTTTCGCAGATTTTGAAATTTGTTCTGTACATTTTTGTAGATTTCCATCCCTAATGCCGCTAAAAAAACATCAAACTAGTAGGCTATGTCTGCAACAGTATCAATCGGAGCAGAGAGCAGGATTCATCACACGTCATAATCAACCGGATTAGAGAAAGCGAGTCCTACCTATCACTCAAGGGCTGCATGCTGGTTAAAGAATTGACGGGTTTAGCTATTCTACCGAAGCATCACTCAACAAAAATTGGACTCTACTTTCTTCACTAGATCAAATCTTGCAGGATCTGCCAGGCGGATAATCGCGACAAAGCGATTCTCTTTATGCATGATAATAAGACTTGATTCAGCAAAATTAGGCCTTCATTTTCTTTCACCAGCTCAAATCTTTCAGGATCTGCCAGGCAAATAATCACAGCAACGAGATTCTCGTCATGCATACAAGTAGGACTCTTATCGAAACCAACAGTTAATGGTTGCCGTGGCTTCACTGCTGTCCTCAGAAACTCGGCCATTTGTTTTCGACGTTTCGCGCGTTTTGCGTGGCTTTTCAGTTCATAGTAAACACATTCCATCAGATCAATTTTGAAAGAATAATCCTAGGAACGGGCCAAGCAGCCTTAGTATGATTTCTCTGGAACCAACTTATTAAACATTAATCTCAAGCTGTTTTACTTGAAATGGTTAAGAGTTATTCTCCCATGGCTTGTTTAGGAATCATTGAACTGTCATGAACTTCATCAGTGCTTCCACAGCAAGTTCATTCTCGGTAACTTCGTATCAGGAGCAGCAAGCTTTCGTAAGCAGAACAGGATTCATGTGAGGCAGAATGGACATACGCAGGCTAGTTCTTCACCTCATCGGACTTTCAGTTCTCAACAGATCCATTAATCGCCGAAGCCGAAATATCATCGTCATGCCTTTTGGCCATAGTTTGAGGAGAAGAATTGGCATTGCACGAGTTGGCGCCTTTTGGGTTATCATCATTTGCAATGACCATTACTTACGAGGTTCATGAACAAGACAAGAGGCCCCGTCAACTCACGAACACGATCACGCACGCGTGGTCTGAGGTCCGAAAGGAACTTCCGAAACTTTCTACGAAAAATGTGCCTTTGTAGTTAACATAAAGGCAACTTCCATGGCTTTGGTCTATATCATTCCATTCTATCGTTTCATAAGGAAAAAAAACAGCCCCTTTTTCGAATTAAAAAGAAGAAAACGATGGAATGTAAAGGTTGAGCGGGCTATGTAAATCCAAGCTATGGGTAGCATAGCCTGCACGGATATACATACGCGTGTGGTGTGAAGTTACCATCTTATTGTCTGATCACCTCAAGGGATGCAAGTCGCTCCAAATTTGTTAATATTGGAGTCTTTTCAGTCGCATCACCATCGTTAAGAAAAGCATAAAGCAAACTCCAGTACGCTAATGCGAAGCCGGGGTCGATTCTACAGTTTTGAGTCAGCTCTATTCCTGAGAAGCGAAAGGGCTGAGATTTAAGACTCCACCAACCGTGGCACGGGGAACGGATAGAGGTATGATCACTGTTCTTGCTTGTAAAGCGACGAGTTTGACATGATTAATGTTACCATCACCAAGGAATTCGCGATCCATGCTGATTCGATCAGGGGAAAGAGAGGAAATCCGATCCAAGCACATGGGACATACCACAACACTCCTCTAAAGTACCGTGAGTTATCAAACTATCACCACCCGGGAATGGTGACCGTGGTATCGCCAAAGTGCGCGGTTTCCAGAGAAAATGAGTTCATTTCTCTAGTTAGCCATGTCCAAAACGTTCCCATGCCTAATTGGTGCTCACAGGAGCCACAATGTCCATTATATCAGCAATATCCCCAACTTTATCACCACAAGTCCATGATGATTCCATGCAGGATCTAGAAAACACATTCTCCTTTATTTATGTACCAGACGGAGAACAACAAATAAATGGAGGTCCGGACGTACAGTACATGCTAAAACCCTAAGAAATCACAATCTCCATGAGAGATGGAGGTGAAAATAACTGACATCCCTTGCAAGAGATTAGAGTCCTACCTAAGCAGATTACTTTTCCCTGCTAAGCACCAAACAGTTTCAATGGAAGTAGAGTATTACACAGTTTTCATTTTACATTTCCCAAGAACGGGAGCTTCCCACACAATGTTACCAAATCCCTTCCTTGGACATTCTCAGGAAATGGGACAAGTTGATGCTAGGGAACTCGGCGGACCCTGTTTTCTTCCTAGTTATCCTTGTGACCTTCAAGGACCCTGCATCCTTTGATTGGGTAACAGTTACCGAAGCCAAGTTGTAGAACTGTTCATGGAGGATTCCTCTATTAGCTAGATATAAAAGCACCAAAAACTCTACCATGAAACAAAGATAAGACCAGCAATCCAGCTTTAACGCTTACAAATGGTGCAAAACATACCAGCTAGTGATCAATGAGATGACCAAGATCCAGAATTCCAGCTTCTCTAAGGATTGTTTTACATAGTATTTTCAGCACAGAAAGTAAAGATAAAATGTTAAAATTCAAGAAAAAATTACCTCACAAACACCATGCAGCAGAAGCCTGTGGAAAGGATCTTGAACCTGGAGCTCGAGAACCTCTTCAGCTCCCTTCTCTAGGACGAAGGCCCGTACACAAGCCTAAAGACACAGGCATTTTTATACACGTGCTAACCGAAAGATTAAGAGGGGTTCACACTCATAATGCTAAAAAGGAGTTGCTTTAAGATTCAGGTTCCTCATACAGACGGAAATTGGGAAGAGCAAGGCTATTCCTCTTCATCTTATCACAGTCACTCCTGCAGCTCAGTTATTCCGGTGTTTCCTATTCACTCCTAGTCAACCTTATTGTAAAAAAATGTAAATTAACTGGTCTGTTGCGGACTTTACACTAGATAACCGTGACTTAACAGCTTTACCAATCATATATCCTTTATAGCACAGACAAGCTATGACCGATTACCACATTAAGAGCGAGGAGCAATAAATGATTCAATCATATACCAGTTCCATTTGCCTGTAAATATGAAAAAACTGAGCTGCAATCACATGGACTGTCACATGCACAAGAAAGATCTGTCCAATATCTAGGCAACGTGAAAGTTTCAAACTAGATTTACCTCATAGCCTTCAATGAGCTCAAAAAGAAAGCTACGGCGAAGAGCCTCTCTAGTCCGACAATCAACTCTGCGCCATGCACTCAAGAAAGCCATCTTATCAGAGTCCGTATGAGCTCTCCGCCTTCTGGATGATGCTTTAATATTGTCAATCATTTTGGCCTGAAAATCAATGGAAAGCTCTTTATCAAACATCAACTTGTGTGCAATGATAATGCAGGTATGATGCAAGTGCTGCATTATCATCGTAACTAACCTAGCAAGAAAAATCTACAACAGCAAGAGGAGTAAAAAAACACAAAATAAAACATAAAACTACAATACCCATAAAATCAAACCAATACTTCCTCAGAATATGTGGAGGAACTTGCCCTTCATATACTAGGGCACGTGCAACAGGATTCGAAGGTGAAATATGTCATAAAAAGAGACTAGAAGTATCGCACAGATCCACTTTTGTCGAGCAGTACGCCACAACCCCATAAAGATGCAGACTCTAAAATTGTACACCATGTTATTTTGTCAAGAAGGATCAAAATAGAATTGTCAATCAATCTCAACGCACTTCAAATTAAAATGCATGAGCTACATATTCTTCATGGCCCCATCAATACAAGAACAAAAATTGCACATATATATCATTCGTTGGATCTTGCAACTATAACTGACATATATGACGACAATAGGATATAGGTAAAATATATTAACGTCAATGGCATGAGAAAAATCATAGTCGAAATATCGCGAAAGCAGATTCAAAAGAAATGGAAAAAAGCAAACCTCTTTGTCCATGTCTATATCCCTAATTTTGTCCCACTCTTGAGTATTTGTCACGCAAAAGGGGGATGGTGGGACATCATCACCTGAAATTGAACCAAAGGTATATCATCCTGAGTCCCTTTAAAGAAGATAACAGGCTCGATCATTAAATCGTGTTTGTCCAGTAAAATCGCTTAGTTTCCACATCACATGACTATATCAATCTACCCCCGGTGCTGTCCCCAAAGGACCAGCAGCAGACTGTGCCACCCTTACAACATAGTAACATTATTCTCATAAGCAACTCTCCCTTTCCTTTAGGGTTTTGGCCAAAAAAGGTAATCCTTTATGGAAGCAACTGTCACACATTAAGTTCATTAACTCATGCAAATGTACATATTCTAATTTAAAATAAATACTCTCGTTCCACTGCCCTTGACTCCAGGCCCAGAATCTGCAATGGAACTATCACACCACTAGAGCAATTGTTGTTGTAGCTCACATTTCACATCAAGCAGACAATCAATCAAACTAAGTGGAATTAACAACTAGATGTATGTCACACAGTCCGCTTATTTCATTTCAAGAGATTTACAGGCAAGCTAGTTGAACCAAACAGTTGATCTGAGACTGAGGAGTAAGTTTGGCACCTATCTAAAATTCTTAAGAGAAATGTGCGATCATCATTAACTCCAATTGAAAATGGAAAATATTGTGTTTCAGAAATTCAGTACCCCAAGGTGGAGGAGCAAAGAGCCCTCTGATTTCTTCGGCATTTAAACGAGGAACAAGCTCCATTAACAAACGGTCATTTAACCATCTTCGAGACCTCCGGTTGCTTACCTACATCATTGTAAGTTTCTCATACACACTGCGACAAATCCTGTCCAGTTCAAATCTCAAAAAGATTGCCATATGTACATTTGCATGAGTTAATGAACTTGATGTAAACAGGTAAATGAACCCTCCAAAACAGGAAAGGTAGTATGATGGGATAGTAATTAATTGAAGTTCCATAAGGTCGTTACTGAAGTATGCAAAAAAGAACCTCTCGACCATGAAAAGAGCATCACATATATGTGGCATTATAAGATGACAAATGCTAATACAAAATTGCCCATCACTTGTTGATATAAACAGCCTACTCGATTCACAACCTTGTCTTTTTCCCCCTGTTTGTTGGGCCTAAACCATAGCAAAGTCAAACAACATGCACTCGAGACGAAAGGAAAAAAGGGAATCGAATGGTTTGTTCATAAATGAAGACCACGAACTTCCTAAGCAGAAAAACTATATGCTGAAGTAGAAAGAAAAGCCTAAGTACTTTTATGCAGGATCTCCCTCTCAGCCACTACAACTCAATCTTTAAGCGGAGTGGTCGACTCTTGCAGCCAGTCAATACCATTCTGGATGAAAAGCTCAAAAATTGGAATCTTTTACATTCAATCGACCAATTTCTTCTCCCCTGTTCGGCGAGAGTGTCTTGATTGAACTACACTTACCAACTAGCGTCAACACACAACAGGTGCCCACGAAAAAAAAAAACAATGAAGATACAAAAAACTGCACATTCACGCTCAAATTCTGGTTCCACCTATCGCTTAGGTACTCACCTCTCCAGTCAAACTCTCCAGAAAATCAATCTTCTTCTCGATCGACAGCCCCCGAGACTTGGCATTCCCGCCTGATGGGGCAAAACAAAAGAGACAATTATCAGGGAATTCTTTGCTAAAAGCCGTGTGTTCCGGCATCAGGAACCGATCAGGCACGACAAGATCCACGCGAAGCTCGAGGGCAACACCTGCACGACGGTCGCCGAGAGGAGATTGCAGGAGGAGCTCATCTGGGCTTTGCAGGACATCCGGTGTCGCCATGCTGGAGAGCGCTCGGGCTGATTCTTCAAGGGCGGAAATGAAGATCCGGGTGAGGAAGCTTCGACCTTCCGGTTCGAGGCGGACAGTCGCGCGGCCCGGGTCGCAGTTCGGTTTCGTGGACGGGATTCGACGATGAGACGAAGGAAGATGATGAAAACGATGGTGAGGATGAGGAAGACGCACGAAGCTCCTCCTGATCCCAACGCGCGGCAACTTAAAATGTCACGGCGGCGACCGAATCAGCGGAATATGCCCCCCGTCCCCGTGCGTGCCACGCAAATTCCTTTGGGGGCCGGGAATATGCCGGACGTGCCCTTCGTTGGGTGCTCGTGTCGGGGCTAGTCTCGTAATTTCGGAGTGGCCTATTTGGTTTAGTTTTGAGAAAACCCTTGTAAAATGCAAATAACTTTGGGCCAATCAAAAAAATAACTCAAACTTTAGACTCTGTCTAAAAAATATCCATAATTTTTTTTTTACTCCTAAAAAAACTCGAACTTTTGGTTTTGTCCCAAATCTACCTATACTATCCCAAAAATACCTCAAACTTTGGCCTTTGTCTCAAAAATATTCACAACTTTTTTTTATCTTCTAAAAACCTTCAATTTTTGAATTTGTCTCAAATATACCAGTTCAATCACAAAAAAATCCTCAAAACCCACCTCGTAGAATTCCCGACGATCTCGACGTCGGCCGTTTAACTACTATCGAAACTCCAAGTGATTCTCAACCGTCGTCCGATGATGTGGCCTTATCCCGAGATAATAGCAACTCTCGTCATTGGCTCCTTACCCGTTGATAGTCCCAGATGTCAATCAAGCGTCCCACCAAGGATCATCATGCTGACCCTGCATCTGTGACAACAAGTTGCTGCCGACTCTACCTCTATGACGATAAAATGCTGCCTCAACGTTTTCTTATGATCATCATTTCTGTAAAGATTTGAAGTATAAGAAGAAAATTCGTTAATTTATTATTCCCACTGAAATTTATATGTGAATCTCGGTTAACTTCATTATGTCTCGAAATGAATGAATGCGGCTGCAATGTGTCAAACATTCTCCCTTGAAATAATTGGCGGTACATTTTGATCTTTGTCGAGCAATCATAGATTCTATTCAACTGGATGCAAAATACTCCTTTTTTTTAATAACTATGTTAAATTTGAGACAAAATCAAAAGTTGGATGTTTTTGAGTAGACAAAACAAAGTTATGGATATTTTTAGGACAAAGACCAAAGTTTGAGTTTTTTTTTTTTGGACAAAATCAAAAGTTGAAGGTTTTTTAGGAGACAAAAAAAATTATGGATATTTTTGGGACAAAAGTTAAAGTTTGAGGTTTTTTTTGAAATTAGGCCAAATACCTTTGGATAAAAGGAGATTTTCTAAAGGGTTAATATTATGAAAAATCTCAAATTAGTACTTCTATGACAAATTAGCTGGAATAAGTTTTATCACTACGGAAAACTCCAAACTGGTATATCCGTGACAAATATACACTGAATGATCATGAAAACTTTCAAACTGATACATATGTGATAAATCTACTCAATTTTTTCATTATCAAAAGTCATAAATTGGTACACTTGATGTAAATTTATCATTCGTTAGTTTTCATTAAATTGAGTTATTATCACAAAAAACTCCTAACTGATACACTTGTAACAAACGGAAGATAAAATCCCAAGCTGTACATAGTCAACTACCGCATGTTGTCCAACTCAATAATTTGACTATGCAGTTTAATGAAAATTAACGGATGTTAGATTGTTCACAAGTGTACTAATTTGAAATTTTTTATCATAAAAAAATTAGTTTGGAATAAATTTGTCATAATTATACATTATGGGATTTTTTTGTGGTATTAGACTTTTTTAAAATGCAAGTAATGTTTAATAAAATGTATTTTAAAAATATATTTGAAAAATAACTTTGACATAAATGCGGTTGGATAAAAACTACACTTTGTATTCTAGCCAAAAAAAACTACACTTTATAAATGACTGTTATTAATTTTTTTTTAAAAGAAGACTTTTAAACTATACTTTGTCCGGAAAAGTAGCGTTCACATGTTCATCAGTACTGTTGTCGGATCTAAGAATTCAATGTGTTTTGTCCTTTTTCGCTTGTGACGCCTGTATAAGGCTTCTTGTGTCATATTTTGAGGGACACGGACTACTAAGAAATTATGTGTTTATCACCTTCATGGCTCCCTAAATCTTTCTTCTTCTTCTCGTCTAAGTATGGTTCATTGTCTAGAATCCTCTTGTTAATTCGGTAAATTGTGTAGTTCGGTATACTCATCACTTAGTGAAACTCGTGGATCAGAAATATTTGGTGCATTGAGGGTTGAACTTCAAGATTGAATTAGATTCTAAAGGACAACCCCATGAGATCCGCCATGAGGACCTGAAATTGGGGATAACTGATGCGGTAGCATTCGACGACGTCACTAAAATATACCTGACATTAATGTGCAACCCTTGATTCCACCCACAAGCTCTGTACAATTGTTATTCATTCAGGTCAAAACTGATTTTGGTCACAAATCAGCCAGTGCCTATCCTACGAAATCACTTGCCTACGAATACATCAGATTTGGTATCAGTCTGATTTTGGTTGGTGGCCTAGCCTCTAGACATTGTTGGTGAGCTTTTTTTCAATCTCGTTCTTCTTCCTCGTGTGGTATTGTCTTTAGGCCTTGGTGATGATCCTTCTATATTTTGTTTTGTATTGTTGGTTGGTGATATCTTTACTCCACGATATAACTCGATTCCTGTTGTTCCTTCGTCGTTCCTTCACACCTTCCATACACTTAATCTCGAAATTCCCATAAGCCATATATCACTTCAACCATATATCATTTTTGTGTCCATTTAAAGCCTACAATTGATAGTTATCGACGCGAAGGGAACTTACACAAAAGGTTGCAAATGGATACCGAACAGTTACATAAATAGTTTCTTTGACTCCATTTGACGGTTGCTTTATTCCACTGCGCCGACATTTACTTCTTCGGCTGCATCCGAGATAGCCAGCTCTAATCTTTGTCGATTTCTTCAAATTGTCGATTCATCACTTTGTCAATTCATTGTTCTGCTGATAATTTTAGTCATAAATGACCAAATTCTGCTCTCATCGACTAAGTCCATCGTATGTCGATAATAATCAAAAGTCAATCATATTTTGTGCAAACATAACCAAACATGAGATATTTTACAGTGTATCATATCCTCATTTTTATCCGAACCACCAAACGCAAAGTTTATAATTTAATAAAAAGACTATAAGGACACTCTACGTGAATCAAGTAGGGTATTGAAAGGGTATTAGTCCAAACAAAATAGCGTAATCAAGTCTCGTGCATAGGTTAGTAGCGACTCCTTGTCACATAGAATTCTCATAGGGTTAATGAAGCGAAATGTGAAAATCTCAATGTTGGTTAGTTCGCGTGTGGCATTACCTCTTCTCTCTTTGGGATGATCGCAATTTGGATAAATCTTACATAAAATCTCAAACTCTTTCCTGAACTCAGATTTGGGGATTGAAATCATAGTGAAAATTCATTCAGCAAAGTTTGTGATTGATGCGTATCATTCAGCTAACTGAATGATGTCGTTTGAACCGCAATGTCAACCCTCGCCGTTTCAACCAAAGAAGAGTTGGTACGCCTAACAACAAGCGACAACATTCAGTAGAAGACGCTAGGATTAAACATCCACGCAGGAATTTCCTACTTGTACTTGGAAATTAGGATGGGGTCCTTCGACTCTGACTCCCCAATTTGTGCGCATATGTGGTGGGGGCGAGCGAGGGCATCACTGGGCTGATCATTCCTTCCACCAAGAATGGCCTCCGTTCAGCAAGGTTCGATTTTGGTTTCTGCATCTCGAGCATCTCTACATTGATCCACCCGTGCGTGAAATGATCTGGGCGAATTCTCGTAAGCCTAATCGTGCGGTTTTGCGTTTTGAAACTTTACTGAATACCCTTTCGTTTCTCTGTTTCAGGGAGTGTTATTGTGATCATGGGTGTGAGTGGTTCTGGGAAATCGTAAGTAGTTGAAGAAAAACCTCTTCTTCTTTAGCTTTCTTGGGTTTCAAAACAGAGAAATTTGTCGACCATTGTGGCAATTTCAGTGATGTATGCGTGATCTGATCAATTGAGTAGAGTTCAAATTACAGGAATGGAGGAGATCCCATTCGTAGGCCGATTATGTTCTTGGTAGCAAATTGATTGAGAGAGTCCGTGTTTTGAGCAGCTGTGTTGATCTACCACATCAGGGATGAATGAATTTCAGCATTTCACCTTTCTATCGTCAGTTAATTCCAACAAGCTACCAATAGAAGTACTCCGTGAAGGCGAATGTCTGATCTGAATCGCTTTCTTGAAGTTCTTTGCCAAAGAATGCTGCATGATCATCTTCCAAAATTTAATCAGTTTTATTCGAGTGTGTTCGGGGCCCTTGTTTACCCATTCGACAATGTGTCCAGGCATCGCTTTGGTCCGAGTATAAACACTTTTTCGATAGAAGGGAGAAAATCGAAATGTTTTTTGCCTAAAGCTCCTGCCTTGTTTCGGCGCTCTAATGTCGAATGTATGTGGTTTGGACAGCACAATAGGACATATGCTAGCAGAGGTCATGGAGTGTAGATTTCTTGACGCCGACGACTTCCACCCGAAATCGAATAAAGGTGGGAACTCGTAGCCCCCCTTTGCTTTGATTCGAATGCATAAGCTCTTTGAGTTAAACCCGTCCGATTATTTTGGCAGAGAAGATGCGTAAAGGAATCCCCCTCTCCGAGGAAGATCGAATCCCGTGGCTTGAAACGCTACGGGACACCTTGCGCGAGAGCTTGCTGGACGGAAAAACTGCGGTTCTGGGCTGTTCTGCTCTGCAAAAGCATTATAGGGAAATTCTGAGATCCGCTGACCCCGAGTATCGATCAGGCAGCTTCTCTAGTTTGGTGAAGTTTGTGTTGTTGGATGTGGAGGCCAAAGTCCTCGCTGCCCGACTACAGATAAGAGCTGCAGAAGGGAAGCATTTTATGCCGCCCTCGCTTTTGCAGTCTCAGCTGGAGTTGCTCCAGGTGGATGAAGCAGAAGGCATCTTCAAGGTTGATGCTTCTTCGAGTCCGCAAGCAATTTTGGCCGACATTCAAGCTTCGATTTTACAGTGTCGAGGTAACCGGTGAGTTGATTCTGTACTCTGTGATGTTAAGGATTACCCCGGGCCATCGAATTGATGGGAGGGTTTGATATGCTTTACACATTGAGTTGGGAGGGAGCTGTGGTAAAACCTATAACATTAGATGGAGCGATTGTATGATCCTCACTTACATTTGCTGCTCAATTTCGATTTCTCTGTTACGTTTTGAGTCAGAAATGGAGATAACTCGGTTACGCTTACTCTTAGACTGAGAACGCAAATGCTCTTTTAGCTTCTGGCTTGCGCGCAGTGCCGGCACCAGAGTTCCGGTCCAAGCTTGGCTTATGCAAGACATAGGAAGCCAAGGCAAGTACGGGCAGCATGAGATCACACCGAGGAGATCAGATGGATCTCGACTTCGAGCTCAATGGCCGGAGCATATGGTTAGACCAAGCTTTCCTTGTTAGCATTTGATCTTTGCATAAAAAGTGGCCCATTGTAATGGAAATTGCTTTGGATCAAACTCCTGGACTCTACTCAGCGGTTTTAGTTGACTTTCAACAACGCGCTCGCTCGAAACGGTCTGTTGACCGACTGGATTGATTGGTTATCCCGCAATCAGATTTGGGTTTGACTATTCTTCGAGAGATCCGGATAAAACCCGGATCATTCTCCACGAATGGAAGAACGAAAGTTGCTTGTTTTTCAAACACTTCGGCCCGACCCGCTTGAAAATAATTGGACATCTATGTTATTAAAGTAATTAAGTCAATATTTATAAATCGATCCTACTTTAGTCAATGCCATCTTATTCAATTTTCAAAAACTGAAGATAGAATCGGTGATATCCATCGGAGAGCCAGCACATCCCATAAATGGATGTAATGTGTGACTTGTCCATGTCGGCCTCTTGACACGTGGACATGTTGGCTGCACAAGCAAAGAATAAACAACCCCCCCCCCCCCCCCCCGTGGATCACTTCGATCCTTCATCTTTCTTTGTTTTTGTGCGATTTTTTTTTTTTAAAAATCAAAGTAATTCGTTTGGCAATAAATAATTGGATAAACACAGAGAATTTGATCCTCTTGTTAACAGCAATATCTCCAGCACGATCTGAAAGGATGGAGAGGGTCTTCCCGATTCATGGACGAGGTCATCGGACAACACTTTGCGAAGCAATCTATGGCTTACGAACTCTTGTCTTAACTTCCTTAATCCTAGTCGATAATGCCGTGTTTTTTTTTAAAACTAAAGTACCGTCGCGCGTCGGACCAATTTCCCCTACGAACACCGTCGAGAGAATGGCCGTCGATCCAAAAAAAAAATCGGGGGAAATCCTCTAGAACTGCCTTGGTAATCAGGACATGGTCGTGTTACTCCAATCATTCTAGATGATGCGGCTTCTCTACCGTTTCTCCACGTAAACGCATAAAATTGCTGTGGGCAAGGAGATGATGTTTTGACGAACCCAATCGTGGAGAAAACGAGGGACAGCACAACCTGGACCGTCTTTTCAAAAGATGCGGACAAGACAATGCACGATTTAATCCCGGTCAAAGTCCACCAATCCAATCTTCTGGATCGAGTCGGCTCGAGTTGCCACCTTTGACACCAACCTCCCTAGCGGTGGCTCGCCCCCACACCGCGGCCATCACGCTAAGATCACACCGACGATGGAAGAATCATTTCTACGACAAAATTTTACTGAATCAAGCGAATCGCCTGTCGGTTTACTATAAATTTAATTAGTGATTCTCGTTTTCGTTTGTAATTTAAAGAAAATTACGGCGATTGAAAATATTCAAATAACTAAATAATGTCATGTCAACACGAAACATGATAAAAATATCATTATAGAGTATTTCGCATTAGAGGGTTGAAAATTCTTTGCATCTATTTTGTTTTACGAATTCCCCATTAATAAATGATTTTGTTGTGCCTGCAAGCAACATACGCAACGACTATAAATACCCCATGACCAGCCTTCCCCTCTCTACCAAGCATTTCTTCGTCATCTCCTAACAATGGCTTCCTCCGTCCAGTCCTCTCTTCTCTTCTCTCTCTTCTTCCTGTTCGCCACTGCCGTCGTTCCCTCTCTCCAGCAATCCTTCCGCCCCAAGGCCCTCGTGCTTCCGGTCTCGAAAGATGCTTCTACCCACCAGTACCTTACCCGGATTTCCCAAAGGACCCCCCTCGTCCCCGTCGACCTTGTCGTCGACCTCGGTGGCCAGTTCCTCTGGGTTGACTGCGAGCAGAACTATGTCTCCTCGACGTACCGCCCGGCTCAATGTGGCTCGGCTGTGTGCTCGCTGGCTCGTGCTGGCGGCTGTGGCGACTGCTTCTCCGCCCCCAGGCCTGGCTGCAACAACAACACGTGTGGCGTCACCCCGGATAACACCGTCACGCACACTGCCACGGGCGGTGAGGTCGCATCTGATGTCGTTTCAGTAAACTCAACCAATGGGTCGAACCCGGGCCGTGCCGTCAATGTTTCCCGGTTCGTCTTTGCTTGCGCCCCAAGCTCTCTCTTGGATGGCCTGGCTAGCGGCGTCCAGGGGATGGCTGGCCTAGGAAGGACCAGGATCGCGCTGCCCTCGCAGTTCGCCTCCACCTTCAGCTTCGACAGGAAATTCGCCGTCTGCCTCTCATCGTCGGCCAAGTCCAACGGTGTGATCTTCTTCGGCGACGGCCCCTACAATCTCCTCCCTAACATCGACGCTTCACAATCCCTCATGTACACGCCGCTATACATCAACCCCGTGAGCACGGCCTCGGCATACTCTCAGGGCGAGCCCTCGTCGGAGTACTTCATCAAAGTGACCTCCATCACGGTCGGCGACAAAACGCTATCCCTCAACTCAACCCTACTCTCGATCGACAGCGAAGGCTATGGCGGCACCAAGATCAGCACCGTCGAGCCCTACACCGTCCTCGAGTCCTCCCTATTTGCCGCGATCACTGAGGCCTTCGTCGAGGAAGCTGCGGCAATAAACATCACCAGGGTATCAGCTGTGTCGCCGTTCAAGTACTGCTTCAGCTCCACGAGCATAGGGAGCACGCGTGTCGGGCCGGCGGTGCCGTATATCTTCTTGGTGCTGCAGGGCGAACAGGTCGTGTGGACGATCACAGGGTCGAATTCGATGGTGGCCGTGAGCGAGGATGTGCTGTGCCTAGGGTTCGTGGACGGAGGGTCGAGGCCGAGGACGTCGGTGGTGATCGGAGGGTACCAGTTGGAGGACAATCTGGTGCAGTTCGACCTGGCGAGATCGAGGCTAGGGTTCAGCTCGACTCTGCTCGGAAGGCAGACTACGTGCGCCAATTTTAACTTCACCAGCAATGCGTGAAAATTACTATGAATTGTATTAGTTCGTGCATTATTTTGCACGCGACTTAAATTTTCTTACTTGGAATAAGTGCACTCGGGAAATATAAGTTGCAATAAATTGGCCCGAAGATGTTTCTTGTCTTTTTTTCTTTTCTTTTTTTAACTTTTAAACGGTTGAGATCGCTATTGTAACTATACTTGGACATCACGGAGTGAAAAATTTATAATACGAATAATGCTGAATGTAGCCCAATTGATTTACCGATGTTGTTGTATATATTGCTGATTTCTCTCAATAAAGAATATGCAGGTGGGACAGAATTCGCTGAACTGGACTATAGGTCTCTCTGTATGTCTATATTGAGGCTTGGGATTTGAGATCTCAACTACAAGCATGACCCATGCAGGTGGAAAATTTTCCAAAAATTATTAAACCTATTGTATTTTTGCAAACTCGATCCTAACCTTTTTAATTATGCCAATTGAATCATAAAACTTTTCATGTTTTGTCAATTGAGTGTTTTTGATTAATTTTAATCAGAAATCGCTGACATGGACGCCGACAGTCCAACTTGATATCATTGGACCGCAGACGCGGACGTGAACGATTAGGTCTTCCCGTTTTGTCATCGGCCTTGTGTTCTTCATGTAGCATTCGGAATGGACTACTCTTAAGAAATTGCGCCAATATGTCCATATATTTCAATATTTAAAAAAGAGATAAAATAAAAGAAAAATATTAAAAAAATAATATTAAAAATTATCCACGTCAATGTCGGCTGCGCCACGTAGGATGGTCGGCGTCCACATCATTGATTCCAGCCAAAATTGACAGATTGATTCAATTGACAAAACATGAAAAAATTTATGACCGAATTAGCACGGTTTGGAAATTTTTGGACAATTTTCAATAATTGATTGGTTTTTAGCCACGTGGCAAGATTATTTGTTGGCAAAGGGCGGTAACCTGGAATGATTGGTAGATAAATTAATGCGAGAAGACGAGGTCCGCTTAACATAATCTGCGTGCAAAATCAGTCCCTTGACCCACAAGGGAAATGCGAGATTGTCATTGGTTTTTTTTTTTCCCCCTTCGAAAATAGAATACGGAAAGGGATGCAAGGAATTAAATTTCACGATCCGTTGACTTATGTAAACAAGTCAAATTACTCGCGAGTATTCGGCCGAAAAAAAAAAACAAAACAAAACAAATTACTCGCAGCTAGGTCGGGCAAATTCACTCGTAAGTATCTCAAGCTTGACTTGAGATCGGCTCGTTTAATTTCGAACTGAACTCGAGCTCGAACTACATAATAATCTTGTCAAATTGAGCTTGAGTTTGTCAATACTTAATTTGACGAGCTCCCATGAGGAAATTAGTCGTATCTTATATTCAATCACACCCTTAGTTTATTTACTCCCAAGGTGTTGGCTGGGTTCACTCCTATGTAGAGGAAGCCCAATGAAATGCAAGTCCATAGCTTGAGCCCGTTTGTTGACACATATGGAGAAATAGGGTTTTTCACTATCATATATGTTGTTGCCGCAAAAAATAACCTTTTTCAGACGTAGTAGCAAGAGAGAAAGAGCGAAGAAAATCTGAAAGAGGGTCCCGTTCGAATTTCATCAAGCTTACATCAAAGGTCAAATCGTGGTCCGATTATATGCTCAAAATACATGCACGCAATTTGTGGAATAGGTTTGAACAATTATATGCTCGAAATACTAGAAATAACAAGTTATTTATGATTAAACAGATGATGGTTTTGAGATATCATGATGATACTCATTTGACTGACCATTTAAATTCTTTTCAAGGAATTATAAGTCAGTTGGCTACGATGGGCATCACGTTTGATAATGAGCTACAAGTATTATGGTTGATTGGTACTTTGCCAGACTCGTGGGAAACGTTTCGAACTCCTTTGTCTGATTCGGCCCCAGATGATAAGATTACCATGGATTTAGCCAAGAGTAGTGTTTTTGAATGAAGAGATGCGAAAGAAAACACAAGGATCCTCTTCACACTCTTGATGCCTTGATTGTTCAAAAAGGGGAAGAGGTTAGACTCAAGGTTCATGTAACAGAGATCATAGTCGAGGTAAAACTAGAGACAAATCTGATAAATTTTTAAATATTGAATGTCATTATTGCCATCAGAAGGTACATATCTAGAGGTATTCCCGTCATTTGAAAAGAGACAAATAGAAAGAGACGAAAATTGATAATAATAATAATAATAATAATAATAAATAGAAAGAGACGAAAATGACAATCGCGTTGCTGCACTTTTTGAAGACTTTCTCATTGTGTTTGATGGTGATGTAGTGAATCTTGTATGTCACGAGACAAGTTGGATAATCAATAGTGGTGCATCTATCCATGTTACATCTCGCGGGAGATTTCTTTACATCTTACAGGGCATGCGCTTTGGATCTGTAAAGATGGGAAACAATGGGCTGGCTGAAGTTGTAGGCATTGGTGATGTGTACCTAGAGACTAGTAATAGCACGAGGTTAGTATTAATTAATGTTAAATATATACCTAATATTTGATTGAAATTGATTTCCACAGGTAAGCTAGATGATGAGGGGTATTGCAATACATTCAGTGATGGTCGATGGAAGCTCACTCAAAGTTCCATAATTGTGACTAGCGGAAATAAATTTTCATCATTATACATTATGTAGGCAAAATTATCCACAGACAAAATTAATGCAGTAGACAACGAAGAGATAGTTGAGTTATGGCACAAAAGACTCAGTAACATCGGTGAGAAGGGCTTGTCGGTATTGTCTAAGAAGAAACTCCGTTCAGGAATGAAAAATTCAACGCTGAAGAAGTGTGATCACTATTTTGCAGGAAAACAGAATGGAGTTGCATTGAAAATCTCCTCTCCTTTGAGAAAGTCATGTATACTTGATTTAGTGTATTCTGATATTTGTGCTCCTATGAAAACAAAATCGCTTGGTGGCTCTCCTTATTTTGTTACTTTCATATATTATTATTCAAGAAAGCTTTTGGTTTATACATTGAACTTTAAAGACCAAGTGTTAGATGCTTTTAAGTAGTTTCAAGCTTCAATTGAGAGACAGATTGGAAATAAATTGAAATGCATTAGAACTGATAACGAGGGACAGTATATTGGTCCTTTTGAGAAATATTGCAAACAATAGGGTATTCAACATCAAAGGACTCCACCCAAGATGTCTCCTTTAAATGGTTTAGCTGAGAGAATGAACAAGACACTAGTTGAACGGGTAAGATTTTTGCTTTCGCTGTCAAAGCTACTAAGGTCATTTTAGGGTGAAGCTTTAAGTATAGTTGCGCATGTATTAAATCTTACTCCATGTATTCCTTTAGAGTTTGATATTCCTGATAAAGTTTGGATAGGAAAATATGTTTCTTATGATTATTTACGTGTCTTTGAGTGCAAAGCATTTGTACATATTCCCAAAGATGAGAGATCTAAACTTGATGTGAAAACACGACAATGTATATTCATTAGGTATGAACGGGATATGTTTGGCTACAAGTTCTATCATCCAGTTGAGAAGAAAGTTATAAGCAGCAGACATATTGTGTCTATGGAAGATCAGACTATAGAGGATATTGATAAATCAGAGATAATCTCAAAGCCATAGGTTAGTGATGCTTTGATTGATTTGGATCTAGTTTTTCACATACATGTTCTTGCACAGGTTGATGATAACTAGCCAGAAAAAATGTTCTAGATTATGCACACGTCCAGGAACATGTTGAGATAGATGATGTTGTTCTTGAACCAGAAACTCCATTAAATACTCCACCATATGTTCCAGTCTGGAGATTTGTTAGAGACCGGCGACCTTCCACCAGATATTCTGCAGATGAGTATAAATTATTGCCGATGAATGTGAACTAGAGTGTTATGCAGAAGCAATAAAAGATGAGTCCAAAAACAAATGGCCTAATGCCATGCGGGATGAAATGCAGTTAATTTATGATGATCATACTTATGAGCTGGTGAAATTGCTTGAAGGTAAAAGAGCTTTGAAGAACAAGTAGGTATACAGGTTGAAACAAGATGAACATACTTTAAAACTACGGTGCAAAGCTAGATTGGTTGTTAAGGGATTCGGTTAGAGAAAGGGTATTGACTTTGATGATATATTTTTTCCGATGGTAAAAATATCTTTTATCCTTGTATTATTTAGGCTTGACAGCTAGCCTAGACTTGGAAATTGGACATATGAATGTCAAAATAGTATTCTTTCATGGTAACCTAGAGGAATAAATATGCATGAAATAGCCAAAAGATTTCCAAGTGAAAGGAAAAGAGGACTATGTGTGCAAGCTAAAAAAAAGTCTCTACGGCCTTAAACAAGCTCCAATATAGCGGTACAAAAGATTTACGTCAGTTTTGATTGAGTAACCCTATAAGAAATATTTCTTAGATAATTACATATTTGTCCAAAATCTTTTTTGATGATGACTTTGTTATTCTCTTGTTTTACGTTGATGATATGTTGACTATTGGCAGGAATGCTTTACGAATTGAGTTGTTGAATAAACAATTGAGCAAGACTTTCGTCGTGAAAAACTTGGGTCCGGGGAAGCAGATTCTCAGTATTAGACTTACTCGGGACAAAAATTCTAAAAATTTATTCTTGTCGCAAGAGAAGTATATCGAGAAAGTTCTTCAGAAATTTCACATGGACAAGGCTAAAGTGGTTAGTACTCTTTTTGCTTCTCATTATAAGTTGAACACAAAGCAAAGTCTTGCGACTAATAAAGAGAAGAAAGACATGGAAATTGCTCCATATGCATCAGCAGTGGGAAACTTAATGTATGCGATGGAATGTACACGACCAAACTTGGCGCATACAGGTGGCGTTGTTAGTCGCTATTTGTCAAATCCGAGAAGAGAGCATTGGAATACGGTAAAGTGGATCATGAGGTATCGGGGAACTTCAAGTTTGAAACCTAATTTCATGTCCGGAAAACTAGAGTTAGTTGGATACACAGATTTTGATTTGGCCGGGGACATTAATACACATAAATCTACTTTTGGTTATTTGATTTCTTTTACTAGTGAGGCTATGTCATGGAATCAAGGTCACAAAAGTGCGTTGCACTTTCTACAATCGAAACAGAATTTATTGCAGCGACCGAAGCTAGTAAAGAGTTGTTGTGGCTGAAGAAGTTCTTGGATGAACTTGGGTTCAAGCAAAAAAGGTATGTGTTATTTTGTGATAACCAAAGTGCGATTGATCTTGGTAGAAACTCAACTTTTCATTCTATATCGAAACTTATTGATGTTAGATATCACTAGATAAGGGATGTTCTAGATGAGAAGTTGTTGGAACTTGAAAAAATCCATACGGACCATAATGGTCCTGATATGATGATGAAGACTCCACCAAGGGACAAGCTTGAATATTGCCAATTGATAGTGGGAATGGTAAATTCCTCCACATCATCGTGAGTGGAAGATTTGTTGGTTGGGTTCACTCCTATGCAAAGGAAGCCCAATGAAGTGCAAGCCCATGGCTTGAGCTCGTGTATTGATACACATAGAGAAATAGGGCTTCTCACTATCATTTATGTTGTAGTTGCAAAAGACGTTCTTTTTCAGACATAGTAGCAAGAAAGAAAGAGTGAAGAAAATCTGAAAGAGGATGCCGTCTGGATTTCATCAAGCTTACATTAGAGGTTGATTTGTGGTCCAATTGCTCACAACGTATTGTTCTCGAATCTAATCGGTTTGATTTTCATCTAGATCTTCTTTCATCGGATTTTTTGTGGGTAGAACTAAACCTGTGTTTTGGTGAGATTTATTCTTGATCTCTTGTGATTTCACGTGATTGCCAACAATTGTGTTCTTGATGTATTTGCTGCTATGTACATCTAATATTAACTAGAGAAGAACATTGTCTACCCAATTCATTGATGGTGAAGTTTTTGGGTGAACTACGGTCCTGTGATTTTTATCTCCTCACATTGGAGCGATTTGTCGCATGAAAATTCTCTTCTCTTCGTGGGTGCTTGATGTTTATATATTCTATCAAATAGATCACTCTATTATATCATTTCCTATTAGGTTTTTACAAGAGGGGAGATTTATTTACTTAGCTAAGCTAATCTGATATTGTTCGGGTCATCGCTGATCTCCTAACAAAGATTTGTTGGAAGACAACAGAAATCCAATACTTTCTCTTGGGAAGATTGCTAAGAGGGAGCCCAAATCCGAACCAGTCAATATATTCAGTTGGACCTACCTTCACTCAAAAACTTAAGCCAATGAATTATGAAACAACTTGGATATATTAACTATTTTATACCATATTAATTCTCCAATGTCTCACACGTGCATCCTAACACTAAACACATGAAAAAAAAGAAGAAGAAAAATGGAGAAACCTTTATTTTTTATCGCCGATAAATAAGATAAAAATTGAGAATACCCTTTATTTTAATACCACTAGCCCTTCCTCGTCCTGTCGCCGCCTTCTAGCTCATCGATGTTTGCACGGTTGTATACTTTGTAGCCCCTACTAGCTACTCCAAGAGTGTCAGCGCATCTCTCCTCTTCACTATTCAACGGCCACGTGGTGGAGCGGGCCCCATGAGCCAAAAAATTATCCACGGAGGAAAACGTCTCCATTACTCTTGTTAGCTGCCACTCGCTAGCTGCCAACGCCATTTTTCTCTCTCTCATCTTCCTAATGTCTCCTCTACGCGCCCATCCCATCTCACTAAATCGAAATATGCTCGTCATTCTCTTCCTCTTTCAAAGTTCAACGAGCCAAAAATAGAGCAAACCAAGTCCATTATACTATTTACTCTCTCTCTCTCTCTCTCAAAGTCCAACGAAGCAAGATAGAGCAGACCAAGTCCATTCTTGCGGTGTTGCTGGTGATGGATAACCAAATAAGAGCAGACCAAAATCATCGAAGATCCTGCAGTACTGCTAGCAAAGGAGGACCAAGCAAGAGCAGGCCAAGAGCATTAAAGTCCTCGCAGTGTTGCTGGTGATAGAGGAAGAGCGGACGCCGACGGTGAAGTAAAGCATCAAGGAGAACACATTCTGAGTTTACAGAGGCGAGACAGTGGATTGTTTGTTGGCTCACCAACATGTTGCACCAAAGGCCAGAAGCTAAGGATACACGAACTCACCAACGTGTTGCCTAAGCACCAGAAGACAAAAGCACAAGCAAAAGGTTTCATAGTTGACACAATTCACTTCGTTTGCGTCGTTCCTGAACTCTAACATCCAATATGATAAGCAGATCTCGCATATAGAATTCAACACTTGAAAAGTCCGAGAAACTGAGAAAGTTCAAGGAACTCTCTAGGGATTTTAGAGGTATCATTAATTGGGAAATGGTCTTGGCAGTCCTGTTTTTGCTCATATTAGTAAACCGCATTGGACAAGTTGGAATCTTGAATTTTATTACTCAGTTGAGATTGTGGTTCATTATAAGGAGCTTTAGTTGAACTTTTTTTCAAAGATTGCACTTCCTTCATCAATTGAGCTTTCCGGCTGATCTCCTTGTTGGTTCTTTCCGGCAACTTTTCTGCTATCCTAGATGACCCGGGAAGTTCATACAGGACAATCTTTTAGCAAGATCTCGTCGAACAGTCTTCCTTGCTCGCGATGACTCCCTCTTGCTCTCTTAGTTGCATATAGAATTCTCTATGCTAAAGTCGGCTCTAAGTTCGCCAATGACTCCTTCTTGCTCTCCCAGCTCCCTCTTAAGTTCCTCCCCCTAGGTGACCATGTGTAGCTATTCTTCTCTCTCTCTCTCTCTTTGAAGCTTTAGAATTTTTATTTTTTTCTCACGGAATGTCTTGGATTCTTTGTGTCCCAAAGATGCTTGGATTGGGAATTTTAGTGGCATATAAGGCGATGGGTTGTTAGCTTTTTTCAATTTTCTCGTGTTTCAATTTTTAGGAAATCCTTTCTAGGCCAAACCATTTTCATTTTCGCCATGAGGAGGTACACTACTTAAGTTGAATAAATGGTGAAGTCATGGTGAATGCCGAAACTTAGGTTGGGGAGGATGAAAAATTTTGCAAACTCTTCGGGTCATGATGATCATAGGGAAAAATTCTAATAGGAATTCAAGGATTATAGTATATAATTCTGAACATTGCACTGAGGTTGAAGCAATGGCCCTTGCTCCCTTGGGTCTATCATTTGTGAGGTTTTCTTCTTAATTGGTTGGATTCTTCACTTTTTATGTATTCTCGACCAATGTCGTGATTGAGCTCGAGATGAAAGATAGGTTTCAATGGTTTAAACAGCCTGCCCTGCTTGTTATCGACTTTTTTCTTCTATCTTTCATAGTTAGGTCTTCTTTGATGCTAAGTTCATGTCTGATGTCTCTTTGGAGTTTTAGTTCACTAGCATATTGTTATCAAATTATAAAAGTGAAAATGTGTTCGCTGGTCACAGTACATGGCCAAGCATCATGTAGGAAAGATCATCCTTTATGTAGCAAATTTGATTTGCTAGTCCCCTAAACTATAATTTCGCTGAATATTTGGAGTGTTTGTTCAAATGGCATTTAGTTTCATTAGATTATAAAAGAAAGGACAAATATGTTTCACAGGACATAGACATGCCTTCATGTAGCAAATTCAATTTTTTTCACTCTATGCTAGATGCCTATTGATCTTTTGTTTGCAAGACCATTGAAGATAATATTCTTGGGGATGAAGTGGACTTTCCTAAAAAAATTGATGATTTTGACTTTTTTGGACATGTTCTGAAATTTGATCGAGGAAGCCATTAGAGCACCTATTCATTGCGATATTTGCTATATTGAACCTGATTTTGCCTAGACTCTTGATGTATTTTTGAATTTGCCACATCAATTACTTTGAACATGCAAAGTTATTGAATGGATGAATCAGCGGTAATTCATTACTCATATTATGAGAGACATAATTTTATTTCTTAAGTAATAGATGAGATGTTATTTTGCTTGTAAAAACATTACATTAAATAATTTTTGTTCTTTTCATTATAGAATGAAACTTCACATCTTCCATATGTAATGTGTGATTTGAAGAAAAGTTATGAGCCTGCAGTGGATACGATTTATCCAAATGAACTTAAGCATATATTGATTATGTGGCTTATGCAATTGCCAAAGGATTTGGAGTGAGGAAGGATAAAGTGGCTAGAAATGCTAAAGGGGAAATAACTCGACGGAGTTTGTCTGTAACTATAAGGGGCATAGAGTATCCAACAAAGAAAGAAAATATGACAGGTTTGAAGTTAGATGCGGCTGTCTTGCTCACATCAAATTAAGATGGATAATGGTGTCTATGAAGTTATATCATATGTTTCTGAACATAATCATGTGCTTAGACACGAAAATTAGAAGCATTTTATTAGATGTAGAAGATCGATACATGATAGCGACAAGGTTGTCCTAGCTAATATGGCGTAGTCTGGCATTGGGGGGACTTCCTCATTTAAGTTCTTAGCAAACAGAGCAGGAGGAAGCCAAAATTTACGTTATATCTTGCGTGATGCTCAAAATCTCTTGTAGGCAGAAAGATCCAATGTTATAAGGTAAGGCGATTGTCAAAGCCTATTAAATAATTTTCACTGCATGCAAATGCAAAACCTGATGTTTTTCTAAGCTATTCAAATAGACCAGGAGGGTAGGTAGACAAATCTATTTTGGAGAGATAGCTTGAGGAAATTTCATTACGATTGTTTTAGTGATGTGTTGATGTTTGATACTACTATGGCACCAATAAATAAAACATGATATGTGCACCTTTTGTTGAGGTTTATCACCATTGGAAGAATACTTTATTCGGCTGTGCATTTTTTTTGGATAAGATTGTTGATTCATTTATTTGGTTGTTTAAGGTATTTTTGGAGTCTATGGGTAATAAGGCTCCAAAAACCATCTTCACTGACCAAGACCAAGCAATGGCAAAAGCCATTAGAACGTTGTTTCCGGATACGCAACACTATTTATACACTTGGTACATTAGGAAAAATGCCAATCAAAACATTCCACAACTTTTCCATAAGCCGAAGCTTAAGGATAGATATTTCTTTGCTCTTATATATAGATGCAAAGTAAAGGATGAATTTGAATCTACTTGAAGGGAAACGGAAGAAAGTGAAAAATTGAGAACAACACTTGTCTTCAGAGATTATACGATCTTAGACATAAATGGAGTTCAGCTTTTGTTCGACATGTGGCATAAGATCAAGTTTGCTCAAGTACACCCCAAGTACTATAAGTTGAGTACGACACTCACTAAGTTTTTATCACTTCGATCACTTTAGTGTTAAATGCATATATGACTATCAGAAAGTCTACGTGGAGCCTATGTGGACTTATTACATAAAAAAGGAGGGCGACGTGGCTCGCCGAAGGCCGATTCAACATTGTGAAGAACAATACGACATCGTTTCAACATATTTCGCCCAATATAAATCCTAAATTACCATGAACCCCGTAAAAACCTAAATCGTCATTCGCAGTCCTCACCATCCCTATTGCACTGAAGGTCTCTCGGTATCCATATTTGAACAATGAGGTTGATTAGAGGTGCTACCGCTTTGACCCGAGCCGTCGTAGCCGGCTCGATCGCCACTGGCACCTCCCAATACCACATTCTTCAAGTTGCGCTACGTAATCCCCATGCGGGCATGAGCTCTACGGGGCTCTCCGAGCTATTGAGCGACCAACATTGGCCATTAACCCCCTCTGTGTCCCATGGCGTTGCGGGAGCCAGGCTTGTGTTCACCGCAGCAACGTTTGTGGCTTGGGAAGAGGGTTTGCGAGGGGTGAAGTTTCTCCCCAATGATATCATTCTCTACTAGTGCCAGGCTTGTACTTTCTAAAACAAAGTTAAAGATGACTACTTAGCGACGTTGTCTTTTATCTATAGAATACACAAAAGACATCGTTTTACATTTTCGCCCTTATTTAAGCCACGTAGGATTCCACCGTGGCAGCCGCTTCTAAAAATTCACCACGTGAGATAATAAACATCAATTACGAAATTCACGTAATTCATTTTGCTGGACTTTGGCCAAATTTTGGTTGAAATGGCACTGAATTGCATGATTTTCTCTAAAATAAACACTAAAGTGATCGGAGAAACAAAAACTTAGCACTAAAGTGATAGATTTGAAAGTTTTTGCACTAAAGTGAGCGTTGTACACAATTATGGAACTTGGGTTGCACTTAAGCCGATCAAGTCAAAGGAGCGAGAGTACGAAGAATGTCTTCAAACAAATGTCGACCAAGACATTGACCCTTGTAGAATTTGTTCATCACTATGATTTTGACACATGTTGCATCTTTGTATACTCGTACCATATTCAAAGTTTAATGAAGAAATGTTACAAAGTATCTCCGAGCAAATTTCAAGTACTACACTCGATAGATCGGTTGAAATATATACTCTACGGTGTAAAGGGATTCAATGTGAACCTGTTGTTACATTTGATGCTATAAACTTTTCAATTTCTTGTGAATGCAAATTATTTGAATCAAAGGGGTGGTTGTGCTACCATGTCTTGCGTGTATTGATTGAGAACATATCGGTTACGGGCATTCCATTTTTCTATATTTTGAAAAGATGGACTAAGGATGCCGAACTGGGGAATGTGACTAACTAGTCATCTCAAATGTTAACGGGTCCATCTAAGTTGAATTGATTTTCCATGTTAATGCAAGAATCTTTTGAATTGATGAGTTTGGGAGCCAAAGATTGAATGGAAATACTATGAGCATAGTGAGGAACGCCTTGCAAAAAGGGGAGGTTGACATTTCATTATACAAGTCAAGTTTGGTTCTGATCGAGGATGCCATTGATGATGATAATGAGGTTTCTTTGTGTGACATTGCGGTATTGGACCCCCTTCGAAGGAAAAGAAAGAGAATTAGTTATGGAAGGGGTTAAAAGCTCAATTGAGAAAAGAAAAAAAAAACAAGAAAGAAACACCCTCAATAAGAATATAAAGTCGAGGTAAGTGACTTATTGTTCAAGATAATATAATTAGTTACATTTTTCTCTTATGTTTCTTGATATCAATTAACATATTTAACAATTTATAATGTAGAGCTGGTTAGTCAAGCGACACATAATGAAACCTATTTCCCTCATTATTCAATGCATTCATATCAAATCCGTAATACCTTTTATCCTAGCAACATTAGTGGTCCTACAATAGATCTAAATTTTCATAATCAAGTGCGTTGCACTTAGTCTTCCATTTGTATTTACATTTGGCTAATTTGGTCCCCTTTTTAAAAAATATAGATGCATCTACCATACATGATGCTGCCAAGGAATGTGAATATATTTTTCCCATTCACTATTCTAGTTTTTAATAGTTGAAAACAACATAATGGATCTATAAAAGCATTTAGTTACATTTCACTAACGGGGTCATTTTTTTTTTTTATGTAGATGTAATCACCATACATCATGATGCCACATATTATGAATGGATTTTCCATATTCACTAGTCATATGTTATTATAAAAAACATTTTACATCCCAATGTTGTTTATTTTTTTTATACTGTGTTATTTCTTTGAAATAGTTTGTCGTTGATAGATGTTGGAGTAACATAATAGATCTCATGAAACCATTTTTAGTCAGGTACTATTTGCCTTTTGCAAATGTGCAATTATTGGAGACAATGTTTATCTAGCCATTTTATGTTGTACAATGTAAATATATTTGTTATTCATTTGTCCAGGGATCATCACGCTCTTCGCAACAACCTGGGATAAATGAATTCATCAATTTGGAGGGCATGGACAATGCGTGATCCAGCTTGTATTTGCTCTTTTCGTTGTATTACGTTCAATCCAAACAGATAGGCAGAAGAACACTAAAAATGTCAATGTTTATGTGCGACGCTTACTTTAGTGTCAAAATTTTTTTTATCACTTCAGTGCCAATTTTTGTCAAAAATGATTATTTCAATGCCAACAGTACACGTGTCATGATTTTCGACAAGCCACGTCAAATTACATTGGGACACATATCATGATTTCCGGCAAGCCACATCGGATTTGGCATTGAAATGATCGTTTTTGACAAAATTGGCACTGAATTGATCCAAAAAAAAATATTGGCATTAAAGTGAGCGTCGTACACAAATATTGATACTCCTATTGTCCTTCTACCCAAACAGATATGTGAAGTGAATATATATTTTGTTAAATCCTACCTTGTAATTGCACATTTTTCTACCTCATGGTACAATAGTTGAACAGGGCTACAATAGTATCAACGTTTCTGATCCAAATCGGTTGAAACCCAGTTTTTCTTGAAACCTATTTTTTAATTGTAGTAAGAGTGCTTTGGGAAATGCCTAAAATAAAGACCCCTTTCATACGTAATCCATGGCAAAATGATACAAATAGTCCTTAAATTTTGGCAGAATGTGCAATTTGATTCTTCAACTTTTAATTTTTTCAATTTAGTCCCTGAACTTTGGTAGAATGTGCAATTTGATCCCTAAACTTTTGACTTTTGTTCAATTTAGTCCATAAAATGTTAGTAAATATTCAATTTAGCCCCTAGACTATATTAAAATGTTCAACGTTATCACTGATCTTAAATTAACAAAAGAACTATATTGAACATTTTCCTATAGTTCAGGGATTAGATTGAACATGCACTACACGTTTGGGGACTAAATTGAACAAGTCAAAAGTTTAGAGATCAAATTGCACATTCTGTCAAAATTCAGGGACTAAATTGAACAAATTAAAAATTCAGGGATCAGATTGCACATTCTACCAAAGTTCAGGGGCCATTTATGTAAATATCCCGTAATCCAATGATGTTTTGAGAGGAAATGCCTCAAATAAAAACCCCCCTTTCATACATAAAAAAAAAATGAAAGTGGCATAACTAAAGGAACAAGAATTTTTTTTGGGAAAAATCTACCATTTGATGTTTCTGTTTAAATTTTTTATATTATGAATGAAGAGCCTCATATTCTTTATGAAAAGTTACGTAGAATTAGAAACGCTTTTTTTATATATAAAAAAAGAAAGGGGCATAACAAAAGGAACGGATTTTTTTTAAAAGAACCCAACATTTGATGTTTCTATTTAGCTTTTTTATTTTATAAATAAAGAGCCTCACATTCTTTATGAAAAGTAACATAAAATTAGAAATACTTTTTTATATAAAAAATGAAAGGGGAATAAATAAAGGAACGAGAAAAAAAATTCAAAAAACCCCAGCATTTGATGTTCCTATTTAACTTTTTTATTTCACGCATGAAGAGCCTTACATTCTTTATGATTATAAACATGTTTTTTATATAAAAAATGAAAGGGGAATAACAAAAGGAACCACAAAAAAAAAATAAAAAAAACCCAACATTTGATGTTTCATTTGATGTTTCTGTTTAACTTTTTTTTTATGAACAAATAGAATCGCGTTCTCTACCACAAGCAACAAAGAATTAGAAACATGTTCCTTTCTGTATATAAAAAAAATGAAAGGGGCATAACAAAAGGAACGGAAATTTTTTTCGGCAAAACCCAAAATTTGATGTTTATGTTTAATTTTTTTATATTATGAATAAAGAGCCTCACATTCTTTATGAAAAGTAAAGTGGAATTAGAAATGCACTTTTTATAGAAAAAATGAAAGGGTAATAACAAAAGAAACGGTAAAAATATTTTCAAAAGAAACCAAACATTTGATGTTTCTGTTCAATTTTTTTTTTATTTTATGCATAAAGATGCTCACATTCCTTAAAAAATTAAGGTAGAATTATAAACTCATTTTTTTATTATATAAAAAGCGAAATGGGCATAACAAAAGGGACGAATTTTTTTTTTCGAAAAAACCCTAGATTTGATGTTTCTATTTAACTTTTTTATTTTAGGGTTAATAACACTAAAAATCTTAAACTGGTACATCTGTGATAAATTTGCCCCAAATTATTTTTTTTGACCATGAAAGATCATAAAATGGTACATCTGTGATAAATTTACCCTAAATTAATACAATTATGATAAATTTACCCTCCGTTAGATTTTGTTAAATTTTATCGTTAAATTATTGAATTGGATGACATATGACAATTGTCAGGTATACATGTTATCCTATGTTTGCTACAAGCGAATCAATTTAAAAATTTTCATGGTATTAACTTAATTTAACGAAAACTAACAAATGGTAAGTTTGTCATATTAGTATCAATTTGAGATTTTTTGTGGTAAAAAAAATAAATTTGTTACAATTGTACCAGTTTAGAATTTTTGGTGGTCAAATAAATAATTTGGGATAAATTTGCCACAAGTATATCAGTTTAGGATTCTTTGGTGATCAAAAAAATAATTTAGACAACTGAGCACCTATAATTTAAGTGGAAGGTTATGGCAGTGGTTTGCTGTGTTAGTCTTCCCCGATAAATAGTCGAGGTGCGCGCAAGCTGGCCCAGACAACTCCGTCATAAAACAAATAATAATTTAGAGAAAATTTATCACATGTATACAATTTGAAATTTTTCATTGTATTAATACTTTATTTTATGAACAAAGAGCCTCACATTCTCTATGAAAAGTAACATAGAATTAGAACTGTGTTCCTTTTTATATATAAAAAAAATGAAATGTGCATAACAAAAGGAACGAATTTTTTTTTTCGGAAAAACTTGACATTTGATAATCCTATTTAACTTTTTATATTATGAATAAAGAGCCTCACAGTCTCTATGAAAAGTAACGTAGAATTAGAAACGCTATATATATATAAACGAAAGTGGCAACAATTTTTTTCCTAAAAACCCGACATTTGATGTTTTATTTGATGTTTCTATTTAACTTTTTTTATTTTACGTATAAGGAGCCTCAGTTTCTTTATGAAAAGTAACGTAGAATTAGAAACATGTTTATATATATATAAAAACGAAAGGTGCATAACAAAAGAAACGGCAAAAAAAAAAATTACTATCTATCTAAAATGCATTGCTTCATAAACATCACTGAACAGTTCATATAGAACCCAAAAAATAGCACCTAATTTTGTTCTCAGTGAGTTCTACAATATTTGCTAATGAAAAGAAACCACAGATCATAATAAAATGATAAGCCTTCCATATCTGTCATCTGGACTAGTAAAGATTGCAGAGTATATATAGTCGAAGTAGATATATGAGCAGTCACAACAGCAGGAACAACTGCATCCCAAGATCAACCATAAAGAATTCGCCGCTCACACATCAGACTTTGAATCTTCCATCACTCAAACTACCAGAATTATAAGAGGGAATTAGCGCTAACGATCACAAAGAATGGACTTCACCAACGCGGTCTTGGTCTGCTCTGTCTTGCTTCGTTGGATTTCGAGAGAGAGTGAAGAACAGAATGGACTTTGGTCTGCTCTGTTTTTGCTTCGTTGGACTTTGAGAGAGGTGGAGAGTGAAGAGCTAATTTTGATTCGGTGAAATGGGATGTGCGCGCAGAGGAGTCATTAGGAATAGGATTAGCGAGAAAAAATGGGTTGGCAGCTAACGAGAGTAACCGAGACGTTTTCCTCCGTGGGTTTTGAAGCTTTTGGCTCGCGGGGCCTGATCCGCCGCGTGGAAAAAAAAAAATAACACTGAATGGTGAAGAGTAGAGATGCGCCGGTACTCCTTGAGAAGCTAATATTTTCTCGTTAGTCAAGAGGGCTCAAGGGAAAAAGGGAAATAAAAGGAGAGAGAAAAATAAGGAGGATCAATTTGAGCCATCCAATTTTTTTTGGGGTCATATAAAATGCCATCCAATTTAGTATGGCAACAATTTTCTACCCATGAAAAATCATAAACTGGTACATTTATAATAAATTTATCTCAATTTATTTTTTTGATCACAAAAAAATTTCAAATTAGTATACTTATGATAAATTTACCTCAAACTAGTACACCTATGACAGATTTAACTTTCGTCAATTTTTGTTAAATTTAACTGTTAAATTGTTGAGTTAAATGGCACGTGATAGTTCATGGATATACCAAATGAAGATTTTTACACTATGTTTATCATGAAGGTATAAATTTTAGATTTTTCGTGGTATTAACCCAATTCATCGAAGTGTAAATTTATTACAAGTGTACCTGTTTGAAGTTTTTCGTGATAAAAAATTAGTTTATGGTAAATTTGTCATAGATGTATAAATTTAGAATTTTTTATGATAAAAATATAATTTGAGATAAATTTATCACAAATATATCAGTTTGAAGTTTTTTATTATCACGAAAATAGTTTGAGATAAATTTATTACATGTGTATCAGTTTCGGATTTTTCGTGGTATTAATTAAATCGGGACAATTTCTTGAAACCCGGTCCAAGACCGGAACGGCCCGGCCCGCCTATTGCTCACCTTATGAAAATTGGGAAAAAAGCTTCGAGGCTTTGAGCGCTTACACGAGCGAGCAGCAAGCCCTAGGGCGGTTGGATCGAGCCGTGTAAAAACCAGCCTTCTTTCCCCGCTTAGACACAGTCCTCTCTATTCTCTCGCGGCTTCGCCTCGTCTTCGCTCTCGGCCAGTGAGCCCTAGCGTTCGTCTTGCTCGCAGCGATGAAGCTCGTCAGGTCCGTCTTCCTTCTCCTATCGTCCTTCGCGCCGGATGGTGACCTTCTGGTTCTGTCATTTCTTCGTTTTCTGCTGCTCCTTTTTTGTCTCATGAACTTCTTTTGTTGTTCCGGTTTGGAAAAAAAAAAAAAAGAGCAGGTTTTTGATGAAGCTGAACAACGAGACTGTCTCCATCGAGCTCAAGAATGGGACTGTGGTTCACGGCACCATCACAGGTGCCCTTTCTCTTTCCTGCTTATTGCCTGCCAGTTCTTCCCCATCTGATTTGGGTTTTAGGATTCTGTTAAACCCTACCTTCTGCTCTGTGCGGCCCATCACTTGTAGGGCGAGCATCTTTCCGCGGTCTGATTCCTGTCTTCCCCTGATAGATTTTGGCTGCCGGCTTATGTAATTCTGAGTGTATTTTATCCAGGATAACAGTTGTCACGTAGATCACCGTTCTTGGATGCATCAGTTGTGGAGTAGTGATTACTCTGGTTGGACATAATTGTCTTTGTCTGATGACATGGTGACGGATGTGAATGGATGTGATCGGACCATGTGTTCTTCCTCTGATAGGCATAATGTAGATAACCTGTGCTTTCTTTAAATTCTAGTGCCGGAGAGAAATGAACCACGGGAGCAAGGATGAGTGATTGTGGAGGACTCATACTCGTAGGAGCTGATTAGCTTGTGTATAGGCTTGTTTGAAGTGGGGCAACGAAAAGTGGAGAGCACTTCAAATTGGATATAGCATTGTTCTAAACCTAGATAATCAATTTCAAGTTACTTTTTAAGATGGCGTCAAAGCAAAGCATGAAGCGTGATGGCTTTGTCAGATATTGAAAGTGGTCCGTGTAGAGTATGATAGCGCTAAGCATGCGTATTTTAAGAATAAAAAAAGTGGGACCTTTTAGTAATGGGAAAACTGTGACTTGAGAAATGGTAAGAGAGTTTGAAAAGCACTGACTACTTAGTTACACAACTTTTGTACACTATGGACAAGAGAGTGAGCATGGGATTTGGTGGTTTGGCTGTTTTGGAGTAGCTTCTACTATAGTGCTGCATTTTTAGGATGCGAAAATGAAAATTGTAATAGAATAAGCTGGTTTTTGCTTATGAGGTTCAAGGTAGACTAGTCAATATGGTGTGGGGAATTTCGATTTGAAATTCTTTCTCCATATTTCTTGAAATGAATTTAAAACATCCATAGAGAGTCACATTGCAATAAAAGAAAAATCAGACTGTTAATTTGATTCTGGATGCTTATGGCCTGAATTCACTGCTTTTATACAGCTTTTCCACATACACGGTGGCAATGCCTTGAGGTATGGAACTCTACTGTGTCTTGACAATTATTCACCTTGACATAGGGAGAGACACTGACTAGTCCATTCGCAAAGATGTGGATTTTCTTGTTCGAAGCTTTTTATATAGTTATGACTATCTAAGATTCTGTAATACCAAATCTGGTCTGACCCAATAACGAGTTGTACTAAATGTAACTTTTTTAGGAATGTTTAATTTGGAGCCAAGATCAAACAATCAATTTCGTTGTTCTTGGTTTTGATAGTTTTAGGTTGATCGGAAGAATAAAAAGCTGATCTGCAATTATATGATCTGAACATCTATACGAATCGCAAGTGGTCATTGGCCACTGGCTTTTACTATAATCCATGGACCATTGTGGATGTAGCTCAAGTCCCGATCAGTGGTTTTGTAAGTTATGCTGGGTAGATCTAAAACTGCGTTTCTTCCTACCCGAACACATGTCAAAGGAAGCTTCACTCCTGGGAAAGGGCTGCAAATGGTGACATAATTCGGTTATTTGCATGGAATACTGCTGTCAGCCTATCTGAACTTTCTGTTGATTAGTAGATGTTCCGAATATGCTATGAACTCTTTTTGACAGTAGACAATCTTGAGGTTTCTCTCCCTGTCTCACACACATACTGATATGGCTGTGCACGCATTTAGTGCAGCTATACATTTCTTGAGAGGTTTTCTGTACCTCGTCCATTTCCCGATCTTTTTGGGCACTTTGTGATCATACTTAAACAGGGTTTTCAATCCCTGACCAGACTGGTCTGGTCATCGGCTGAACTGGAACTGGACCAATGTGCTATCTAGTTTTGTAAATAGCTAGCTCAAACATGAAACCGGGTTAGACCACGGTTCAAAAGGTAAACTGGTGACCTGTTCAACTGGGCTAAATTCATTCATGCCTTCTGGAAATTGGAAGTGGAACATAAAGGCTGGGATTACACCCAGGCACCTCGTGGAAACCAATAGGGGCGCCATTCTCTCAGCCAAGCTGCATTCCCATCTATAATGTGTCGATTCTTTTTACTCTTAATTCAACCTGAGAATTATATTGACAAAAACACATGAGCTTACTGGACACGAACTCTGGGCATGTACATCTTCAACTCCACGCTGTGCCTCTGATGCGTGCTATTTATGCAGTTCCCTTGACAAGTGTGTCAACATCGTTACTGCCATCTGCAATTTGCTTTTGAGAAATTTGAGCTGAAACTTTGCGTGTGCCTGATGCATGTATAGCTTATGTGTGTTGAACTTGATGTGTATTGGATGATTTTGTAGGTGTCGACATTAGTATGAACACACATCTCAAGACTGTGAAACTCACATTGAAAGGGAAAAATCCGGTGACTCTGGATCACCTGAGTGTGAGGGGGAACAATATTCGTTACTACATTCTTCCAGACAGTATAAATCTTGAGACTTTATTGGTGGAAGAGGCGCCTCGGGTCAAACCGAAGAAGCCAACTGCTGGTATCACACACGATCTTTCTCTCTGTGTTGAATGAACTGTTTACTTTCCCTTTTCTCTACTATCTTAAGTTCTGTTATGGAGTGGGACTTTGAAATGAATTGCTGAGCATTGACATGGATTGCTTGGTGCAGGGAGGGCTTTGGGACGAGGTCGGGGCCGTGGGCGTGGTCGCGGGCGTGGACGCGGGCGTTAAATTTGCTGTTTGCGGTTTCAAAATTTTTGTATCCCTGAGGCTGTGTAGAAACCAACGTGGTGGCAGGAAAGATGTGTTGGTTCTCTGGACTTAAAAAAGATTGGCGACACTGTACTTTAGTCGGTGTTTTATGGTAGAATTCTTAAACTGCACCCGAAGTAACTTGCAATTATCAGTATGTGTCTGGTATTGTTGATGGTATTGACGAGCTTTCTAATTAAATAGTCTTTCACTAGTGAACTACTGTGTTATGATACACTAGCGATGCCTTTATCTCCAGATTAATGGCCTCCGGTAGGACTGGACGGCGAATTTTGCGGAGGACGAACCTTTCCTTGAGGAATGTAGCTATAGTTTGTAAAGAGAAAGGACTTTGCCATGAATGTGAAAGATTAGCTGTTGTTCTGGAAGGCTGATCAAATTAAGCTACGCATGCCAGCCGCTTGCTCGTATGCTATCTGAAAATAGCTGGTGGCAAATGCAAAGGGCAGGCTTGACTTTCCGCCAATTGTCCTGTTTATATTTCTTTTTCTCTTCGAAACAGAAACCAAATTACTAAAATACCACAAGGGTGCGATTCTTTGACAAGCGAAACGATTTGGACTTTTTTTTTCCTCTCTAAAAATTGATTTATATCAGTTGACCAAATTATTTTTTTTATTATTCTTAGAATTTGTTGCCGAATATTTTCGTTAGTGATGAAAGTACTATTTGTTACTTGATTTTAATGAGCGCTATAAGTGATTAATGAGAGTGAACTTAATTAAAGAAATTCGTAAACATCATTTCCTAGCCCTCATCAAAATCAAATCAAATGCATTAATCCAAGAAAGGAAAAAAAAATCTTAACGAAGGCATCTCTCGCCCTGGGTCAATTCAATTGAAAGGACGCACAAGACTTAAGCGCTAAGAGTTAGAACGTCTATTGGTCGTCGTGGGCCCGGTGGGTCTTTGTCCTTTTCTAGTAGAAATCGATTTGGGAGTCGCGAAGTTTCTCGTTCGAGATTTCAAAACATTCAAACCTCCCAAGTCGAGACAAAAAGCACATGGGGAAGGGGGCGAAGCAAGCGGCCGTCGTGTTCGGAGCCCTAGCCTTCGGGTGGCTCGCCATCGAGCTGGCCTTCAAGCCGTTTCTCGACCGAGCCCGCGCCGCCATGGACAAGTCCGACCCGGCTCGCGATCCCGACGACGACGACGACGACGCGGCCTCTCCGGAGAAGCCTCCCCAGGCCACCACCGCCGACCTCTGAATGGGCATAAAGGAATCTCCTTTTTTTTTTTTTCCCTGAGTTTGAATAGCTGCTCTCTTTGCTACCGATTAGAGGAGGTTAGCCATCAGAATCGGTAGGGGAGAAGTCTTTTGGTGTTTTTTTTTTTTTTTGACAGAGTCAAATCATCTGTTTCTTTTTCGCGTCCCTGTCTGGTGTTAATCTTCTCTTCGTTGAATATCGTACTGCGGTCGAGCAAAAGCGAAGCGTTCGTATATTATCTTGTGATCGATCTTTAATGCGATGTGGTTGATGGGTTCGGATTCTACGCTTTTTAGCTGCGAAACATGAAACATGTGATTGCTGGGCTGCGAGGCAAAATTTCACTGGAGATTGCTCCCCAATTCGAGAATTTTCTAGGGCTTTTCGAGCATCAGATTTAAGTTTGTTCCCCAATTTGGGAATTTTCTAAGGATTTTCGAGCATCCGATTAATTTTAGTTCGACCAGCTTGCTCGTCGGTGTCGTGTTCACCATCATCACAAGAGGTCCGTGAATCCGCCTCTTCTTAGGTTGCCCCGAGAGATTGCACGGGTATGATTCGAATTCACTACTCGACTCTTAGATCGATGGTGGTAAATTTATTTGCTTGGTATAGCGTGGGGGACAGCAAAATCAATTCCTGTTCAAGTTTGGAGATAATGGATTTGAGTAGCTCGCTAGACCTTTCGGGTTTGGAGATAATGTACATGCACTTGTCGCCCCAAATGAGAACACAAAGTTATGAAATCCTCATTAACTATTTTTGTACCATCGCCATCCGAGCTCGAGCTCAAGCTCAAGCTCAACGTGCGATTGAAAAGGTTTTTCTTTTTTAATTAATCGGTTTGAATCCACTTGAGCTTTGACCTATTTGAAAATTCATCCGAGTCGAGCTCGAGACTGATATGGGAAAAAAAAAAGGCCGTAAGAACTTAATTCGGCCTAATTATACCCTTATTATCAAGTGTATGTTACCCACCATGACTGAAGCAATGATACAGCTAGCAAAATTGTTCCAATCAAGCAGTGACCATATGGAACGAGACAACATCTTCTGGCCAAACGAACCGGTCTGATCGCACAACTGCCGGTTTGTTCCCCATGAATGTTTGTGCTGCGGCTGCGGAGACATCTGACAACGCCTTCTATCCTCCAATTAGGTCAACTAAGTCCTCCCGTAATTTTACTTTTTTGCCCTCCACGTGCCGCATCAAGACGATAGATGATCTAAATTGCTGGTAAATAACAAGCTAAGCATAGGAAGAAAACTAGCAACGGGGTGCTATGTTTTCAACTTGTCCCCCCCGATACTTTATGATTCTAATCGTTCTTGCCCCTTCGTCTAGTTTTTTTTTTTTACTCTTTTCCTCCTCATCATCTACTCTCTAGGGAATTTTTTTTTATTTTTTTTTAGTGTTTTACTCTTCCTTTCTAGGGGAAAAAAATATTACTTGGCTTCTACCGATGCCGAATTTCAGCGTGGATCTAGTGCAAAGGCGCGCGATGAATGCTTGCACTTGCAGCACTTCGTCACGATTTTTGTAATTGCTTAATTGTGTTTCGAGGCACTATAGTTTTAAGCGTATGTTATGAGTGGGATGAGTTCTTCGAATATGGTTAAAAAAAAAAAAAGGAAGTACGTCTTGTTAAGATCTTGATTAGAGTTGTAAGATGCAAAGATGGATTGAATTCTATCTTATTTGAGGTAGGGTTGTGCAACCGGACAGAGCTTACCTAAAAATCGGACTGAACCACTTGAAAAATATGTTTGGGATCGGTTCTTGTTCAAGCCAATCCCGGAACATGTTTCAATTTTTGAGAACCAGTTCGGCTCTCGGTTTCAAGTGACAAATCTACCCAAGAATCGAATTGGTTTTGAAATCGAATTTTAGCTATTATTAAAAGGAAAAAAAAAACTAGTCTTGTTTGTCTCACCTTTTCTATATATATATATATATATATATATATATATATATATATATATATATTTTGTGGATTGTGATTTCTATTGCTCATATTAAAGATTGTTGTTGTGGCGGACGGTGAATTTTAGTATTCATTTTTTACGCTACTCATATTATTTTGCTAAAAAAATAAAATCATAAAAAGAAACAAAAGAAGAACATGACCTTGGAATCGAACGAGAAGAAAACAAGATAAGTTCCAAAAGCAAGTTCTAGGACAAAAAGAGTAATCTCCAGTTTTCAGGTTTCAAAAATTGAGAGCCTACTCACTCGGACTATGCTCACTTGTAATTTGAGGTGTTGGTCACGTGCGAGTTATTGTGCTCGCAACTAAGGTGCTGCATGGTAATATTTTTTTTTCATTTCCCGGTCAGAAGTTTTTCTGGCAGGGAAATGCTTTTGGTAAAACCCAACGTGAAGCAGAAAGCCGTTTGATAAAAAAAAATTGACTTCTAGTAAGATTTTCTATTTATGGCAAGATTTTTTTATCGATTTTGAGAAGTAAATTTTTTTTAATTCTCTATTTGAAAAGTCATTCTCGCGAGGTCGACCGCCACCACTTGTCGCTAGTTCGCCCCCGGTCCGCCGGTGCCGGTCGCCACCATCGAACATTTTCTTTTTTGATCATTGTCAAACGCATTTTTCTATCAGAAATTAACTTTTAAAATAGAAGCTGAAAATTTAACTTCTACTTCAAAGTAAAAGCTGAAAAATTCATTTTCCTGTTAAAAGCACTTCTCGCCCGAAAAGTGTTATCATGCACGCCCTAAATCTCCATCCGGGAGATCAGAGGGGGTTAATTGACAAGTAAATAGAAATTCTAGGGATGAAAATGAGATATATTACTTTTTCGGGGAGCCCAACAAAAAGGAGGAGGGAGCGGAGCGTCACGAGGTGGCAATGAAAATTGTCCGAATATATCATCCGAAACCTTGGAGTAAAGCCAAAAAGACGCGGGCATGTCGTCGCAACCAGAGCAGAGAGAGTGACTCTCGAGCCGATCAACTTATCCCCGTCCCGAAATTCCGAGTCACGCCATCGTCTCCTTCTTCCTCCGCGCGGTTCGCTCCTTCTTGGCAATTGCATCAGAAATCTCCGAGAGATTCTTCACCTTCGAGGCCTACTCTTTGTCGGCGGGTCTTCCAGTTGCCGTCGTTCTTTCCCGCGTGCCATGAATCGGTGAAGAGAAGCTCCTGCATGAGGTTCGTTCGTTCATTGATTTCTCCTGGTTCGTTGATTTGAAGTGCCAATTTCTGCAAATGGGTAGTACCATTTTTCCATGTTATTCTGATATAACCGGTGATCTTCGTTGATTCTGCGCGTTTGGTCCATTTGGGCATGTCGGATTGTCGTCTTGCTGGATTTGGCGCGGCGAATTGAGATTTGAGTTTCGTGCTCGATCGATTTATATCTGCTGCTTTGCCCTAAATTGGTTATAATTTCTAGAAGCACGTCTAGTGGGTGTTTCTTGTTGTTATCCCTGAATCGTTGGAATGCTGTGACGATCCTTGTGGTTGAACCGATCGAGGTCCGGTCTGACTAAGCCGGCGGCTGAAGCGCTCTGTCGCCGTCACATTGTTACTGATTTTTCTGTTGCTGACTGACTGATCTTCGTCGGATCATCCTCTTGTTCTTGATTAGTCTCCAGAGATAGAAATCCTCTTCTTTTTCTTCTGGATTTTACCAGTTGTTGAGAATTGAATAAGGTAGTTGATCACTCTCTAGAGGTCAATTCATGCTTGTAGCGTAGTGGCCTTTGCTTCTTTGCCGGAAATTTGGCTCAAAGACATATATAAATCCTTCTAATTCCTTCGATTTGAGGAATTGTGTTATGGTTTGCGTAGTATTTTCTTCTAGAGTAAGCGTTTTTTTGGTGTGTTTGCTATCTGGATCACTAATCTGGTGACTCGGGATGTGGAAGTAGTAAAACTGAACAAAATACCCAGATTCAGAGTGCGGTTTGAAGGCAGTATCAACTTCTTTCTTTGAAGAGTGTCTTAGCATTCTGTGCGTGTGTGCACTTGATCTAGAAATGATAATAGTATGAGGGGTGGCAGGAAATAGTTCCCTCACTAGTGTGAACCGATAACTAGCTTATTATTTGCTGAGACATGCTTCTGAGTTTCGGAAATTGAGGTTTGAAGAAGTTATTATCGGTTTATGTTTGTTCTTTCTTTGAAAAGGCTTTAAAGATGGCTGATTTTACATTTGAAAACGAAAAAGTAAGAGTTCTTTTTTTCGCAGGAAGCGCGGTTCCAAAAAATTGAATCTTGACTGTACATGCCTTTATGTCTTTTCACAATGGAATTAGTATACCTTACACTTTGAGCTGAACAAGAAAAATCATAAACAGTTACTTCATGGAGCAATGATTGGTGAGGGACCAGTAGAAAGTAAATGCACAATGTTTCAGTTAAGAAATGGCATAGATATTCAGTAATGGCTGGTCCAGGATGCTTCAGGATCTGATGTTGTCAGTAGTGGGTGTTCGTAGGGTAACTTCAAACTCTGTGGAAAAAGATCTTAGAGCATTGTTGGTTTGGTTGCTTGCATTAGTAAAGTAGAAGAGTACTAGGATGGGTTTGCGATCTCAAGCAAATTATTTGCTGATCTGGAGCAAGAGAAATTGGAGAATTTTCGCTATTCTGAGAGACTGTATAAAATTTATGGATTCTTGCCTTGTTGATTTGAATTTTGGGTACGTATGTGGCATAGTTTTCCTTGACCCAGTGGACTCTTTACCTGTAAATGATATTGCTAATGTGTTGTCATCCCTTGATGCCTCCGTATGAATTGCTTTTACCGTTGAAAGGAAGGTGGTTTACGTATTAGTTAAATGATTTTTGTTATCAGATAGTAGAACGGTTATGGCGATTTCAACTGCACAAGTGGAGAGTGTGACATCTTTGAACAGTGATCTTTTCTATGACATACTGAGGCGCCTCGATGGTCCAACCTTAGCTAGTGCTGCATGTGCTTGTGCTGCATTTTGTTCCATCTCAAGAGAAGAGAGATTATGGGAAAATGTATGCTCATCCTTGTGGCCATCAACCAATAGGGAGGATGTCAAAAGCTTGATATCATCCATTGGAGGGTTCAAGAAGTTCTATGCAGATTGTTTTCCCCTCATTGTAAATAAAGAAGTCACAGAGTATCAGCGGAATGAATATCTTGAGGAACCTGAAGAATGGACTGAGGCTGAATACTATGGGGATATGGATGAATCCGAGAGTATATCACCCTCGGATTTTGTCTCTCTTGTGGATGTCAGGTATAAAGACCGACCAGTATGCTCGAAAGTGCTGTGGGGAATTCCTAATGCGAGTGGTTTCAATGGGTGGTTCTACAATTGTCCATTCCGGGTCGATCTTGTCTCCTATCCGTCATCTAGAGACAATGACCGTGATGGAGTGGCTCTTTCGGTTTCTGATGGTCTACCCCCAGTTACATCCATGGAGAGAGAGAGGAAAGATGGAAACCTATGGCGAGAACTTCGTGATGGACTACGGCTCAGTTGGATCATCGTCAACAGAAAAGCTAAGCGAGCTGCTAATCTTGCGAGTTGGAGCCCACTAGACGGGCAAAGGCACTGGCCGACGGACAAGGATTTCGTGATTCGCTTTGGATCAGTCCTTTCCGCGAAGGATATTCTTCCCTGTCAGGTGGTTGAGTGCATCCTTATTATGAAGTTCAGGATGACTCGTATGGAAGGAGAAGGTGTCCACACCACACTTAAATTGACCGAGCTGAGCATGCAGCTGGAGGACATGGAAGGCGCTCACGTCAATGGAAGAAACAGTTTGCTTATTCTGAAGGAAGCGCTGAGCTGCCGTCGAAGCAAAAACTACAGCGAAGTTCTCGAGTCGTGTCACCTGTACTCGAAAGTGCAGAGCGAGTTGAAAGAGGAGAAGATGAGAAACGAGAACAGGTTAGATAGGCTTTGTATCTTGAGCGGCATCACCGCATTCGCTACATTCTGGTACTACTTTGTCTCGTGAATCAGCAAGTCTCTGCGTTCTTTCTAGCAGAAGTATCAAGACTCTCAACAGACTGTCAAAATTTTGCTCTCTTCCAGCCTCTAACAACTCCGATACCGTGTTCGTACTAATGTTAGATTACACCCAAGTTTTGTACTCTTGGATTTTCAATCCAAATTTTCTACTTGGTACTCTTTATGTATTGTGAAAATTGAGTTCCCTCTCTAATGGGGGCTTTCCCTCGTCTGATCTTGAGAACACGAGCAAAGTAAGTACTTTTGTGGGCATGTACATTGCTCGTCAAATGTGAAGGTGCTTGCTTGACGGTGGTGGAACGTGTTCTCGGCAACGATGTCTATGCCTCTTTTCCTCTACGATTCTAATACCGTGCGTGTCTTACGCCATCCTCCTTTTTTCGGTAAAACGAAGGTTACATAAAAATGTGAACTTTAGGACTTAATAGTGCCCGACCACATGAAGTGGCGAGTTGTTGGATAGTCTCTTTCGTGATCTTCACCACGATCTAAGTAATAGCTTTAGGATTGGGGTTGGATTGGGGTGGTTGACATGTCCGCCTCGGTCTCGCGGGGAGATTAGTTGAGCTTTCGGAGTGGTGAATTAGGACCAAAGGAGCGTGGGACCACTTCCTTTATCTAAATCGAACCTAATTATGGTTAAGCTTGTCATTAAAAATCATCAAGACCCCGTAGGTTCCAGTTCCACTCTCTGAGGCATGGGAACATTGGGGGCACTAGCTTAAGCATTGTTTTCCCACGGTAGAAGATCAACAAAGAATGTCTTTACCACCCACCGGGAGTAAGCTTCATGCGTTACGTGGTATATGAAAATTATATTAAGTATATTTGCGAGTTAAGCAATCAGTAGCGGGGATAGCTCAGTTGGGAGAGCGTCAGACTGAAGATCTGAAGGTCGCGTGTTCGATCCACGCTCACCGCATTTTCATCCATTTTAGTTTTTGTGGCCTGGATATCGATTTCGGTTTTTTTTTTTTTTGTAATAAATTTTTATTGAAATCCTACGCACCACCAAAAGGGCCTGATAAAGAAGAACCCATAAGGCTTTAGGCAGATTAGAAAGCCAATTTCGTAGGAGGTAATTTTTTCTTTGGGCCCTAGCCAACCAGTCGGCAGCTTTGTTGGCTTCTCTAAAGCAAAAAAGCCCAGCAGGTCAACAAATCTTAGCTTTATCTAATAAGCGAACGTTCTTCTCATCGATTTCGTTTGATTGCGTGCATTATGTGCAAATTACATCGCCTAGGGCCCTGTCCATCGAGATCGCATCGAGCGGGGGACCACGATTTGAACACAAGATTCACCCGCTCGCGACCTTGCCAAAATGCTGCGGTCCAAAATCCATCTCGAGTTTCGCGTTCTGACATGATATGCGCGAGAAAGTATTTTGTGTACATGTGGACTAAAGACGTAGGAAAACAAGTCAATCGTAACCAAAATTTAGGATCTGGAATGGATGAACTCTGTGGAAGAGGATGGCTTGTTAAATTTTAATGACATGAAGAAGACATCCGACATGTGATCCGGATCGTACGACGGATCCGAGAGGAAACATTTCTCTCGAAACGGACGACGAATCAGGAAACAGACAAAACCGAACCGACCAGTACATAAATCCAAATCGAATGAGGACAAAAAAAGAAGAAGAAGAATAGATGAAATTTCTGACTTCTGAGAGCCCAATGTTTAAGCTTTGACTGAACACACTAACTACTTCCCTCGATAACAAATTCGAGACTTGCGAAAACAGTGAAGGCTGCTGAGAATGGCGATTCCTCCGCTGAAACTGACCGCAGCCATCGCTGCCGCGTCGCTGCTGCTGCTGCTGCTTCTCGGCGTCGCTCGCTGCGCGCCGGACACGACGGTGAGGCAGGTGCTGTGCAACAGCGAGGGCTACACCGCCGGCGACCCCTTCGGCGTGAGCCTGGCGTACGTCCTGGCGGACCTGGAGGCGGCGACGCCGGGCCGGGACGGGTACGACTACGCCAACATCTCGCCCTACCCGAACGCGTTCGCGTACGGCCACGCCACATGCGGCGCGAACCTGACGGGGGCCGACTGCGGGACGTGCTTGGGAGCGGCGAAGGAGGCGATGCTGGGGACCTGCGCGAGCCGGATCGGGGCCCGGGCGGTGCTGGGAGACTGCGGGATGAGGTACGAGCAGTATCCTTTCAGCGATTGAACTGGAAGCCTTTACAACTGTTGCAGTCAATCGACAATCATCGTTAGAAGGAAGTGGGTGTTTGCCACGTGTTGGCAGGTTTTAATTGTTCTTTCCCCCCAGGCTGCATTTTTGGCTTGAACACCAAGTGACCCGTTAAAACTCAATTTGAAACTCAAAGCGGGTTGAAGTAAAATTTTAGTTTGATTGCGTTGCCAAGTGTTAAAACTACTTTCAACGATCCTTGATGATTTCACCGGACGAAGCTAAATTCAATATCCTGATCCGAATCCATACTCGCTTGCATCAGTTTCGGATCAGATTAGATCCCATCCCAAATTGATAAAATCGATGTCGCTTTTTAAGCGCTTGGCCATGATATGACACTACTAAATAAAAGAGCGTTAAGTAAATGAATAACCATTGTTCAGCTTTCGGCATTGAGGCCAAGTGGGTATCCTGCTTTGGCTAGCTTTTGCTGAGTTTTGCACCCCTCAATTTAGTCCACATTCCCAATGGCAATTCGTCTGAAAGCAGCATTTCACGCGCAGACAAAAGGAATGCAATATGATAATATCCTTGTGCAAATAAATAAACCAGTTGGTCATTCAAAGCAGATATGAGTGATCTATTCGAATAGGAGGATGTCACAAAGTAGACATCGAACCAGCCAATCTGATCGGGCAAGTAGGGCAGAAAGTGCAAAGCCATCATGTAGCAACTGAAGCAAAACAGAGAAACTCGCAAGAACAAGTCACAACCCGTATCCATACTCTCAGATGAACACAAAGTAACTCTACACCATCGCTGCCCCGACACCAGATTCAACCATCTCTAATAAGCTCTGTTCTTACACTAGCGACTTCAAAAATTACCATCAACAGCCATGTGCTTCAACAAAGATTTCCATCACAGGGAATACAGGGAAAGAAAAAGCAGGTGATATAAGCTCTCAATACAACATTTCGTTCAAGCTGCCATCCCCCATCTTCTCTATGTCTTCCTGCGACAGAAGGGTTTTCTTAACACCACTCCCAGCTTTATCATATGGTTGTGCCATTTTCCGGAGGAACTGCAATAACACATGAAGAATATAACACTCAATACAATGCCCCGTCAAGTAGGATTAGCTTAAGCAAGATGCTGTTATTGTAGGTTAATTTCTTTTGACCAAGGAGAGTAAGGCCGCACACACGATTCATCCATCAGTCGCCAATCCATGCTATCTCTCATTGCTCTTTTTATTTATCATATTATTGGGATTGGGGGTGGGGGGAATAAACATGATAAGTGCATATTTGAGACATGAGAAAGTAGGGCCGGCAATAATGATGTTGTACCTCCCTTGCTATATACACAGCCATGTCAGTGCTCAAATTGAGATGCGCATCACGTAGATGGGACAAAATCCACCCAGGCAATTTAGAACGCTTGTCATGACGACTATACCTGCGTGGTTCAAATAAATGTCAACAGATGGATGCATCATAGAGCTAGTTGCATCACGCTCAAATGTCCTTGCATTTCCAGTATCGCAACTAACATCAAAGCAGAGCCAAAAAACAGAAGAGAGCTTTGCAAGAATTGACAGGTTTCCGTTTCCAGGCCAGAGAAAGATATTAAAATTAGTGACTACCAGACTACAACATCAATATCAACATCAACAACACCTTTATCCCAAACTAGTTGGGGTTGGCGGTCGATGAACCCCAAAGAAAACGGAAAGAACAGCAGAAGCAAATGATGAGTGCAATACAATCTCCATCAGCTGTAAGCTATGGGTTTCTCTAAACTCTGAAGACTCAATTACAGAGAGACAACCTAAAACCTTGCTCCAGCTTCATAGAAGACTAAAACTACATAGCACGAGGAAATATAAGATTACAAAACCTTTTGTCAGCAAAAATCATCATGCCATAGTCAGCCTTCGAGCGGATAACTCGGCCCACACATTGAGCAGCTTGCCTCTGTTTCAATCAATCATCAGTAATTAACACGGCAGTTTTGTTGCCAAAGAAGGATTCAACGCATAAAAATATAAAGAGATTTACCAAAGCATCGAAAGTTAAAAAATCTCCTTCCTTTATCTGAAATGTATCACGAAGGTATTCCAGCCGTGCTAGCAAGATTCTGCAATACCAATGAAGAGTTCGCGATAGAATTCATCAACTAAGGCATTTTGTCACAATGAAAAAGAATCACATGAAACTCACTTGCTCAGTGTGTATTGGAAGGGAACACCAAACATGATCACTAATCTACCATAATGTCGGTCAAAATCAATTCCTTCAGCTACCTTTCCCCTGCAATACAGGGAAAAAATGTAGTTAGGAAAAGGATAATCTACTCGAGTAACACTTTACCATCAACTTCCTTCTCGACCAGTGATGAGGCAGGCAAAACCAACGCATGAAAGAGGAAACTTCAAGTTAATGCCGAGCAAACAGATAACGTGATCGTCTAATATTTTTCCAGTGATATTGTCAAATTTTGATGTTCTTGTCTTCTGCTGAGGCTAATACCTGGCAACAGAGAAAAAGACGGCACCTCTCCCGCAATCACAAGCCCTGCGATAGTTGTCCAGAGCCAATGTAGTTTCCACCACGTCCTGTGTCTCAATAAAGACAAGCTTGTGTTGCATTATTTCCTGTCACCATCAGAACGGACGATTATACATTCTACCTGATTTAGCAAAATATAACAAGTAGGAATGGGATACGAAATAACAATGGGAGAAACAGGAGCAATTAAAAAGAGATTACCCAATATACTCACCTTCAAAATCCCACTTTCATTCCAGCTATTGACAATTTCATCCATGTATGAGTAACTAACAAAAAAGCAGACAATCCCATCGGGAACAACAGAGACCATTTCCAGTAAAAGCCTCCCATAGTTTCTTACAACACCAAGATCACTTCTCATGTCAAATTTTGTACTGACTGGTAGCTGATCACTGAAAGATAAACAAAAGATATTAAACATGCTGCATATAAAAAGACTTGAATATATATTGCCTTTCTAGAAGCCCTATACTGAATCACAACGACAGGAAGAGCACAACGTAAATTCAACATTTATGCATGAACACCAAAATTAGGGCATATATACCTTCCACGAGTGAGAACCATTGGGCATATGCAGTCTCTTGTCAAGGACATTGTGAAACTTCGACTAACAACTGGATTAAAGTTCAGAAGACGAGGATATAGATCAATAGGGCTGAGAGTTCCAGATGTGATAACTACTGTCTGGAATCGATCAAATACAGGCTTTATGGCGAGAGAAGCATCATGGCAACAAAGCTGTAATTGCACAAAGAATACATTTTCAATGTGGTAAACATATGCAGAAAGAAAAGAAAGTGAAAATCATAAAGTGCTCGCATCAAACACAAGAATATCCTGCAGAACATGTCAAATACGAGAAAATATGCAGCAGCCCAGAAGGTTGAGAACCTGATAAAACGATAATGTTGAACCACCAAGAACAAAGGCATTTTAGCAGGTCATGCATAAGTAAAAATGAAAAACCGAAGACAAATGTTCACTCCACATCGTTCCTTCAAGATGCCTCATCCAATTGACTTAACTTCAAAAAATTTGAAAGGGCTTTCGAGCAACCCATTTCATGTGTCGTGTAATGATAGACAGCACCATCTCCAAGATAATAGCAGTTGGCCAAGAATCATGCTCCCATGAAAGAAAGGGAAAGGAGAAAACTAGAAAGAACAGAACCAACCTGCAGGACAGGATCCTGGACGTCTGGCATTCTCTCATCAAAAGGCTCGATTATAATAGAAAAGCCACGGGCATATGTCCCCACAAGTGTTGCAAAATCACATATCGTTTGTATGTGCAAAAACTCATCTGTATCAGTTATTTCTAGAGTCAGCATGAGAGAATGGAGGCGATCATAACAAAATTTTAATGTTTTCTGGTCGATTCCGGCTTGATTAGTAACAGAGGCAACAAAAGCAACAGGGCTTTCCTTCTCAACATTCTCAGTTTCTAGACGGCCTTTCAGATATTGGACAAATCTACGTAAGACGCGTAGGAAAAAATCTGCTCGACGAATGTTTCCAGGCACTGCTTCTTTTAAAATATCATCAGGCAAGGCAGGATTTGCAAGCCAGGTATCATTAACTGCATAAAAGGGAGGGAAAGCATAAACAACAAGAACATTGCTGAATAATGAGGTTGTGATTACACTATAGATTAGCATCCTCATGTACCTCGCAAGTCTCCTCTCAGTGCCAAACCCTCAACCAGCCTCTGATATTCTGCTCTCAGCCTACTTTCATCAGTGGCCTTGAACCTTTCTACCATATCAAACAATTCAAGGGAAACCACAGTTAATTGAATCATCAGGTCAAAAGTTCCAGCGAAGGACACAAATTATCATATAGGTAAAAAAAAACATTGATCCCCATGTATGAGTGCAGTAACCCCCTCAAGATAAGTACGCTGAGCAAAAGTCAATTATCGATGTTTTCACAGAAATGAAACTTATGCAAGAATTAGAGCCCAACTACTACTGCTCAAAGAGAAAAATTTTAGCAGTCTAGGTGGATGGGGCTAATAATAACGTAGTGCAATGATTTGGTGAAACATTGAAATTTGTGACTACCAATGCATCAAATTCTTAGCAGGTGACCTAGAACAACCAAGATAAGATGTTAAATCTCACAGTCAAAATACACATAATTTTTCCTTTAAAAAAAGCACACAGAAACCAGTTGTTCTTGATATACAATGATAAGGAAACAATGAATGAGAGAGAGAGAGAGAGAGAGAGAGAGAGAGAGCGAGAGAGAGAAGAGAAATAAGATGGATGACTTCGCTTTAACAGCTGATTGTAGTTATTAACATTCCACTGAGAAAATACCTTCTACTACTGACATACTAGAAGTTGTGTGTACCTCTCAATCTCCTGCTCCATTCGATGAAGATTCCTTGTAGCCCCTTCAAGTGTTTGTCGCCTCACACTAACACTAAGAGCTTCAATACATACATTATCAATATTATGTGCCTCATCAAACACGACAACACATTCTCTCTGCATTTCCTTTGATATTATGCCAGCCACCTTTGGGTCAAGCAAGTACTGATAACTATACACAATAACATTTGCAAATTGCACCATATGGCGTGCCAAGAAGTATGGGCACCATCCTTTCTGTTTGCCAAAGACCCTTAGATCCTGCCAAAGAGCAGCATGCCGCTTTGCTTCAACTCAATGCCGCAATATATAAAGTAAGAGTTAGGGGAGATTATTAAATAGCAGACAGGCCATCCAGACTTGTCCCATTTTCCAAGAAGTACAAAATATATCTCCGTAGGACTATAGAGGAAAAAAAGGTTTCTTTACATTGCCAATTTCAATATATGCGCATGATGCCAAAATTACATGAAACCTGTTAACAAAGCCTTACAAAGCATTTGTCAGACAAAGAAAAAAGGAGCAAATTACAAAACGCAAAACGTTGAGTACAAATAAGCATTCGCAATATTCTGTTCATGAAATAAGAAACAACTAATTAATTGGTTACCGTTCTGAATAATTGCCTATGACAAAATTCACGAACAATCTAAAGACAATGGCCTAATACTAAAATTGTACCTTGAACTATTATAAAAACGTCAAAAATGCAAATTTGATTCCTCAAAATCAAAAGAGGTATCTGCACGAAGTCAGTTCAAAGTCTATTGCCCTCCTCATTCCTCAGACACAAAAGCTTACTCAAAATCGACACAAGCTTCCGTGCCAACTGAGAGACAAACATCCTAAAGCACAAGGTAAATGCCAAGAGTATCACAGCCAACAGTCATCCAGAGTCTAGATCACAAAATGCCAATCTCAACACAAATGACAGAAACAAACCAACCGATCAAGTATCAGACCTGCAGTGTATAAACTCCGGGTGGCAACACCGCCCCAGACCCGGCCCTCTCGTACTCCTCGAAGAACTCGCAGGTCGGCACGCTGGGGTTCCTCTCGGCCAAAGCCCTAACCCAGCTCGCAGTGAGCTTCCTGCAGCCGGCGTCCACCGAGTCGCGATTCTCCGACGACAGGACCCTCGGATTCACGCACAGGTTCTTCCGCGACGATAGCCCAACGGCGAGAATCCTGGCTGCGGGGCCAAGGTGCTTTACCTGGTAGTCGTGCAGCTTCTTCAGCTCAGCGAGGGTCTTCTCCATCTCGTGGACGGTGCGGGTGCAGTAGATGAGCTTAAGAGGGGACTGGGGCTTGGAGAGGACGTAGCTGGTGATGAGGGAGAGAAGGGCGATGGTCTTTCCGGTGCCGGTAGGCATCTCAAGGAGGCAGTGACCACGGGCGTCGAGGGCGCGCTTGAGCTCCACCATGTACGAGTACTGCTCCGGGTAAATGTTGTCGTAGGGGAAGTAGACAGTCACGTCCTCTATTTCGAACTTCATTTCTTCCCTTCCGTCTGCTTCGATTGTTCTTGAGCGTCGCCGCCGGCGAGGAGAAGGTGACGAGAGGGTTTGAGAAAGAGGGGGGACAGAAAGAGTGAGTGAACTGAAAGTGAAGGCTGTCGTCTTTTATGATCCTCCAATGCGCGGTCCTCAGGCCGAAAAAGCCCGTTCTGAGGGCCCGACCCGGCCATTGTTCATGCCTCGACCCGATCAACCCTCGAAATCATTAGTAAGGATTTTATTATGGTTTCCGAGACACAAATTTTGTTTTTGGTGGCGTTTCCGAGACACAAATTGAGTAGTTAAAAAATAACATATAATTATCAAAAAAAAAATAACAGTCCTAAAAAATTTTGGCCACATATACAATAAGTCTTATTTTTGAAAAAGGTGCAATTAAGTACTAAACTATTAGGATTCACATGGAATTAATAAGTCATAAATTTATAAACACATATATTGACAAATTAAGAAAACGCCTAAGGCTAATGAAATTATAATTCACGCAATAGATCTTGAATATAACTAAATCTTTTGACATATCATGCAGATTCATATTTTAAAAAATACAAGGAAGAGAATATTGTTGGAAATGTTAAGTGAAAAATTCGTGAGAAAGAAAATAGTAAAATATAAAATGTGAACTCGGTAGTTAAGGATGCGTATGGTAACAATTATGCTTCAAAAATTAACTTCTGATTAGAAGTTGATTTTTCTATTTATGCTCTAAAATTTATTTTTTGATCATAAAAATTCATTTGATAATGGTGAAAAATTTCTACTTCTGAAACATTATTAATACAAAATATTATATAAAAAAATTTTGTTGGTGGCAGAAAAATTTATATTTCGTTTTTAAAATTTTTTAATTACTTTAAAAATAAATTTTTTTATTAAAAATATTATATACTTTTTTAAAAATAAAAAAATATTATTTATTTTTTTACTTCAGTGGCCAGCGAAGGGCAGTGGTCGGCAATGGGTGGCAGTCATGGCCGGCAGCGGGCAAGTGACGGCATCGAGGGATAGTCGATGGTTGGCAATGATTGTAGTCGATGATGGACAGTGGCTATGGTGATTGTGATGGCAGTGGTCGATGGTTTTGATGGTGATGGTGAGTGGTGGGCAGTGCAAAGGTCAACGAAGGCAGACGTGATCGAAAAGAGACTGATGGCGTAATGAAAAAAAATGTGAGATGAAAAGCACTTTGTGAGTTTTTTTTTGGTCCAAAAAGCACTTCTTGAGTTTTTTTTCTTGGTCAAAACGCTTCTTGAGTTGAGAATCAATTTTTTTAACTTTTCAAATTGAAAAAAAATAATTTTAAGAGTGAAAATTCATTTCAAAAGTAATTTTTTTTACAAAATATATTTATATTTCAAAATTCACGTTACCAAATGAATTTTTACTCCAAAAGTAATTATGAATGCGAAGCCTAAAACTTGCATTCTTTTTATACTCTATTACAGTCTCTGTGCTACAAGCGGGAGAACTATACTTTCATACATTGTAATAGATTCTGTATTTTGCCTCAATATCACAAATTGACCTCTCATTTCATCAACAGATTTATGTTGATATACATATATAAGTATGTCGCCTTCCCACCAACGATTTTGTTATGAAAAATTGCAAAAATCCGATAATTTCGAGATGAGATATAACCAAAAGGGAGCTCAAAGTTTAAATTCAGGGACACGAGTCGTACCACCGAATCGAGGGCGTCTATTAATGTAATCACGTATGTGAGTCGAATGAGAGGAGTTTAGCTAATGAATCATGGTAAGAGCGCAAAACTTACAAATTACATTGCCAAAGCACTTGATAATAATACAAACGAATGCCGATCAAAAGTTATATGCACCTTTCAGCCGCAGGAAAGCAACATGTAAGTATCCGAGGCGGGAAAACACCGAGTAACACGTCCGGTAATATACACCGCTAAGCAAATCAGAGTACCGTCCAGGTCCTGAAAGCCTCTCACTTGTACACCACCGGATGATTATTATTGACAAGATTCTGGATGCTCGACCTTACACGAGATGGGCAGCGACCTCTAACTACGAGGTCACCACGGAGTAGGGAATAACCCAGATTGACAAGCTCGTGGTCATCAAACCATGTTGAAGACAATGCCTTTTCTCAAAACATTATAAGGCTTGGTCCAGTTTTCAATCTTCAGTCCTTACAAGCCAGTGCAGTGGGCACCGGCACTGCCACTTCGGTCATTGCTGGAGCCTTCTCCTTTTCATTAGCAAGCGGAGGACACGGGAACATAGGATGATTAGAGCCGAATAGTAGGTTCTTCCATGTTCAAGAGAAAACTTGCTATGTTCCCTCTGTGCCACATTAAGAGATTTGATGATCACAAGGCATCGAGGGGTAGTTTCGCCAGAGATTGGGACATTAAATTAACAGATCAATGCAGTCACTAACCTGAAACAGAGATTTACTCTCCTCTGGTAATGTCATACACCATATCGTTTAAGAGCTTTGCTTAAACTGGGCATTACGTTGTATGCCTGGTAGGATCTTCTTAATTCAATGATCGAGCCCACCTATACCAATTAAGTTCACATCATCAGGTATCAAATTACAATGAAACACCAACGGACGTACTAGCCACTAGCTAAGTGAAATTGCCAATCCAGTGTCTTCATAATGCAATAGGTTCAACAGACGTACTATGAAACACAACAGACGTACTAGCCACTAGCTCAGTGAAATTGACATACCAATTAAGTTCACATCATCAGGTATCAAATTACAATGAAACACAACAGACGTACTAGCCACTAGCTAAGTGAAATTGCCAATCCAGTGTCTTCATAATGCAATAGGTTCAACGCACTTTGGGTGCAGAAGATATTGCAGCGTAATCACATCAAGTTGTGACGGGACAAGTCTTATGTTCACTGTATTGCTTGAAGCACCAAGTTATGCATGCAACAACTAGATGAGTGGAACAAAATTAATGGATTCCATTCAATAAAGTGAAATAATTAGCTGGCCATTTCTAGTGAAGCTAAGCAGGTCTGCTGATGCATAGGAGGACTAAAATTGAAGAGAAGCATTGGTTTGATACGACAATAATAAAATGAAAAGGTAGGAATGCCACATACTAACAAAATATAGTTACTACGGCCCGGCCTCAAGAAAGTTTTGTACTTACAATGATTAACACAGACGTCAACCCGATTGCAAATCCTTCATTAATTCGGCGCAAGTAGTGATCCAAAATGCTGGATGTAGTAGCTAGAATACATAACAACAGACCACCTGCAAAATTTGCCACGAGAACCAACTTAAAGGTCAAAACAAACAGAAGTACAGAGAAGTTATTTCCGTAGTTAGCAGTAATATGCACAGAAGACCAAGTTCAGATTAAAGAAATTAACGCAAAAAATTAGAACATACCCCAAAAACGAGACGAAGCTTGGATTTTGGCAAGGTATTCAATGGTAGCCTTCCCAGGCTTAATATTTGGTATTCGGGCACCCATCTTATTTAAGTAATCAGCGATTTCCTTTGGCAAGTTGGCCTGCAGAAGTTATTTTGTTAACATTGCTTGTCCACAATAAAGAAAACAATCATACTGGTGTAATAACTTAAGAGTGACGGTTTAGAAAAATCATAGTGCACTATTAGGCAGTGAGGATTGCAATTTTCCATTGATTTTCCATTTCTCTGGAGTAATTAATGAACAAAATATTGCAGAATCTAAAGTGGCTCTAGTCTATAGTCAGATGAATGAATCCTTAGTTGGCCCAATACACGCAAAAGAATACCTAGACAATTTACAAACAATATCAGAAACATAAGTTCTTTGTCTTCCTTTTTTAGACTGCACAGTCTATCCATGGTACAAAACAGACTCATCCTTGCAAGTAAAAATTTTTACAGTGTAATCAACTTTATGCACATATACAAAATACAACAAGTAGCTATAAGGTCTACCCCTCCAATCAAAGTGATATCTTTTTTCCAATTAACCAACGTCTTTTTATTCACTATGTAACAAATTTGACTTATTTCTAGAGCGTAAATTAGTTAATCCAGAATGAATACTCATCTGTCATTTAAGCATATCATATATCAGAAGTTTAAAATCTAGCCTTCTGCCTGAGTTGAGTAAAGAGAAAACCATATTCACAAAACAGTCTCTCAAATTTATATAATAAATGTTGATAATTATTCGATACCGAGTAGCTAGAAAGTATCTTGACACAGTTAATTCCTCCTTTTTCCAAATGGGATGGAAAAGACACAAAACATATCCTCCAAGCATACAGTATGAAGTACTGCATATTGTCTTGCTCATGACTGGAACAGAAGAATAGCAAGAACTCAAAGATTAAAACGAGAGGACAAGTAAACAGAAAATCAAAATATTTGACTAAAGCACAAAAGAGCATGATACTTACAATGTCAAATATGTTGAACAAGAAAACGAAAAAAGCATATATCGAATAGTAAACCCATGGCTCAGCACCAACTGAATTTTCAGGGTTCAAAATCTGCTTGACGCGCTCCCAGAAAGGCAAACCCAGGATACTGTAAATCAGGCTCCATGTAAGAAACATTTCCATGAATTGCATAAAAAAAAAGTCATCTGCCCCTTAGTCAAATGTATTCAATTGGTCAGTGTAGTTAGGAAAAGCAACTACATAAACGAAGTTCAACTGCCCCAAGAACATTTGGCAAAGAGAAAAACTGATGACCAAATGCATGCAACAAAATCTCTTCCAGTGCCATCGCCCCCAAAAATAGAAAACCAAACGTCAATAGAAATCCCAATCTTTCCCTTTCAGTCTTGACTATTCAAGGAATTCAATAGTTCAATGTCAAACAGTGACTGCTCATTACTGTAAAGTAAAGAATATTGCATCCCTAACTACCCCATTTCCAAAACAAACAAACTGCATCTTTATGACAAATCCAATGGTTACTGGTCAAATAAATGAAAACAATGCGCACATGTGAGGGTTAACACACACACATATTTTATATTGGCAATCATATCGTAACAACAGTCGTAAAGAGATTTCTCTAAACCACTCCAAAATATTCTAAAGTATTGAAAGAAACAACACAAAGGATCAAAGAAAGGAGTTGAAATAAATGCAAGGGAAGTGTGCGGGTGTATTTATGTATGTATCAATGCACGTATATGAGTTGTGTGTTCTCGTTGGAAGAGAGAGAGCTAGGGTGGGATGGGGAGAGACCCCCATTCTCCTATTTTTGGACATAGGCATGTTAAACTGCAAAGTAGAGCCATAATCAGAACTAGACAATCACATAAATGAGAACTTGCAATCAGTTAATAACCTCGCAAGAATGCTGGGAAATGCCAAGAGATATGAAGTGGTCAGAACAGGCTGCATTCCGGATGGATTGATGTTGAAGGGGATATAGGGCTCCACTTCTGTGATCGGGGAGTCACCTCTGCTTAAAACAGGAACACAAAAAGAGCAAACTACCTGAATCTTGTGACAAGTTAAATTAAAAAAAAAAGCAACGACAAAAAGAAAAACTAAGAGTACCTATATGAAAGGTCACGTGGACCCAAATGATAACAAATGTCAGGCAGAAAATGATATTGCATTACATCCTCTAGCCTATATAAGTACAGCATTGCTGATCACCCTATATAGCACAATGGAAGCAGAACCTCACTGACAGAAAATGTCTTTACTTGTAGAGACACATGTTTCCATTATTTTGTGTCTTAAGTGCATGCAACAACATATCATAGAAGGAAGTAAAATATGTGCAATGCGATACCTTGCTGAGGATGCAAGTTTAAAACCATAGTACTGCAGCTTAATTTTTCTGCAGCCCTCTGTCACTACAACTGCCCACATAGTGACTGTAGTGAAAACACCCAAAACTGCCAGCACATAAGGCCACCAACTCACAGCACTTCCTACAATGGTCAAATTGAGTTTTCAGAAGGCTGAACTGCGGTAACAGTAAAAAAAACGCCACTGCAAATTTTGACTGCTCACTAGCCAAAGTCGAAGGTTTTATTGAATTTCTGGTATCCTACTTTTACCAACATTATAACCTAGTTATGACATGCAATAAACAAATTTGAATCTAGAATTTTCATAAGCATACTAGACAAGCCTACATTTCCAGAAGTTACTAAATTGCTTTTTATATGCTAATAAAGTTTCTTGGGGGTGGGAACTCTATGTATCTTTGAAGGAAATTCCTCTGAACAAGCTAAAGTAAACTGGCAAGGTTACTTCACCTTTTCCGATGTTAACTACTTTTGCTGCACTAATCATGGACCCTGCTGCATACTTCTTTATACGAGTGTTTACCAGGGGGATAAATCCATCTTATTCAAAGCAAGTTTGTCTAGAACTCAGCATATATATTTATTGCTTCAGAAAGAAAGCCCAAAGCAAACACGAGACATACTGAGAAAATTCTGATGGCACAAAGTCCTAATCTTCTACTTCAAGTGTGAAAAAAAGAGGATTCAACAGAATTGCACCACATAATGAGCAGCACATCCTTCAGCTATTCTATACCTGAGAGCTTAGATAACACCTTGAGCAAGGTGTCTTTGTAACCAGTTAATATTCCCAAGCATATAATCAGAGATGATCCTTGACCTGAAGCATGCATAACCTATTAGTCGCAGAACACCAAACCAAATACTGTTCTACCAACAAATGTAAATAGTCATCCTGTCCATATGTTATCACAACAGTCTCATGTCTGCTAATTTCCCTTGACACGAGCACATATCACACAGGAGAGCAGACAGAAAACATATATATTCTCAGATATGTCTGCTGCATTCTAACTCTGAGAAAATGTTTTCTGCTCTACAGAGCATCATGCCAATGTGTAAACAAATGCCAGAAGTCAGCAAGGAGAAAAGTTCACCTCAAAATACAAGTCAACAATCTACGCAGATCATTTATCCCAGCACCCAACCTAAAAGAAAAAGCCATTTCCCCTCAAGTCTTGGACATTCAGGGATCACCAGATCCTGATTTTGTAATTTTCATGTACTAAAATATATAATAAGATTCTACTTACCTTATATATAAAAATATGGGACCCTCAAGGGATGCTTTAAGCAGCAAGTCAAAAAGCTGTACATAGGATTCAATACCCAAGAATGATATCGTGCATGTTGGAAAAGAGAAAGTTTGGTTGATCTCCATGAGCTATAGGAAGAAACTATACACTACGAGAAAAGGATTTTAAACAATGAACTTTTAGCAAATTACACTTCACATATGCCAAAAGGAGCAATTCATGGCATCCTTCATATTTGTCATAGCCCTAAGTTCTGTTCCTACCTGGATAGCTAACAGTGGCTCAGCTTCAAATGCTAGCTTGTATTAGATTTAATCGCCAGGGGTTAAGCAAGTAGACCTTTATAGGGAATAATGCACTTCTTTCACACCAGATGACAATTGCCACAATTCAGTCAAGATCAAAACACTGGCAAAAAGGAAAGGTCAAGATAAGAGTATTGAGATCCAATTGAAGCAATTTTTACTAAGAATGTTCTAGTCATACTCACTCTAAGAAGATAGGGCTCCTTAGCGAAAGAAGGATCCACAATTTCCCAAAAGTGGTACGATACATGATGCTGTGACTACACGTCTTAGTGTGGTATTGGGAAACTCAATAAAAAAAAGTGCAGAAAAGCTGTTTTAGAGAAAGAATGACCGAGGAAATTTGGAAGTGGTCGAATCTCTCATGATATCAGCCTCAGGACTTGCTCGACTAGTTGATCCTTCGAGGGAAGTAACAGTAGTTTATCTGGGCATCCTCATTGTTGCTATCTTGAAAGAGGGAGAAGAAAATAATAGATGAGAGCCAATGACTTATTTTTTCTAGAAGGAAGAACAGATGTTATGGTGTCTTGCGGGGCAAATACAATAGAAGAGGTGAACATCCATTGCATTAGTGGAGATGGTGTTCAAGACAACTTGGTATTGGTCATAAGTTAGGCGGAATATGTCTATCTGTGATACCCTCAGATTATATACTCTTCAACTTTCCTGGAAACTGACACAATTTGCCTCTCCTATTTGTATAAGATTCATCTCACCAATGCTGATTGCTCCTACATTTGTCTCCAAATCCAAGTTTTGAGACTTGAATTTCAGAGCCTTCTGTTGAAGTTGTTGTTGTTGTCTCGTATCGCTTGTGAATGAGTCTTTTATGCTTTTATATTCATGTGGCCTCCCTCCACCTAATAACCTAAGCTTTTGGGTTGGATTTTCTAACATGGTATCAGAGCCAGTATTATTCCTTTCCGCATATGTGGGCCCACTCCCCATTAGTCAATTTCCATGAGCTGCTCATAATTCGGCTTGCACGTGAGTGGAAGTGTTGAAGTTATTGTTGTTGTCTTGTCCCACATTACTTGTGAATGAGTCTTGTATGCTTTTTATATTAATGTGGTCTTCTCCACCTAATAGTTTAAGCTTTTGGGCTGGACTTTCTAATACCTTCCTAACCACACAAATTTCCTTGCCCATAAGTTCAAAGTGCATGGTCTGACCATTTATCAAAAGGATATATAAGGGGTCAATATGATCTAGAGTTAGAAAAATAGGAACACCACAAGATCTGAATAGATAGACATATGATGAGTGAAATTAGTAATTCTTTTGGCTACTACTGCATCAGAAACACTTTGATTGGAAAAGAGAATGGCCAAAACAGTAGAAAAAGTAGAAAAATTTTGCTCAGCAAGAAAAAAGTACCAAATCCTGACTCTGATATTGTGTCACATATCCAAGTCATGGTCATTGCCCCGCAGACCAATAAAAGAGTAGTCACCAAAACATGCTTGACCCTGCTAAGACCATTATTTATTTTTTGTGAGGGAAGTCACATTGACAGAAAACATCTTATCACCTTTCACTTTAAAGCTTAATGCGGATAGCATGCAAAGATTTTTCACAACGAATAAAAAGAGAGGCAGAGACATATTCTATGATATCTCATAACCTAACCTGCTAGTTGTTGCGTAAATTGAATACGGCAGAGAATAACAAGACACAATGAAACCCTCCAGTATTGCAAAACCAAGGGAGATCCACCATCTGTAACAGAGAAATGAAGAAGACTTTAAGTAAAAAGAGATCATTTAGAACAATTTATCAAGAGCTTGTTTCACAGCTAAATAAACAACTATACTCACATATAACTCTTAATCTTCTCGTGGCCATCTAAGCCTTCTTTCCGCAGCTTTACCAAGGAGGGAACAACGTGACATAGCACCTGCGAATCCACTATTGGTTAGTAGGGAGATATCAACATCAACATCAACAACACATTTATCCCAAATTAGTTGGGGTTGGCTTAGCAGAGAGATATATGTGTTCATATATATGAGCATGACCTATCATATGTGAGGTAACAATCAGCCAGACATCTATACATAGAAGCTTTAACCGAGAAACTGTTCCATTGTTTTTTCTTTTTTGGTAAGGCAAACTGTTCCATTGTTATTTTCTCCTAAACTGAAAAAAAGAATGAAGAAAGAGTAAGAAAAGATTCATTCCTCTCAAGAGGGATGTGCATTCGTACTATAAAAAGTAGACGTTGACCCGTACATTGCACGGATTGTCATACTAAAATATAATTAAAATTGAGCATGAAAGTACAAAGCAATTAAGTAGTCTAAACATTAGACTTCACAAAGATAATACAAATGTAATATACTATATATGTCGTAAACATTATACTTCTGAAATGCATACAAAGGAAGAACAGTCTACTAAGTAATATGAGGAACTCTTTAAATTCTGTTATTGTGCTAAAATAGAAAATATTTTTAGATACAAATATTGAACAGTAAAAATAATGTGAAGAGAGGAGAAGGATGATCGGGCTATAAATTAATGCACATATGTTTTGCTTCGTTTGTGGAGAAAAGACAATAACAAGTTCTAGCAATGAGAAGATTCCGGTTTTAGCGATTTATGATCCCACATGACACGCCTAGAGGCAACACATACAGAAGACTTTGTTATTACACCTGTTAGATGCTCCATCAACCAAAAAATGTATACAATGTACTCAATTCACTTAAAGGACAATCACGGTCATGAAGCAAAAGAATAAAAGAGGAGTTTTAGGAAATTAGTCCACCTGCATAAGAATTGATGCTACTATCTGGGGACTGATCCCAAGCTGGAAAAATGACAACTTAAGCTCTGTTGTCAAATCACCAAGTTCATCTGCCAACAACAAAATGATGCCCATCATGGAATGTTCACATCATAGACTTCCTTGTTGGTAAGCAATATGAGACCATATTAAAAGTTTTACTATGCCTACAAGGCACTGTAAGCATTTTGTAAGTAAATAAAATGATGGGACCATGCATAACCAATGTATAAGCAAGAAATATTACTCCTCCCTGATCAAAAGAACAATATATGAATCTCCCTGAAATTTTCCATGGAATAAGAATTAAAGCAAAAGTTAAACATGAATATGCATCATTATAGTCATGCAGCTTACCGGCAGATCCTGACACAAAGCTGAGATAATCTTGAGGCATCGCTCGTCTGTCAAATCCGGGCAAAGGAATGAAATAGCCGACACGACTTATCACAAGCAATGCTGCTGTCACAAATAATCTTCTTCGCATCTCGCTTTTAAAAAAATATTCAGCAGCATTATTGAGGACAGAACTTAGACGGACGAAGTTCAAAAATCTATTTCTAAATGCTTTAGGTTTTGCTTGAACAATCCCAGAGCTACTCAGATCGTGAAAATTGGGAGACTCTTCTCCTGCTTCTGAGCTCGCTGGAACAGCTTCAAGGGTCAGAGCAGGTAAAGATGCAGCCTGGTCATTCAGGTACTCGTTTTTATTGCTAATTGAACAGTAAACAGAGAACTTTTGCTTTGCTCCTGAGGGAAAATGCCCGTTGTTCAGCAGTAGGCATCCACTGCCGGGTTGCAAATAAGTCGTCTTAAGGGATAACCGAGTTCCCTCACACAGTGGACAATTTGATAGAATTCCTTTCCTCTCCGATCCTGAGTATCAGTGACAAACTAAGCTTTTTTATTCTTTTTATCAAGTTATTTGGAAAACAAAGAGAAATACTTAATGTACGACAAACGTAGTGCAATGAAACAAGCAAAAGAACTGAATTATAAACCCAAGATTCCCAAACAACGGACACAGTTTACAGTTCTGGTGAGCCTCATTGAAGGACTAGATCATGAATTTGATTAGTCCTAAGATCACTGCTTCCCCATGACTGCTCTTATCCGGGACATAACATAAACAGGAAATTCTTGCAGATTAACCACTTAATATAACCTCGGCGGAATATCTTTTTTAACACATGGCCCCCGAATCACATGGTTCCTCCCAGCAGGAGAATTTATTCCGGTAAAAAATGAAACGTTTCTTCGAAAGCGAGGAAACAGGTATCACCAACACCACGATATATGTGGTGGCTCAATCTTGCAGCTACAGTTACATGGCCGAACATCCAGATTCAACTAAATCAAATATCAGTTCCGTCATTTATCTCAATCGTAAAATCACTCACCAAAGGTAAACAGCAAGAGAAAAAAACACATCCCAATCCCAAAACGCGGCGAAAATGATGGTATCAACTGGGAAAAGCCATCTCAATCACCAAACCATGATGCCTAAATGGTCGAATTCCAGCAGAAAAAGAAAAACAATGCAAGACGCACTATACGGCCTTCGAAGCACACGCGAAACTAAATCACCAGAAATGAAAAATCCCAGCCGGGCGTAGGTCGATGAAGAAACGAGAAAATTCACTAATTTGTTCCCCTTAGTTCGCGAACTTTTACGTGAGAGGCTGTGAACGGGAGACGAACCTCGAGAGGAACTGCGTTTGACGTCGAAAGGTCCGCAATGGAAGAAGCTTGGGCGGAGAAGCGTTGCCTCCATAGCCGTGGAGCTTACCTTTTCTCCCACACTTCGCAGTGCTGTGCTGGTGAACGGAGAAACACCCGCGAGGCAAAAGAAAGGAGAATTGCGTGTACGACGTCGTTTCGTCTAGCCGTACCAACACTCCATAAGTTATTTTTATTGTTTTTATTTGGGTTAATACATGATACATACGTGACAAATTTGATCCAAATTATTTTTTTATCATAGAAAATTCTAAACCGATATGCTTATGAAAAATTCACCTCAAACTCCTTACCCCCCCCCCCCAAAAAAAAAACTCACCTCAAATTATTTTTTTATTATCAAAAATCTCAAATTAGTGCACATGTGATAATTTTATTCTCTATTAATTTTTGATAAATTCATTTAATACTACAAAAAATCTAAACTGATATACTTATGAATAAACTAGTACACCTATTAACTACTCTCGTGTCATCCAATTCAGCAATTTTACAATAAAATTTGATGGAAATCAATGAAGAGTAAATTTATTACATATGTACTAATTTAAAATTTTTGGTGGTTAAAAAATTAATTCGAAATAAATTTATCATAGGTGTACCAATATGAATTTTTTATAAGTAAAAAAATTTGGAGTAAATTTATCACATATATACCAATTTGAGAATTTTAGTGGCAAAAAATAATTTATGATAAATCTATCACAACTATACTAGTTTGAGGTTTTTCTTGATATTAACCCTTCTTATTTAGATTTATTGCCGCGGAAAAAAACAAAAAAACAACAACAACCTAAGCATATTGTAGATTAACTATCATGAAAAGGGTATATCTTATTTTACATATCATTGATTTGGGACGTTTCACACTTATGGTATGTTTTTTTGAGTGAAAGAATTTTTAATGAATTAATAATCTGGATTTTTCACAAGTTTTGTTTATTGAAAATTATCGGCTAAAGGAAAATCATTTACGGTCAAAGAAAATATCATGCTTAAAATTAAACAACAAACCTAGAGGAAAACATTTTAATGAAAAATAAATTTTCATAAGAAAAAACACGTCCATGAAAAGCAAGTTGTGAAATATGTGAAAGACATTAGGTGCATTTGTTTCACGGAAAATCAAATGTTTGGAAAATATTATTCAAAAAATAAACTCTTATATCTTTTAGAAAAATTAGTCAACAAAAAATATTTTCATTGTTACTGACATTTTATGCTTAACTATTTTCGTGATAATGAAAATAATTTGCATTCATTCATTGTTATGAATTATATAAGTGTTTATTTTTGAATTTTTTTAAATCTTTAATTTTTCGTGAAACAAACACCGTCAAAGTATAGGTGATTCAAAACAAAAGAGGATTATGAAGAATGTCTCGTGAGAACACGGTGAACATATTTAACAAGAAGATATTCAACTTTGAAAATACTAATCACACAAATTATGAGAAAAATATGTACATAAAAAAAGTTGCATCGTTACATTATTTATGGTTCGTTTGTTTCGGGAAAAATAAATGATTTAAGAAAATATTTTCCTAAAAATAATCGTTCATATTGCTTGAGATAATTAATTGATGAAAAATATTTTCATTATTGATAAGGATTATGTCTAAATTTTTTCATGGAGATGAAGATATCTTTTTGTTCATACCATTTTTGTAAGAATACGCATTTTTGGGGTCTGTTTTTTCACGAAAAATGAATAACTGGGAAATTTTTTTTTCTGAAAAACGTTTGCTTGTATCGTCTACAGAAATGAATGACTGGATAACATTTTTATCCTTCATAAAAATTCTTTGGCATAAATTGTCGTCGATAACGAAAATATTCTTTATTAATTAATTATTTCAAACGATACGAACGAACATATTGTGATTTTTTTAAAAAAAAAATGTTCTTCCGACGAACTAATTATTTTCGAAGGACCCTACTACTAAAAAAAAAAAAATATGCTAAGCCGTCGCATTAAAGATAAATATAGTGCGGCGTATTGGTATCAGGTGGCCTTCATTGGCATGCAAATGCACACTTTTAGAACTCAAATGCAAAGTTCCATAAAACGATTAATAATACGATTGACCGGATACACCGTGTCCCGACCCAAACTACCCCATGTCTCACGTCATGCATTCGGAAAACGAAGGTGGTGTCGAGTTACGGCACGGTTGCATGGAGAGGTTACATGCTCGAAATTCCGCGGCGTCCGGGTTTTGGAACCGCTTATGAGCTACGACAGATTGTGCGACGGGGCCATCTCTTTTATGATCGGTTTCGAGGTAACAAAAATATGAATCCTCTTCGCAATTTCACGAGAGATATGTATCAGTAGGTCCATTCTTTGGGAAGAAGTAAATCCGAGGAGCAGGAGGAGGAGGATGAGCTTTGGCTCTGCATTACAACACGACGTCGGGTTGCATCCTTTCCATCTTGATTCTTCACCAGGTTGGGTCCCACGTTGTTGGGTTTTTCTTTGCTATCTGACAATAAATGAACTCTTTTCAGATTTTAAAAAAAAAGAGTTTAAAATTCATCCAAAAAAAAAAAAAAATCTCAAAGTTAGAACCTGTTCTTCGAGAAATTTGCAAGCCTAGGGATTGCACATTGAGGTTGAGCGCTTGAACGACTCGAGAAGGTAGGAGGACCGGTGCACAAGCTGCAATGGTTGATTTTCAATGCATTGAATTTTATTAAAACCGCCCATTTATTATTATTTCAGTTTTGATAACGTAGGAGAGAAGAAAAAATTATCAAAAGAAATCAATGATGAACGATAAAGAGCATCATAAATCTGCGCGAATTGATCTCAGTGTGAGTACCTACTCTATCGGGAAAGACACTAGTAAAGAAAATTACCAATGAAATTTGGAGCATTGCGGCGTTGCAATATCTTAATTTATTCAAGTATTTCCTGTCCTAAAAGTAAACTCATCAATGTTACCTCGCAATCTCCCGTAGAATTCTCACAAAGAAAAAAAAAAGTATTTCGCAGAAAACCCACTAAAAAAACACACCCTAAGACATTAAATCCCATGTTTGCTTTAATGGGTAACCTTAAAAAATATAAGGACCTTAAATCTCATGTTTGGAAAGGTCGATGTGATGCCAGAATATCCTGAACATAGAGTTAGAGTCAATGCACCTAGGTGGAAGCCCGGGTGGCTGATCTCCTACCTCCTCTTTGGGCTCAATTCAACTCTAAATTTGACAATTTGGAGCCATAAATTTAACACATTATCATCGATCGGTACCATCATTTTGTTATATTTCGAGATAAGATGGTTTTATATAATCTTATAAACGCTCATATTCACATGGCGTGGCTACATGTATCATTAATGTAGGCTTTTGTCCTCATGAAGAGATGCAAGAACTTTATTGATCCAAACGAAAGCAATGAAAATATGGTCGATATGAAAAGCAGTTCATTTCGCAGTTAAAAAGTGAAAAACAAAAACCTAATGCCTCTTTCACCGGTTTATATGCAACACACACGTATGTGTACATATCAAATGCATATAGGGCATAAATTATTGAGAGCGAAGATATTCATGGCAAATACTTATGAACACATGAAATAAAGAAAATTGAAGAAGCATTCTGAATTTCTCACATTGGGTGCAAGGATGATGTTGATTATCGCACTGTAAGGATAATGAAGTAATTCAAAGTGCATTTCTTAATAGAAATTGAGTAGTTAATTTCTTTACTCTATAATTTTCCAATTTTTTGGGGTTAATTATGCCCATCTTTCATCTTTACTTTACAATTAGAAATTAAGTCTATAGGGGTTATATGTGAAATACAAAAGCGATGTCGACAGGTAACTCTCTCTATATACGTGTGCGTGATCTTAAAATTGTTGAAATTCAAATATGTTTTAACTTGGTTCTTGCCTTTTGACCGGGTATTTGCACCTTATGTTTGTGAAATAATAATAATAATAATAATAATAATAATAATAATAAGTTGAGAGATACCTCGACAAAGCAAAAGGTAGTTTTTTAATGGACAAAATGAGTTACAACGATTATTTTTTAGGAAATTCCAAATAAAGTACTAGCATTTCTCAAATAAAGGGCCTTCGATGGACTTTTATTTCAAATAAGAGATTGAAATGATTATGTCAACTCAAAGAAGGACATGACCTTCAAACTAGTCAAGAGCATTTTCGTCTTCTACTTTTTGATTTTTTTCCTTTTCTTTTTTTTTTGCCACCGGCCAAGAGGGCTGGGCGAGGGTCGATGAGGGCTTGCCTCACCTGCGCAAGGGCTGCCCTCATCGACCATAGGTGTCGCCTCGCCAACTGTCGATGAGAGCTTGAAGGCCATCACTCGCAGACCGTTGCCAATTGTAGTAAAGAAAAAAAACTACAAAATAAAAATTATTAGAATTAATATCTTTTCTTTTTCGAAAATACCCTTAAATGGCCGGAATATTTAGTCGGCAGGTGTCAAATCTTTATTTGAAACTGTCTTAGCCACTTCATATTGTTATTTGAGACTCATATGGTCACTTCATGCTCTTATTTGAAATTAGATTCATTTCAGATCTTTATTCGAGAAAATGAGGTTGCTTCAAGCTCTTATTTGAAATTTTACCGTCATTTTTTTGACTGGACTACATACGCGCGCGCGCGTGTGTGAGTTTTGCTTCCATTTTATTTTATAAAGAGTGGCTATAAAGGAATAACAAACAAGCGAGTCAATTGAGTGTTTTTGATTTAATGCATAAAAGATGTATACCTAAAAATAACTTCAGAATATGTGGCATTAAAAGATTATTATAGGTCGAATATGCATTACCTGGTTTCTCGCGGCTGGGCTGGGGATTCGCTCTTGGTGCTCGTGGAAGGAAAACGCCGGTGCCCTCGGACCTCCGACCCGAATCCAAGAAGATTGCTTGCATCCCGGGTCCTCCAGAAACCCAATTCGAACACAGAGATTTGGGCCTAAAATGAGACCTCGCTGTACGCTTCGCTTTCTAATAATTAATCAAAAATCAACTTTCTTTATTCCATACATCAAACTAGTAATTTTCTTATAATCGTATCACGACTTAGACAAAGGAGCAGAAGGTAAATTTCAATCAGCGGTGGTAATTGTCCAGAAACTGTTAGGGCGATAACATGTAACTTTTATTTTTCCACATAACTTGTTGATTACTTGTCGGAACAAATTTTTTTTTTTTGTTATTACCAATGTAATCTCATAGTTTACAAAACATCAATTTTGTACAGACCTACCTAGTAAAAGCCTCATAGTTTATTAACTCCTGTATACGATTATCAACCTTTATCAGAGTAACACAGTAAGCAAATCCCACTTATAATACTAGACATGAGGGCAAGACACTAAGCAACTACTTATTAACTTGAGCATCTAACCGAAATGGAAGTTAACAACTCATAATTAGTTGATAACATACGAAGCAAAGTTGATAAATCACTTGAACTGAAGCTAGTAATTTCATAGATGAATTCGTCAATTTAAGACTTTGCTAAGAAGGGTAAATAAAATTTGGAAAGACAAATGATTAAAAAAAGTTGGCAAATGGAAGGAAAGTAATTTTGTTAAGTAAAACCGTATGAAAGACAGTAACAAAAAAATTAGTGGGTAATTTAATTCGAGAAAAGTTAGTGAATCATTCTAATTAAGACCTCTAAATTTCTAAAAGAATAGGTGAATTCAAGGCATTGATAAGAAATCCAACTGCACTATTGTTATCTTATTCTGACTGAATTAACCGAAACCCTCGAACAATTACCTCAATCTGTAAATTTGCGGGCTTCACCTTGTATTAGGTTTGGTAAATGTTGATGGGATTTAGGCAGCTAAGGACAGTGGAAAGCTGAAGCCAGATATGATCTAAAGCTAAGACAGTTCGAAAAGCACAAAGCATGCTATAATAGTACTTTGATAAGAGAACAGATTGTTCATTTCGATATGTAAAATGAGAGTTTTGCTGTGATAAAGGAGAGAGAAAATCACACCAAGTGACTCAAGATATACAGCAGTAATGAGGGTGAGCTACACAATTGCCGCGCTAAGTAGAATAATAAAAGGAAGGAGTTTGATGAACTAAACATCTGCAGGACGCATAAGGGTTTCGCCGCCTACCCGTCGATGAGGCTCCAGCTCAGCTGCTTGCGCTTGGTCAGGAGGACCGTGTCGTTGCTGGTTATGTTGATTCCTCAAATATGTCTGCAAGAAAGAGAAAGAATGAACCTTCCTTTTTATGCTCTTCATTCTTGAATTACCAGAAAAGAGAAAAATAGAGCTTCAGAGAGAGAGAGAGAGAGAGAGAGAGAGAGAGAGAGAGAGAGAGAGAGAGTTAAACATGGATGAAACCTTGGCTTGGCAAGTTTCGTCTAGGACATGAGATGGAAGCCAAGTCGTTCCTTCTTCTTCGAACACGCCTTCGCCATCTTGAGCCATATATATTACGAGACTCCGTGTATGTCTCCACGCGCGCGAGGTAGAGAGAGAGAGAGAGAGAGAGAGGCGACTGGTTTCTTCAAGAAGGTGTTTGAGAAAGGGAAGAGTCCTTTTTTGAGGGCCCTCTCCAATGTCTAACCTGCAACTTAACTGAGCATGCCTTTCTACTCAGAGGTTTCTTTCTTTCTAAAAGGTTTAGATTTCGGGTTGAGAGGTTGGGTTTGGTAAACCCCCTTCACTTCAATTTTCCCTCCTACTCTTCTTCTTCACGTGAACCCCTTGGCTGCTCCAAACGGCATCACCCTAGTCCTACATCCCCTTCCCCCTTACGTTCTTTTAGGTGGGAATATTCTTGTTTTACCCGACAAGGGCATCTGATGTTGGTTTATAAGCCTCGTATGTATGCCGTGTCTCGTCTCGCCGCTGTGGACTAATCACGACGCGAGATGTGGACGCCGAATACTGACTTGAATACGGACACGTATCGATAGTGTCGAGAATCGAACACGTCTCGTGTGTTAGCTCACAAACGCTGAATCCATTCACTTGAGTTTATTAGTTGGGGTGGGGGGGTTTCCATAATCATAGAAAAGTGGTTTGGTGATGGAGATGTGGTGATGTACATACACATAGAGAGATTGTGCATCCATGGACAAAATGCCTCCTCTTCTTAACCACCCCCACCAGCGTTCTCATCATATTGAGCAAGCTTAGGAGAAAAGTGGGTGACTCGAATGACTGATATTTACACGTGTCATCCAACAATATAGATTTTTCTAATTTCAATCATTGGAGCAAGTCCTTGTAGTCATAAATCTTTCATACTTTTGACAATTCAGTTCTAAAACTTTTAGGTTTGTCGATTCAGTCCTAAATTTTTTTGTCTTTTTTGCCGATTCAGTCATATTCATTGGCCCTAATCTGGCGAGGTCACCGGCCTTGAAGCCAAAAACAGAAAAAATAAAAATAAAAATAACAAATCGAACTTCTTATAAAAATATAAAAATATTATTAAAATTTGTCCGCGTTAGCGATTTTCGGATAATATAACTGAATCGGCTAAAGTTGAAAAGTTTAGGACTAGATTGACAAAAGCGTGAAGACTTAAGGCTTTTTTTTTTTTGACAATTTTTCGGATTTATGATTGAATAGGTAAACTTAAAGGTTTAGGACTGGATTGATAAAAGTGTGAAGGTTTATGACTTTTTTGACAAATTTCTCTATATCAATCTATAATAACCCCTATTTTTTAAAAAAATTTCTAAACATAACTTGAAGAAGAAAAACTACTTGTGTTAATTGTTCACTGACCTCACCAACCTAGTTCTTTGAAGGTTCTGTAGAGGTGAATGATGATCTTCAAGCTACTATCCTATCATTATGTGCAAAATTAATGTAACCCAGTACCTTCATTTGGCTTCCAACCTAATTGTCTGAAGACGAGAAAGATTCTGAATTCGAAAGGTTGATCAAATTCACATTTGGTGATAGATGTGAATTTCGATTTTGCCGTAATTATCAACCAGATCAACCATCCCTTAACATTGAATAAATCCAATCGTGGCATCACTGATCAAACAACCTAACTGATGCATAGAGGTGTCAATATGGATCTTTGACTCATTTTTAATCCATTTTTATTCCCTTGGGTCTTGTGGTTTCAATAAATTTGAAATATTTGTCAAATATAGGCTAATGCTTATCAAGTCTATTCAAATATGGATCTTGACATAACCCACATTCAACCCATTTTTGGCTCCACGGCCTGCACTAGCCCACTCGTAAATGGACACCATATTCGACTCGGCTTAAACCTGATCTGACCTACCCATTTGATACCTCTACTAATGCACCTCATGACTCATGAGGTGTCAAGCTTGAGTTCTATCGAGCACAACCTCCTAAGGTCGTGCCACAAGGAAATCGTACTATGTAAATACCCCTTGTTCGAACGTGGATGACCTGTCTTTAGCCGGATTTGAACGGTGGTCCTAGTCCGCTGTCTATGCAGGAAGCAAACAAAAATCGATGATCATCACTATGAGAACTCTGTTCAGCTTTGATTCCAGAAGGAAAGTCACGCGCCTAATGTGCCCATCCATCAACTGACTATACATCATAACAATCTGCCCAATTGAATAACTTCAGAATATGCAATCCAAAATAGAAGCGGCACGTTATCCATTCATGGGTACCTCAGTTGGTTAGAACGCACTTAGGATAATGTGATTAAGCGCATTGATCTCAGATTCGATTCACCAGCTAAGCATATGTGATTTAAATGGGGGGTCATGACAGTGGATTGCTGTGTTAGTCTCATCCGAGAAATAGTCGAGGTGCGTACAAACTGATCCGGACACCTCGGTTATAAAAAAAGAAAGAAAGATGCGGCACACTAAACTATTCTCGTACCACGGGGATATAAGCATGTGAGAACATAGGTTGGCCTTTGCAAGCATTAATTGCCCAAATACACCACGCGAAGCCAATGATCAAATGACCCAGAGAATGACATTTCTGTTGATTCTTGTGAGTTGCGACCTTCACTTGTTGCGGTTCGAAGGAAGTTCGACCTTCAATATGGTCTCTCGGTCGGAGGAAAGATTATGCAGGCAGAGATTTACACGAAGCCCTTTTCTCCACCACCTTCACAGCGGATAATGCTTTGTTATTTCCAGAGCCTTACATTATGCATTCATGCCATTAATTTCTATTCGTTCAGCGGTTTAAGAAAAAAAATGATTTCCTTCTCGCCAGAAAAGAAAATCGTTTTCCTCCAATCTTAACTAGTGATTTTCATTCCCCGGTAAAAATGTTTCTTCAAACAAACGGACCTTAAATGAGACCTCTTTCAATTTTCAGTCTTAGAACTTCGACCGGGTTTTATGATCGAATCATGATCTCGGTGATGGTTTGATGCTGATATCGCCGCTTAAACGCAGATCTGCATATGAAAACTCGGAAACTGAGGCCTTCGTCTCAAACTGTGATTTCAGTGGCATCTTACCAAGTTATCATATTGAAAACAAAGGTGAGGCAGAGAACCCCGAGAAGAACCACTGCAAGACCACACTAGTCCGCGATGTCTGGTCGTCAAGACTAACTACTCGAGCTATTTCGTCTGGCGTCTACCGAAATTCGCCCATCTGCTCACATCTCATGCACTGTTCATATTTCAGACGATCTCCAGTCTCATTTGGCATTTGATGAAAATTTGAAGATCATCTCCTTTGTCTTCTTCAAGGACGGTAAAGAGGGAGGAAAAAGACAAGAAGAAAACTTGCCGATGCTTTCGTCAATATAAGCACAAACGGAAATGGCTAGCAGTGACCGGGACTACTCCCGATGGATGGATGCTCCAAGAGATTGTAGAGGACCTCGACAGAAAGACAAGGCTTCAAAATGACCGTGCTCTCCGCCCATGTGACACTACTACCGAGTAACTCAGTTGTAATCTGCAAACAAAACGCCAGATGATTTGACTAGTAATTCCAAGAGATGGTTGCATATACATTTGATCACATGGCAATAGCGACCCGAATTGCCATGATAATCAAGATCCTTAATCACCCACCTTCACACCGAGGAGATTTCCTACATTTGTTCCAGAATTATCCTCAAACTGTCTGAGGAAAGCTTTCAATGCGGTCGGTGCGATTTGCTAGCTTCATTCAGAAGTTTAGTCGTCTCATTATCCATCCGAACATTATCTTTCTTCATCCGCTCTGCAACAAAGAGTGGCCTTAGCCTGGCTTTGGCATAAGTGCGCAGAAGTGAATTATAGACCTCGGTATTCACATGGCCAGCATTCCGAATAACAACAAGAAGTTCCTCTGCACCTTCGACATTTCCGCTTTCCTCTAGGTTCTTAAATACTTCTGCAATTAACTCTCGATCAAAAACCCATTTTTCTACACTGGCAATGGCCATGTACAGATAATAAAGAGCTTTATCCAACTGCTTCTCTTTCAGATAACCCCGTGTCAGATGCCTCCAAGTCGTGTAACGAGGAGTGACCCCATTCTTTACAACTCGTTTGTAGATGTTCTCTGCTCTCTCCATTGGGCCATTGTTCACGTGAGCAGCAACAAGCACTTCTGCCACGCTAGGATAGCGAGTTTTAGAAACCCGCTCCCATTCGGTGTACAGCTTCTCAGCTTCTTCCATTTCCCCAAACTTCGCAACCGAAGATATCATGCAAGCGTATTCATTGTCATTCAAATTTGGAATGAGCGATCTCATCCTATTCCATATCCGATGAACGCCATCCTTAGCTCCCATGTCTGTGAGCAAACTAAGGAGGGATGAGTACGCACCCCTATCTCCGAGTGAAATCCTTCTCTCCATCTTCTTTACCGCGAGTGATGCTTTTTCCAGAGCGGCATTCTTTATATAAAGTTTGGCGAGAATACTGTAGGTCACCCAGTTAGGACGCATTTGTGAACTCTCCATCTCCCGGAAAACCTTTTCAGCAGCTCCAACATCATTTTGCTCCTTGCACGCATTCAACCACAGATTATACGTCGTAGTGTCTGGCGAAGTGGTCCTTTTCAACTCCTCAATCACTCCAGGGACCTTCTCCGGTTGTCCATTGGAGGTATACAACGATATCATATGGTTATAGGGAACCGGGCTCTTCAAGAGACCCCAAGTTGACATTCTTGCCATCAAGGCCTCAGCTTTGTCGGGCAAAAGCTTCTGGGCATAGAGACCGAGGAGAGCATTGCAGGTACTCGGACATCTCTTCTCAGCAGGTAGATCCTCAAAGAACTTCTCCACCGCGCTTAGACCGTGAACTTTACCAATCAATTCTAAATGGACAGTATAGTCTCTCGGGAACAGCTTCATATCTTGCCGCAGTGTCATCTGTTTAGATAACTGCAAAAGGAAAAACCGTCACAAAATATTAAGACTGAGTAAAACAAACACACCGAAACATACACAAGCATTCACATTATGCGACATTGTATTGTGCACTTGAATTTGTAGTTGAGAATGAATCTCAAATTCGTGAAGCCATACGAAGACCTAAACATCCACATGTCCTATATGTGGCAGAAAGTCCTCAAATCTATATGGGAAGTTCACTTTCACCCAAGTTAGATCAGAGAGCGCTTAAATTATGCTCACCTTCTCTTCTCCCCCACAGAAAAGTTCATAAACGTTTAATAACAATATCGCAGTAAGTATCATCACAAGCGCAAGTACTTCAAACGGATAAAAGAGCAGATCCCCAAGACAGATGTGAAGCTGATTGGCAATGGAAGCTTCATTTCCAACACGAAAACCCGACCAAAATACATGCTCAAAGAAGAGAGTGAGAACAGTGCGATCGAAGAGCACATGCCTCGAGGGCTCGTTCGTAGCGCTTGGATTTGCTAAGCATTGAGATGGTGCGGCGGAGCTGGGTTTCGGCCGCCGAGCGTTCTCCCTCGTCCCGTTGGCAAGTAACCGCCCCCTCCGCCTTCGCCGCCGTGGAGAGCGAGGCAATCGAGGTCGCAGGACTGTCAGCCGCCTTGTCCGTGGCTGTGGACACCGAGGCCTTCACCGGAACCTCCGCCACCGGATCCACCGCCGTGTCCACTGCGGCAGATGCGGAGGCCCACTCCGGAATATCCGCCGCCAGAGCGACTGTCGTGTCCGCGGCTGTGACCACCCACGACGCAGCTGCGGCGGATGCAGAGGTGGCCTCTGGAACCTCCGCTGCCGCCGCCGCTGTCGCCTCCCCCGAGAAGCGGCGGACGACGGTGGGAAGCGAAGCGCAAATAGAGCGCAGTAGCATAATTCTTGTTCTGGGGTTTGGGGAGGGACCGGTGGTGTTTGTAATTGTAGTTACTAGTTTGTACATTTGGATCGGATCCTATTATCGAACTGATCCCTCATTAACGGATCCGATTTGATCCGCCCCTCAGGCCCACGTCCATGATTTTGAAAAACCAAATCGAGATCGGAATAAATTTTTATTCTAACTTTTACTCATGACTTCCCCTTTTCATTTAAAATAAAATACAATAAAGGCCTAAAGTGTCTTCATTTTAAAATAATAATCTAACATTATCTCAAGTAAGAGCATGAAATTGACATCGTATCAAATAAGCGCTTGAATTGCTCATTGTCTTAAATAACGCATAAAGTAGACATTATTTCAAATAAGGATCTAAAGTGTCATGACAATTTAAAAACAGGACCTAATATCAATAAACTTTTGGTCTTTTACTTTTTATTTTTATTTTTTCTTTTTTTTTTCCTCAACCTTTTCGCTAGTGGCTAGCCATTGGTGATGGCTGGTGAGGGCCAGCTAAGGGCCGTCATCGTTGGCCATAGGCAGCAAACGAAGGATGGTCACACCTCGCTCAGATGCGTTGTCGCCTATGCAAGGTCTGTTGCTAGCGAGGGCAAACCTTGGCCAACCCTCTACGGACATCAGGCTACCGATAAAAAGGTTTAGAAAAAAAAGAAAAAGAAAAATATTTTTAAAAAATAAAAGACGAAAATTCCTTGACCACATGCCCTTATTTGAGATTCTCATGGTACTTTGATCTCTTTTAAAATAATTTTACTTTAGATCCTTATTTGAGAAAATGATGACATCTAAAGCTTTTATTATATACAATGTCTGCTTTATGTCTTTATTTGAGAAAATAAATATACTTTAGACCCTTATTTAAAATTTTCCCTTTTAACTTTTATTCATGACCTCCCCTTTTCATTTTGAAAATAAAAACAAAACAATATTTGTAGAAGTTACTAAATATATTATACACACATATAGTGCATGAATTTAATTCTTCATAGATAGACGTTGGAAATCATTCTTATAATACTTTGATGATTACAAAACGATTTTTACTTCTAATATTTATCATGACAAGTGCAGATTGTGAATTTAGTTATAATTATCAATGATCCTACACAGTCAGCAAAGACGAGAAACTACGCTATGACAATTGAATAAGCAATGCCACGAGAGTACATCATGGCAGCTTGGAGGGACCAGTCGAGATAGTGTTTCTAGATGTCTGAGGTATTGATGAAAGGGTTGTGGCTATCTTAACATGTCATTGAGTCGATGTCATCTCTGAAAATTGTTGGCCAAGTTACTCGCAAGTAGCACTGGGGATAGTGCGTGTACTTGTTGGTATAAAGTAACAGAGTTGGTGTGACAATGGTGTGATATTCATCGTCCATTATGACATTGATAATACAAAATAGAGCCGTTTAAGCTCTGAATTCCACAGGGAAAAACTTCAAAAGGACTGTCGACAGTTGACACTGTGCATAGGACGGATGAATAATGTACCATCCAGTATCATTCTCTGCACGCAAGAGGAGCTATACTAGTTGATCTTCCGACAAGGACTGAAGTTGTACTGCCTTACCTCCATACTTGAGATGTACCTTTTGTCTCCAACCAGAAGCACTACGTTTTGTCTTGGTCTCCCATGCATATAAGGATGTTTAGTTTGCATGATGTCCAGTTTTGTGTCCTTGATGGCCAACTATATATCCTTGAAGACCTTCAACGGCTAGTGTGAAGGCTGAAGGTCTATATAAGTAGAAGGAAAGCTGAAGAGCCAAGTGTGATTGAGAAGACCGAGTGAAAAGCAAAACCAACGAGAGAACTATCTTGACACTTAGAATTTGATATATACTCTCGAGTTCCCAATGCAACCGACATCATTGTTCTTTCTCTTTGTTTGTTTGTGTTCACTATAATACCTCAAGTATTCATACAAGTGTAAAAGTTATGTTTGTTTTCCTAGTAGTGTGATCTATTATGGTATAGGAATGCCACTTGCTGCTTGTAATCTCGAATGATGATTACTAGTGAAATCCAGCAGCTATTAAGGATGTAGTCTGAGAGTAGACGTAGGTTTACTCATAAGCCAAACCACTATACATTTATATGTGATTTGTTTTTTGTACTCTGATTTACTTATCAACATCACTCATACTGGTTCATTAAACATAGCCATCTTCACTGGTGGCTGTTTATTATTCTGCAAAAATATTTGATACCTCACCGTTCAACCTATTCAACCCCCTTCTAGGTTGATTATTAGTTCCAACAATAGACACTTGTGGAATCTTGATGTATCAAAATCAAATTCGAGAGTTGGATTTTTTGAACAAAGGAGTTGCTTGGTTTGAAGTATATTTAGAGTGTTTGCTTCTATTCACTGTTAAATAAATTTAAATCCAGGCTTCGTTTGTTTCAAGAAAAAATAAATTATTTGAAAAATATTTTCTTAAAAATGATAACTTCTATCACTTAAAATAAATAATCAATGAAAAGAATTTTCATTATTGAGAATAAGTTATGTATATACATTTATATGAAAGATGAAAATATTTTTCGTTTGTTAATTAGTATAAAGGATGCGAGCGATCATCTTTAGATAACTATTTTTTAAAAATATTTATTTTTTGCAAAATAAACAAGACCTCATAATTAAGATCTTGTCACCTCTACATTCAAAACCCAACCAGCCCTATGTTTTGACTACGCATTGGTCATATCTTAGGGCACGAATGATAATAATTACATTTCTCTATTTCCGTTCCAAACATGTTCCACCTATTTCTGGAAGAGGTTTGGAACTAAAATAGATAAATATGATTGTTATCATTCGTGCCTGGAATAGGCTTGGAATGAAATTTCGTTTGGTAACTCAATTTCATTTTTCTATTTCTAAAATAAAAATTTATTTCAGAAATAGATTTGGAACAAAAATAAGAAGTTAAAATTTTCAGCTCTCTATTTCTAGAGTAGAAATAAGAAGAAAGAATAATTCTTTTCATTACTTACTCCTTCCTTTTCACGTCCTAGTTGCTGGTCTGTGATTGTCGATTGTCTGCCAGCCAGTAACAATCGACCTCCAATCGTTTGTTCCTCGATAACTGTGTGCCGGTTCTCCTTCTATCGGTTTATCGATCTGCCATCCGCTGGTCCACCATTCCTCTGTCCGCCGGTCCATTGATCACCGATCCACCGTCCCTTAGTTCGCCAGTCCACCAATTGTTGGTTCGCCATCTGTGGATCACCGATTGCTGGTCAGCCATCCTACGATTTGGTAGTTTGCTGGTTGCTAGTTTGCCACACGCAAATTGCCAGTCAACTAGTCGCTAGCTTGCCGTTTGCCAATTGCTGGTCCATTGGCCTTTGTTGTGGGTTCGCTCGTCTATCGTCCCTCAATTTTTCAATCGTTGATTTGTCGGTTGCTGATTTGCCTGTAGCAGGTTTGCAATCCGTCGATCGCCAGTAACCCTAGAAATTTTATGTTATTACCAAAGGAATTTCTGTTCTGGAAATAGAAATTTTGTATCTTTTTAAAGGCGTTTATTTGCTTAGAAACTCGTCCAGAATTTAGAAATAAAAAAATTATTTTTGGACAGAAATTGATTTAAAAATAGAATATTTATCATTCGCATACTTAATCTCCCACTAAATCACTCTCACTAGATGTGGTCGGTTCCATGGAACTGGCGATTCCGGTTCCTAGAAAAGTCGGAACTGGAACCAACCCATGAAGAGGCGGCTCCGGTTCCGGACCAGTTCAAGGAACCGTTAGTTCCATCAGTTCAACTTCAAAACATGCCATTTTTTTTATAATTTATTTGACCAATATAGATAGACAAAATGAAGATAGCCTAGTGGAAAAGAGCTTGTATTGAAGAGGAGAAGGTGTGGGTACAAATCCCCCTCCTCCTTATTATTTTTAGATGACGGTTCGGCGGGCCGATCAACGGGCTAGCGGACACGACACGATACATCATTTCTCAAAAAAAGAAAAAACCGACACGTTGGGGACACCTTGTATATTAAATATATAATATCATATATATACACACACATAATAAATTATTATTTTTAGAATTATTTCAATCAAGTTAATTTGATTCAAATTCATAAATAAATAGAAAATTTTAAAAAATTTCTTAGAATTGGTCCCTCATCAATGATGATTAAGAGAGACAAAAATAAAATAACAGAAGATTCAATAATCCCACATTAGTGGTGAGTGAGAAGGATAAACATGAAGTCAGTTTAAGAAACCATGAATGAATTTTAGAGACTTACAATGTGAAGAAAGGAGTCCCACATTGAATGCATAGTGAGAATAACAAGTAAAAGGACTCTTTAAAATGTCAAGAATAAGATATAGAGAATTACATCATATGTCTATTTGGCTAATCATAAGTGAAAAGATATTTTTTTTAGTAGAAAAGCTCTTTAAATTGCTCGACAAGCGTGTCGCCAAGTGTCTAGCGTGTTGATCGGGTGTCGAAAATCGATACGTGCACCACGTTCACGTATTGGTGCTACCTAACGCATGGTAACCATTTACTTCCGTAAAATTGATTCGAATTAAAATGATTTTTTTGATTTTTTTCCTAGATGAGTTTTAGAGAATCAGAACGCATTTGATAACTGCCCAAAATTTATATTCCTGAAATAGAAATGTGTTTAATAACTGCATAAAATTTCTATTTCGAAAAACCACTTCTCTTTCTAATTTTTTCATTTAATTCAAATAAATATGTAGTTACTTTGTAAAATCTCATCATAAATTGAAGACTAATTTCCAATGCACACTAAAATAATTTAAAATTTATTAATTTTTTAGCATGTCATAAATGAAATACAAATTTTAATACATGAAGTTTGAAGTTCGATTGAAGCATGAGACAACTCTCATAATAAGAACTTATTTTTTCTTTAAATGTTGTGTTGTCCAAAATACATACGAATATAGTAGCCAACTGACCAAATTATCCACTAACAAAATAAATAAATAAATTATCCTCGTTGATTTGAATTACAAATCCTTCAATATCATTTTGCAGATTTTGTCCTATATTCAAGTGGGTGTTTGGCTCTAACTCCACTTGCGGATTGCCACATTTTGTGACGCACGATTATATATGTTATCATCAGTATGTTGGATGCCTTCATCTTTTGTGATATTTTTTTGTAAAAAAATAAAAATCTAGGAAATTCAGGAACAAATTGATGAAAATGAGGTCAAATTAGCCTAATCTAAGTTTATTCTATTTTTAGAAATTTTCTAAAAAAAATTTAATTTTTCTAAAATTAATTATTTTATTTTTATTAAGTTGAGGGAAAAGTGACGAGATAAATGAAAAGGAAAAGTGAGACATGTGAGATTTTATTCTCTTTTGTGATTTTCAAAAGTAATTATTTTTTTCAGAACAATTTTTTTTTGTGGATTTTGCTCCAAAACTGATTTTAATTCTCTAAAACTGATTCTGAGAACAGAATCAGAAAATTAGAATCATTCTCATGCAAGCCTAATTCTCATCCTGTCATTCCACTTTGGAACAAGCAACAAAAGCTCAAGAGCTTGCACCCGATAATCCACATAGAGTTGCATATACAGTGCAATTGCGCTGGCGACGGTGATCACTATGGCATTCCTTTCTGTTATGGCTGCGCATGAAAACACTTTTTTTTTTCATTTCCTTACCAAAAGTGGATTTGGTAGGGAAATACGTTTGGTAAAATCCTATCCGAAGCAGAAATGCGTTTGGTAAAAAATTGACTTACGGTAAAATTTTCTACTTCTGACAATATTTTTTGTCAACTTGGGAAATAAAAATTTTTCACTTCTTCGGTCCAGAAAGTGATTCTCGCGGTGGTCGACCACCGCCGGCCACAGGCTGCCGCCGATCTCCAGCCCCCCGCTAGCCATCGCCTCTGCGCCGGTCGCTAGCCGGTTGCCACCGCCGGTGATCGATCGGTCACCATCCGCTGCCACCATCGAACATTTTTTAAATAATGTTTTGAACATTATTTTTTTTTAATCGTTATCAAATGCATTTATCTATCAGAAATTAACTTCTGAAGCAGAAGCTGAAAATTCGATTTCTGCTCAAAAGTAAAAGCTGAAAAATCAACTTCCCTGCTAGCAATTATTCTCAGCCTAGAAGTGTTCTCATGCGCACCCTATCTTAGCCATTCTGTAATGTGCGGCCGCGGTTACGCTGACCCGAATGGGCGGATAGTGGACTGGATACGTGCTAAGGTTGAAGAAGCTTCACTTGATTCTTGACATAGATAGAAATATCACATATCTCTCTGACTAAATGGGCTCGGCCAAGAATATGATCATATATATATTCACTTGTGTTCCGACTCTCCTGAACGCATGGAACGATCGCTTCTCTCTATGAATGGCAAATCTGTGAACACACACACACTCTCTCTCTCTCTATCTACATTGTGACTCTTAATTTGTGGCAAATTGTGTACGCTCCGTTCTTGTGACGGACACAATCCCGATCAATGATTCAAGTAGATTTGGGCATGTTAATTCTACAATTCATTTGAGTATCGATTCAGGGCTTCAAGTCTTCACTCATATTTTAGTTAATACAATTTAATCAATATATTCTGTTATTATGCAGCAGAATTAGCTTTGTTATGTACGTTTATAAAAAGGCACGGTTTGACATTTCAAATCACTTTTCTCTAACTCATGGATGATGTACATAAGAAAATAGTACTGCATACATGAAATTGGTAACATAATTGACTATTTGTATGTAAACTGAATTGATATGTCCAAAAGATTTTCTTTTTGACAAAGTTCTCGAGCTTTCATTTATAAAAGGAAAGATTCGTTCGTTTACGTTCAATGCATGCAACATCCAAAGGCTTATTTTTATACTTCATCTTTTTTTCTTCTTTTTCTTTTTTTATAGTGTTCGGATCTAGGCGACCTGGCAAATCGCAACAACAAAAAAAATGCTAAGATTAAATGAACAGACTTGTCAATTTGACACGGGAAGTAAAGAGCTTTCCTTTTCTATTTCTTTATAGAAAATTTCAGTTTGATTTCCCCCTTTTGATTAACCATTGACAGACCAAAGAACGGTACTAGACTTACTAAAACTAATTTGTCATACCGTGAGTGGACGTATAAAATAAATGGTCATGTTCACGAACGAATAACAATCCAACGCATCACTTAATAAAATCAGTCTCAGTAAGTTTTAACATCTTAATTACGACAACGCCTTGTTTGTACAGCGATTTACCATCTTATTATGCCCTTCTCATGCTTAGTTACCACGGCGCTTCGACGTTATATGCGGTGCAGTAGGTGTACTTTGGAAGTTCCCATTTTGATCTATATGATTTTAGAGAGATGATCTGATTTGACAAATCTAACTTGAAGGACGTGAATCCTCTATTTACTTACTCTTTTAATATCTCGATAAACTTTTTTTTTTATAACCGAAGTATTCGGGCCAGCTTGCGCACACATCGACTATTTCTCGAGTGGACTAGCACGACAACCACCAGTCGCGACCCCCACTTAAGTCACGAAGCACGAGTTGGGAGATTTGAGCCGGGACCTGATTACATAAATAATCCACGAATTTTGGCAGAATGTACAATCTGGTTCTTGAACTTTTAATTTGTTCAATTTAGTCCTTGAATTTTGGCAGAATGTGCAATTTGGTCCTAAACTTTTGACTTGTTCAATTTAGTCCCTAAATTTTTTGTGCATGTTCAATCTAATCCCTGAATTATAGGAAAATATTCAATATAATCCTTTTGTTAATTTAAGATAAGTGATAATGTTGAACATTTTCATGTAGTCCAGAGACTAAATTGAACATTTACTAAAAGTTCAGAAAATGAATTGAACATGTTAAAAGTTTAGGGATCAAATTGCACATTATGACAAAATTCAGGGACTAAATTGAACAAATTAAAATTTCATGAACCAGATTATATATTCTGCTAAAGTTCGGGGACTATTTGTATAATTTGTCCTTATAAAATCTTACTTATGTATATTGATTGTTTCGATTCCTTTAGTCAACGAAGAGACTGTTGAGGTGTGGCTTATACTCTCCAAGTACAGAAAAGCACGAGGTGTGGCTTATACTCTCCAAGTACAGAAAAGCACGTGGATCCCGCTCCGACGGGGACCATGGCAAGGGGCACACCCCTTGGACACCAAAGGTTTTTTTTTTTTTTTTATGATTTAAGCCCATAATTTTTCCGTTTGTAGTAGTTTGAGCTTGAGCTTATGAATAGCTACTATTATATATGAGCTTTTTCGCTTGCCATTAAGTAATATAACAAGATATGCGAAGTGATAATTATAATGGAATCCTCTGCTAGATGTAACATTAATTTAAGGGTAAACCAAAATAAAATTGTGTCTCAATTTCTCTTTCTTGTTTACTCGCTTTACTTGCTGAATCCCAACAGAGACCACTATTCGGGATAGAAAATTTTTACTTCAATTTTGCCTTATAGAAACCGATTTATTAAGTATTGTATGATTGTATCCACACTTTTATGAATTATCAAATATTTTAATGATTTGCATATTGACAATTTTTTTAAGGACCAACATTTTACATCATATACTTATGTTCTGAATCTATTATGAAACTACTGACTTGAATTGAGGTGAGCTACCAATCTTTTATCATATTAAATTACCAATTATTTGTTGTTAACATATCTCATTTTTTATTTATCAATATTTATTTATGTATCTTATATTTTACCAACTTTTTTATTAAATTACCAACCTTCATTGGTGTTGGTCAGTAATCCCTTACTTTTAAATATTACCAATATAAATTTACGTGACTCCCTAACATTATTTCTATTAATTTACTATATAGTATTGATTACCAACTATTTACTTACTAACCATTATTTTGAAAATCTTTATGTTTTGCCAATTTTGCTTGATATTTACAAACTTCTATTTGCATTTCATAGTAATGTCTTGAATTTACCAACTGTTTTGGACATTACAAACCTAAATGAAAGTAACTTACCAGCTTTTCTACAATGAAATTTCTAACTAGTTTTAGGTTACCAACTCTCTTTGAATAACTTATAAAGCAAGTTTATTTTTTGTTTAATGACCAACCAACGCTTATATGAAATTACTAACTTTAACTTAAGTGATTTATCGATTTTTTTCTAATTAAGTTTTTAATTGTTGTTGGATTGTCAATTCTTATTTGAGTTAATTATCAACGTTTATTTGAATTTTTCCCCTTATATCACCAGCATTTCTATTGTGTTATTTATTATTAGGAACATGTTAGGTAGTCACCTCAATAAAAGCTGATAATTTCACATTGTAGTTGGTAATCTTAAAGTGCTCATAAAGAAGGAAATAAAGTTATTTAAAGATAAGGACAACTAGTAATCCAAAATGGGCGGGTCTATTTCACCTCTATTTTGGCTAAAACATTCTTGTTTTAGTTAATTGAACTTTATACCCTTCTCTCTCTCTAATGTATTTTTTTTAAGGGAAAATTGCCCAATCAGGCTTAAAGCTATTTTACATATAGCAATTCAGTAATAATTTTTTTTTCAATTTTGTCAAAATATGGATCCAAAATTTTTGCGTGAAATTTCAATATAGTTCTTTCTGTTAATTTTCATTGAAAATTGTTAATGTGTTGGTGCGCCACATAGCTAGCATAGCAATGCTTGGCCACCACGTTATTGATTTCAAACAAAAATTGATTGGAATGATTACATTGAAATTTTACGCAAAGGTTTAGGACTAAATTGAAAAAATTTAAAAATTTAGAATCAAATTAATATTCATATAATAATTTATGATTGATTGGGTAATTTTTTTATTTTTTTCTCGGCCTAATTAGCAAAGGATTGTGCTATTTCCACCTCATTTTGGCTAAGACATTTATTTTTCTAGTTAACTGACCAAAATACTCTCCACTAATACATAAATGCACCATTAAATCCAACAATATATAATCTTATCATCCACCCCCATCATCACTTTGTCTTATCTTTAACTTTTGCTTTGCTCTCTACAGAGCACATGAGTCAAACCCTGCATATGTGATACTTCTCGTCCCCATCCCTTCAATCCCTTTACCAATAGGGCCGTATGCCTATTGGTTATTGTTTGATATTGTTAAAACCTACATAAAAGATTAGAAGTTTTCATTTATGACGGCTTAATAACACATAATTAGTTTTCTAATTTTATCAAATATTTTTCATAAAACTATATTTCAGATTTAAAAGTTATATTTCATTAAAATCTATTCGATCTTCGTAAAAAAATGGAAAAAATTGATTAACATATGGAGAAGGTCTTAAGTATGATCAAAGATTAAACATGTCTTTATTTAGATAACTGCAGAACAAAACATTAGCAAAAAAGGGGGAAAAAAGGGACTTCTTGTTCCTCTACTTTTACCAAGAAAAAAATAATTAATTTCAATACTAGATTCGCTCAAAGAAAAAATCTTATTAGAGTTCTAAAGTGAAAAGAACGAGATTAGATTTTCAACCCCCACCTCACAATTCTAATTAAAATGGGAAAAGCTAAAAAAAATTATTAATATCATAAAAAATCTCAAATTGATATACCGGCGACAAATTTATCACATACTAATTTTTTAACACAAAAAATCCAAAACTAGTACACGCATGCTAAACTTAGCCCAAATTAAATCTTTGACCCAAAAAAAAAAAACGAACGGGTACACATGTGATAAATTTACCAAAAATTAATTTTTTAATTACAAAAATCTTAAAATGATACGCTAGTGATAAATTTACCCCAAATTATTTTTTACCACCAAAATCCCAAATAGATACATATGTGACAAATTTACTCTTTGTTGATTATTATAAAATTGGGTTAAACCTCGAAAAATCTCAAATTGGTACACGTGTGACAAATAGAGAGTAAAAAAACTCCAAACCGATACACCTATCAACTGCCACGTGTCGCCTAACTTAGCAATTTGACATTAAAATTTAACAGAAACTAACAGAGGATAAATTCGTCACAAAAATACCAGTTTAAGGTAAATTTATTACCGGCGTACTAGTTTGAGATTTTTTATGGTCGTAAAATTAGTTTATAGTAAATTTGCCATAAGAGTACTAGTTTGGGATTTTTGGCGGTATTAATCCAAGGAGAAAAGCACAAAATAAATAGTGTTTAACTTTTATAGACTTGCAAACTATTATAGAAAAATAGCTATCAAGTCAATATCGGCTAGCTGATCTGATTGAAATTTAATTTTGAAACATAGATTCGCTCAAGCTACTTGAACAAAATAGGCAATTGGTTGGTGTTCATCAGCCGTCACGAGTAGAAATATCCAAACTTCTACAAAGCTTTCGTGGTAAAAAAAAAAAAAAACATATGAGACCCCAAATTAAAATTGAAAAACCTTATCCAGGGAAAGTCATAATACGATGCATAATAACATAATCTCTTGTTCGAAACCGATGAAAGACGATAGAAATAAAGTCAGTTTTCTTACGAGAGACGCTATTTTCACCTCCATTTTAACTTTATTTCAATCAACTGACCAAAATACCCCATGACGGGCAGAAGCCAAGCTTTGTGCATCACCACCATTTTTCTCTGAATTACATTTGTTAACTTCGTTTTCCAGCGCATATGGTTAATTCACACAGGTAATATCATAATCTCCATTCCATTGACAAAAATCCTGCAGGATCCTTTCAAGTTTGCTTCAACCCGAATAGGATAAGCCGAGGGATTTGCTAGTTTAGCCAGAAAAATTGTCTACGTCCCCATAGAGATGTCTAAGGCAACCATTGAGGCTTTACAGAGGAACAATAAGATCCACATAAATCAATCTTGTAGGTTGGGTTTTAGAACTAGAATTGAGTCACCATACTCGAGCAAAATGAGAGGGGTATAAAGTGCAATGTATCAGATGGTTCTGTCCAACTCCACAATAGAAGCTTCAACTTGTGCAATTCACAAAACACCTCGAGTTTACGCGCTTCGGCACGTACTTGCCATCTCTTCAGGGCGAGAAAAATGCATAATTATTTCTATACGTGCTTGCGTTACAGACTTTGACCAATAAGGTTTCAATGTCATCCCCTCCACGTTGCTTGTCTTAAATCCTTGGAACTCTTGCAAGGAGGAGAAATCAAGGGATGTCCCAGTTTGCATTCCCAAACATCTCGAACAGAGCACTTTCTGTCCATGGTTCCCCCTGGTTTTCAGGCCTGGATCACAATGTATCTTGTCTGTCTGATACTAATTTTACGAGCTCTCCGAACGAAGAGCACTGGGGATTTCTAGGCTCTATTCTTGAAGTGTGGCATTTGGTAGACATGCCTCGCAAGACAAGGTTTAAGAGACCTGTATTTCAGTACGGACTAACGAGGAGGTCTTTCCAATGCGATCCAACCAAACTTTCCCTTACGAAAGTCTGTCAAGATGCGGAATGCAGCTTGATGAATATCCCCATTGAACAAGTGAAGAGCAACCTTCTGAACGAATCTGCAATCAAGGAAAAGGAGAAAATTATTTAGTCCAGGACCTACAGAAGCGTGAAAATGGCTGTGCGTTGCCAGAAGCGCTCCAAAAGCCCAAGGCTCTCTCAAATCCAAAGATAAAGATTATCTTTCTTGCTTTTTTTCCCTTTTTTTTTCCTTTGTAATCCATATTATGTTTACTATTAGTTCTTGCTTGAGTCCTAGGCTTTTGGAAAATCTTCATGTCCAACTCATTGCAAATCTTAAAGGACCATGGTCCCACTAGAATCATATGCATACATGTCGCCACAATGACCATCTGCGTCAATCTTGTAGCGGTTCTGAAGGACCCCTGCGCCTGAAAAAGAGGACTGTGAGTGAACAGTGTAAAAACAAGAGGTAAATTTAGTTGGTCACGAGAGGGAATCAGATAATTACTGACAGCAACCTATTATAATGCGAATGCTCACACAAACAGTATGTCACAGACTGTAGCGGACAGACCCTGCTACATCGCGACCGTGAGAACAATTCAAAGAAACCTCAGAAACGGAATAATAAAACTGACAATATTCTCTTCACTTCCTCAAAAGACTGACATACAATGCAAACCAGCTTGCACTTTTTCTCCTCTTTTCCTTATTTTATTTTTCCTTCTACTTAGGGCGAAACAGGGGTGTGGGTGTATTTCACTGACACTGAGCTTCCATAGAATGCAAATGGCTTATAACAACTAAGTAAATTATCCTTAAATCAGTTGACAGCAAGTGCTTCAGCTAAAAAGGCAAGACTCCCTAAGTCCACACTGAGGATTATATAGTCACTCTTGATAGTTTTACCTATTCTCCAGGCTTTTGAAATGAAGTCCAATACCTATAAAAAAAAGCCTCACACTACACCAAATTAGCCACATAGAGAGTAAAACCAGTATAGTAAACATCGGTGGAATGCATTGGATGATATTTTAACAAGTATTACCAACTAGCCATGGGTTATTCAGGGCTTTTCCAGCATTCAGCTAAAGTTCATCAAGTCTAGCAGAATTTCTATTCTCGTAATATATTTTACACACATTGCACCTACAAGTAAAAGCTACTTTTGCCGGCCAGCTACTGCTAGCCATAGAAGTCAGAGATAAACATTATAGGCCATGGGGAATTATGCAATGGGCAACCTACCAACTGCGGGAAGCCTTGTTAGCATTTGTACAAGAATTGCAGCAACATCAGCAACATTGTAGGATCTCTCTCCAATGTCATCACAAATGGCAAGCTTTATGGCAGCTACCTGATCGCTAATTCGCATAGGGATTATTCCAGGGGAGTCTAACAACTCGAGGTCTTTCCCAAAGCGTACCCATCTTCAACAGTAAAAGGAAATACATGTATCAGTCAAACAGGTAAAACTGGTGTAGCCTAATTCATCTCGTATACGTGGTTTACCTAGATAGTACTATTTTAATTAGAAATTTCCATCTTTTGGGTGAGCTAAAAAGAATTCTTCAAGATAAAAATTCCCAAGTAAATTCCAGAACCTTAAAACTAGATTATAAGCACAGAACATATTTATGATACTTTTGGAACAGTATGTTGTGAAAAGACACGTAGAAATTCAACTAGAATCTATTTCCTCTTTTCCAGCTAGTTTGAAATACCTTACGAACATAACATATCCAAAGTATACGTACTTTAATTCTCTTGTAACACCAGGTCTGGGAGCTGCTGGACACATGCGTCGCTTCAACAGACGATTAATCAAAGAAGATTTTCCAACATTTGGATAACCAACAATTCCAGCTCGAACCTGATCAGCGGCAGAGGAGTTCATATAAACAGAAGATGAAACTGCGGTAGGGAATGAGTGCAGCAAGACCCAAAGACTGTTCTTAGGCTTCACAATTTGACATAGTAACTTTAATGAAATGCCAGACTCAAAAGTAATATAAACCTTGATTACAGAGTTATCGTCATAACACGATGCAAAAAGCACTATATGCATTCAAAAATTGGGTGATGGTGACACCAGCCTGAGGGAATCCATATACCTAAGAAAATAAAGAAAAAGGTGAACTAGGCAGCTAGAAAGGAGTATCATTACTATGACACCAGGGGTTGATGGTAGAGAAAATGTTCACTGTTACTATCATGTCATTCCGCAGATTAGTTGGCAACAGGTTATTCTGGAAGCCGTTCCCATCACTGTAAGGCAGATGCCAATCATCTCTCTTTTCTCCAAAACCCAAATATCAACATCAACATCGACATCAACATCGACATCAACATCAACATCAACATCAACATCAACAAAACTTTTATCCCAAACTAGTTGGGATCGGCGGTCGATGAACCCCAAAGAATCATAAAAATAAAAGCAGAATCAAGGGAAGTAAAAGAGATAAATATGTAAAAATAAATAAGTAAATATATAAATATATATATACACTACCTCTCCACAACACTAATAGCCTTTCTCCACTCCGTCCTAAGACAAACCGTACGCCAATTTATTTCCCACTCCATTAAATCTTGTTTTACTGCTTTCCCGCTTTCCCCCAAGTAAGTTTCGGCCAACCTCTTACTTTTTTCGTGTTATGCTCTCGATAGCAAACTTCTGTTCGTACCGGTGCATCTAAGGATCTTCGAAGGATATGCCCAAACCATCTCAATCTATGCTCTCTCATCTTTTCCGCCAACGGTTCTATTCCAACTTTTCGTCGAATCTCTTCATTCCTTATCTTATCCATCCTTGTATGACCACACATCCACCTTAACATCCTCATTTCCGCTACTCCCATTTTATGCTCATGTTTCCTTTGTGCTGGCCATCATTCAGCTCCGTATAACATGGCAGGTCTGACTGCTGTTCTATAAAATTTTCCTTTTAAGCTAAGAGGAATTTTGCGATCACACAAAAATCCCAATGCACTGCGCCATTTTATCCAGCCTGCTCTGATTCTATGGCTTACATCCTCGTCAATCTCTCCCTCCTTTTGCAATATTGATCCCAGATATCTAAATGTATCTTTCTTGGGTACTCCTGTCCGAGCATATTTACAGCTTCTTGATCCCCTCTTCCTGTCGTGTCAAATTCACACTTCAAGTATTCCGTCTTACTTCGACTTAGCGTAAATCCTTTAGACTCTAATGTGCTTCTCCATACTTCTAACTTAGCATTAACCCCAGCCCTGGTCTCATCAATAAGCACGATATCGTCTGCAAATAGCATACACCACGACACCTCATCTTGAATATCTTTTATTAGCTCATCCATAACCAGGGCAAAAAGGTAAGGGCTCAAAGCAGAACCTTGATGTAAGCCTATTGTGATTGGAAAATAACTTGATGTGCCATTACAAGACTTCACACATGTAGTAGCACAATCATACATGTCATTGATTGCCTCGACATACTTTGAAGGTACTTTTTTCTTCTCAAGAATCCACCACAAAACCTTTCTTAGAACCTTATCATACGCATTCTCGAGATCAATAAACACCATATGGAGGTACTTCTTTCTTTCTTGATATCTCTCCATCAATTGTCATATTAAGAAAATAGCCTCCATGGTAGATCTTCCTGGCATAAATCCAAATTGATTGACAGAAACATTGGTCTCTATTCTCAAACGATGCTCAATAACTCTCTCCCACAGTTTCATTGTATGGCTTATAAGCTTGATGCCTTTATAGTTAGAACAATTCTAGATATCCCCCTTGTTCTTGTATATAGGCACAAGTATACTCTTTTTCCATTCATCAGACATCTTATTAGTATGGAGAATCTTGTTAAAAAGACTAGTCACCCAAATATCAATACTCAAAAAACCAACATTCCTAGATACATCCAGAATATCCTTTCACGGTGTAAACAACATATGCCAAGTCCAGCTAACCAATTATCAAATCTGATGTCAGGCTTGAAGCACTCAGCAGACAAACTTTTTGACTAAGATGATATTTGGAAGATCAGAGACTGCTTTCTTGACTTGGGCAAGGGAAATATAACAGATATCTACCACATACGAATCATAATTAGAAAACTGTAGATAAAGTATAGAAATGAATTGCAAATGACATCACTTTGTCTTGGGAAAAAAAAAAATCTAATCTGACAAGTGATATTCTGAAAATGTAGGCAAAAAGTAGAACAGTTCATATGGCAAATGCAGAACGGAGCTAGTATCTGTAAGTAGTATGCAGTAAAGTCTATCATATGTTAAAGCTTCTAAGGTTGCGTGAAGCATAAAAAAGTTCACTATATGCAGATTAACTAGTATTAAATAAGTCCAGTGATTTCAAAAACACTAAAACATGACTCGAGTGTTATTCAACAGATGAAGTAACATACTGCTCGAGGAAGTAAACCTTTTGCCCGGCGTTTGACATTTACATCTGCTGCTAGTGTTTTTGCTAATCGGCCTAGCTTCATAGTCCCCTGCAGTTCCAATACAACCATCATTTTCCATTTCCATTAAAAGCAAAAGCATGAGGGGTTTCTAATTGATACCATTCCATGCTGTCCATTTGAAAAGACGACTTTTGTTCCTTGTTTAGAAAAATAAGTTGCCCAAGCATTCCGGTCTGCCTTGGAGATCATATCTTCCCGGTTCAGCACTAAAATCCTTTTCCTAGTACCAAGCCATGAATCCATCTGCCCACAGAAATCAACTCTTGACAATGAATTGTAACGTATTAATACCACTTACGTGTTTGAAGCTAGTAACCCCCAGGTCTGACAATGACATTACAAATTACAATCCCATCAGGTTCACATCCCGATGCTACGGATATTCTACTAAATAATTCCTCTAGCTATTTTGGTTTTTTCGTCTCAATATGAACATGAAGCTCATCAGAATCTATTGACCTCGTAGTTCCCTGATTAACTTGTCCTTGCGCGTATCTTATCTTTCAAGAGTATGTGATTCTTCTACGATGCACATGTTAAAACAAACAAGATCAATATCTAAGCACATACGTGCTATCCCTGACGGGTAACCACCGCAGAACCAGTAGTCCCACCTGCGGATGGCTTGTGGACAAAGGAATTCTCGCGTCACGGACTTCTATAACAACATCCATCAACTTCAACTGCTGTTTAAGTTCTTTCTCCGTCTTCGCAATATGACCGGGATACCACTGATAATTGGCCATGACACCCACAAAATATCCGTCAATTAAATTACAAAGGTAATTCAATCAAAACCAGTTAAATGTATCAGAATGTTAGAATCGAAAAACCACAGCGGGATTATACCTGAACAGTACGCAAACCTTTGGTCCAGTGATAAAGATCAGCATCCAGATCCCACCAATCCGCTTCTTCTCCATCGCCTAACTGGGCAACCCCAGTTCCATGCCAACCTGAATCTCTCCCACCAACTATCTGCAAAAAGTTCCCCTACAAAAACATTATCTCACCCTGTCCACTCACAACCGAAGTCCCCGAAACAAGCCAAACCCACGACGCATTGCGAAGAGTTTGTAAAGGGGAAACGTTAACTCGGATACTCGAATTGCTGCGAGAGGGGAAGCACTTGGATAGTGCTGCGTTCTCAAGTCATGTTCTTGAAAAACAAAACAAAAAACTGTCGAACACACGCGCACGCCGAGAGAGAGAGAGAGAGAGAGAGAGAGAGAGAGAAGAGAACCTGAAAAGAGGGAGAAGGAGAGGACGAGGACAGAGACGGCAGGGCGGCATGAGGAGCGACGGAAGGCCTGGCTCGGCAGAGAGAGAAGTTGAAGGGGAGGGAAGGAGAGTTGGGTAGGCATAGGCTCGAAAGCTGAGAGGCCATCGCCGCGAAACTGAATTTGGACAGAGAAAGCGAAGCTTGAAGCTGTTTCGAGAAGATTGATCGACCTCGTGTAACGCTGTAAGTATCTCCAGGAAGATAGCGGCTCTGAAAGTGAGTTTTCGAAAACATCCTCAGACAAAACAAAACAAAACCAAAAAAATTCCTTTTTTGTATTTTTTTCCCCTTTTATCAGCCCTATTCACTTGGACGAGCAAATCACTTGAAGAGTATATGTCGGATACGTTTTTACCCTAATGTTTAAATATAACGTGGGTTCAAATCGAGTTGCATTCGAGCATATGTTTGTGTGAAATTCTCCGATATTAAGTTTTCAATAAAAAATATTTCGTAAAAAAAAAACGAAGAAAGAAAATAAACAATTCTCACTCCTGATTTTGATCCTCGTTACACACGATCTCAATCATCATTTTTTGCAAGAAGTTCATAGCAAGAACAATTATAGCCGTAAAAGAATAAATTTTCAATCGAAAGATTGATAGCTCGTATTAATTTTGACATATACTTTTTAATTCATTAGATTTGGCTCCTCTACCTTAAAGTCAAAGGGGCCTTAAAATGGACGGTCCGAATCGTTTACATGAGTAGATTTTATTTTATGAATTTTTTTAAGAAAAATGATTTGAGTCGTTCATTTTTGAAACGACCCAAATCTTATCAGATTGAAGGCACGCAAGGGATCCGTTCGCTAATACATTGCCCTCATCGATTGTATACTTATTCAATTGCTTTTCCATTGTGACCAATCGAAAGAATTATGGCGGACCCACCACTCTAACACAAATTATTTGTATATGGCTCAAAATGCACATCCCAAATGTATGTATAGAATTCCTATGATCACCTTTTGGGGTCACCCCTGCTTATAATTATCCTTCGGTGACATAAAAATAAAACCAATCGGACCCTATTTCCATTGCATCATTCCCAACGTGGGAGAATATCATGCATGCTGCTTTGGACGGAACAATCTGACGAAACTTGAGCATCCATTATATGGACAAAGCATGAATTCTCGGAAAACAATGTCTTCTCAGCTCATGACCCTGGACACTAGATTTGAACATTTTCATTCCATCAACCACAACCAGCATAACCTTGCCAAAGCTGACTCCATAAACAATGTGCTGTGATAGTAGATCAAATTACGCAGAAAAAAAAAAAGTACCACTTCGGTGTTTGAATCCTTGTAAACTTTATAGCTCCTGGGTTATCGGAATGAAGTGGAACCCAACTCTTATATAGGTCATCCGAGAAATTAAGAGTACAGGTAAAAGAGTATGCTTAAAGAGTATTCTTAAGGATCCTTCTTCACAAGCCTCTCCTGCAAACGAACCGGAACAGTGGAAAGAAGAACCGAGTCACTTTTGAAGGAGAGAGGCCAAGTTCAGCTTGACATCTTCTCTAGCTTGTCTATCGAAAGGATCCTCGCCGATGTACAAGTCCAGAATCGACCGGCAAAGAAGCTTGCTCTCTATGCTTCCCACCTCCTGCCCATCAACTGCAAACGTGTAATTGAAAGAAGCATCAAGCAATGCCATACAAAGTCTTTCTATCAGCCAAGGCAGATATGACTGTATCTGATGCCTTCATCACCAATGATGAGTTGGTCAGTGAGAGAGCGAGTAGTTACAACAAATGCATTAATGGTGATCAAAGCATTTCGTCAAAAAAAATTTCTCCACCAGCCGTGTTTCTAAAAATAATTTATACAATGGCAGCTCACTCGTATACAAAAAAAATAAAGATTTGCTTAGTCGCACACAAGCTGAGTAAATCAATTAACACAATCGCACGAGAACAGGAAAATAAAGTTCATGCGAGAAGTATGTGAACTTAAAATGTATCTATTCCATAGAGGAAGGACTAATATAAGAATATGCACAATTGCAACGACTATCGCTCTACAGGATTTACTTTGAAGGTAAAATTTGTATGCTGTGTTTGAGGTATTGTATGCTAGAGAAACAAAAGATGTGTGGGACATTACTGTGCTTCATCAAAGAAGATGGAACAATCTCAGTGTCTCATGCAATCTCAGATCATCTTACTAGTGGTGCGAAGTACATGACCCCGGTCTCTGGACAGGTCTATCACAGATCCTCGTGGAATTTTGTACTCATCCTTGAACTGGGAAGTAAATCTGCAGATTCATCTTTAGAAGTCGATATGGATATGGAATGCATCTTACTAGATGCACAAGAGTGTAAAATTTAACAATAACACTTCTTTCTCAGAAAGAGCAACATCATTGGGGAAATTCACAAAAAGCCACATTTGAATGAAATTGCTCGAATCTTAAAACATGAAAAATGTATAAGTAGAAGCAAGTCATTTAGGAGAGAAGGAGCTCAAACGGTTCGTGCGTCCAGTATCTTTTCAATTTCAGATACTGCTGAATCAAAATTCCTCCCTTTATTTACAGCTGCCAAACCTAAACTCACCTTTGAAGCAATTCTTTATTGTCTTCTGAACTGAATTTTTTTAGTCTGTTTCCAACTGATTCTTCAAATGCACTGCGTACGGATTTAATACTCAATCTTCCATATACAATTTGAAGCCTGACGGTTAAGCATATATCACTTTCCATCAGATCCTCTGACACTTCCTTGCTTTCCTTGAGCTCAGAAACGGATAGTTTTCCATATTTCTCCTTGAGCAGCTTGCTTACATCCTTATCATCAGCATATACACCTTCACAGCCATAGCTTCATTAGTGCTTGTGCGGATACATTGAAGCATAAAATATTACTATGCACTATGTGCGACAAGCCAAGGCAGAAAAGCAGGTTTGATCTAGAAAGACTACAGTAAAAAAAAAGTAATAATTACAAGGTGATGTTCACTAGGCAAGCAAATAGCCACCTGATACATTCTTTAATTATCTGGAAACGGATGTGAAAGGTGGCAGCCAATTAACTGTTCAAGCAATGCAGAGCATATACAGCAGAAAATCTGCATAAACTAAGTGGTGGATTATACTTTAAGTAAAGCCATGGATACATGTAATGAAAAACGAACCGACTGGACCTCACTCATAGACTATGAAGGAGAGAATCTAGTAAGCTGTGGAGAATGCCAAAACCTCTAAAATTCTAGATAGCAAATGCCTCAAATTAATTGCAACCACCCAGATCATTCGCAATATAACCAAGCAACGGATCTTCAAAAGGTTTGATATGTCTTAATTACATGGAGGAGCTTTATACTGTAAGATTTAAAACCATACATCCAAACTGTTGACTGTGACAAGCAAGGGCACTAATTCCATAAAAGCAAGCTCTAGGTCATGTTCACTCTTCTGTAAAATTCTCCAGCAAAGACCGGTAGATCCCCAGTTTCAATGAACTACAAACAAATCTGGTTCATCATTGATCACTTCAGCCGCACATCCAGAGTTGCCCATGAACACGTCTGCGTAAACGAACAATTTCCAGCAGTTGCTTCCTTTTTGTCCCCTCAGGCATAGTTTCACACGCAGGTTCTTGACCAGAATACTCGTGATCAGCCCTTAGAAAGGACAACGTAAAAGCTCTAATGTGATGATTGTTCGCAGAAAGTTTCATCTAGCAGCACTTACTGTGAGTAGTCTCATCTCACTTAGCTACGAAGGGCCTTATAATTCCAGAAAGCTAGCTCTATAGTGAAATGAAGACTCCATTTCAGTGGAAAATACATAGGGACGCGCGCACATGACCAAGTTCGCAATCACAAACACGGAATACAGAAATATCACGCTGACACCAATTATTAAGCAAACGCTATCTTCACCCAAGTTAACAAGAATGCACAATCTTCAGACACTCGAAACATCAGAAGAAACAACAAACGATGCATGAATCCCAGAGAGAAGAGCGGCAATGACGGTACCGAACGCATAGACATCGATGTTCTTCAACCCCAGCACGCTCTTTCTCCTCAACCCGACTCCCAGGAGCTGCCGCGATCCGCCAATGACCGAAGGGAACGACGCGCCGGTCTTCGACTCGACGACCGGAGGAGAATTCTCGGCCAGAGAGAACGAGCCCCACAAGGGCAAGGACGAGCTCCTGGAGACGAGAAAACCGAGCGCGTTTTCAAGGAACGGGCGTCGCGGGTCCCGGGACGCGGCAATGCCTGCCAGGCCGACAGCGGCGGCTCCGGCGGCCACGGAGGCGACGGCGAAGGAGAGGGCGGAGGGGGAGGAGCGGGAGAGAGGGTGCTTGGGGGGCTGAGAAAACGAGAAAGGGAAGCGAAGAGAGACCATGGCTTTGGCTCTGTTCCTTCACACTCTCCTCGAGAATTCAGGAAAATGAACTTGAGCACTGCTTAAAGTTTTGGACTTTGGGAGTGGCGACGAGTCCTGCCGTCTCGTCACGTTCATTGCTCGCAGTTACAGAGACTTCCTTCCGATCCGACACAGCAAAACATCCGTTTCGTGTGACAGAGAAGCTGCTGCGGAATTGGGTGCATCGGTCGTTTCCAAACAAACAATTTTTGAAGAGGCAAATCACACGATAACTTAATGATGTTTGATTTATGGTGCAATCGTGATCTCTAAATCTTAAATTTGTTTAATCTAATCCCTAACTTTTAACCATGCCCAAGCTTTTTTTAGTACATGAATTGTCGCCAATATTCAACTTTTTCCCTAAACTTTAGCTTCTAGCCTCGCCATATTTGTGTTTACAGCAAGCTCACTCGCAGTTCCATCTCAATGCCATCTCCTCGAGTCCCCTGTAACCCATGGCATCGAAACTGGTCACACGTTTCTCCTACTCAGCAGTACTCACCATCAAAGATAAGTGCGCAAGTAGTTTGGCTGCAGCGAGACGCTGAACTCGGGCAATTTGGGAAACTATTGCAAACGGCAAACGGAAGTTACAGAAAAAAATGACTCGTCTTCGAGACATTTGAAAATCACTGTTGACACATTCAACTAATCAGGAGCAGGGGTACAGTTTCCATTGGTGCATCCATGCGAACATGAAGGTCCAGCAACCAACCACGGAGGGGAGCAATACCGACAGCATCGTCCTCGTCCGCAAGTAGATGGCCATCTCTAGTCGTACTCCAGTTCTTCAGGAGTTATTGGCCGTTTGAGGGGAACGACCGACTTCTTTTCGACGTCCCGAGACAATGCTTTTCTCATATCTGAAGATGAAGAAGGCAATTGTTGAGACAGGCGGCAATCAATCGGGAAACGAACGAAATTCACAGACGAACACCTCATTATGGTGACAATGGAGACTCACCCAAAGCATCTTCTTCACCAGAATAATAGCGGAGCACCCTTCTATAAATTACGTATCCAAGCTGAGAAAGAAGAAATAAAGAGATGAGTACTATAAAACAAGTAAACGAGCAAACCCTGATTGTAGCGAATTAGTATTGCCAACACATTTCTCCATTACACATTAGCGCATTTGTGCACGCATCACACACATGCACTGATCAACTCATTTGAATTCAGGATAATGCTAGCTATATTGGAAGATCTAATAAATTGGTTTACGATGCCATGCCCAGATTTTCATTGGATGTCGAGCATCACCTGTTTATTTAGAAGGCACGGCTATAGTCTGCGACATTACTCAATAGCAGATTATCTTATGAATATTTGCACGAATGGTCCATGAACTATGGCTCAATGTGCAATGTGGTCCCTAAAGTTTTAATTCGTTCAATGTGGTCCCTAAAGTTTTAATTTGTTCAATGTGGTTCATGAATTTTAGCCTAATGTGTACATTAGAAGTTCAAGGACGGCATGGCATGCTGGCCAAATTTCAAGAACCATTTGTGTCTTTTCGCTTAATGTTAATACACCTAACATTACTCGATATGATTTCCTGTAATTAATATGAAGGCTCAGATTCTATAAGAAACTAAAAACTCACACTTCCCATGACCGCGCATAGTGCTGACTGCTGAGCATCGTTTTGATGCCACGCAGGTCAATTCAATCAAGCTGACAGTTACAAAAAGCCTGAACTTATGGATGGGGTTTGGAGAAACGGGCTACAAATTCCTAAAGCTCAGAATTGCGTCCATAAATTAGGGGCTTCTCTTTTCATTAAAAGAGTTTAGGCTGTTAATCCCTTCATCATTATAATGCATGTAGTTCTCTCATGTCTGAGCACAATGGAAGAATGCATCTCTATTCTACGACATTATTGATGGAAAACAAAAAAGAAAGGTCTAAGGAGAACAAGAAAGAAGGAAAATCTTTCAAAGGTCAGCAAAGAACTCTTTTAGCCGAAAAAGGTTCACCTTTTCATACATCTTTATGGCTGGAGTGTTTGATGCTCGCACAAACAAATCAACAAAGTAAGCCTTATCACTGCAAAAGAGAAGTCCTTGTAATGTTAATAATGGAAAATGAAAGCACATGACCTCCAAATAGATACAGCTTATATTAAACCCCAAAATGAAAGAAAAAAATAACATTATTATTGTTTAGGAAGTGTAAAAAAAATAAGAATCTAAATAGACAGGTCCAGCTAACATTTTATCCAAGAAATAAATGAATACATACAAGCAAGCACAGTGTCTACTCTGTCTATTTTTCCCACAAAGGAAGAGAAACAGTGACAGGTGTTACAAACTCATATTCACCACTGAAACAAATAGAACAACCAAGTCCTCACTTGATTCAATCACCTAGTCAGTTTCCATATGATTTAATGCGGTAGGGAAAGAAACTCAGGGCTCGCGAGACAACATATCAAACATATGACTGGATTTGCTATCAATTCGAAATGCATAGAGCATAGGAAGAGTGCAGGATATGCTGAAAGGAATCTAGACCGGGACTTGACAGTATGTGACTTTAGCACTTACCATTGATTACTGCTTTTAGCCAAAATGAGGAGGGAGAGAAACCAATGTCAATGGAATCATTTCAAGAGAAAGTATCCGTTCCTTAGTTAAATAGTCATATAAATCACTGAGACCCAAAGAAACTGAACCGACAACTTTAACCTGCTAGATGACAAGGCTTCTATCAATGGTGAGAGAAGCCTAAACAGAAATCATCTTGTCTGTTTTATGTGTTGTCCAGTATTCATAGCTCAACTTGTATACTGTATCCCTCAACTGAAAAAGCAATTCAATGAATAATTAACTACTCCATGACCCTTCCCAAATGAGACTCCCCATCCATCGTTTGGCGCTAACAGAAGAAGTTCTAATGTCTCTTCATGGTTCACCAATCTGGGACCCCTCAAATGTTTCAGTGCCTCTTCGTTCATTCATCCTTGAGTTCCCATAACATAACAACTTTTTCACTATGGCTCAAATGACTTATGCAAAAGCAAATGGTAGCCGCACTACCTTCAAACAGCTGCCTGCTTAGTAAGGACAGGAGCTTACAAGACAATAATTACTAAATAGCACAGGCACAACACAAGTCCCACAGAGTCAAGCCAAAGGTTTTTGCATAAATCAAAACATGTAATACCTTTTAGACTGAACCACATACACTCTATGCAACAATAGAATAGGGAATAAAATAAAATGTTTCATTTTTCATTACATTGTACTCTCTACTATAATATAAAAATTTCCATTTCTTGTTATATCGTACTCTACACTCTAGCTGTCTTTTCTTTATTTTACTATCTGAGAGAGAGAACGAAAACAACACCCCCACATTACGCTATAAATCCCCTGGCGAGATTTAGGGAATTATTCACTTGACCTGTGCTGAAGCAACATTGGAGTTCAAGTGTAGGTACACTGAAACGCATATGCTCACGATTCATTGTCTATAAGGCTAAAGCATTTCTCTGGTCATTAATGAAAAGCTAGTTCACACAAATTCAGGGATGGAGAGAATTGACCATTCCTTAAATCAGGCTTTTCTGAACAAAAGGAACTGAACATGGATGGTATGAGATAAAATTGTGCATTTCTCTTACATCTTGTCACTATTTTCTTCCAGCAGATTCATCAGTTTCTTGGCCACCTGTTGCCTCCGGTACTCTGGAGCAACAGTTACAGCAGTTACATGTCCGTGCCAAGATTCACCCTGCCCTTCAACCTTCCCCATGACTACATCCATACAGAAAGGGGGGAAAAATGAAAGTTTTATCAGTTCATGCCCGGATAATATAAGGGAAAATTTTCAACGAAGACCGACAAAGAAGCTACAACAGAAGAGACAATGCTGGCGTAGAAGGAGGAAACACTGCAATCTTCATTCATAAGATTACCCTTGCTAGACTTGCTCGTCCTACTCTTGCCCGTCCATTGAAAATAAAAGCACGTAACTTAGATTCACGTCTCCATCAACAACATCAACATCAATAACACCTTTATCCCAAATTAGTTGGAGTCGGTGGTCGATGAACCCCAAAGATACACAAAATAAAAGCAAGATCGATTGAAAGAAGAGAGATAAATATGTAAAAATAAATAAACAAAGACAAAATATATATCTATATATGAGAAAAAGACTAAAAAAGGACCGTCAAGAACATGGAAATTTTGCCACTCTGCAATATTAATAGCCTTTAACTCCGCCTATATATTCTACATAGCCTGTCTCAAGCTAGGTAAGGAGGAGGGTTACGTTAGGCATAACGAGTCGGTTATAAAAAAAAAAAGCTACATTTATGAGATAAACCCTATTGATATTTCGTTGGAGCGTACCCTTCTTAGCGACGCGTTGCATCGGTGCTCGGGTGTAGCGAAAAATAAGCAAAGGTCTTTGCACCAAGATAGGTGGATGCAAGAGGTAAATAAGCTAGCCTTAGGCCATCATTCCCAGAGTGATGCGTCATTTCAGTACCCGAATGTGGTGATAAAAGAGTCAGGGTCCTCACACTTCTGTGGGCGAGTGTGGGGAGCAAGAAAAACCCAAGAGGTAGGGATTAGATTGGGGAGTTGGAATGTAGGAACCTTAAACGGGTAAATTGAGGGAATTGACAGATACTTTTGCTAGAAGAAAAGTGAATATTGCTCGCCTACAAGAGACTAAATGAAAAGGAGATAAGGCTAAGGAAATGAATGGCACCGGATTCAAGTTATGGTATACAGGCACAATAAAGATTATAAATGGAGTTGAGATTCTGATCGATAAAAATTTTAAGAATAGAGCTGTTGATGTTAAAAAAATAGGAGATAGGATTATTTTAGTTAAGCTAGTAGTAGGGGATTTGATTCTGAATATCCTTATTGCGTGTGCCCCTCAATTTGGACTGCAAGCGTCCGAGAAGAGCAGATTTTGGAAAAAGCTGAAAGAAATTTTAAGGCAGATACCACACGAGGAGAAGATATTCATAGGAGGAGATCTAAATGGACATATCGGTTAGAGTAGTGGACATTTTGACAGAGTTCATGAAGTTTTTGGATATGGGACTAGAAATGAGGCTGGCGAAGACATCTTGAGTGTGGCATTAGCTTATAATTTGATGTTGGCAAACACATTTTCTAGGAAAAGAGAATCACTTCTGATCACTTTTCACAGCGCTCAAAATTGTAGCCAGATTGATTTCTTTCTTGCCAGAAGAGAAGATAGAGCTTCGTATGTAGATTTTAAGGTATACCCTGGTGAATGTGTAGTTACACAACATAAGTTGGTGGTCTAAAAAGTTCGGTATAACAAAGTACAGAAGATGAAGAGAAGTGCGGAGCACCCCAGAGTAAGATGGTGGAAGTTACATCAGGAGAAACAAACAGAATTCAAGAAAAGAATGCTACAGGAAGGACCGTGGCGATTAGAAGCCGAAGTAAATATGATGCGGAAAAAGATGTTTAACTGCATCTAAACGGTGGTAAAAGGGGTGTTAGGGGAAAGTAGAGGGAATGGACATCAAACAAAGGAAACCTAGTGATAGAATGAAGAGGTGCAGGAGGCAATTAAACAGAAGGAGTGTTTCAGATGCCTACATAAATGTCCTAATGAAGAGAATTTGCAAAAGTTTAGATTGGGGAGAAAAAGTGCCAAGAAAGCTGTACGAGAGGCCAGAGACAAGGTTTTCACCGATATGTACAACAAACTTGGGAGCAAAGAAGGAGAAAAAGGCATCTATAGACTTGCAAAGTCAAGAGACAAGAAAAGTAAAGACTTGACACAGGTTAGAAAGAAGGAACTTCATATGTATGAGAATAAGGTTTCTGTCAATCAATTTAGATTTATGTCAGGAAAATCTAACATGGAGGCTATTTTCTTAATACGACAATTGATGGAGAGATATCGAGAAAGAAAGAAGGAACTTCATATGGTGTTTATTGATCTTGAGAAGGCGTATGATAGGTTCCAAGGAAGGTTTTGTGGTGGATTCTTGAGAAGAACAAAATACCTTTAAAGTATGTCGAGGCAATCAAGGATATGTATGACGGTGTTACTACATGTGTGAAGACTTGTAATAACACATCAAGTTATTTTTCAATCACAGTAGGCTTATACAAAGGTTCTGCTTTGAGCCCTTACCTTTTTACCAGGTTATGGATGAGCTAACAAGAGATATTCAAGATGAGGTGCCGTGGTGTATGCTATTTGCAGACGATATCGTGCTTATTGATGAGACCAGGGCTGGGGTTAACGCTAAGTTAGAAGTATGGAGAAGTATATTAAAGTCTAAGAATTTACGCTAAGTGGAAGTAAGACAAAATATTTAAAGTGTGAGTTTGACACGACAGGAAGAAGGGATCAAGAAGCCGTAAATATACTCTAACAGGAAACACCAAAGAAAGATACATTTAGATATCCGGGATCAATATTGCGAAAAGAAAGAGATTGATGATGATGTAAGCCAATGTAATCAGAGCAAGTTGGATGAAATAGTGCAGTGAATCGGGATTTTTGTGTGACAACAAAATTCTTCTTAGGTTAAAAGGAAAATTTTATAGAATAGCAGTCAAACCTGCCATGTTATACGGAGCTGAATGTTGGCCAGCACAAAGGAAACATGAGCATAAAATGGGAGTAGCGAAAATGAGGATGTTAAGGTAGATGTGTGGTCATACAAGAATGTATAAGATAAGAAATAAAGAGATTCGACGAAAAGTTGGAGTAAAACCGATGGCGGAAAAGATGAGAGAGCATAGATTGAAATGATTTGGACATATACTCCGAAGGCCCTTAGATGTACTGGTACGATCAGAAGTTTGCTATCGAGAACATAACACGAAGAAAGCAAGAGGTCGGCCGAAACTTACTTGAGAGAAAGCAGTACAACAAAATTTAATAAAGTGAAAAATAGATTGACGTACGGTTTGTCTTAGGACGGAATGGAAGAAGTCTATTAGTGTTGTGGAGCGGTAGTGTATAGATAGATAGATATATATATTTACTTATTTATTTTGACACATTTATCTATTTTTCCTTCTTTGATTCTGCTTTTATTTTTATGATTCCTTAGGGTTCATCGATCGCCGACCCCAATTAATAGCCTTTCTCTACTCTATCCTAAGACAAACCGTACACCAATCTATTTCCCGCGCCATTAAATCTTATTATACTACTTTTCCCCAAGTAAGTTTCGGCCAACCTCTTCATTTCTTCGTGTTATGGTCTCTGTAGCAAACTTCTGTTCTTACCGGAGCATCTATGGATCTCTGAAGAATATACCCAAACCATCTCAATCCATGTTCTCTCATCTTTTCTGCCAACGGCTCTACTCCAACTTTTCGTCGAATATCTTTATTCCTTATCTTATACATCCTTATATGACCACATATCCATCTTAACACCCTTATTTCATCTATTCTCATTTTATGCTCATGTTGACTCTGTGCTGGCCAACATTCAACCCGTATAGCATGGCAGGTCTTACTACCGTTCTATAAAATTTTCCTTTTAACCTAAGAGGAATTTTGCGACCACACAAAAATCCTGATACACTACACCATTTCATCCAATCTACTCTGATTCTATGGCTTACATCTTCGTCAATCTCTCCCCATTTTGCAATATTGATCTTAAATATCTAAAAATATCTTTCTTAGATACCTCCTGTCCGAGCATATTGACAGCTTCTTGATCTCCTCTTCCTACCGTGTCGTACTCACACTTCAAATATTCGGTTTTACTTCGACTTAACATGAATACTTTGCCCTCCGACGTGCTTTTTCATGCTTCTAATTTAGCGTTAACCATGAACTTGATCTTATCACTAAGCATAATATCGTCTGCAAAAAACATATACCATGGCACCTCATCTTGGATAACTTTTGTTAGCTATATGGGAATTTTAAACAATTCTCTCCAATTAACAAGCTTCAATCAAACTTCTGATGACTTTAAATGAACAATTGCACGGCACATGTTCTATTGACAAGAAATCCCATATAACAGCACGGCAACTATATCATTACATCTTAGTCCTAGCTTCCAAAACTCCTATCCCTCTACCCTACGGCATCAAGTGGGCAAATGCTAATTTCTTGCACCCATTACTACTTTATCATCTATACTATAATCTCTACTAATGTCAGGTCCCATTGCTCTGGGAACACATAATATGCTTCTGTGGGTGTCAGAAAGAAAGACATGGAGATGGAAAATAAAAGGAACGAACAAAACCCCTCCCACAGTTTGAACTACAAGTACACGGTAAGAAAATGCAAAGTTCTCGCTTGGAAACCCAAATTTTGTAAGCCGACATACACTCCGATAAGCCCACGAAAAAAGGGGTTCTTTCTCCATGTGCACGAAATTATGCAGCGCAATCTCCGCAGGCAATAAAATACGGAAGCGAGAAATGAAATCATATGAACCGACAGGGACATCCATAGAACCTAAAAACAAAATAAAACTCCAGCTCACTCACTGTAACCCATGATTCGCTTGCCGGGACCTTCAGCGACGTGGAAGTAATCGGGCCATCTCGCCAAGTAGGTCATGTAGAACGACATGTTGAACTGCGGGGGTACAAAAAGAAGGCCAAAAAAAAAAAATCAATCCTCAGAGCCTGTCCTGCGGCTGAACTGACGAAGTTGGAATCAGGGAAGAATTGGGGAAGAAGCAGAGCTCACGGTTTCGGTAAGGTGGTCGAGATTCACGGACGCGAAGCGAAGGAGGTCGTTGCAGCAGAATCTGCGTATCGTCGTCATCTTTCCTTAGGCCTTGGGACTCTCCCGATCGACAGCACCAGAGCACTCAGGATTTCAAAGATCTTTCGAATCAAGTGGGTTTTTGCTTTTTAGCCTAGTGCTCTGTAATCCGGTTTGAGCAAAGCAAAAACATGAACCCGGTTTAACCTTATCCTTATCCCATTTTTACCGCAAGAAAAAAACAATTCCATTTTAATATTCTGGAAATATGATTCAATTAATACCGAAAATTTAAAACAAGGAGATCATTCAATTTTTCTCTTTTTCATTTTTATTTCTTATACATGAACCGGACCGGACGTAATGACATACGAGTCGGTCTTGCGATTGGTAATCCGAGCTAAACTCTGACCTGGACCGGTACTAATTGACCGGATTACCAATACCTCTCGGTTCAGTAAATCCTTCTTTCTTCTCGTCTTCCTCCTCATCCTCTTCCCGTCAAATCTCGAAGCCGAAACGAAACCCTAGGATGGACATCCTCAAGCAAGAACTCCTCAAGAAGCGCCAAACCCTCGCCGAAGAAACCGGCGGTCGGCGCATCTTCAAGCGCTCCGAGATCGAGCAGAAGCAAATCCAGAAGCTCCGCGAGCAGGAGAAGCGCGAGCTCGAGGCTAAATCCCACCGCCAATCCTCCTCCTCATCCGACGCCGCCTCCAAGCCCAATCCCTCCCCCTCGGTCTCCGCCTCCTCCTCGGCCGCGTCCGCTTCCGCCGCCGCGTCGTCCAAATCTCTTACCCACGAGCAGAACATCGACAACATGGTCCTGCCGAGGCAGGAAGTGATCCGCCGCCTCCGGTTCCTGAAACAGCCGATCACGCTCTTTGGCGAGGACGACGACGCTAGGCTCGACCGGCTCAAGTACGTCCTCAAGGCGGGGCTGTTCGAGGTCGACAGCGACATGACGGAAGGTCAGACGAACGACTTCCTCCGCGACATCGTTGAGCTGAGGAAGCGGCAGAAGAGCGGGATGATGGGCGACAGGAAGAGGAAGGAGAGAGAGGACGGCGCAGGGGAGGACGGAGAGGGCAGGAGGGGTGAGGATGAGCTGAGTGGTGATGGAGGGTCGAGCGGAGTCGATGCCGATAAGGATTTGAAGCGGATGAAGGCGAATTTCGATGAGTTGTGCGAGGAGGATAAGATATTGGTGTTTTTCAAGAGGTTGTTGAATGAGTGGAAGCAGGAGTTGGATGAGATGCAGGAAGCGGAGAAGCGGACGGCGAAGGGGAAGTCAATGGTGGCGACTTTCAAGCAGTGTGCGAGGTACCTGAATCCGCTGTTCAAATTTTGCAGGAAGAAGGTGAGGTTTCTGTTCCTGAAGATATTGTCATGACTAGATTTCTACTGTCTATTTTTCTTATTGTTAAGGCAAAAGGGGAAGTTGATGTCTGTTTTCACTTATCGTGATCTGCTTATTGGGAAAAACTTATTGTGATCCTGATACCAGTCGATTGATTGACTTGCTCGAAGTGTAGACGCGTGGATGTTTGTTCTTATCTCTTGCTACCTTGCTGCTCTTTGTTGGAAGTTTAAGTGTTACATCCATGTGGTGTGACCTGAACAATGGGAAGAAATTTGTCAATCTCAAAACTCACTGAAAACTAAGGGAGATGGATCTAGTTTCATTCACTAGTGTGATAGATGAGTTTATTCGTGCTAACTCCTTTGTTGGTTTTCCGATTGATTGTCGGTCTGAGAGTGTTACGAGAGAATGTAATAATTCTCTGCCATTAGCAGAATAGTTTCTGTGAGGAGATTAATCCTTTATGAGTACTCTTGGTGCTTGAAATGTGTGTTCCAAATGTTGTCATGCCTGTTTGCTTCTATCTTCTTATCTGGATTTCTTACATTTCAAGTGTCTTAACAAGAGTTTCAGTCCTCCTTTTTGGGTAAGATATGGAAGAAATAGATGAGAATTGAACCCATTCCTCTTATCTTGAGGAAATGGACATCCTTCATCCAAGCCCTTGTGCTTGAGTATCAGCCTTTTTTTACTCTGAATGAATAAGGAGGCGATGGCAGAATCCCTCACCAATCTCGTCCACAATATTCCCCATACTGTATAGCGCAATTTCCTAACATGGAAAATCTTGTGTCGAGACTATTGTATCATTTGGATGGGATTGCTAGGAATTTTCATTTTGTTCAATGGTTATGTTACACCTGTCCTTGCCTGAAAATATATCTTTAGGTTGATGCTTATATGACGTGGAGCTTTGACATTACACACCTCTCCTCTTCCTTGAGGTTACTGGCATTGCCCTCTCACGCTAGTAGCAGTGAAAATAATTTCCTTTATGCAAAGATTCAATTTCACTCAGGTTAACTAGCTGATATTTTCTTAGTTCTGTGCGTCAGCTATCTTCATTTAAATTTATATATATAGCAGCTCTCAGAAAAGTGAACTTTCTTCCTTCATTATTGTCGATACATTCGAAATCTGAATCTTGTTATGGGACTTATATTGGTCGGCGTCATTTGTATATTTTGGAGTTGAAGGAACTGGGATTGAATATTTTTTAGATTTGGAGTAGTTAAAGGAGGAGGGTTACGTCAGGTGAAGCGAGCCGGTTATAAAAAAAAGAGCTACCTTTATGAGATGAACCCTATTGATATGCCGTTAGAGCGTACCCTTCTTAGCGACGCGTTGCATCGGCGCCCGGGTGTAGCGAAAAATGAGCAAGGGTCTTTGCACCAAAATAGGTGGGTGCAAGGGGTAAGGAAGCTAGCCTTGGGCCATCATTCCCAGAGTAATGCGCCACACCGATGCCCGGATGTGGTGATAAATGAGCAAGGGTCCTCACACTTCCGTGGGCGAGTGTGGGGGGCAAGAAAAGCAGAGGGGGTAGGGATTAGATTGGGGAGTTGGAATGTAGGAATCTTAACAGGTAAATTAAGGGAATTGACAGGTATTTTTGCTAAAAGAAAAGTGAATATTGCTTGCTTACAAGAGACTAAATGGAAAGGAGAGAAGGCTAAGGAAGTGGATGGCACCGGATTTAAGCTATGGTATACAGTCACAACAAAGAGCATAAATGGAGTTGAGATTCTGATCGATAAAAATTTCAATGATAGAGTTGTTGATTTTAAAAGAATAGGAGATAGGATTATTTTAGTTAAGTTAGTAGTGGGGGAGTTAATTCTGAATATACTTAGTGTGTATGCCCCTCAAGTTGGACTGCAAGCGTCCGAGAAGAGCAGATTTTGGGAAGAGCTGGAAGAGATTTTATGGCAGATACCACACGAGGAGAATGTATTCATAGGAGTAGATCTAAATGGACATGTCGGTTAGAGTAGTGGATGTTTTGACAAATTTCATGGAGGTTTTGGATATGAGACTAGAAATGAGGCTAGCAAAGACATCTTGAATGTGGCATTAGCTTATGATTTGATGTTGGCAAACACCTTCTTTAGGAAAAGAGAATCACATCTGATCACTTTTCGCAGCGGTCGAAATTGTAGCCAGATTGATTTCTTTCTTACCAGAAAAGAAGATATAGCTTCGTATGTAGATTGTAAGGTATACCCTGATGAATGTGTAGTTACACAACATAAGTTGGCGGTCTTAGAAGTTCAGTATAACAAAATACGGAAGATGAAGAGAAGTGCGCAGCACCTCAGAGTAAGATAGTGGAAGTTACATAAGGAAAAACAAACAGAATTCAAGAAAAGAATGCTACAGGAAGGACCGTGGCGACTGGAAGGCGAAGTAAATATGATGTGGAAGGAGATGTCTAACTGCATCCAAACAGTGGCAAAAGGGGTGTTAGGAGAAAGTGGGGGGAATGTACATCAAACAAAGGAAACCTAGTAGTAGAATGAAGAGGTGCAGGACGTAATTAAGCAAAATGAGTGTTTCAGATGCCTACATAATGTTCTAACGAAGAGAATTTGCAAAAGTTTAGATTGGCGAGAAAAAGTACCAAGAAAGCTGTACCAGAGGCCAGAGGCAAGGTTTTCATCGATATGTACAACAAACTTGGGAGTAAAGAAGGAGAAAAGGGCATCCATAGACTTGCGAAGTCAAGAGACAAGAAAATTAAAGACTTGACGCAAGTTAGATGTATTAAAGATGAAAATCAAACACTCTTGATAAGATATGAAGACGTTAAGGGCAGGTGGATGAGTTATTTTAACGAACTTTTTAATGGGGAGAGCGATAGAAGTGAGGTGGATATGGAAGATGCTTCTGATTCAAATAAAAGGTTTGTGCGTAGAGTTAAAGTACAAGAAGTTAGGGAGTCATTAAAAAAAGATGAAGATTAGTAAAGTTTTGGGACCCGATGGTATTCCTATTGAAGTGTGGAGATGCTTAGGGGATGTAGCAATAATTTGGTTGACTAGTCTTTTTAACAAGATTCTTCATACTAATAAAATGCCTGATGAATAGAGAAAGAGTATACTTGTGCCTATATACAAGAACAAGGGGGATATCCAGAATTATTCTAACGATAGAGGCATCAAGCTTATGAACCATACAATGAAGCTGTATGAGAGAGTTATTGAGTATCGTTTGAGAATAGTGATCAAGGTTTCTGTCAATCAATTTGGATTTATGCTAGGAAGATCTACTATGAAGGCTATTTTCTTAATACAACAATTGATGGAGAGATATCGAGAAAGAAAGAAGGACCTCCATATGGTGTTTATTGATCTCGAGAAAGCGTATGACAGGGTTCCAAGTAAAGTTTTGTGGTAGATTCTTGAGAAGAAAAAAGTACCTTCAAAGTATGTCGACGCAATTAAGGGCATGTATGACGGTGCTACTACATGTGTGAAGACTTGTAATGGCACATTAAGTTATTTTTCAATCACAGTATGCTTACACCAAGGCTTTGCTTTGAACCCTTACCTTTTTGTCCTGGTTATGGATAAGCTAACAAAAGATATTCAAGATGAGGTGCCGTGGTGTATGCTATTTGCAGACGATATCGTTCTTATTGATGAGACTAAGGCTGGGGTTAACGCTAAGTTAGAAATATGAAGAACCACGTTAGAGTCTAAAGGATTTACGCTAAGTCGAAGTAAGACGGAATATTTGAAGTGTGCGTTTGACATAGCAGGAAGAGAGGACAAGAAGCCGTAAATATACTCGGATAGGAGGTACCCAAGAAAAATACATTTAGATATTTGGGATCAATATTGTAAAAGGAGGAAGAGATTGACGATGATGTAAGCCATAGAATCAGAGCAGGTTGGATGAAATGGCGCAGTGCATCAGGATTTTTGTGTGATCGCAAAATTTCTCTTAAGTTAAAAGAAAAATTTTATAAAACAGTAGTCAAACCTACCATGTTGTACGGAGCTGAATGTTGGCCAGCACAAAGTAAACATGAGCATAAAATGGGAGTAGCGAAAATGAGGATGTGAAGGTGGATGTGTGGTCATACAAAGATGGATAAGATAAGGAATGAAGAGATTCGACGAAAAGTTGGAGTAGAACGGATGGCGGAAAAAATGAGAGAGCATAGATTGAGATGGTTTGGGCATATCCTCCGAAGGCCCTTAGCGCACCAGTACGAACAGATGTTTGCTATCAATAGCATAACACGTAAAAAGCAAGAGGTCGGCCGAAACTTAATTGGAGAAAAGCAGTAAAACAAGATTTAATGGAGTAGGAAATAGATTGGCGTACGGTTTGTCTTAAAACGGAGTGGAGGAAGGCTATTAGTGTTGTGGAAGGATAATGTATAGATAGATAGATATATATATATATATATATTTATTTTTACATATTTATCTCTTTATACTCTCTTGATTCTGCTTTTATTTTTAAGATTCTTTGGGTTCATCGACCGCCGACCCCAATTAATTTGGGATAAAAGTGTTGTTGATGTTGATGTTAATGTTGGAGCAGTTCGTATTGCTGAGTGTGGATATGGTAATTGAGTGAGCAGATATTGATAAGTCAGATGGTCATACCATAATGAACTAATTTTTTCTCTTCCTCTTATATTGGTCGACAATGAATAGATAATCTGTGTCTTGTGTTTGTGACTGGACACTTCTTTGTAGCTCTCTCTTGTTTGCTATTTATGAGTGGACAAATCGATGAACTCATCCTGATTGCATCTCTTGTTATCTATATCTGCAGATTCTCCCTGATGATATCCGGCAAGCATTGATGATAGTTGTTGATTGTTGCATTAAGCGAGACTACCTAGCAGGAATGGATCATTACATAAAATTGGCCATCGGAAATGCACCCTGGCCTATTGGTGTTACTATGGTTGGTATCCACGAACGTTCAGCTCGTGAGAAGATCTACACGAACAGTGTGGCCCATATAATGAATGACGAGACAACCCGTAAGTACCTGCAATCAGTCAAGAGATTGATGACATTCTGCCAGCGGCGATACCCAACCATGCCTTCGAAAGCTGTTGAGTTCAACAGCTTGGCCAATGGTAGCGATTTGCAGTCATTGCTGGCTGAAGAGAGGGCTCCTGCCGGCAATCAAGCTGCTGAGGAAAAGCTCCGGTTGATGCCAGCACCATGGGAAAGCTAGTTCAATCTCGTGTATGATGCTTGATCTGAAGGTTATGTTCCGGTTTGTCTGATTCCTTGCAAATTTGTAACCTTAGCTAGCAATGCTGTAGATACTTTATCGACTGGATTTAATCCTGGATAAAGCGAGGCTTTGGAAACTGCTACGGATTGAAAAGCCTTAATTGTAATCCAGATGAGTTTGTACTTCTCATGCTATTGCAGTAAAAAAAGTTGTACTTCTTATGTTCCGGTTTAAGTCTTCCTTACCGATCTGGTCAAGACCAAGGGCTGGGGGCACTTGATAATTTCTTTTTCTTAACCTGTTCTTAACATGCTACATCTGAGTTTGTTCCAAACTTGAAATCTCATTCTTATTGAGGTGCCAATTTGGCTAATAAATGGAGTAAAGTAGCATTTTTTTAACTGCGTGATGGAGCAGTAATGCGGCCATCAGGACACAGGAGCAGAATAGCGCAGATCAAGTGAGGGCAAACCTACCTAGTCTTGCCAGAGTCGACCTCCATAGCGAGGCAGATCTATCCTTTTGCGATCTGCCCTCGCCTTCCTGAGTCGACGAGAACAAATGAGGGGAGCATGGATCCGACATGCCCAAGTAGCGCCTGATGACTTGGAAAACCAGGCTTACCCTCTCTCAAAGAGATTAATTTCTAAGGACAGTAGGTCGAATCACATTCTCGTCGCCAACAGCAAACAGTACTACTACCACGCCTAATTCCTCGTGTGAGATGTGCAGATCATTCGTCACAGTAATTGGTTGTGGCTTGCCATGGTCATGGTCAGAAAAGCGTTTTCAGCTCGATAAGTTGTGCACATAAGGCTAGCCGCCCTTTTAAACATCCTGCAAGATTCTGAAATTCTTAGTACAAACATTCTAACGCTGCTCCCAAGACGTAGTTGATCCTCATAGATCTCCGACACTTCATGCCAACGTGACAAAATCTCACTTTTTGGCGTACATACATGCATGAGAAGGAAATTATTGTACCTGTGGCACTCTTCTCGACCCAGTTTCCACGACGCCCTCTCGCCGGCTATTTTGTTACTCCCTCGTGTTCTTGAACCATGCTCGCCGCTCCCTTGGGATTTCCATGAATGTCCAACGCTTGCCCGATTAAAACATGCCACATTGATTGATGCTTCTCTCGATCAGAACTGTACATCAATGTCCAGTCACTTGCGCTCTCCCCAACAAGTGTGGCATCCCGAGCCAACTACTACTTTTCTCAAAGCACTCTCTTTAAGGCGTTAGTGATCACAATTGCCCTGCCACCTTAGACTTTTGTGACAATGTTAGCGACGGCAACCATCACCGTCGCCATGAAAAATCGACTGTGGAAGTCCTTCTATCTCTCTCTTTAATTTTCTTTAATTGTCTTGTAATTTTTTTTTTCTTTTTAAAACTAAATTTATTTTGATTTTCATAAATTAAAAAAAAAATCCCTTTCATGTATTTGTTATGATGGATAGGTTTCCCCTCTAGATGGTGGTTGGAGCGGAAATCCGCCCTCAAATGCTATAAACGTATTCAAGCCATCAGCGAAATGGATGCAAAGTGGGAGCGAATTATCACACTTTGAACAATTGATTTGTTAGCGAAGCACGTTTCGGGTGAATTTCACCCCGAACACGGTTTAAAAAAAAATCATAACTACATAAGCCTGCATGTATGTTTTTGGCTCTATCTTTTGCTAAACCTAAGAGGGGAAAAAAAATGCAAGTTAGGAATAAAAGCTCTCGATTAATCACCTTCGGCCAACGGCATAAACCCGGCGGTCTGGGTGAAAATTGGCTGCAATGAACCATACAACCCAGGTAAGGAAAAATGATTGTTAGCGACATTGCAACTTACTTCTAAAGATCTAAAGGATGATGCAAAACTGAATAGGAATTTGAGGACCATATGAAACTTCGAGGCCAGCATCAGATCCTGTTCAATTTGAAACCGATTGGAAACAATTTAAAGGTGGTCAATTCGATTCCGAGTTGACTTTAGGGAGGGATGCAATGTTGAAGATTATGGTTTGAGAGAATAGAAACGATTTTGTCTACCTGAAGTATTACACCAAGAGACGTCAAGTTTGGAACGCTCAACAATGTTACCTCCAGCGTAAAAAACCCTAGAGTTATATGCAAATTATGAACTCCAGCTCATATGGACCCAAATAACCATACTATCACTTATTGAGCTTGTATGTGAACATATTATATGGATTACATTAACAATATATTCAACAATCTCCTCTTATGTTCACCATACAGCATAATCCAATACGGTAGTCAGTGTAATGTTCAAACAAATATAAATCATCCACATTCAGTTCAAAACAATCAACTTCGATCGGTCAAAGAGTTTTAGCAGTAAAATGTTAAACCCAATCATTATTTGTAATCCAAATAAGTGAACCATCCTAATCATGAATCTGTTTACAACCAATATATGCATAACAGTCAAGTATAAGTAGGCCAGTCAAAATAGTCCAAAGCCTTACAAATATAAGAAACTAGCATAATAATGTTTACAAAATAAAAATATCAAAATGTAAGTCTCAAATAAATGGACTCCATCAAAATGGGCAATAGCAGGTGAACTGTCAAGTTCCCACACGCACAAAATGATATATTCATCAATCAAGTAGGTCATCCTGATCAAGATTCCGATTATTAAGCTCTCCTCCATCTTTGTCATCCCCTATAGAATGTCAAATATGAATTTCATATTATCATGAATTCAATCATTTGAACAATCTACTAAAAGTGTCTAGTTCTACCAAAAGAATATAGCAACATAATAGTAGGAAGAGAAAAACATATATTAATGTCATAAAGCATAAAAATATTATGTTCATAGGCATCAAGCCAGTTTCATAAATTATGAACATGGCCTAAATAGTTTAATTCACAAAGAGCCATCAACTTAAGCTTATTTGTAAGAGAATGATCATTGTCTAATTTCAAAGAACAAGACCAATAGTTAAATCACCTACAATAACCTAGTCATATAATGTCAAGTTTCAATTAAGAACAAGACCAACATGCTTCTAATGCAACCAACTATTTCTATGTTCCAATTTGGAATGTCACAATTACTAATTTCTTAAAGTCAAATAATCTCACATCAAGTTTGGAATGAGATCATTTAACCAAAAGGATAGTCCAACCTAGTTGGATTGTATCATCAAGTTTGGAATGACACAAGCTTCCCAGATAGAACTTTTGAATTAGGTTAAAGTCATCTTCACTAAGTTTGGAATGAGACAACTTACCATTTTCAAATTCATCAGCAACCATGAACATCAATGAAACACATAAACCGTTCTTATCATTTTGGCCAACAAAAGAAAATTCAATAATTCAAAACCCATAATTAGAAAGTAAGTAAATGGTAATTAAGATTGGTCTACACAGTCTTTAACCTCATTTCCCCAACTGTTTTGAATAATCAATCTTTAGGCATACCTTTTATGAGAGCATCTGCCATGTTATCCTTCGATCTCACATCGATCAAAGTGATAACTCATTGTTCTCTCAGATAATTCAACAACGCATATCTCAGTCTGACATGTCTTCTCTTTGAATTAAAGAGAGCATTCTTGACGACCTGGACAGCTGCTTGATTATCACAGAACAAGCTTAAAGATTAATTTTTAACCGAGTCAAAGGAATATCCATAATCAGATTCTTTATCCATTTTGCCTCATCGCCGGCTGAAGCTAAAGCAAAAAATTCTAATTCCATAGACGACAATGCAATACAAGTCTGTCTTTTAGATTTCCAAGTAATAGCAGCTCTACCCAAAGTGAATATATATCCACTTGTGGACTTACTATTTCTAATCTCTAAGCACCATGATGCATTAGAATATACATCCACAGTTAGAGGAAAACCAGAGTAACATCAAACATGATCTTTAGTACCTTTAAGGTATCTCATTAGCCTACTGAGGGCATCCCAATGCTCTTTACTAGGATTACTAGTAAAACGACTCTGCATGCCAACTGTAAAAGCTATTTCAGGTCTAGTGCAGTTCATAGCATACATGAGACAACCAATCAGTTTCGAGTACTTTAATTAATCCACGTCGATCCCTTCATTGGGACTTAGTCTTTTATTATAATCACATGGTGTCTCAGTCAGTTTACACTCATTGTATCCCCAGGTAGAAAGTAGTTGCTCAATATAATGAGTCTGGCTAAGGGAGATGACTTGCCTTTCAAAACTTACTTTCATATCAAGAATGGTATTAGTAATACTAAGATCTTTCATGTCAAATTATTTAGCTAAAGTAGCTTTCACGTCACTCACTATAGAATGATCGGAGCCAAGAATTAACATGCCATCAATATATAAGCAAATGATGATTATCTTATTTGACATAGAACGATGGTAAAGGCATTTATCTGAGTAACTAGATTGAAAGCTATAACTCTTTACCACTTTGTCAAACTTAAGATGCCACATCTTAGGTGCATGTTTAAGACCATACAAAGATTTGATGAATTTATAAACTTTGTCCTCAATGCCTTTCATGACATACCATTCCGGTTGTTCCAGGTAGATTTCCTCATTTAACTCTTCATTGAGGAAAGCTACATTTACATTCATTTGATGCATTATAAAGTGTTCAATAGATGCTAAAGTAAGAAGAATTCTTATAGTTGATATATGACACACAGGTGAATAAATATCAAAATAATCCGTTCTACTCTGTTGTTTATAGCCTTTAGCTACTAAACATGCTTTGTATCTGGCTATTGATCCATCACTATTCAGTTTCTTTTTCAGTACCCACTTACAGCCTATAGTCTTAGCCCCATCTGGCAAATTGACTAGCTGCCAAGTGTGGTTCTGCAGCAAAGAGCTCATTTCATCATCTATGGTTTCTGCCCACAATAAAGATTCCCTAGATCTCATTGATTCTTAATAGGAGAATGGATCATCCTCTAGATGGTAAGTAACAAAGTTTTCACCATAACTTTTGGGAACTCTCTCTCTTGAAGATACTCTAACCGGAACTGATTCAACAGCGAGCTGTGTGGAATTAGTGTCAGAAGGACATGCTTCAAATTCTACATGAGACTCTGAAATCATATTTGTATGTCCAGCAACATTCAAGCCATGATCTCTAAGAAACTTGTTTTCAAAAAATTTCGCATCTCTAAATTCTATCACTGTATTAGTAGACATATCCAAAAATCTATTTGTAGTACTATCTTCTGCACTACCTAGATATACATGAGTAATTGTTCTAAGTCCCACCTTAGGCCTCTTAGGATCTTGTATTCTAACATAAGCAACACAGCCCCAAGTCTTAAGAGTATCATACCTACAATGATGCTTATGTCATATCTCATAAGGTGTCATAGACAACTTAGAGTGAGGCAACATGTTCAAGATGTGATTAGCAGTTAGAACTACTTCTCCCCGGTAGGAGGAAGGCATGCCAGCTGTAAATAACATGGAATTTAACATTTCAATTAGCGTTCTATTTTTACACTCGGCAACACCATTTGATAGGGGTGAGTAAGGAGCAATGGTTTTAAGTATTATCTCTTTTAAAGCACAAAATTTCTTGAACCCTATCATTGTATATTCACCTTCTCTATCACTCATAAACCTCTTAATTTTCAAGTTGAGTTGATTTTATATTCTAGACTTGAAAATCTTAAACTTTTCAAAAGCCTCATCTTTCGATTTCAACAAATAAACATGACAATATCTAGAAAAATCGTCTATGAACGTTATTAAGTGCTTCCGACCACCTCTAATAATGTAATTTCTAAAGTCACAAAGGTCAGAATGTATTAGCTCAAGAAGTTGTGCGCTTTTAGAAACCGACTTAAAAGGTTTTCTAGTAATCTTAGCCTGTGCGCACACTTCACATTTGTCAAATCGAATAGTAGTATCCAATGGAATGTTGTGAGTTTTAGCAAGATGTTACATTTTCCTGTAGTTTACATGTCCAAGTCTATTGTGTAACAACTTTGGATCAATCAAAATAGAGCTCACATGGTTTATGCTATCAGTATCTAAACTCAACCTATATATACCATTAACCATGAATGCACGACCAAAATAACATGAGTTAACAGATATAGTTACTTTACCATTCATAGTTGAAAATGACATACCAGTTTTATCAAGTAAACTCATAGATATCAAATTCTTTTTAAGTAAATGTAATACTGTAACATGTTTCAGAGTTAGTAATTTACCTGAAGAAAGCACCAAATTTGTATTTCCAGCATGAGTTACCTCTGCCCACCACCATTGCAATTTTCCACAGTGTCTTTCACTTCTATGACCTTAGTGAGTAAGTTTTTGTCATTTGTAGCATGACAAGTAGCGCTACTATTCAACCACCACTTAGAAGAGATGCTGATCTTTCCATTCTTCATTATTTCAATGGATGCTTGAGGTTCAGACTCATTAACTAGTACATTGGCCTCATTTTGTGGTGTGTCATTCTTTAGTTTCTTTTTGGTAGCTTATATTCTACAGCCCAGTGACCTCACTTTCCACAATTATGGCACTTGTCATTCTTCTTCCTTTTGGAGATAGTCTTTTTGGCCTCTAACTGCGAAGAGGATTCACCTTTTGGTGACTTGGACTTTTTATGAGCTTTGTTGAAGTGTAAAACAAAGTTGACAATTGACTTTTGTTGACCTACTTGTTCCAAACTCTTTCTAGTAATATTTTGATCCTCAATGTGTAAATATCTCTTTAATTCATCCAGTCACATTTGTTCCTTCTGTCTATGCATTTCGGTCTTAAAAGAACTCCATTCAATAGGTAGCTTACTCAACACAAGACCAATAAAGAGATTATCAGACATATCATAGTTATCCTCTTTCAACTTGTTACTCATATTCTCAAGTTCAATTAACTGAGAGATGATACTCGAATTCATATTGAATTTAAAGTCAAAGAACTTCTCCACTAGAAGAATTTTAGAGATCCCCTCTTGTTTTTAGAACTAAGCATTCAAGTGATCCCATATATCTTTCGCCGTCTTATATCCACTATAAGTCATAGCTAGATGAGGATTTAGAGAGGTCAACATGTAATCTCTACAAAAATCTTCATCTTTGCTCCATTGATATTCATCCACATTTTCAGTGGTAAATGCCAAATCACTTAATACAATATAGAATATTTTGCGTTCTTTCATGTCAAATTGAACGTGCAATTTCCAACCATGAAATTCAGTAACATCAAATGATTGCAGCTTTATAATATCATAGAAACTATGTTTTACCATTCCAATCAGAGCAAAGAGTTAGAAAAAGTGCACCTTGGAGTCCTCGGAGTTCACAAAGTCGAATAACGCCTCTAACATTGGTCAAACTATTCTATATAGATGAAATTTGCCAAAAATTGACGCCAAAAATGAGTCTGGAGCGCCCAAAAACCTTAAGATATACTGCCCTTGCTGTTGGAAATTCTCCAAAAAGGTCGAAAATATGCCTAAATACGTTTGAAATAGGCAGTAAATATGCTGGACGCGGTGCTACAGTAACCTGTATGCTACAGTACCGCTACGCTACAGTGATTCTTTCAACGGTTATATCTCCGTCGTCCAACCTCCATTCGACGTGAGTGACCACTCAAAACGCTCGTATCGGCGAGACGAACAAAACCCAAGTGGTCTCACCATCTGAAATTGGCTATAATTTCTGAATTCTTGATTCAAAAACTTCGGCACTCGTATCTTTAAACTCAAATCCTGCCCAAACCAACCGTCGAAATAGAAAGTAACTTGTACCTGTGAGTTCGTCTCGACGATATCTTCAAGTAAACACCTTGCTCGCTCAAATCCGACATACGAAGATAATATTTCAAGATTGTCGGAGGTTAGGGTTTGAGATAGTAGAAATAGTTTTGTCTGCTTGAAGTATTACACAAAGACGTCGAGTTTAGAACGCTCAACATTGTTACCTTAAGCATAGAGTTATATGTAAGCTATGGGCTTCAGCCCATATGGACCTAAATAACCATGCTTTCACCTATTAGGCTTGTATGTGAACATATTATACGGATTATATTAACAAGACATCCAACATGCAATTCCAGATTTCAAAGCTGAAATCGCCAAATTGTATCCCGAAATCGATTTATTACGGCCTTAGAGGTTATCTCATTCTTAGGGAGTAAAATTTGTTTCTACCCCTGGTAACTCCAACGGTGAAGCCGTCGTTGGCATCCACCTTGTGGTGGTCAAGCGGACTTGTCATGGTGGTCGCCTTAGATTTGACCTCTCAATCCCCGTTCGTTCGCTTCTCCCTCACTTTCTCTATTTCTGCCTTCCCATCTCAAGTTCGTGTCTCCTTCTATATCTGTCACGGTGGTATGCGGTGATGGTCGATGGGTGGATCATCACAAGTGCAGTGGGCTCGGCGATGGCCGACCAGTCAATGCTACAAGCCCTAAGCATGTACCTGGTATTTTTAGGCTACGTTTTGTTACACAGAAAATGAGTATTTTAACAACATTTTCTTAAAAATATGATTTTTATCTCTTACAAAAAAATGAATAAACTAAAAAATTGTCATCATAAGTTCATATATAAAATATTGTCATTAATAATTTTTTCAATGACGAATTAATTCAAGCGCTTAGAGTCGACACTGCTATTCGGTTGACTCATTTTTCGCAAAATAAAACTCCTTAGTTTTCTTAAGTTCTTTATTTAAATTTCACCAAATAAAGGTTTTAGGATATTGCAAATTTCCATAATGTTAATTCTCTCTTATTATATATATTATCTTAACTAATTTCTTATTGGCGGACCAAAAACTGCCTAATTTTATTTCTCAATCCACGCTATAAATTGGCATTTCCCAAGCGGTCCGGAGTCGAACTGCGAACTTATTTTTAGACGGACATAATTACCATTTAATTTAACCAGCTTGATCAGAGAAGATGGCCAGCGGTGGCGCGACCGCCCTAGCCCCGCCACCGGATTACAGACCCTACCGTCACCTGAAGACCCTGACCGGCCACTCCAGCGCCGTCTCCTGCGTCAAGTTCTCCAACGACGGCACCCTCCTCGCCTCCGCGTCCCTCGACAAAACCCTAATCGTCTGGTCCTCCTCCACCCTCTCCCTCCTCCACCACCTCGTCGGCCACTCCGAGGGCGTCTCCGACCTCGCCTGGTCCTCCGACTCCCACTACATCTGCTCCGCCTCTGACGACCGCACCCTCCGCATCTGGTCCTCCCGATCCCCCTTCGACTGCCTCAAGACCCTCCGGGGCCACACTGACTTCGTCTTCTGCGTGAACTTCAACCCCCAGTCCAGCCTCATCGTCTCCGGATCGTTCGACGAGACGATACGCATCTGGGAGGTCAAGACCGGCAAGTGCCTCAACGTGATCAGGGCTCACTCCATGCCCGTGACGTCCGTGCACTTCAACCGCGACGGCTCGCTCATTGTTTCGGGGAGTCACGACGGCTCGTGCAAGATCTGGGACACCAAGAACGGGGCTTGCTTGAAGACGCTGATTGATGATAAGGTGCCTGCTGTTTCTTTCGCCAAGTTCTCGCCAAATGGCAAGTTCATTCTCGTCGCCACTCTCAATGACACACTCGTAAGTTTTCTATTTTGTCAAGGATTCTTTGAATTCTATATTTTTGTGGAACTTGTGCATTTGCCATCGATTATTGTAAGTTTTCAGCTCGTTGATGGGTTAATTTTTTTTTCTTTGGAAGGTTTTGTGCTCATTTCAGTTTTAAATTTCTCTTACATTCGTGTGCTTTGCTGATGAGTTCAGAATCCTGTTGTTGGACCAGCTAGATAGTTTGATTATGACCGTAGAAAGTTAATTAAAGAAGGAGAAGTTGATGTTTCTTTGTGATATGTTATGTTCTTATGATGCTTTCTAATGAATGTTATAAGGGAAGAAATATTAGTGGATGAGTGAAGGTTGGCAACATCACCAACTTGTCTCCAGTTGTTTAACATTTTCTGCATTGGGTTGCAGAAGCTGTGGAACTACGCAACCGGGAAGTTCTTGAAGATTTATGCTGGTCATAAGAACAGTGTCTACTGTTTGACTTCTACATTCTCTGTTACGAATGGAAAGTACATTGTCAGCGGTTCGGAGGATAGGTGCATCTGCATATGGGATCTCCAAGGGAAGAACCTAATTCAGAAACTCGAAGGCCACTCTGATACGGTCATTTCTGTCACGTGCCATCCGTCGGAGAACAAGATTGCATCTGCTGGTCTTGATTCTGATAGAACTGTGAGAATTTGGGTTCAAGATGCTTAACTGCATAGGCTGTGATACACAGGTGAGATTTTTTATCCCCTTTAAAATGTCCAGCAGCTTTGGAAAATGAAAGAATGTGGATGAAGCATTCTCTTTGTAGTGTACATTTTGTTCACTGGAATTGAAAACTGTGAAAAAGTCATTATCTTAATGTGTTTTGAGACCTGTAGTAGTTATCTTTTGCTTTAGTGCCTTCTTGGCGCTATATAGTGAGACTAGGTTGCTTAACCTTGCTTACAGTTGGTGTTCTTGTCCGTTTCTCCACCCCCGACAAAACTCATGAGAATAGCAGATTAGCTTTATCAATAAGGATTTAAGTGAATAAGAAAGTTTCTTTTGTATCTGTTGTAGATGATCTGATACAACATGTCATCTGAGTGTAACAGAACTGCATTGACAGATATGAGAGTGGTCTATAGAAGTTCATGGGTTTCACGGTACACAAAGATGATTCTGGTGGTTTCCATGAAATGAAAGGACTGGGTTTTACTGATCTAGCTTTAGGGAAGCAATTTATCCTTGAGGAGCAAAGATGCTGGTAGTCTTGCTTTGAATTAGTTTCCTGGTTCAAAGCTTCAATTCTACTGAAGATTCTAAATTCATTCATTTGCTTTCGCATGTCAATTAAAAATCAGGGCTATGTACCTTAACATATTTTCGGGTTCTTTATCATGTTGTTGATATGTTGGATTCATGGAAAATTGTTGAACTTATTTTGTGCTCTTTCGCATGGTTCTTGTAACTGTATTTCAAGCTGTTTCCTTGGACGTCGAGGAGGATATTTTGCAGGTGAAGCGGGCTAGAGCAATCCAAGTACTCTTCCTTGTTCCGATGTGGGCTCAATCTTTGCTATCCTCGCATGAGATGGGTGCTATAATCTACCAAAGGGTACTTAAATCCACAAGCAGGATGATTGTGTTAAGTCTGAAATTATTAATGAAAATATTTTGGGGATAAATTGTGACTAGTTTATCGTCCAGCATAGGTACTCGATGTGGTATATATTCTATCCAATGTACTAGTAGACGTTGATACATCGTGTATTGATTTCTCCCCATGATTGAGAATTACTCAGCTTGAATTATATCTAATGGGTTGTCCTGACGGTGGCAATCCTACTTCATTCATGGTTCAAATATGCTGGTATGATTAGGCTGGCGTCGGGCAAGGGTTGCGGGTTGCCCTTGGCCAGGCAAGGAACCCTCTTCCAACGCCGGCGAGGGCAACAGCCTAGGCGGAGAGCATGGGTCGCCTTGGCCCGCCTCGGTGAGGGAGACCCCTGCCCAACATTGTCGAGATGGACGAGAGCTACTCTAGACAACATTTGACCACTAAACCAAGCAAAACGATTCATATCAAGTTAAATAGCTTTCAATTAAAGGTTCCTAACTGCTAAATTGATTAGGGGTGATCGGTTCTCGATCCGGTCCGGTTCCGTGGTCCTGGTTCTCAATTTTTCGGAATAGAGAATCGGATCATCCGTCTGGTCCGGTTCCAGGGCAGTTCCATTGGTCCGAGATTCGAGAGCCAATATTTGGGGTCGCACCTTACCCGTCCATGAGGCTATTCCCTGGACCCAGATTTCCGTTTGACATACGAAGATAACAGTACCTTGAACGTTTAGTCATCCTAGCTACGGAAGCTGAACCAAAGAGAACAAGGCAGCCCAATTAAACGACTATGCAGTAGCATCTACTAACCTCCAAAACAGGAAATGAAGTGGGATTGTCGAAAGTTGTACACCAAAACAAAAAAAACAATAGAACTCAGAACAGCAAAATCATCTAAAAACAGGAGCTGAAAGAGCTGTAGTCACAACCTACTCCTTATCTATACAGAAACTCACCAAAGGCAAGGAGCATTTGAACCTTAAGCTGAACAAGAAGAAGCAAAAAACGACTAAGAAACTATACAGAAGAGAGGGTAACTTTAAAATAAATAAATAAATCGATCGATCCGGTTCGGCCAGTCTAGTCCTAAGACCCTAGAACCGGGAACCAAACTGCTCCTTCTAGAATCGGAAATTGGACCCTCAGTCCCGGTCCGATCCGGGCAGTCCCGATTCGGACGGTCCGATTTGCTCACCCCTAAAATTGATAACTCATGTTGGTAAGTCACTAATTTAAAAAAAAAATTATTAGTAATTGATATGTTTACACTTGTTTTTGGTATATGTGAAATTACTGATCATTATTGAAAAAAGTCACTACAAAATTTGGCATTGTTAACTTTAAAATTTGTTTAGCTTAACCCGAAACGGGTTCGCCTAACCCGTCAAGGCCCATGGGCGCGCCAGCATGGGCTACGTGCAATGTCGGGCCCTACTGGCCGACAGGACCCCGGCACGGCCCCACCGACAAGTAGGTCTTGCCGGCCTCGATCGGCCCTTTCATCATGACAATTTGGGGTTTTCGCCCGTAATCAGAACGATTTTGAGTGTGCACGTTGGTTTGTCCCCGCAAATTAGGTCAAGATTGGCGTTGGGTCTGGTCTCCTGTTTGGTGGTGGGTTTCCGTTGTATTATTTCATGGAAATAGGAGTTGGGCCTTAGCAGTTTTGGGCTCAATTTCTTTTCGTTGTTTTATTGGGCTCATGCCGTGAGCCCAATCGTGTGTGCACCCAGCCCTTGGAGGCCTGGGTTTGGTCTAGACCTGGCCGGGATCTTGGACCCGGCCCAGCTCTTTTTTTTAATAAGAATAAAAAATGATAATAAATAAAATATAAAATATAAAATATTTTCGAAAAAATTGGATAAATTCTAAAGAATTCCAAACAATCACAAAAAATAGAAAAGAGGTAGATAGACCTTATTTTCTTAGTTTTGCCCTTGTGGGAAAATCGTGCAATTTTTTTTTTTATCCTAACTCCTAATCGTATTTTCTCTAAGCCTATAAAGCTTCATTAGGACTCAATTTGATGCTTTTATCCTCACGTCTTAGTTTGCATACATTAGATGTTTTGATTGCGACTAATAGGATAGACTTACACCTACATGATCACTTAAAAAAAAACTCAATTTCGAAACTGAAAAGGCGTCGGTGGAAACATCGGCTTAACCAAGTCCATGAGTGCATCATTGTAATATGGACAAGTCCATTTCAAGACAGTCGGATTAAAAATATCAAAAGTCCTATGTATACCAGCTTACTCTCCCAAAACACAAGTTTTATATCCGACATCAACAATCCGATGTATACCATCTTAATCTTTCAAAACACAAGTTTTACTCACTTAAATGCACACTAAATATGTGAAGTGCACCTCTTCTTCCTTCACTGCAAGGAGATACCGGGTCCGGCGACTCCTTCTCTCGCCAATGGAAAGCTAACGACCGCCATCAGTCCCATGGGGCTGACACTGACCCTCTGTTAGGATGGCCTGAGGCAACAAGTGGCTAGAAACTCTAGGATTAGGATCCCAATAGTAACCGTGTCCTTAAAGGCAAGCATGCCGATTTGATTGTTGTCCGCCAAATTAATGAGAAGGAAGAAGATTCATGGATGGGAACAAAAAGGTGGAGGAAGAAGAAAGTTGCTTGTTCGTAGAAGGGAAGAAGCAGGTGCCAAAGATACATAAATCAAAAGAAGGCGATTACCGGGAAAAAGATCATGTAACATTTTCTTAAAAGGTTATGCCACAATCTTGTAATCCGGGTCGTCCATATTATAAATGGATGACCCAGATTATAACTAACAAATATATATATATCAAAAAATTGCTGCCTAAAAACTGGAGATCTAGGCCATCCGTCCAAAAATGGATGGTCCGGATTGCAAGGTTAAGTGCCTAACATTCTAAGGAAAGGTTAGGCGATTCGGATCCCGCTTACCAGGGATTGAAGTAGTCACTGAAATTTAAGGAAAAAGTTGTTAAAAAGTTTATTAAAAAAAAACAAATTAACCTGGTCTCGATGTTGCATCTTATTTGGGCAAAGTTTCATTACCTTAAATGAGAGGATTTTGAATTTTTATTGTGAATATCTGATTGAGACATTCTCATAATCATGATGGAGTCCAGTATTTCAATGCTCGATTTTCTAGAAAAATTCTACAACAAAAAATAGAGAAGGGCTAAATTGACCTTATTTTCTTAGTTTTGACCTTAGAAACCCTCGAAAAAAGATGATTTTTTTCCTTGTTGGCAAATCGTGCATTTTTTTATCGTAACTCCTAATCATTTCTAGTTCTTTCTTTCATCATCCGAGGGAACAAGAAGAGGATGCCCAATCTCCTAATGGACTCCTGGCATTCATCTTCTGTGATTTCAGAAACGGAAAATAAAGAAAGAGAATCCGCTCTAAAACTAGGGATCTAAAGATGATGTAGTACCAGGTGGACTGTTAGCTAGTGTGTATCACCTTGCGAGAATAGAGTATGGTGTAGATCAAACAGAAGAGGTATGCATAAAAGTGTTTGCCGGGTTATCATACTGCTAATTTGGCTGTACAATGATCGAATTTTATCCAAGGAAAATGGAGAATGAAATGCCGAAATAGGGGAAGGTTTCCAAACCTCCCTAAATCACAACATAAAGCCTGATTCGGAAGAAGAGAATGAGGGCATCGTTTTGTTTCTTCGTGTTATAAGTGGGCGTGCCGTATGGACTTGGACAATCACCCCTTTCTATGGTTATCCTGGGAGCTAAGCCCTTGAGAAAGGCTTTCGACTTGGGTCAATTACATGTCATCCATAGGCCAACTACCTACCTCATTTCCTGAATATCACTCGCCCCTATTTCAGTTTTTACCAATTGTTCCGATAGGGACCGGCATCCATGATAAGCTTTTTGGCGAAGCTCGCCTCGACAACGTCTGAGCAACCAGTTGTTCCCATAGGGACCGGCATCCATGATCAGCCCATCGGCGAAGCTCGCCTCGACGACATCTGAGCTACCAGTTGTTTCCATAGGGACTGGCATCCATGATCATCCCGTCGGCGAAGCTCGCCTCGACGACGTCTGAGCGACCTTACCACGAGATCGCATCGCCTGCAAAGTGGTCACGATCGAACAAACCAATAAACCCGCTCGATGCATTGTTGAACGACGCGGAGTTCTCTTGCGTCTGCCTCGCATTCCCGTGACAAGTTGCTTGGTGGTCGGAGACGGATGCTCGATTCCATGGTAAGCTCTCAAGAGTGTTGAATGGCAGGCAAGGACGATTTAAAGGGGCTTGTCGCCAGCTCCTTGCATGAGAGAAAAGCTTGAAGTGCTGATTCCTTTATTTACTCTTAGGCAAGAGAATTCGCTTGTATCATCACACCGATGACCCCATAAATAGCATAGTAAGCACCTACTGTTATTACTTCCTGAATAAAAATAAAAATAAAAATGTAGAGACAGAATTCTTCCACCGAATACAGACTATAGGTAGTTCGTTCCCACTCGCACTTCCGGCGCCAATCACAACACGATTAAGATGAAATTACATGCAATATAATTCAGCAGGGAAAAGCAAAGACGCATTAACTAATAACTAATACGGCTTTCAATAATGAATATAGTTTCACACCCTAAAAATAATAGCAAATACGGTCATCCTTCTCAAATGCTACGCAAGACTAAAAAAAAAAAACTAGTGCAATGAAGAGAACGTGAAATCACTAGTAGAGAAGCAAATGAAAATTATCATTTACCGAAATGGGAGTCGCTATTCGAGGCCGAAACCGAACGAGGCTAAGGTTGAGTTGTTTGAGAGCATTTGAACCGCGTCCGCATGCGAGCACATAGCAGCGATCAATGCCCAACCTTGTTTATGGTAAGATTACCTTGTACCCCTCCACAACCCCATCCTTAGAGGGGAAGTTCCAAGATTCAACAAGTTTTGATTCACCCGATTTCTTTCATAAAATGCATAGAGTCTCGAGCGGTCACACTTTAGATAAAATTCTAAGATTGGGAAATGTAAGTTGCATGCCCGCTGCATATACGTCGCACGTGCATTGCACGGGGATAAAGATGTTGAATTCAGTAAAAATTAGGTCCTAACCTAGTCCCTAGCAAAAAAAAAACATTAAGATAATTTGCATGTAGTTTTCATTTAGGTAATTCTCATTTGCATTGCACTTGCATTTTAATTGGACCGACGGCGGGTGGATTCATTGAATGCTCTCAGTTTAGTTAAAGTAATTGGAATAAGAACGTGAAACAGAATTTAGCCCCACCAACATGATATGGCCGAAAATTGCATGTGTACGTGTGGAAAAGTCTAGCATTGTCAGGGCAGATTGTCTCGACCCCGATCGTACGTGGTCTATGGCAAAAAGTAGAGATGGGGGACAAGACACATCAAACTTCGGCTGGAGGCAGTTTGGAGCACGGTATGCCATTTTCCAAATCAGTTCTATCCTAGTGTCGAGGTGAAACCACGGCATCTCCATGGCAGTTGAGACACTAGAACTGCTTTGGGTGGTAGCCGATGAGGGGTTTGCCGCCGGTTCTCGTGTTCCTGCTTCGCTCTAGGAAGCACTTCTGCTCAGCCAGTTCTTGTCTTTCCAGCGACAGGCGTGGGCCAAAAATCTGCTCGACCCACTTTCAAGCCCCAGTCTAGTGTAGGTATGCTGTTGCACTACCAGAACGGATGAGTTCAACGCGAAGTTAGCCGTCACGATTGCGTCTCCTAAGGGTCCCAATTCTGGATACTCGTTTAATTCCGACTGGGTCGCGAGGAGGGGGGATGTGCTCTGTTTCCCTCGTCCCACGATGCACAGTTCATACGATTCTCGCTCCATTACTTGCCTTATGACAGTCAGGGTTTCACTCATGTCGTTCACCACTTCCTGTGTGTAAGTGACGGACTGATCGTCCATCGTCTTCGACTTGAATTCGTTTATGTAGTCTTCGTCTATGGCTTTTTGCTTCACGTGCTCCTCGAAGAAGGTAAAAACCCCTTCGCTCTCTTTGGCATCATCCAGGGGCGCGGGGTCGGTGGCGCCGTCCCCTTCGAAGAACCGCACCACCGTCAGGTGAGCCTCAGGCTGGCATGACATCCTCCAGGCATACGCTAAGGCCTCCCGATCGTCGGGCCCGCATATGAAGAACGTTAACAATGCTCGTTGTTTGTGGTTGGACATCCCTAGACCCCGGTTGACCAGCAAAGCCACGGAGCACGGCGCTCCCGCCAGCACATTTTCATTGACGTCTTTGATGGAAGAACTCCTGTTCTCTGGTTCGTCGTTGTTCTTTCCCTGTATGTGGAACGGGAGGATGATGATCGAAGCTCGCTTGTCTTCCGCAATGCTGCAAACGTCAACGTGTAGCGTGGCGTAGGGTGACAGAGCGGTCAGAGCTTCGACGGACACCGTGTCGTCGCTTTCCCTTTCATAGTCTTCAAAGGCTTCGATGATTTGATCCGTCTCAGCCTTCGCCTTCTCCTCACCTGGCCTATGGGGATTTGGTTTGTACGCGTCATGCACGACCAGCATTGCCGCCGATGTGTGCTCCGTGAGCTCCACCAGGTGGACGGCCACAACGTTGATCGGGGACTGCCTGGTTGCATGAGACAGCTGCAGTAGGTTCACGATGCCGCGCAGGCCCTGCATTGAGTAGATGCCCACCAGGACCTGAAGCGGCGAATCTAGCCCGTTGCTCTCGATGGTCCTCCGTTTGTGCACCAGCAGAGGCTTTTCAAATCTGTAGGTGTGCCTGATGATCGGAGGGACTGAGATCATCATAACCAGGAGTGCTACAACCATCACCGCAGATGACTCGATGTCCAGAAGCTGCATCACATAAACAAAATCACAAGGCTACGATACTTCGACTAGAATCACGGTGTGAAGGATGAATTACAGAGCCGTACCATCAGATCCCGCCCGATGTTGATGACGATAATGGCCAATAGTCCTTTTGTGTTCATGAGCACTCCGAGCGTCACAGATTCTCGTCTCTCCATATTGTAGGATAGGGAGATGAAAAGGGTTGTCAAGAACTTGGCGGCCCAAGCCAAGCATACGAAGACCACCACGTGCGTGGCGGTCCTTCCTTGCGGTAACATGCGGGGGATATTGGTCCGGACGCCGTTCAACAGGCAATACATTGGTACCATTATCCATGATGTCACCCTGTTGAGCCTCTCCGTGATCAGGGTCGCGAGTTGGCCGCTCGGCATGATGAAACCGAACATGAAGGCCCCAAAGATGGAGTACACTCCTATTGCATCTGCTAGGAAACCCCACAGCATGACTCCGCAGAGGACGAATTGGACCTGGTGCTCCGTGTAGTCCTCCCCATCCATCGTCTGGTCGATGAGCCACAGGAGAGATGGGCGGCCCACGTACAAGCAGAGCAGCACGAAAGCGATGGCGCCAATCGCAATGAAGAGGGCTTCGTCGTGAGAAATTGTGATCATCGTGACTAGTAACAGCCAAGTGCCTACGTCGCTCACATAGGCACAAGAGAGCGCGGTTCTTCCGGTCTCCGTGCGCAGGAGCTTTACGTCGGACAGAATTCGCGTGATGTCGGGTAAGTTGGTGGCCGTGAGGGCGACGCCCCACACGAAGGCTCCCTTGTGCCTCAACCAGTCCTCGTCCGTGCTTTTGGTTTTCGGGGCAATGATGAAATACGAGCCAAATCCTACGGCGAGCGGGACAAGAATCCCGGCCAGGGCGATGCTTATGGATTTCCTCCGGATTCGAAGTATAGGAGCCAAGTTCATCTCCAACCCGACGAGGAACATATAGTACATGACACCCAAGTTGGTGAACGCCTCCATGGTCGACGCGCTCGAGAAGTCGAGGACCGCTTTTTGGAATGCAAGTTGATTTGCTAGCAACGTCGGCCCCATGAGGATGCCGCCCTGCAAGCAAATTGAGTAGGAAATTTGATGAATTTCAGCTCTTTTTGGTTGCTTCCTCTACATTTTTCAGATGGCCAAGATGAGAAATGGGAAAAAAAATGGAAAGCTAGCGCTAGGAACAAAAAAAAAAAAAGGAGAAAACTAGGAGGCTCTTAACAATGATTCGAGAGCTCAATCTTATAGTAAACCACATCGGAATCAGTCTAGGATTCCGAAATTCGGAAACAACATAACGTTTCATAAACTCAGGCGTTTCGTTAATACGGAAAACACACGCCGTGGGATTATCGGGACTCACAATGATCTCGGCGACAAACCGAGGCAGATTAAGGGGCTTGAGGAGGACGGAGACGAGGCCGGCCAGGACGATGGTGCACAGAACTTGGCTGAGCAACGTGGGAAGAGTGCTGACAAGAGGATTCTGGCCCCAATCCACGTTGGTTAAATTACCAGGCGCGCAGACTGTCACCTCGTTCCTTTCCGAGTTTACGATGACCGTGTGATTGTGGATACTCTTGTCGAGCACCATTTTTCGCAGACGACGACGACGATGATCTGGAACTGGTTGCAGGAAGTAGACGAGGAGTAAGAGCTTCTCTGCAAGGAGCTCAAGCTAATGGGTGGGTGTGGAGCAAAGAAGAACAGAGTCATTAGGAAACAAAAAAGAAGAGGAAGAGATCAAATAACTGCTAGGAGTTTGGCTTGTGGGGCTGTGAGTTTTTATCTGGGTTGGCCTCTGCAACTGCTTAAGCAGTGTCAATGGCTATCTTCTTCTTGTACAAACTACTCTTTTTTCTTTTTTTTTCTTTTTTTGGTTGAGGATCTGTTAACCGTTTGTGCTAAATTAACTAAAAATTGTCCGAGGGGTCACTCGGTTTGCTTGTCGCGCCGCTGTGATTCGGTTCGGGTCGATCTAGCTATTATCAACTGCTGGTAACAAGGGTCGCTAGCGAAGCGGACCCGCCATTCGCATTTAGGAACAACTTCTTGCATATGATCGACAGCAAATCCATGTAGTTCATTCAGACTTTTCAGGTCAACCATGATAATTACAATGAAAGGCACATGACAATATTGACGCAAAACTTAGAGAGGCGACGTGTTCTTGATGTTAATATCGGTCGATTTTGGTTCGGGTTATGCCTGCACAAGCTTGGATTAAATACCCATAAGCTGTGACGGAAAATTACTTTCCGATGTAGATGTAATTTAAAAATACCATATTAAAAGGAACAATTACGAAGTTGTTCCTCTCGTTGTTGCTTCTATAGTAAAAATTATCAAAAATGTACTAAACTTATTACGATTGTACCAATTCAGTCTTAAATTTTTTTTTTTGCCAATGAATTATATTCGTGTCAATTCAGTTATTCCGACCAACTTTAACTAAATACGCTGATGTCATGGAAACTTTCGTAATTTTTTCGATTTTTTTTTCCAAAATAGATTTTAAAAAATATCTCCCAATAGGTCAAAAAAATTATTTATTAATTTGGAACTCTCGCGCGCTAGAACCGTGCGGCAATCAAGATGTCGTCGCCCAAGGCTTGTGCAGCATTTTGATTGCCGCATAAAACCTTGTAGTGCTGCACTTGCATATTTTTTTAATTCTTTTTCTTATTTTCTTTTAACCATTTTTCCTATTATTCAATTTATTATAACCAACAATTAACTTCAATAATAGCCACCCCCTCACCACTTCAGTCCCGCAATGTCTAACCCGTTGTCGTCTTCCTCAACGCGTAACAGTAGAGTGTGAACGCGAAAACTGAGTGGAAGATGTAGACGGCGTTGGCCTGCAGGGGACTAAGGTGGCATCTTGGATCCATGACGCGCCATCATAGAGTCATGCACCGAGAGGACACGCCATCATCGCAACGTCCCCTTCCGCTCCACCTCGCTCCACCTCGCTGTCCGCCTCTCTGACATCCGCCGTCCATCACCATCATATATTTATAGATTACTCGTGATTTCATTCTAAGATTGTCGGGATTACCGTTCAAGAATAATTGAATTCGTCAAATTCTCGAGGCGAGGAGAGAAGTTAAAAGTAGAAGACGAAGAGACGTGATCAGGTCACGTGTAGAGGTGGCAAATAGGCGGGGATAATGTTTAAGTCGAGTCTAGCATGGCTCGACTCATATTGACGCATATTTAATGACTCATATCAGATTCGATTCGTGACTGATCCATACCCGATCCGAACTGTTTTGACACATATTATCAAAACACAATAATATTTTAAAAAAATAATATTACTAAAATACTTCTCAATATCGGCCCCCGGCCCGTGACTCAGCCCCGATCTCGGCCTCAACCCCAGCCCCAGTCCCAGTCTCGAGACCCGGCGCCCGTCCCGGGAGACCCGGCCCCGGTCCCGGGAGACCCGACTCCGGTCTTGGCCCGAGTCTCGGTTCCGGTGCTCGACCCGAGTCCCGGCCCCGGTCACGGTCCCGATCTCGGCCTCGATTGCCGATCCCGGTCCCATGGCCACTTGTAACTAGTGGAAGGATGTTGTACTCACGGGTCTAAAATGGGTTCAATATGGATCGAAAATTGATCAATATAAATTTAAGTGTAAATCATTTATAAGTTAATGAATCATATTTGACACATTTTATATAAATATGGGTCGAATTGCCAGCTCTAGTCACGCGACTTCAGGGTCACTTCGCAATCCTTCACTGGCAAGTTCCTTCGTTGTAAAGCTACCAACTAATGCAACCACCTGCAACGCTCTTTTCCTTGCGGTTCCCTATACATGAAGACGAAAGAGCAACCTCTCATGCATTCTGGTTCCATCGGCGCGTTGCTCTGATCCTACCTTCTCTGCGTTCCCATTGTTCGCTCCTTTGTCGAAGTCAGTCGGAAGACTTCAAATTTTGGTTTTGATGGATGTCCAGGCTGATACGCAGCTCTCCGCCAATCCTCTTCCCTTTGCCAGATGGTCAGTTCCTTTTTGCCTTGTCCAAAAACCACCAAACGGCCCAAAAATGAAAGATGTCTCAGGATTAGCAGTGGTGATCGTGGTGCCTCTGCCGGCGCAAGGCCACCTCAACCAACTCCTCGAGCTCGCCCACCTCGTTGCCTCCTATGGCATCCCCGTCCACTACGTTGGCCTCCCACAGCCGCCAGGCCAAGCTCCGCTTCCATGTCCTGGCCTCGTCCACGACCAACGACACATGCTTCCATGACTTCCCAACCCCGTCCTTCCTATCTCCTCCCCCAACCCTAATTCGCCTCACAAGTTCCCGTTCCACCTCCAGCCGGCGTTCGACGCCACCTCATCGCTTCGTGACCCCATCGCCTCGCTCGTCTGCTCCCTTTCCTCGAAGTCGAGGCGCGTCATCGTAGTGCATGACTCAATGATGACGTCTGTGATCTAGGACACCACATCAATTACCAACGCCTAGAATTACGTCTCCCGCTTAGTTTCCCCGTTTGCGCTCTATTGTTACACGTTGAGGAAGATGACAATGGTTCGACATTGGATCCGGATCATCTAACCTTATCTTAGAAGGTTAGGCACCTAACCTTACAATTTGGGCCGTCCATTCAAAAATGGATGACCTAGATCTCCGATTTTTATGGAGCAATCTTTTAAATTTTTAATATATTTTTTTTATTAGTTATAATCTGGGACATACATTTATAACACAAACGGCTCAGATTGGAAGTTTAAACGATCTCTTTTCTCAACATTGCATGACTGGAGATGAACGTTATGAATTCCAATGAATTGAAGTGGCCGAGGGGTGAATATTATTGAAGTTAATGTCTGGTTATAACAAATTGAATAATGGGAAAATGGTTAAAAGAAAATAAGAAAAAGAATTTTAAAAAAATGCAAGCGCAGCACTTTGAGTGCCGCAAAATCCTAGCGCGGCACTTTGAATGACACGCGAGACCCAAATCCGTAAATAAATTTTTTTAACCTAATTTGATTAAAAAAAATTAATCGATTTTGTATTTTTAAAAAACCAATTTTTTCCTGTTTCTATAAAAGGAGCAACAGGTCTGTTTGAGATTTTCTTTTATTTGAAGAAAAAAAAAAAAAAAGAGTCTCCATTGTTTCGCAAGAAGGGAAAAATAGAAGAATTCAATTTGGCATGTTCTGAAAACTAAATAGAATCTTCCTTTTCAAGGTCTTTCACTTATGAAATCCAAACCCAACTTCCCCAGAAAATTGCAGTTCTCGTATTTTTATTTATTTATTTATTTATTTATTTTTTTGTTAACTCAGCTTGCAGTTCTCGTTTTTCATGCCATCTCCAACCTAAAATCATTACTCAACATTTTCTCGAGACATGAAAGATCTAAATGTATTTCTCTTCATCGCACCACAATTATACAATACTACCGCCCTATAAACTCTAGCATCTATGCAAAAAATGAAGAGAAGAAGAACATTTTTCCGCTCACGTTGAGTCCAGATCTTTCATTCCATGAGATGCTTTTGACGTTGATCAGTTGGAGTTTTGGTCTATACCATCAGCCTTTGTCGAACCAAATGTATCTTCAGCACCACTTCTCACCCTCTTTCGTCTCTCGGCAATCATGTCCGTGTGAGCCTGAAACAGGATAGGCAAATCTTGCAAAACCAATCTATCCCATTCTCTTAATGCAGGATCTGTGATGAGGTTATAGCCATACCTTAGGGTAAGAGTAAAGGAAGATGTACCACCACGAGCATATTAGCAAAGATATAATTGTCGTTACCAACATTGAATGCAAAGCTAGCCAGCTGCCGGCGATCGCTGACACTCCTGTCAATGTTATTGTCCAAGGCTGACACCTATGAATGCATCAAGTGAATGCACAGACTTGAGTTATGAATAAGACGAGTACTATTACAAAGGAAGGATTCCTATTTGAACTTTTGACAAACCAATCCTGTGGGCCAAAATTAAGAATAAGATAAAATTACAGATACCCATTACAGTTGAGCAAACCCATCTGGCTAGACTCAAGAGATATGAGCTTTAATTATCACCAGAACATCATCCATCTCTTGCAGAAGTTAATTATCCTTCAATATGGGTAATCTTGCACACAAGCTATGCCATCGTCAACAGGAGGCATGTGCAGATTTATGCCGTAGAGCAGGATCTCAATCATAGTACTGAAGTCCTCGCAATATGAACAAGGTATGCGACTGTTTGTGAAGAAAGCTTATTGGCCTTTCAGGATGGAGGAGGAAGTGTATATTTTTCCATTAGTGAGCTTAGAATGAAATCAGATGCGTGATGTGAGACCATACCTAAGCATCATGAAATAATCACATCTAGAAGCAGACTATAAGCAGCCTAGACATCCATTCAATTCCTAAAACGAGAAGAACCAAAACACACGTTCAATCCCAGTATCCAAATGTTAAGTTTCCAATAGAACCTCTAAGCTCCAATATCAAGATTTTCGACTGCCTAACATCTTAATAGCACTTCTCTCCAAAAGTAAGTTTATCAGACAATATCCAGACGGTGCATATGAATATTAGCCGAACACGTCTTAAATGTGAAGTTCATGGGTATCAAACAGAGTTGTCTGGCAGTAGAGAACACATAGAGAACAACATCTCGGAGAGTCTGCAAAGCAGGTTTTCAAAGGATTCTGAACAACAATAATATGAGTGGACAACTCGGCATCAACATTAGATAGAGCTTGCATCTGCAAAGAGGAGAAAAGCTGAAACATGCACATACAAAGACAATTATGACTGTAGTTCTACTGATCGTACATCTGAATCAACTAAGCATGGAGAAAGTTTGTCAAAGGATTCTGTCGATGCAAGGTAAACAAGAAACATGACAAAGCTCATAGATCTACATTCAAAGTACTTCAGAACTCCTAAAGAATTCTAGAAAGCAGATGCTTGAAGGCAGATGATGATAGCATAGAACAATGCAAAGGTTAAACAAATACAAAATTATTCAGAATACCTAAAACTGAAGAATAGTGTGCAAATTACTGATCAAAACCATAAATCACAGGCATGGGTTCTATTGGTGCAGGTCAAACTGAATTGCTTGCCGAGATATCTACGGATTCCTTAGTTATCCCCATAAGTAATCGACTTTTCTGAAAAGCACTTGGGCCATCTACCACCACAAGTTTCTAGACTAATCCACAATGGTTCCACATTGTTCAACATGGCATTACAAAGATCTTTCAACAATACCGATTCTCCTTCAAAGCCGCCTTGGTTTGTAGACAAGTTCAACAACTTGGACGTGGAACCATGTGCTATATCCCAAGCATGACTGCGGATTTTTCAAGTGTCTAAGCAAAAGTGACACTTCCAATTACCATCTTGAGCTAATGTAACCACATCTGAGCAAGAAACCATCAAGTTCAACGGCTGATTAGGCATGAATGGATCACCAGGACAACCCATCTCTCGGGCCTTTGAAACTGACCCATAAATCTCAGAAGCCAAACTCAGCAAAAACAAACACGTCAAAAGCATGGTCAGCCATTGTTCTCTCATCAAACTAAAGTACTGGACTTATTTTTTTTTTTTTGTTGCTAAAACAGCTTCTATACTCGTTTGTATCAGAAGTTCCTGATGACCCTTCAAATGCAAACCCCCAAACAATTGCCGAATTAGAAACAAGAACACGTCAATCAAAAGCTTCATCTTGACATACAACAACCAGAATTACACACTGCCGTACCATCGCGAATTGAAAGAGGACAAAACAAAAGAATGATGGGAAAGAAACTGGGAAGTCTCACCAGGAAGGCTTGGTGTCCCATACAGACTCGTATTCGGGGGAGAGATTATTCAAGTACCCATCCATGTCGTCGACGAAGCCGTTTTCGTCGATGAACATGGACTCGTTTCGCTCATTCGGGCCGCTGGCGAACACCGTGGCTCTGTGTCGATAATTTCCCGTCCATGTTTTCCCGCGAGAAGATGCGGATGACGAGAGAAGGTGGGTTCGCGAAGAATGTAGAGAGGGACTCCATAAACAAGAGATACAGAGCGGGAGCGGTGACACCGTCCCCATTTTTTTGTCGTCGAAGAAAGATGGGCAGCACCTGTAGCTCGGTCGCCAATCGCTAGCGGGGAGAGCCAGAGAAGCGGATAGGAGGACCTAGCGACGCCGTTTCAACCAAAACGAGTGAACTGTTCGTGTTTGGTCGAATGGTTGGTCATGCCATGTATCCCCTCCGGCCCCATTTGATTTGTTATGCCGTGAAGCTTTAAACTTGTATTCACTGAACTATTTTGAGCAAATGGAGTCAATTTCTTTCTGATAAAAAAAAAAAACACCATGGTAGCATTTGACACCCGGTACATGTAGTTTGATAGACAGGACGATTCGTGAAATAGTAAATCTTACATGATGTGAGAATAAAAGGAAAATGCGATCCCAATCATGTCGTAGGCACGATTGTTATGATCAATCAACCTCCGTGATTTGAAAATCATATTGGCCCGACGAGTTGAAATCAAATAGAACATTTACCTTTGGTATGAGTTTCGAATGGAATTGACACAACTCAAATTGTGTATCATTTGAGAAATTTTTCCGAAGTCGACATGACCAAACACAGTTAACCCGTCACGATTACAATAGAAAATGAATTTATTTTTCCACGCTCCCAAAATTCTCATCTTCCCCTTCTTAACACATGCATCAAGTTCACACCGCGTCAATTCCATGGAGGTACGGAGTAACTATTCGCAAGCTAGGTTAATTGTATCTACATTGGAAATTCCGCGCAACAATCTACTTCGACTAGGGGTGTCAAAAAGGCCCGGGCTGAACAGGCCGACCCGGGCTTGGCACCCATATTCCTTAAAATTTAATTTAATTTAATTTTTTCCTTTTATATTTTTTCATTTGATAGGTTTATTAATTGATTTTGATTTTCAAAAAATAATAATAATAATCAGGCCCGACCCTACCCGACTCGGCCCGATCCGAGCCGGCTTGAACTCGGTACTGTTCTGCTTCGGACCGGGCCGAGACCCAACTCTGCCCGTTGACACCCCTAACTTCAACCATTCATGAATCTCTCGAGAGAGAGAGAGAGAGAGAGAGAGAGAGAGAGGAAAAACGACACATCATAATATAAAGGAAAAATTTTAAATAAAGGTTTAAAGAGAAACTCATTTTAAATAAGGGACTGAAATGCTCAAATCATGTCAAAGAATGACCTGACCAAAAGGCATTTTGATTTTTTATTTTTTTCTAATTTTTTCTTAGTTTTTATATATTTCTCATTTTCTTTTTTTATTTTTCTTTTTTCTATCCTCATTTGGCTATTGCCGGCCTTAGGCTTGGGCAAGGGCAAGGGCAGCCCATGCTTAGGAGGCCCTCGGCTAGGGCTTGGTGGGCGGGGGAAGGGAGAGGAAAAATAAAAACAAAAAAAAATCAAAAAAATTAAAAGGACGAAAATACATTTTGGTGGCCAGGCCCTTCTTTTAAATAAAGATGGCATCCTAGGCTCTTATTTGAGAAAATAAATATACTTCATACTCATATTTGAAATTTTACCTAAGATAAACACTCAATAAAGACACCATGCGGGTGAGAAGGAAAATTTCCCCTCATCTGTCGCATGTTCTCCCTTTTTCTCTAGGGTTTCACTTTCAGCTGCCACCTAGACCCAGATCCTCTACCTTAATTTTTCTAAGGCAGGAGGATCCCCACCCTTGATATATAAGGCAGCATATCCATTTCCATGCCACCTTAGCAGCGCATCTTGAGGGACGGAGGGGGGGAGGAAGAGAGTGGGGGCTCTCTTTCCTCCCTCTTTTCGTTTTTATTTCTTGGCTCGTCTTCAAGATTTCTTTTTGGAGTTCATATTTGAATTATCTTTTCTTTTTCTCTCCCACTTTGTTTTGGGAGTTTGTGAGTATGAATAAATTTTATGCAGCTTATCTTTAGATAAATGTGGAGATCAGTTCATTCATTCGTCCAGCCAACAAACGTCAAGGAAGATGTTCGTGACGCAGCACTGCAAAGTCAAACTCTCTGAAATTAGGCTAATCTCCTCTCTCAATTTAGATATAGATCTAGATTTAGGGTTTTTTTTTTCCTTACAGGTACTTGATATGTGTTTTTTCAACATATTGATATTGGCGCTCGGCGATGGTGACGAGTATGTTGAATTTAGACACACATCGCAAGACGTTGCACATGGCATTGGAGTTCTCGGCGCGGGCTCACAATTTGGCTTCGGTGATTGGCCACCTATCGTTTACGCTGACAAATATGTTCTTGAAGAATGAGAGTCCGCCCGCAACTGCAAAATGTGCTTTGTTATTTGCTTTGCTTTATTCTGCAGTTATTTGAGATTTGCTAGTCTTGAAAGGCTTCTATGATGTAACTCTCGAGAATTATCCTCATTTATGAATTGAATATTTTTTCGAAAAAAAAAACAATAAAACAAAACGAAGACACCACGCACAGTGAGCATACCCTCCTCCAACCTTCAAACTATCATCCTCTTCTCTTACACATTTTTGCGGGATCTATGGCAATTTCTCATGCCCCAGTCTCATCAACCTGTTTGTCATGAAAACGAAAACAACAGTAGACATATATTTACACAGACAGAAGATTCCTTGCGCTTTGTTTGTAGTTGGCAGCACCTGCAATTTTTCAATTCAGTCCAATTTTGGTTTCCACTCCGTATACCGTACGGTCTTGACTCTTGATGCAAAGACCTCCCCTCTATTCGGACCCGACCCAAAAGCAAAAGAGGACACTTGGTCCTATTCTTGAGCCATGGCCAGTGGCCACGGATTTTATCAACCGCGTCTCTGGCCAGGTCAAACATGTCAGAAAGATATAATAATTGAACTGTTTTCTCCCCTTACGGCTTGGTGGCAGCATCATTGAGGAAATTTGCTTCGGACTCAGCATTGTTCATGTACACCAATAGTAATGATCTGTCCGATTCCACGTCTCATTGGCGAGTTATAATTACGGATCGGATAGCACTCGCAAGTCGCATGCAAACACTTAATCAAAATCAAAACGTGAACGACGTTCATACTTATAGTCCATCAACCAAATGCATAGCCGGACTCCAGTCGGAGTCATAGAAGAATCTGAGGGTTTTCGTTGATCAGAATCGACGAAGACAGTCATATTTCTTCCCATTTTTTGAGTCAAGGACCAAACTCCCGATCCGCGAAATCAGCACGAATGAGTACGACAACAGCCAAACACTGCCCTTTGCTCAGAATAGTGTGGTCCCCTTCGGCTCTTTTCCATTTACTTACAGCAGCAAAACAAGAGAAGACAGCAAAAGTGAGTATACCTTCAGCTCAGTTTATTGATTCCAACTTAGTGAGTAGTGACTAATCCATATTTGACGAGACAAGAGTGATAAGTAGGCCATGTTACTCTGTAGAACCATAGTTTGAAATATATATAATTTGATGTACACGACATGAAGACAGAGTAGGAAAGCCGAAAGCACGTATACGGTACCTACCCCACAAAAAAGAACTCATTTTGCGCATCGGGGATAGGACATGGAGATCCCTCTTTTGTTTAATCGACTGCACGAACATGGTTTGCGTAGTATTTATCGTAATCTAGTTAATGCGGCGCCGGAAAATCTTACATCCGTTGCCACCGTGGGAATACTCGACCACGCCGCGGCGGCTCCGTTGCCGTGGCTGCGACATGAGGCTGACGAGGAGGTCGGAGAAAGCGCCAACGATGAACTTGTGGGTGCTCTTGGGGTTCAGCGCCAGGTAGCACAGGAGCAGCTCGTGCAGGAAGTCCCAGTCGGACTTTACGTCGAACAGCTGGCGCGCCTCCACCATTTCTTGCATGGACAGCCGGAAGTCCGCGTAGGGGTCGGGGGAGTAAGTGGGGACGGCGACGCTGTCGTCGACGAGCGGTGCCGGGGGCTCCGGCAGGGGAGCGGCGGCTGCGACGGAGACGGAAGGCGCGGAGTCGATGATGGAGTTGGAGGGACCCGGGGAGGAGAAGAAGAACCGCTGGGAGGCGAAGGCAGCGGCCAGGTCAAGGTCGGCGCCGATGGCGGAGGTCAAGGAGGGGGAGGAGGAGGAGGGGTGGAGGGTGGGGTCGTAGAGGGTGTTGAAGTTCTTGATGAGGGTAGAGGTGGGGGTGGCGGAGAACGGTGGGGACGGAGATCGGGGAGAGAGCGGGGGCTTCCACCTCGTGAAGCAAAGGCTGAGGTTCTTGCGCAGTGTGGCCGGCATTGGTGGATTTGGGGCAGAGAGCAGGAGCTCTGTAGGCGATTTTGCAGAGATGGGTGGGCTTAGGCAGAACAGAACAGAACGTCGAAGGTAAAGAGGCTCTAGTATTCCTGGTATTTATATCTGTGTTCTGACAGAGAGTTGTGCCAACCGGGTATTTACTAAAATTGAATCAGGAGATCTGATCATTAAATATGGTCTGATTTACTCTTGTCCGTTGATTTCGTTATTTTTTTTATTTTTTATTTTTCTCAAAGCATATGATGGATTGTATCTTTCATAAAAGTTAGATAAACCAAACATATATTCGTCGAATCCGAAAATATTCAAACATAATGAATGTTTTATTCAACGACTAGTTATCTCAAATCATACATGGAATGAATTTTAAAAAAATATTTTTGCAACCATTTATTTTTTGTGAAATAAACACACCTGAAGAGAGTGGAGTCTACATTATTTAGATAGTCACTATAGATCAAATCCCCTGACCGTGTGCAGTCTTCTTCGTCTAAAGATTTAACTCGAGCAAATTGCCTTGCATAGACTATCGGAATGTTGTGATTAACTTGAAATACGGTCGCCAATGGGACAATGAATATCTAATTGGGTGTGGTGGAAGTTTATACCCATATAACGTAATGTCCTTTTTTTAATTAGTTTACCTTTTAAGTTGAAATTTCTAGCTTGGTTATCTACCATTTAAAAATGAAATAACTTTTGGAATTGATTCTTCCACAAATTTAATCTACTTCTATATTATACTTTAGGGTCAGTCACTAATTCAGGGGCCCAACCATGTAAAGTGCAAATTCAATTTGTCACATACTAAGTTTATGTACATATTAAATTTGCCCAATTAAAGTACTTAAGATTGCATTTGGCTATGCACCGGTTAAGGAGAACCTTCATCATCCAGTACATGTGGATGATTCTAAATTAAGAGGAGATTCCATTTGATTGAATTAGGTTGTTCGGTTGGGCTAGACAGAGGTAGTTCGATGGGATGCTTCGGTCCAACTGTCGGTGCAAATTTTCGTATCATTAGTGTCAATGGACCATATGTAATTATTGTTAAGAGCACACAACAGAATTTTGATACATTCACTCGAGGAGACGCTAATAGAGAGCTCAAGTTTAAGCCCATCACTATATTTGATTAGATCCACATTCACTCAAAAGCTTAAACTAATAATTTATGGACCAACTTGGATATATATTAACTATTTCACACCACATTAACCATCAAATGTGAGACTTCTCTAGTACAAACACAACTCATATGTGCATCCTAACAATCCCTCCTTTTCGTGTGAGCTCCAATATTAGGTTGCTCTCCCTTAATCCAAGTATCATTCAGTGCTAATTTATCTCAACTTGAATCTCCATCAAAGCCCATCGAGCCAGCGTTGCTACCAAGTATCCTTCAACGCTAATTTATCTCAATTTGAATCTCCATCAGCGCTCATTGGGCTTGTGTTGCCACATCACAACACCCACAAACCTGAAAATCGCGTTGGCCACTAGATTACTTCTTCAAGATCAATCTCAAATTGAATCTTCATAAACGCCACTAGATTCCTTCTTCAAGATCAATCTCAAATTGAATCTTCATAAACGCCCATCGGACCCGCGCTGCTACACTACAACGCCCATCGGACTGAAAATTGCATTGGCCACCAAATTTCTTCCTTGAGATGCTCACGGGAGCGCACAACAGAAGTTTGATACTTCACCGGAAAGATTACCAAGAGAGAGCCCAAGTCCAAGTCTGTTAATATATCCAGTTGGAATCAGCTCTACTCAAAAGCTTAAGCCAATAAGTGATAAGTCATCTTGAATATATTAATTGTTCCACACCATATTAATTATCCAATGTGAGACTTCTCTAACATAACTTACACGTGCATCCTAACAATCTCCCCCTCACACATCGAGCCCTTGGTCAGAGGCAGCGACACATTTCTCTCTTGTGTGATTGTTGGGTCCAGATTTCTTGGTAACCAAGGTTCTGATATCAATATTGGATAGTATTAGGCATATCTCATTCTAAAAGTTAGCTCAAAGGTTGATACTTTCTCTCACACTTATAAACCAATCACCAGCTCATTCGACAATCGATGTGGAACAACCTCAACAATCACAACCTTAGGATTGAGAAAATTCTCGAGGCGTGCTATCCAAACCGAGTCTAACCTTCTCAATGCAATAGTTCTACATGAGCCCACCCAATCGCATTGGCTATTGACTTGGATGTAAGGCATGAAGGGCGGACTGAGGTAATTCCACGACCACCACATAGTGCATTCACAGTGTTTGTAGTGCATCGGCTCGCCACGGAAAAATTATCTAAAAAGTCTAAAATCTATTGTACTTTTGTCAATTCAGCCATAAATATTTTAATTTTATCAATTGAGTCACAAACCATTTCGTTTTTTGTTAATTGAGTTCATATGACAAATTTGGCCAGACATCATTAGCGTGGCACCACTGGTACTGACGTGTATAATTTTTAATAATATTTTAGATTTTTTTTTATTTTTCTTTCCCTAGAAGCTGGCGAGGTCGTCATGCCCTTGCAAGCCACTTGGTGAGAGTCGCCTAGCCCATGCCAATCTGTGCGAGGCCTGGCAGGCTGAAGACCCTTGCTGGACACTGAGACAACATTAATATTACATTTATCCCAAACTAGCTAAAAAATAAAAAAATAAAAAAATAATATAAATAGGAAAAATATTTCAAATTGGCTAAAAATTATCCGCGTCAGTGCTGGTCATACCACGAAGACGATTGACGTTTTGATCGGACAAATTTAATTGGTAAAATACGAAAAACTTTAGAATTCAGTAGACAAAATTAAAAGATTTAAGAATGAGTTGATAATAAATAATAAATTTAAGAATTTTTAAATAATTTTTTCGCTGGCATCCAAGGATTACAGAGCTCTCGCGGGGATTGGTGAGGTGGAAGGATCAGGACGCTTGTGAATCCCTCCACGGGTTCGGTTGCTTGGTTGCAAAGATTGTAACCGCCCGTTTGCTTCGTACTGTGTCCAACGCCCTCCGTTAACTGTTCACATCAAACTGCACTCTCCTTTGATAACTTAAAAAGAGCTTCTCAAACTCCACGGAGATGCCCAATTGGAAACGTCACCACATCCATCGGCTCCGGAGGGTCCTGATCGGGATCTAAGAGCATCTGCCTGTCCGCCCACCCGCCGACCGGGCTCACACGAACCCTCCCGGTTCGTCGTGCGTGCGGAGATAAATAAAAATTGAAGACAGGGTAAATAATAACAACTCGAAAAGGAGGGGAGAAAGTGAAAGTAGCTGTGAAAAGCTACGGGGAAAAGTGTTATGCTTTATCTTTTAAGAGGACATGGCGCTGTCTGAGAGTTTCTAGCCAGAGGAACGATACAAAAACTGGCATTCTCGAGAGATCAACATCACGTGATCATCACTCGAGAAACAGAGAGATGGCCAAGGCACAAGAGCCGTGAGGCATATGAGATTTCTGCATTATTGTCCTTCATGAAACTCGATCTCAAATATCCGAAGTTCCTTCTTTTATCCCTCCAAACTCTGGATTATTCAAAATCTTAGCTCCAACTCCGAGGCTCGGATATTCCGCAGATTGAGAGAGTATTTCGTGAAGCAGTGATTTACCGGCTTAGGACGGACTTTTGGGTTATGAAAAAGAGAATTTCCTCTTAACACCACTAGCAACAGATGCATGGATTAATAGCTGACTGCTTGTCACCGGCTCTCTCTTTTTTTAGGACCAAATTGTGGTCCTTAAAAGAACCCCAGATGGGAGGGGAGACCTGCAGAAACAGCTGGGAGGGACAGGCCTGAGTGCAGTAGATCCCACATCGCACTTCTTATCACACATTGAAATACCCGTGACTCGTGATTTGGAAAAACCCGTTTCCGGTAGGTCAAGTCCGGGACCACGATGCTCCCCATCTATATGCTCCGTGCAGGACATCGGCCAAGAGTCCGAATCGACGGCTCGAATCCGATACCATTTGCACTAGTCATCGTGGAGAATCAAAATCAAAAAGGGTCACTGGCGAATCCATCTGTCGACCCTCGGATCGAGCCCTGTTTATATCCCGTCCCCTGTAATCGAGCCTTTACTAGCTTCTAGAAGCAGCAAAACGGGTCAACACCAGCGATCAGGCTCATTATACATAATCTTCATGCTCTTGAATTATCACTTGCTGAGCTCAGCAAATCAGACACTTGGGATCCATTGGCACAGTACAAATAACTTTTCTTCCCTCCAAGTCTAGACAATCGTGCCGTTGTACTTCCGTTTTTTTTTTTTTAGTGGTAATCATGAAGGCAAATTGGGATATCTTCCGTCAGATCTCCCGTGGGCCTGGAACTCAGAACGAGGCCGGAAGCACAACGAGATCATCTGCCAGAAAAGAAAGAAAGAGAACCGACAGTTGCGCAGAGCATCTTCAGCAGACTTGATCAGGTACGAGCACCAGTGAGCTGTTTCGATCATACATTGCCTGTCTCTTCTTGTAAGGCTGAACGCCGAGTAGTTTCCTTGAAAGAGCTGAAATTGGTTTAGGATGATTCTTTCTTTCGTCACGGACGGAACAACAGTAAGGTGCGTATGTTAGGATCTGGATCCCATGACATATGTGGATTTCTCTTTTGCTACGAGTTCGGGCTCTTATGTTGAGATGAGAACCTGGATTTTGTTGAGATGGGCTCGAGAGTCTTGAGGTATTTTGTCTTGTAAAGACCGATGTATGTGTTGTTTCTATTCTGACGACACCAACAAGATCGTGCGACGGCGGTGAATGCCTATGTGAAATGGGATTTAGAGCGCAAGCAAACTGGCGATCCCGATTGCCAATAATGCATCCCGACTGAAAAGCTTTGGTGACATTTACAATGTATTGAGATGTAATTCGTTGCTTGAGATTTTAAAGCACTCTCTTGACTTGAGGTTTATGTTTCTAAACGTGCCTTTATCGTAAGCTTCAGGATCGGCCGCGTAATGGGTTCGATTTAGTTGATGACAAATCTAATCCAAATATATGATGAGCGTCGAAATTAGGATGAAGTGTGTTTACATAGGTAAATTCCTTTTGTTGGTGACCTGTCTTGTTACCTGTAATCGATATGCGGTAAGACTCAACCAAGTGCTTGGGGTCATGCTATCTCATTATCTTTTTTGGCTGTTGGGAACTGAAGATTCTATTGGCAGATTGACCAGTTATACAAACTTAGCTCTGTGCAAAGTCAAAAGCTTGCCTCTTTAGAGCCTTCGCGAGCCAAATGATGATGGAAATGGTATCCTACTGCATGCTTTGAACACTTATGGTCTCTCTATGTACCTCTCGTGATATTGTTATCCGCCAGGATTGTGTGTGTGTGTGTGTTTGTCCTGCATTGTTGTTGCTGTTGGAGGATTTGATAAGCCATTCTCATGCTCATTCACCTCTTCCACATTATTCTTCAGGTATAGGAATCCTCTTGCGGGTAACGATAAACACATCAAAGCCAAAACATACTTGTGTAGGTGAAAAGATGGCTGATGAGGTTAGAGATCTTATTGAAATCTTGGAAGAACACAATTCAGTTGATATGGCCAAATAAACCAATTATGTCAGTGCGCCGCAGGCTAGAGCCATCGCAACATTTTTCAGAACAACTCGCAACACATTTGAGGGCAAAACAATCTTAGAGCTCCGATACGAAGTATACATGCTGATGGCTGTTCGGTGCATCAAGTCCACATGTTAATCAGCTAGATCATCCTAGAATCTCATGTCCACGGCAGTTGCCCACCGCCTTGACCTTGACTAGTTAGAGAAACAAGTGTCTTCATTGCAGTGTCATCGGTTCATCGGGATGATACACTGGATGCTTGTAAGTTTCTGCTCGACGAGATAAAGGCATCTGCCCCAATTTGGAAGAAAGAGGTATACACCAATGGAAAGGTTTAACTAGTCAATCTGCCAATGGAATCAGTTAATTATTATTGTAGAGATCCTCTCAACGTATCGATCATCAAAATGGCATTGAAAATTTTGCGTTATTCTATCGTGTATCAACATTAATCATTTTGAAACAATTAGAGTGTACTTCTTTTACTAATTTCACAAGTATTTTTCCTATTTTGACTGGATATTACCCTCCAGATCACAATTAGAGTGTACTCCACAAGCGATTCTAGAATCGTTGATAATGACTGTGTAGTTCGAACACTTCCTCATCAAAGTAAACCCGTGTGTGGACTCCACTCGGGTTCATCAACATAAAAAGAGATGAGCAGAAGAAGCGCAAGAAACTGCATTTGATTCTAACTTCAACCTCTTTTCATGAATCTATTATGTATTGATGGAAAAATAGAATACATATGTTCAACAAATGCAGATTTGAACACCCACAAAAAATTATCTGCAGCAATCAATTAGAAAACTAAATGTCACTTGTCTCAGGGGGGCTATGAAGATCAAAACGTCTTCATTACATAGAGACAAAAATTCTGACAAGCATAAAAAGCGACGATTGTGTTGTTATCTTCCTCCTTTTGCGACCATGCATTGTCTATGCCTCGGGACCTCCTCCATCGTGCTTTCCGCTTCCCGTTCCCTCACATTTCTGCAAATTATGTCATTGAACAAGCAATTTGACTCCTAATCCAACCCCAATGACCGATCCCAATGACCAGCCTAATGACCAGCCTCGCGCCTGCATTGAACCATGAGAGCTCTCCATCTTCTACCATATTCCTCGTATTCTGGTTTGTGGTCCGAGTACAGGTACTCCAGCTAGAAAAGGCCATCCCAAAAGCTGTCTGAGGCTTGAAAAAGGTCATTAGCAAGGAAGAACGGCTTTCTTTTGCGTTCTAATTAATGGAAGTGTGCTAAAAAAAGAGCTCTTTGATATTTTGATCAGCATCCAACATTTACAGCTAATGGGCACGCCTACAATGCTAACTACTTCGAAATAGCATACCTGCAAAAGAAGCGCAGAGGCAACATCTATCAGAGACTCGGTTGACTCGTGCTCTGGAATCGTATCGAACATCCCATAAAGAAACACAAAAAAAAAGCACTCACTAACAACATAGATAGCACCAAATAAATCAATATTTTCACTAGAATACCTCCAACAAGAGAATAATCTTAGCTATGCAGCCACTAATAGTTCAGTTGGCAACCGACTGAAGAAAATATTAGAGTTAGACATGGATGAGTTAAAATAGATTCATTCTCTCAAAATACAGCAGAGTGCGAGCGCCGGAGTAGAGAACCCTTAAGCGACAGAGCAAGGGTCGAAGCAGAGCGCGGGAGCTGAGCGCGAGAACGAGGATGGGAGCGGAGGCTAAAGATGAGAGTGAGTTGAACACTGGAGCAGATCCAGGGAACGAGGGCTGGAGTAGAGAGCCCTCAAGCAATGGAGCAGGGGGCAGGAACGGAGGCCGGAGCAGAGAGCGAGCCAAGCGCCGGAGAAGTCTGCAGGAACAAGGGGAGTGACTGAGCGACGGAGCTAGCGATGGAGCAGAGAGGGAAGGAGAGATCCAAAGATTTTGAACTTGCTCGGGAGAGGAGGAGGAGCGGTCTTCTTTCTTTGGAAAGAGCAAAGAGAGCGGGAGAGACGGACCGCACGTTTGAGGAGAGAAATTGGTTTTTTTTTTTTTTTTTGAAATTCAAACAGCCGATTTTAAAAATTTGAGCTCCCCAAATGACGTGGCGCCATCTCAGCCGTTCATTTAGAATGGACAACCAAGATGGGAAGTATGTCACCCACGACATACTTCGTATGTCATGGGATCTGAATCCCCTATGTTAGGACGCCAGATTAACTTTGGTGTTGGTGGTCTGTTGAAAATAATGGTCGGGAAGGAAATGAAATGGAATTGGACTTTGAGGCATGAAAAGGACTCTCTTCTGCCCCAAACGTCGCTAATGATTTTTAGCGAATATCCTCTGGAATACAATAAAGTATTAGTGAGAACAATAGATATCAATTTTGATATTTCTCTGGGATATCTTAAAGGAAACAATTGGAGCAGAATGCCATGTTTCTTAGAGGGAAAAAAAACGAAAATGAAAGTTCTGCAAGTTGAAGTTCTAATTATGAACAAAATAGTGGCGTGTAGACATTCTTCATTTCGAAAATAACCATATCTGAACACAACTCTTCATGTCTAATAACATAAAGTTCGAACATACCTTTCCATGTCTGGCTGGTAGCTATATCTGAGCAGACACAAACACTCCAAAGATTACAACAGTGTCTAACAATTAATTTATTATTATTATTTTAAAAAATAAAATTTAATTGCTAATAATGTCAATTCCGAATCGTGACTAGCGCAAGCATACCAAGTGCCTAATAATCGCGCATCCACGCGGTGGTATCGTGGGTTTTAGCCCCCTTGCCCCGTTTCTTTATTTAGAATATTAAAATCGTCTTCTAACTTATAAAGTGCTTCAAACTTTTCCTTCCATCCCACGTGGGATAAATTAAAGGCACTTTATTGCAAAAAACTTCAACGGCATCATGTTGACATTTCAAGCGATGTGTTTCTTTGGTCAATGTCGACAGGTGAGATGGTTCGTGGTGGCCTGTAAAAAAAACAAAAAAAAAAATTGCCATCGGTCAAGGGGTGTATGAAACCCTTTCTATTTCTATGTTTTTTTTTTTCCATAGAATAAATTTGTAACATAAATGCATTTGATAACGCAATGGAGTTTTTTTATTCCCCGGCCAAACTTTTGGCTCAAAAATAGGTTTTGAATGATAAATGAGAAGTTAAAAAAAAATTACATTTTTATTTCAGAAACAAAAACTCGAAACAATTTGATTATTCTTCGTTGATCCTCCCTTATCACTGCCGGCCGTCGGTCTACAGCTGGTCGCGACCGCCGCCGATTGCCCCCGGTAGCCACAGTCGCCGCTAGTGCTAGCCGGAGGGTAAATGCTCGTCCGAAAATAGAAATTTGTTGACATTGTCAAACGAATTTTTGTTTCAAAAATAGAAAATTTGTATCGTTATCAAATATTTATTTTGTCTGAGAAACTTGTATAGGTAATAGAAATGAAAAAATCTATTTATTGTGAGAAATAGAGTTAGGGAATAGAAAGGGTTTCATGCACCCCTAAGCATCTTCATGAAAGCAAAGAGTACTTTTTTTTTTGAAGAATTTTTCAGTCTACTTGTTTCGTTGACAATTTTATGATAAAGAAAAATATTTGCTATGAAAATCGCTTTCAAGAAATATGGTTAGTTTTCGTTTGTTTGCCGTGTAGGGAAAGTGATTTTCATCTTGTACGAAAGGGAAGTCTTTTCTCTCCTAATCTAAGCTTGTTATTTGCGACGCACGGAAAACCTTTTTTCGCAGATCGATTAGTTTTTCGATCATTCAAAACACTGAAAAGTTGGAAAATAATTTCCTGAAAATAGTTTTCCTTGAAACATGGTGTGTTTGTTCACTAAAAACTTTACGATAAAGGAAAATATTTTTTTCATGAAAATAGTTTAAAAAAACGGTTAATTTTCTTTTATTTGGCGATTGGAAAAATGATTTCCTTTTGACCCCAAATCTAAATTTGTCATTTTCAGTCCACAGAAAATGTTTTCCGTAAAATTTTCCGTCTGTCCGAACACTGAAAAGTTAAAAATTAATTTTTCGAAAATAGTTTTTCTCCGAACAAATGGACTCTTACTTAAAATATTTTCACCTTGACTGCAAAATCTAAAAATTCTCGGTCCGACATTGCGAGGCAGAAATTAGCCCAGACAGAGAAACTTGTATTTGTCTGTCGCACGGTAACTCAGGAACTCTAGCGTTGTATTCTTCTTGTGGGATGGAAGTTTCAACAACCACGATGTCCTCATCAAATCCGAATCGGAGATCTCGAATTCGATCGCTCCCGTTTCCAACGAGACATCGACCGTTAGAGCCGTCGGCTGCGAATCAAACTTCTGACGCTAGGACAAAGAAGCGGATCGAAGCACGGGCGAGCATGAGATTAACAGGGGTGTTTTGCCTTGTTGTGAGATGAAAATCGATGCATCGTGTCATTTTTCTGGAGTCTGCTGGAGTTCACGATCAAACGCTTAGATTTGTCAAATGGATGAGTACGGTTTGATTTGTGTTCGACCTAATATGGCCTGACTCGTATAATTCTATTTTACCCGTTGGGACTTGCTTAAATGCAATACAAATTTTGGATCCATATCCAATTCGATCCACATCGTATTTGACCCATCGAGTTTTCAACCCATTTGAATACCTCTACGTGCGCGGAGACTGGCTTTTTCCTATTTCACTGTTTTTTCCATGGTCCCAGGCATGACCCAGGAAAAGGAATTGAGTGTCTTGGCAGTTGGCTCAATACCATGCCCATCTCTCGTCATTGAAGACAATAATATGAGAGTGACCACCGAGGTGATGGGTCCGGTGGCAAAACCAGTCATCTGATCTCGCACAAGGTCGGGATCGTAGTTCGATTCATGGTGTGAGCGAATTTCCGAACGGCTCGTGTTGTATTGTCTGGTCGCCGCTTGGCTCGTACGATAAGGTAGCTTGGCAGGGGACGTAGTGAAAGAGAAAGAGAGAGATTCGAAGTAGTTACCATGCCTCGAAGGAATCGACGTACTGTAAATGATAATCTGTTTGAAGTTTCAATTCGAATTGGATAAGCGCGCTTGAAAAATTCATCGTTCAGCCGAAGGTTAATACGACAAAGGTTTGGTGATTGAAGACCCTTGGGGGATGATTTATTCGGGAGCTCTAGCGACACCAGATGTCACCCTCGTCACGGCGACTGATTTTGAACACGAGCATGCTTAGTCACGTGAACAGTCGATGTGGACGCATAATGCTAAGAATACTAATCATAGATATGCCCAGCATCGCTCGAACAAGATACACTATGGAGATTCAGCTCCCGCTAGCAAGCGGCGGGAGCAGCCGGATCTAGGCGTGACAAAGAGCGTTGTGATTGATTAGAACTATACTTGCTATACTTTGAGGTTGTATTATTGAACGCTCAATATCCAAAAAAATCATCAACCTTAGTATCCGTTCCAATTATATCATAAAAAATCACAACTTTTATTTTTTTCCCAATTCTACTAGCCAAACACTAAAAAAAAAATTAACTTTTATTTTTGTCCCAATTCTACTAGCCAAACACTAAAAAAAAAATTAACTTTTATTTTTGTCCAAATTCTATCTATCTAATACCAAAAAAAAAAAAATCGACTTTAGCATTTGTTCATGTTATATCCAAATAATTTTTTGTATCATAAGAGTCCCAAACTTTCACTTTTGTCCTAATTATACCACCGTTAGCCTTTGATCCATAAGCATCGTTAATTAATCTTACATGACATTTTCATGTCATTAATGAATTACGGCTCAGTAAAGATGAAATGAAAAAAAATCCCTAACTTCTTTGATGTTATCTGCTTGCCCTACACATTGTTGGGAGATACAAAGTCGCTAAAGACGGCGTATTTCGGATTTTCCGAGCACTCAACAACTTAATGAACAGCTAGACGTGGATATCTGATTATTTAGACGGATGATATCAAATGTCGCCGTCCATTAAACCTACTATTTTCAAACTTCATGGATTCATTGGTAAGTTCGGTGAGAAAATTTGAGCCACGTATGATTAATTAACAGTAATTATGGATGAAATCTTGATAATGGTAGAACAAAAGTAAAACTTGTGGATTTTTTACGAGATAATTATTTTTTAATATAATTGGAACATATGCTAAAGTTGAGATTTTTTTTATTATGCCAATATAATTGTAATAAAAGTAAAAATTGTGGGGGTTTTTTTACGAGATAAAATAAAGTTTTGTATGAGATTAGAACAAATGCTAAAAATTGAATTTTTTTTTTTTTTTGGGTATTAGGCTTATTATTAAGGGACCCGAACGGTGGAATGAGGATCTTCGCCGTAATATCGATTTCCCTTTTTAAAGAATTCACACGGTTAGAAAATATAATAATAATAATAATAAAGGAAAAGGGATTACAAGTAAATTGCTGGAGCTCCGCCTACGTAGATGATTAGAGAAAGCAACATAGATCTAGCTTCCCTAATGCCCTTCTTCGGCCGTCGCTGACATTTTCTTAATTGGTGATTAAGGGAATTTATTTAATGGACAAGCCGCGCGAGCTTCTTCATTAGACGCGACGACTATACTAAGACGCGGTAATTGTACAAACCGTGAAAGACCGACATTATTAACAACACGTAACAGGATTGTATCGGAGAAAACCGAGATATCTTCCTTAAATTCTCGATATTCCTCGAAATGTTTATGTATATATATCTCTCTCTTTGGATTGCACACGTCCGCAATCGACTATAATTGATGTCGGAATATTCATCTTATAAAAAGCCTATACATAAGCTTAAGTCCTTGTCAAAGCAGAAGTCTCGCAATTAGCATTGGTCGTCTAATTATGCCAGAAGCTAATGACGAAATTCGCCATTGGGATTACCATGACACGCTTTCTTTTAATGCAATAAGTAAAGTAAGGCCCTGCATGGTAATATTTATGGCCATTTTCTCAATTTCTAACTAGAAATTGATTTCTCCACTTCTCTTTAAAATCAGAATTTAATTTTTCTAATTCTACTTCAGATTGATTTATAATTAAAGAAATTAGTTTGGTGGCAATGAAAATTTTTATTTTCGAAACATTATTAACAAAATCTTTGTCGTCAGCTGCAGTCTCCGCTGCCGGTCATCGATCGCCGCCATTGGTCGCTGATCTTAAAAACTCTTAGATTGGAAAAATCCAACATGATATTAGGATTAGGTTTTCGCCCCGAATTTCAAAGTACCCTCTGCCTAATCAACACAGATCAATTTCAACTAACGAAGCTACTTCTTGGCAAAGCCTCCTCCCAACTATTGCCAAATGTAAAAATCAAACTTCTCTTTCTAAAGAGATAGAAACCAAAACGAAGACTACCACCGACTTAACCCCCCTTAATCTTCGCACGGAAATTCAACCTAAACGATTGAGTTTGAACAGGAACAGGAACAGGAAAGAGCCCTTGCTGTCTCCATCAGTTTTTGCTCGGGATCACGAACTTGAAAGCGACCTCCACGTCTGGATCAATGCGCGGGGAAAAGTCGAAACGTCAGACGAGACTCGCGTCATGGGATGAAGAAATGGTCTCCCAAATGCTCACTCAACCAAGAGCCGAAGCCAAGATAAGGCTTTGATGCGACGAGGGAAGACAAATCAGACAAATCTTCTTCAATTGCTTGAAAAAGTTGTTCCAACTCCTGTCGTGATCTTCTCGCGTACAGAACCCAACTATTGTAAACGATTTGATTCTGAAAATGACAACATGGGTTTTCACACTTCATCAGCCAGGAGGTAGCTATGGCACATGTGGGGGCAGAGAGCTCAGAAGCAAGCATTGGTTTCTTATTCGAGAAAGGGCAGGAAATATTAAACAAGTAGGAGATCTTGCTAGCTTCATCTGCAGATTCCAAAACCCAAAATTGAGGAAAATCATAATCAATAGAGGCTCTACAAAATCTCTCTCTCTCCATTATGTCTTTATCTGCAGGAGAGGAGTGATGTGAAGAAGGGTAAGGGGGGAAAAAAAAGAAGAAGTTGGAGGTGCTCCCAAATCTGGTATATGTTTAGTCCCGTGAAATGAACAATAATACCCTCTGGAATTTTGGAAACAGTAGTTACTCGAGATGCACGAAACTTTGGGAGGTGTGAAGTGGTCGAGTTAGAGAGAAGCGCCATCGGCTTCTGCAAAGATCTCTGCTTCATCTTGCAGAATCTCTTGGTACCGGCAGTCACTGCTACAGAAAGCTTTCTCGCCCCTGCAATGAAACGAGGACAGCATTAGAAAAAATCGGACATCATCTTCGTGACATTATCTCCCATTATGCGCTCGAAAAGAAGAAGACAAACAGAGGAGGAGAACAAGAACCCGTTTGAGCTTTGAAAATGGATGGATCAGTACCTGTAGATGTAAATGTCTGCGTTCTGTTCAATGCTCTTCTTGCAAGTGTAGCAAGAGCTGAGGAAGCTATCCGGACCAAGCAGCGTCTGCTTCTTAACCTCGCTGGACAAACCGTACGTCTCCACTACAGAGCTACCAAAAATATGAGTGGCCGTCGGGTTAGGGCCGTGAGATATCACGCACGTGTAGTCCTCCGAGAGCTCCATCTCGCTCACGGACAAACACCCTCCTCTCGCCGACACCTGATCATCGATAAACGCGAAATTCGGAGACCAGCTTGGAGAAACCGCGGGCCCTTGAACAGGAGGAGCCTCAAGTGTCGATCTTGATCCGGGAAAGACTAGTCTGTCACTTCCTCTGACGACAGATTCTTGATGGAGATGTGGTTTGTTGTTCGACAGTGCGTCCACGAGAGCGAGGCCGGTCCTTGTGGTGGAGTCGAGATCTCGAAATGGGTTTTTGTTAACTCCATGGAATTTATCTGGGAATCTCGGATGTTGGTGATAGTTTTGGTACCAAAATGGGAATTTGAGGTGAGAAAAAGGACTGGTGTGGAGGGTTATGCTCAGGCTGCTAGGACCACCCGCACCCGTTACGTATTTGGGCTCGGTGAGTGCGGTCTTGATCGTCAGATGCATGAATCTCGAAGCTAAGAAAGATGGGAAGATTGACTTGTTATTAGAGGTGGGATTGCTCTGAGGGTTGGTGGTGGACTGAGACCGGTGATCGGCCACCAATGCTTGCTTATTCCCTGTCACTGCTCTTGGCCTGTTCCTCAGCATTTAGTACCCAAATTCGCTGCCGAAACAGTCGCTAAAATTAGCACGAAGAACGATCGCAGAGAGAGAAAGCAAAGAAACTCACTTCGCAAATATCAGGAAAAAGAGGTCTTTTTGGTTTGTGATTTGGTATCCTCAAAGATGAATATAAGCTCCTTTGAAAAACGCTGCTGCAGATGATCGTTGCCGTTTCAAATAGTAGAAAAATGTGCCCGAATTTCTGTTGCCTCCATGTATTACCTCCAGAAAACACACATACACGCACACGCACACGCACGCTCTCTCTAGTCTTTCTTGGGTTGCTCGATCCTCACAGCAAGGAAGGAAAGGAGCGTGCAATAACTGCAACACCAACAAAAAGCTGCTGGATCGGAAAACAGAGCAGCAGGTCAAAGAATCGCCATAGCCAGCAGGAGAACAATCAAGTCCGATCCTCCCAGGCTGAAATAATGCATCAAATGGAGCCACAGATTTAACGAAGCGCCGCTCAAGACACCATCGTCAATCGATCGATCGATCGAACAATCATCAGCGTCACTAGGGAGCGAATGAGAGCAACTCCCACCCACTTCAGGAAATGTCCTGGCCTAGGTGGTGGGTCTGCTTCGCTCTCTGCGTCATCAATGTTATCCTGTTCCCTGCGCCCCCTCCCTCTCCCTCTCCCTCTCTCCCTCTGCTTCTCGCTCCAGTTCTGCGGAAAAAAGAGGCAGCTTTAAGGGGGGGAGAGAGAGAGACAGAGACGTGGCATGTGGAGAGGAAGGAGGCGTGTGTGCATGCGGCATTGTCATCGGCGTCTATCATTTTCTTACGTTACATCCCCGCGTTAAAAGATCGTTCTCGGGGGGCTATGCAGACGAACGAAAATGCTCTCGGTTGGGAGCTTGCTTTGGTACGATTATCAGATTCTTCACAGGAGATTTGACAAATTCTTCACATTACGTCTTATTAACCACTTTTAAATGGTTTTCCCTTTTTCCACATTCAATAAAATTTCATTAATCAAACACACAAATTACGACATTTTCCCAATGATTACGGCGTAGGACTACCACTCTATCGAACGGGGACGCTTCTCGTTGGAACCTTGCACTCCATATCAATCAGAGTCATCGATCCACGGAAAAAAAAAAAAATTAATCCTTCTAGAACCCGATAATCGTAACCGTCCACATTCTTACCGATCAATCCTTACCCATGATTTGAGATCCGCAACTCCCGGTACTGCATGCGTTGGCAACACACTCAATGTTTAGATAACGATGGCGCGGCGAGAGATCGGAACATTTTCTTTTCACTAATCGGTATCATCCGACGATCGGACGATTTATCACATTAGATCTAATGCTACGCCACAGGAGAAATTCTTGCTCAGAGTTTCATACATACAGCGCCTAGTTTTTATGTACCCAATTTGATGCACAAATCGCAAATGCACATCTATCATCGTTGTTGACGAGGATAGTTATATTTTAAAAGAAAGATCGACTGTCCAAATCAATGATAGTAAATATGGGGGTTTCTATTCCATTCTTCCCCCATACGTAACCCCCCCTCTCTCGCTATCTCTATCTCTATATCTCTCCGTCACATTCAATTTTGTCGTGACTTGCTCGGTTTTGTCAATTTTCTTTTGTCCCCATCTAACTCTCTACATTATGAGACAGATAGACATTGGCCCACCACAGAAGCAATTATCTTCCTATTTGCATTTATTTATCCTCGAATTAGGATGATAAACACCCAAAAAAAAAAATTATGCCCCCCCCCCCCGGAAAATAAATTTAAAAAATATTTTAACACTCTTAAATTGCAAAAAATTATTTCCCTTCATTTGATCCGTATTCTTCGTCGGATCCTGTTGATAAGTTCTGTTTAATGTAGGACTCAAGAGATTGAAAATTCTTTTGACATTTTCTTCTTTGTTGGTTAGCGCGAATGTAAGACAATTAGGCGTGTGGGGCAAGTGTTTTTTAATCATTCTCTTACGTTAGATCGATTTGGGTTGAGGATAAGGATTAGTTTTTGTTGACTCGACGCTCAGGATAAGTGCTGCATTTGAGCCCTTGAGATAACGCCACCCCTCTCCGCCGGCGGGGAAGATTAATATTATCAGATCCCCCCGCCAGCTAAGAGATCTTGAATTCTTGATTAGCAACATAAGCAATGATTAGTCCGGTTAACCTCAGACCTTTGTTCGTCTTAAATAATCCGCACTTCCTGCTTCGATTTTCGCAATTTCTAGATCGTGCGATACTCAATTCCGACAATAAGCCATGTTATAACCCGATGAAAAATATTCTTCGTTATGTGCTTTTCGCATTGGGAAAAATGGTCGGGGATCAGCCTCTTCGCCATTACAAATGAGGTGCCAAAGAAGAAATCAATCCTTGTCGGTTCTTTTTTTTTTTTTTTTGAGTTAATAATATGTGACAAATTTATTAAAATTATTTTTTATAATAAAAAGCCTTAAACTGATACAATTATGATAAATTTATTTTAAATTATTTTTTTGATCATTAAAAATTTAAAACTGGTAAATTTATAATAAATTTACCATAAACTAATTCTTTTGATCACGAAATACCATAAATTGGTATAACTGTGATAAATTTATTTTTCGTTAAATTTAGTTAATATTACGAAAAATCTCAAATTAGTAAACAGTTTGGTATATCCATCAATTGTCACGTGTTACCAACTTAGAAATTGACGGTTAAATTTAATAAAAAAGAACAAAGGGTAAATTTTGTTAGATGTATCAATTTCGGATAAGTTTAGCAAACCTACGATAAATAGAGGGTAACTATTGTTTTTTTCCCGGCGAAATGAGCGGACCCACGATATACGGAGGGTCCGATCTCCATTAACAGGTAGAGAACAAAATCCGACGTAAGCATGTGGAGCCCACCATCACATGGCAAGACGTTAATTATAATGCTTTGGAGGCCCCACGGGTCATCAACATCGTCATCATTGATGAGTCCTCACCCCCCCCCCCCCGTCGTAATGTTTATTTTCATGTCCTCTTTTGAGCGGAGTGGTGAGGCCCAGCCCAATCCGCGGGCCTTGTTTTCTATGAATAAAAGCCAATAGTGGGCCCAAAGAAACCGATCGGGATTGCCTTCTTCTTTCAATTATTAATTAAAAACAAAACAAAGAAGAAGGCAAGAGGCCACGAATTCGATTCAAATCGCGAACAGACCTCCGAACGGATCGTTCCGCCTTGTCCGACCACCGGCTTATCTCATGGACAAAAATTTCTTGACTACTAGCATCTCGATGATACCGCAATGACGAGCTCTTTAGCCTTTTGGAGTTTCTTCTACTTGCAGGTGATACAATGTGATCATGGCCTAACTCGAACATTCAAATAGTGAGGTACATGACATTTTATGGTAATGTTTAGAGGAGATTTCTATTGCTAGCCGGTCCTCTTCAACCATAATTATTTAAACGAAGCTGAACATAACTTTTTTCGTAACTTTGCGTTTGGATCTCGCATCGCACGTTTATTCTATCTCGATGTTTCAAATCGACGTACCTTTTGTAGGGGGAAATAATAAAATCTTACCATTGGCTGATTTACTGAATCAATTTACTAATCGACACAACAGACCGTTATTAATTCTCGAATATAACTCAGTTGTTCATAGTTCCCTTCGTGGTCGGATGTATCGGTTTTAGTAAGTTTGACGTTTATTTCTAGACCGTCCGATGGGGAAGTCGAATTTTTTTTCTTTTTTGGTGGGGGAATTTTTTTTAAAAAAATTAAAATAAATTGGGGAAGTCGATGGGACCCGCATCATCATGCCATTGCCGCCTGCCGATTGGCGCTTAGGCTCGGGCCCTGCTGCGTCCTTTTCATCCTTTCACAACGCGGAACTATCGCTGAATCAGGCCCGTTTGTGGGCCCATACCTGATAGAAAAAGCGTGCACCGAATTTTCATTTTTCATTCTCTTTGATAACGAGTCCATTTATTTGTTTTTTCTTTTTTCTAACTTCTATCGGTTTGCTAGGGGCGTAAACGATAATCTTTTTGTTTTAGAGAGCTATTTCTATTCCCTCAACCATTTTTTAAGTAGAGGAATGGGTTTGAAACCGATATAAGATTTTCATTTCTAGAATAGAAATTCGTTTAATAACACCATAAAATTTCTTCAGTTGTTGACCACTGAGCCTCGGCCGATAACAAGGTGTTTGAGAGAGAAAGACCGCACGCGAGAGAGAGAGGGAGTAATCCATGAGAATAATTTTTTTTTCTGTTTTAGAAATAGAAAAGTACAAAATTTTCTACTTCTCATTTTTGTTACTAAACGGATTTCTGTTTAAAACCTGTTTCCCGAAACATTTTAAAAAAAAAACCTAAGGTTATCGTTCATGCCCCAAATCGCTTGGATCCGAACACAATAGTATTTCAAAAGATTAATGCAACTTGTTTTTTTCTTTTTTTAGCAATAAAAATTTAAAAACCATGACGAGAGAGTATAAATTTCTCGAAATTTCAATGTACACTACTCGTATACAATTACGTAATTACTCTTATATATGCACCGAAGTTGTTTATTTAATTATGTATGAGATAGAGGAAATCTAGACCCCAAAAAAAAGAGGTAGAGGAAATGCTATAAAATGTGAAACGTGTATTTATATGCAACGGTTAACACCGTAGAAAAATTTTTTGACAAAAAAAAAGATGCCGTAGAAAATCCTAAACTATATCCGCCGTGCCGTAAATAGCAATGATATCCTACTGTTTAGAGGTGACAAATGGATAGGTCGGGTCGGGTTTAGGTCAGGAAAATAGTTAATATTTCTTCAAACTCGACATGTACTTTGTTCTTGTTCCGCATACCCAGTTGGCGTAACCGTGGCTGAATCTCATATAATGGTTGGAGAGTCTTGAGACAACTGAAGGGCATGTTGTCACGGTCGACATTTTCGTGAAAATGACAGGATAGGAATCGGAACGAGGCGACGCGAAAGATGGCAATGCGATAAGCTTGCGAAGGAGGGATCCGGATCGTCTAAACTTTCCTCAGAAGTTTAGGCATTCAACCTTACAATCCGGTCCATTCATTTTGGACAGACGACCCAAATCTCCGATTTTTATGGAGTAGTTTTTTGATTTTTTTTTTATATTTTTATTAGTTATAATTTGACACATCCATTCATAACACGAACGGCCCGAATTGCAAGGTTAGGGCCTAAATTTCTAAAAAAATGTTATACGATTTATTTCCGGCGAAGGAGATGGACGTGCATCCGCATGTTTTTTTTTATTCGTTTGAAATGTTGGAGATAGTCGGATGTTCTGCTGAAGTACTTTGTATTCAGAGGATTAGAGGGGGAAAAAAATAAATAAGGGCCGACATGACGTGTGAGATAATAATATATAATTTTTTGGTAAAAGAAATGTGAAATAACTATTAGAATGGCGGGATTCTTCATTAAAAACATCGTGCGCAAATTTCTCAAATCAGCAAAAATTACAGCTTAACCAATCCCTTTATCGTTTTTGACAATATACAAGAAAATACCACCTTTTGGGACGCTTAATTAAAACGGGTTATAGAATGACGCGGTAGAATACTTTTGGAGCAGAATTTATGTTCCAAAATTGATTCATGAACAAGGTCACATAACTTTTAGAGTAGAAATCCGTTCGGTTATATAACTTTATTTTTTTATTTTTGAAGAATTTTTTTCCCTCTAAATGTAGTTTTGGATACACTTGAACAATAAAATTTTACTTATTTCTAAAAGTAGAAAAATTAACTTATGATCAGAAGTTAATTTTTAGAGTATAAGTGTTGTCATGTGCGCACTAATTATCCCAATTCATGGACTTTTCAATCCGCATCTATCTTCATTCTTGGATCTCATCTCTTTTTTTTCCCCTTTCTTTATTTATTATTTTTGCAGTGAACATGTACGAACCACTACCTGATTCTGAGTTAGATTGTGGCTTTACTAAATGCATTGTAACTTTTATTAAATATAAGACAACTCATCATCAATGAAATTTACCTTTGAAAACAATAAAAACAGCAGCATCAACAATAACAAGGATGATTGCGGATTAGGTCATACATTAGAGCATGTAATTGGGATTCGAATGAAACAGATTAGCACTCATGAATGTTGCAAAATCGCATCATGTAATATAATCATCGACCGTAACAGCTAATTGGGTTCATGTAAGACATTGTTTACATATTCTTGTAGATCCTTGCTGAATGGTTACTGGACTGCTTCCACAACCGGAGGGACGAACTCTGATGTGGTAGCGTCAAGTGCAAGAGACGGTTCACCTAGTACGATGTTGTCTCCTTGCAGCCGTTTGTCCAGTTGAAATTAACGTTGTCAAGAAACCACTGAGAGCTGTCGCCGTCAGAGATTGCGGAACCTGTGCGATGTCGTGGTTGCCCATTGACGTGGGAACCCGAAGAGAGAGACATTGTTTCCGATGGTCGCATGTTGACGACCTGGCGAGGCACATCGATGCTGGGGTTGGAGTCGGAAGATTGGTTGAGCCGATGATATTCTCGGGTTCTGATTGGCATGCTTAGAAAAATTGTAGTGCCTTGCTTTTCGCCGCTTTCTTCCTTCTTAAATCGGATTTCACACAGAACAATCTGCAATTTATATACCAAATCAAACATCAAGGGGCTAATAAATTTATGGTTCTCGATCAAACAATTTTAAATCGAGAAAGGAAAAAGGAGAACCGGTTTGCCTTCTCACGATTTTCCTACGTGATGAAACCCTAGGATGCATGGCGATAAAGGTATAATGAAGAAAGTTACACCAAGTTTCAAACGTTATTAAAGGCACTCAACAGGTCGACGATTAACCACAAAAACTAAAAGTAGGCGTACATGGCAATGAATTAACAAAGGTAGAACAAGAGGATTATTGACTCACTTCCTGTTTAAGCATGGAGTACTCGTGCATAATCCAAGATCCCTCGGCCGAGTTTTCGCTTTCGGAAGACGAGCCAGCCTTCAGTTTAAAGTTGAGGTGTTTCTTGTGGCCGACGACATTGCCTTGGCGATCTATGATGGCGCTGGTTTTTGCACCCTTCCAGTACCCCAAGCCCGCTGTTCTTTCCGCTCTGGACTTCTTCGTCCTGAGCTTGGTGAAGACGTACGAGCTTTTTTCCGTCTCCTTGTCGAAGAATTTCCATGGTTCCTTCTCGTACACGTCGAACTCGTGGATGAATTCAGGAAACGCCGAACCCCCTCTCACCCTATGTGCAAGGTAGTAGAAGAAGAGCTGCTCGTCGGACGGACAAAACCGATAGCCGATGGGAATTGTATCCGCCATTCTTCCTCTCTCTCTCTCTCAAGAATTATTTGAGACTCTTCAATTTATGATAACGATCTTATACAAGCTCTCCGAGAGGCTTTGCGTTTTCAAAATAATGTATGAGTAATGTATTTGCTAGCTGGCGTAATGATCCCACTAAACCAACTTGCAGGCCAAGCGACTGAACACCCGCCGTCCATCCACCTGGAGCCACCGCCCGACCAATACTTACGTGGTTACATTCTAGTCGTAAGTTTGTCCCTGTCCTATAACCGTATTTCAATTTTCAAGATATGATCAAATATGAAAATAAGATACTAACTACTTTTCAATTTAGTAACTGATTTACCGACTTATTTTTTATACTATATGGAATGAATGTGAAAATTTGTCGTCGTCCATAAATGGGAGGGTATCGGTTAAAAAGGAAAAAGAAGAAGGGAAGATAGACTAGGGCATAAACTGTTTTGCTGAGAGCTAGAAAAACGTTATCAACTTACTAAAATACTTTTTCTTTTTCTTTTCTTTTTCCCTGGGCCAAACTTACTACGGTATTTTAATTAAAACTGCAATATTTTAATGGCCGAGTGAATGGTAAATTTTACCACTGACTCTTACATTAAAAAAAGAAACTTAATGTCTTTCCATCACCCATTCATCTATTTAACAGAAAGTACGATTTTCATGTTAACGAATGAGAAAATCGCAAATCGACTAAGCGATACATATATGAAGGCAAATTATCTAGCTAGTTATGTGTATGCTATCATTATGAAAACATTAGGAAAAATCTGTTTTAATGGGATTTTGTTGCCATTAATATTATAAAAATGTATAAACCTCCCGCATCGGATAATCTGTGCACCCGACACATATCTATGAAGGCCTACCATACAATATCATACCGAAAAATACTTCACATCGTCTCAAATGATCGCTTTATAAAAGGTGGGGCTATTTATATTCAAATCAATTTTCACTAAGATAAACAAAATGGCCCTCGATGGTTTCTATATTTGTAGATTTTCTTTCAAATTAGTTACTTTCTTTTATAGCTTTCTTCAAATTTAAACTTATTGTTGTTTAGAAATTTAAAATTATTTTCTTATTCATTACTACCCTCATCGCAGTTTATTCTTTCCTCGTCCTTTCTACCTTCTGTGCGAACCCTTGCGGACACTAGCCGTTTTTGGTCGTTGGAGATGTTGGGGAGAGTGCGATGCTCTTTTGAAGTATAATAGATTCAGAGGATCCGGGGAGCAATAAGGAGGGCCAACACTATATGTGAAATATAATACTAGAATGAGGGTGGCCATTAAAAATTTATGATTAAGGATTCGTTTGTTTCGTGTAAATAAAATATATTTATAAAAATGATTGCTTGTATTGCGTATAAAAATGAATGATTGAATGAAAAGTATTTTTACCACATGACGATAGTATTTTAGATATGAATTGTTTTTGATAATGAAAAACTTTTTTCATTAATTAATTACTTTATGAGATACAACGATCATTTTAAGAAAAATATTTTCCAAATCATACTATTATTGTCATCTCAACATATTTGTTATTCAATCTGCATGCATCTATCTTGATTCTTGAATCTAGTCTCTTTTACCATCTTTATTTATTTATATTTGGATAAGCATGCAGCGACCACCTCATGATTATTAAGTCGAGTTAGGGCTTTCCAGAATGCATTTTAACTTTTTGTATACATGAAAAACAAAAGCTCATCATATATAATTATAGTGTTCATATAATATGACGATTACCGACTCGGTTATTTGCCTTTTTACATGGGAGCTCATAACCAAATTCCATCATGCGGTACAGCAAATGTAACAACGTATTGTTTGATGACTGTGTAGAATGGAGAACTAACAACATTTAAGCATGTAAATGGGATTTGGGATTGGACGAAAAAAAATGAATGTGGCAAAATCACATCGTCTTAAGGTTCATCGATTCCAAGGGATGATCCGGTGATCCAATGCGTTGCTGGGATATTCTTGTAGATCCTCGTTGAGCGATCACTCACTTGTTGCAGGCGAGCCACCTAGTACGACGCCGTCCGTCTTTAGGGTCCTCGTAGACTTCGGTCTAATCAAAATTAATGGTATCAAGGATCCATTGACAGCCATCATCATCATCGGTATCCTCTTCCATGATTGAGGACGCTGGTAAATTTGCAACTCCGTTGGATGTTTCATTCTCCATGAAGGTTTGCTCCATCGGCCTTCCTCCGCCGGCTAAATCCTCAAAGCCCGGCCTTGTTTGTGTGGAGATCGCTAAGCACGAGCGAGGTGCCGAAGCCAAGACGACGTCTTCCTTTGAACCCGCGCAATACAATCGTTGCCGCTTAACTTGAGGACCTGGGAAGAGACACATCGTCTTCGACGGTTCCACGTTGATGTCTTGGCGACGCATGTAGATTTTATTGTTGAAGTCGGAAGAATCCTTAAGTCGATAATTTTCTCTGATTCTGATCGGCATGCTGATAACCAGTGTGGTACCTTGTTTTCCGCCGCTTTCTTCTCTTTTAAATCGGATTTTGCACAGAACAATCTGCAAGTTACGGATCAAAGAAAACCCTAAGGCGTTAAGACAGTTACGGTATCTTATCAAACATAGTCATGTAGACCATAACCTAAGTTGAGGGTTAACGTGGCTTTCAGAGAAGAAGAAAAAGGAAAAGACAATTGGATTTTTTTTTTTTGGTCAGAGAAAAAGACAAGTGATTTTTTTTTTGGTAAAAAAAAAAAGACAATTGGTTGGATTTCAAGTTTTTGTCACCCAATGGAACCCCAAATTAGCATAATCAACTCTAGGATAAGGATGCATTTGTTTCACGAAAGATAAAAAATTCAAAAAATTCAAAAAATAAATGCTTATATCTTTTTAAAAAATTAATCAATGAAAAAAGATTTCATTATCAATAACACTTTATACCTAAATATTTTCGTGGTAATGAAAATAATTTACATTCATTCATTTTTTATGGGTGATACAAGTATTTATTTTTTTAAAAAAATTTCACAAATCTTGATTTTCCGTGAAACAAACGCATCATTAACATCAAATAATCAGAAAAGGACCAGCAACTTTCCGAGGTTTATTAGAGACACTCACATAATACGAAGGTTACGATCTCTAACGGTGAAAAATCAACGAAAAAAACTAATGTAGATGCACATGGCGATAAATTAACAAAGCTAGAGCAAGAGAAATTCGACTCACATCCTGGTTAAGCATGGAGTACTCGTGCATGATCCAAGATCCTTTGTCGGCGGTTTGGCTGTCGGGAGAGGAGCCATCTCTCGCTTTAAAGTTGAAGTGTTTCTTGTGACCAAGGACATCGCCACGGCAATTTTTGATGTCGGTGGTGTTCACCCCCTTCCAGTATCCCGAACCCGCCGTCCTTTCCACTCTAGACTTCTTCATCTTGAGCTTGGTGAAGACGTATAGGCTTCTCTCCGCGTTCTCGTCGTGGAACGTCCACGGTTCCTTCCCGTACACATCGAACTCGTGGATGAATTCGGGAAGCACCGGATCCCCTCTCACCCTGCGCGCCAGGCAGTACGAGAAGAGTTGCTCCTCGGACGGACAAAATTGGTAGCCGATGAGAAGCGCACCCGCCATTCTTCCACTCTTCTTTTCTAGCCTCCCTTAAGAGCTATTTGAGACTCCTCAATTCGTGATGAAGATCTTGTGTAACTCTCTAGACTTTTCTCTTAGCCAGGGACATTTGAACATTTATAGTATTAGATTCCAACATACGTGAAAACAATCTTTAAGGCAATCCTTAGGCTTTAAGTTAATTAATTTTACCGGTTAATCAAGTGGTGTGGTTCTAGGAGATGTTGCATTTTCAGTATATATCCCCAAAGTTGTGCGTGGATTGATCATCCCCACCGTCGATCCACGCGGCCCATCTGCCTCGAGAACCGCTCGACCGTCCGTTCATCCACCGACTTCAATTCAATTTACTAACCGATTTTACCCGACTTGTTTTTTGAACCCTCGAATCTGGAAAGTCCAGCTGGCGCCCGAGCAAGAGGCCCATGTCGATCCGGATAGTCCGGCCCACTTGCTGTATCCGGCAAGAGAGTTCAAATTCTTCGCTCATTACGAATTTCCAACTACGCCCTCGGAAGCTGACGGCAATTCTCTCGACCGGTCCGAAACCAGTAGAGGGTAAATCCGTAAAATCGTGATCACATATCCCCCACTTTCCCTCGATTTGTTTCTCATCCCACACTTCCCTTTCTCCACCAATTCGAAACCCCGAATCCGTTTACGGCAATTTCTCGCGAAGCGAAATCTCCCGAACACACTCCGATATGGTGAGATTTTTTTTTTTAATCTGTAGATGCGTCTCTGTGATTTCCAGATCTTAGGTGTCTGAGTTCGTGATGTAGTTGGCGCTAGGGTTTTTATTTTGAATTCTCTCCTTTGTTCTCGATCTGTGAATCGCTTTGCTCAGCTCGGGTTGGACGGAGGTGAGAAATGGTGTTTCTTTTTAGCTCGCCCATGCGACTTTCAGTCTGAATTTCGGTTTCTTGTGGCCTCATTGTGCGTGCGATGCCTGATTTTATCGTGATTGAGCAGCTAGCGGTGCTTGGGGAGGGATGGAACGAGGGGAAGACTAATGTGAGCTTCGTTCTAGGTTTTCTGAGGCTGGATAGATGAATGGAAGTGGAGTGGAAATGGTTTAGTCGGAGGGCGTTGATTAGTTGAGCTTGGAATTTCAATTTGGGTGTCTGGTTATGTGCGGTACTGGTCGGTTTAGTTTTTCTGGAGAAGAAATAGCTTCGGTTATTGTCCTGCTTGGACTAGTTTTCTGTTTTGGATGGCTTTTGCTAGTGAGGTCCTAGCCATAGGATGCTGGTTGCAATCAGGGTCGTCAGATCTGTCTGTAATTTGCACACTGGTCTTAGATAGCATCTGTGAAGGGCCAGTTCAAATTGGAGCTTCTTCAATTACTCGAGTTAGATGGTTCCGATGAACTGCCAATATGCTGGATGGCAGTGATTAATCTTCATTTTGTATGTTTCAGTAGAAAGGTAAACATATTTCTATGTTTTGTTGCATCAGTAAGATGCGATGTGGTGAGTGGCTGAAAAATGTTGATGGTGGAATGTACCTAGTTAGTTTTCTTTAGGAGATTGGCTTGCAATCCGTATCGTCAAGGGGAAGAATTATCCATGTAACGAATGGAGTTACCCTGGTTAGTTCCTGCTTGGAAATGGCAAGCGTCTTCACGAGCATGTGATGAACCATTTTTCTTCTTTCTCTCCAGTAGATCTACATTTTATCTTTGAGGTGCAAGTAATGTTCTTGCACTTTTAACCATTCTTGTCCCCTATTTTTGCAGGACGGGCATGACTCAGAAAAGCAGAGTACTGCTGATATGACAGCTTTTGTAAGTTCTCAAGGCTTACATTTCTTTACAGATTTGAAAGAGCTCTATTGGGTTAGCTCAGTCTGGTCAAAAGATTTGTATGAACTCATGATTAGCTAGTGTTAGTTATGGTATCTTAGGCATCTCTGGCATAATTAAATAAGTTGGATGAGGATAAAAATTTGGTAATGGCTAGGTCATGCATCATCTATTGTCTAATAAAGCAATTTACCATGATAAAAATCTTCTTGGCTCTATTCTACAGTACTGCAACAAGAGTTTTTAGCCAGCATAATTGTTCATTTCAGTTACTAGGAAGACAGAGAAGAAACATTTCATTTTGCGCATAGAGTTTTTTTGTGCTGCCTGATGCAAGCCATAGCTCCCATTTCTCACATCCTTCGCTAAATAATTTTGTTTCTTTTGTAGGTGCAAAACCTCCTTCAGCAGATGGTAAGTTTGTTCTATGCATGGTGGGGATGTTTTCCATGTTGCCGTTTCAGAATGTCTAATAATATTGCTTATTTATGTGCAATTTCAGCAATCAAGGTTCCAGACTATGTCTGAGTCCATCATTACAAAGAATATCCTTTCCTTATATTGCATGTGACCTGCATTACAAATGCATAGTATCTTTTAATGAATTATACTGATTTATGTTTTCTGGGCGTTCAAGTACTGTGATCATGCATATGAATGATTTCGTTACTCTTTGGCTTGGATATTAGGGGAGGAGGAGAGTAACTGAAGATAGTAGGTCTTGGTGAGGGTTGGTCACATTTCTAGCAATAGCATAATGCTGAGGCTTACTAGACTAGTGCATATGTGACCGGCGAAATTTATCTTGATCAAAATTTACGAGTTGATACGAATGTGGCTTCTCTTTGAAATTGCATAAGGAAAGCTGGTTCTACTCTCTTTTCTATTTTTTTTTTCGTCACACTTTTTACCTCTGACAAGTAAGACAGAATTTTGTGCCTCCATTTAAAGGAATTGCTTTATCTCCTTCTATGTATTGACCTGAAAGAAATGTCACGATCCCTTGTTTCCTTTGACCACGATGCACTTGATGAGATGGGCAGCCGAATTGATGAACTTGAGCAGAGCATCAATGATCTTAAAAATGAGATGGGCATAGAGGGCTCTCCATCTCCTGCTCCTTCCAAGCAGAAGTCAGCTGAAGATTCAGCTTGAAACAGTTCGATGAGCATATAGTCGAAGGATGTGGTGGTTCTTGGGGATTTTATTTGGAACCATCGAGATAAAAGTGAAATACATTGTAAGATTGACAGTACGATGGTACCTCTGTTTCTGTTTTTCTTTCTTTCCTGTGGCTTCATGTGTTGCTTTTTTGTCATCAAACTGCCGCTTTTGGTTGACTTGAGACCTTTTATGACGTCCTCATGTCTTACGATCATGGTTTGGATGTATTAATTTAGAAGCATACAGAAGTTGATATCCTTTTAGATCCTCGTTCTTTTTGGTTCTGTTGCATGATCAATGCTGCGCTAGGGTGTATATCGCCTTAACAAGACAGGATAAAATAACACTTGGAGAGTGGGGATGGTGCGTGGACGATGTATAAAACGTTGAGGTGCATAGGATATGTAAATCCAGCAGTGCTCTAGATGCTGATGGTGTTTGGTCGTATTTTCACTGAATGTGTGGGGGAGGGGGCAGTGTTTTTTGCTAATTCTGACTGAGTCCAGAGTCATGTTGGTGTTCGGCCGTGGCATTGTTAATGCCGTATTACAGCCATGGCTCATTGCACTGTGGACCATGGCGGTGTTTGCATCCACGGTTCGACAACCGTCCAAACTGTGAACTGGTACAGATGGATTCTTGAGAATGTGATAACCAGAATGGAAGATTCAGCTTCTCCATCGCATCTACGAGTTACACGCTAGTGGCATGACGGTTTTCTAATGAGACTTGGAGATCCAAGTTGTCTCAAGTTGCGAATAGAGTTGCAAATAAAGACTGAAATGAGTTTGAGTTGCAACAAAGTGTACGTGGGAATTAGGAGCATGGCGGTTCACAAGTAATTAGGCATCTCTTTCCTCAATAAACCAAGAGTTGACTTATTCCTTTTCAGGTTTGACCAAAAGGGTCTAACTCTGGATCAAAAATTGCAAAAACGTAGTGAAATCGCATATATCTGCAAATTTAACATAGGCATGTAGAATTAGGCCTTTAGATTTCGAATGTCCATGAAATTGGCCAATGGGTGACTTTTTGGTCACACCCATGAATTCGATCTTCGACTAAAAAGATTATAATTTCGTTGGTTTCTAAACTTCTTTTTAAGACATTTGATTTTGGGTAAGTGACGTTTCGAGATTTCAGACTTGATTAAAGCGCTTCAACCTATGAAATCGATCGATCATTCAGATTTTTTTATTTTTTATTTTAATTTGGCACCGTAGTTTGAGTTATGTAAACTCACACCTCTCAATATCACGTCACTTGACGTGACCACACAAAACCTTAAAAAAAGAATAAAGCCCATTTCTTTTCCTATTTGGGAGGGGCAGGTGACGGCATATGAAGAGGAAGGGGAATCCCTCTTTAAGGAGTTGTTCAATGGCTGTCGCTGTTTAGTAAAAAGCGAATGACAATGGTGCGCAACGGAGGAGATTGACGGTAGCTGAGTAAAAGAGGCGATCGTTGTTGTATTTTTTCAGGTAGCTCCATTGATGTTCGAAGTGAGTTTCGGGCAGAGAAAGTTGGGCTTATGAGATTTTTCAATTGAAAGAGGCTTAAACTCAAATTTGAACGTAACTCATGGGGGTTGCTTGTCTTGGGGTTTAATAACAAGGCCGTGCATAATTTTTGGTCGACGTGTCATATGAAGTTAGTTCCACACACACACACACACACACATATATATATATATATTATTTTTATCGTACTGGTTGTGATTGTCTATTTTCCTTTGATGTGCAGTTGTGCACTCATGCATGGACATCGTGTAGCGACTCAGGGTCATAAAAATGAACAAAGGCCGTGTCAACCATCACTTAGGCAATGGACCGATCAAGTTAGGGTACCGAAAGGGCAACAGTTAGATAATTAGTATAATGAAATCTCCGACCCTAAACCTCTGATTGCATAGGAGGTGAAGTATACTCCTACACCTCACATGGTTTCTAGCTGACCTCAACAGGCCGGTGAAAACTCCTCTCGTAGAATTATCACAGCGTTAATCAAATTAAAATAAAGATTTCAACGTCATAGGAGGTAGGGATTTGGAAGCACTTGTGTCGATTGAGGACTATTGTTCCCAACTCGACATTACCTTTAAACCCATCTTCCCCCCAACATGCTCACACCGAGAGCGTTACGACAAGATTGAGAAGTGAAATCTGCAGGCATCTCCTATTTGTCAATCGCTCAATCTTTTACGATATAACGCGAAAGCTAACAAGATCTTGCAATTAAATTAATGCAAAATTAGAAGAGAAGTAAAACGAGGAATTATAAAGAATACGGGAGAATTATGTGGTTCGTACCGATTGTCGGTACTTACTATATGGGGAGAGCCAGCAACAAATAATCACTAATCAATCGAAGAATTACAGCGTTGCAATCATTCATACGCTCGAGTGTTTCTCCCACTGCTAGACTAAGCCCTAAGCAAACTCACAGAAATTATCTCATGGTATCTTACAATAAACTCTATAAAGAAATTTTGATACTCCTCTTGTTTGCTTTGATATATATATATATATATATTTTCAAATAGGAAACATGTTTCAGCAAATCTATTCAAATTATGAACCATGTTCAAACTAGAGACAAACGATTAAATTTGCTTGAGATGAACCGTAAAACCATGCAAAATGCAGAACCAGGTAAGCAAGAAAACGAGATGAACTGTGATTCCGTGAGCAACATACACATGAAAACATACGTTTGTGCAAATGTATGAACAAGAACAGTCCATCAAAACTTCCGACAAAAGGTGAAGTTTTAGACGACTCCATAAATGTAGGCTCAAAAGACTGACAACCTCGAGAACCGGATTCATCCACCCCGGCAGCGAGTGATCCGGCTGCATCCCCGTGAGTAAGGATTCGACGGAGCTCCAGCCCGGCAATTGTAGTACGACGCGCCGCGCCGCGAACAGGGCACCGAGTTCCTCCTCAGCGCCCCGTAGCTTATGTACCGCCTCGTCGCCAGAACCCGCCTCTCGCTCTTGCTCTCCATCTCCTCCCCCAGGACTCCGCACTCGCCAACCGTGTTGCCTCGACACTCTGAACTCCACACGAAGTAGCTCGCCCGGTGGAGATCGGCGTAGCCGGAGGAGGCACACGTGATGGTCACATTGAATGCCAGGATCGCAAGTAGGGCGAGGAAGATAAGGAAACGCTCCGAGGTATTGTTCATTGTTGTCGTCGTTCTTGTTTCGTTCTTGTTCGATTTAGTTCGGACTTCGGATAACATGTGATGCGTTTGTATGTGGTTAGTAGCACTGACTTGGAGCGCTCATTTACATGATTGCTACTTGACTGCTGCTTTTTCTTTATATTTACGGCAAACATTAGGCGAGTATTCTTGGCATTTCATTCCGCTTGTATGTTTTTTTTTTTTTTTGTTAAATCGATATGCAATATAAGGTAAAGTACAATAAGATGCACATGATCATCTTAAACTTCTTTAATTGACCCCATGAATTGTCACAATTCCAAAGGATTTAGGATTAAATCGGCAAAAAGAGAGAGTTTAAGATTGAATTGAGACTGTTGCAATAGGAATTAGTACTTTTTGATAATTTTTCGATTGCCATTTTCTTTTTAGTTTGTCGTTTGAATTTTTGAATAAGATGAAGGCTTTCGAAACACTCCACATTTTAATTATGGGGCGCGTATGCTCTTTATATACATGTGGTTAGATTGGATTTTCGAACACGATATTGAATATAGGTTCTGCCCTAATTTATTTCGCGTGTTTGCGTCACAACAATAAGTAGTTTTGATTTAGACTCCCTGTGAATTAGGATTAAGTAGCAAGAGAAGAGGGCTGTGTTGGAATCCTTACGCGTTTCTTTATTTTAACTGAATCGTTCCAAATAAAGTGGGCAGCTTTGCCAGGTTTTAAAGAAAGGCAAACGGCCTTCTTTGGGTCCTTTTTATTTTTATTTTTTTTAAGCAGCTGTCATTTCTTTTGTATGAATGATTATCTGTTGAGATTTCAGGGACCTATGCGCATCAGCATGCTTTGAAAAAAGTGGATGCTTCTTCATCATTTGGAGGTCCAAGGATTGTATTTTTCGAATGTAATTGGACATCATCAAGTGTGTATTGGTAAATATGTAGAGCTATATCTAGCCACAAGGCAAAGCTTTACATGATTATTGGACCATATTTTGGCCTCTCATCATAACCACAATGTCGTTCACAATCTATGCTTACCCATAAACTTTCGATTTTGAACCCGAAAAAGAATAGGGATAAGAGGATGAAAATTTCAAAATTATTTGAGAGAAGGCATGCTGCTCTTATTGAGATATAATTCACCGCGTTGTCCACGGTTGAAAAATTAGCAAAAAAGTAAAAAATCTATTACATTCATGCCAATCAAATTATAAATATTTCAATTGTGCCAATTGAGTTCAACCATTTACATATTTTGTCAATTAAGTCCATCCAACTAATCTTGGCAAAAAATCGCTAATGTAGATGTCGATTGTCCTACGTGGCACTGTTGGCGTCTATGTGAAATTTTTTAAATATTATTTTAAAAAATTCTATGCCTTTTCTTTTTTTTTTTCTCCCTAAACCTTTTCTTTACTTTTTTGAATTACAAAAAAGAAGTCTCGCGTCCTGCTTTTCGTTGAATATTTTGGAGACCCCTTGACCACATGATTATGTCGGGGACAAAGTAATTAGCATAATTTTAACGTGAGGACTAAGTTTAGTACTTGAAAGTGTAAAGCTTGAATGAGTGCATCCCCACAACGAGTTTGTAGTGCGGAACGTTGGATTTTCTATATATTTAGAATTCATTTGTTTAGTAAAAAATGAATAATTTAAAAATTATTTTTTTTAAAATGATCTCTTATATCAATTGAAATAATCAGTTAACGAGAAATATTTTTTAATGAGTTTAATTTACGTCTCAATATTTTCTTGGATGAATATTTTTTGTTTGTTCAATTTTGTATATGATACAAGAGATTATTTTCAAGAAAATATTTCTCGGATTATTTATTTTACGTAAAAAAAATTGAGGTTAGCCTCATGAACCATCTTAAATTTAACAACCAAAATTCTCATCAACGAGGAAATTTGGTATATAGTAATAGCACTTTGGGGATTCGTAATCTTGTTCGCATCCATCTTCCATAGGAACTGTTGAAGTCATTCCATATTGGTTGTGAAAGAAGATAATGATAGTTTTATAAATGTAAGGAAAAATCTCATCAATTGAGCTCTCTTTTGAGATGAGAAAGACTCAAGATCACTTAATATTAGTATTATAGTCCAGGTTGCCAAAACGTCTAGACTTAATAGACATACGGAAGATATGCAGGTTGTTGTGCCTCTGACCCGGGAACCGATATATGATATGCAGATTATAGAAAGGGCTGGTGGTCGGTTTATAAGTGTGAGGAAAAGCCTCACTATTTCAGTTAGCTTTTAGAATAAGAGAGACTCAAAACTACCCAACACTGCCTTTTAAGTTAGTTTTTAAGATGAGTGAGCCTCAAGACCATTCAACACTCACAGTCTTCAGCAATTTATATCATAACTGGTATATAACTCATTGGCTTAAGATTTTGAGTAAAATTGAGTCCAACTTAATATATTGACGAGCTTGGACATAGGCTATCTCTTGGCAATCTCCCCCAGTGAAGAGGTATAAGACTTTTGCTGCTCGCTCCCAACAAATAGTATCAGAGCAAATGATTGATTATGGGCCCATTATCTGTTCTGGTGTTTTGTGAATATCTCAAGAAAACAATCTCATCATCAATGCTTGTTTCGAGTGGAAAAATTACCACATGGTTGGTCTGGCGAGGAGCGCCCATAGGCGATGAAATCCTAATTTAGGAGTTAACGTTGGTTGGTTGATGTACATAGTTGCGGGTGTATTGCAATGAGTTGGATATTCAAGTTGAGATAAGTTGATGCAAGAAATATTCTTAAATTAAAGTGAAGTAAACCTAAAATTTGAGTTCACATGTGAGGGAAAGATTGTTAGAATGCACATATGATTTGTGTTAGAGAAATTTCATATTGAAGAATTGATGTCAGTTGGCGTATAGTTCATTGGTTTAAACGTTTAAGTGAAGTTAGGTTGAATTTGATATATTAATGAGTTCGGGCTATCTTGGCGACCTCCTCGAATGAAGATATCGATGTTCCACAGCTCGCTCCCAACAGAGACAAATGTTCGAAATATGCTGTGAGCTAGCCTCCGGCCAGGTTGGCTGTGTGGGGAGAGTTTACGTACGTTGGGTTTGATGACGGGCTTGTTAACTCATGATCATGGGCTCCCCGACGGTGCTAAATAGTCATATTTCTACCCGAATATTTCGTAACAAGAGCGAAAATCTTATGGCCCAAACAGGGGTCATTCTGTCCTAGGTTACACCTTCCAACAACAAAATTTCACCCCAAAAAAACACATGACAGACCATGACTTACATTGACACAGATAACTCCAGAAAAACGCTTCTTAAGAAGTCACTTTGAAGAGATATGCCCTTACCTTATCCTCCAGAATTGCCACACCCCATTCGAATTTGACTCTAGAAAAATTTGACTTCTTCATTTGCTGACTTAAACATAGTAGAAAGAGTGCCCGTCTTGAAAAATTCTGCCTCATCGACCCCAACAAAACTTTTATAAAGGACGACATAAAAAAAAAATCGACAATCGAGAAAATATTTGAGATGGAGATGCGGGGGATGAAGGATGCGGAAGAAAACCATTTCTAATATTTCAATTTTATCGTATTTTGCAGTATGATTACTTTTTTTGAGATTATGTTAGAATCTCTAGGGAAAATTTATCAAAAAAGTCTTAAAAATTTTGTTTTTTTTTTTTTTTGTGAATTCAAGCCTAAATCTTTAAAGTTTCCAATTCAGTCATTCTCCAAAATTGGCGGAAGGTCGCTCATATGACATGACCGGTGCTGACGTGACGTGGTGTGGCGGATGCTAACGTGGCGAATGGTAATAATACTTTAATATATATATTTTTTATTTTTTCATTAATTTTGTCCTCTTTTTTTTTCTGGTCTTCTATTTTTGAGGGTCAGGCCCTCGCCAAGAACATCATGGCCTTGTCTGAGGCCAACCTCACTGGCTACGGGAGAGGTAGCCTTGCCTAGATTTGGACGAGGGCGTCACGGCCCTCTCCTGCAGCTAGCGAAGGCCAGACGACCCTTGTCATCAGCCTGCGAGGACTCGACGATCCTCGCGGGTTGTTACCTAAAACAGAAGACCAAAAATTAGAAAAAAAGTAAAATATATTTATAACATTAAAAATTGGTCACGTCATCACTTTTGGTGTCAAATTTTCTGAAAAAATGATTATTTAAGTGTCAACTCTTATATTCTTCACTGAAAATTTGAAGTGGCATTTTTTTTATTGATACATGACGCTGACGTGGCTTGTCGCAGGTCCACCATGAAATTTTTTAAATTATTATTTAAAATAATTTGAGAAATAAGCGGATTTTTTGTTTAAAAAAGTTTATTTTAAAGAGAGGGGATCAATAACCAGGTGGCAAGGGCTCTAGCCTCGCCGCCGCCCCACCATCGCCAGCAATGGCCGTCGCGTCAATAACTCTAGTTAATTTTGGGTGAAAGGATTGAATTAATATAAATGTAAAAGGTTTAGAATTAAATTGACAAAATTACAAAATAAAATGTTTATGGTTTTTTGACAATTTTCTTGAATTTCTGGTGCTATTATCTCTATCTTTTTGAGTTATTGGATTAGCTTAAGAAATACATATTAGTCTATCTGTATCTACTTGTGTCTTTATCTTTGGGATTTTAGGTTAGAAAGTGTGAAATAGGTAGTCGAGTTTGTTTAATATTTAGTAACAAGCTATTAGATCTTTCTATTAATGTTAATTGATTAATCATGGTCTAGACTTTTTATGTTCGAAGAGCATTTCTTGCCGAATTTCATCGTGTGCTTTTTTGCGAATTGATTTATCCACGTTTATACCACTTTACTGTGTTTGTCTGGTGTCAAAGACTACACATATGTCATGCGTGGTGAAAAGTGTCAAAAGAAGAAGAAGTTAAGCCTATTGCATTGATGCTAATTTAATCTTAAACTTTTTATTGGTGCTAATTGAATACTAATTTTTTTTGAATTGATGTCAATTTAGTCCTAAACTTTTTACATTTATATCAATTGAGTTCATTGATTCAGTTTTGATCGAAATCAATGATGTGGAGTTTTTTTTTTATATGGAATGGATGGTGCTGACGTAAGTTTTTTAAATATTATTTCAATTAGGACAGTAGACGTCCACAATATCGATTTTGGGTCAAAATTAATCGTATTAACTCAATTGGTATAAATGCAAAAAGTCTTAGGACTAAATTGACATCAATACAAAAGGTTTAGGACTCCATTAGCATCAATAAGGGGCTTGTGATTGAATTGGCGCAAAAAAGATTTGGAACAGAATTGACACCAATATAATAGGTTTGGAACTTTGTTGACACCTTTCCTGTTGGTGTATAATTGGTGCTTGTTACCGAGCAAAGAAGTTGGTTTTTAGTGGATAGCTCACTTTCGCAGACAACGCACTCAATCTCCATGGGAGTAAGAACGAGAAAGCATGTTTGATGTCACGCCCCAATTCCCAGGATTGCAACAACCCTATCAAATCGCCTCAGGTTACAAAGGACGATGTCCTAGGCACGTCATCAATCCATTTATTTTTTAATCTATTAATTAGCACATGCGGAACATGCTACTCTTAAACAATTATAGAAATAATAGAGATAGGAAAGCAAGACGTCGAACAGACAGTCACACCAACCAACATCAGCAATAATCATTTTTTTTATTAATTATTAATAGCGTGAGAAGTATCTATACACAAGCCCTACCTCAATGCCTCTTCCTATAACCCTCAAAATACCATATCAGGTTTAAGGATTAACACTACTCCATGCTATTAAAAAAGGATCCATGCCCACTTCTCACTCTCCACTGCTAAAGGCCTGAAAATGATTAATAACAACAGGATGAGATATAAAATCTCCGTGAGTCAACGCCTAAGTCCGAGTAGAAAATTGACTCGCTCAAGGCAACTTAAACATACAGAAAATATCGATGACAGATCAATAGCGTGGGAGTCACGCCACGCTTTAGCTACCACATGATCAAGTACAACATCACAGTGAATCATCAATCACATGCAAACTTACCCAGCCTTGGTCCATACGATGAAGAGTTCATATTATAACAGCCAACAAATACAAACCAAGGCACTCAACCAGAACACTCATCATACAATGTATCACACGTGTTTCGATTATTAGATGCCATTAGCGTCGTGGGCCGTCCCGTCTGGTCGGATGCAGGCATCTCTTAAGGCCCGTTACCCAAGTCGCAACGGAGGTATATGTAGTCGACTTTTAGTGTAGTCTAGTGACATGTGATATGCGTACATGCCAAGGAGTCGCCATCAATCGTTTCGTGGAAGGTACGATAGGAGTTTCTATTCGATTCCGCAAGAACTAGAGAAATGATATCGGGGACTTAGTTACGCCAACTATTAGAGTTGACGCCCTCTCGGTACCTAGGTTGAATAAATTATTTAACCATAAGATTTCACGTAGATGAATGAGGCATGAACCCTAAATCTAGGAATTCATGTAGATAGGAGTGACTGCCATAATACTCACAATCAATAAAAGAAGGTACGCAAATCAAGGATCCAAGACATCCTGACAAATCACATGAATGTAGCATGACATCCTAGTAAGGCCCTATTGGCCTAAAGAAATATTAATCAAGGCTCAACAATGATTTAGACCAGATTTGCTCATGAGGGGAAAAATCGCAATTTTGGAGAAATCCGGGACAATTTACTTCAAAAGGGTAGAATTGTCATTTCAAAAGAAATGCAGGGTCCAAATAAGTCGAAAATAGGATTGATCATCGGATCGATCCATTTCCTATTTTTCGGCAATTTTCAGAATTTTCTGAAATTTTAGAAACGATTTACCTAATGATGGGTAGAATCTTCATTTCATAAAATTACGGAAGGTGAAAATCCTAGAAATAAGGATTGGCCAACCATTAGACCCAAATTCTAATTCTAAGCAATTTTCATAAATTTTTGGAATAAGAATGATGATTAATCCTTAGAGAGGTAAAATAGTCATTTTGAGAAAATTATGAGATTCAGGAACTCAATCTGAATGATTGGTCACTTGCCTAACCTTAACCCTCGTCTTGGAATTCTTGATCTATCTCCAGTACAATGCAGGGTCAAATTCCCCTAAGGATAGAATCGTCATTTTCTAGAAGAATGAATAAGAAATCTCAAAAATATGATTGACCAATTGTCTATGGCCATTCCTCAATTTTTGAGAATTTCTGGAGCACTTAGTAATTTTCTACAATTTTTCCTAATTTTTTGAGATTTTCTAGAATTTTTTTTTATTTTTTTAAAAATCATTTTTAGATTTTTTACTAAAAAAATATTATTCAGACCGAGTCGATCTGATCCACTTGGATCGAATGCCCAGCTCAAACCTAGACCTGCGCGATTCGACCCCCAAAACAATGTCATTCATCCTTTTTTTTGTTATTTTCTAATTTTTTTAAACCTTTTGGATTATCTGAAAATTTAATATCTAATCTTGCGGTCCAAACTCGCTCACGTGGCTGAGCCACCATTCTCAAATCAGCATATCAAAATCTACGGTCGGGATCACGCGGTGAATAAGCCTACGCCGTCCGATCAGATTACTAAAATCAACGGTTACGATTAGAAGACTAGACTCGATCTAGACCGTTCATTTACACTAACCTAAACGACGTCGTTCGAATACTAATATTAACGGTACCGTTTTCACATTTTTTTGATTTTTTGATTATAAATCGATTTTCTAATATTTCTAATTACTAATTGAACGACCATTAAAAATAAGACTCGATTAACTCCAGCCGTCGAATCAGATATGACTCAGTCTAACAGACTAACGGTAGAGCCGACTCGTCATCCATATGGACCAATCACATGCTGCCATCTAAGATCGCTGACTCGTTGACTCGCCACATTAGCATCATCTTCAACCTCTTGACCCCGAAGAAGTGGACGACCGAGACTTCTCCAATGCCGATCGACGACCAAACCTAGATCGATTGACATAAAACTAATGCCGTTGACTCGTCTACTCCTCTGGTTTCACATATATCGGAATCAGACCATTTCAGCCAAAGAATCAAACATATGCAAGCTCGAACCAAGTCTGTAATGACGACTTTACACATGCGATTCAGAACATATTATGTCAATTCATTCACAGATAAGTTTCAAATGAAGCTCAGGATACTTACTTTCAGATCCGATTGACCTGGTTTAAACTAACTTAAGTTATTGAAGTTTCGACCGGCTTGATAATGGCGAAGGGATTTTCGAGGCTCATACGCGAGTGATTATGCAAAATTGACACAAAAATGAATTGTGACCGAGCTTAGAATAGTTCAAGGACCAAAATACCCACTATAATTACATGAATCAAGGTTGGAGCCGAAATCCGCCATAGATGCACAGTATGAAGCTTGAAGAAGAGAACCACATGCTTTCGAGTTCTGCGACTGCGAGACAAATGGCGATCGCTTCCTTGAACTTCAGGTGAGCTTCCAGTGACCTTTTTTAGCTTCGGTTTGACCTAAGAAAGCCCAACCAGTGCTTTACTGATTCGAGCTCCAACTTTCGACAATGGCGATGGAAGTTGAGCTCTCTTTCTCTCTCTTCTTCCCTCTCTCTATTATGTTCTTATCTTGAACAGAATGAATCTCCCTCTTTTTTCTCAAAAATTGCTTGGGAATGTATATCCCAATTCTCATTTCCCCCGCCCGATCGGTGAACACCTGCCAACCTGAAATGGCACGTGCCCATGCGTACCATTTGATCTAAACGGTGATGGAGATAATAGGCATTCCGTCTATGTCCGTCAAGATATTCGGCGTTTTTCATTTGGTGCGAATTTTGAACAAATTTGATCTGAATTTATTTTTTTATTGACTTTCGCAGACCTGACGTCGGAGCTCGTCCAATGGCTATTTATCTTGAGGTTGGTCTTGATTGAAAGGTATTGAGGGGAGGAACAAAACACCCACCCGAGCTCTTCTGATTACAATCGATTGGTCGATCAATTTTGCTATCAAAATTCGGCTTGATAATGTTCACTCGTGCGAGTATCCTAAGGTTGAAGACAACACTATTTGGTCCGGTTCGATCGGTCTGATCGGACCAGTTAGAACCGGTCCGACTCGAATTTGGGTGGCTCGCAAACTCGGCAGCTTGTAAGTTTATGGCGGCAGTCCACGGCGGTTGACACGATGAGCTCGAGCGAACGGCGCGACAGAGGATGGCAAAGCTCGGTGTCAAGGGTGGCGGTGATGGTAGCTGTGCAAAGGGGAGCCGGCGTCAGAGTGGTCTAGGTCTCGGGACCGAGGGTTTTCGGCCGGCCGATAGCAGCTCGACTAGCCAGCGAAGGAGGCAACAAGGCGGCTAGTCGGCGGCGGAACAGACTGGTGGTGGTTGGCGTCGGGTGAGCAAAAAGAGGGCGAGATTGGGATCGTCGGGTCTCCGAGCATGCAGATCTGGGTCACGGGCTGCGGGTCTTGGGTCGAGCTCAAGCGGCCGGAGCTGCTGGGTACTGATGATTGAGGAGCCGTCGGGGCAGGATGCGGCGGCGCGAGCCGCGTACTGAGTCGCGCGCGATGCAAAGAAGTGCAGGACAAGAACACAACAAAAACGAAGAAGAAAGGTGCAGAAGAAGAAAGCAAGTGTGGTCGTCTCTCTACGTTCATGGTACACCAGTATTGATCTTGCAACTTTCCAATAAAAAATGAAATATCTCATAAGAGTTTGTTGGTTTGGTTTTAAATTGAATTTATCTTCCCAGAAGAAAAAATAGAAGGCGCGTGGACAACGGGTACATCTCAAAATATAAACGGGGAAATATATCCCTAATAATTTTTTAAATCTGTCCTTGAACCTGAAAAATTCTCTGACTTAAAATATTATCCCTAATTGTTTTTCAAAAAAAAAAATCTCTCGATGTCATAAATAAATTCACAAAATCTTAACAATTTCACAATGTATTTCACGGGGGCGCCATTCAATTTATTTTCACCTCTTATATACATACGAGACTTGGATCCTAAAATAGGAAACTCCTTTTATGCAACTTAAACGTAGAAATCTGCTGAAGCTAAGAATCTAACTCAAATTCAAAAAGCATTCATATTTGGGCTTTGAATTTCTATTTTGATGGGGTTCTAATTCGAGATATATTTTTCAATAATATTTTTATGCAAGGAAAACACAAACACACACCGTTATGATATCCATAAAATTATTATGGAACCTTCTTTGTTAATTTCACGTTAAAAGTGACGCCCTAAAATTTCAGCATACGTAAGGAAAATAAATTTGGGTTTTCAGGATGTAAGAGACGATAATCGATCGTTTCGAAACGTTAGTAAAAAAAAAAAAATAAAGTTTGAATCTTCAAATTTTGGCCCGTATTATCGAGGCTTCCGCATGTAATTTAGCATTGTCGGAACCCTAAATGCAAAAATGTCAATTTTAACCTCGATTAATTGAGTCAAATGATCATCCGACTTTGCCTCCGGGATTTATATGTACAAGACAAGTTTAGGCCCCACTAAATTGCAATACAACCAAAACCCAAAATCTCACTCTCTTTCCTATCTGAAATTGTTTCCTTTCTTATGTCAGCGAAGCTGACCTCACCACAACTTGCAGACCAAGTTCTCAAAGACCCACCCATGTGACTACTCTCTCTCTCTCTCTCTTCGTTGAAGTTGACCGGTGTCCACCACGCGTCTTCTGCTCCTTTTTCTATTGGAAACTTGCGAGATCAACGTCATATTCAATTCACAGTCCTGAAAAACCCACACCGAATTCCAAAGCTACTCCCAATCTCTCTCTCTCTCTCTCTCGTTTCTCCCTCTCGTCTTCATCTTCGTCGTTTGAGCCAGCCATGGCCGACCTATTCAGATCCACCCCAGTCTCCTTCCCCCGCCTCACCCCGTCACGAGCGAGCGATCGCCATCGCGATCGGAAGAAATGGCGGAGGGTGGAGTGCTCGCATCCCGTTATCCATGAGGGCAGGTGTTTGTTCTGCGAACGCGCCGTCGACGACGATCACAGCCTCCCCTTTGGGTTTCTTCGTCCTTGTTTGAGGCTCAGCCACGACTACGCCGATCGGATGCGCGAGGTGAACACTGCAGCCGCGTTAGGGTTTAAGAAGCTCCACTTGATCCTCGACTTGGACCACACCCTCCTCCACTCCGTCTGGCTCCCCGATCTCACCCCCGTGGAGGAGGAGCGGCTCATGCCCGAGGCCAAGAGGAAAACGGAGGGTGGTCCTGGGGGTGGCGGCGACATCTTCTTGTCTGGGTCAAAGACCGGCAAGGGTTTCATCACCAAATTGAGGCCCTTCGTGCGTGAATTCTTGAGAAAGGTCGACGAGTTGTTCGAGCTCACGGTCTACACCATGGGTGACCCTGTGTATTCGTCCATGATGACGAAGTTGCTCGACCCCGACCGGGAATACTTCAGCGACCGAGTCATCACGAAGGGGGACTGCACGCTCAGAGGCCGCAAGAGCCTTGACGTGGTCCTGGCCAAAGAAATCAACGTTTTGATTTTGGACGACAAGGAGACCGTGTGGCCGGATCATGCAGAGAATCTGATAGCGATCGAGCCGTATTATTACTTCTCTTACGGGAGGGAGAAGCGGGGCGTGCCGCCCAGCTTAGGTCACGATGAGGACGAGCACGACAGCGCTTTGGCGACGGCTCTTCGGGTTCTCAAGGGAATCCACCAGCGTTATTTCGACCCAGAACTAGGGCTCGAGGGCGGGGACGTGCGGAAGCTGGTGCGACAGATGCAGAGCCGAGTCCCCGGCACGTCTGGTGATCAAGCTCCTCCCGAAGATGGACGGTGAAGATTGGGTTTATTCGGTAATTGAAGATTGATTTGTGCTAAAGCTTTGGCATTGCCATCTTGCTTTAACTCCTTACGATCTTTAGATCGTGCGTGTTAGTGTTGGACGTAATGTTTAGGACATACGTTTCTGATCACAGGAGAAAAAAAAAAGAGAAACGTTAGGATAGATGTTCATTCACTGTCAGATGTATTTTTTGAAACTTGATTTCGACAGAATTGTTATGTTAATCCATCCAGTTATTTCTGTTATTGCTGATGCACGTGGCGATTAATTAACTTAATTAACTTATTTAAGTTAATTAAACCTTGAGCTAAACGAAGTGGATTTGCCAAGATAATGTCTTCTGAAAAATGAGTCCTTGCTCGCGTTATCCCAAGCTTTTAATTTCTGTTTCCACTATAGTAAAAGATCACCTTTGTTCATATCTTATTTCACATTGCCAAATTACACATCCATACTCACATTCAAATGATCTTCTTTCCAGCATAACTAGATTATGTCAAAAACCGTGCAACTTAGAGACCGACCATCCACAGAAGCCCCTCGTATGAATCTTTTTCCTGAAGTAGCAACAGACAATTGCAATCCGCAACATTATTCATAAGCCCCCCCAAAAAAAAAACAAAAAAACAAAAAATTGTGCGATCCATCTTTAAACTTAGGCGCCAGATTGAAGTTTCATATGTACATTGCCAGATACAATCATCAGTTCGAAGGTTCAGCATGTCGACATGACAATCAAGCCTAGGAAGTTGGTTGCAGTCATCCATTCACGGTGGAGTCACTGTTTCCTGAAGCAAGATGCCCATGGGGATAATCTGGAGGATGAACGAAGCCGAGGCAGGCTACGTATCTGTCATCCACATGAGAATCAAACCTAAAAAATTTAACTGATGGATTGATCATAGCCTTACACGAGTTTTGTAATCCCTTTAATTTTGACGCTCTGGGAGGACTAAATAGGTCGTTTTCTTTCTTCACGTTTCACGAACTTTTTCCCCCCAAAACATGAAATTTTTAGTCATGTTAATAAAGACAACTTTCCTCATTCTTAATTTAAGGGTACAAGTAAATGGTAATCTATAAATCATAAATAAATTTCCATTTTCTGCACTAAGGAAAATGCACAAGAAAAATAAAGCACCTCTGCCAAAAGAAAAATTGCCAGGATTCGAGTCTCAATATAATTATTCAAAAACTAAAAGATGTCCTTGACATATGGCCAATGTTCTAATAAAAATATTTCCATGACAGTATCGTTATTTATTTTTTACCGTAAATCAACATATCATCCTCACGTGTTTTGCATGTAGAACTCATTAGTTGAAAAATTATACGCTATGTGGATTTTCCACCTACAATTGGAATAACTACCTCAATATTACTAGGCTTGGGGCCTCGGGAATAGGTACTAGTTGTGATGCTCTGAAATTTCGATGTCCGTAAGGGAAATTATAAATTTCACCATGGAAAATTAAATTAGATTTTAAGGATTTAAAAAAAAAAGATGATCGACTATTGCGGAATGCCTGTCAAAAAAAGTTAAGTTTAAATCGTCAAAAATTTGACTCGTAATATCGAGACTCGTCGCGAGTAAATTTAGCCGTGACCAAACCATAAACGTAGAAATACCATTTTGTCCTCGGTCGATCGAATCACTTCTTTGCCTCGGGATTTACATGCATAAGACAAATTTATTAAGAATGACTTTTGAAAAGAGTGGGCCCTTATTTTTATATTTTATTTTAATTTTTCGGATGAATCATCCCCTTCATCCCCATCTTTTGAGTCGAAAATTCTTTACCAATGCCATGTCAACAGGTCCCACTTTTAGTGATATCAGACCACACGTGAAGTCCAAGTTTTTTTTTTCCGACAAAAAAAAAAAAAAAGAAGTCCAAGTTTTTTACCTCAATATCCATTCAAGTAAGAATTGGAAAAGTTTGGGTCCCACTCTCTCTCCTATCTGAAATTTCTCTCTCTTTCCTATGCCTTGCTGACCTCACCCCAAAACTTGCAGCCCAAGCCCTTAAAAACACGAGAAAATATTGGGTACAGCTCGGGACACGTGGCGCAAAATGGATGGATATGAATACCAGATTAACTCTGTCTGTATTCAATATTTTCTCCTTCAACTGAGGAGAAAAATATTAGGTAGTCTTGGAGCACCGCCTACGTGTACTCCTTTATCATTTATATTGTGACACATGGATCGAAAACTAACAAAATAAAGTTGAGACGCAAGTCAGAATTACAATTGGGCTGTCACTTTTTTTCTCACTTCTCCTATTACTTTTTTCTCTCTCTCTCTCCCGTAAATTTCAGAAGCGGGTAAAATAATAATAAACAGTACAATCACAATTTAAAAAAATCATCTATCCGGATTTGATCCGGACAGGAGATCCAGATCCCTCACCTTCATCTTGATCTTCGCTGGTGAATCACCTGGCCATGGAAGAGGAGCTCAACCTCGACGACGACTCGAAGCTTAGCAGGAAAATTTCCAAAATAAATATCTTAATGAAACACACGGCAAAAAAATTGAAAGTTGCAAAACTCCTGGCATCCGTAAAAAGTAACGCCTTTAACGGTCTGAATCCGCGCAAGGGCGATGAGGAGTCTTTGCTTTCGCTCCACAACCCCCTCTCTCTCGCCTCCTTCTAGAACCCCTCGGGCCGCCCCTACTGTGGCTCGCGGGCTCTCCGACTCGTCCGTCGAGAAACGTCGTCGAATCCTCCGCGGCGGCGATCGCGGAGTGGGACCCGGAATCGCAGATGGAGCCTTCTTGGACCCCGACTCCATTTCCGTGAGATCCGGTGGTTCGATTTGCGAGGACGACAGCGACTCTGGCGGTGAAGGACTGCTGCCGCCTTCCATGGTGATGACGGATTCGAGATCCGATCTCTTCTGGCTACGCTAAGGAGACTGTCGTTCAGAAATCGATTGTTGACGAGGCGATTCGTCGTCTCCGTGTCGAGAAATTCGGTGCTTCGCAGGTGAACGCCATGGATCGGGAGGTTCTGGTGGAGAAGGTGAAATTGAGCCCCTCCTCCATGGCCATGTGATGAAGAAGAAGATGAAAGTGAGAAAGTAACGGGAGAAGCGAGAAAAAAGTAACGGCAGTGGTGTGGGGCCCAATTTTAATTTTGACTTGCTTCTCAATTTTTTTTTTTACTTTTGGTCTAGGTGTCACAATTAAATGGCAAAGGAGTGCACGTAGGCGGTGCTCCGGGAGTACCTAATATTTTCTCGGTTGTTGAACACTCTCTCTCCTCTATCTATGGACTCGCACGACCCCTCCCCCACCGAAACAGATCCTGCTTCGTCTTCTTTATAATCTTCTGTTGTTCTGCTCTGTTTCGCGCGCAACAGCCACCGCACTCGACCATCACTGACGCCACTCACAAAACATCACCTCGCTGCAAGCCACTCGTCACCTTGCATCAGTCCGCCCCGTCCGCCGTCAACCCGCGAGTCGCTGTGTGAGCTCGCTCGAGCTCGCTCGAACCAGCCAATCGCGGCTAGCTCTCGCGCCTGACGGGACCAGGGCCAACGCGGCTCGCCCCGCCACGCCCTATCCCGACACCCTCAACCTAACGGACGACGTCGACCCCAGCTTGTGCTCGCAGTCCCCCGCTCCCTATCTCGAACCGTCGCGCCACTCCACAGGCCGCGACAGGAAGCCAACGCAGCTCGCGCCGCCGTGCTCCGTCCCCGACCACTTCCAGTCGACCTCGTTACACCTCCACGCCGCTACCGTTGCTCATGGGCCGCTGAGCTCGCTGCTCGTCGCTCCGCCAAGGCTCAAAACCGAGCCTTCCTTTGGAACTCGAGGTCCCGACGACGTGCCAGAGCTCAGTCCGACGCCCTCGAAGCCACCGTCACCTCCAGTTCGCTGTTCCGTGTCACCTAAACCCCGTCCGTACCACCCAAGTTGCTGTTTGGCCGTAGGACAGCCGGCTCAACGTCATGTTTTGCTGTGAGGAGTTATTATCGATCTCCATTGTCCAATTTAAAATGTACATCCAGATCAATTTATATTAATTTTTATAAAAAAAATTATGGATTAACGCAGATTTAATGTATATCCTGTTTTTATGGTAAGAAATCCAGATACTGATTTGATTCCCAGACATTTATTTGATCACTCCTGCTTCTGTTCGACTCCTGTTCCTTGCCCCCGACGCCCTGCTCAGATTTCCAAGTGTCTGGTTTAGCTTCCAGAGTCGACTCCAGCCGCTATTCGGCCCTTGGTTGCACTAACCCGATGCCCCTATGTCACTAACAGTGTTGATTCGAAGCCACCAGCCGCTGTTATTCCACCGGACAACCCCTCGAGCCGCTGTGATGTTGACCTAAGCCCACCATTGGACCCGAAGTAGTCGACTCAGCCCGAAGTGGCGCCTGTTTGGACCCTGACACGTAATGTCGTGCCGACTCATGAGCTCGATTGAGTTTTCCGTTGACCACCGCGGGCTCAGATTCGGGGTTCGTATCCGTGAATCTCGATCTTCATCACCATCGTCCGACTTGACACCGACCTTGTCAGTTAACCTCTAGACTCTGAATAGGGCCCTAACTACATTTAAGATAATAACTGTTAATTATATACTTAACTAGGGCCAGACAATTTAATTAAATGCGACTAAATATATTATTCGAAGTCGGGTTGACTAAGTTATTTGGTGATATTAACTGTAATCTAGATTAGTTAATTGAGATGGATTAATTAGGTGTGATGTGGATAATTAATTGTGTTAATTAATTATTACTGCATGGTTATTATTATTGGGTGATTGATTGGTGCTTGTTGCATGTCTGGCTTGTTTATATTCATATGTGGATGTGGTATCCGATCATCCTGTTTATAGATGCAATACACACACACATACATATACACCATAAGTACGCCGGATCGCAGATCGCAAGAATTAGAGATAAAGTTATTAAAGAAGATTAAAAACGACGTCTCTTATGTTGGTTGTTCCAATAATGGCGATATGATGCGGGAAGACAAAAATAAACACTCAACAGATGATATAAAGCTTCTAAAATATAATATAAAATAGCAACATATATTATAAGTATAAGGAACAAGTATAAAACCACCAGCAGGAGGTTCAAGCATTCGATTCTGGGGTATAATAAGAAGAAATGTAAATAATTTGCAGACTTAAAATTGCGAGAAAGTAAAGTTGCAGGATTTAAATTGCAAGAAAATAGATATATGCAATGTCTTTGACACCAACAGGTGATAGTGCATACCGATTCTGGATCGTAATAGGCAAAAGATAAAGAAATATATACTTTTATTGAAAGATTCTGAAAGATTACACAAATAGAACTAAAAAGCTTTTCAGATATGTGATCACAAGTGCAAAACTTAAAATGTTCAGGAAAGAACATAAATGGTTGTGGGTAGAAATAGTAAGGTGGAGAGCTTACGGATCTGGGTTCGGTAGAAAGTAGAAAGGTTTTCCAATATGTGGCCTTTGAGAACGGTAGAAAGGTCTAGAACTTAAAGAAGAGAAGAAGCTCCGCGAGGAAATGTGATGGAGAGAGAAAGGTGATGGCCCAAGTCCTCCTTAGATCGTTGGAAGAGTTTCAGTTTTAAAGACACAAAATTTTATTGTTGCTACAGTGAATAGTAACATAAAAAAGCCGCCACAATGTACAATGTACAGTGAACAATGCACAATGTACAATGATAGACGATGTATAAAATATCAAAATACAGAAACATTAGTACAATCAAAATCTTAATCATAATCTTCTGCGAGGTTGATTCCGTAACAGTCGTACTCGTGAGTGTTGCCACTATGATGTAAAGACGATGCCACCTAAGATTCTTCATATTCTTCATTGGCCTTCTTCAATAAATCATAGAAATCTTGTTCATTGGTCACACTAGCCAACTTGGAGACTGCCGTTGCTTTGCCATGCAGAAAAGTTGTCTTGGTAGAAACTGGAACAATGGTCTTGTCTAAAACAAAAACTTTTCGTTGTTGAAACCAATTGTGAACGGCTGTAGTAGAAATCCTATCTCAATAGGAGAAGCCGTCCTACCATTTGGTCTTGAATCTTCGACATAAAATTAAAATTTTATAATCTTGAGTACTTTTTGTATACTTAAGTTCCCAAGTAGAAACCCATAACGTCCAAAATGTTGCTGCGAATATAAGAAGTGGTGGACATTGTTTCTCATGTTGATTTGGTAACGAATGAACCAAAACGGTAGGTTGGTTATGTCAAAAGGACTATCAAAAAAGAAAAGTCATGTGTGAGTACAATTGGGATTTTGGCGAAACAATACATTCCACCAGGCTTGTTGATAATCAAAATATGCGAAAGAGGTTCGCATAGAAACAGTTACTCGCGAATCAAGTCTAATTGAAGTAAAAGAGATTTCTCCTAACCATTTACGAGTACGAGATTTCTCTTTCTTAAGATGTTTCTGGAGCTTAATGTTATTATACATTTGAGTTCCAGCTTTACAAACATAAGAAATAAGTTCACCATAAGAAAAAGAATCAAAAGGAATAGTTTCTCCAAATTGTTCACGAATTCTATTGCGAACTTGGTTTCCTATGATAGTAGGAAGACCTGCAATAAATTTTTCTTTCCAAAATGGCTTATTATAATCAGGTCGTAACAAAACTCTTTTTAGAAATATGTCTTTGTACTATCAGAATTCTCCAAGGGATCGACATTTTAAATTAGAAAGAAGATCTTTATAACATTCTAAATTTCCTGCATTTTTAAATTTTGTTAAAGGATTCCTCAGAAATAATATCAAGTGGAGTGGCACGAGAATAATAAAGTTTCTGGTGTTCTTTCCAAGAAAGACGATTGATCTCAGGAATGTGAATTTTCTCAAGGACTGATATTTGATTATCAGGCTTGGGAGAATTGATGCTTAAATGTTGATTTACTTTTGGAGTATTCAAAATAGGTTGTTTAAAAATCTTTTCTCTCAAAAGTCTTTAACTTTTCTCTTGAAGAGTTGTATGAAATTCTTTACTAAAAGTTTTAGGCATTTCAAAATTTTTAAACAGGGGTTGTTTTAATGGTTTAAGAGGAGTAGAAATTGTCTGAACAGAATGAATAGAAGAATAGGGAACATAATGGAATCAGATTTTTCCAATGGAAGATTTAATCCTATCCAATTGGACATCTATGGAATGAAGATGTTGATTTGAGAAATTATTTTGTTCAATGATCTTCTTAAACTCATTGTTTTCATTTTTAGAAGGTGTTTTAAAAGGAGCGACAGGGATTTCCTTTTCGCGATGTGAAATTTTGATTTTTCTTAAAGGATGATGGCTTGGTTTAATAATTTGATCATCATCAAGTTTCCACTTAAAAGTTTTTTCAAGGTTATAAATTGCTCTTTTTTTAATAAAGTAATTCTCAAACCAATCGAAGAAAAACATGTGCATTCCAATTTCATCAAGAAATTCATAAAACTGGTCCTTAATCTGTTTAGCACAGTGTTTGAAGTTTCCAAAAAACCATTTCACGATTTCAAAATTTTCTTCTGAATTAAATTCTTTATTTAAAAAATCTCGATTTGGAGTAAAATTCTTTTCAAGAGTATGCAACTCCCTATCATCAGAATCATCTTCTTTGAGATTGGGTAGGTTCAAGAGACTCTAGACCTTGATGGTATACAAGCATTACAATTCCTGAACTTGTATCTAAACTAGAAAGATTTAAAGGAGATGCACTTGGAGTTGTCTATCCTTGTGCAGGAATGACATCAGAAACATTAATACTATCTTGGCTGCTCACAGGAATTGTGATCACAGGAGGCAAATTTGGATGAAGATCTACCGACCTTCGAGAAGAAGACCCATGACATGTTGGATTTGCAGAAATGAATGAATTAGTATCAAAAGATCTCCTGAGGAATTGTATTATAACTTTTACTTCAGGATGTTGGATAACATTAGTGGGTGTGTCGTTCGTAATAGATTTCTGAGGAATGAGATTATTGATTTCCCATTGGTCAGGTAGAATAACATCATTCCAGCTAATGGATTTTGGAATAATATCATTTGAGCGAGAAATATAAGTTTGCAAAAGAAGAGTATATCCTTTCGGAGCATCATTTAAAGAATGAATGTTAAAAGCTGAATTCATAATTTTGTAGTGAACTTTATAGATGAGGGAGAGTGGAATGGATCCTTCATCTATACTGTAGTTACGAGTTTTGATTTGCAAAATAAGAGACTTCATGATGTTCTTGTCTTTTAAAGAAATAGAGAAATTAGGATAACAATCAAAATGAATGGGGCCATTACAAAAACTCGTTTCTATTATAGCAATAAGAGAGTCCTCATATCCCTGATTGTACAAAGACATTTTTGAAAAGAGTTTTGTTACGACATAATTGTAATCATCCATTTTGGAAAGAAAAATTTCTTGCAGGTCTTCCTACTATCATAGGAAAAAATTCGTGAACAATTTGGAGAAACTATTCCTTTTGATTCTCTTTCTTATGGTGAACTTATTTCTTGTGTTTATAAAGCTAGAACTCAAATGTGTAATAACATTCAGCTCCAGAAACAGCTTAATATGGGGAAATCTCTTACTCGTAAAGGGTTAGGAGACTTTTGTTGACAATACGATCCTTCTTATTATTTCTCTTCTTCTAAAAAATATTCTGGTTCTTGCCTTGTGGAGAAACCTTTTAAGAAAAAAAAAATATTTCTCCAAAAAACAAATTTCCAAACCAGAAAGAAATTTTCTAAAAAGAAAAATTTCAAACATTCTAAACCAAATAAGGATTTTAGTAAATTTATTTATTTTAATTGTGGCAAAAAAGGTCATACAAAAAGATTTTTTAAATTAAATAAAAAAATCAATGAACTTGATCTTGATGAAGACATCTTAAATAAGTTAAATCAATTAATGATTGAAACTGATTTTGAAACTTCTATTTGTCCTTCAACTGATGAAGAACAAGTAGGAGAAGGTCTTCAGATTAATGATATTGAATCTTCTTCTGATTTGAATTCAGAGTCTAATTCTGATTTTTATTTTGAAAAAGAAGTTAATATTTTAACCAATGAAGAACAAGATATTTTAGATTCAATTGATACTCATTCGAATTCTGAAGTTTGGATTAGCCAAATTCAAAATCACATTTCATCATTTTCTAAGCATTCCCAATCCCATCATATTTATAATCTTACTGAGATTTTGAATAGGGAAAAAGCATACAATTAGACCAACTACCTCTAATGATCTCCAATTTGCAATTAATGAACTAAAAAGAGATATTCGTATTTTGAAGATCAACCAAATTGATCAACAAATTTTTGGATTTCAAGAAACAAATTTTAAAAAGGGAAAAACATTCCTGTGAATTCATCCCTCAAGATTGATATTTCTTCCTCAAAATTGATTGATTCTGATTTCTCGAATTTCCCACAACTCCTTACTGAAGTAATCAGTAGGAAATAGATTATTGATGTTTCAATCAAAATCAATGATGAGTTCGTTTTGGAAACTACAGCTCTTTTTTATACTGGTGCTGATTTAAATTGTATTCGAGAAGATCTTATTCCCACAAAGTATTTTGATAAAACAACTTAATCTTTAAAATCTGCTTCTGGTGATCATTTGAAATAAAATACAAACTTCCTGAAGATTTTATTATTAAAGATAGTATTTCTTTAAAAACATATTTTCTTCTAGTAAAAGATCTAAAAAGAAATGTGATTTTAGGAACCCTTTGATAAATCTAATTCAACCATTCATTGTCACCAATGAAGGGATTGAAAACCAAAATTTTGACAAAAAAATTATGTTTTGTTTTGTCACAAAACCTCAAACTAGGAATTTAAATATTTTACAAGAACATGCCATCAAAGAAATAAATTGTCTCATCCGAGATAAGGAATCTCATTTTTTATTTTTAAAAGAACTAAATTTTCAAAAGATTGAACAATAACTTCACAATTCGGAGGTCCAAAAGAAAATTTCTGCTTTAGAACAAAAGATTAAAGATAAATTTTGTTTTATTCCTAATAATGCTTTTTGGGAAAGAAGTAATCACAATCACATCGTGACACTTCCCTATAAACCTGACTTTTCTGAAAGAAATATCCCAATAAAAGCTTGACCTTCTCAAATGAATAGTGAACTTTTAAAACTTTGTGAAAAAGAAATAGATGATTTCATTAAAAAAATAATTAATTCATAAAATTCAATCACCTTGGAGTTGTTTTGCCTTTTATGTCAATAAAAATGCTAACATTGAACGAGGTGTCCCTCATTTTGTGGTTAATTACAAACCATTAAATAAATTTTTGAAATGGATAAGATATCCAATAAAAAAAAGGATATTTTCAATAGACTCCATTCTTCTAAAGTGTTTTCTAAATTTGACATGAAATCTGGCTTCTGGCAAATTCAAATTGCTGAGCAAGGCAGATATAAAACTACTTTCAATGTTCTTTTTGAGCAATACGAATGGAACGTAATGCCTTTTGGTTTGAAAAACGCTCCTTTTGAATTTCTGAGAATTATGAACAACATTTTCAATCCATATTCCAATTTTATAATTGGATATATTAATGATGTTTTAATATTCTCTCCGAATATTGATTCACATTTCAAACATGTGAATCATTTTTTCAATATTGCCAAGCGCAATGACTTAATTCTTTATGAGAACAAGGTTTACTTATTTCAGACAAAGATTAGATTTTTGGGACATAACATTTTTCAAGGAACAATTATTCCAATTGAGAGATCTATTCAGTTCGCAGATAAGTTTCCTGACGAATTGAAAGATAAAACTCAATTACAAAGATTTTTGGGAAGTTTAAACTATGTGATTGATTTTATTCCCGACATAAATATCATTTGCAAACCGTTACACCAAAGGTAAAGGAAAAATAAAAAACCTTGGACTAATTTACATATTAATACTGTCAAAAAAATAAAATCACTTGTGAAAGAAATACCTTACTTGCATATTGCTAACCCCTCTTGCTTTTAAGATTGTGGAAAATGATGCCTCTGAATTGGGATATGGAGGTATTTTGAAACAAAGAATTGATGACAAAGAACAAGTCCAATTCATTTCTAAACATTGGAATGGTACTTAACAGAATTATTCCACTGTTAAGAAAGAAATTTTAGCAATTGTACTTTTCTATTTCTAAATTTCAAGGAGACTTATTAAATAAAAAATTCTTACTAAGATTTGATTGTAAGTCTGCTAAGGATATTTTGCAAAAAGATATTTTAAATATTGCATAAAAAAAATTGCCAGATGGCAAACCATACTTTTTGTTTTTGATTTTAATATTTAATTTATACATGGAGATTCAAACTTTTTACCTTATTTTCTCACAAGAGAATTTTTACAGGGAAGACGTCCTTCACCATGCCTCCCCGAAAAGACCGAGACAAAACCAAAGCCCCATCAAAAGCTTCCATTGTCCCGACCAAACCAATCAAATTGACTCCCATCCGTAGTTGGCTTGAAATAGCACAATCTCCACCACCGCAACACTCACCTTTTGAAGCTTCACCAAGCCAACCTTCACCTTTTATTTCTATTTCTAAATTGGCGTCCATTTTGCCTATAAGTGTTTTGCAAGATTTACAAAAATTCTTAGGCACAGACATTTCTGCTTATGAAGAGGTCAAATCTCTCTCTCCCTTAAATATTTCTAAAGAGGTGGTTCTTAGGACTCAGTTAACCCCTCAAAAACCAAAATCCAAATTCTTTGTGAAAATTTTGACAAAATAATCACGGTTGAAAAAGGATTTTATCATGAGAACCCTTATATATTCGCGAAGAATATATTTGGGGAAAATCGTTTTTACACCCCTCATGATCTTTCTAAACCTGTTGATTTTTATGAAAGAATTTTGGTCCAGACTGGATCAATAAAATTCAAACATTTTTCTGATAAAGCCCACCCGGATATTGTGAATTATTCAACTGCAAGAATCTTAAGGGTCATTCACCATACATAGTGGAATAATATTCCTTTTACTTCAGTTAGACTTGATTTACTAGTAACTAAAGTACTTTCTAGACGAACCTCTTTCACATATTTTGATTATTAACAAGCCTGGTGGAACGTATTGTTTTGCCAAAATCTCAATTATACTTACACATGACTTTTCTTTTTTGATAGTTTTTTTGACATAACCAACCTATCTTTTTGATTCATTCGTTTGTGGGATAATTTTGGTCCTATCCTTGAAATTCTTCCTCCCGAGGTTATGGAATCCTACCAACTCTTTCAAGAAACTTTTGTATCAAATCAACATGAAAAATAATTTCCATCACTTCTCATGTTCGCAACAACATTTTGGATGTCATGGGTTTCTGCTTGGGAACTTGAGTATACAAAACGTACTCAAGATCCTAAAATTTTAATTTTATGTCGAAGATTCAAGATCAAATGGTGGGACGGCTTCTCCTATTGGGATAGGATTTCTACTACATCCGTTCACAATTGGCTTCAACAACGAAAAGTTTTTGTTTTAGACAAGACCATTGTTCTAGTTTCTAAGACGATAACTTTTCTGCATGACAAAGCAATGACAGTCTCCAAGTTGGCCAGTGTGACCAACGAACAAGATTTCTATGATTTAATGAAGAAGGCCATTGAAGAATCTGAAGAATCTCAGGCGGCATCGTCTTCACATCATAGTGGCAACACTAACGAGGGCGACTGTTACGGAATGAACCTTGTAGAAGATTCTGATTGTATTAATGTTTCTGTATTTTGATATTTTATACACCGTATATCATTGTATATTGTGCACTGTTCATTGTACACTGGACACTGTGGCGGCTTTTTGATGTTACTATTCACTGTAGCAACAGTAAAATTTTATATCTTTAAAACTGATACTCTTCCAACAATCAAGGGAGGATTTTCTCTCTCCATCACATTTCCTCCCAGAGCTTCTTCTCTTCTCTAAGTTGTGTGTGTGTGTGTGTGTGTGTGTGTGTGTGTGTGAGTGTGTGTGACCATGTTTAGTCCTGATTTTGAGCACAAAAAATGGCCCTGAGCCAAGTTTTGAGCACGACTGTTTAGGAGTGCATTTGACTACATGCAAAGATAATAACTAGCTTGATTGTACGATGTGCTTGTATGGTCATATGATAAGATATTATTGTGTTGGTCGTACAGTAAACCATGCCAGTTGTATGGTTTTTCCTGGTAGTTTCGTACCGTACCAATCATACGGATCACACAGACTATCGGACATCAGTCGCAATTTGTGAAGAACCAAAGCCTCTATAAGGATTCCTGGTAGTTCCGTATCGTGCCAATCGTATGGACTATCAGACGCTGTCGTCGAAAGTAAAGGACAAAGCCTAGTCATGACAGTAGACACTGCCAATCGCAGTGTTAAACACTGTCTGTCGTAGCGTTAAGCCACACCAGTCGTGTGTGTTAGGCCTAATAACCTCTAATAATCGGAACACGTGTGATACATTGTGCATGAGATTGTTATGAGTGTTCTGATTGAGTGTGTTGGTTTGAATGTTGTCTATTATGGCATGTACTGTTCGTTATGTGAACCAAGGAAGGATAAATTTGCATGTGATTGATGATTTACTATGCTATTGTACTTGATCAGGTAATAACTATAGCGTTGCTTGAGTCGCACGTTATTAATCTGCCATCGATATTTCTTGCATGTTTAGGCTGTTTTGAGAGAGTTAGTGTCCTACTCGGACTTAGGCGTTAACTCAAGGAGATTTTATATCTCACCTCATTATTATTAACCATTTCTAGGTCTTTAGCTATGGAGAGCTGGAAGCGGGCGTAGATCTTTTTGGATAGTATGGAGAAGTGTTAACCTCTAAACCTAATCTTTTTTTTAGGATTATAAGAAGTGGCCCTATAGTAGGGCTCGTGTACACATACTTTTTAGGGTTAACAATAATTAATAATAAATTATCATTGCTGATGTTAATTATTGTGACTGCTTATTTGACGTCCTGCTTTTCTATACATGTTGATTTTGTAATAGTTTGGGAGTAGCACGTGCTGCATGCACTAATTAAAAATAATAATGGGTCGACGACGTGCCTAAGATGTCGTCATTTATGACTTGAGGCGATTTGGTAGGGTTGTTGCGGGCCAGAGAATCAAGCATGACACTAATGTTTTAGGCCCGTCCTTGATAGACTCCAACGTGACGGTCGGGGACTCAAGCGCGACCTAGGTGGACCTTGGCCAGGAGCCGGAGTCTCAAGCTTGGCCTTGATGGACCCGATCTCTGGTGTCAGGGATCTGTCCCCGCTGCCAATGGTCCAAAAACGAGCGCTGGGGTTTCCGTGCCCAAGGGTAGAGTTTTTAGTTCAAATTCAAAAATTGATTTTCTATTTTTTAAGAGGAAATTATTTTTTAAAATTTAAGTTGTGGTAGAAAATTATTTTTTTGTCGGTTAAGGAAATGTTTCTCCATTGACTCATTTACCTAAGTGATATGAAGTCGAAAAAGAGGAAATCTTTTTTTAGAAAAATCTTTTTTACAAAACGAAAAGACCCTTAATCATAATTGATGTTGTTGGTTAAGCTATAAATCTAGACTCGGCTTGACCTCAAGTATACAACATGGAAAATAACACCGTTTTCATATTTCTCATGCCTCTCCACGTAGCTCGGGCAACCAGAGCTTAAGCTCGAGCATTGCGACACTTGAGGTCGGCTCGTCCACGCCTCTGGATCCCCTGCTTTTATGGCAGGGGATCATGCCATTTATGGCCATTAGATCTTTCCTCCTATAAAAGGGGGGAAGATCTAATGGCCAAGGCATTAATGATCCCCTGCCCTACAAGCAGGGGATTCAGGTTCCTCTTCCACAGGCAAAAAGTGAGTTTTGTCCTCGAATCCCATATTTTTAAACTTGCCAACCAGTAAACCTCGCAGATAAGGCTTTCGGTTCATGTTTAAATCAGAACTACATTCAGTAGATGATTTCGTTATAATAAGCACATTTCACATATTTATTACATCACTTAATTATAAGTCAAAGAAATAATATAACTTTCTCTAGCACCACAACTTTCTATTTAGCACTACAACTTTCTATTCCACTTTCTCCCAAATGAAGTACTATTATATGTCGACTGCTTTGTTCTTGCATGAAATTCGAAATTCTCGCCCAAGAATATAGCGCTATGGTTATCACCTCAAATTTTCACTCCTCTGTGCATGAAATCACATCCTTTTCCTATCAATTGGCAGTATAAACTACGCCCCTCAAGTGTCTTCCATTGTAGTGGAATTGATATCAAAATGGTGTGGGATAAAATCAAAATCGATGTTAAATATGTAAATATTCTTTCACATACAAAATATTGTCGATAATAGGCATGAGTCCGCGAAGGAAACTCGACCATAATGGAAATTTCAAGTCCAGACAGGACTTGTGATTTGACGACCCAACAAGCAAGACATTTCAGGAATAGTTTCTACGTCGGAGTTAGACTCCTTGTTTTAGCAGGTTTCCCAACTTGAGTTTCCTTCTTCTTCTTTTTTCGATCCAAGTTTTTTTTTGTACGAGAGATGGGTGTTGGCTTTTTTCACCTTGTGTGAGCACATGAGTTGCTTACCATCGACGGCATATTCATTCCCAGCCCTATAAAACCCACACACTCGCAGAGCCACTCTCACACTCGCTCCTCCCTCTCGTCTCCCATCATTTCGAGCCAGCCGTGGCCAACCTATGCATATCCACGCTCAACTCCATGGCCAGCCCCAACCATTCACTCCCCGGTTCGAGGGCTCCCGATGGGACGAAACGGCGAAAGGTGGAGTGCGCACATCCCGTGATCCTCAAAGGCGACTGCTTGTTGTGCGAACTTGCAGTCGACGTTGATCACAGCCTTCCCTTCGGCTTCCTTCATCCTTCTATGAGGCTCAGCTACGAGTACGCCGATCGAATGCGAGAGGTGCGCACCGACACCGTGTTAGGGTTGGAGAAGCTTCACTTGGTCCTCGACTTGGACCACACCCTCCTCCACACTGTCCGGCTCTCCAATCTCAACCCCGAGGGGGAGGAGAGGCTCATGCCCGAGGCCAAGCGGAACACGGAAGTTGGTCCTGAGGGCCGAGGCGACATCTTCGTGGTCGGGTAGGAGAACGGCAAGGCATTCATCACCAAGCTGAGGCCCTTCGTTGGGGAGTTCTTGAGAGAGGCCGCCCAGATGTTCGAGCTGACGGTCTACACGTTGGTAGGCCGTCTGTATTCGTCGGGGATGACGAAGCTGTTGGACCCCGACCGGAAATATTTCGGCGACCGGGTGATCGCGCGGGAGGACTGCACGCTCAAAGGCCGCAAGAGCCTCGACATGGTCCTGGCCAAAGAATCCAACGTTCTGATCTTGGACAACACCGACACTGTGTGGCCGGATCACGCAGATAACCTGATAGCGATCCAGCCGTTTTACTTCTTCTCTCACGGGAGCAAGAAGCGGCATGTTCAGGCCAGCTCGGTCTCGACGAGAGCAAGCAAGACAGCGTGTTGGCAACCACTCTTCAGGTTCTCCGGGGGATCCACGCGCATTACTTAGACCCGGAGCTAGGGCTCAAGGGCGGGAACGTACGAGGGCTGGTGCAACAGGTCCAGAGCCGAGTCGGCAATACGTCTGGTGATGCAGCTCTACCCGGAGATGCCCCATAAAGATTGGCCGCTTTTCAAGTATTATACGGCTCCGATTATTTTGTCGAAAATGAATGAATTTGAAAAATGATTTTTTATAAATGATTTCTTATATTGCTTATAAGAATAATTGAATGAAAGTATTTTTCTCGTCAACGAAAATGTTTAGTAATAAATTATTTTTAATAATGAAAATATTTTACATTGATTGACTATTTCAAACGGCACAAGCGATCATTTTTTGGAATTATTTTTTTTAATTCATTTATTTTTCAAAAAAAAAACGGAGCCTAAGTTAGTGACTGATTCGACCCCAAACTTTTGGCAAGTCAATTGTTTCTGTAAAGTGTTAGGGCAGTAGCAATAATGCCTTGCAATTTCGTTAAATTGTGTACGTAAATTTCGGACTTAATGTGAGGACAAATACTCATGCATACCCACCCATGGGTAGCTCAGTTGGTTAGAGCGCATTTAGGATTGTGTTTTTAAATGCATTGGTCTCAGGTTCGATTCCCCATATGAGCACCGGTGATTTAAGTGGGGGGCCTGGCGGTGGATTATTATGCTAGTTTACTTCAAGGAATAGTCGAAGTTCGTGCAAGTTGGCCCAAACACCTTGGTTATAAAAAAAAAAATACTCATGCATTGCGAAATGTGTTTCTTCTAATATTGTAACGATTTGATATTGATTTGGACTGCATTTTTTCTGACAATTCGATTGTTTCTGTTGTTACTGCATAACGGCAGCCAATTTACTTGGTAATTATTTGCTGTTGTTTCGTCGTCAGTTCATTTTGTAATTCGGCTGAAAATGAGTTATCCCTCGTATTATCCTAAGCTTTGAATTATTATTTCGGCAATAGTATGAAGGTTGACATTGGATCATTCTTCTCTAGACTTTGGTAATTATACAAGTGTCTTCACATTCAAATGATTTTTCTATCCAACATAACGGGATGTATTTTGCGTGGCAATAAACCAATTCTTTGTTCGATGTTTTGCCTTCCTGTCATTTGTTGTTCTCGTCCTGAATACCGGCTCTGCGTCCGAGCATTGCTTCTTAATCAACAAGCTGCGCATGGCGATTGTCAAAGCTTCAGCTGCAGCGGCACGGAATCAGTTATTCTCCATCGACCTACCCCACTTGCAACATCTCGAGCAGTTCTTGGCCTACCTGTGAAGCCTCCGTCGGCCTCAGAACCAAACACGGGCCTCGCTCGAGCCCAAGAGGAATGGCCGAAACTTGAAACCACACGGCTGAAGAGATACCGGTGACCCTCCACAGAGGCCCCTCGGATAAGCTTGTTCCCGAGCTTGTCTGGATAAAGGTCTCTCCCTCGATGCGTACAACCTGAAAATGGCCAAAAGGGTCCTGAGAAGTAGCAATAAGAGATCACAATCTGCAGCCTATTCATACCCACAAAAGCATGGATAATTCACCTTTAACTTAGGCACGAGATCGAATGGTTCATGCATAGTGGCAAGAAAATTGAAAATCCGGGACGACTAGGGAAATTCTTACCTTGTCGATAGAAAGAGTTCTAGCAGAAACATCGCAGCTCGAGCATTATTCCTTTCAAGCTGCTAAAAACCACACGTGGAGCATCAGAATCGAGAAGATGATTCAAGAAACTCGACAGGTTGATAGCCTACTGCCAACATCATATCGATGTATCATTTGGACAGGTGCAAAAGGTCTATGACAGCATGACAAGGGCACTTCTTCTATTCCATCAGTAGCTGAAAGTTCCACCTTCTGGAAGAAAGTAATTTCCGTTGTGCCGCTTGATATATGGTAGAATTATATGTCCCTCTTCCTATCAAATAGGTCACATGGACTTAATAAGTCAGTTTAATGTCCAATTTATCTTCTTGTTTATGTCTATTTTATTGTTCGACGGCTTATTTTTTGCAATAATATAATTAACACGAGTCAAGTACGATAATTTTGTGTTGAAATCACCTCATATTCTCATATGGTACATTGTATACACAGCATAGTCAAATTGGATTTCTTCGTTTCAATTATCGTCATGTGCATAAAAATTTACCTATTTCAGACAATTTCATCATAGTAAGGGGAAATACATTAAAATGGTCAAAAACAGTAAGGAAAAAAAAAAACTAGCAAGTGGGAGTCGGTGAAGGCGAGACTAATATGGAAATACTACTCTCCCCCCTATGTGTGGTCAATGCTTTTTCAATCTACCAATTCTAAGGTACTAAGATACGGATGTCAGCTAATCTTCCACATCTCTTACAAGGAAATCTTCTTTTACGGATAGAATACTAAACGGGAAAATTATCAAAAAAGTTTTAAATCTTTTTGTACTTTATTAATTCAATCCTCAATCTTTTTAAATTTGTTGATTCATAACCTTTTTACCTTCTACCAATTCAGTCGCGTTGGTTGGAAATCGTGAATGTGAATGTTGGTCTCAGGCGAGGGGCTACCCTTGCTAGCCCAAACGAGGGTAGGTCCTAACGCCTGCAAAGTTTGAGGCCGATTGGCCATAGGAAAAAAAGAAAGAAAAAAGAAAAAGAAAAATAATATATATATATATATATATATATATTTAAAATTGGCCATGAGAGTGCCGACAATCCCACCAAAGATGGCCTTGCATCTTCAAATCTTTTCTCGTGGGCCGACGCCCTCCCCTTAATCCAAGCATTGATCTATATGACTTTAGAAGAAAAAAGGATATGACAGTACTTACCTTCTTTGTGGTCCATGCCAGGGAACTTCGGCCAATAGGACTGAATTAGCAAAAGGTAAAAATATTTAGGACTAAATTGGCAAACTCAAAAGGTTTGGGATTGAATTGATAAAGGTGCAAAATGCTTAGGGTTTTTTTGACAAGTTTTTCAAAACTAAATAATAATGCTAAAGAGAAATCAGAGAATTTTATGCATTGACTAGCAATTACAATTTCTCGTAGACAAAGCGGATTCGGAATTGTCTTTCATTCCAAGGCATAACCTATATCCATGCGCTTCATATTGGCCTGGAGTTCGTTCTCAGATTTTCTTTGTTTTTTCAGAAATGGTAAGTGTATTTAGGGCATATTTAGCCGTGTAAACATAATATATTTAGTCAATGAAATTTTTATGTTCGTGATAAATCAATTCGCGTGAAAGTAGAGACAATGATGTAACCTAAGAATCCCATCAACGCAAGTTTAGGAGATTTACAACATGAAAGTTGCAACACGTACACCTGGTTCTATGCGTCTTTTGTTTTTCTTTGAATATATAAAAGTAAAATGATTCCATGATAGTATTAACAGTTCTATCAATTATATATGATCGTAGATCACACACCATCACTATGTATTTTGCGTAAGACTCATATCGTGATATCAAGATAGCAAAGCATTATATAAAAATAAGTTTAATTTAAAAAAATACAAATATTTATTTTATTGGATGAATCATACCATCAACGTCGTAACTCATTCACAGTCCTAAAACACCACGAGAAAATATCTCTCCTCCCTCTCGTATCTCCCATCTTCAAATTAGTCGGCGCATCCCGCGATCCATGAAGGCTGGTGTTTGCTGTGCGGACGCGCCCCCGACCGATGATCACAGCCTTCCCTTTGGGTTTCTTCATCATTTTTGAGGCTCAGCCACGAGTAAGCCGATCGGATGAGCGAGGCGAGCTCCAGGGTCGCGTTAGGGTTGAAGAAGCTTCACATGATCCTCGACTTGGACCACACCTCCTCCACACTGTCCAGATCTCCAGTCTCACCCCCGAGGAGGAGGAGAGGCTCAAGCCACAGGGCGAACGGAACGCGGAAGGTGGTCCCGAGAGCGGCGGCAACATCTTCTTGGTTGGATCAGAGACCGGCCAGGGTTTCGTCACCAAGCTGAGGCCGTTTGTGCGGGAGTTCTTGAGAGAGGCTGCCGGGATGTTCGAGCTGACGGTCTACACTATGGGAGGCCGTCCGTATTCGTCCAGGAAGACGAAGCTGCTGGACCACAACCGCGAATACTTCAGCGACCGAGTGATCGCACGGGAGGACTGCATGCCAAGAGGCCGCAAGAGCCTCGACATGGTTCTGGCCATAGCGTCCAACATACTGATCGTGGACAACACCGGCCGGATCATGCAGATAACCTGATAGCGATCCAGCCGTTTTACTACTCTCACGGGAGCGAAAATGGAGGTATGCGGCCCTGCTTCGGTCGCGAAAAGAGCGTGAGTACGACAGCATTTCGACGACGGCTCTTTGCCTTCTGAAGGAAATCCACCAGCGTTGATTCAACCCGAAGCTAGGGCTCAAGGGTGGAGACGTGCGAGGGTTGGTGCCACAGTTGCAAAGCCGAGTCCGCAATACGTCCGATGATCACGCTCCTCGAGGAGATGCACCATAGAGACTTTTTTTTTTTCTTTTCTTTTGGGTATTGTAAGTTGAAGATTGATTTGGGCCCCCAAACATTTTGGCGGGTCAGTTGTTTCTACGACAGTCGCAATAACTCTTTACAATTTGTTAAATCATGTATATAAAATAAAAATAAAAAACAAGTGTAAATAATTATATACCCGTGTCAAAAATAATTTTACTTTTTATTAGTACAACAAACTGCAACAGAACCAAGCAGCCACGAGTACATTGAAATAAGCTCGGTCGTTGCTTATAATTTTTAAAATTTAAAAAAATGGACAAAGAAATGATAAAAAAAATTGTTCAATGTTTTAGCTTCCTGTCATTTCTTGTTCTCTTCCTGAATTCCCGCTTCTCGTCCGAGTATTGCTTCTTAATCAACAAGCTGCGCATTGCTGATTTCAAAGCATCGGACGCCGCAAGGAAGACATCGTTCCCAATGGACAAGCTCCCTTGCAACCGCTCGAGCAGTTTCTGGCCTCCTGGGATTTCATCGTCGCGCAGCAAAACCGGCTCCGCATCCCGGCCGTCGTCCTTGGGAAAAGATACAGCCCTCACTCGAGCCAAAGAGGAATGGTCGTAACCTTGCAGCTTAGAGATACCCGTGACCATCCACAGGAGACCCTCGGATAAGCTTGTTCCCAAGCTTGTCGGAATTAAGGTCTCTCCCTCGATGAGTACCACCTGAAAAATCACCAGTCAAGGGTTAGAGGATTTCAATCTGCAACCTACACATAACAACAAAGGATGTCTGATCCACCTTAAATCTCGGCACAAGATTGAATCATTCATATAAACATTATCAGACAGACATCTACACAAAGGTCTAGCTAAAATGGGTTGGGGGAATGAGCATAAGTAAGATTCTTCCTTCCCCAGCCAGGCATATCGATACCTTAATGCATGGATCTGTCGCAAGAGAATTGATCCATGCATTGCATGTATTTGCCGGCTATTAGAAAATGAAAATCGAAAATCCTTACAAAACAGAGAGCACTAGGGAAATGCTTACCTTGGCTATAGAAAGAGTTTTAGTAGAAAGATCACAGTTCAAAAGCATTATACCTTTCAAGCTACAAAAACCACACATGAAGCATCAGAATAGAAAAGATGAATCAGGAAATCTTCCAGCTTGAAGCTCAAAGAGTCGAGTATCCTGGAACTTACCTCTGAACTGCCAATGCTATCGATGTGCCATTTGGACAAGTGCAAAGATCTGTGACAGCGTGACAGGGCTCTTCTTCTATTTCATCGGTAGCTGAAAGTTCTGCCTTTAGGAAGAAAGTAAATCTTCTGTCAAACCGAGTGAAGAACCAAGCAGAGCAGAATTATAATGAAATACAGCAGAGGAAGATATATGAACCAGCAGCTAGTTTGAACCACATCTAAGCATTCTTTCTCTTTTTTCCCCTTTTATTGTGAAAGTGCAAGCACATTTTGCTGGTTAACTGAAACATAAGTTGACCTGAATACATGTCTATGGAAGTAGGTAATTCATAGTATCTTTGAAGCATTGTAAGTCTGACAATATTCTCAGTAAAAAGCAGTCAGGAAACAATACCTTAGCTCCAATTTCGCAAGTATCCAAGAGCGAACCCGATGTCACATCCCAAAGGCGAACCTACAGAGGAAGATGCACTGAGTACTAATGCAAAGATAGACTATATGTAAACAGGAAACTTCTCAGCTGCAATCACTCACAGTGGAATCACCGCTTCCTGAAACAAGAAGCCCATGGGGATAATCTAGGGAATGAATGAAGTCAAGGCAGGATACATACCTGTCATCAACGCGAGAAATAAAGCGATTTAGTACCTCACTTAAATCTACCAATAAAAGCTTCCGAACAGCGAAATGCGATTTGATGTTTAACAGTGCCAAGGGCACAGAAAATGCCAAAATCTTGAATTTTCAAAATTTCCATTCAAAACACCTGGCCTCAAACTTCAAATGCATAGACACTTACTCAGAATGACCCAGGCAAAAAGTTTGTATCTCGTGAGCCCCGTCCAATGGATTCTTGGGAACCACAGTAACCTGTCACAATTAAAAAACGATATAAGATCTGTATAAGAACGACCTATAAGTTTAACTGAGAGATAGGCAATGGCCTTACACGAATTTTATAATCCCGATCAGCACTGACAATGAACCGTCCATCAAGAGAAAATTCCTGCAACAGATCCTCCACTTAATAACACAACGATAAAGCATTCAAAAGCAAAGAGGTCATCATGATGTCAAGGATAGGACAGTCAAGCCAAAACTTAGCAAATATTAAGATTTATCTGGGTATGTTGGACAAAAAGAACGTGATAAAAGGGACACATTGAAAGAGAAATCAACTTACCAAGCTAGTGATGATGCTGCAATAGTGAGCCAGCATTGGTGCTGCTTTTTTATCAGCCAAAGCATCATTTTCAGCATCCTCCTTTAAACTCACAACCCAAACAACTCCAAATTTATCAGCAAAACACACAAAAAGGCCATCATTGCTTACTGCAACAGCACTTACTCTCTTCTCACAACACCTACAAAATTAGTACGGAGCCATCAGTTTAACAAGACTAACAAATCCGGTAGAAGTCACAAATGAAATTAATGGCAAAGTGCCAAAGGGGCCAAAAAAAAGTTCCACAAGCGAGCAGAAGGAAATTACCACTTCAATCTCAATTTGAGTTCAACTGAAAAATAACAGACAGATAAATCTCATGAAAGAGTGCAAAAGAGAGATTAGTCGCACATCCAATGGACTTCTCAGGTCATTTGCAAATAAAACTCATTCTATGAGCAGGAAATCACCAAGTAGCAGTTCTTTACATGAATGAGATGTTATAAATGCAGAAGTTTTTTATCTTTGAAGCCAAAAGACCATACATATCCAATGGAAGCAGTACACTCGAGACATATCCGGAAAATAGAGGTGCTGAACAGCATCTGCTCAGAATTAAATGATAAACACTTTTGCTTATACATACACTCTTCAACGGACACGTATAACATCTATCCAAACAATGAAAACGTCTATAATAGAAAATAGGCGTCTTGGTATGATTTCTGCACTTCCAACAAACTGACTCGAGAGAATTCATCACTTCATCAAACTCCAATTGTTAAACACTTACACTGAGCTGATGCAGAGCCAAGAATCCGTGGACCATATCTTGACTAATTTGTCATCCCCAGCAGATACAAAAAGCTTCCCACTCGCACCGTATCGAATAGCTCTGATCGAATCTGAATGGAAAGGCTTCGCAGAATCATCCACCAAGGAGACAGGACAATCTCCACTGTCAGATAACGATGGCATGCAGTCAACATTTTGCTAATTTGAACTAAACTCAAAAGTAGTGAACTCTGCACTTTATCTATTGTACATGTACGTGGTTGAGCACAACATGGCACCCGCATAATCGAATTGAGAAAGAAGAGCAACTGCAGTTACCTCCAGCGACAAAATTCGAAAAACAGAGAAAATCTGACTACTAGAACCTCAAAGACTAAAACTTTGAGCGATAATAGCATCATAGAAGCAATAATCTTCCTACCCATAAGCCCCAAGAAGCTGGAATTTTCCCCATATAGAAGATTCAAGCCAAATTTTCAGGGAACACCAAAGTTTTCACACTATCATGAGTTCACACAGGTACTCGCCATGCACATTGAACAGGGCACAACCTATTGCGGACATTAATAAGTGAATTGAACTGGAAGTGTCACAAAGGAGATCCGTTTACATGAGATCGTAGACGCGGAGGTCTGACCCTACAGCGACAGCGACCGATCTCTGGGCAGGGTGAACGGCTACTAAAGCAGGAGCCACTTCGATTTCTCGGGTGCTGTCCCCTTCCTCCATCTGAGCGTCCCCCATGTCTCCCCCCTCAGCTTTGGCACGAACCGAGCCGGTCTAGGGTTTTTGATTCGGGTCCTCCAATGTTTGGGAGGTTTTAGCGAGTCGGGTACGAAGGGGATACAAAACTTTTGTTTATTTTTTAAAAATAGATTTTCATAATTTATACCAACATTTAAAAAATATATTTCAAATAATCTAAGTAATTATTTTTTAAAAAATATATTTTTTAAATTATTTATTTTTCGCAAAACAAAATAAATTTTATTTAAAATCCTAAATCACTTGATGTGATAATACTTGCTTACTACATAGTACATACCACATCTTTTGTGATGATTAATGGTTTAACTTAATATGGATTGATGAGTTCGGGAGTTGCACGAAACTATCGTTTAACTACTTTTCATCCTAATCCTAAATTAAAAATACCTGAGTTATTTGACCAAGGAATTGGTTCAGCTTAAAAGGGATGAATGGCACGGTCTTTGAATCAATTCCTTGAACTCTTTATTATGCAATTGGTTTATTAAAAACACACAATCTCTCATTTAAGTGGGTCCCTTTTTTTTTTTTTTTTTGGTAAAGCCATTTAAGTTGGTCCTTTCCTTCTGTTGTACTAAAAACGAAAATGTTGATGTGAGTTCAACCTAAATTTTTGTGTTCAAAACATGCCACTTTCGTTTAAACAGCGGAGTTTGGAAGACAACCACAATTAAGGTCTAAACATAGCAAATCCCAAAAGAGCTGAGGAGGATTATATAGCTAATTTGAAGGAAGTAGACCCTAATCGATGGGTATTGGCGATCCAATCCGCACGCTGGTTAGCTTCCCATGGATAATGAATTACATCCACACGTTTGAGTTGCGCTAGCAAACCTATGCACATTTGAGCTGCGGCGCGCTAGCTTCCTCCACGTCTATCTTTTTTTTTTTTCTGCAGATTTTTTTATTATTTGATTTTTAATGTGTTTTCGAACATTCCTCTTTTTTTTTTTAATTCAATTTGTAGTCATTGTCTCGTTAAATCCCATTTCCAGCTTTTAATGGTGACTTAACGGTCGCATCATCATTCTCGTCCTTAATTTTGAGGGAAGGACCAACTCGAATAAAATATCTGTGATTTAACAATGCGATTGTTAAAAAAAAAAGAGTTTAGACATTGGGAGATCGAGACTGGAGAGGAAGAAATATGCGAAGCTTGATTATGTGGATCACTCCCTAGATAAATTGTTGCTTCATTTGTTGCTTATTTTGGCACTATTGTAACTTTATGTCATGGACATATCTCATGCTAACTAGCGTCATGTCTTGAGTTCATTAAAAGATGTTCGAGTCACATAGGTGATAGGAAACATGTCTCCATGAAATTCTTGTTACCTACCGAATGATGTCAGTAATTGAAGTAGATTCTAACCGATACATGTCCAACCGCATGAATATATGTGCGCAAAATTCCTTTTTTTTTCCCATTGATAATCGATGGATGTAATATTTCTAGGAACCCTCTTCTTGACCAAGAATAAAATCTGTCATTAACTTAGGAGCACCATGACATCTCTAATTCATCAGACGAAGACAATAACGGAGCGTACGGAGGAGTAGATCCCTCTCTTTCTTACAATCTTATTCAAATATGCATATGCGCGTACAGACAGTGTTGATGAAAAAGAAGCCGATGAAAAAGAATAAACTATATGGGGCCTATGTTGTTCTGTATGAGCATGGCAGCTTCGTGCGATGCCATGAAGAGCGTGAAGAGGACCAAAGGCCATTTCAAACGGGCGCTGCTTCCATCAGATGTGCTCCCTCCTGATCAAAAGTTCAACAAAGGTATGAGTGATCGGGAAACCATCCGCTTCGCTTAAGGAGAAAACGAGAGGAATCAAGCCGTCCAGTGGCGCGAGGAACGTGGTTTAGCGTTCCCACACGGCACATGACGCCGGGTCAGTAGGTCACGGTGATGCCTCCGTCGACTTCGTATATGGTGGGGGGGCACTTCCCGGCCAAAGGGGCGTGATCGGTCTCGTGTATAGCCACTCATGTTTGCACAAATTAATGTTGTCTCGTCTAGGATCTATGCATCTACAGTGAAAGATTCGATCATAGACGAGAGAGAGAGAGAGGCACGCGTACCAGGAGTGGAAGTTGGCGATCCCACCGGAGACCTCACCGGAGATAAAGCTGCTGATCAGCAGAATGCACAATCTTAGAGAATAGAACGACTCATATGCAATTATTAATTGCAGAAGCAGGTAGTATGTGTTTTTCTTTATAACATGTTGCTTCTCAGTTCTTACCATTGCAACTACTGGTGGGCGGAGCCTGGACGTTGCAGGCGGGAGGCAGCTTCAGCGCCTGAGTCTGATTGATGTTCACACCCAGCGCGGACGAGGCGCTCCCGTTCAGGACCCCGCAGAGGCACAGCGGCTCCGACTTGACCACACTCGCTAGCCGAGTGCAGCAAGCCGATGACGGCGAGGAGGAGTTGCCCGTGATGAAGCTGAGGCACGGGGACAGGCTCGTCAATGCACTGCCGCAGCTCGTCTGGGCCTCCGCTCCAGCCCAAAGTAGCGCCGCCGCCACCGCGACGAGCACCGTGACAAGCATTGCGGACCGTGGGAACGTCATTGCAGCTGCTGGCCTAGGATTGTCGTCGGTGAATTGAGGTGGGGCGGTCAGGAAGACTTTGTCGGTCACGTATATATAAAGGCAAAAAAAAAAAAAAAGTTCAACTTCTTTATTTTGAAAAGCGAGATTTCAGACAAACTCGGTGTAGTGGTTTCTAATTGACAAGTGGGAAACTGCGAACGATGTGAAGACGGGTGGCATTGTGGCGGGTCACCAACTTCCCCGATGCTCTTTGTGAGCAAGCTGAACATGGCGGGACACCGCAGATTTCTTTATCCTTCTTCCAACGACTCTTACGTCTGCCTTTTCGTTTTGCTTTGCGTTGTTTAATGTTACAGACAAGAAGGTCCTAGTAGATTCAAGATACAACCTTGCCGAACTCGTTTTCTATCTCAATTCATTTATGCATGGTCGGCAAGGAGTGTTCGGTTATCGGCATCTGGCTGTACTAGAAATTTTAATCAGTTGATGATGATTTCATCAGTATACGTCTTCATATCTTTGACATTGTGACATTGTCTATGCAACTCGGCTCTTTTCTTTTTTGTTGCCGTTGCCAATGGGGTCTTCTTCAAGTTTAGTACTGTATTTATCGGGAGGGCGAGGAAGAAAATTGGTACGAGCCGAAGTACCAAAAATCCGGGGATTGCATAGTATTGATGATGACACGTAGTTCCTGAAAATGCAAACGAATTGACCCAAAAATTTCATCACAGTGTCGAGATGGTCGAGGTAATTCATCTAATTTAATGCTTACCGTTTGGTATTCACCGTCGCATCACATGACCGGCGTCTTCACAGTGGAAGCGCCCGGAAGAATGAGAGCAAGAGTTTGATGCATGGTGCACCAGAGCGAATACACACCACCCATTGGAAAGAAGAATATAGAGATAACCCCTCCACAACTTGATCAGGGATGAATCAAATGAATCATCTGTTGATTCCGACAAAAATGTTTTTTTAGAGTTTTAGGCATACCAGAGGAAGCATAAAGCTCTACAAAATATTCTGAAGCAAATCGAAATAGTACGAGAAAAACCATTGCATAGCACAATATCCATTGTCCAACATGACAGACAATAATGAATAGATATCACAAGTACCCACAAAACAGAGTACTCAAGTGACGATGACAGAAAGTGAGCACATGCCAAATCTCTTTCACTCTCTCTTAGGTTAGGGCTTGAGAAGAATTGATCCAAATGAAGCCAGAAAGAGCGCAAACGCAAGAGATCTGAAGGACGCCTCGATGCTCCCGCTCGCGTTGGTTGCAGCAGGCGTAGTCTTCGATCCTGTTATAGCATCAAACAGCACCAATAAGCAGGCTTGTGAAGCGAAGCCAGTTCATTAAGAGGACAACTTAATTCGTACCTGAGGGAATGGTTGTGGTTGAGGATGCTGTTGGAGTCACCGAGTGTGTTGTCTGAAGAATCTGCAGGAGGACTTGTTGTAGGAGGATTTGATGGGGAGAGAGTGCTGAAAAATTTAAGGTCATTCATCAATTGGTTAATTCTAACATAAAATGTCACATATTAGAATACCTCTTAACAACTAATCAGAATTCGCCATGCTCGATGATTGATTTTGTCCGTACCATTGCAGAGGCTAACCGATAGGGTCTTCACGCTGCAAGCGCCGGGGAGAGCCAGAGCGAGGGTCTGATTGGTGTTGTACCTGAACGACGACACGCCGCCATTGAGCAGCAAGCAGAGGCATTGTGGCTGTGACTTGACAACAGAGCTGAGGGTCGAGCAACAAGTGGAAGACGGCGTGGAGGAATTCCCCGAGACATAGCTCAAACACGGGGTCAATGTCATCAGTGCCGCAGTGCAGCCGGATGTGGACTGCGCTGAGCACGGACGAGCAAGCAATGCCACAAGAACCGCCCCCAGGAGACCCATCTGTATTCTTTTCGAAGCCATACTGATTATGAAGTAATTTGGATTCAGCAGAAGGGAACACAACTATGCCCAAAAAATGTTCTTATTCCTATTGAACTCGATCTTGATTGCTTCAGGGAAGTAGGGATTTATACAGGAAGAGTATCAGTTGCAGGCAGGGACAATTGGTGCCTTCGGGTGGCAAAATTTCCCTAAACAAGACAATTATGTAATTGAAAAGATTACAAAAGGCATCAACTCCTCCATTTCATTTGTGGAGGGTCTTTGGGTAGAACTTGCAAATGGGTAGTCTGAAAATTATCTTTTCTTGTCAACATGAGTACTTGTCCATACAACGTAGGCTCATGCCCAGACGTGTCCTAGACTCCTACTGGTGTTGGTTGTTGGTGGATTTGGATGATGGATGTCAAATTTGATCATAAAAAGAAATTTAAAAAACGATTAATGTTAGACAGATTTTTGTAATTAATGATCATAAATACTAGTTTTGGCACTTTGGGTGGCCTAACTGTTGTTATGTGAATATAGTCAAAGACCTCTGAATCTTCAGCACAAATATTTTGAATATTTATATGTCTAATTTAGTGTGATTTGATTCTGCTTCCCAAAATTGCAGGCAAATGTAGTGATTCTATAGTGAACCATAGTACACTCCAAACAATCCTTTTCATCCTACTCTTTTAATGGTGTTTCTTCGTAGAAAAATAAATTGGGAATGCGCTTTATTGGGAAAACTCCTAATGCATTTTGAAGATGACAAAACATTTCATTTTGTTAAGTATGTGGACAAAATACCCTCTACGTATACATATACAAATTCGTGTACAGATGACGTCAATAACAGGACGTCTATGCGTGTGAAGAGCTTGATGACGCCAATAGCAGGACGTCTATGCGTGTGAAGAGCTTTCTTACTAAGCAAATGTAGAACGAGTTATAGAGTGTGAAGGTTCCCTCTAGACCTAGCAGCTGTCGAAGCTCCATTTGATCTTCCAGAGCAAGCAAGGATCATGGGATCATTGATGTGCTTGGGCCGATCAAATAGAAGGAGAACAATTGTGATAACATGGGTATAACGACAAACTTGGAAGGACTCAAGTGCAAAAAGTACATAGTTTTGCAATTGGGTAAAATCTTAAATCGTCAAAGTCTAGATGGTGGTGTTCCAGAGGGAGTTCAAGCTCCATTAGAACTGGATGATGTTGGGGGTATGATTCACAATCTCCTGTGATATGAAAGCACGTGCATCCCGCTCCGACAGAGGTCTCAAGAGAGCAGCACTCCGTGACACTAGATGGCTTTTATGAGTTGAGACTTTAATTTTTCATTAGTAGTTTAGGCTTTGACTCATGAATACCTATTGTTATATATATTATTTTTCAATTATAATTCAGTAATGTAACGAGATATGTGAGGTGCTAATTATAGTGAAAATCTTTGTTAAACGTAGCTTTAGTTTAAGAGTGAACCAGAATAAAAATTCCGCATCTCAATTTTCGCTTACTCGCTCGTTTTACTTCGCTCTGATTGTGCGTTGATCCTAACATATAATACTCCATATACCTGGAAAATGAAGAACCAACTCTAAATCGATTTGGTTCAAATTCAAAATGGTGCTTTGGAGCCAACATCAACCATCCATAAATAGACGTTCTGGAGAGATCAAAAGGGGTTCGCCATTTTTGGCTGAGTAGAAGAAGAGTCGGGCGTGTTCGTAGAAACAATTTCGGGCAAGGTTTAATAGTTAGCCCCATGTAGATGTTGTAATCTAAGAACATTATTTGCAATGATTATTTTACTTCTAGTGTTTATTCTTTGAGGGAAAAAAAAATCGGAATCGGGTTGTATTTTCTTAAAAAAGTGTTGACTGACCATTGTAAAATGGTGATTTGACTGTTGAGTGAGTGTGACTACTTACAGAGTGAATTTATATACAATCTATATTTTGTAGATATAGATTGTATATAAATTCTAAACTTTTAAAGGGTTGAATGAAGATGAAACTACAAATTTAAAATTAAATTAGACAAGTCGAAAATGGGTCGCATAGCTAAATCTATTTTCGACCCATGGGTGTGGCCTGCTGCTTTTATAAATGGGCCTCAAAGGCTCAATTTGATTAGTTTATATTTTTTTACTTTTTATTTTAAACTTTATATTTTTATAAGTAAAAGAAAGACAAAAAAATATTTATTGGTGTTAAAAAAAACTAAAAAATACAAAAACTCTTCTGTGGCTGCCCCCCGACACAGCCAATTACCGTAGAAAATGAAAGAAAAATAAAATAAAATACAAGTTTTTAGAAAAAATTTTAAAAATTATGTTTAATAATAATAAAATACTTTCTGAAATTATGTGTGTGTGAAAAAATAGGTTAAATGAGTTGCATAGGCTTTCATAAAATATTAGCGTGTTTTGGTAACATAGGTCAAAACGGGTTGGATTGGATATGAATAATTAAATATGGGTCAAAACGAGTAAGATGTATCAATATAAATTGAACCATATTCGATCCGACCCACTCATTTGACACATTTAGTTACGATCTCTCGTGGAGAGAAAACATGATATGTACATAATTGCAGCAATGGATTTCAACTTTTTTATTTGAGTAATTGCTTCATTGATGCGGGCCGAATGTGGAAGCCACTAGTCAATGCCTGGAGCAGGCAGATGTCCAGGCATGTCGAAAGAAACATGTTGAAATCCACAATTGCAGTGGCAACATTTTCACGGATGTATCAAAGGCCCGGGCTTGGGCCACCGTTGCGATCTGCGTGGGGTTGAAAGAGAGTTATGTTAATTAATGCCAAATTACCAGCTACTTTACTATTTGCGAAATTGCTCTTTAGATTGTGCTCTGTACATGACATAGCATTTGTGCCACTTTTGTAAGATAAGATAATGAAAAATGCTGTTGCTCGTGAACGAAGGCGAGTTCTTTGCATGAGGCTTTGAGTGTCGTTCTGTCGCTCCAGCAATTGTAACTGTGTCTCGCGATGTTTGTGTTAACGGGGGATTAATGAATCACCTTGAAGGCAATATTAGTTCATGTTAATCCTCGATGTTAATCCTTATTTATAGCTAGTTAAGGGTAGATTAGCATTGCCAATTGAGTACTGAATCTCTAATATACTTCAATCTATTTCGTCACGACTCACGCGTACCCCTTTTTTTTCATAGGGCAAATTCTGTCCATTTTCTTCTCAAGTTCGACGTGGTAAAAACTAACATGATTTGACATAGAGATAAGGTACACACCAAAATCCAATTTATTTTCGATCCACGGCACCAAATTAATAATACATGCGGAACCCAAAAACTCTCACTCCATAGGGTGAAAATAACAAATAGAACATAGTCGTGTTAAACAAGATTTCTCATCTTAGAATTTGCAAGGAATCGATCCAAATGAAGCCAAAATTAGGGCAAAGAGCAGAGAGCCAAGGGACACTCCATTGCCTGTGCTTCCACTTGTGGTTGATGTAGTCTTTGACCCTGATTTTTCATTTAATTAAAGGAAAAATTTTATAAAAAAAAATGACATTTTATCAGTCAAAAATGATTATAGGGGGGAAAAAATAAAAGGAAACCCAACATTTTTCACTCAAATTTAGATTGACGCAACGTTATTGCTGCGCCAGAAGTGTCGAAATAGAAAGATTATTACCGGAAGGAACAGTTGGGGTTGATGATGCTGCTGGGGCGACGGGCGTGTTGTCGTCTGCAGGAGGACTTGTTGCTGGAGCACTTGAGGGAGACGGCGCTGAATTCATAGGTTCGATTAGCATCGTTAGTTAGGACATCACCCTAAGACTAAAAGTCCAAGACACAAAAGGATGAATGCTATTACCGTTGCATAGGCTTGCCGACGGCATGTTCACGTTGCACGCGCCGGGGAGCGCGAGGGCGAGCGTCTGGTTGATGTTGTAGCCCAGCGACGATGCAGTGCCATTCAGGAGCAGGCAGAGGCACTGCGGCTGCGACTGGACAATGGAGCCAAGCGTGGAGCAGCAGGTCGAGGAGGGTGCGGAGGAGTTCCCCGTGACGTAGTTCAGGCACGGGGTCAGCGTCATCAGCACCTGCGTGCATCCGGACGTGGACTGCGCCGATCCCAGCCAGGCGAGGGACGCCGCGGTGACGACGGTGAGGAGCGCTAGGCCCATGATCTCCACATTCTTGAGCGCCATATACGATCTCAACGACATTGCAGGATGTCTGCTAGAAATGAGAATAGAATATGCCAGGGGGTTTCGGGGTCTGGGTTTTGATTGCGCTGGGATGATTGGGAATTTATATGAGAAGCTAGCCTAGTAAAGGACAGAGGGAACAGGTGCTTTTGGTTGGCCAAATTGACCAAGACAGGGATGCCCGACTGAGTTTTGTGACCAGCAGCACTACATGTGGCCAAATAGCATAAAAGGAACCAATCATTTCATCGGGACTATAAAGGAGTAATTTTGATTTATGACGTCAGATGGGTATCTAACTCTAGACATACTGGCTTTTGAGGAATCCTGCGAAACGGCGGATACGTTTGGTTAGCCAACTTTTCCTAAACAGTAGCATGATTTGTCATCGATGGGGAGCGGCCTACCAGTACCAGTACTAATTACCTGACGTCATAAATCAATTGCACACTCTGGTTAGCCAATTTTTGGGTGCTCCCACAGTCCAAAGGGAAAGAAAACGGGACCGATCCCGTATGGGGCCGTTATCTTTTCTTTCTAAATTCGTCGTCATTCGCTTGAAAATCATAACAAAGTCGTTCATGCCAATGTTTATCTCAATTAGCTAAGTGTGTACATGTTTGAGTGGTTAAGTTATATTTAATAACCCAATCCAACATTAGCCATGTCGCCACGTATAGGCCGTCCTTGTCTTTTCTTTCTATACAATTTCACATCATCTCTTGAAACATTCTTAATCTTATGTACGTGAATTCAATTAATTATGACATTTTATATATGTGTCACACTTGAGACCCACATGATCTAATAGTTGAGATGCGCATTTTCTCTTTTTAGTAATAAAATGACCAAGTTTCCGACCACCGTCTTGCCACACTAGCCATCCTCCACCATTACCCCCAATTTGCTCCATCGCCGCCACGGACTCACGGGGTCACAAACTCCGGCAACACCCCCCCCCCCCCCCCCAAAAAAAAAAAACGCTACTCAAACTCAATAGGGTCATGACTACCGGTCCATCACCACCACCACATGACTGCCGCACCGCAGTGGACGTGGCTGCCATTGTGGTCTTTGCACCCCACCACGACGACGACGACGGTGAACTCGTAGGGACGTGACCACCCCCGCAAGTCAACGGAGGTGAAATCACCTCACCACACCCAACCACCACCACTAACTCCATCGCTGCACATCACTGCTCTGCCTCTCTCTCTCTCTCTGTTCTGCTCTCTCTGCTCTGATGTGGATCACAGACACGAGGTCGCGGGACACTTAATTTTGGAGGGTACAGTGATTTTGAGGCGCCACGAAGATGTAGTCGACGGAGAAGAAGAATGCACTCGATATAATTTAAAGGCATTCGATATCAACTATGGAGAGAGTTTTCCATGTACTCGATCTCATCACAGTTCGTCCCATAATTCTCATTCAACCCAAGAATGTTTGATTCGCGTCGGCTCCATAAAATCTAGATGACTATCGACTACAACATTTTTCATCGCCGTCGCATTTTGTAAATCGACTGCTCTCTCGCTAACGGCCATCAACTCACTTTCCTCCGATTGCGCAGTTCCGAGCGTCCATTTCGAGTTCTTCATGCATAAGAGAATTGATGGCAACAAATTGAGATCAATCACGGCTCCCATTGATTGAACCAGCAGAAAAAGAATTCACTAGGACAAACGACACAATCAATTACACCACCCAGAACTGCTTCTGGCACAGACTACAGTACATTGCACCACCATAGATGGCAGCAACCGGAATAATTCTCAGTACACAAGCAAGGCGAGCGACGCCGTAAAGAATAATCAAACAAATGAACACGGCACGATCCAAATCTTCGACTATACGATTCAGAATCTCTTGAAGATCGAAGCCACGAGGAGGACAAACGCGGCGAAATGAAGTTGAGCTTTCACAATGCTTCCGTTAGATGTGTTCCCTTTTGTTGATGGCACAGCTTTAGACCCCCCTGTTCCTGTAGTCCCTGCGCCAACAAAATTTATTTTATTTTATTTTTCCCAAATTGATCGTCTCATTTTTCAATCGTTAAGGCGCGTTTGGAAGATGTTTAGATACGATGACTCTAGGGATGATGTACTCTGTACATGTACCTGAAGGAGGAGTTGAGGCAGCTGGTGCTGCAGCGGCTGGTGTCTCATTGGAAGGCTCTGCTGGAGAATCCGACGGTGACGCCACAGGAGGCACCTCCGGCGCCCCCACGCTGGCCGGTGTCGGTGCATTAGCGACCGCTTCCAAACGAAAAAAAGAAAATGTGAGAAAATGAGCAAAATGCATAGAGGGACATAGCTAGAGGAAAATACTTACCATTGCACTGGCTGACTGGTGGGGTCTGCACATTGCAAGCGTTGGGAAGCGCCAGGGCCTGGGTCTGGTTGATGGTGATGCCGAACATCGGGGCGGCGCCATTCATGACGGAGCAGAGGCACCGGGGAGACGCATTAACAACGCTGGCGAGCTGGGAGCAGCACGAGGACGACGGGCCGGACGAGTTCCCGGCAATGAAGTTGAGGCAAGGCGCGAGGCTCGCGAGGGCAGTGGTGCACCCGAACTGGGCCGCGGACCGAGTCCACAGTGTGGCGGCGAGCACGAGGACCAAGCCCATCATGATCCCTCTTGACGCCATGTCTCTAGTGCTGTTGGACTACAATTCGTATCCGATTATGATTTGACTCAAAAGATAGTGGAATCGCAAGGATGGCTCTGTATGTCTTGAGTGGAAAAGAAAAGGATGACTTGGGCACAATTTATATGTGAACATAGAAAAAAGAGACCAAAAAAATATATATATTGAATTGGTGCTATTGGGTGGCCAAACTCCTAAATTAAAGATTCAATTATATCCCCACAAAATAAATAAATAAATAAATAAAATAGTTCAGTACAAATTACATATCAAGGTCATTTTATTATTATTATTATTATTATTATTTCCTTTTGGTGTTCAATAATCAAATATTTTTTAGCCACTTAATTTTGTGATCAATAATCAAATGTTATTCTATTAAGCCAAATCATCTTGGAGTTAGTTAAAAGTAGTTGAACTCCGACACCAATTCGGATCCACCTGACAAGTGATGCTTCTCGAATCCTATGCCGTTTTAGCCAAATGTTAATCGCCCTGTCTTCTCACTCGGCCAATAGAGATCCACGAGTCCTGCAAATGAGCTTCTTGGGTGATTAAAATACTTTCCGCTCACGATTATGTGGACCATCACCGGATGTGAGCACACGTGTCATATACGTTATTGTCGTCGAACGAGTATCAAATTTAAGGAAAATAACTCTAATAGTCCGTAAATTTCGCCTCAACAGGTAATGTCATCAACGGATTTTAACTTATTTAATGCGAATCTTGAATAAGCCAAATGCTCAATGCGGTTCTTAAATCACGTTAAGAAATTCAATGTTGTTATTTCATTAATGCGAATTGACAAATTTTGCTTACACGAGCTTCAATCCGGTATGTTTTAAGGCGAGGCCAAAAAATAAAAATACCAGGAGTATAAAAGATGGAAAAGAAAATGGAACTCACGGCAAAATATTCTTATGTCGTATTGACCAGACATTGCAAAATTCCAATTCCGCAATTCGCGCCATCAAATAATATCTAACTTGCTGTTTGATCAAATAGAATGAGTACATTGAGCATTTAAAAATAGTTCAGAGATCCCATTAAAAGAAGTAAAGTTTTAAGGATGATATTACAGGTTGGACCAAGGTTCAAGGATTACTGGTGCAATTTTCCTTAAAAAAATTTTGCGAACAACTATAGTTGTGTCACAGCAAAAAAGCTCCAGCCGTAGTGCTTATGGAATTTCTTCGTTTGAAACATATATGGAAAAGTTTATAATCCAATCCATTCAAGGTTGGGAATTATCTGCCTTCCTCCTATATAAGTCGCAAACACAGAGCAAGTTAAGCTACGAATCGTCCGGCTCAACATAGTTGAGCGATCTCTAGAGATTAATGCATATATCAATAAAGCATCGCATCGTGACTCCGTCGGAATAAACGAGTTCATACGATTATTGTCGAAATAAATAACTAAAAGTACGAAATGAAAAGGAATTAAGCTCCAAAATAAAAGCTTTTTTATTAAAAGTTCTTCAAGAGTATGATGGTGATGGAATCAGAAGAATGAGAATTCGAATCCACTGATTTATTACATCACTGCTCTCACTTGTTCTTCCCCCTCGAAGGACTTGTCCAAGTCATGGCCGCTTATAAATGCAAATCTAGTTTCGCTGCAACAAAGGAAAAACACAGCATAAATATATGCGTATTAAATGCTTAATGGCAAAAATAAAAATAAAAAAGTGCGAGAAGCACTACAAGAAAAAAAAAATTTGTTATTTTTTTTAAATAACCTCGTAAACATTACATCACTATCGCTCGATATAATTTCCGTTTTTTATTTGTGTTCTTACCCGCGATTTCCTTTTCGGTGCACTCGGTGTCGCACCTGACCTCGCAGAAGGTGAAGCCGTGGCCTTCGGCCTTGCACCCGTCATGGCAGGCGGTGAAGCATGACTTGAACGTCTCGGCGGCAGCCTCGGCCTCACGCATGTGCACCGCTCCGGCAAGGACGATGCACATGAGAAACACTGCGACAAGCTTGTTGGCCATTTTTTTTTCTAAGATTGATTAAATGAATGCGCTTGCTCTTCGAGTGTTTCTTGGAGACTTGGGAAGGTGGAGACCGGAACAGGGCATTCTTATACATGATTGAGGAGCTTAATTTGGGGTTTTGACCGCTAAAATTGTGGGTTTGTTTAAGCTTAACGTTAACCTTTGTCCGCTTTTTGTGGTGGCAAACACACCAGGTGGCAATGGTTGTCCAGGACACTCCAACCGAAAAGAAACAAATTTCTTTTATTCTTGCACGCATCTAAAGTAGTTTATTATATTATTTCATTTTAGGGTTAACATCATCAAAAATTCCAAACTAATACACGTGTGATAAATTTATCTCAAATTATTTTTGTGATCATACAAAACTCCAAACTGGCGCATCTGTGATAAATTTATCATCCGTTAATTTTCATTAAATTTAACCGCCAAACTGTTAAATTAGATGACACGAAGCAGTCCATGAGTGTTCATGAGTGCACCAGTTTGAAGTTTTTACTCTCTATTTGTCACAGATAAATCGATTTGAAATTTTTCGTTGTACTTACCGAATTTAATGAAAGATAAATTTGTCACATGTGTACAAATTTAGAGTTTTTTGTGATAAAAAAATTTAATTTAGGGTAAATTTATCACAGGTGTTTCAGTTTATAATTTTTTATAGTCAAAAAATAGATTATAGTAAATTTATCACAAGTGTACCAATTTTGAATTTTTCATAATTAAAAAATAATTTAGGATAAATTTATCACATATGTATCAATTTTGGATTTTTCCTGATATTAACCCTTCATTTTATTTTTAGCCAGGCGGATCTGAGTCAAATTTTTTTTGGCCCACACTTTTTCACTCCAATTTTGGCTTTGACACTCTTCAAAGTAGTATTTTCACCTGTTTGCCCCTTAGTCTCCCAATCTTTGGTCAAATTTTCTTCTTATTGCGGTTTATTAATTCACTTTCTTTTCTTGCGGGACCCAAGTTATTTCTACTCTTCTTTCATTTATTATATTTATTTATTTATTTTTGCAAAATATTGGACGAGAAAACGCCGGCTCCCACCTTCATTCCCATTCATTTGTTCTTCTCCTCTTCATACTCGAGGTCAGTCGACGACTTAAACAGATAAACCAGACATATATTCTTCATACCCAACAATAACACGATGCGATCTCCATGATAATCATGCCCACAGGTCAATTTCTTCGCCATCTCATCGACAATCACCATGACCTTATAGATCGCACACCTTGAAGTTTCATCCTTTGATATGATCTCCTCAGTTGGAAGTTCCAAGCTACTGATTTCACAACCAGTGGAGCTCTTCTTCTTATAGTGTTTATGCAGCAACACTTGACACATAGCGTCGTCCACGTAATCCTCTGAAATGGCTATTTAGCAGTCCAATTCAGGCACTTTCAACCTTAGTTTGATGGAGTTATCATCCAATACCATAAAAATATCATCTTAATTGACAATCCAATTACAGCCGCATTAACCTTGCATTGCAAAATCTCGAATCAAGAGTCGAAGAACGGTATCATCCTCATCATATTCGTTTTTGTTCTCTCTTCTGGTGTGTCTATACGATTGAATACCACCTTTGCTTTTTCCTTCGCCTCGATTATTTTCTCGCGGTTACTGTTCTCTTCATTCTCTTCCTCATCGGTATCGCATCCTCATCCTCATCCTCATCACTCGCGGATGGACGTCCTCATCATGTGTCGCCTGCAGGATCAACTGGTGATTCGGGTAGATGGCGCCTTACTTCATTAAGCATTTCGAGCAACTTGCGGAGATGATTTCTCTGTAACTAGCGGTGGATGGGATAGAAATTTGCCGGCCATCAAGGCATTGTATGGGAGGTTAAGGAGTTAAAGTTTTCGGGTGTTATTGTCCAAGATTCTGGAGAAAAAGAAAAGGAAGGAGGAACGTGAAACCGCAGGAAAGGAAAAGAAATAAATAAACAAAAAGGAAGGGAAATTTGACCAAAGCATACCAAATAAAGGGGCAAAATGATAAAAATATTATATTTAGTAGTATCAAAGCCAAAGCTGGAGTGTAAATAGCGCATCCTATTTCTTTTTTCTTTTTTGTTTTTTGCTGAAATGGGAAGATGTAAAAATTTCTAACTTTGTGGACCTTAGTTATCTTATTAATGACGTGGATCCCATCGTGTAAATGAGTCAATCCTTTGACTTTTGTCCGTTTTTATGATCGGGAATAATAACCATCGCAATTTAGGGTATGGGTCCTCACTAATTTTAAGAATTGTCCCATCTAGTCCAACATAGTCCTTTGAAATCGCGAGGCTTCGATATAGATAAATTGAACGGCAATATATCACTATGTTAAAAGGATAAATTTAGTCAATTAATTCAGATGGATCTCAACGATGATTTATCTCTTTCGAATATCCCTTTTTTTGCTTAAAGCTCGAAATACCTTTGAACAATTAATCCAGCAAAAAATCAACCAGTGAATGGAAAGTAAAATGTCCTAATTGTAGTCTTTTGTTCAATGGTTGACCTATGTTGAATGTTGGACATAGAACGTAACAAGCTTTCGATACTTGGATGCACCGAGCAAGGAATTGAAAATTTGAAGTGTCAGCATATTTGCAACATGAATAGTAAATTCTCGTTGATTCAGCTGTGAAAAACGAAATCGTCACATTATTCTCTTACCAATATGTTATGCTCGTAGTGAAACAAAAACGAAACTGGTAATACGAAATCAAATCCGAACACGACCCAACTTTGCATGCGCAACAGCACTCGCTCTAACGTTGTTCTACTTCTGTATTTGCAGGTTCGAAAGGACTAAAGTTTTAAGGATGTGTAATTGGACCGGACAACCTAAAAACATATTCGGTTCCTTTTCAAGTTTTTGAAATCGGACAAACCTGGTTCGATTTCCGGTTCTGAGCGAAGAATCACTCGGGAAACGGACCAACCTGACCGGTTTTTTGAACCGGTTTCACCAATGAACAAAAGAAAACCCAAGTTTATGACATTTTGTTGACATTCTTTCTGAGCTTTCTCTGTTTCTCACTCTGTCTCAGACATAGCTCGCGGCCCCTCTTCGTTCTTTCCTCTTCGCTCGTGCCCGCGCTTTCCTCTTCGCCATTTGAGCCCTCCCTCTGAGGCCGGCTGTCGTGACGGCGGCTCGGACGTCATCTATCGCTCCCTTGGTTCCTCGTCTTTCCTCGCCGTTGGCGGCTCCGTCTTCAACCACGTCTCTCGCGCTCCTGAAGATCGTATTCTCGGCGTAAACACTGTCTCTCTCTCTCTCTCTCCCTCTCTCTCTCTCTCTCTCTCTATGTGGATTTTGCCATTTCTTTTTGCAAGTGGTTGCTGGTGGCTTCGTCGTGATGATCTCTGTACCTTTCATCGAAGGTCAATGAATCTCTTTCAATTTACCAAGATGTCTTACTATCCTGCCACATCAATCATTCAATATATAAAACCAGATTAAAAATGAGATCGAAGTTCAGCTGCAATTTTAGTGGTCCACTTGAAAAGTGAGGATCAAGACAGTATGTTACCTCCATCGCATGATTGTGACATTCATTCGCAATCTGTAGACCCTCCAGATCAATTTCCTGAGATTTCATAATTTGCTTACCATATGCATCGTGATGCACAAACAGCAAGAATTGTGCTGTGCTAGTAAATGGGTATTTCAGTATTAACTCAATTTTGATTAAGCTTGAAGGTTCCCTGTTTATGCTCGAGATCGAGTTGATGAAGTACTCAACTTTCTCATGCTTACAGCTTAGAGAGAACGTTCATTCGTGTGAGTTTGTGGACATTTTATGGATGAATGAAGAGTTTTATAATTTATGTTTTATGTTACATGTTTGAGCTTTTTACCGATTATTATTGTCCGTTACGTGTTCATCTTATGGATTGTTTTTGGCAGATAAGGATTTTTGTTGTTCATCTTTTACTTTGAACCATTCCGTTGCTCATATTACTTTGCTGTAAAACATGAAACCAAAAAAAGGGGGAAAAAAAAAGAATCGGAGATATAGGTAAGTTCCCGAACCGGTTCCAAAGCAAATAGGATAGTTCTAGATTCAAAAAACTAGGAATCGGTTATAATTGGATAGATTTCAGACCTGGAACCAATCACTGCTTCACTCTCAATCCCCTTTTCCTCCATCTCCTTCACCTTCCTTGCTCATCACTCTCTCCACTAGTCTTCGACTTCGTGGTCTTCACCAGTAAAAGTCTCTCTCTCTAGTGCAGCTTCAGGGGCTTTGGTCTTTCTTGAGTCCTATACATTTGGCATTCGGAAATTCATGACATCAATCGGATTTATTTCGAGTGTGTGAAAACAATTCGCCCTCAATTAGATGATTTATAGATTACAGAATCCAACCGTTGAATCTTTGAGGAATACGTCCCCCAGTTCATCCTCCTATCCAATAACTTATTTCCCTTAGTGAACTATGGTACCTATGATGACTGATTGGTTCAGTATCTGCATCAAAAGCTGTATTTTGCCTGCTGAGTGTGACTCTTTTTCTTTTAGCTGGTAAGTTGTCTGACTTAGATTATAATTCGTCACTGTTTATGTGTGTGTTGGTGTTAGTAAAGAAATGCCCAGTTTTTTGCACATTGTAGGAAGATATTTAGGATGTGATGCTAATTTTGGCTCTGATGTGAGGAGTGAGCATAAAAGAGGAAAACATCTGAACATTTTCATGGTACCTTTTTTGATAGGTGCTAATGATTTACTGCCTATTGAGAAAATGCAGTGCTTAACCTGCTAGGAGTTCAAGTCAGATGGGGGAACAGTGAGTGCAAGACATAGTAGACCTGAGTCTCCTCAATATTCTAGTGTTTTGTAATAGTCTTATGGAGTACATGATCGAATTCTTTGAGTGGATCCTTGTTGGAATTACAATATTGCCTATTATTTCTTGCCATGACTTCACTCAATGATGGTTGGCAGGGATACCTGCTTGTTGGCAATTTGATTGTCTCGTGAACTTTCTTTCGTCCTTAATGGTTAAGCTCATCTACAACTGGAAGATCCTCAGGGGAGATAATGTGTGCTTCCACAAAAGAGTTAAATTTTGACTCTTTCTTTCAAATTTTCATGTGTCCTTTACTCATTCTTTCCTTGTCCTGATTGATTGCAGGTAATGATCATTAGTGGGAGGATAAGGGGTGAGAAGGGTGTCATTAAGCGTGTTATCCGCTCTCAAAATCGTGTGATTGTCGAGAGAAAGAACTTGCTGAGAGCTATTGGAGCTTGTTCTGCTTTCTTATATGTGTCATCTTCTCCGCAAATCTTATGGTTTGAACCTGTCGGTGGACAGCAGATATGGGATACGTTTAGCTTCTTTTACTGTAGTGAGCTTTAGGTGCTGTGTTACATTTGTTCAGTATCTCCCAGCATTTAGTAAGAAAATGTTACTGATAGCAAAAGCTACAGGTCCAATAGAAGTGTGGCTCCTACAGGGGTCTTTGGCGATATATCCTCTTCCCATGCTTGTCCAAGTTATCTTCTTATATTAACGTGAATATGAATACCTACAGATGCTTTATGGTTGTGATTTGGAGAAAACATGAAAGGCATCGGAAGCAAAGTCTGTGATATGGAATTTCACTGTTGTTTGGCATGATAGTCTGCATGGCTTTACAATCATCATATATGTTAGTGTCACGGGGTGCATAACACGCACTGGTTCTATGAGTCCTGCAGGTCCGCACAACATGTAGAGTTTACCTTGTAAAATCAACCTTCATTATCAATACCTGCACTATTATATCTATTCCAATTCTCTATTTGACCAAGAATTACCAAGTCCTAAGCAGGTCAAGAAACATATTAAGCAAGGCCAAGGTCATGAAGGTGGGATATTCACCATGGAAGCCCCTCTTCACGTCTCAAATGTTCAAGTTCTTGACCCAGTCACAGGGTATATATACTTTCCGTGTTTTTGGATGAGTCAGCACTGTTTTCTGGTATTTTGTCTTTATTATTGAATATACTGTTTATTACTGTCTACTTTTTCCGGAGTCTGTGTAAAGTTGGAATAGGTAGGAGATGGCACAAAAGTAAGTGTGTCGAGAGGTCAAGGTGCATCTGGTAACATAGTTCCTCGTCCAGAGATTTTGAAGATGCGGACTACATCAAGACCAACCGTTGGTAGCTACCTAGAGCTAACCAAAATGTTATCTATAACTAATGTGTACATTTGGAAATGCATGTATTGTAGACGTGCATGTTTGCCTGTTCTTATGCATGGTAAGCGTGTGAGTGATCCTGGAACACAGTCGTCAGCGAGAGTCTTGGATATGAAGTCAATAATCTTAGTAAAAATGCAACTGTTGTAGGATCCTTTATTTCTTTGATGATTTGCTATTGAACTTGTTATTGATGCTTCTTACTCGGCCAAATCAGTAACATATGCTTCTTCTTTTTTCCAGCTGGGCCAAAAGATACGCTGATGGAACATGTGTTGGAGAGGACTTACGATGGAAAGGGGATGCCAGACCTCTAAGATGACAGTTTCTTGTTCAGGTCTATGGTTGGCAATGGAGCGAGATGCGTTTGTTGTGGCACATCTTCTATGTGCGTGCCGAGATTGCAGGCTTTGAGCATATTTCTGGATCAAGTCCACGTCTGTCTCTGTTTATTCATTTCATGTTCTTGACACTTGATGGTAAACAGCATGCCAAGGTTCTTGCATACTTCTGGATTAGAGAAACGTTAGATTTATCTTCTTCTTTTTGCTGAAATTGTGCTCATTCTTACCATCAAAATTCTGTTTACCTCTTTAACTTCTTGTAATTCTATCTTTTCTTTTTCCTTCTGACCAGAAACGACACCTCTCCTTGGGCCAAATTTGCAGCTGGAACACAGTGGATCTTTGTACAATTAAGTTGGTGGTAGTGAATCCAAAGTAGCACAGCACCTCTCCTTCAAACCGGTGGACATCATTCCAATTAGCACAACTGATTATGGGTCGAATTAGAACAACTTAGTCTTGCGATTGAGATTCGAATTTGGGAAGGCCCTGCGAATCGGAAACCTACGTGCTTGCCATTTTTGGTTCACAAAAATTCGAGATGTTGCGCATGCCATGAGACAAAATTGAGCGCTCAAATCAATCAAAATGACACGGATTGGAAGATGCCGCGCTATTTTTTTAGGAAACCCAAGGATCAAAATCCAATTCGAAGCGAGTTTTCACTCCATGGGGCGAGATTCCTGGCATTCCCCGATCAAAAGTCATCCCTAGAAAGCGTCAGCATATAGAGTGACGAAACTCGCAGGTCGCGATGATCACGGTGTGGGTAACGAAAGTCCTCGATCTCGATCCCGGAGACGACCTCCAAGAATCGTTGTAACTTTTCACATCTTCAATTTGTGCTCATAAGCCTTGCGAATCAAGCATTTGGCCATGAAGAGGTGATTTGATTGCTTCCTCCTTGCGAAGAACTTCAATCTAGCTGAAGCCTCTTGATCATCGTACGTCGTTTTTTCGGGCACCTCCTGTGTTTCGTTCCCCGTCGCTGTCCAAGCGCTTGAATTTTCTGCTGAAGCTGCTGCCCTCCTCGGATGAGCCAGTTTTTTCGGAGGGTTAAATTAATAAGAATGTCTGAAAATCTTTTTTTTTTGTTTTACGCGTTTTACTTTTTGACGAAGCGCGATGGGGTCCAAATAGCAAAAAGGTGCGGTGCCTTCGGTCCTGCCAAAGACTTCGAACCAGCGGAAGCTTCCGTGGGGACCACCGTAGCCTATATATATTCACTGTCTCTCTCTGTCTATCTCACTCTGTTCTTGCCGTACAGCTTTCGAAACGCCTTCATTTCAAATCAAAAACCCACTCAAATCACCTAAACCCACTCGCGATCCCTTCATCCCTGTCTCTCTCTCTCTCTCTCTCTCTCTCTTAAACCCTAGCCTCTCTCCGTCGTCCAAGCGATCGACCATGTCCGTGAAGCGCTCCCGCATCGTCCGATCCTCCAGCTCCGGCGACACCGGCGTCATCAACCAGCTCTCCTCGCCGGCCGCCGACTCCCCCGAGCTCCACTGGCACGTCCGCACCGCACTCGCCTTCTCCGGCGCCCCCTCCCCTCCGCCGCCGCCGCCGCCGCCTCCCCAGGCCCCAGCCGACCAGCGCCGCCCTCCGTCGCGGCCGGGGATCCTAACGCTGTCGTCCCCCGCGGCGGAGGACTGGTGCCAGGAGCGGATTGGGAACTTCCTCGAGAGGTGCTTCTACTGCAAGAAGAGGATCGGGGAGAACGACGAGGTCTTCATGTACGGGTACGTCGCTCATGTCCTCGACCGCAGGATGTCTGCGCTTATACTGATCTATTTTTTTACGGCTTTTGCGCTACTTAGTTTACAGAATCTGGATGGTAGATCCGGAGAAATTAGTACATTGTTTCTGCAGACGATTTTCTCTGATCATTGTCATTTTTTCTGTGGAATTGCCATGGTTTATATCGCCTTTTAGCTTGTGTGTGACTTTACACTGCATATTGCATCCTGTCATGCTTCATGGATGCATATTATACACTCCAGTTGTAAGGTCTTTTCTTTATGGTTGTGATGAACAGATGGTAGGACGTCATATTAGCTGATGCAGATAAACAAATACTTAAGTTGCAGGACCTGCATCGCTCGTTTGATTGGCTGTTCCAATAGATGCATTAGCTCTTTCCCACGTTTATCTCAGGAGAATTGTGGTCCTTAGAAGGAGATTACGGAGCAAGTGGTGCGTGGCAATTATCTATTATCATCAGTCCGAGCTGCATAAATACTGATTTGAGTGAACTGTGTTAGATTGCAAATCACATGGCCGTATAGCCTCTGCTATAAGGCAATTCAGGTTGCCTACCTAGCCCTGAATCACGCATTTTATCCGCCTAGATTTCAACCCCGTGGTGCCTCCATTATTTAGATTACTTTGTTTTCCCTCTGGTTGTGATAGTGAACATGTTTGACCTGTCCAAGATGAAATTCGACATTTTGGAGCATGATTTGAACTTCAACATATCCGAACCATTGTATCGATGTAATGACGAGAACTGTTTGCAATATGCTGCAGCCACTTGAGGGCATTCTGTATGACAGAATGCCGTGAGAAGCAGGTTGCCATGGATAAGTTGAGAGAGAAAAGGTCCGCGGAACCAAAGAAAGTCAGAGGAGGGCAGGCGGCAGAATGAACAAGATGAAGGATAGCTTTTGACTTTGAAATGATGAAACTAGTTGTCCTGAAAGTGTAGGTAGTTAACTAACTCCAGTTAGTGCAGCTTCTGGGTCTTTTTGCTATGAGCATGCACTTCTACATAGGGTAGGATCAATTTGCAAACTTCGTTTGCACCAGCAAACTCTATATGGGACTTGTACAGTTCACTGGTCCCTCTAGTATCAACAATGCCATATTTTGATGTTGAATTGTTGATCTACACAACAATCTGCTTTTCGGTATAAGCAGGTGTTTTTTGGAAACTACATTGCTGGTATTATACCTACTGAGCTACTATTGACACTATAATGTGTTTTAAGTTTTTTCAAAAGTTTTTTATGAATGGATTCATGAAGCAAGTACTCAGTGAGCTCTGTGCACGTCATTCACCACAAGTAATTAGATACAGTTTAGTGAATTATCTGAAGTTGTTTGTCTAGCACCAAAAGCATATTATGTGTCCTGAAGCAATCCGTCATTGTTCTAATCCAGTTCATAATTGAAATTTGTGTCGTCACGCCGACAGCATGTTGTGGAGCAGTCTTCCTGGCTACAGGTTGCCCTCCCCTGAACTTCCTGACTTTGCAATTTGATGAAGTTAGGCTGGATGAATGCCGTCCATCTCGTTGGCTACGTCTTGCTCTTAGCTAAAGTAAAGATGCGATGAACAGTATGCTCATCAATCCTTTTGACCAGGGCTATACTTTGATCCGTGGCCAGAGCTCAGAAGCATCTATGATGCTTTGAAACTCTTATATCAATGTGAAGCTAATAATATCTGGTTTCTGCGTGAAAGTGGTGTCTATAACGTAGTTTGGCACACCTCTCTGTGAAACATATGACATGCTATGGTAACATGACTTTTCGGGATTGGACCGTGCTATGACAAGAGCCGGATTACGCGACAGCACATCAGCGTCTTCTGTGTGGCCAACGTCAAGAGCTTTGATCATGGTTAGCTTTTCCATTCTCCTATTCATCTATGTGGTAGTTGTCGAAAGTTCGATCCTCTTCCCCAATTTCAAACGATCTGTTCGGGTACATCTGTCCGTCTAGAGCACTTGTGGATCAGTTTGAGCCATGGAGAACATATTTCATCATTAGAAACATCCAAATAGATACTGCTGATTTCGAACTCAACAAACAATTTTTTTTTTCTTCTGATCTTTTAGTTACTTTAACGAGCAATTCAGTATCTCGCCAACAAAGATGTGGAGGATAATCACTCGAGATTCACAAGAACAATTTTGGCAGTTGTAAATTCGAAAAATTAGCGATCTGTTAATAATGGTTGGTCACTTTTTTTTTTGTCACTTCTCCAATCTTTTTCAAATTCCATCATAAGCAAATTTGTTAATTCACTCGCGTCTCAGCTTTTTTTTTTATTTATGAAATTACTCAACCTATTTACATCAAAGTCAAAATCAAGCCATGTAACGAAAAATTAAACCAATGTGTTCAAACTCACAATATTTGAATATATTGAGAAGACAGGAGCGACAATGGGAGATGAGAAGATACGTGGGAATAACAAAGGTAATGGTCGGTGCATATATACATTCTTTAGATAATCCTGTTCTTAAAATATTTTCCAATTTTCTCATAAGCACGATATATCCAAAATGATCGTCTGAAGAAAATTATAATTCCTTCGTTTCCATTATTATATTTTAAGCATGCAGTTTTGCAATTATATAAATGGTTCAAGTTCAACACCTGGGTGGGCCCAAAGAGGCCTGATTTGCTCTAGAAAAGTTCCGTCCAATTCGGTGCAGATGGGCCAGTTCTTCTTTTCCTTAATTATCCTATTTTCTCCCCCTAAAACAGGGAGGAAAAAAGAAAAAAGAAAAAAGAAAAAAGGTGTCTGGCTTGGGAGTTTTCTCCGTTTAAGTCTATGATGGCCACATCTCGTTTTTCCAACTCGAGCTTAGATCTATAATTTAAGTTGTGCATTCCACATAGATTTGAATTGACGAAATGGTCACGATCGGTGCTAATAACCAAACACTCATCTGTAAAATCATCGCCTAAGTTCGAAACATGAGGCTCGATTATTATGACGACGTGAAGGCAATCAAAATAAGCGAAATAGTTTATTGAGTTGGACATGCTTCTTAACGAAAGGTGCGCAAATGGAGGTTAAAAAATAACATGGATTGTTTTAATATTTTTATGATTTTTTTTCTTTTTCTTTCTTCTTATGTTGGTCGCTGGTCACGGCACAGTCGACAAGCAGCCACAATACAGGACGAGTCTCGCCAGCCTTGGGCAAAATCGATCCTCACCAGACCCGGCGCTGGCAAAAGAGCGGTAGAGATAGGAAAAAGAAACGGAAAAATATGAATAAAGAATAATTGTTTTGGTCAACTTTAAGATTAAGAACCGCTCAATTTCAATACCGAAAGCAAAATCATTGTCTCAAGCTACAGCGTAGCTCGCATGTACAAAATTTCCCTAGCTAATCCATAATCAATCTGACTAACCTAACCCGTAAATGGCCTCCTTTTTTTCACAACAACGGAGTTGGATCGCCTAAACTCTAACCAAGACGATAAAATGACTTATTAAAGGAGGGGAATTGACGATAGTGCCGAACGCGGCCAATTGCTCTCTTTCCTCATCCCTTTTATGTTCATGGCTTGACCATTTTCTTCTTTCTTCCATTCTTCACCCTCGTCCACTTCTAAATCTTAGTCTTGCTCTTCTTCTTCTTCTTCCTTCCCGTAAGAGTACAACCTTCCCCGTTCATTTCAGGCTTTCCAATCTCGGGTTGACAATCCTCGCAGAACCAAAGAACATTGTCATCGAAAATTACGGTTTCTAGGCAATAGCTGAAAAACGAAAAAAGGCGCATGCTCAAAATTTATAACGGTGATCATTCGCTTGCATGCATGCATACGAGCACACACATATATCATTACATTATGTAATTGTAGAAGGTACGAGGGCGAACTTATCAGTGAATAACATATTCCTTACAATCGTTGCAATAGATCAAAACCTTCTCAAAGCCACGGTCTCCTCAATGTAGGCAAAGAGTCGACTGCACGAACTTAATATCAGAGCACCGCTCCAAACCTTATTTGGATTTGTAGGCATTTGAAATGCACAACCTTAAAACCGCTCAAGCTAACTCTAACAGAATGGAAATTAAAATCACGAGTAAACCTTTACGAGAAATTAGCGACGAAAAGTCGAGGACAACCGGAGTTTACGTATTGCTCCCACAAAGGCAAATGCTCCATCACGTTTGGCGACGTCGTCTTGTTGGACGAGAGAAACCATACTCTCCTTTCTTTCTTACATTTCATGTGTGTGTGTGTGTGTGAGTGAGAGAGAGAGAGAGAGAGAGTTGGAAGGGGACAATGTGCATTAGGAGGAGAAGTTGTGTGTATCTATACACAAGCAAGAGAAGTGGTTGCCATGTGTGCATGCATAGATTCAAACATTTTTTTTTTCTTTTGTGATGGATTGGAGAAGAGAGATTGAGTCTTGTCTTTTTGCATTGGCGTTCATCCACTTTGATTCAAGAAGTCCTGCGAGTTGGGATTTACATCGAGCTGTGATGCACTCCCGTTCACGTAGAGGCGTCCTAATTACAATCGGTTCTACAGAACGACAATAAAAAATGGCATGAGTTATTCAAATTTCATGCTCGGTTTCCGCTATCATATCATTTTCCATTCTATCTGTTGGTCTGGACATATCAAACCGTACTCCTCTTGGTTCACCTTGGATCACATCACATCTCCACAATTATGAGGACATTTAGCATAATTACCAAAAAGATGATAAAGTTTTTATTCAGCTAATTTAGTATTAAACTTTTTAACGATTTATCAACATATTCTTCTTGCTTAATCTTCTGTCGGTGTGTAGTCCGCTATCATAAAATGATGACTACCGCTGACGGAAGTTCGCCCATACCGAAAACACATTATTGTTCATTATGGACAGCTTATGCGCCAAGGTTTTTAAGGACATAACTTACTTCACCGAGCTCCGTTTTAGGTGCCATCAGCTCCCAGTTGCTGCAACAAACAATATTATTGCACAATAGGGGGATTTTAAAAAAAATAAAAATAAAAAGTTGTATCGCTTCATAAGAAAACGAAGCAAAGAAAAGGCACAGTTGGGGAAAGATGCTTCCATGTGAAATTGTCAACATTATACACTGGAGGGATCAGATCTGTGTGCCACTGGTCAAGACAAACTCTTTGATTCCATTATTGGCCCGCTGAGCTAATCGTTCCGGTGAAAATCATGCTGAAACTGTAGCTAAATTGGCGAAAACATATGGACACCCTTCCTTTCAGATCATGGATTACACGATGCAGAGAGGAGTAGATCTATGTTTTGTACCAAACTACACGGAATTTCAGAGCACTGCGAATCTCAAGTAGACAGTTGCGGTCTCACGGCACGGTGCGGTCTCATCCTTCCTCTTGTCCACGTACATACAAGAGATGAGATTGATCGTCCCTGGGAAAGAGTAGCTTACCGGTTGAAGTTCCTTTAGTAGTTGATCCCTCCAGTAAAGCCCTTCTTCTCGAACTTGTGGACATAATAGTCGACGTCCTCACGCGTCGGCCACGAAGGCAAGACGACTGGGTCATCTACTAGGTGCCCAAACCCTTTCCCTTTTGGAAAGAAAAGAGGGCCGGGAATGCGGTATGTCAAGATCCCCTCAAGGACTCTCCTGGTCCCCATCTCTGAAAACTCGGCCTCGATCTCTCCAGGTTTCTGCATGTAACGCAATTATGACAATAATTATGGTGGCTTTCTATTATACACCTTAAATTGGACTCGATTTGATGTCATCACTGTCACGATGGATCTCTACACAAAAATCAAATGAGTTTAAGATTGTAATGTTCACTCGGTTCTGACTCAGCTCAAGAAGATGAATACCTAAAGGAAAATGTGTCGCAAGTTTCCCGAAATTAAATGCAGTGCAAAACTCTCTATGAAGACCCTGTTAGGTTGTCGCGACCTGAAATTAAAAATTTTAGGTTAACGGATTATCAGGTTAGTTAAATTAGCTAACTTAATTCGGACTCTCTCAAGCCCTACCTACCGAATTACAACTTAAGTTCATTTAAAAAATATATTAAATTGGAGTCGTCACTAATCGTTCTTGGTAGGTCAATTAGACACCTAAATAAAAAAGCGGATTGACTATTTTATTTCTAAACCAAAAATTATGTGTTCGGGGATTTTGTTACGTTAATTTTCAATTAATGTCCTTTCGGTACTAATTTTCATGATAAAATTCTTGATTTGATGATTTAAGATTCTCTCTTATTTGGTGTAATGCTAATGAAAGATGACATCAAAATATGCATGAATGATGTGCAAGACATGGCAAGTATGATTCTAAATTATATGCTACGAATGATATTTTTCGATATTTTTCATGGATTTTCGGATTTACAAAAAAAATGATGGCAAAAACTATACCAAAGTGAAGACAACATCAATTATAACTTACGAAATCGACTTCTCAAAATCTCAATTTATAATAAATGTTATTTTCATGTAACAGATGATAAAAAAAATGTAATTTACCTTAAGAAAAAGGTGTCATCTTTTTGGTATTTTTTAAGGATTTAATTAAAAAGGAAAAACACAAGAATTTGAACAAAAATAAACAATCTTGCCCATAATTCACCTTAAATTCCGATTTTATATGCAACTTGCCCTTGAATTAGGGCCATAGAACATATTATATGTAGAATTACCGTCACCCTTATATACATAGGAAAAACCATGAAATTCTTTGGAATTATCAATTCGCCCCTCAAAATAGAGGGTTTGATGTATAATCCTCATGTATATTCAAGCACGATCATACTTCAAAATTGAAGTGAAATTGCGTGCATTGATATACATATTCCGACGGGACTAGGCACAAAGGGAGCATGAATTATGGGCATAATTGTTTATTTAAGTGCAAATTTCAACAAACAAGCAATCACATGAATCAATAGATATGCATGAGAACATGATAATAAAATGCAAAGACACCATATGAGAAGCAAAAAGGCAACCAAACATTAAAGTAAAAGTCATCACAAATTCAGCCAAGCATGATTCGGACAAGAGAGAGAATATGCCGAAAATTCACAGTCCAATTTATCTCCAATTTTAGCATTGCCGAGAATTTACTTCTTACGAAAGAGTGCAATTATCCAATTTGATCTTCCGAAAATAATCTTTCTTTAAGCGAAAATTCCAGCACTTGCAATTCACTGTAAAAAGCCTACTTTGATCCAAGTTTGCTACGGATTGAACTCAAATTCAATCGAGGTTCTAACACAAGCTGAGAACCCAATTAGATCGCAAATAAGGATAAAAAAATGTGCTGTTTTACCAACGAACAAGGGCTGATCATGGAGCCTGAAGTGGCGTTACAGCAGGGTGCCATCACAAACCGTAGTAGAGAACTTCAATATGGGAGGGACCGAGCACCAAACATCAAAAAGAGTGTTTGGAGCGATGCTCGACTATGAATTGCTTCTCGGATTGTCGAGCAAAGCTCGAGTAACCTGCAAAACAGAGAGCCATGGAGAGCAAATCGCAATTCCAATGCTGGTCGTGGAGTCTGGAACGTGTCAAGGTCCTCCAATCATATTGCGACCAGGATCTCTTGGTAATTAAGAAAAGCAAACAGAGAAAAGTCAGCCTTTGTCATTGAACTAAGATCGAAGCCCCAGAAAAATCAGGAGAGTTAGCTTCATAACGGCGAATCAAGCAAGAGTTATCGTTGGAACAAAGTTCGCACCGCACGGGCTGCATGGATAGCCAGGGACATCGGAGAGACCTCCGGACTTTTGGAACGCTACGAGATAGTAAGGATCGAGATCAGCGTTATCTCCACATTGGCGTCATCCCGGTGCATGGAGCTTGCAGGATCCTCCCTTTGGCAAGCTGGGCAGTGGCCCCGTTTTTATTCCTCGAGGAGGTCCCCTCACTTTTTTTTTTGTACGTATTTTCAGAATCAACCCACCTCAATCTCACTTTCTTGGCTGTAAAAAAAATGGCATTGAACTTTCTCGGTTTTTCCCTCTTTTCCCTCTCTCTGAATCAACTTTTCACATATTTTCCTCTCCTTTCCTCTAAAATCTTCGAAAACCTTCTCTTTTTCCCAGAGCTGGGGACACCCACTCATGGAACAATGATTCCAATGTATATCTCTGGAAGGAATTTGCGGGACTTCCCTTTTCATTTTTCTCTCCACAAAAGGCTAATTGATGCCCAAAACTCATCCGCAGATTCTTCAACATCAGTCGGTTCGAACACACACACGCATATATATAATATTTCTAAAATAAAAAACAAGCGGTAAAGTAAGTGCGCAACGCAATATGTGACTTGCCAAGGCGAGATCTTATTATACATAGTCTCTCCTTGGAAAACCACTATGTATGTGTTGTTTCCCATAAAAGATATGTATCCAATTAATATAATAACAGAACGTTTTTCTCTTAATAAAAAAGGAAGGAAAAACAAATAAAAATCAAATAATGAAAGTAAAAAAAGGCTTTGCAAAAGGATGTAATCTATAAAACAATCGATACAGTTTGATTCATTGCCTCACTTAATAGTACCTTTTTAGATTTTTTTTCCTAAAATTCCAGCTTGGCCCATTTAATTTATATAATACCTACCCCCAATAAATATATTTTGTTACTATTTTATTTAAAAAAAATTAAATCTATATAAATTAGATGAAGAAACCAAAAAAAAAAAACAATTCAAAAAATATTTATAAATAAATATGGTATGAACTTTTATTTTTAAATCAACGAAATACTAATATTTCTACCTATGCTCTTCAATTATTCGACCTAATGAATTCGTCCATGTAGATTGTATACATGCATAATAATGATAAATAAAAGAAAGAGTAGAATTGACACGATTCATAAAAATGAATTGGTTAATCTGGGTGGGTATAAATGAGGTATAAGTAATGGAATGTCTAGAATTCAAATCTTGGATATTTCAGTTTCAAAAATCAAAAAGAATTCTAGAATCTGATTGAATCTAAGATACGAATAATTGGTTTACATTATGGTCATACCTCTCTGGTTGAATCATAATGACTTACTTCAAATTTGCCCCTCCCCCGTAGTATGCGTATAAAACTCCGTCGGATCCTTTATGAAACATAACATAGAATTAAATCTTCATTATCGAAAAAACCCAAACATACATACCATTGGGAAGGAGAAGTGATTAATTAATTAAACCTTAATGAATCCAATTTTTTTGTTCTTTCATTCTAGGGAAAAGCCCTAGAAGTATCACCTAATGTAGCATGAATGATATCAACTAACCCACCCTTTTTTCTCTTGACGAATAGGAAATTTTGGATCAAATTCGGATATAAAAAAGATTACCATATATAACATAAAATTTCTCCACCGATTCCTTCTAGTCGAGCCTCTCAGTTTGTCATTATACTTTGACAAGTAGAAAGAATTACAATCTCCATCCCGCCTAAAATTCTAGGAATTCGTTGATAGTTCGAATAGATTCGTAGGCCGAGCCTACCGATACGTTTCAAATTTAAAATAAATTCGATAGGGTACTTTCCTATTCCTTCTATGTCGTAGGGTTAAAACCAAAAAAGATTTGTTGTTTTCCTGAGTTTGATAAAAACCCTCTCTTAAAAGTATTTTAACGATGTTTTCCGTGATGTTAGTGGATGCTATTTGAATCGTTCCCTTTTTATGCATACACATCAACATCTGACAAAACATAAAGTTAGTTCATTCATCAGAATTTTTACAATCCTCAAAGATATTTATATCTCACCACTCAGCTAAACTTGACAACTAACAACATGCATGTATACTTATCATACTCAAATTCTGATTCCCAAAAATGTCCCCAACGTTTGCGCTCTCGTTCTACTTGTCGTTGACTAAAGAGCTTGAAAACTTGTAAAAAGAATGGGATGAGCAACCACACCTTAGTGAGTAGTACATATCTCTTCTAAGCAGATCAAGCACTTCATATGCATAGATAATAATATCAAATCATAATTCACATAAAATGAATAATATCACTTTAACTTAACGATCTCCATTAAACCAAATGTCAATGGTCCATTCCATTGACCAATCTCTTGCTCATATGAAACCACGATCACAATATAATGCCCAATGACAAAGCAACCAAGATTCCCCTCTTGGTAAGATCTCCACCTATTATCAGCCGGTTGTTCGGCAACGAAGGATATCCCAAAACTAGTATGCATACCCAAAAATCCTTAACCGTGTTCATGGTCATAATGAGCATCAAACCAATTCAAAATCCATTTCATAGACTAGAATATATATTTCACAATCATTTCTGATAAACCAGTTCACAATTTGAAGCACATATTTCACAATTCATTTCATAATACATTTCTCAAGTGGTTCGTAAAATTTCAAAACGTAGTAAATAGCCGATCCAGATTTTTATGCAACAAATATGAATTTAGCATTCATAATATATTAAATCCATACCACCTTCAAAATATTACTTCATAAATTCATAGAAGAGATAAGCACCACTCACCTGATATAAACTTAATTCAGATTTCGAAAGCTAATTTAGGCCCACGAACTCAAATCATATCAATTAGCGAAAATCAATATCACAGTCAAGTAAAATTGTATCATAGCTACGAATCGACTAAGTTAAGCCTATTTACTAATCAAACTATTCCTATGCGTTAATAAAACGCTTATCCGAATTGTATATTCCAAACTATCCGTAATGCGAAGCCTAAACGTAAAACTTCAACTATATGGCATAACTTCGAAAACTATTTCGACTAGCTCGAATTCTTTCTAGACGCCGAAGAAATCAATTAATTTTACTTGATTCTTGGCCAAAACGAATTTATTTCTATCCTTCTTCTTCTCCCCTTTGTGTTTCCTCCCTTTGTTTCTGTTTTAATGACCGAATGAAGGAAGCACTTTCACTCACTCTTTTATTCTCGGCCGTGAACTTGAGACGGTGACTATTTCTTTTTTTTAAAATCTTTTTTGCCAGCCAAATGGTCAACAGAATAGGTGTCACGGCAAGGCCATGGTGCAAGGCCAGTGCACATGTCACCTGTCACCGCATATCACGCTAGATACGTGGTGTGGCCTAGGGTTGCTTATGTCTAATTTTCCTAATTACAAAATCATACTGAGATTGCTTCTAACTAAGAATTATCTCTACAAGTGAAATCAAAGTCTCTCTAATTCGGCCTCATATGTCCAACACATAACAATGCCTCCCTTCTCTTGTCAAAAAAGAAAAAAAAAAATTATTTTGAAAAGCCGAGATGCAGGAGTCAGCTTCACACCCCCCCCCCCCCCCCCCCAAAAAAAAAAAAAAAAACCATTCATCTGATAAGAGTAATCAATCTACTTCTTAGTTTGCCTCCATTTTAAACCGTCATCATGCTTGGACTGTAAGGCACTCCGGTCGCGGTGATCCAAGCGTCGCCCTTGTAAAAGACCTTCGGCGTGAAGTCTACGATGTGCTGCGCGGTCATGCTTTTGATTCCCCGCCACTTCACTCTGTCCGTCGTAGCTGAGCCGGCCCCTCTGTTCCCATACTCCGCATAGAAGCACGTGCTGAGCGCGAAGTCGCCCATCCATGCCAACCACCCTTGCGGCTGGATCAGGTCGTCGATCTGGGACTGCATGATGATTGTCCTTGAGTAGCCCTTCCATGGGCGGCCGAGGTACGCCTTGTTGACGTTTCGCAGGGGGTAGTAGGCAGGGTCGGCCGAGATGGTGCAGTTCTGGAGGATGATCGCGGATGCGGAGCGTCGCTCGCTACGTCCTGATGCAGTGACGATGCACTGCTGGTTCTCAAGGGGCTTCTTCACTAATATCTGGCAGTTCTGGAAGACAGCGGGTGCATCGCCAAAGATGAAGTCAATGGTGCCGGAGATGGTGCAGTCACGGTAGAACTGGCGGTGGGCGTGCGTGTAGAGCGTGTCCTGGAAGGCGTCCATGTGGCAGTTGTAGAACACGGACATGTCGGACTGGACGCGTAGCGCCACAGCCTGGTGCTTCGCTGCGCCCGCCGAGTTTTCAAACTTGATGTCCTTGGCTATGAAGTTGCTTCCTATGGCAGCTGAAGCATAAGTTGACTTGGGTTATTTGCATTTGTCTTATAGATGAGATTAACGAAAGAATTCAAGTCAAAATGTTAAACGTCTTACTGAATGTTGCGGTGTTGCAGGTTTGGACTCCATCGACGTAGTTCAAGCTCCCAGTGATCACCGTCTTAGTGGGGCCATCACCGATCATCATGACATTGGTCGTCTTCTTGTCTACCAATACTTTCTCTTTGTACACTCCTTCCTTGATGTATATAACGAAGGTCTTCTTGTTGTTCTTAGGAACGTCGACCAGAGCCTCCCTGATGGTCTTATACTTGCCGCTCCCGTCCAGGGCCACGACCACATCGGGCTTGAGGTCCACAGATGCCGCCTCGAGGAGCTTGCGTTTCCCCTCGTTGACCCACGGTGGGAACTCAGTGATCCCGTCATGCTCCTCGGACAGGAGGCGACGGCTTACTCCTGGGATATTGAAGGAGCTGAGCAGCGAGGAGATCTCGGTGACCATGGCGAGGCCGTTGCTGGTAAGCTCCCGGGAGCTCTGGAGGATTTGCTTCATCTTGTCTGCCGCAGCACCAGTTGTGTTCTCAAAGCCATCCAGGCAGCTCTCCTGGAATGTGATAGCTCCACTGAGCCAGACCTGCAGGTCGGCCATGTACATGTCGAGCTTGGTCACATCGAATCCACCCAGCCTCTCGAAGGAGCTCTGGAGGTCGTCGATCGAGTACTCCAGGAGGTGCTGGCACGTCTCCAAGGCCTCTTGGGATCTCGGGTCCTTCGCGAGATCCTTCACCACGGTGGAGTTCTGGATTGCCGCCTTGACTTGGTTGATCGCGACTTGGAAGCCCGTCCGGATGAGGTCTTTGGGGTCAGTGTTGTTCCCGCCCGCTGATGAAAGGCTGCTCACACAGGCTTCCCGGTAATCAGTGGGTTGGCATATGGCTTGGATAGCCTTCATCGAGGTCGATACATCGCTGCTGGTACCAGCATTGGATTGGCTGGAGCCGCTGCTTTTGTTGCCGGTGCTGACGGCCACGCCGATCACCACGGCCACGACAAATACTATGCCAACCCCGCCGATGGCATATGCCGTGCGCTTTCCTCCCCCTGAAGGGCCGGCGACGCGATCATATCCGCTCATGTTTTTTTTTTCCCCTCCCGACACTTGGAATCACTGGAGAATTAAATAAGATAATCGCGGAATTGAGATGGAAAGTCTATAGAGATCTTGGGGTTATCTTCTTCATCCGTCGGGATCTCTGATGCTCCCATGGCTCTCAGGCTTTAATAGGTTATGGGCAGAAGGGTGTTTTTTGAATGTGAGGAAGGGAAAGACGGAAAGACAGAAGTGGAAAGAAGGATAGGAATTGACAGTTATTTCTGTTGGGAAACCTCAGGAGACATTTGATTTCCGATAATAGAAGAGATGGTCGATCTTGTTTTCCTGATTGCTACTTTGCTAAAATGGATAGTACTTATCTAAAATTCTCTTTGTTTGAGGCTAACTTTATTTAGCGTTTTAAGTCCTATCGTTGAACCGATGGTGTCAAATTGATGCGCTGTAACGAAGTCCACCCGTCGTTTATTTCTTCGATCACTACGATAGAAAATTTAGTTTTAAAATTTTTATTCAGCTAATTTAATCATAAATTTTTTTTACGATTTATCAACATATTCTATTTAATTAAACTTCTGTCGGTGCGTGGTCTGCTATCATAAAATGATGACTACCGCCGACGGAAGTTCGCCCATACCGGAAACTCATTGTTGTTCGCTATGGACAGCTTGTGCGCCAAGCTTTTTAAGGGCATAACTTACTCCACCGAGCTCCGTTTTAGGTGATCTTATGGTCCACGCGAAACTCATTCGACGTACTATAAATGTCCTAGTATGACCAACCCCAACCAGTAATAGAAAAACTAAAGAAATTAGACTTGAAAATGAATTATTCGCATAAATCAGAAGCGCGCCAAATTTGAAATGCTCGCTCCAAACAAGCCATAGTATCAAACCAAAATCCGTCGAATCTTAGAGGTTCATAACTCGCATACAAAAATTTTATTAAAATATTAAAAAGAAAAAATGTTAATTTCGATTGGGCCATACCCGATCTCTATCCGTCTGCCTGGTTGAAGATATTGTTATCAAAATAAAATGTTACCTTTGAAAATCTGCGGGGACTGAGATCCTAAAAGACGGAAGGTTCAAATTCCAGCTCAAAATTTCGACGACGATAAAATGACTTATTCAATGAGCGGAATTGACGATAGTGCCGAACGCGGCCAACTGCTCTCTTTCCTCATCCCTTTTTATATCCGTGGCTTGACCATTTTCTTCTTTCTTCCATTCTTCACCCCCGCCCACTTCTAGTTCATAGTCATGATCTTCTTCTTCTTCTTCCTCATGAGATTACAACCTTCCACATTCATTTCGGGGTTCCAATCTCGGGTGGGGTTAACTCGAAGATGAGATTTGCAGAAACAAAGCTTCAACCCAGCTGCTTCTAGCACGGCACGTATTGCGGTTAACGGTGTCCTCGTTGTCTTCATTCCCAATACGGACGTGTTTCAACGCACGGGGATTTCTCACAAGATCCGACACCGTACACCGAAAATAATTGACTTCGTTTATCGTATGAACTGTAAGAAGTTGAAGTTGTCTTATCTCATCTACTCTAAAGAAGTTGAAGTTGTCTTATCTCATCTACTCTATCATGCACATCATTTTCTGCGCCAGAGTAAGCTTGATAAAGAGCATCCTTTTCTTCAGCTCCGTAGAAAATATACACACACTTATGTATTATGAGAGCCAAGAAAAAAGACCTACATAATTTTGTCTTTTTATAAAACTTATGTAATGTTCCGGTTCGAAAGACTATTCATCCAGACGTCGTGCGCAGCATCCATGGCAACCAAGGAGAACGAGAGTCGTCGTGCCATATCATCCATTTTGATGTGGAACGGCTCCCGGGCGACTCTATGCTTCTCCCTCGCTCTAACAGAATTCTAAAGAGTGGCACATTCATCCTTGCCCCAAGTCACGTTATATATAACAAGGAAAAAGATATGATGACCGTCCCGTCAGGTGGGATGGTATAATTCTGACCTTATTTTTTTATTTTTTTGGATGTTTCATAGTTTCATCTCCAATTATTTTTTCAATTGTCAGCTAAAATTAAAAAAAAAAAATAAAACTATAAGAGGGCCCACACAATTAAAGATAAAAATGACAAAACAACGTGCATCAAATATTCGAATGATATGTTTGTCAGCCAAAAGTACACGTCTGATATGTACGTACACATCCATGTGATATGTTTATCAGTCAAAAGTCCACATCAAAATACTTTACAAGTCCTGAGTTCTTTCCTCCTATGTTGACTGAAGCTGCGTCCTTTCATTGGTAAACCATAAAGTTTGCTGCATCAAAAATATATTCTTTCTCTTGCGACTCGTGAAAGTTTGGCTCTATCCATCCTTGCCAATGACTTCCGGGTAATGAGATATCTTGCAATCACGCCTCATAAAGTAATAAGATACGTCATGCTGGCAAAATGAGTCCCATATCACCTCGACGATACTCGAGTGACGCGAGAGTGAGAACCTGCTTCACAATCACAACTGATAAACCGGTGTGACTTGGTTGGGTTGTTAGCTCCTACATGGACCGTATTTCTTGGAGTTTGGCGGGGATTTGGAACGTTGATGAAGTCGGAGACTTGTTGGATTTAGGGGATTGAATCCGGGTCTTAGGCCATGACCAACGAGGTAAAGGGATGGTTTCTAGTTTGGGGGGGCTTATCGCTGAAATAAGTATTAGACTTTGTATTCATGATGACGTAACATTCCCCCTTTCGTTTTTTTTCTTTTTCTTTTTTCCCCCTTAGAGGGAAAAAATTGGCATGAAAAGCAAAGGATCGAGGGGTCGGTGGAATGATACGGTCCTCCACAATTGATTATCATTTCAAGTAATTTCTACGAGTATCTATTATGATATACGCGGTCTCGCGCGAACATCATTGTGTTTGCTATCATTAAGTAAGAGATTTTTGTGTATCTTCAGACTCATTTTTTTTTCCACTTGAGTTATTTGCGCATTGCTATTATCATTTTGAAGGACGTTGCATGAATACATCATCCAATTTGTGTTCCGAGGGGGAAACGGAAAGAAACTCGTGGGGTATCCCGAAGTGTAAGTGCTCAATGAGCAATGCCACTAATTCTCCAATGGGTTTTTGACATCGCCCTCCTACATTTAAAAAAAAAAAAAAAAACCACCTACCTATCGACAAAATAGATAGACGAACGAGTTAGTTATAATATGCGGCATTGAAGAAAATCACTGTCGATCGTCATTCCTACGCTCATCGATACTGGTGCTCATGCATGCTCAGTGCCCCCCCTGTGCTCGAGACAGATTAAGCAATGGCAGGATTTTTAGACCCTTTTCATGCTTTTAGATTGTGCAGTGTTAACCTTATGCAGTAAAGTATCTCATTGCAGCACTTCAAAGCCACAAAATTGACTGCGGCAAAAGATGTGAAATGCTTGTAATGACATTGACGAGTTAAATCAGCCAGAGAATGCCATATCCAATGAGAGAGAGAAAGAATTATCATTTACTTTCTACATTTCGAGAATTACAATGGTTTCACTCTCTCGCCACTTTCATGAAGTTTCGAGCAAACAGTTATGCAAGATAAGTATCTTGAAGGTTAAATATTAAATAAAGAGCTACAGAGTAGAAGAGAGAGGGGTAGGGTTTTCTCGAAAATGCTTATTATACTATAAATATAATAAATCCTATCAATCTTTACCCATTCAAAAATGAAACGAAATAATCCTTTTTTCGAGACCCATTTTTCAAAAAGAAGAATAGTAACGAAAAAAAAAAAGATCGTTTTCTTCTTTCCTATATTCATAGGGATAATGTGGCATTATTCGGAACTAACGTATAATTTTTTGTCGTAATAAAAAAGAATGGGTTGAAATATCTATTGATATTTTTACGAAGAGTATTTTATTGAAGGGTTAATTTATTACTCAATAAAGAAAAATTTAAATTATTAGAGGATGAGATCAATTCAGAAGTGCTTTTTTAGTTATTGCTATAGCTGACAGAATTTCTTTGGTCTAATTCAGGACCTTTCGATCGGTTTTAACTCTATCTATATAGAATATATATTTAATTGAATACATTTAATTTTGAATCGAGAATTTTTTCGACAAGTCCAACACATATTTTTTCAAAAGTTAAGGAACGAAGTCAACGGAATATGATTCCTAATTGAAAATATCGTTAAGGTCTTCATCATATATTCATTTTCACCACGAATTTTTCTTTCTTGGTACTTAAACTAGGGACATCAAAATCTAAAGGCCTTAGGCCCAAGGACTAAAATTCTAGCCTGCCCAGCCTGTCTTGCAAGCCTAGCTCGCAAACCCATTCACACAAGCGCTCTCTACATCGTTTTGGAAGATGCTAGCGGAAAGAGATCGTCTAACATTTTCTTATAAGGTTAGGCCCTAACCTTGCAATCCGGACCATTCGTGTTATGAATGGATGTCCCAGATTATAACTAACAACAATATATATATATATATAATTTATAAAAAACTACCCCTAAAAATCAGAGATCTGGGTTGTCCGTCCAAAAATGGATAGCCCGGATTGCAAGATTAGGTGCCTAACTTTCTGAGAAAAGGTTAGGCAATCCGAATCCTATGCTAGAAACCTCTAAGGTTACGTTTCATAGTCAGCATAAAAATTAGAATGTGATAAAATTATCGTATTCTCTGTTCGGTACTTGCCCAGAATAGGACAAAATGAGATATAGACTGGATAAAATTCTCCCGTTACGGATGTGGGATAGAGGTGAATGAGATTTCTTTTGTTCATGATGTAAAAATTATTTTTCTAAACAACTAACTTATTAAAGCATAGTATTAAAATATTACATTTTATTTGAATTCTAAAGTAAAAAAAAAATCAAAACAACAAAAAAAAAATTGTTGTTGTTTGTTGAAAGTTTTTCAAGTGGGCGTACCCTATAGCTTGTATTGCCAAGAGCTGGGAAGAGTTGAGAACAAAGTGGTGAATGAGTGCATAAAGTGTCGGGAATGGAAAAAAAATCATTATATATTTATTTAAAAAAAAATTATAGTTTGCGCACATGTATGCATGTACGTACGTGCGTACGTCATTACAAATTTGAAGTACAATAGTATAGTTTATTAGTTAATAAGATTTTTATTAAAAATCAATCCATAATTATTGGACAACGTTAACCTTAAGCAGTAAAGCATCTCATTGCATTATTTCAATGTCACGAAATTGACCATGACAAGAGACGTGAAAAGCTTATAATGGCATTGACGAGCCAAATCAGTGAGAGAATGCCATGTCTAGTAAGAGAGAGAAAGCATCGTCATTTACCTTATGGATATCGAGAATTGCAGTGGTTAACATTGTACAATAATTATGGATTGACTTTTTATTAGCAAAAAAATATTAAATAATAAACTATACTGTTATACTTCAATTTGTAACGATATGGATACTAGGGGTGTGTGTATATCAAAGCCACGGAATTGATTACGATAAGAAATGTGAAAGGCTTATAATGACATTGACGAGGTAAATCAGTCAGAAAATACATATCTGGTACGAGAGAGAAAGCATCGCCGTTCACCTTTTGAATTTCGAGAATTATAGTGGTTCGATTCTCACCACTTTCGTGAAGTTTTGAGCCACGGAGCTATGAAAGATAAGGAGGTTCAACACTCTCGTGGCTTTTTCAAAGGTTCGATGTTAACTAGAGAGCTGTGGAGAAGAAGAGAGGGGTTGGGTTTTCTCCAAAATGCTTCTTGTACTATGAATTTAAGAAATTCTATCAATTATTATCCTCCTTGTCCACACCTAAGTTTCGTCTGGCAAGTCCAATACGTATTTTTTCAAAAGTCAAGGATCGAATTTACCGATAACTACGGAATATGGTTCCTAATCGGAAACATCGTAAGTCCTTCACCATCTATTCATTTTCGCCACGAATTTTTCCTTCTTGGTGTTTAAACTAGGGTCATCGAAATTTATAGACCTTAGGCCCGGAGACTAAAATTCTAGCTAGCCCGGCCTGCAAGCCCATTCACGCGGGCACTCTCCACATCGCTCTATATGACACTAGAAGCCTCTATAAGTTTATATGGACTAACCGAATGGAGGAGCTCACGATGAGAATTGTGAGATCTAATGCTCATTAATAGCAGCAGCAGCAGCAGCAGCAGTAGAAGCTCCAGCCTATCCATTAAGTTGGGCCTCCTCACTCTCCAGCCCTGTCCGATCACCTCTCTCCAGTCCAGTACTTCAGGCCCATCTAGCTCGATGCCCATCATCAAGCGCGGCCCAAACAGACCCATTGGATCCAGACCCACAGGCCCAGTCCATAAAGCATGAACAGCTTCTCTCCTTTTCCCTTCTCTGTCCCTCGCAGACTTCCATTTTTTAACGAGGGTTTGGGGTTGGACACCCTGGGGACGGCACTCTTTCTCTCTCCGATATCTGTGATTCATCTAAGATTTTCTCTCTTTCCGTCGCCTCCAGTCCACCGGTAGCCACTGCCAATCCTCCGTCGTCGTCCACTATATATTGATACGCACAGAAGAGAGCTACAGAGGAGAGCAGTTACGAAGGAAACCGATAATAGGGACGGAAGTTTGATTATAGTCTTTCGCCATCCGTCGCCCGTCGATTCTGAGCCGCCACCAATCTCCTCCCTCGCCGGTTCTTCCGCCACGGAAAGAGGCTCTGGTTTCTCTTGCTTGATCGGTTCCAGTCCACAAAGGTATCGTCGATGCTCTGTTTTCTGTTGCTATATATGAAGCAGAGACAGAGAATGATTTGAAAATCGTTCGTGACCGAGGCAGTATTAATGATTTTAACTCAGTCGCAATATTTTTGCGATGGTTTGGCTAAGAATATATTCAATATCTGCGCATTTGATTGCCCAACCGAGTGCCTCCCAACGAGTTCGTCTATAAGCCTCAACCACGTCAATATGCTTGTTAATTGTTCTATTATTGTTGAATTCCATCTCTGTTGTATGTTGACTGATTCTTATTATGCGATTTGTAATCAACCTTCTCTGCAAATCATGCCATGACAGAAATTGAAGTTTTCTCGTATCTGATCTGGACTTGCTGGCCGAATGCTCCTATGCATGCCATAGTCTCAAATTTGTTGATCTCCTCGCCATATGTGATGTATGTTAATCGGTTTGATCTATTTTGCTAGTATGTGATCATTGATATCGATATTTTCTTTGGAATTGTGCCATGATTGAAGTTTTATCTTGCTGGATTGCAATTTCAATTGACTGACCGTGAGTCTATGTCATTCATCTTTTGATGGTTCTGCTATTGAAATTCTCTCTCACAAAGTGTTGGAAATTTCTTTTAAGTAGAGGACTGTAGTGACCTCTTACTTTAAAATTCACCTTTGCTTCTAAAATCGCAGCTTGAGCTTCTAACTGAAGGAATTTATCATGAGCTTTGCTACCAGATTTTGTAAATTTTTATTTACTTAGATGCATTGCTTGAGCAAGGTGCTTAAATGAGGGAATATAAACCTTTGCTTTCAGTCACGAGGGTATTGATCTCCTAACCATTTTAGCTTGTTTATAAACGATCTCCAGGTACTAGTATCTACTATCTGCAACCAACTGAAGATACTTATCTACTTCACATTTTCACATGCTCGAGAGACAGCATGGCAAAGAATCCTCCATGGATACCCAAGACAGTTCGATCTTGAAACCATCGCCAGGTACATTCTGTTCTTTCTTTTGTTTTTTCGACTTGGTCCCAGGTTGTGTTTTTGCCACCAAATACAGCTAATTGATTTGTCTCTTGAGCCCATGGACTTCACTACTCCTTTCAAGTAAACAGTAAACACCTCAAATGTATTACTCAAAGTCAAGTCGCTTTTTTTGTTATGACTTGGCTCCACAACTTCCCTTATAGATGATGATGATGATGAGACAACTGCTTTTTCCAGACCTAGTTTCATTTCTTACAAGCACTCAATAATCGGTTCATTGAAATTAATCATCAGAAAATTCCCTCTCATCAGAGAGTTTTGAACAAACATGTCGTGAGAACTAATTGTTTTCTCTATCTATTGAATTTGTAGTTGATTGTTCTAAAAAACTATTAGTATTGTGGAGGGGCAAAATTCTCATGTTCCTTACTGTCCTTTTTCCCTATATATATTTATGTTTATTTATTTTCACATATTTATTTCTTTTACTTCGATTGGTCTTACTTTTATTTTATGTATCTTTGGGGTTCATCGACCGTCAACCCCAATTAGTTTGGAATAGAGGTATTGTTGATGTTGATGTTCTAAAAAGCAATTTCATTGACAACAAAACGCCAAACATGATGGGTTCTAAATAGTTAATTGGTCATTGCTAGGAGACTACATAAGACTAATTTTTGAAGACATGACCTTGAACTTGTCATTTTATTATAGTCATATAACTGGTATATAGAAAATGTTGTCACTCTTTTGACTAAGTGTAAAGGTAACATTAAAAATAAAATTCACCAACAAACACATTGTCCAAAATATGTGGCGGAATGTTCTTGCTAGAAAAACAAGAAAATATAATATGCATGTTGCTCGAAAATTAGACTAGTTTTTTTCCTGATCGTTAGGTCTATAATACATCGGTATAATTAGTAATAATGTTATGGGCGTGTATACTGTATTAATTGTAACTAATAAATTAGTTGTATTAAATGGTGAAATCCTCATTACCCAAAAAAAAAAATGGTGAAATCGATATGATTAAGTTAATTCATTTATGATTATTTAGGTATGGTTATGTTATAGTCATTATGTCAAATTGTGAAAATAGATAATATTTTTATGAACTTAACTTATGAGTGATAGTTTAAGTATGATTAATGGCAACAAGAAATTAAAAACTCACTAAATAACACATTTTTCAAGATAAGAAAGTTAGAAGGTTCCAAAAAATAATTCAGTGCTACAATAGCTATTTCGAAAAACGCTCATTGACTCCTATATTCAGCATTAAATTTTATCTTTTGTTTAAAAATTTACCATCTAAATTTAATACAGAAAATTGATGCAATGACCTGATACCATGATCTTAAGGATACACAGTGTAATTAATTTTTCTAACGTTATTTGTGTTCTCACTCTGGTAACAAAGAGATTCATGTAAACATGCGTTCAGAAGGCACAGCCACTAAAAGCGTCATCCCAAATGGTTGTAGACTTACATACAATATGTAATTTCTGTTTTTAATACATCTTGTGTTTCATGCATTTTGATTTTTTCCTTAATCATGACATTTAATATTTTCGGAAATGTAAATGCGAACACATTTAAATATAACCGTTTCATAATTTCTAGAATGTTGATTGAATTATTACGGAGAAAGCCAAAAAAAAAGAAAAACTACTTCCGATGAGTAAACAAACTCACTAATTATAAAAGGTATGTTGAGTAAGGGACCGTCCCTTAGTTTCCCATCTTTGTTTTGAGCAGGTGCAATGGTTACACTCGACTTGAAAAACAAGTGCAAAGGGCCTCAAGTTGTTAGCTAATCAACCTACAGTATTGGTCATTCTTTCCTCTGGTTGACCTCCAATTTCTATAGTTATGTTAATTGCTTAGGAATGAAAAATCGGAGTTGCGAGGTCCTCGTCAATGCGATTGATTATAATCATTATACGTAATCAGTGGATCAAATTTCGGAGATCTTAGAACACCCGGAAGAACGGAAAATCACTTTATGCAGAGGTTAAAAAAAAAAAAGAACTCACACCCTAACTTGCATCCTATCTTTTTCTGTCACCTGTGATATTGAAGACATTTAATGTGCAATTTTTGTAGTCATGCCGACTACAGATGTTATTGAGAAATAGCCACCATTATTTGAAAACATATTGAAAGGTGTTGGGAAAATTGACAAGAAAATCTTTGATGAAGATTGGTGAAGCAATGATGGCCAATATTAGGATCTTGTGCTCGATGTTGTGGTTATAGTTGCACAAGATCAATTGGTCAAGAAACTGGTAAAGCACTTCCTGAAAATAAAGATTTCATTTTCTCTAATGCTCTCAAGAGTCAAGAATTAAGGATGGTAAAAGCATCAGTAGGCAACAACTCCTCATTGTATAGGCTATTGCCTCTAACTTAATTTTTGTTGTTATGTTGTGAAAGGAACTTATTGCGGACGATATTGTGCTTATTGATGAAACCAGAGCTAGGGTTAACGCTAAATTAGAATTATGAAGAAGCACGTTGGAGTCTAAAGAATTTACATTAAGTCGAAGTAAGACTGAATACTTGAAGTGTGAGTTCGACACGGTAGGAAGAAGAGATCAAGAAGCCGCTAATATGCTTGGACAGGAGGTACCTAAGAAAGATATTTTTAGATATCTGGAATCAATATTGTGAAAGGGGGGAGAGATTGATGAGGAAGTAAGCCATAGAATCAAAGCATATTGGATGAAATGGCGCAGTACACTAGGATTTTTATGTGATCGCAAAATTCCTCTTAGATTAAAAGGAAAATTTTATAGGGCAACAATAAGATCTGGCATGCTATACGGAGCTGAATGTTTGCCAACACAGAGGCAACGTGAGCATAAAATTGGAGTAGCGGAAATGAGGATGTTAAGGTGGATGTGGTCATTTATACAATGATAGATAAGATAAGGAATCAAGATATTCGACGAAAAATTGGAGTAGAACCGTTACAGAAAAGATTAGAGAACATAGATTGAGATGGTTTAAACATATTCTTCGAAGATCACTAAATGCTCCGGTAAGAACAAAAATTCGTTATCGAGAGCATAACACGAAAAAAAGAAGAGGTCGACCATACCAAAAAATGAAGCGGAGACAAGCCTGAGGTCGATGAGCAAGTATGCCATTCCCAACACACGGTGCTCCTGGCCTAACAGTGGACTGCCTGTTTGCGCACTCAAGCCCATTCTTGAAACTGAACCTTAATGTGCCAGAAATTTCTGATTCATAGGTTCCACATATAGTGGCAAGTGAAGAGCATACTGAACCAATCGTACTACAAATCAACAAGAGAATTCTGATATTCGGAGAACCATGCTTATAGGAAAGAAGAAGAGAGGGAATTTAGAAACTCATGGTTTAGGAAACACATTAATATTTCACATAGGAGGCAAAGTCTGCCCTATTACACGATATGATACCGGGGGGCCTTTTATAGGCGATACACACTTAATATTTCTCATATCATACTAAAAAAGTCAACAGGTGAACAGTACTACTATAGTAATGAACAATACCAAACAGTACTTGTACAATGCTGTTACAGTGATGAACAGTATTGCTACAGTGTCAATGAACAGTCAATAACAGACAAAGTGATTTAAAAGGTCATCAGAGTGGTTCAACTACTTCTTTCAACTTCTTACCTACTTATTAAAAATGGACAAGTCTTAGATAAAGACTTAGCATATATGTGAAACTGGACGGTTCAAAGTCGACGATGGTCTGAGTCTGGATGATAATTGATATCATCAAAATCTGGACTGTCCGAGCCATCTTTTTCTCTTTTATATTCACGCCAGAGCCACTGTTCTTCAAGCTGGGACAATCTCATCTCTGGATCATCAGATAATAGTGGGGGACTACCGGCTTGTTCTGCCTCGTGTTTTTCTGCTGACAAGATGACTTCTATAATTATTGGGTCCTTAGGGTCTTGATTAGAGCTGGATGACATTTGAAGCTAAGGCCACATTTGAAGTTGAGGCCATGTGGAACTAGATGGCTCGTCTTGGGTGCTAGATGGAATATCCTAAGTAGGATAAGGATTTGAGATAATGCTCCTTCCAAATGGTTTGAGTGTCCGTGTCCATAGAAGAACCTAGTTGGCTTTTCTAAATTCTTCCAACACCTGAATAGTTTGGGGATGAATTTTAAGCCTATCCCACGAAAGATTCGAGTGTTGATATGGCCAAATTTTAGGTGGAACTCTCTGGATGACTTTTTAAACCAGTTCGTCTATTATGTATTGTTAACCGACACTATAGCACTACTGTTCATCAATGTAGCAGCACTGTAGCAGTATTGTTTGGTAATGTTTATTACTGTTCACTACTGTAGCAGTATTGTTCACCTAGTGACTTTTTTAGTTGGATCTGCGAATTCATTGTAATTTGTTGTATTAAGTGTGTATCGCCCATAAAAGGCCCCCCAATAACATGTAAGAGGGCAGACTTTGCCTTTTATGTGAAATATTGGTGTGTTTTCTAAACTATGAGTTTCTAAATTCCCTCTCTTCTTCTTTCTTAGTAGTATGGTTCTCTGAATATCGTAATCCTCTTGTTGATTTAGTAGTACGATTGGTTGAGTATGCTCTTCACTTGTCACTATATGTGAAACCTGTGAATCAGAAATTTCCTACACTTTAATGGTTGAGCTTCAAGAATAAGCTTGATTGAGTAAACAGACAGTTTCCTATTAGGCCAAGAGGGCCGTGTGTTAGGGATAGCATACCTACTTATAGAGCTCAGGCTTGTCTCCGTTTTCTTAGGATGGAGTGGATGAAGTAGTAAAACATGATTTAATGGAGTGGGAAATAGATTGGCGTACGGTTTGTCTTAGGACGGAATGGAGGAAGTCTATTAGTATTGTAGAGGGATAAAATTCCCGTGTTAGCATCGTTCTACAAGAATTCCCCAGCCTGTATTTTCTGCCATCTATCATTATCATGCCTCTTCACGAAAGAGGGTTGCAATCTTCCACTACCTTTAGAAACATAACTGAAGCGTATCAAGATCAAATGTAAATTTTTTTTTGTCAAATGATAAATGTAGAGCGCAAAATGTGACAAATAAATGAGGTGAACCAACTTCAGGCTTCCCTCTACAGAAGGAAAGCTACTCCAAAAATATCTATCAAGAGACATTCCGGTGATTATTTTACTTCTACATCCACTGGGCTAAACAACTCATTTATATAGTTATTCAATTGTCAAAGTTGTGTGTATTCAGTAGTCTAAACAACTCAACACTCCATGTTTTTGCAGCTGATCTTGTCAATTATTTTGTGAAATTTTTTTCCCACATAAACTTCGGATAATGCTAAAGACATAACTTCACAAGTTTAGAGATTCTGCAAGTTGCAAGATAAGGACAACGTCTGAAGTGGAAAAAAAATTCGAGTATTTAGGGATTTCATATGAATCTTCGTCTCGGTAAGAGCTAGATTTGCCAACTCAAGCTAATAATTGTACCTCAACTTCAATTCCCACTCCTTTTGATGAAAGGTGATGGATGCAACATCAAATAAGCAATTTTACAGGGATGGAGAATCAAAATATTTAAAGAAGCTTTCACATTTGAACCGTGTTCTTATGTATACACAGTAGTTGAGAACAAAGCCTAGGGATATTGGCCTTTTGATTCTTCATTGTCGGGAAAATTGTTCGTACGATGTTACGTGCAGCCTGTTTCTTCAAAAGGATTGAAGAATTGAAGTTGAGGTATGCCAGATTACTTGAGTTTTCAAATATAGCTCTTACTGTGAAAACTCCAAAAATACTCAAGTTTTCATTTTTTGTTACTTCAAGCATTGTACTTCCGCTGCAACTTGCGGAATCTGCAAACTTGTGAAGCTATGTTGAATTATTATCATGTGTTGAATTGGGACGGAGATTTTACAAAAGAATTAGTGGGAGAAGTTGTCAAAACACGGTATATTGAGTTGTTTAGACTACTGAACACGCAACATCATTTGACAATCGACTAGCTATATGGTCGAGGATCATAGCCTGATGATGCAGCAGCGGAATGGTCACCAGGTTGTTTACCATGAGATGTTTCCGGACTAGCTTTCCTCTCCGGTCACTTGGTTTGTTGGCTACCTTTTGTGCTTTTAATTTATGTATTCATTGATAGGTTTCCTTTATTTTTTCTGAAGTCGGTGGAATATATCAACTCTCCTCCTTTAAAAGGTACAAAATATTTTATGTCGTGCGAAAACATATTGGGAAGTTTTGGTAGAAAAAGGCCAAAATTTGCTCAAAGAGGTGAGGCAATGGATGATACTTCATTTTGTAGCTTTGTCACAACTCTTATAACAAGGGTAGCTTTTTTTTTTTTTTAAGGTAAGTATGTATTGAAACTTTCAAAGCACTAGGTACAAGGATAAAACCGGACACAAAAATCATAAACCTAAAATGGCATCATTATATGCCAAAGAGGGTTCAACTGTGAACCGGCTATAAAATACAACACCGCGACAGAGTGCGACCAACCTAGAGGCCATAGAGGCCATAGAATGGGTATCAGAAGCATCTAAAAAAACGTCCAAAACAGATGGCCCCAAAACAAAACAAGACCGGCCCTAAAAGAGAAGAGAACTGAGCAGGGCCCCAGCCAAAAAACACGACTGAAAACCAAAAGCCCAAACCGGCCGAAAGAAAGGGAAATAACACGGCCAAACAAGCGGTCAATAGCAGAAAAGAACAATAATTGGAGGGAATGTCAGCAGGTAGGGGTCTCAATCTTTCTGAACAATGGCTCGTTCATAGTATTTGTGGCTGTAGACGCTCTAGCCCTTTCTCCTCTGTGCCGCCACCTTGGTGTTCTTGGCTAATATAAACTTGGCGCTTTGTTGCAAAATGATGATGTTCACATCTCAAACTTTGTTGGCTCCTTTTCTGTTATTTTGTTCACGATGTCATAGCATCCCTTGTATGATCAAATGGTCAAATCCACCTGTCAGGCTAGCCTCTGGCGTCCTCCAAGTCCCTTGAAGATTTGAAAATCATCTCTGCTATTATTTGACAAGCACACATATGATGTGATCTTTGTTTGCACCTTTTACTATTTAATTCCCCTATACGTAGTTGCATGCATCAAAGTTGTCGCCATATTATTATGATAAAGGTTGTATTGTCATCTAGAGTGCATTTTGTTGAAGAACATTCTCTAGAATAGGTATCAATACAGAATCACAACTCACGAGGTAACAAAATGGAATCGGCTTCGGTTGGATGGTTTGGCTTTCATGAGGATATAGATGATTCTTTGCGGGATCGTTTTATTGATTTTTTTTTTTTTGTAAAATGTTTCATTTTGATGAATATTTACATCTATGAAGAGAGACTTTATAGACACTTGAGGGGCAAAGAAAATGGTTATGAGGGTGAAAGCACCGCAAGAGAGTTTGAAATGGGGAAAGTGGTGCTGGTGCAATATTATGATGACTTGGGAGCTAGAAAGATAATATGGTGAAGGCGCTGGTTCGACAATTACGTAGTAAGAATGTACGGCGAACCGTGCTCAATAAAATGCGTGATTCAATTGAGGTTTTTAGCATCTCGTGTTCTATTTTTTTTCAGTTGGATTATTTGCTTTAGCGTAAATTATGAGGTCGTTGAAGTACTTCAGGAATTCTAAATCCAGTTATTTAAGTGGGCTTTCTCTCCAAAGTAAAAGAAATAAGGATCGTAGCTTTGGCTAGAGCCCATGCATGCGACAAGAGTGAGGCAACAAAGAGCCAAATTTATGGATTAGGTCAATCTCATAATTTATGTTCCAAAGTAGTTATGTTTGCAAAACTCGTGTGGTGCTTTTTAGTAAAATTGAGCATTAAAAACTGAAAATTCTAGGCTCAAATTTGTTGTGCCGAAGACTGTAAATATCAAAAAGTTTTTTCGGATAGGATCCTCTTCGTCATTATTTTGGCAGGTTTCACGCACCTCGATTGATCCACCTTTTCTAGCCATATCAAGAGCACACTCCTTCAACACCCACGAAAAAAAAAAAAAAAAAGAGCACACCCTCATCCGCCGTGCTACATTCAGGATTTTACCACCGGTGTTATTCCCAACATGACTTGAAGACCAAAAAGAGAGGATTAAATTCTCTATCCATTTAAGCCGACTTGTCGACGAACACATTACAATTAAGCCACGTCATAAATAAAATTTGTATTGTCTAGCGCTTGTTATTCTGTAAATGAAAGACCATATCATCACAGGGATAGTGCTAGTATCATACATTTAGGAAGGCCGACCACAAAATCGAAATAATCGATAGATATATTGTGCACTTTGAATAATGGAAATATACAAATTTCACTTTTACATATTGAGGGGGAATTCTTGACGTCGATTCATCCACACTTTCTTCTATCCTTATAGAAGAAGGCTAAATACTTGCTGGCTGAGAGCTTTATGAGCGGTAACTATGAGGATAAACAGTGAAAACAAATAGCTTTCTTAATCCTAGTATTGGTGCAGCTGGTTAGGGTGTTGTAAGATTGTCGATTGAGGAACCGGGGATGTCCGTTCGAATCCTGTTAATTGTGTGCATACAAACAGCTTAAGATTAAGGCCATCTGCATTTCTCAAAGGGTTTTGAACTTAATCAGCTCGTAGGGGTTTTGGTGAGGGCATTTTCATATCCTCCTGATAGCCAATTCTCAGAATGCTAATTCCACCCGCAAACTAGCTCCATAAAGTTAAACACCCTGAAAAGTTAGATGACAAAAGTACCCTTGCGAGTCCTTACGCCTTTATCACTCATCCTACTCAAACTCCCTTTTGAACCCCCCCTAATTTTATGAATTTATCCCGAGAAGATATTGAAATGTGACGAGCGATGGCACGTCAAAAAAAAAAAAAAAAAAAGGGAAACGATTTGGGGAGTGGGGGTGGGGTTGACTGAGGATTCTGTCTGTTTCCTGATTATGCCTCGAACGAGAAGACCCTGTCCCAAAAAGACAAACCCTAAAGAAGAAAAATCTGCAGAATTCTGAGAGAGAGAGAGAGAGAGAGATCTGCAGTTGCAGATCTCTCGAAGAAGATACCAAGATGAGATGACACGAATTGTTCTACGCCAAGCATGACTCGCAAGTGAGATCACCCAACGCAATTCGAGAAAGCTCCTGCTTTTCATTTATCTATACTTCCTTATTTTTCTTTTTTCTTTTCTTTTTAAAAAAAAATTCTCGCAAAATTCTTTTTTCATTATTGCTTTTTCTTTTTTCCACCTCTCCCCCGTCAAACTGAGAAATTGCATCAGCAGCAATTACTGCTTATTCTCGACCTCGTGTGACATGGGAAAGTGGGGAGTGGTGCTCTGCCGAGCTCTGTCACTGATGCCTTGTTCCACAAGGAAGATGAACTCAGAACTGAACTTTGTGCAAGAGATGGAGAGGAGAGCTATGGAAAGAAAGAAAGGTCACCTGATGTCACTCATCCCTCCACCTAATTAATTGTACCCCCTCCCCCCCCCCCCCCCCCCCCCCCCCCCCCCCTCTTCCGATTTTTTTTTTTTTTCTTGATCTCCCATTATAGCAACATTCAAAGCCTGGCTTTATTTTCCCCCTCAATCATCTCTGCTGTTCTTTATTTTTTATTTTTTATTTTAATGATGAGTGACCAAAAGCAACGCACACGAACCAAAAAGGAAACTTGTGAAACCTCGAAAGCTGTTCTGTCGCCTATTGATTATCTTTTGGTTGACCATGTGTGAACGTGAACGTGAATGTGAATGGAATAGGGAATAGAATGCTCCCCAATTTTGTTGACAAATGCGATGGGAGTATGGTCAACCTGTCAACATGTGTTGGCAACAAATAAAGTTCTCAACTCAGAAACGTAATGGTGTTGATTTGCGGTCCGGCGAAGTGTTTCTCCTTACCGGCGGACCATTATTTCAAAAGCAATGACATTCATGTTCGGCTTAGAAGAATTCGCCAAGGACATGAGTTAGTTCATATGGCAGAGATGACTTTCACCTATGTAATAATTCACAATTGGGATATATTCACCGGAAGTCCTAAAACTTGTCGCGAAAGTATAATTGAGTACTAAAACTTGCAAAAATTGTAATTGAGTCTTGAAACTTGTCAAATTGGTGTAATCGTGTCAGTTTTGTTAAGTTCGTCCAACTTGACAAACAAGAAATGCTGAGTTGATTTTTTTATGTGGCTAAGTCCAAATCTAAAATTAAAATATGCTAAATTTTTAGTTAAAAAAAAAGGAAAAAAACAAGAAGCAGTAGCTAAACGAGACGGCAGCATGGGAAGAGCTGGCCCTTGCCGACTTCTTTTTTTTATTTTTTTCCCTTTCTAAAAATTTAGCGTTCCTTAAATTTAATTTAAGTAAAAATTGGATCATGAAAATCATATTTATACAAAAATGACATCTTTTTAGCATTAAATTTTATGTTTTAGCCACGTTATTGCTACTTAGGTAGGGGGAAAAAAACATTTTGAAAAAAGTCATGTCGGCATTTTTCATCAGCCAAAATGGACTGAATTAACGAGATGACTCGATTGCATTAATTTGATAAATTTTAGAATTCGATTACAATTTCTGTAAATTTTAAAATTCAATGGTAATTTCGTGATAAGTTTCAAAGCTTTCAATGCACATTATGGTCCCTTTCATTAATCCTTCTGAACAAGCGAATTCACAGCAAAAGGAGGGTCCTTGGCAATTCTTTGATGGATGTCTCCTCCGAACGATAACATGGACGCTTTTCGAGTAATACTTTCCGTAGTCGTGTTAGGCAAAAAGCAAATTAAAAAAATGCAAACATTAATTAAGGAATCAAAAACACATCTTTTGATGGGCATTTATCTGCAATTAAAGGCCCAGGCCCCAGGGAGAGTCAGAGCTGTCCACAACCAGAAAATCAAGTCAAGCACTTGCTTTTGGAAGATGCCTCAGCTAATCCTTTTTTTTATTATTATTGATTCTTTCTTTTGAGCCATCGAGTCGAATAATGTATTAAGCCAATTTTAACGTTAGATCCAATTTAGATCTGCGGTCGTAAGACAACGTTATTCTCCTCCCGAAAAAGCACTTAGTGCTGACAATTTGTATTGGCGTATCCTAATTGTGTTTATCATTCGTGTCTCTCTGTATTAGTATCACTACATGATATAGAAATTTATTCAGAAAGACCACATGATTTGACTCGAGATGTATATCATGTTAAGACACTATCTACATTACGCATGCCCTTAATGCGGTATCGTATTGGGGAGGTTTTTTTATTCGTATGTTGTGATTTCTTTCAAATTTGATTTTGTGTAACATAGCAGGGAATTGCCAAAAAAGTCTTAATCTTCTTGCAACTATGCAAATTCAATCCTTTTTTTTTTTTTTACAATTGAATCTTGAACCTTTCGCATTTGTGCCAATTTAATCTATCCAGCAAATTTTGATCGAAAATCACTGCCATAAATGCCGATCGTCTTACATGATGTGACTAGCACTTACATGGATAATTTACAATAATATTTTCCCTTTTTTTTCCTGACGGCTGACCAAGATCGCTGGCCAAAGTGAAGGTCATGGCCCCTCGCCCAAATTAACCGAGGGCCACGTGGCCCTCACAGGCCCTTGGTGAGGATGCCGTGGCTTTTGCCCAATGTAGGCGAGGGTCGCCTGCCCTCAGCCCCACAAAAAATAAAAGAAAAAACCCAATAAAAGATTATAGATAGTAACAAAAATTATTCAAGTATGGTTGTCCATGTCTATGATTTTTTTTGCCAAAATTGATACAAATATAAAAGGTTTATGATTCAATTGACCAAAAAAAAGTTAAATACTAAATTGATAATAATAATACTAATAATAATAATAACAACAACAACTCGTCAAATCGAATTAATATTATTCAAATATATTCTTCAGATAAGTTCACAACGACAGCTGGAGGCCCACGAGGTCCTCAAACCATGGGTCGATGGAGCCACTAATCTCTTGGCACATGTGTACCAAACACAATTTTTCTATTTTACCATAAGGGATCTATATTAATAATTTAATACATGGTAAGACCAAACATAGACATACAGAAAGGAATCAAATCGTACCAAGATTCAGGGGGGTTGGGGTCTAAAATTCCAGCTCTTTGCTTTATTAAATTAATTTCTAAAGTAATTAATTTATTGCTCAAAGGGATTTGCTCCTGTCTCCACCAACCTTTGATCAATGTTGTCTCCTCCTCGGGCAGCTTGTCTCTAGCAATAACATGTGAGGTCGGCTGCTGAAAAAGAACAATTTTTTTGTAAATCTTTATTCGGTTTTATCCTCAAGAGGTCAACTAAATAATTCCAGTTTGGCCAAGTGGGTCACCAATTGTTGGCCTTGTTAAGGAAACTTAGTGTTGTTCATTAGTACTCAGCCGTTGTGTCTGTGCGTGTGTATATATATATTTATATATATATCTAACGCCGGATGGTAGGCAAGGGCACATAAAAATAAGCCGGTTAGGTAAATGTGCATAGAGACTACTAGTCAATGATGGAGCAGTATTCAATAAAAAAGTAAGGCCGGATCTGATTTAGCTAGTTCATGTACGGTACGTATGCTCGGACACAAGCCGGTAAAAGTATTATACCGACGGCTATACGGAAAAAAATAAAAATTAACAAACATAATCAGGCGAATTACATGATTAATTACGGTACGTATGCTCGTACACAAGCCGGTAAAAGTATTATGCCGATGGCTATACGGAAAAAATAAAAATTAACGAACATAATTAGGCGAATTACATGATTAATTACGTTAGAAAGGACCATGGATGCGTCATATTTGTTTGTTTTTTTGTGATCTCGTTACCTTAGGAATTTGAGGACTTTGATTGAGTTGGAAGTAATGAAAGCTAAAGTTTTATACTACTTTTCTAATTGCCATATAAGTAGACCACGAGGAGTTTCGACCAAATCCCCTCTCTAGAGTTGGCATAAGGCTGGTCTCAGCATTTGGTTTATGATTCACATTTCATATCTCATACGAGTTCGAGCGATTTCGAAGACCCCCGCGATTTTAAGTCGAGTTTCAATTTTGCCTTAACTGTCAGTTTAATTTCAAATCTGCCCACGGGGCAGAGAAAAAAAAAAATCAGTGGCGATTTTTTTGGATGCACAGTCGGATTTGAAATTAGAGTGAAAATCGAAGACAAAGATAGGAAAATAATTTTAATTTTTTTTAAAGACTCTTAATTTCGGGAAGCTCTTGAATCTCCCAATCGAATGTACGACGGACAAAAGGCCGTTTCCCGTTTTCGTGCACGCGGGCGTCCTTGTCTGAAACCCAATCAATACTTTTTTCACCTCGTGTGAAAAATTGTCACCCTGATTTTTAGCTCTGTAAACGAATATTTCATGCAATCAATTCTTCATAGACAGGTACAAAAATTTCCTCCTCTTTTTCTTGTCGTGGGGTTTCCCCGTCTACTTTTGGGGGGAAAATTAAATGTTCGACACGTCGACAGGACCGAGAGTTCTTCCCCTTTTTATGTTAAAAAAAAAAGTTAAAAAAATTTAGTTACTATTTTGTAATGTCAACATGGTAAAACAATTTGGCCCCCCTGCAAAAAATTCTTGTCCATCCATTACATCTGTCATTGTCAATTCATAAGTAAAAGATAATAGATTAACTTAAAAAATAATCTAAAAGAATTGAGTTTTTGTTTGGTCATAAAAAGAAATAAATTGAAAAGGGTTGATATTTCAGCAACGCCATATGTTTTGACTGTGAATTTTGGTTTTAAAATTGTTTCTTTTTTTTTTCTTTCAGATTAGCGGAGAATATTTCGAGGGAAAAATCGGTAAAAACGGTATCTATTCGGACATAATTTTTTTTTAAAGTAGTCTCATCACATGGATTTTATCAATGAGTGTCCAATTGACAAACGGATCAAGAAGGTTTGAAATTATGCGGATGTATTTAATTTTTTCCTATAGTTTATAATCAAATTGTTTGGTAAATCGAAACAAAACTTTTCACTTCTGGTCAATTCAAGGACCGCCCGTGGTTCATTAATAAGTGGCATGCACGTTAGGGTTTTGCAGACTACCAATGCCCCAAGTTTGACTTTCACATTTGTCAAACATAGTTAAGCAAAAAATTAACGAAAGTCATAATTTTCAATGCGCTGTTTTTTCCCCCCTCGTGTAATGTTTAATCGTTGTATTAAAAAATAAAATCTTCCTGATTAAGCGCGTTTAACAAGTACCCTAAGATCATTCGATCCCAGTAAATCGATGCGTTGAGAATTTACGCTACTTCCTTATTTTGATAAGTGATTTTCTTATAATGTATTCTAGAGCGACTGTCAGACATTTAAATAAAGAAAAATTGTCGAACGAATTGCACCCTCGTCGGACATATAATCAGCACATAAAAAAATGACGATATTTCTTTGTCAGATATGATTAAGAAGTGTTCAAAATGCAAGTGTTAACAAAACCATCTTGTTGCCTCGTAAAAGCTTTGAGAATTCATCGTGGACATATCGTTAAGTCCTTTGAGAATTCACCCATGAGCGCCCTGTCTTCGGACAAGCCGAAATTCGAACACTAACACTATCATGTGTGCTTGGCCATAGTTATTCTGCATCCCAAAAATAATGACTTTGATGTGGATACACAACCTTATTTCCATGGGCGGTCTTGTCCTAAAATGTTACCGGCCCCTCGTTGACCAAAAGAGACTCATTTGTGGCAAAGGAAAGGTGGGGGTGGGGAAGAGCCAGATGGATCCTACAGACAAATGATTCGGTGCTGAATAAAAAAACCTGACAAGCACGGAAGCAGCGCAAACTCCTCCTGCAGAGCCTTTGCTTTTCAACACACAAGAAGATAGTGAAACCTGCAAATGACCCTTTATTTCAAGAACTCTCTCTTTTGGCTCGAGGCATGACAGCCCTTCAAAAGCTTTTCCCAGAAAATTCGTTTTCAACTGCTACAAAAAAGCAATTGGAAAAAAGGAAAGAAGGTCCAGAACAATCATATGCATCGAGCCTCTTTATTCCACTAGTGACCTATGAATTGCTTGCTCATGATAATGGGCAATGGATCAGAATTCAGAAGGTTGTGCTGTTCTCTTCATCCCAAAAATTCCCACCCCCCCGCGAAGCAGAACTTTTCAGAGAACTCCAATGCTGCCCACTAGGCTCAGCTTTGATCTCTCTAAAGTCTGTCCCTGCATATTTTGCAAGCTTCAAACCAATTGCCATTGGGAAAAATCCTTCATGAGGTTAACAGAACCGCATTTGAAAAGCTGTTTTGGTTATTTAAATGAGGACAGCTCATTCACCTTCTGGCGAGCGATTTCTTGCCGAGGGTTTTGCATTTCTCCCGACAGATGTCTTCAGAACTCATCAAAGGTAGCGTTGGCGGCAAAATGCAAAATTAGGAACCTGTTATGACACAGCGAAGGTATGACTAGTCTAGTGCCCAGCTGAAGAAGAGAGCACTTGAGGCAAAGCGAGAAGCGAATTATAATAAACCAACCTCGTATTCAATTTAAGGGCAGTGGAATGTGTTCTTTTCATTGTCTAGGAATGCCAATGTCTGATGCAGCGTCCACCTGCAAATTAGACCAGATCAGAGATGAGAACGGAAATGAGTGAAAAAAAAAAAAAATTGAACAAAACTTTGATAATGAATAGCTAAGCAGAACTTGTCCGGATTTTTTATTTGGCACCCAACTAATGATTACAGAAGTCAGAACGCCATTATAATCCACTTAGTCCGAAAGGTCGGGACCGATCTATCAACGTTCAGCTCTCGCTGATTAAATTGAACACCGCAAAATTTAAAAAGAGGAAACGTGAGTCCTTAAAGCTAAACACACAACAGCAATAAAGTTAAGTGAGATCATATCGGTAAACAATTAGTTGTAGGATGAAATCAATATGATGATTGGAATCACAAGTAGATGAAACAAATTGAACAGATGTTTCTTCATCTTCATTTAGCTGTGATACCTCGAACGATGCTGCAGTTTTTAACTCTTTGTTTTCTCGGTGAAGACTTCAAGTCTCTAATTCAAGCTTGATCAAGATTCCATCCCTCAATAGAAATTGACATCTGTGAATCCATTTGAATAAGGTAACAATTCTTCTACCTCAATCCTGGAACTAGCGCAGCTCATGCTTTTTTTTATTCGATTCCGGTTTATGTACTCAACCTCAGCCAAAAAAACGCCGTACACTGGTCTATGGTCAGAGAACTTTGACTCTCCACGCACATAAGACAACTGATTGAAGCCTCTACCATACCACAATATACGATCACACCTGCATGTGATGGGAGTCGAGAGATTATGTGATGATGGGAAATAAAAGTCTAGGCCGATGAGGATTCTGCCGCATAATCTGGGACAAGCAAATTACCATGCTGGAGTCCTTCGCTTTTCCCGCAGGTGCCTATTGTCTCCAGCATATCTATCAGAATTGTTTGAATACTTGTATGTCGGAGGAAAATATATGTTCCCTTCATTCCAACCCACAAAGACACGCCCACCTCTCTGTTCTCTATGAAGCTGAGAATTGGGTAAAATCTTAGATTGACCAAATTCCGTTATGTGCATATAAAGAACACGATAAAAGGAATGCTTTATAGGAAATAGCAAGGCAACATGCCTGATCATTCTCCAGCAGTGCTCTCCAGTTTCGCATCTCGACGAGAGCCTTTGCAGATCGGTATGATAACGCAATCCTGTAATTCAAGTCGCCCAACCAAATAATTCTACTGCATTAAGATGGACAACGTAAGAAATTAAGAGAAACTGGCAAACGGTTTGAGAATTTGACTCACTTCTAGTGCTTTAACTGATAGGAACTCAATCAACTGGCTACTAAAAGAAGCAAGACCATGCTTAAAGATTTAGTCGAATCGATGATGCTGAGTCGACCTCGATATTCAGTAGCTAATTAGAGGCAAAGAGCCTTACTCATGCTCAAGAATTGTTTGAGGAGAATTTTCATCACCCGTGCCTTGTACTTGGGGAAACCTTGTTTTCCTGAGAATCTCCATGACATCAGAGTTTCTCCTCAGCTCATCCCCTTCCTTCTCTCCGGATGTTAGATGACTGCAGATGAAGCAAAAGCTCGTTTGGTGCACAGACATGCTAATCGAAATCGAACCCTGAGAAAATCCAGAGGAAAAGAATTTGTCACACTTCATGCTAGACCCTTGTCCTATGGCTTACAAATGAATGAATGTGTCAATGAGCAGAAAACACACCTTGTTTCCGAGATAACCCATCAATCCTCTTCCTACGCGCGAAACTTTCAAGTTGCAAACATAATCTCGAAGCTCGCTCCTCACCCATATTGTGAGGAATATTCCCACCATTTGCTTACTCGCAACCAAACAGTACCTAGATTGGACCATCTGATTCTCTCTATCCTCGTTGAAATTTGACCTGTTATAGGTGGTTGGTGAATAGTAACCTTGTCCCGGGGAATCACTTGGCCCGGTTTCATCATCAGAGGAGCACCATCTATAGTTGGGATCAAAATCACTCGGCCTGGGTTCGAACATCACCCGATCGCAAACGCTGAATCTTCGGTCAAGCCGGGGTTGCTGCGGCAACGACATCTCATGATCCATTCTCATGCTGTGACTCAAGGATTGGAAAGACCGACGGTGGAAGACGGATGAAGCCTTCTGTCTCGTGGACCCTTCGAAGTCAACGTCCAACTCGACGATAGGGTCAGGAATCGGCGAAGGCGTAAGGCAGACACTGCTGGTCCCAGGAAGGCTGTTCAAGGTCCTCCTTATGAGAGCTTGCCATTTCTTGGCCGGGCCATTGTCTTCTGTTCCCAGAACGTTACCGGCATTTAAAGGTACTATTTCTTGAAACCTGAAAGCCACAGGAGTGATGAGGATAGCACCACACATTCGGAAAATTCCACGACAACGATTGAATCCAAGAATGTACCCTAAGACATATATATCCGCAGGAGGCGAAGTATGGAGCCACTCGTCAAGGTTCAAATAGCTAGGAGGAGATTTCCCAGCCACATTCCATGTAGCTACAAAAATTCTGTCTTTCCATATTAGCACAATGTAGAAAGATTCATCTTTCACCTGGAAAAACTTAAACTGGAAAAATGAGACATACCGATAATTGAGCACATCAGTGACTTGCGAGGCATCAAGGTCAATCTTACCTCGCCGGGCTCGGTCGGAGTTTCTCTTGTTAGATCTCTCTGCCATCCCATGTGGGATTTATGAGAGATTAGTTAAAGTTTGAAGGGAAGCCATATCATCTCAAAAGAAAAAGCATTGACTGGGTTGCTAAATTTCGGTGTGGAATAAAGGTGAAGTGGTCCTCCATAAAGAAATTACAGAAGATGGTGATACAAGTGCACCTGTCTTGCTTTTCTTGATTTTGCATGCCTCTCTCCTCTCTGAATTGATGTCCCCTGGTTCTGCATCAACGCCTGAAAAAGGAAAACGATAGTCATTAAAGCTGCTCTCTCTCTCCCCCACCCACCCCTCCCCCCCTCTTCTGGCACTGTGCGTTTTGTGGCATAACTCCTAATGAATATTCATCAGAAACAACCAAAAAAAAGATGGTTCATTAGTTACAACTAATGGCCACAGATAAGTTACAGGCAAAAGAAAAGAGAGAGAGAGGAAACGGGAATAGAAACAAATGACAGATCTTGAGCTGCATATGGAAGGGAAAAAGAAGACCCCTCATTAGAACAGGACCAAGAAGAAGTAAGAGGAACAATAGGAACACTATTGATTGTAAAAAAGACAAAACCCAGAAAATAAAAGGGAAAAGGGAACAAAGAGATATGATGAGGGTCATCACCTCCATAAACGATGTCATCAGCTTGAAAGTCCACGGCTTTGCTTTTGATGTTGAACCATTTCTTCACCAATGACTTCGGCCATGAAAGCTTCGCCATTTACAGTCAGCATTAGCATATGATGATCAAGGAGATCATAGAGAGCGAGAGAGGGAGAGCCGCTGTATGATCATTTATCGTCTTGCCAAAAGGGTTACAGTGACTTCCCTCGTCGTCGAATAGCAAAGGCTCAAATTGACAAATTTGAAGCTTCAACACTAGGAAGAAGGTAGGAACAGGAATACAAAAACGAAGGGGGTCCGGGGTGACTGTGACTCGTGGGTGAGCTTTTTAATAGACCAAAAACAGAGCAAAAAAAAGAAGAGAGAGAGAGAGAGAGAGAGAGAGAGAGAGGAGATGTACTTCCCTCGATTTCAGGTGATGGGGAAATAATGCAACAATAAGGATTTTACATTGGAAATCTCAGCTTTTGGACATTTTCAACTTTCTGGGTTTAATGAAAGGAGCAAAGAAAAGAAAAGAAAGAACCCCACTTGGGTAATTTGGGCCTCGCTTTCCTTATTCAATGTTCACCGGTAGATGAAACGCTAGTTGAAACAGAAGTGACAAGAAGAACAAAGAAGGAGGAGGAGGAGGAGGAGGAGGGAGGGGTAACGAGAAAGGACGACAACTGATGCGTGGGAGTAAGAATACGAGATTCCGAGCGTGGAACAAGACAATGCGAGAGCGCGAGAGAGAGAGAGAGAGAGAGTTTCTTGCAACTAAAAACCTCGTTGAGTTGAGGTACAGAGGCAGGGCAAAGTATCGAATTTGAAGAGGAATAAAGTGCAGAGAGAGAGAGAGAGAGAGAGATTTCTTAGTTCGTTCATTTTCATTTTAATTTTAATTTTTGTGAAAGTACCCATCCAAGAAGTGGCCCAAGCTTGGGGACTTGGGAAGAGACAATGGTCTTTTTCCGGTCAAAAGAAAAGCTGTAGAGGGGGGCAAAATAAATTCCCAAATTTTTACTAATTTTGACATTCAAAATGGTTTGACTGCAGCTCAAAACAGGACATTATATTAACTACATAATTTGATAAAAATAGCATGTCTGCTTATTTAATGAATGTTTCAATGTAAGAGATAAGTAGATTCATAATGGAAGACGAAAGCAGATTCCTAATGTGTGATTCACTTTCAGTCTAGCAAAAAGATGCGGTGCCAATCATCTATCATAACCAATCAAATGAATAGGATCTCTCGAGTCAACTTTTTTATGTACTTTTCTTAATATTTTTGCTATCCAGGATTTGTCTTGCCATCTCTAACTAGATGAATGTTTTCTCTTCACTCTCTCTCTCTCTCTCTGTTTTTTTTTTTTTTTTTTTTTGCCCTTTGGTCGGCAAATCAAGTTGGGCTTGCTTCATTCACCATGGCAGATTTTCTATCTTGTTGCTTAAACCCCTCTTTGAGATTAGAGATGAGATTGCAAAGTTTAAGGCTTTTGATGTTACCTCCATTGGGAGAATGTTGGCTACGCTTGCAAATTCGCAGGGGAATGTTGAGGACAGTGTTCATGGAAATGTCCAAGAACTTTCTCGAGAGAATAGAATTTTTGGGGTTTGAGCTGTGAGTGGCTGAACCAGACCAGAGAAGTGGACATATCAGCTACATGTCTGTGCTTTGTGAGAGAGAGATTCAGAACTCCCAGTGGGTCTCTTTTCTAAATTCGCCTTCTATGTGTTTGTTTCTTTCTTTTATATAATAATTTAAAAAGGAACATTATCTGTTGCTTTCAAGCAGAACAAATTCCATGCATGCTATGAAATTTTGAGTCTGTTTTGACTCAATCTAGACATGTGTCCAAGAGAACCAAGACAGTGGTCCCCTTTCTTTTGGGTTCAATGCAACCTCCATTGAAGATTTTGCAACCAGCAGCATGAGAAAGTGCATGAATTGCTGGGGGGGAGTTTCTGTGCACAGGAAACTGCAAACCTTAATGGGAAAAGGTGCTCAAGCACATAGAAATAGGATCTTGTTAGGGCATTTAGAGTTCAACCCCACTGCAATCTTCTTGGGTTTTGGAGAAAGTAAGCATTTTTAATCTGATTTAACCCAATTAATGGATATTCATTAGCTTATGAGGCCAAAGCAATTTCTTGGATTTTGCTTCCAGGCTTGCTGTCCCAATTGACTAATATTAATCCACACATGCTGCATGTGGGAGACTGTGTCCGGTTCCCCCTAAACTAATTTTTCCCTCTCTCTTTTTTTTCACATTTCAAAGCTCCTGGCAACGAAGTAGATTACTGGTTTATAAGTCCAAGGATTAAGTTTGATTAATGGGAAGAGACAGCAAAGCAGTCCAAAGGAAGCCCTAATCTTCTATGTTGATACAGCAAGCTAATCACCACTCTTAAGAGTGAAAGCCTCCACAACTAGCATTTATAGCCCATTTGAACAGTCATTGTGCCAAATGTTATAGGTAGATCCATTTTTTTGCCATCTACATGTTATTAATCAAACAATAAGGTCAGAAATACACGTGGCTTGTCATTTTCTTTTCACTATAGCGAATATTAAACAATCTTCACATGTGTAGAGAGAGAGAGAGAGAGATTGTGCTCCTTTTGAATGAACTTCTTCTTCAATCATGGTGTTGACTCGTTTCCTTAGAAAGGGCAAGCATGCCACCGTTGTTAACTATCACCTTAAAATTGAAAGGGGCTTCTCATGGAATGCGTTCCTTTTGCATGAACCTCTTCTTCAATCATGGTGTTGTTTGTCTCCTGATTATTACTTGGGCTAGCAAACATGCCACCAATAATTGAAAGGGCAAACCTATCGCGGCTATTAACCTACTGCTTTAGGCTTGCAGAGGCACATACGCACCCAATTTGCAGTGATCATCCGATCATATGGGGTCCATAAGGAAGAACTTTTTATTTGGACGTAAGATCGCTCGTCCCACAAATAACCACTGTTGATCTTATAGATCTCACGACAGCCCATTTATGTGCAGGACCCCTTTTCAAAAACGCCTAGTTTTTTTTTTTTGGTCTACAAGCAAGAAATTGGATGGTCTTACAGCAGCCCAACTATTGCGTGGCCACATGAATCTTCCATCGCATTTCACCATACGTTAGAATCAATATATGAGCCTAATGCTTCTCTTCAGACCAAGCAACTTTATCCTCCTTTCTTAGGACGTCACACGTAGAACCCCTGATTCATGTCGGGGAAAAAAATGGAAAAAGGGGATAATTGCCGAATCATATAGGAAATTCATGCTCCGAATCTCATGTCGATCACAAGATTTCCAAAACGTTCACGTTACACTTTCTTCAAGTTTTCTTTTCCAGAGAAAGGAATTTTAATCTCGAATGGTACCGGAAGAAGGTCACGCCGCCGCGTGGGAATGACGACGACCGCTGTTCATTATAATTCGGATGGTTGGACTTGTCCGAATCTTCCGAGGGTCGTGTCTATTCCATTTGTGGCTGGTTTTCTCTCCTTCGGTTTTCAAACGTAGGAATGTGAAGTGTGAACAGTGGAATTCAAGTTTTAACGGCTCGAGTTTCGTTCATAACATGACAGCATGCGTAACCAAAGTCCAGGGCCAGCAGACGGACACGATCAAAAAGAGTCGGTTTTGACGTTGGCTTGTGACTTGGTCAGTCCCCTTTGTCTTAGAAGAGCTTCCCTTCGCTCTTTGAATCATCGTTGTCATGTACACACTTATTGGACGAAAGCCCATCCAAACAGCGCAGGGCGACCGATAACCCTTGCCACCACAATTAAAAAAAAGGAAAGAAAAATAAAATAATAAAATAATAATACTAAAAACCCAATATTCACTTAGGTCTATTTGATGGAAAGACATTCATATGATTGATTTTAGTCCGATTTGATTTTAGTCCGATGTGACACCTAAGTGAAACGGAAAAATATTATGGCACCAAAATAAGTATCGTAGGAAATTTATGGCACTCCCATTGTTCTTACAAAAGATCACGATTATCTCTTAAGGGCCTCAAAATCTTACAAAATTTGGCGAGTGATAATAAAATTACAAGTCGCCTAAACAGTAGGTGGGTCGGGCCGTATTATTGATGTAAACGGGTTATTTCCTTGCTCAAGCCCAAGCCCACCTATGACATAAAACATTTCTAATCTCTTTCTCATAAAATGATCGAAGCTAACTGGATGGGTCTTACTAGCGAAAGGAAGTATATGCTTGTCCAAACTTTTGGGACTCAGCAAAAAGTGACATAAACTTTTATTAGGGGGGCTCACTCATATGTCATATTCTTTTTTTGCTCACTTAAATAGTGCAAATTTAAAAAATCGATCACATAAGTGCCATTAATGATTTGTCTAGCCGAAAAACATGAGGTGAATAATTTTTTTTTCAATTTTTTATATTTTATTTGTATTTTTTATGTACCGGTGAGGGCCACCAGAGACCACGTTAGCTGACGGTGAGACGACCAAATAATAAGAAAGTAATAGTAAAAATTCGCTTGAGTCTTTTTGTTTGTTTTTAGAAATTTCACATTGGGTGAAAAATTCAGTAAAAAAAATCATGTAGGTTGATCCGTCGGAAATGACGTTCAAACCATCAATTTTTATTCCTATATATAACTTAAGCAAATGAAAAAAAAATATATCATAATACTCAAATGAGCGTCATACGAAATCCGTGGCATTTTTGTTATTCTTATCCCTAAGTTTTTGCTCAATTTATATTGGGAGTCACATCATCCGATTTATTTGAAAGATGTACATACATTAAATAGCAGCCAGTTCGTACAACATATTTTGAAATCAATAGAATATTGTATCCATCTACGGTAATAAGTGATGATATGATCACAATTTTGTTAAATAAGCGATTATTCACGGGTGACACGTGGCATAATGATTGACTGATGATAAGATTTGCAAATAGTTAAAAACTAAAGTATTTTAACCGATGATGACAAGGCAAAAATTGTTGGGAGATCAAAACGACGAGTCGCGCAAGTCGACAGATAAACAAGCCACGCCATCGTTCTTCGTCTCAGCCCTTGGTGCTCCCGAAGCCCTAACCCAATCGTGGCTTGGGATCGTGTATCGTCACCGACAAACCCTAATTCGGTAAATTCGATTTTCCTCAGATTCTTACTCCTTTCGAAACTGCAATTTCTCTGTGCCCTTTAGACTTCGCCTCTCGATTACGTGCTTGACTGCAAAGCATTAGCTCTCTTCTGGTTTAATCGCTCCTTTTTTTTTTTCCTTTTTTGGCGATCATTTCTGTTGGATTTTATTTTTCTCAGATGATGCTTGTGATTCTGACACAACCTTCCTGAATATTGAGAAAAAGATTGAGTCTTTCCTGCAATATCGGCAGTGTGTGTAGTGAATGAAGTAGTAGTAGAGCAAAAGAGTCTGTCCTTTTAATTCCTTGTTTTCAAATTTCTTATCAGCTGTCACGAATTTCTTGGAAGAAGAAAGGAAATCAAGTCTCTGTTACTCATATTATGAATCCTAGTACTGATGGGGGCCGTTGATGATGGATGGTTACTGAATGTCAAATTGCTGAATTACTTGTCAAGAAGTTCCGCTGATCATCCTTACCAAAAAAAAAAAAAAGGTTCTGCTGATCATGTTTCGGAATGTCATCATTTGTGTTTTGGTGATTGTAAATGAATTGTAGTTATATATTAGACCAGAAATGGCTTAGATGTTACATATTAGTCGGTTTATAGTTTGTATTCAAAATGATAGGGGCGGTAAAAATTAGATTTTATTGAATATGGTATACTTGGTTGGACTTATGTGCTCCTTCACTTTATTTGACATTTGATTTTTGCCACGTGGTTCTCTTACCTTTCCGTTGTTCTTCAGAGCTCAAATATGAAAAGGGCAATGCCCTGGAGTGATGAGGAAAGCTCATCTGAAGAATCATCGTCGCATTCGGATAATGAATCTGATGGTGGTGTTGGGAAGACGAAAGAAAAGACTAAATCTAGGAGTGAGCAATCTTCCAAAGGTGCTACTTTTATGTTTCCTTTGCTGTTTATATATGTTACTCTAGTTAGTATGATAGGTTCACATTTAGTAGCTCACATAAGGTGACAAGATGTATCAGTGTGTTAACTACATGCCTTTAGTTCGTGTTTGTGCCTCACATCTATAACATATAAGCGTCCTTTACTCCAAATCCATCTTATGGTAAAGTATCTAATTTTGCAGTAAGTGCATTTTTCTGTCATGAATCACTTTATCTTGTGCATGTGATGGCATTGGCTTCTCTCCAACTCTTTTGACCCTCTTAACCAGATATGTTCACCTCAATCAACCAGTTAAGTGTATACCGGGGGGAAATACAAAAGTTACATTATCATGTCATGCATGTGCTTTTGCCTATGGATTGTGATGATATAGCCTTTCCAGAGATATATATAGAAACCGTTTGGTTAGTGGTGAATACAGTTCATCTGCATATGGAAACAGATTGATAAAGTAATTTTGTCGTTAATTTGCACCATCATTGTATTGTGGGTCCTATCGATTGTGGATCTTACGCCATTTGTGGCTTGTCCAATTTCTATCAACTTTTTTCTCCCCCCAGTTCAAAAGTGTCAACTTCCACCAGAAAGTTTAACAGTGATTTAGATGCATAGATTCAGGGAAATCTGGAAAGCAGAAGAGTGGTGGAATGAGTTTTGAAGCTTTGAAGCAACACGGTTTCCAGGGCGGGTTATCGGTCTTAGGAGTGCCCCCTCCAAGAAACGAGGATGACCAGAAAGACTGGTCGTGGTCCACTGGGAGGGAAGATCGTAAGACCGAGGATGCCAATGAATCATACAAAGAGCGGCAAAGAACAAGAGCTGCGCTAGCATCTGCAGAGCAATTGGCGGATGTTCAAACCCGCAAAGAGAAAATGAATCTTTCTTTCTCGCAGAAGGAAAAGAGGAAGAGAGAGCTTGGTCAGGCCAGCAGAGGGAAGAATTATGTCGAAGAAGAGAAGAGGCTATTGAGAGAGAGTGGTATTTACTCTGGCTTTGATTCATGAACTTTGATCTCATTCCGAAAGGATGTAAATTTGAGATGTGGATTTGCTAATCAACTTATAATTGTTGGCCTGTACTTCATGTCGAATGTTATCTGAAATGTAACAGAAGAAAGCGCACTCATTTATATGGTGTAGTGGTCAACCATTGTGGTCCTCGCTTTGCCGTTGAGGTGGTATGAGTGAGCATTACCAATAAGAAGTATAACGCTGCCATTTCTGAGATTAATGGTTGTAGGCTTGTGTGCGACAAAGATGTGTTCTGCGTTGCCAAATATGATATGTTCTGCCCTAAAGCTGGATCTCTGTTCATGTAAAATGAAAAATTGTTCTATAACGTTTCGCTCGGGGTGTAAAATTATTCCATGACTTGCCTTTTCACGATGCATGGCAGCAACACTCGAGTAAAAATGATTACCACAAGCAATTGCACAACAATGAAATGCACCGTCTCAAAATAATAGAGGGCCATGCACCATCCTGGGGATGGATCTTATACAGTGTATATCGACCGCAGAGAATGCAGCATTCGTAAGAATTGATTGAGCTGAAAGTTCAATTGCTTATCTTATAAAAAAAAAGAAAAACAGGAGAACGACAGGAGAACGACTACGAAACAATCGTGTCACTGGACGCCAAGAAGCAACCCCCAATCAAGTGTAGTAAAACACCTTTCTCCATTGTAACTGGGTAGGGGAAAAAAATAAGTCAATTGATCTTTTGTTGTCTCGACAGACGGATGAAAAAATGTTTACAACAACAAGAGGCGGAAGAAGTCATTTGAGGCTGTCTTTCGATCATGGAGCAGTTCAGAAGGTCAAAATAGGGGGATTCACAAAAATTGAATCAGTAAAGAGTTGCCATACATGGCTCGCCCCCCTTGCATAACCTATGCACCTTATACATCTTGTACTAGGTACTAGCTTTTATAGTTGACAAATCTATGATAATTTAAGGGGAAAAAGAAATGAAAAACGGAAAATGGAAAAAGAACCAGCAAAGCCACTATCTTCTGCTGGCGGTCGCTTTGCCTTTACTTAGATCGGCAAGCTGCTCAACAAGCTTCCTCTCTTCACCGCTCAATCTTTTCGGGATTTCCACTTGCACCCGGACCAACTGATCGCCTCTCATGTTGCTTTTGTTTAAGTAAGGAACTCCCTTCTTTGCCATCACAAGAGTCGTATTCGGCTGCGTCCCGGCAGGGATCTTTAAATCAACCATGCCATCCACGGTTGGTACCTTGATCGTGGTCCCTAAGATAGCATCGATGTATGATACCTTGCAGGTATACAAGATGTTTGTGTCATCACGCTTGAGGACTGGGTCCGGAATCACGTCGATCACAACAAAGAGGTCACCAGGTGACCCACCTCGCCTTCCTGAATTACCTTCTGATCGAACCCTCAGGCGACTACCTGAGTCCACCCCAGCAGGTACCTTCAGACTAATCCTTTTTGTCCTCCGAACCCGACCATCACCCGAACACGTGTTGCAAGGGGTAGATATCTCGCCCGTACCACCGCAGGACGAACATGTCATTACTTGCTGGAAGACACCCAATGGAGTCCTGGCCGACGACACAACTTGGCCTTGACCACCACATGTGGTGCATTTGGATGGAGTGGTGCCCGGTTTTGCACCGGAGCCATTGCAAGTGCTGCAACTCTCAAGGCGGGTTATTTCTATCTCTTTTTCAACACCAAAGACAGCTTCCTTAAAATTCAAAATGAGATTGTAATATTCATCCTGGCCATCAACAGGTCTGTTCCTGGAACCTCTGCCTCCCATGCCCATCCCGCCCATCCCGCCCATGCCCATGCCCTCAAAGATAGAATCAAATATATCCATAGGATTGGTGAAATCCTGGCAGCAACAAATGACAATTGCAATATAACATTGCAAAGATTGAAGCGAAAACAGGACAATTTAATGAATCTCCACGAGCTTCAATCATGAGCAGAAACTAACTTACCCCCATTCCCATGCCAGCACCTTTAACTCCAGCTTCTCCATACTTATCATAGAGAGACCGTTTCTCATCATCTGACAAAACCTGAATAAAGATCACCTGCTCTGTTACAATTGCCAGCAAAATTGCCGCAAAATTTGCAAATAAAGCACAATCGCCAAACGAGAATTTGCCAAAAAATAGGTGAAATATACTGTATACATGACAAGAAGTCGAATGCCCCAATGAGGAGCGATAGTCTCAAACAGAAGGCAAAAGGAATATAAATGCCAACCCAACAATATAAGCAACTGAGGTTTCCGAAAATGGTTCTCCAAAGAGAGAATTTTCATATTATACCCCCAAAGAAGTTACGCAGGATACATGTCTTGGAGATTGGGTAAATAGTTCCCACTACGGTTAGCAGAAAACTCTCTTTGGATATGAATTTTGCGTTAGTATAGGTGTTCTGTACACATGCCAAAGTCTGTTTTATCTGAGGGCTTTCTAGAACGTAACATGGGGCTATCCCTCCGTGCCCATCAGTGAATTTCTACTGATCCCAAAAGGATTTTGAAACAAAATGAGTTTATTCACCTCGTAAGCATTGCTAATATCCTTGAACTTCTGTTCTGCACCCGGCTCTCTGCACCAATAGATGTAGTATCAGAATAATCGATACAGCTAGGCAGAAAACAAGAGAAGTAAAAGATATTTGGAATCCAATGCATATTCACCGTCTCACTCCGGGGAACGAGGACCTCAAAGGACTTGAAAGAACAAGATCAAGGCCCGTAATCTAAAGCTAGCACCTAGAATTATATTATGGGTCTCAAATTCAATTCATGATGTGCCCGTGCATCCTGTGAATTAAATTATTGTCGGTCTACCTCAAAAATAGAAATAGGAAAAGTAAGGACATGCATACGGAAAAAAAAAAGAGATTGAGAATGTCTGCTTTTGGTAGTATTACCTTTAAAACTGTTCGTTTCTGGGAAACTAACACCAATAGATACCTGATTAGACGATAATTTTAAATATGGGAGGATGACTGAGTTGGAGGTACGTATTCAACCAGTCCCCAACACATTACAAAGGTAAATGATTAATGTAACTAATCTTTTTCCATAATTTCTTTGTGGTTGTATGGAGTGCGTATGTACACGTGTGCTACAGAAAGAGAGAGCACAGTCAAAGTCAGTTAAAGCATGAGAAGTCCCTGCTGTTGCAGAATATTTAGTGCAACTTTTAGCGAATAAACAAAAGACCGCAAGAAACTCCCAAGTATGGAACTATCATGCAGTCAACGTTTCCACGGTAGACAATAGGTAACATCAAGCCCCCTCATTCAAAAAGATTCTTCATCCCAACAAAAAGTTACAAAACAATATATGGCGTGGACGGAAGAATCAAAAGAATTGGGATAAGCATAAAAGGGAAATTGAAAAACCAACTCACTTGTTCACATCTGGATGATAATTCCGAGCAAGTTTCCGGTATGCTGCAGTGCAATGACACAAAAGGAAAGAAGGATTTAGCTTAATCCATCTTCAGAAAGCAAGTTCAATTCAACCAAAGAACCCTCCATCATGTTTCAGAAGGCATGAGAGAACCGATAAATGCCCGTGAGAGAGAGAGAGAGAGAGATTTTGCACCAAGTTTTCATAATTTCGTCGTTTATGCTTTCATCCATTATGTATTCTAAACCCAATAGCTGTATCGTTCTAGCAAGAGGGAAAAAAAATAGCCGTTTCCAAAGTAGGAGCCCCAATTTAGTCATTAGTCTCCTGATTTACACAAAGTCAATTCTTAAGAACCAAACTTTCTTACAAGTAGGAGTTATAGTGAAGTTGCCATTCAAATGAATATATCATAAGACCTGAGGCATATCTCAGGATGACTCACCATACAAACCCTTATACTTTCACATCCGAATCTTGCGTAGACAGGGCTCATGGCTCACAAAACTCAAGAATTTTAACGCATTAAAAATGTCAAAAGAGTACGTTGCTGGCGTGATCAGAGAAATTTGTTGCTCAAATGCTGAAATTCTAAGACCCGACAACAAAGGGAATAGTTATTGCTGTACTCATCTACAAAGGCATTAAACTCAAGAGTCGCGTTGTGGATATGACATCCCAAGATTAATTCACTCAAAATATTTTCCACTTTGGCATGTCCCACACTGACATGGCTTTGACCTTTCGTGTACTAGTAAAAATCCAAGCATGTGGATTGCAATTTGTAGCAACGAACACGGCAAAAATGGAGAAACACTATGGCTTGAAAGCAAAGTGTGCCCAAAAAGAAGAGATTTCAGTCTCATTAGTCAATTTACAGAGAAAATACAATGGAATGGCATGCAAGTTAGAAATTAAGTGGATTGCATGAGAAAGGATGGTTCATATGGGGCATGATGAATCATAGATTTGGCTCAATCTTAAGGATAGAATAGTATGTTGTTCTAAGGTCGAACATTTGCCATTCAAAATGTAAGTTTAGTTAAAGTAAGGATACTTTGGTGGATGTGGGCATCCGAAGGAAACACACTTCAAAATGACTTGGAGTGGACTCGGTATAGGTTTGATCGAGTGGAACTACTTAAGAGTGATTTGAGAATGTAAAAAAGTATCGAAAAATAACCTGTGACAACTGTGACTGTTAGGTCAAATAAAAATTCAAATAGAGAATTTCCCCAAGAGGTGCACAGAAAAACCACAAAGCCTAGGGAGCTTACACACCTTTTGGAGAAAGTGTTACTTTTAAGATTGCACAACGTGAGAAAGTCATCGTCACCAACCATATTTAGTGGAAAAGTCTTTGGTGGTTGGTAGAAAGGTTTAAACCATGCTTAACAAAGAAGAAGTGAAAATAGTTGATCTAGGACAATCTGATCAAATTGAACAAGATCTGGAGATACTGAGTGATGTTTTTCAAGTTACAACCATATGAGAAAGTCACTGTCACCAACCACATTTAGTGGAAAATTCTATGGTGGTTGTTATAAAGGTTTAACCTTGCTTAACAAAGGAATAAGTGAAAATAGTTTATCAGAAAAAATCTGATCAAATTGAATCACCTCCGGAGATACTGTTTTTGGGCTATGACACAGTAACCTCGGATTTAAGCAGGCAAATGGACTTCAAAGTGTTCGTGTAAGGAATATAAATCAAACTGGTATCTAACAACAAAATACAGAGAAATATGCCAGACCAAGATACGTTTTGTCACATAATCAGCTGGCAAAGAATGTCTCATAACAACCCAAAATCGGCCTTGCATAATACAGAGGCTGACAAGACCATGTACTCATCATGCATAACTGAGGAGATAAAAAAATGCTGAACTTAAAAATAAGCAGAAGAAATGACAATTTATAGAACCAACAAAGCAACTGACTGGGAATTGCATTATTGCACAAATTTGATTCCCTTCCTGGAGGGATGAAATTATTCTAGAGCTTCAATATCATATACCATCTCTTGTTTGATTTAGAAATCAATATCCCATCAATCCATGTAGGCAATGCACCTTAACTCTATGCAGAAACCAAAATTACAAGGTATATAACGAAGGAATTGCATAAAGGAAACTCCAAGGAACGGGTCATGGTCCCATTCTTTAAACTCTATCTTTTCCATCTCCTCGTTCAAACTCAAAAGGATGCTTCGGAAGTAACATGTGTTTTACTGTCAGAAAGTAAAATCACTTAAAGGACGTCCAAACCAACATATTCATTTCATGTTTTGTTTTTGGGGGTTCCGTAATTAGTATCTTTTTCTCAATAGAAAGCACCGACAACTTTCCGATGTACAAAAGAATTGACCTGATCAACTAAAAAAAAGTTACCAATTGTTTCAGTGGGCAGAAACCAAGCTCCTACGCTCTCTAAGATTTAAAGCACAATTTTCCAAAAAATCAGCATATTAGCTGTGCTCCCTAAACACGTGATATATGAATTGTCGCATAGTTATCTACAGTTTGACAAATTTTCCTCACCAGGTTATTTACAAGAGTAGTGCTGTTATGTCTTGGACAAATCACATGAAGAAGATATATCATGAAGATGAAGAAGATTAAAAGAGGAAAAAAGAAGAGCTACAATGCAGAGGATCCAAATTTAAAGAAGAAGATTCACTAGAAAAGTTAGAACCCAAGTTGAAAGCCATGAGAGGGAAGAAGAATGAAAGATGTGCACATACCACTTTTGATTTCGGATTTGCTGGCATTTCTTGACACGCCAAGAACAGAATAATAGTCCTGAAATTGTGAAAAAAGAAGGTGAGATGTTAGTTCCTTTGCACCAATGCTAGCAATAGAATTTACGGAAGAAAGCATACTAGCGCTAGCTTAAAGTAAATGACAGTGAAGCAAAACAGGATTTGTATGGTTAACTAACAGTATCAGCTCTAACTACTAATCTTGCTCTGCGCTGATGAGGCGACCGTTGACATGACCCCACGTAAAAGGAAAACGGCAATGTGCCTCGAGAGAACAAGCTCGAAGACTGAGCCGCCAGTTGCCGCACATCACTAGTAATCCTGCCAAAAATACATAATAAATTCCAAAATACCACATGACAAATGAGTGCTTATCAAACCAATGCTCACCCAAATTGCGATGAAGACGCCCTATTCGCGGAGTAAGACCTGAGCACGAGCTGAGGACGAATACCCCATTGAGCGAAGCATGTATTTCCAGAAGGTATAACAGCCATCCAATATACTCCAGGAACTTACAGAACTTGAATTTGTAGCACTTCCAGGTACCCTCCTACGATCTGGACCACAATACCATCAGTATCCGCTCTACACCCACTCACACTCCACCAATTCGCAAAAACTAGACGGGTAGTGCTTGGTGAGTAGATTAAAACGGGTAAAGTAAATTGACGTAGAAGCCAAAAAGGCCGAGTCCTGTGACATTTCCACGACAGATATAACGATTGCAGCACCAAAACCTCTTTTTTCCCCCATTCAATTACAGACCTTTCGACCCAAAAAAAAAAATGTTTACAGACCGGGAGTGACCTTAAAGAAGAATTTAAAACATCAAAGTTTGAAGCTTTGTGATTGAATGGCGTGCAGGAACGGTCGTGAAGCATATCTACGTTTGTGTTGAGCGACTTATAAATCGAAAACACGAATACTAGGCGAACCAAACAACAACCACGTCAATCGACACTTAACCAAATGGCTCTCGAGACTAAATAGCACAGAGAGAGAGAGAGAGAGAGAGGGGAATGCCTCGTCGTCGTCGTCGTCGTCGTCTTCGCCGGAGCCGAAGATTGGCGGCCGACGGCTTAGAGGCTTTGTGGGGCGGTGGGGTTCGGCTTCGGCTTTGGTTCGTTCGAGGTAGAAGCACGACACGACGAAACGATTACGGGCTAATGGTGAACCTGATCTAGAGATTTCTTTTTTTCCTTTTTCCTTTTCTTTTTAATTGTCCGCAAACTTTGCAAACAAGCCCCTCTACTTAATTGATTTTGCGATGGCAACCAGAACTCTTTGGGGAGCGACCTTCTTTCGTAACAACAATGGTGAAATTTTTTACAAACAAAAAATTGGAGATAAATTGTTGAGAAAGGATGGCAATCAATATTGGAAGTTCCTCTCCGACCAAATATATATATATAGGAAGTTCCTCGCGCGTATAATAACGTTTTTGTTTCAGCACATAGTTTTTTAATAAAAATATTTTTTTGTGTTTCTATTTTTTGCTATAATTTCTTATAACAAAAAAGCGTTTGGTAGTTAAAAAAAATCACAACGGCGGCGATCGGTGATTGGTGGCAGTGGCCGGCGGGTGATGACCGCATCGGCGATTGTGGGTAATGCTTACAAAAGTGTTTCACAATCCGTAGCAATTTTTTTTTATTTATTCAAAAATGATCTCTCGCAAGAACATTTATAGAACAGAAACGCTCTCTTTAGAGCGTTTCCATACGCACCCTAAATATCTAATTATAATCTATAGTTTAAGAATATCTGTAAATACGTGAATGAAAGTTGGTAATGTAGAAAAGATCAAATAAAAGTTTTTAAGCAAAGGTTGATAGCCTGAGTCTAATTAGTAATTTAGTCGGAGAAAAGCTGGCAAAGCATTCAAATTGAGGTTGGTAAATCGACAATTTTTGAACATTGGTAAATTACACGAATAGAAGTTTTCGAGCTATTGCTAAACTTGGTAGAATCGCTTGTTATCAAGTAATTACTGGTAAGTCATTCAAGTAAGATTTGGTAACCCGAAATTACATGATGACTTAATCGGAGTCAAATATGATAGGGCATTCTAATTACGATTTATAATTTCAACAAATAAAATAAAGATGGGGCTTTTATTAATTGAGTCGATTAACTTCAATAAATGGAAAATCACTCCGATGCGAAATTTTTAATGCAGATTTATTTGATCACTAAATCAGAGAAAAGTCAGTCGCTTAAATAAAGGCCGATAAATGTGTATAATAGCCGGCTAGGTCCTAAGCAGAAGTGGGTAGAATTTGAAATAGGGAGCAACTATCGAGTGTTGGCAAATTGAGCCGTAAATTGCTAAATAGTTACCAAACAAACGGCTCGTCGTCGGTCTCATTTTTTTAATTTTTTTATTTATCGATGCATCAACGACCTTACTCCTCTAGGAGGGCCCCTTTCACACACTCCTCCTACACAGGCTCTTGGGTGTCAACAGCCCAATTGGCCAACCAATCCACCACGTTTTGTGGGCCAAAATCAGGAAGGTTCACTCCAGTGGGCTTGTTCTTGGGCTTGTTCTTGGGCTTGGACAGAGAAGAGATGGGCTTTGAGTGCCGTACTCGTCCAGACACATGAAGCATGAGAATTTGATCTTTTTCATGATGTCCCATTGTCCGTAGTCACGCATCATTTCTAATTTATTTTCATTTATGGGGTAACGTAATTCCCAGAGCAATAATTACGTGGCACCTACTATTGCGAGCAGCATAAGCCAAGCAAAAAAAATCAATGGGTGGGGTCGTAGATGTAAACCGAAAAGGAGACGTTATCGAATCGATTTAACGAACTACTCTCCAACCGGATTTATACTCGGTTTTAAATTATTAATTCCCTTTTTTTTTTTTTTTTGGTTTGGGGGTTGGGGGGGGGGGGGGGGGGGGGGGGGGGGGGGGGGGGTGGGGTTGTTTGGGTTGGGGGGATTAGGCTTTCTCGGTACAAATGTGATAGCGCGCTTGGACTCGACTTAGCATTAATGACGAGGAAGCGCATTCGAAGTTGGTAAATTTCGAGCCTCAAGCTCTGTTTGTTTCTTGCGAAAAAATTAGAAAATATTTTTTTTATAAATGATAAATTTTGCATCGCTCGCAAGAACGATAGATATTTTCATCATTTAGACACAAATCGTTATCGACAATAAAAATATTTTGTATCGTCTAATTATTTCAAACAATAAAAAGATCACTTTTGGAAAAATATTTGTTCTAAAAGTATTGATTTTTTATCCGAGTGAAGGTCATAAATGTATGTGTTAATACCGCAAAAAAATCAAAATTGATGCACCAGTGATAAATTTACATAAAATTATTTTTTTTTACTATCAAAAATTTTAAATTGATACCCTTGTGACAAATTTACCCAATTTTTTTTCCAATCAAAAATCCTATACTGGTACAATTGTGACAAATTTACCCAAAATTATTTTTTTACAATAAAAAATCTCAAATTTATACACATGTGACAAATTTATCATCTGTTAATTTCCGTTAAATTTAGTTAATACCACAAAAATTTTAAATTGGCGCATTACTAGCAAATGTAAGGTAACGTGTACACTCGACAATTGTCACGTGTCATCCAATTAAACAATTTGAGGGTAAAATTTAAAGAAAACTAACGAATGGTGAATTTGTCATAATTGTATCAGTTTCAGGTAAATTTACCACATGTATATCAATTTTAGATTTTTCATGATCAAAAAAATAATTTATAATAAAATTATCACATGTAAATTAATTTGAATTTTTTTTTTAATTAACCTAGTCGTAGTTGGTGTGGTCCGCATGTGAAGTCTTTTTCGATAATTCACAAAATGTAGTGACGTGGCACAATGACATCCATCTATTTATTTCACCAGATCTGGATGCATCTGTTTTTTTTTTTACCGCTTTTTCATTTTTAACATTTTTTTTTCCGTCAATTGTCATGATTGATTTGATTTAACCTTTTCTTTTTCCTGTCAATTGTCTTGATTGATTTGTGCGTTTGCCCCACCAAATGAAAGAAAAATCCAAAAAGATTAGCTTACCCTCTCTCCAATAATCCAAAAAAAAAAAAAGGGGCCTTTTTCATGACCATAAGTCCAATTCACAATGCCGCCTACATACATAGACTTTTTAAACTATAGGACACGGCATTTGATATGTGATCTTTTTATAATCTCGTGCATTACCTTTTTCCCCACCCATTGTGACTTAGTACTGCCACTGTTCATCTACCGACCCGCATGATTGCTTTGAATGTAAGAATTCACGTGATCTTTGCATGGAAAAAAGATCGTCTAACCTTTTTTTAAAAGGTTGGCCCTAATCTTGCAATTTAGACTGTTCGTATTATGAATGAATGTCTCATATTATAATTAACAAAAATATATATAAGAATTCAAAAGATTGTCCCCTAAAAATAGAAGATCTGGGTCGTCCGTCCAAAAATGGACAGCCCGGATTGCAAGGTTAGGTGCCTAAACTTTTTAGGGAAGTTTAGAAGATTCGGATCTACCATGTACGTAGAGTAAAATAACAAAAAAAAATACTAAACATATTGTAATTGTGTCAATTCAATCTTTTTTTTTTGTCAATTCGATCGGTCCAGCTAAATTTTGCCGGCCATCGCCATGAGCTAGGGGGCACACTTCACCTGAGTCCGACCTCATAGGCCATAGCCTCTTGCCTGACCAGTCGGAGGAAGAAGAATATAGAAGGGAAAAAAAGAGAAAGGAAATTAAAATTAAAAATCCCAAAAAAAAATATTACGTCGTCGAATAGCTGGCATTCGTGTTAGCGTCAGCCAATATTGGCCTGATATATTGAATTGACACAATTACGAAAGGTTTATGACTAAGTCCACAGAAGAAGAAAAAATAAGATTGAATTGATACAATTTATATAAGTTTATGGTTTTTTTTATAATTTTCCTATATATATATATATATCACTGCAAGTTTGAAATTTTCGTCGGGCAATTTTTAATATGGTGCCGGAATTTGATTTTGCCCCAATTTTTTTTTTTTTAGGTAAATAGTAAATTTAGAGTGGCTGGTTAGCATTAGAGGTAACATCAATACTGAAAAGCTAGTAAAAGGGCTGCAAAAGCAAATTTTCGATTGCTTTTTTGAAAACAACCTTTTTTAATTCACCTGGAGGTAACAATCATTGCTAAAAGATTGTGTCCACGTGAAATGGAGCTGTTCATGAGGTACTATTAATTAGATTTTGAATAGAATTTGGCTCAACTTTGATGATACGTCGGATATGATGCATGCGTGGATGCCTTCGTGGAACTTTTGCTTGGGGAATTTTTAAATTTTATGAAGCCGATTTTTATTATAATTTACTGATTTTTTTAGCTTATTATACTCTAATTCGCGGGTGTCAAACCTTGCACCTGTGATATTAGCGTCTTTGCTCTCAATTCATTTATCAGTAGCGCCGCATGCCTATTGGGGTTTTGCTAATTTGAAAGTATGTAATTTTGTTGATGGGCGAGAACTGTGAGACAATAATGAATAGATATGATTTTCAAAAATTAGGTAAGGAGCAAAATTCATTATTAGGAGCCACATGCATCGATTATAACAGTTTATAAGGTAGGACACATCGCTTTTCAGACGCCAAACCAGAGTCATTATTGGAATGGACCCCTTATCATGAACACGCCCTCTTGCTCTCTTTTTTTGGTGATCTCTAATTTTTTTTTTCTATTTCCCCCTGTACTTTTACTATTTAATTTAAATAAATGGACACAATTTATGAATTTTGGTCGATGTTGGTGGCCTTTTGTGATCAAGATCCCTAGGAAAACCTCATTATAAGGAGCAACGAAGCATGTAAGGAAGAAGAGCATCCTCGAAAAATCTCATAAGGTGGTTAAATCCTTATCTAGATTACATAAATGATTTTACTATTGCAAATGGCGATATTAAAAAAAGAAGAAGATATATGTGTGAACTTATTGCGCGACTTGTTGACGGTCATTTACTCCGACGGCATCTAGAGCTCCTCGAACAATATGGTATCTCACACCAGATAAATCCTTAAAATTTCCCTGTCTTGCTAAGAGGGATTCACCGAAAAAGATCATTCTCCTTCCCCTCTTTTTCGGAAGGAAAGGAAGATCCAGACAAAATCGACGAAAAGTAAAAGATCCGAGTGAATGGAAGAGACTATGAAACTTTGATGTTCCATTGGTTTTGGACATTTACTGTGCAGCTTAGGTAAAAAGAAGAGATAATTTTATTATCGGAAACTATCTTAAAAATCCTATCCCGACATATATTTTGCATCTTTTATATTCGAAATTTATATTATTATGCGTGTCGCTATTTTTTCTCGTGGAAATTGAGCGTGACTTTGAAGAAGCAGTGTTTTTTTTTTAAACGGAGAAGAAGAAGCAGGTTATGCCCGTGCAAAATATTTTAAAAATTACAGGGACCCAAGTAGATAGAAACTTGAGATCGAGTTGGGTATTTGTGATTTATACAAAGAGGAAGGGCAAAAATGGATAAATACATAAATAAATAAATTATGCGGTACACGTGGTCGCGATTGAGCGGCGGAATGACTAAGCTCTGGCGACGAATCGGAGACCGTCCTCGTCACATCCACCGCCCATTAGCCCCAATTTCCCTCTTTTAATAAAAGCAGTGACACCGTGGCACATATATCAACCCTCGACAATATGAGATTCCCCTGGTGCAATTACGACTTTACCCTTCCACGTTCCCCCCCCCCCCCCCCCTCGTCTTTTTTTTTTGGGGTCCCCATTATAAATCTTTTGGATGAAATCATGTATTCACCCTTTTCAGGCAGGGCCAGATAAATTGAGGTCCCAAATTTGTATTCTTAGTCGACATCTCTAAGCATATTTCCAATGACTATTTTATTGTTTGGTCGAATATTTTCAATGACTTGGTTAAGAGAATATGCTCGGAGAATGAATGAAATTAAAGAACGTTTTCTAGGCCAAATCAAGAAATTCGGGGAGCAAGAAAGCCTGATAATAACTTGAAGGGAGTTCTCGCAAAAGATGTACATTTTCTTGATAGATAAAGATCACATTCATAATCCGAACAAGTACCCAAATTCAGCATGGAGAAAATATTATATTTGTGCATGTGCATACCCACTCGTCTTGGCAACGGTCGAATTAAATAGCACATATAAAGTCATGTATAAGGATCCTATCCATTCCACGCAGGTCAAATTATCAAACAGAGTCCATCATTCATTACTAGAGACAACATAGCAGAAACTAATCTGTTAAGGCTCTGCTTATTTCACAACAAATGAATAATTCGAAAAATAATTTCCTTGAAAAGATCGCTCGTATCGCTCAATATAATTAGTCAATAAAGAATATTTTTGTAGATATCGAAAATACTATTTATCCGTTCATTTTTATAAAAGAGCGAGCAATTAATTTCAGAAAGAAGTATTTAAAAAATCATTCATTTTTTTCATTAATTGGTACCCGGCTAGGATCTAGAGAAAAAGACAGTGAAATAACATATCGCTGTCCCGTGAACCTATCGGCACGACCCCAAACATTAGTTGCGAAAAGAACATTCTTGAAGGTCATGGTCAAATTCGGACCCCGGTAAATAAAAAATGGTCACGGTCAAAGATAAAGTCTTCATCTTATTCGGAAAATGCACGGCCTCTTCTATCTTGATTTTGAATTCTCCCCGTTGAAGGTCATGTGGTAGATGGAAGTTCTAAAAGAATATATTATTGTGATTATCTCGTTTAACACAACTTAAGTTATTTTAGGTCTAAACAACATAAATTTAGCCAATCAAACCATGATTAATTAATAAGTTGCGTTTGAGAATCGTGCGTGTTCACATGCACCCCATGAAATCCTCGCTTTAATCTAATTTAATCACCTTGACATTTAAGGAACGAGCAAGAGAGATCACGAGATAATTTTTGATATTTCTATATACACGCGCATCAGTTGATCACCATTTTAAAAAAGAATTTAAAACAAAAACTCTTTAGATAATATTCTCGAGACATTTCCATAATTATAATAACCACGACTCATAGCACGAAAAATGTACTAAAAAAATCAATTTTTTTTAATGTTAAGAATTTTCAAGGTGCTTATTTTGTGCTATGGGAAATACCTATGCTATTATATCACGTAATGAAAACAATGTATTTTTTAGGGATCGCGATCTTTTGTTCTTTAACAAATATCATCGAAATTATTCCATTTTGGGTGTAAATATATATACATATATTTATTTATCTTTCATGCTATAGACTTTGAATATTTTATATATTAGGAACAACCTTGCCAAAAGAAGCTCAAATTTTGACTATCTCAATATTTTTTATCAGATGTTGATTAATAGTTTCAGTATTTAGCAATTAAGCTATTTTACAAATTTTGTAACACCATTTTTTTTTTTGCGTTCTTTTGCCAGGTAACAAATTTAACAAGACTTTCGACAAAAAAAAAACACATTAAACAAGACTCAATTTCTTTCTTCCTCTTTGGGCCAATTATTGCAAAAGAGAAATATTCGGGAGACACAAGAAAAAACATCGTTGGATTCCCTAGAAAAGGACAAGGTCGTCATTTCGGATCCTTCCCATCGCCATACAATGCCAAAAGACAGCGAATGAACAGTCCTAAAAATTTATTTGAAAGAGAGAGACAGAGTCTTACAGTTACCAAAGTTGAATATTAGTTTCCAAACCGATCATGATTCATACACTCGATCGCTTGTCCTCGCCAACCCCTCTTTCTCTTTCTCCTCCTCTTTCTTCTTTCACTGTCATCATCAACAAAGAGAACCAAGCAACAGCTAGTTGTTCTTTAGAGAGCAACAGAGAGATCTGAAGCACCAAAAAAAAAGTAAAAAAGAGATGGGTTGAAGTGTGGAAGACTTCAAGGAGAAGCAAAAGCAGCTGAAAGTTATTTCCGTTTCAGCTGCTCATCGAATTCCAGAGCGAAGGCCCAAAAAGTTATGGGTTTCGATTTTAGTTTTGGTAAGCTTCTTTGGAGTTGCGTTGTTTTTGTTTCCTTCTACGGAAGTAGAATCAGATATCGATCTCTGCAGGCTACCCAGATTTTAGTTTCGATGCTTAGCTCTTTCGGTGGACGATTCATTTATATTTTCTGGGATTTTGAGTCCTGTTTTCTTGATTTCTTTGTTGTTTCATGGAGCTAAAAAGGTTGCAAATCTGCTTCTGGTTTTTGAGTCTCTGCAGTCTTTTTTGGATATGGTTTTCCAATTATGGCTTGTTATTGATTTTGCTTAATTATGATCCTCTTGGAGCATGTGAAGTTCTGATTATATTTGCCGAATTCGCTCATGCCTATTATGCGGTTCTGATCATGACTATTCGCTGGATTCTGACAGGTAGTTCGGTTGCTTAAGAGAAGTTACAATCTCTACATGATTCTTGGACCTGTGTTTTTATCGATCAGGTATCACTGATCGCGTGGGGCTCGTTCTTCTATCATTTTTCGCTTTCTTTTTGCTTGAAAATCTGATCTTGGTTCATCTGAAACTGGATTGAGGTGTTCTATTTGGTGGCTAGGTACAAGAAGATTGAGATAAAAGGCTGCTACCTGTGCATGTAAGAAGAAGTTGGTTTGACGTCGAACCAATTCTTTTGTGGGTTGGAAAACTCAGCATAGTTTAACTGGTTCAAGACTTGGAGTGCACTTTTTTGGGGATTAGAAAGAACAAAGAAGCTGAAAGGAGTGTTGTTGTTTGGTGGAAGTATGGCGGCGGCGGCTCATGCAAATTCTAAGGGCATGTACTCTTGGTGGTGGAACAGCCACATTAGCCCGAAAAATTCGAAATGGCTTCATGAAAATCTTACAGGTACTATAAACTTATTTTCTGGATTGGAAGAGTTTAAAGATGCTGCGATCGCTCCTTATATAGCTTTATTTTGAGTTTTCTGTATTGATGTTATGCATGCTTCTTTTGTATTGTTTGAGCAGTTCGGAAACATATGTTTCTGAATTCTCTGGAAGAGATGTATTGAGAGAAGGCCATGCGATGACTTATGTATCCACTATTTAACTTCAACCTTCAAACAATTGTATCTGTATTTGACTAAAAAGGTCTAGCTCCTGAAATGCTCTTTTACCTGACTCTGATTCTTGAGACCAAACAAATGGTTGCTCGCTCAGTCCTGATGAACAATGGCTTAGAATGGAAATGGGGATATTCTAGATTGAACGCATTTTTGATTTCAACATAATCACCGAATCTAGCGACGCAAATGTGCCAAAATAGGATACAACTCTTTGATGTTCACGTACTTTGCGATTGTTAATCTGCAAAAACCAATTTTAATTAGCTTGCGTCATTTCCAGTTGTTGGAAATATATGGGCATCGACAACTACGAGTGAGGTAGAAGATGCAGGCATGATCAAGTCAAAATTGGTTATCATAGCTTATTTCCTAAAGTGTTTTATGGGCAGCAGCATAACGCTTCAACAACCCCCTCCCTTCACAAACTTGGCAACAACAAGATTGCTCTTTTAATTTTGCTGGACGTCAGTTAACACGTAGCAGGCCAAATAGAAAACAGATGCAGGTGGTGCTTCAGCCATCAGTTAGATTCTAGTGAACTTTTTCTGTGCTATTAACAGACAGCTTTACCCCGATGAGCCTATGTGATTGGAACTACTGTGTTAACTTGATCCTGGGATTTTTCCTCATTAATTTCATTATCCTAGTTGGTGCATACTGACAAATTTCTTCCAATTCCAGAAAAGGGTAACATCCCCGACAATGATCTATAAGAATTAATATGAGAACACTCCTACAGAGTGGCTCATTTGCCTTTCAGTCAAGACTGGACCCTTATTAGATGAGAACACTTGCGCATTTATACGTGCTTATACATTCGATTATGAATATCATGTCACGCACTGTGTGCTTTCTTATGCCTTCCACCTCTTATCTCTCCTTGCTCTTCCATGAGATTGACATTGCATGTGTCTCATCGCCTTGAACAGATATGGACGTAAAAGTTAACCAAATGATTAAGCTCATTGAAGAAGATGCTGATTCCTTCGCTAGGAGGGCAGAGATGTACTACAAAAAGAGGCCAGAGCTCATGAAACTGGTTGAGGAGTTCTATCGGGCCTACCGTGCGTTAGCAGAGAGATATGATCATGCAACTGGCATTCTTCGCCAGGCTCAGAAAACCATGGCTGAAGCATTCCCGAACCAGGTCCCACCGATGCTCTCAGATGATTTGCCTGCTTCTGAGTCTGATCCTCGTACACCCGAAATGTTATTCACTGGGCGGTCACTGTTTGATTTGGAGGAGTTCAGTAAAGACTCTGGAGAACCTGCTTCTAATCTACCAAAAAAGATTGGAGCTTTAACAGAGGACTCTGATTCAATGACTGCTAGGAAGAGCTTGAAACAGTTTAACGACATGTTTGTCTCTGCAGAAGGAAGAGTACGGCGGGGTCTCAACTTCCAGGAGCAGAATACTGATGGTGGTAGAAGTTCCATAGCTGAAGCTGAAATTCAAAGCTTGAAGAAAGCAATTGCAGAATTAGAAGCTGAAAAAGAGGCTGGCCATGTTCAGTACCAGCAGAGCTCGGAGAGATCATCTCATCTGGAATTCGAATTATCTCGCGCACAGGATGATTGTGAGAAGCTTAAAGAACAAGCCAGACAAGCCGAGGCTGAAGTGAAATTTTTGAAGGAAGCCCTTGCGAAGTTAGAGATTGAAAGGAAAGCAAATATTATTCAGTATGAACAGTGTCTGGAGAAAATGAGTAACCTTGAGAACGGAGTTTCTTCTGCGCAGAAGGATGCTCAAGAACTTAATGAACGTGCTTGTCGAGCTGAAAGTGAATCTGAAACCCTTAAACAAGACCTTCTCAAGGTAGAAGTTGAAAAGGAAGCTGCACTTCTTCATTGTAAACAGTGGACGGAGAGGATATCTAATCTGGAGGATAAGTTAATGCAAGCCGAGGAAGACACCAGAAAGATAGTTGAGAGAGCTGATAAAGCCGAGAGAGAAGTTGAAGCTTTGAAGGAAGAGATTGCAAAATTAGCTGCAGAGAAGGAAGATGCTGCTATAAGATGCAATCAGTGCCTAAAGACGATCTCCGATTTGGAGCATAAATTATTTATTGCCCAAGAGGAGACCCAGAGGCTGAATTCCGAGATAGAGGATGGGGTTGAAAAGTTAAGAGGTGCAGAAGAAAGGTGTCTTCTGTTGGAGAGGTCGAATCAGACTTTTCACTCAGAGCTCGAATCTTTGGCACAGAAAACGGCCAGTCAAGCACAGGAGCTCTCAGAAAAGCAGCAGGAGGTTGGCAAACTTTGGACGTGCATACAAGAAGAGCGCTTAAGATTCGTGGAGGCAGAAACCGCATTCCAGACTCTGCAACATCTTCACTCCCAATCTCAGGAAGAACTCAGGTCTCTTGCTTCGCAGCTTCAAAACAAAAATCAACTTCTTAATGACATGGAAGTCCGTGATCGGGGTTTACGAGATGAAATCCAGAAGATTCAAGAGGAGAACAGGAACCTTGGCGAGCTTAATTTGTCTTCATCTCTGTCAATTAAGAACTTGCAGGAGGAGATTTTAAGCCTGAGGGAGATGATACAGAAACTTGACGCAGAGATTGAACTTCGCGTGGACGAACGTAATGCTCTTCAGCAAGAAATCTACTGTCTAAAAGAGGAACTAAATGACCTGAACAAGAAGCATCGCTTTTTACTTGATCAGGTGGAAGCAGTCAGCCTTGACCCGGACTCCTTTGGGCAATCTGTGAAGGAGTTGCGGGATGAGAACTCAGAGCTGAAAGAAATGCATGAACAAGATACGACTGAGAAGGCAGTTCTTCTGCAGAAGTTGGTGGTCATGGATAAGCTTCTTGAGAAGAATGTTCTCTTAGAAAATTCCCTTTCAGACTTGAACGTTGAGTTAGAAGGGGTGAGAGAGAAAATGAACTCATTGGAAGAATCTTGTGAATCTCTCTTGCAAGAAAAATCAAATTTAGTTGCTGAGAAGGACACGTTGGCTTCTACATTACAGGCCACAATGGAGACTTGCCAGGAACTTTTAGACAAGAACAAGATGTTGGAAATTACACTTTATGATGCAAATACAGAGCTTGAAATGTCGAGGGAAAAATCAATGATGCTAGAGCAGTCTTGCGTGTTGCTTGGGAATGAAAAGTCGATCCTGATTACGGAGAAGGAAAATTTGGTGTCAGAACTGGATTCTACTCAGCGAAGAATGGAGGACCTGGAGACAAGATTCAAAGGGCTACGTGAGAAAAGTTTGCTATTAGAGAAGGAGAGAGCATCTGTATTGGATGAAATCTCGAAACTGCAGGATATTTTGGTTGCGGAAAGGCAGGAACATGCCGGTTTTAAGGAACTGAGTAAAGCGCAGTTGGCTGAGTTAGTCTCTCAGCTCATTGTCCTCCAAAAGGAATTGCTGTCCAAGACCAATGAACACTATGAGGAATTGGATAAAACTATGTGTTCCCAGATTGATATCTTTGTCTTGCATAAGTTCATACAGGATTTGAAGGATAGAAATTCTTTCCTCACATTAAATTGCCAAAAACTCGTGGAAGCATCCAAATCCTCAGAAGAACGAGCTGCTCAATTGGAGCATGAACATTCTGCTCGACAATTAGAGCTGAAGTCTTTCTCTGATCACATGAATGTGCTGCAATTGGGGCTGTCCCAGATATCCAAGATGCTTGAAATTGGTGCAAAATCGAGCTTCCAAGATGATCTCACGGAAGATCAACCTCTTCTAAATCCTATCGTTCAGAAGGTTCAACGCTTACAGAGTTTGCTCTCTGAAACTGAGGAGGAGAATCTTCGGATGTTCACTGAAATATCAGTACTTGACACAATGCTGAGGCTGAGGGAGCTGGAGGTGGCTAATCTCCTAGCTAAGATGACTACCCTTGATGAGAATCACAGGGCTCAATCTGAGCAATTCCTTTTATTGCAAAGGAAGACCAAAGAAGTGACAGAATTTAGCGAAGATCTAGTACTGAAGGTGTTAGAGGGGCTTTGCAGAGAAGAAGTACTGAAAAATGAAATGAAGGTTTTGCATGTGCAGCTGTCGGATGTGCAAGGGTCTTTTGAACGTCTAAAGGAAGATAACCAGACAGTGCATGGGGAGAGAAGATCTTTGATCAATGAAGTCTCGCTTCTGAGTGAAGAAAAACGTAAACTGGAAGGGGAAAATAGCATTATCTCTGACCAAAACATAAGTGAAGCTACCACATGTCTCGTTTACAAGAGTATTCTCCTTCAAAAGTTTTTGGAAATGAAGGTATCGAATAAAGTGTTATTAGAACTTCACTTGGTCAACATGGAGCTGAAGGAGAAGCTAGAACTTGTGGAGCACGGTATGGAGAAAATGCAAACAGAGAAGTCGCAACTTGAGGGATTGGTGGCAAACTTAGAGAAGGAGCTAATATCTGTTCAGTCGGTCAAAGACCAGCTGAATGACGAGATAGAAAGTAAAAAGGAGATGTTGTGCCAGATGGAAAATAAGCTTCTGGAAGCAGAACAGACGGTAAATGCAGTTGCCTCTGAGAAAACAGAGTTAAAAAAAGAGTTGGACCATCTGAAGACCGAGTATGCGGAACTTCAGGAGACAGGAGAAGATCATCTGAGGCAGATTCTCAAGCTCTCTCAAGACTGTGATCATCAAAGCAAGGAAGCTGAAATTCTGCATGAAGCAAAACAGCAGATCGAGATGGAACTGTCCAAGTTACTTAAAGAGCATGACGGTTATAAAGTCAGGGATCAGAGCCTGAGTCTTGAACTGCAAAGGCAAAAGGATGAAATTGTACAGTGGGAGGAGAAATCTATGGCACTTCTCGGCGAGCTAATCTTTTCGGATGTGCGAGAGTCATTGCTTGAAGAGAAGATTTGTGAACTCAGTGAGGCATGTTGGAGTTTAAGTGAATCTAAATCTGCAGAGATTGAACAGCTACAGGATAGGGTCTCCACTTTGGAAGGGCAAAATGACTGGATAAATGCTAAGCTTTCTGGTTATATGTCAGATATTGGTTACTTGAAGAATTCGGTGTCTTCATTGGAGAGTCTTACCTGTCTGTCAAAACAACTCGAGAAAGCTGCTGATCACAATGTTAAGGTAATTTTTTGTTTTATTGGTTAATAGGTTTGGGATAAAGGTGTTGTTGATGTTTTATTGGTTGATAGGTCCGCTTAAACAGAAAAATCACTCGGGAATGAGAATATTTCTAGCACGACTTCTCGTTTTCTCACCTCTACCAATTAGGCTGCCACTATTGGTTGCAGTAACTAAGCTTTATGAATCTCTCCTCTATCGGATGTTCGTTACACCTGAGCTTTCCCTTCTAATAGTGATAACGGCCTCTCTTGTGTTGGTGAATATGCTCTGCAATTTTGCTTTAGGAAGCTTCTGCGAGCATTCCTTACTTTCTTCGATCCCAATGTAGTTCCTGGTGGCTTTGATGATAGTTTATGAGCTTTGAACTATGTTCTGGCGCTAGATATTTGTGATTGTTGATGTCACTCATAGTTTTTGTTCTACCTATTGTCAGGATGCCAATGCAAGCGGTGACCAGGACACTGATCAAGATCGAGATGCTGCTGAAGATATTACATCTGCTGTACAGGACGGATCATCAGAAATCCAGGATTTGCATAGGAGAATCCAAACCATTGAGAAGGCACTTCTGGAAATGGAAAGGGTTGCGACCCGAGAGAAATCGCAGACTAATTCCGAACTAGAGGTTGCGATGGAAGAGATTGAGATGTTAAAATCCAAAGTCAGCTTGGATCAAGAAAACAGTTCGGATAGCCAAAATGAACCTGGTGGACTTAATGACGGTATGGCAAATGGTGCGGTGCTGCAAAAGCCCAAAACCGAGATAAGCGAAGTGGAGAGCGAACTTTTGACTAAGGACATCATGCTCGACCAGATCTCCGAGTGCTCGTCAAAAGGTTTGAGCAGGAGAGGAACTGTCGAGGCTGATGATCAAATGCTTGAGTTGTGGGAAAGCACCGAAAAGAATGGGAGCCCCGAGGTCAAAATCGGTAAAGCACAAAAAGGAGCTGTCTCGCAGAATGACTTCCATGAAACCAAAGCCCATGGGGAGCACCGGAGCCTGAATCCTTCTACTGAATCGCTTCTTGAGAAGGAGCTGGGAGTCGATAAACTAGAGATCTCTGGGAGTTTTGGAGGGTCGCAATCTCAAGGAGGCAACAAGAAGAAAGTACTGGAAAGGCTCAATTCGGATGCTCAAAAGCTGACAAACCTGCAGATAACCGTGGAGGATTTGATGAAAAAGGTGGAAAATACCAAGACGGCCAAAAAGGGGAAGGGCTCGGAATACGATGTTGTGAAGGTTCAGCTTGAAGAGGCCGAGCAAGAGATTGCTGACTTGTTGGAGAACAATCAAAAGCTTGCGAAGAGCGTTGAGGGCGGTTTCTATTACTACGATGCAAAATCTGCTAAGGAGTCGGACAACAGCGGGAACATCAGTAGGAGGAGGATATCCGAACAGGCTCGGCGAGGCTATGAGAGGATCGGGCGGTTGCAGTTGGAGGTGCAGAAAATACAGCTCCTTTTGTTGAAGCTGGACGAGGAAAAGGGAAGCAAAGGAGGGAAAACAAGCGTGCTGGAGCGGACAACAAGAGTGCATCTGCGAGACTATTTGTACGGCCGAAACCACCAAAAGGGTAAGAAAAAGCCCTTCTGTTCATGCATGCAGCCGCCTACAATAGGTGACTGAGCCTTTTCTTGCAAGAGTTACTCATTGGTTTTACTAGAACTAGTTTCTGTCAATAATCTTTCTACTGTAGAGTCGCGAAGTCTGTATTTTGCTGCTGTTTCACAAGAGGGGACTAGGTTTCTTTCAGTGTAGAGATCTTTTTTTTTTTTTTTGTACATGAAAGGCCCTATCCTTCTAAATGTTGCTGCTCTTCTTCTCTCTGTCTTGCTGTGATGTTTTCTCTGCAAACTTTCTTCTTCCTCATTGTAGCACACTTCCACTAAATAACTGTGCATTTAGATCTGTCTGAACCGGCATATACCGCCCTTGGTCCGACCATGGTTTGGAGGCTATATCTTTTGTTTGTATAGGAGTTGATCAACGAGATGGGAGTTCTAAAAAAGAGACCTTGGATTATCCCAAGTCCACCTGGTTCATTTCGGCACGACACCGTAATGCCTGCAGGATTTTGCAGTGATAGGGTGATTCTTGCTTGGTTGCGTTGCTCTGCAATTGGATTGTCAATCCAGTGCTGAGGTAGTCTCGCCATTGATATGTTATCAATTTAGTTTGACTTGTTAGTCTCAAACTAGTGAAAGAAGTCTCTTGACCCGCTCATTTGTCGTGTTTGTTTTGGTGGAAATTTCTTGTTCCAGCAAAATGTTCTCCCTTTTCAAGTTAGGAATTTCATTTTTCCAAATTTTAAGGATGTTTATTCTTTTTACCTTAAATAGTTCTCCGTAGACCATTCTCGGCAAACCAAACTTAACAAAGTTTAGCAAACTATTTACGTCCTAAATTCAAGCACCTCTCCTATGGTCATGTCAATACTATTCCAAACCTTTTCCCCGGCCACATGGAAAAAGTGATGAAAAGATGGATCGCGCAACAATTATTATTTAGAGAGGGAAGTATCATCAAATGTTTATCAGTCAAAATCGCACATTTCAAGTATTACTCTACCATTAATAATCAAATCAAAATTCAATGTTCTGTCCTCATTTATCAGTCAAAATCGCACGTTTAAAGCGATACATACGGTCATATTTAGGAAGTTATCTTTCAAATCGTTTATTTTTTGCGAAAAAAACGAAATCAGTATAAATTTATAACCTTAATTCAGCTATTAATTAAAATAGCTAAATTGAGGTTATGAAACCAGTGATGACCACACGGTTTGTCAAGTTCATGACTTTGTGTTTCGACCAAAAAAAGTACTTGACTTTGTGTTGGAGACACGGCAGCATCATCTTTCTCGTCCTTTCTATGTTTGATTAGTTTTTTTTTCCCTTGTGAGAGTGCTTAATTATTGCAATAAGTACTTGCGTGATTGGTGTGGAAGATTTTGATTGATGGACGGGTGCATATCAGCTAATTGAGACTTGGAATCGTATCGATTAAAGTGGTTTCGTTCTTTAGAAGATTTGGCCAAATGATGCCACCTTAATGGACCCTCCCCTGTCCAATCTGCTAGTGTAGGCAAGGATGTGCATGGATGAACTAATTAAGGTCTCCATGAAGGGATTTTTCAATTGGTAACAGGGATAAGAAAATGAATATTCCATAAACTTTGCATCAACGTGCAATGTCGTCGACAAACTTTAGCATAAAGTATAATGCCGTCTCTAAATTTTTAATTTGTGCAATGTGATCCCTAAACTATATGAAAATGTTCAATATTATCTATCCATCAATTCAAGTTCAAGGTCAATATTAAATATTTTCACACGGTTCAAGGAATAAATTGAACACGTATCAAAAGCCCATTGATCATATTGAACAAATTAAAAGTTTCATAATGACATTGCGCATTAAGCTAATGTTCGGGAACCGCATCGAACATATTTAAATTTCAGGAATTATATTGCACCTTAAATTTGAAGTTCAGAGGTCGTTGGTGTCATTTTTATCCCTGATGATACGGTCACGTGTCCGGATTATATCGGGGATAATTGGGAATATGTGGGGGAGTTGGTGGTGGGTTGTAATCACTGTATAATGCCGACTTGATTATTGATAATGACTTCAATTGGATTTCGACATTTGCTTTGGGCACATACACGTTGAATGGCACATTGATGCTTGTCAAAGCTCCCAAAGAGAATCGTACTAGTAAACAATGGCGCATCTTTATGAAATAAAAGACACGAAATTGTGCACGCACACCATTATTGAAAAAGGGTTGTTGGCGTCTATCCACCTCGATTTAGGTTTGGACTCCGAATCGCCGTGCTTCTCGACGAAATGCCTTCGAAATATGGATTGACAGATGCGAACCGACGGACGTCTGTGAAGGGCAGTCCTTTTGTTGATTCTTGAACGGAAAATTTCAATGACGGGAAATCTAAAGATTTTGAAGCTGAGAATAATCGTCCATAGTCATGTAAAAAAGTGCTAAGAACATAAAAGTAATCTGAAAGTAAAGATGTACGACGTGCCTTTTTTTGGATAAATTGGCGGTCCATTGCAAAGAATACAACTTGGATATTTGCACATTTTATTCAAGTGTTACTAAGAATTGACCACTCTTTTGCGGCTCCGGTTATTCGGCACTACTTCCATAGAACGGTTACAACTTTTGGGATCCTTGACTCCACTACTTCAACGGTTGCATGGGTTCTATTTCCCTAGTCGATCTAAATTTCTTTGATAATAATTTTTATTCTTAAAAGTATTATTTGCTTTTTAAAAATAAAAATTTATTAGCTATTTTTTACTTTGGTGGCCTTAGACGGTGACTTGGCAGTGGCGGCCGGCGCGACGGTCGATGGTTGGCGGTGGTTGCAGATGACAAAGGTCGTTAGTTGGCTACTGAGGGCGATTTGTTGTGGGTGGGGCAGCCAATGGTCGACAGTTGGCGATGGATGTGGGTGGCGGCTAGTGGAGGTCGGCAATGGGCAATGGTCGACAGCGGCAGAGGTTGGCGAAGATGGGTATGATCGAAAAGAATGTGATGACGAAATAAAAAGAGGGTGAGACGAGGAGTACTTTTTGAGTTTGAGAAATTATTATTTTTACTTCTCAAATTGAGGAAAAAATAATTTCAGAAGTGGAAGTTCACTTTAGAATTGGAAATTTTTTTCAAAAGTAAAAAATTTTACAAAACGGATTTCTGCTTCAGAAGTTGCATTATCAAATGGATTTATGCTCCATAAGCACCAATTCTAGGAATTTTATCATGTGCACCCTTATAGGCGGTCCTGTGTTCTTTTTCGAAATTCAAATTTGTTTATTTATCCATTTCAAAATGATGGATGTACGTTTTAAAGAGGTTGACAGCTCACCTTAAAAATTCAATGGGGACAAATTTTACTAATGCGATTATGAAATAACGTTGAAATGCTTTCCGAGTTGATTTGTTCGTTAATTACACATAACAGTCGTGTTTCGAGTCGTGAAAATCTTGTATTTCCAATTTTTTTAATTTTATACGAGATTGTATAATTGTTTCGTGAGAAATTATGAGGAGTCTTTGTGAGATATTCTGTGTAACTAGGTGGTGGGAATCACTGGCTGTGTTGTAATGAACCACATACATTCAATATACAATTTATTTTCTTCGACTGCATTACTGTTATCACGATTATTTATTGTTATTTTCGATCGCTTATTTTGCACGACATTGTGGTTCAGCTGCTTAGTGACAACCTCCGTCGGAGCTGCTCCACGAGTCCACGACCTCCGTTGCGCTGCAAAATATGGAGGAGAGAGAGGGGTGGTGTAGGGAGTGAAAAGGACGGGGTGAGGGAGAAGACACTTGGTGTTGAAAAATATCGATCGGAATAGGATGGAATGAAATCAGATTTTAAGACGTGATAACATTCTCTTTAAGTAATTATTTACACCACAAAGCTGTTAATAATTTTCGGCAAATATCCTTCAGGATACACTAAAGTCTCGGTGAGAACAACAAATAACAATTTTGATAATTATTCAAGATCGCTCAAGGGAAACAATTGAAAACAATACCTCCACATCTTTTTGAGAAAACGAAAACTAGAAGTTAAAGTATTGAAAATGAAGAGGAGAGTCACTCAATATACAATAGTTGAAAAAGATAACTCTTCATGCCCCAAAAACTGTCATTCGAACACAATTATTCGTGTCCAAAGAACAGTTGATTTTGGGCACATCTCTTCGTATCCGAATAACTCTTCATTATTCATAAACTGTCTCGTTTGAAAATTGCAATCTTGGACATAGATAATTTATTAAATTCAAAAATAAATTTAATAAAAATAACTGCGACTCTTACTTGACCAGTCGTAGTATTTCGTTGGGAATTAACGGTTTATTTTTACCATAATTTCGAAAATAAAAAATAATGTCTGAATAGTGCTAAGTGCACCTAATAATTATGTCAAAATCGCGTATCCGCCCGTGGATATAGTAAAGTCTAGTTCACTTGCCAATTTCTTATTTTGAAAGATTATAGAATACTTCGAATTAATAAAGAGACTTGTACTCTTGTCTCTGTTGCGAGAATGGAAAAGTACACATTTTATTTGTACTCCAACGTCGGATAGAGAGAAGAGCGAGGAAAGGAAGAATGTGGCAGTAAATGGCGAGCGGCGACGGCGAAGGTGGACAATAATGGCGATGAGGTGGGACGCTGGTGGAAAGCAACCAGGCACGAGGAATGCAATGCCAATGGTGTCGGCCGTCGGGTAGAGAAGAGACAAGGGTTGGTGGAGGCTTTGAGGGTCCGAGGATTTTCCGAAGAGAAGGTAATTTTGTGCCTTCGCTTTGCGGTTTTGTCTTGACATGTGGAAGGCATTTAAAAGTGTGTTTGTTTAGCAAACAATAAATAATTTAGAAAGATTTTTTTTTTAAAAAAATCGAACGATTGTATAACTTAAAAAAAATATCGAAACAACCAAATATTCACGAAAATTATTGACCATAAATCGCGAAAAAAAATATTTTTCATCCAACTATTTCAAGCAATTAAATCTATGCTCAGTGATTTAAGCTCGAATTATTTTGCGAAAAAATAAATATTTTTAAAAATAAATTCGAGCTTAAATCATTAGAAAGTAAATTTTAGGTATGCCGGTTTAATTTTTCTTTATTACATTAAATGCAAGTCAATTTGATTTTATTTTTAAGGTAATATCATGAAAAACTCCAAACTGATATACATATAATAAATTTATCTTCAAATTATTTTTTTGATCATGAAAAACACCAAATTGATATATTCGAGACAAATTTACCCCAAGGGCCCAAGCAATTTTTGTGACCACTAAAAATCCTAAATTGGTATACCTATGACAGTTTTACCCTAATATTTTTTATTATGAAAAACTTCAAATTGATATATTTGTGATAAATTTAATCTCTGTTAAATTGTGTTAATACCATGAAAAATATCAAATTGATGCACATGTGACAAACAGAGGTTCAAAATCCCAAGCTGATACATTCTTCGATTGCCACGTGTCATAAATTTAGCATTTTAACGGTTAAATTTAACGAAAACTAATAGATAGTAAATTTCACAAATGTAAAAATATCAGATTAAGATTTTTTATAATAAAAAAATAATTTATAATAAATTTACCACGTAATATTTTTTACGATATTAAACGTTATTTTTAATACGTGCTCTTGGCCCACGAATCTGCCCTGCGTTTTGTTGCGCAGGGACGGAGCGGAGCGGCCCCCACCTTCCTACCAAACGGCAAACGCTAGCATACCCGCCCGTGCATCGCCGTCGTTTTCAAGAATCTCAAAAAGTACAGAAGAAGAGACAGAGCAATGAAAAATGCAAACAAAATGGAAAAGAAAAAGAGAAAGAAAAAGGGAAAGGGGAGGGCGATAGTGCCATTTGACCCTTCTCAGTGCCAAATTTTGGTTTGGTTTGGTTTTTGAACGTTTGAATTCTCATCTCGGCGTTCCACTTTCGCTTTCTTTCCCATTCATTTTGCCGCTGCGCGTTGCTGTCTTCTTCGCCTTTGCACACTAGAGAACAAGAACTTCGACCTAAATGGACCCGTTGCTTGTTGAAGTGCAATTGTCGGCTGAGTCCGAGACTGTGGTTCTGGGTTCTTCATGTTCTTGAAGGGCTTCTTGAGAGACCCATCACTTTGTTCTTCATAATCCGACCATCTTGACCTTCAAGGTATGGTCTTTACACATCTTTACGCTGTTTTTCTCTCGTGGGATTCGATGTTTCGTTAGTGGTTTGCTGCTTCTCGTTTGTTCTTGCTGTTTCAACGAGAAATTAAGAGTCCCTTTTCCTTTTCTCCCTCGTGGATGCTGAACATGTTTAGTCGATTATTGGAGCTTGGGTGCCTTTTCTATGGAAGTGCCGTGTTCTTCATTTGATCCCCTGTTCTTTTACTCGGGTTTGAATTTAGCATTTCATTATTTTCTGTTGCTTGCTTGCGCAAGAAAATGGCAAGTTGGAGGGTTTTGGCATTTAACTCCCACTTCGTTATGTAAGCTAAATGTTGATTGGTTTGGGATGAGATTATTATAAAGTTGTGATAATGCCACGGTTTGCAGGCATATTGTACCAGAAAGGAGGTCGCTTGGTAGTGGTTCATTTCATTGTGAATTTGGCTGTATGCATGATATTAGATGCACTTATGAAGATAATTTTTCTTCTTATTGGACCAAGTGGAGCAGGTCATCATGATCTTTTCCTGTTTCTTGTAATACATGTTATTGGGAAGAGCACTGGAATCGGTGATCTCATGTTTCTCGCGCTGTTCTGAATACATGCTAGGCATTCTTCTGAAGTTCCCACTATTGGAAGAGCTCAGTACAGGGAATGGAGCAGTATGAAGTTTTAGAGCAGATCGGAAAGGGTTCATTTGGTTCTGCTCTTCTCGTGAGGCATAAGCACGAAAAGAAGAAGTGAGGTCCCTTGACTTCTGGGTCATGGACAGAAGAAAATGGTTCGTATGCTTAATTTTGACGATTCTGAAGATGTTAATTCTTTTCCCTTTTTCGTTCTTCTTCCAGATATGTCCTTAAAAAGATTCGTCTTGCTCGCCAAACTGATAGGGCCCGTCGCTCGGCTTACCAAGAGGTTATTTATCTCTTAAATTTGTGGATCCGCTGTTAGCATTTTATACAGTGGTTCTGATTCGTTCTTTTGTTCTTAAATATGTAGATGGAGCTTATATCTAAAGTACGTAGTCATTTTATTGTGGAGTATAAAGATTCCTGGGTAGAAAAGGTCAGCAACTTGCGTCACCATAATTCCATTTCGTTTTTAGTTTTTATCCTTCCCCCTTTTGAATAGCAATTTTGGCTTCCTGTTTGCTCTTGGGTATAGCACATCGCTACTAATGTTTGATTTGATAAATAATGACTGCTAATTGCACTTTCAGGGTTGCTATGTTTGCATAATAATAGGTTACTGCGAGGGAGGAGACATGTAAGCACCATGACATTATTTACTGAGAAGATCATTTCTTGCACGAATCTTTTGCAATTTTGGTGACATCAGTGTACTAATGCTTGTTATTTAGGGCAGAAGCTATAAAAAGGGCTAATGGAAACCATTTTCCAGAAGAGGTTGACACTTCTAGCTTAGTTTTTACATTATAGTCGCATATTCATGATCATGGTATCTGTTTGATAACCAAGTGCTGTATTCTATTTCAATCTCGTGCTGGAACCTGAATTATTTGCAGAAAATTTGCAAGTGGCTGGTGCAACTCCTCATGGCACTTGATTACTTGCATTCAAATCATATTCTCCACCGTGATGTCAAGGTATTTGGCATTTTTTATGGCAGTTTGTTCTAGGCTATTACTCTGTTTCATGTCCCAATTCTCAAAACATCCAATGAGCTAAAGATCTTCCAAATTGCTTCAGTGTTCGAATATATTTTTGACAAAGGATCAGGACATACGCTTAGGTAAGTAATCATTTTATGCTACTCTTTTTCTTTCGCTTGAAGATTCTCACTAAATCTATTGGTTCCGTGTGTATTCATATTCCTCATTATGGTGTTGCAATTATGAGGACTAAAGTGCATGCTGGTGCAGGTGATTTTGGTCTTGCCAAACTGTTAACTTCTGATGATCTTGCTTCTTCAGTGAGTATGATGGTGTAAACAAGCTTAACTTTCTTCTTCTTTCCTGTGAGATTTTTGTAATTAGTTGTTACTCTTGATTGCAGGTTGTCGGCACTCCTAGTTATATGTGCCCAGAGCTTTTGGCAGATATCCCATATGGTTCAAAATCAGATATTTGGTCTCTAGGTATCAGTTCGTGAATATGTAAGCACTTGCTTGCACTTTCAGTTAAATTTCTGGTTTTACAGTGAGGCTCTCTTTGCAGGATGCTGTGTATATGAAATGACTGCTCACAGACCGGCATTTAAAGCTTTTGTAAGTTTTGCCTTTCTGATGACAAAAAGCTTTCACAAGTTCTCAGTTTGATGTGCTTTTCAGAAAATGTTTCTAATAATATTATGTAACATTGATGTGTTATAACTTATGTCCCTTTTGAAGCAAGGTAACCACAGTAAAGCTGCTCTCTCTATTAATTGTTAAATTGTGTGGTCCTTATGTTAATCTTTCAATCTCGGCAGAGTTCTTTTTTATGGAAATTGCATGTTTTGCGTTTTTCTGCATATACAGAGATTATTTCCTCAGTGCTTTCCCCTCTTACTGTTGTTTCACCTATTTCTCTTGAATTGCCTTAAAGCTCAGCTCTCAGTATTACATTAGTGCTTCAGTAGGCAGAAAAGCTGTGCTATATTTGGTTTGGTCTGTTTGTTCATCGTCTGAAGAGAGTAAATTGATTGCATGCTGAGCTCAAACCCTGAACTGCAATCAATGGTTTAAGATGCATGGAGAGCTGTACAAAGATACGAGGAATTGTTGTTCTCTTCAAAAATTATACGTCTAATTATTTGAATTTACTATTGTCTCCTTTTCTGAACAGGATATGCGAGCTCTCATTAACAAGATAAATAAATCTATCGTGGCTCCGTTGCCAACAATGTATACTGGTGCACTGTGAGTTCTCTCTATGTACCCAAAGATATCTTGCCTTGACAGTCCATATTGTTGACCTCCTTTATGCGTCAATGGCCACTTATCTTTTTTTATTGCTTATACCTGCTGTATTGACCTGGTCTTTCATCCTGTTTATTGTTGCTTAGGCGAGGCCTCATCAAGAGTATGCTGCGGAAAAATCCTGAGCTAAGACCCAGTGTATGTCCCTCTCCCTGCTTCTCTCACACCAAAGTTCCTCTTCTTCTTAAATTGATTGTTGTCTTACACGTTCCTGTTGAGGTCAACTTTATCTTAAGGATAATGTTTTTATTGTATGTTCGATTTATTCTCTATTTCTGTTTGATTGCTTAGTATTAGGGTGTTACAGCATGACCTAGGGCATTGTTCACCTCTATTGTGTTCTATGAACTCACAACGTTGAGGCATGCTGTCTTTCACAGGCTGCGGAGTTGCTCAATCATCCCCATCTTCAACCTTATGTTCTTAAGGTTCATCTCAAATTGAATAGTCCGAGAAGGAATACTTACCCTAGGGACTGGTGTCAGTCTAATTATATGAAGAAAATTAGATTTGTGGAGCCAGAAGCTGTTTCCATTTCACTGGATAGGGAAAAGAGGTGGTCGTTCAGTAACGACCGGACCTTGAATCCTAGCATTTCTGGAACTGAACATGATTCTTTCTACTCTATTCGAAGAGCACGGAATTTCTCAATTATTACTGATAAGTTTGCAGAGTTATCAGTCGACCATTCTTCAGAAGAAGATGTCACCTTGAACACAAAATTCACAAAGCTTCCGAGCATAGCCAAAAGCCCAAGAATGAACCCAGCAAAAGCTGTTGCTGCTCCTAGAAGGCAGTCAACAATTTCAAAAACATCCCACATGGGTCCAAAATGCGAAGTGGTGAGTTATAAACGAATGAGAAGACCTGATAAATAGCTTTTTAAGGAAACATCCTTGACGGGCATTCTAGTTTGGTTTTTTTCCTGGGCTTCTGCTGTAATTGCATACATGCCTTGTCAAACTTGACGGCCGTCACGGCCTTTGTCTATATTTTGTCACATTGTTGCTATAGTTATCCATATGATTTTATGCAAGACCTAAGCTTTAGCAAAAGGAAAATGCATCTGACCAGTCTTTTTAACTTAGTAAAGGAGACTTGCTTAGACATGTTAGAAGCATAGCTGAATTTTCTTTTTCGTGTTTTGCTGGTTTCATAGTTTATGCATCAATCTAACTATCTTCTTTTTGGATCTCACGTGTGCCTATAATTTGTAGCATCTGCAGTCACGGACTCCAAGAAATACTTCTCAACCATCACGCAGAGTCTCTCTTCCAATGTCGGCAACATCCATGGCTTCTGCAACTCCATACAGAACAAGTGCAGGCCTCCTCCATGGAATCCAGTCTCCAGACGTCTCTGTTAATGCCCCACGATTTGACAAGATTGTGGAATTTCCCTTAACATCTCCTGATGACTCCCTTTTACCCACTCCTAGAACTTCTTCAACATCTCCTCAGTGCTCGTCTGCCTCACCTGAGACCATCCGTTCGATCACCAAGGACAAGTGCACAGTCCAGATTCTCGATAAGGCCCACCACGCTGAGCATAACCATGAAGATGATGTTGTGAGCCGTTCATCTTTCGAGTCGCGGCAGCGCCGGTTCGACACCTCGTCGTACCGGCAACGAGCTGAGGCATTGGAAGGGTTGCTCGAATTCAGTGCGCGGCTGTTGCAGCAGCAGAGGTTTGATGAGCTTGGTGTGTTGCTAAAGCCATTTGGACCCGAGAAGGTCTCGCCCAGAGAAACTGCTATTTGGTTGGCCAAGAGCTTTAAGGATACTACAGCGAAGTGAGCTGCTGGTTTTGAGTGATTGGTAATATACTTGTACATGACCTCTTTGGTGTTGTTAGATTTATGAGTCTTAGATTACGAGGTAGTGTGCGGTATGTATCGCATATCGAGAATGGAAAGTTTTTTATGGTATGCGCTAGGAACTTCAGGTGGTTTTATTGATGTGGGGCTTGAATCTTGATGTGGCTGGTTCCTATATCAAATGTGATGTTCTTGGATTGCCTTTTGACATTCTTAGATCGAATGTTGTCATACTAGACTACTGGTCAGGTATCAAGAAGGTGATCTTAAACTTCATCCATCTAAGGGTTGATATTTTTGTGGTTTGGAGCTTGAATAATCGTCGAACATAGGTGTCTATGCAGAGTTCCACTGTTTCTTTCCGCGCAATCTGCAAGACGCGATCTTTATACTCGTGTTCATGCTTTGTGAGCTGATCACTATCGTGGTATGTCGTTGTTCCTCGATTTTTGAACAAACCAGAAGGTACATTTAGATTCATGTGAATGTCCATAGAGAAAATATTTGTTTCGGTTCCTGATCTTTGCTGCATCTGTAACTTTGTGGTCCCAGGGTGAGCAATGGCCTATTCCCTATTAAATTCTGTGATGATCCTTCGTTAAATGATGGGAAAATTTCAAAGAAGGGTATAAAGTGCCTGAATCCTGTTACACATTGGAATGAACCATTCCAATGCATTGCAATGTGATTTTTTTTCCTCCTACTTATGTAGCATGAAATAGTAAAAATTGTTGATGTCATAAAAAAGTTACAAGTTAGTAATCTTAAAAAATTTTAGAGAGAATTTCAATTTAAGGTATAAAGTTCTCATATTTTCCCAAACAAGGCTATTCTTCCTAATTGCATATTTTTTTCTTTTAATGAAAAAATTAAAATAACATGATAAAATGACTTTGAGATCATATCATTTTCGAGATTACATGATTACTTCATACGGTTGTTTAAAATAAATTATGTCACTTCAGACTTTTACTTAAAATAATATTCCCTTCAAATCTTTATTCTAGAAAATAAAATCACTTCAGCCCTCAGATAAGATTTTCCCAAAATGTTAGCATTTATGTATATTTTCGCTTCAAGTCTTAAGGCTTTTAATATTTTATACTTACATTTAAAGGGTGATTGAGTACATATTAATTTCTAGAATAAGATAGTTGAAAATAAATATTAGGGGAGGCGTCAAGAGACCCAAGTTCGCGACGCGACCTCTCGCCGGAATCGCTTCATGGTCGTCACTTCAGCGCCTCCGAAGAGGACGGCGACATACGTACTATGGAGCGAGCGAAAGCAGAGACGGCGACGGTGATGCAGCCGTACGAGCTCTCTTACTCCGATCTCGTCCTCTTGTCATCACCGCCGTCGTCGCCTTCTTTCCCGTCGGAGCCGGAGCTTCAGCGGCTCGATTCGATCCGGAGGAGCGTGATGGAGGCTCTCGGCCCTGCCGGCCCTGGTCTGCTGTGCGTGAGGGACGTAGGCGAAGCTTCCGCTCTCCGCCGTAAGCTCCTCCCTCTCGCTCGCCGTCTCGCTCTTCTCGATCCCGAGCGTCGCAGGCGCGTTCTCCAGGTATTCTCGCCGATCATTACCCTCCTTTTGCTGTTAAGAATATGTATTTGCGCGGCAATGATTGGTGATTATCTGGTGCCTATTCCGCAATACGTGTTCGTGAAAGAGATAGGAAAATTTTGGCCGCAAATGGTAGTTTGTAGACTTGTGTTTGGATTGTTGGTGAGATATCATCTCGTGCCATACGCGCAATACTACGACTAATCTGGGTTCGGAATTGACTCTCTGTTGTTTTGTGTCTCGCGCCATTTGGTTGGCCTTTTATCGGCATTTGGGATGCTTCTATGGTGTATTGGAGGAGCTGAAGTGGAGCTACTGTATGAAATACACTCGAATCGCTGCAAGTGTAACTTTTGCGAATTGGTATTTCATCGATCATGGGTATAACCTGTCGGATATATTGGCATCTTGATTGGGTTACTAGAACATAGAGATCAGGAAAAATCACGCGTGACTAAAAAATTCAAGTTGGGAAGGAGAGCGGAAGGAATACTTCCCAAAAATCGAAATTGTTGATCAACGGAGGAATAATATCACCATTTTCATTCACGTTAGTGACTGGGAGGAGAGGAATCAACCCCCAAAACCTCAAAGATCAAGGATAACTAGAATTTGTTAACTTGAAGCTTAGTTGAGTTTTATCTTATGTACAAATCCTCAATGTCGTGTATTTTCATTTTCATTGGTTAATTACTCAATTTGTTAAATGCGTTGTTTGTGCATATTCCTTCTCTCGTCAAGAACCTTGTTATCTCTTATGTAGTTGTTTATCTTTGCTATTGTTTTGAGGTATCTTGTTCTCCTGTTTTGTATATCAGGCTCATCAACTGGGGACTGATGTTCCCATGAAAGATCCCCATAGGAGTGTCTCCTCTTTTGCTATGCAACTGAGATATGCTCAAGGTGCAGAGCTTGCTCAAAGCAAAGGAAGTAGTAACATATATAGTTTAGATTCAGAAATGGACAATCTTAACTTGGATATTACAATGGAATTTCAGGACAAAGAATTTGATCATCTTGGGTTCTTTTTCAAGAAGCTGGGTTCTTTGATGATGGAACTTGGGCTTGGTCTTGCACGAATATGTGATGGGGCCATTGGTGGCCATCAGTTAGAACAAAGCTTAGTGGAATCGTGCGCTGCCAAAGGGCGTCTTATTCACTACCATTCAAGGGCAGAGAACCTTGTTCTCAAACAAGATGGGAAAAGACTCAGATCCAAGCGGGGAATTGCTAAACAAAAGAAGGTAGATGAACATGCTTTCTGTAATGGAAGAGAACCACAACCAATTCCTCAGAAGAAGACAAATGGTGGCGAAGCCAAGTCTTGTGGGTCCAATTCCAATCTATGGCAGCAGTGGCATTATGACTATGGCATTTTCACTGTTCTAACAGCTCCTATGTTTCTTTCACCTGATTTTCCACCAGAGCTGAATCCCAATCGTGAAACTTCAGTGGCCAGTGTTGAAGAGGGCTCTCACCCGCTGACATACTTGCAAATTCTCAATCCCATTAGGAATGGTGTCTTTATGGTGAAGACTTCTCCTGAAAGTTTCATAATTCAAGTGGGTGAAGCGGCTGATGTCTTGTCCAGGGGGAAGCTATGCTCCACCCTTCACTGTGTGCGCAGACCACCAAAAGTTGATAATGTGAGCAGAGAAACTTTTGTTGTGTTCTTGCAGCCTGCGTGGAGTAAAACTTTATCTCTATCTGATTATCCGATGGATCAGTTACTGTCATACCCTGAAGTAGCTACTGATAATATTTGTCTCGCTGAGCAAAAAAGGATGAAACTGATTGATGAAATCCAAAAAACAGTTCCTCCCCTTTTCTCACGATTGAAAGATGGAATGACTTTTGCTGAATTTTCACGGGAAACTACGAAGCAATACTATGGTGGCAGTGGCTTGCAGTCCAATAGACTGTCGATCTTTGATGATGATTGACTGTATATTATCAGTATGACATTTGCTTTTTCAGATTTTCTCCATTTGATGTGCATGGGGATTTTTTCCCTCCTCGTATTATGTTGCCTCTCTTGATAGATGCAAGGCTTTATACCCGACGTTCTCCCTTTCAAACACATGGATAACTGAATATTGGCTAAAAGTCAGAGATGATGTTTAAAAAGTTTGCTTTTGATCGGTTCTGAGGATTATGCTTTCAGGACACTAATGTTTCCACTGTTGATTTTTTCTCCAAACACTAACTTCTTGTGAATCTTTTGCAACTCATCATCTGTTTAGTTCATTAGTTGCTTCATCATGATTAGCCTTATTTCCCAGTAGACAGAGAGAGTTGACCGTGGAGAAACTTTCTTGTTTTGAGGGATACTGGTTTTTTCACTAGTTTTCTGGGTGACTGATACGTCACATGCCTCATTAGTCGCTCATGTCATAGTTACTACAAAGATTGGGAAACATATCCCAGTTGAGTTTCTTGAACTCAGTACAAAAAGGGCTCACAAATCCGCTTGCTCCCATAGAGAGTGAGTTCTCAATATCTCTGCCTTCCATTCCCTATTTACCTTGTCAATAAAAGCTTCAACTCTTCTTCGCAATTCGTCATCGTCATCATTAGTACTTTCGCCATCATCTTCATTATCAACTTCACACCCATTGTCATAGCTTCTGTCTTCCTCTTCATTATCATCTTCATTATCATCTTCACACCCATTGTCATGGCTACTGTCTTCCTTCTCTAAGTTTTCACTGACGCATAACTCCATAACCTCTGGCGACGTCTCATCATTTTTGGGTGGCTGCTCAGTGTCTATTTTCTGGTCATCTATCACACTGTTGTGGGTGAGAAAGGGAAGATGAAACTCGCTGGTCTCTTCAGAATTCGAGCTGGGTTTTGGGGCCATGAGGATGATGACTATGAGTAAATTGCAGAAACAGAAGATGATGAGAGAGTTGGACGCCGTCTGAGCTACCAAGTCCGCAAAGAGATCCAACATTGCTGCAAGAAAAACTCGGAACAAAAATGAAATGAGAGAGGGGGGGGGGGGGTGGGGGGGGGGGGTGTGGGGCTGGGCTGGGTGGGTTGAAGACGCTGATCAAATGTGATGGCAGAAGATAGGTTGCAAGGCCCTTTTATAGCTTCTATGACGGAGAAGTGTGATGGGGAAGCTTTTCTAGCATAAGCTGTTGACCTTATAAACGAGGTGCAGTGTGAAAGCTACTGCGAATTGGGATTATTATATGCTTGCGTTGTTAGAAAGTTTAACTAATATTTGTGAAGCTTCACGCTAGCTTGGCCATCGAAGTTTCTATCTATTTTCAAATATAAAGTTCGCTGTCTGGCGAGAGAGGCCGCATGCAGTGCAATTCTCCCGCGACCTCGTACCTTGCAATCTCCGGCGACCCACATAACTATTACGGTTTAGGTTCCCACAGCGATTGTCTGTTCGGGCTGAAGGTACCTGTAAACCAAACCGGATCATTCCATGAACATCTCCGGTCGACTTGCAGGTCAAAATGAAAAATACTTAGCCGTCTAGGTCAACTCCATCACCTCCCAAGAAAAGAGAAGCACGCGGATGCGACGACTGGTCGAAATGACATCACCGGATAGTTCCAAGAAAAACAACAATGGTAATGTAGTTTCAGTTGGGAGGAACGGAGTGCAGGGTAATTTCATGCAACCCTTCTCTGTTAAGACTCCATTTTCTGTTCCTTCCAAAGAAGCTCGACTTCTATTTGAGGCACTAGTAAAGCAGGGTTTCACATTGAATTGTAAATGTGGAATAACGTAGTTAATTGGTAAATGAAGAACTTTAGGTCATATATGAATTGTAAATGTGGAATAAAGTAGTTAATTGGTAAATGAAGAACTTTAGGTCATATCTTACATATATATATATATATATAGAGGCACTCGAGCATGGAGACTTGATTGTCTAGAGGCCTGTGGGACATCCTATAAGTCCCATGAACTGGTTAAATTTGAGACTTTGCCCTGTTTAGGTTTCCCAAACTAAAGTAGCTTTGCACGTGGTTGGTGAGATTCCAACGAGCGACGGTGGGGTTTTCAAGCTAGGAATCCCCCAACGCTTCAATCAACAGCGTCGAGGAGTAGGTCGTGTCTTTATTTGGGGGACAAATTGTGAATGAGCATGCGCAGGTCAAGCGATTTCCTTTGTGCGCCTTGGAAGTCAGAATTCATCAGTCAGTCTTGAACCATGTTCTGTCTTTTGTGTCTCATTTTCAGAATTGTACGGCTGAATAGAATGAAATTAGATAGAATAAGAACTTCACTGGGGAAGGTGCTGCATGAAATCAATTCTGTCTCAATTTTCCTATTAGATTGACTTCTAGCAGAGAAATTGATTTGGTAAAATCACTTTCGAAGCGGCAATATGTTTGATAAAAAATTAACTTATGGTAGAATTTTTTACTTATGGTTGGATTTTTTGCCAACTTTGAGAAGTTAAAAATTTGTATTTATTCGCTCAGAATCACTTTTTCGATCACACGAGCCTTGGCCGACAACCGTCACTGGCTGCAGCCGGAAGCCTGTCGCCGGACACTCGCCGCTGGCTGCTGTCCCCAGACAACCGTTGCCTCCGGCCGTAGTCCCCTGTCACTGTCCCCTGCTGCTGGCCGCTGTTGCATGCCGTCGGTCGTGGCGGTGGGGGATGCCGGCGGGTGGCAGTCGACGTTTGGCAGTTGGTGGCGACGGTTGTCGACCGATGCTCGCGTGATCAAAGAAGTGGCCGGCAACGGTCGCCCGCCACTGCAGGTTGCCCGCCACCGGTCACTGCCGTCGCCAAAGATTTTGTTAATAATATTTTAAAAATAGAAATTTTCAATCGTTACTAAACGACTTTTTTTTATCAGAAGTCAATCTGGAGTATAAGTAGAAAAATCAACTTTTGCTTTTGAGGAGAAGCAGATAAATTAATTTCTGATCAGAAGTTGAGAAGTTGGCTAGAAGCGTTAACATGTAGGGGCTTAAACATTACAATAAGAAAGTCATGTGCACCCTAAGTAAGGCATGTTTCGTTATGGGCCATAGTTGTTGGTCACAAGCCCAAAGTCCATTCTGAAGCTGTACTTGGTACTGCAGGAAATCAATTCTATTTCTCAATTTACCTCCTAGATTGAATTCTGGCGGGGAAATTCGTTTGGTAAAATCATTTCTGAAGTAGAAATGTGTTTGGTAAAAAAATTAACTCATAATAGGATTTTCTACTTCTGGTCGGATTTTCTACTTTTGGTCGGATTTTCTACTTATGGTTGGATTTTTGGCTAACTTTAAGAAGTTAAAAATGTTAATTTCTCAGCTTTAGAATCACTTCTTCTATCACACGAGTCTTGGTCGATCACTGTCGCAGCCCATGGCCGGACGCCACCCATCATCGCTGGCTGTCGGTGGTCGCCCGCCACTGCTTGCCGACAGCCACCCGCTGCCAAATATTTTGTTAATAATATTTCAAAGATAAAAGTTTTCAATCATTACCAAACAAATATCTTTAATCATAAGTTATTCTAGAGTAGAAATAGAAAAATCAACTTCTGCTATTGAGGAGAAGTAGAGAAATCAATTTTTGATATGAAGTTGAGAAGTTGGCTACAAGTGTTACCATGCAGGGCCTTAGAGTGATTATCTATCTAGTCTACAAGAACTACCGCGAGTCTACAATCATATTTGATATGGTAATCGCCGAAGAAAAAGATGACTTTTCTATATGTCTTAATTAGCGAAACGAACCACATTGTTTTATTTATACTCCATACCTCATTTGGGAAATGATCAAGGCTAAAGTTGGAGATAAGCATATATTATCAACTTAAGCCCGACACCTATGGCCCATGGACCCCCGAGCCAAATGAGCCCAAGGAGCAATGTTGCGTCGGTCTTTAACAAGACCGTTCATAAAAGGGGAGAATTACAAAAAAAAGTCCTAAATTTAATGCAATTGTGCCAATTTAGTTCTATTTTTTTGGCCAATTGAATCTTAAACCTTTTGTAATTGTGCCAATTTAGTTCATTTGACTGGCTGGTGTTGACGTAGAGCTGCCAACAATGACATAAAAATTTTTCACTGAAATTTTTAAAAATTTTGGTTTGTTGTCCCAAACCCAAAAGGAAAAGAAAAGGAAAGGAAAAAAATGTTGAAAAATATTTAAAAAATCAAAATAATATTAAAATACTATTAAAAATTCACGTCATCATCGTGGCGCGACATCAGCAATGACATGCCAAATGAACTAAATTAGTATAATTGCAAATGGCTTGTGACTCAATTGGCCAAGAAAAATTTAAAACTAAATTGATACAATTGTAATAAATTTAATACTTGTGGTAATATTCCCTCGTATAGTCCAGATTTGACTTTAAGATTTATATAGTCCAGATGTGAGTATTTCTTAGGGGAGAGCATGATTTTAGGGTAGAACCTGAAACTTGTAGAACCGGACCGATGAGAACCGATTGGTTCCAAGTTCTAAGGTATAAAGGGTAGGTTCTAGGTTCCAAAAATTAGGAAACCTGCTTTGATGGGTAGGTTTCACGTTCTATGTAGATGGAACCTAGAACCGAAACCTGGAGTAAGTTTTAATATTTTTTCTTAGTATATACTTTCGCATCATTCTGAGGTATTTCATAAGAAAGATGATGAGTATGTAATCCGAAACTATTTTATCATTGAGACTTTTACTTTGTTATTATTTCATACTTTTTGTGTGTTTAAATATGAGTCGTGGTTAGTCGATTTTAGTAATAGATGGTGGTCATTAAATATAATTAGTTATAGTAATCGTTCAATTAAGAATATATGTAGAACTTGGAACCGACTCTGGAACCTTGGACATGTTAGGTTTTAGGTTTCAAGATATGCATGATAATTTTTAGGTTCCTAAAAATAAGAAACCTGTATAAACGGGTAGGTTCTAGGTTCCAGGTGGAACTTGTACGGAACCTAGAATCGCTCACCCCTATTACTTCTGTTATCAAACGGTGTTATTGTTTTTTTTTTCCTTGGCCGGTGTTTGATATTTGGTAAAATGAATAGGATTCGATGTGAAATTCTTTTATAAAAAATCGAAACTGAAAAGTTAATAACTTGGAAATATGACATCGTATGTAATAGAAGAGAGAGAATATCACTCTCGAAGCTAAGACATGTTATATGAATTATATTTCAACCTTACCTACGTTAATCTAGTTTGGAGTATGTCCCAGCCTACCTCGATTAGGCCTGGCCTAAGTGCCAAACCTGGTCCGAAAATTCAAAAAAAATTTGGGCCGGGTCGGGCTGGGCTGGGCCAGGCCGGCCCACCCGACGCGGGTACATTTGACATCCATAAGGCCTTGTGTCGGAAATTTCGGTTATTAAATGCTAACTAACGAACGAGGGGGGGGGCATTTTTGCTCTACAAATCTGATTTTGCTTTTGAGTAAAAGTTGATTTCATTTTTTTTTACTTTTTAACTAACTCCAAGACTATTTTTGAAGCAAAAAAAAAAAACTTTAGAAGTAGAAAAATGAAGTCACGTAATCAAATGGATTTTTGCTCCTAAAATTATACTACCAACCGAATTTTTCGCTCCAAAATCACTTTTGCAGTAGATATTTTACTCAAGAAGTGTTGTCATGCGCACCCTAAATAGAAACATGAGAAATTTATATTAGACTACCCTAGTTCTCTTTTGATGAGAGACCTCCATGGAAACCAAAAACTCAAAACCCTGATCGAAACGAACCGAACTGAACCGAACTGATGAGATCGGCTGTGCTTTGGTTTGCAATAACTGCTTACCAGTCCATTGCTTTGGTTTCTGTGTTACCGATAAAAACCAAATCGATAAACACGTAATAGACAAAGTTTTTTTTTTTTAAAAAAATCTTATTGAGTAGAGTGTCCCTACAACTAGATTGAAAGTGAGTCGTTAATAGATTTGTTAATTCTTGAATAGTCACCATAAATAGTTATTGCGCCTTTTCATATTCTTAACTTTAGCTACGTAGAACAGGCGTCTCATGTGTTATGGATATTTATTTTGGTTTTATCGCGATGAAACTCCTTCGCTGATGCTTTTGTAAAAAAAAAACCGTTTGCTTTTTTAATGATTCCCATTTTTCCACTGAACTAAAAATAATTCAGCCGTCTACGTCATCGAGTGACGTCAGCATCACCGAGGTAGCATTGACATCCCTCTCCCATGATGTGGCACGGTCAAGAAATTAATCAGACCGAGGGAGAGTCATCAGATTACTTGGCAAAAACAACAATTATCATGTCTGCTGTTCAGTTGGAAGGGCCCGTTTCCATTTCCTATGCCCGTCGCTTGCCCACCAACGAAAATTTCATCGCAACCGTTCTCTCTGTTGACTCTATTTCGAGCTTTACGTGTTGACTTCTATGTGGGGCATAAGTACATTGGAAGAGGGACCATCGTTTCTCGTCGACCGCTAGGTGAGGGCCCGCAAGCCGTACGCTGGGAAGGCTGTCCCTCGCAGTCATTGCTTGAGTTAGGCGATCAATGAAAATGAAAGAAAAAACATAGTAGTGAAAAAAAGAAAAAATAATAAATATTCAGAAAAATATTTAAAGAAATTTTCACGTTAGTACTTGTCACACCACATAGGATGTGATTAGCGCTGATTGGACCACTACATAAGCGTTTTATTATTATTATTATTATCAAAATTGACCGAAAGGACAACATTAGTAAATCGTCAAAAGATTTTGGACCGAATTGATATAACTAAAATGTTTATAATTGAATTAATGTAAATAAAATAAATTTGAGACTTTCTAGCAACGGCCCGATACTAATTTGTTCACTAGTTTTTTCGGGTGATTAATATGCAACGTGGCCTCATTAGTCATCAATATCATATTCACTACAGAGATTCGAAATCAATCCCAAGAGATGTTTTATTTTTCCGGGTTTCCAATCCCAAGTGAGTTTACCTTAGTACAAAATTGGCTCTCAAAAGTCCACTTACTCACATAGATCGTGTGTTCTCAATTTCTCCGCCTTCCATTCCCTATTTGCCTTGTCAATAAAAGCTTCAACCCTTCTTCTGAATTCGTCGTCGTCCTCCTCATTATCACTTTCGCCGTCACTATCATCTTCTACATAATCTTCCCCTCGCCGTTGTGGCTCCCCCTTCCTTCTCTAAGTTTCCACAGACGCATAACTCCATCACCCCGGGCGAAGTCTCCTCATCTTCGGGCGGCTGCTGAACGTCTATTCCCTGCTCGTCCACTGCGCTGCCGTGGGCGAGAATTGGAAGATGAAGCTTGCCTCCCTCGTTGAAATCCGAGCTGGGTTTCGGGGACATGAGGATGATGACCACGAGTAGGTTGCAGAAACAGAGATTATTTCAATCGTGTATTCCTGACAACAGCATCAAACTTGTGCATCGGCACAATCACCCAAGCCTTCCTCGAGTAGCCGTTAGACTCTCGAACATGTCAACGTCTCAGGAGCAAAACTTATCAATGTATCATCTTGAAGTTTATACAGGCCACTGTGCTTGACTCCTTTCATTATCACCAAGGCACCTCGAACAAAACTCCACCTTGTGAAGAATACCTGCATCCAACTGAATCTAGGGTATCCAAGGAAATTAAGTTCTTTTTCAATTCTGGAACATGTCGTACACCAGTCAATGTCCTCACAATACCATCATACATTCCGATTCTAATATCACCAACACTTATAACATCGCGTTCAACGTTGTTCCCCAACTACGCTTTACTACTATCCATGCATTGATAAGAAGTAAACCGGTTCCTATTTGGTGTAGCATGAAAAGAACAATCAGAATTCATAATCCATCCATCAAACGACGAATCCTCAGTGACAAACAAGACATAATCGACATTATCAGAATTTTCAACTATAACTGCAATATCATCGGCAGATTCAACTCTAATTACTTTAATCGCTTTGTTTTTCAGCTTAAAGCAATTTCTTTTAAGACGCCTCTTCTTTCCACAGTTCCAACAGACATCACCGTCAATCCTATACTGACTGTGTCTATTCATGTTTATACTACTTCTGCTAACACGAGTACTAGCTCTTACTCTTTCACCTACTAAAGGAGCAGATACAGATTCACCAGATTCTCTTTTACAGATATCCTCACTCAGAATTAAATCTCGAATCACATCAAACGTCAAACTTGTTGACCCAGAGGAAGTACTAACAACAATAACAATAATATTTCAAATATTCGGCAATGAGGATAATAGAATCAAAACACGTACCTCATCTTCAAAGTTAATATCAACTGAACTCAATTGATTAACGATCACATTGAATTTATTGATATGATTAGCAATCGATGCACATTCGCTCATCTTCAAGTTAAATAGACGTCACATCAAATAGACCTTGTTGATCGCAGATGGCTTTTTGTACATGTCCGACAAGGCTTTCATCAAACCCGCAATGGTCTTCTCTTTAACGATATTAAACTTACGAGCCAACGTCAGTTGAATAACACCCATCACTCGTCTATCCAGCAATTCCCAATAGACTTAGTTCATCGTTTCGGGTTTCTTCTCAGATAGGGGCTCGTGCAGTTTCATCTAATATAAATAATCTTCTATCTGCATCTTCCAGAAACTAAAGTCCTTCCTCTCATATTTGTCGATTTTCCCTTTAGTTTCTTCTGTTGCCATCGATTCGCTTCAACTCAAGCAAGCCTAACTCTGATACCAATTATTGTGTGAAACAAGCAATAAATCAAATAAATAGACAGAACGAGTAAAGTAAATCGAACACCAGATGTACGTGATTTGGTTTAAAAACCTACATGGGGAGAGCAGTAACGAATTCTACTATAAAACGAGCGATACAATTCGAAGATTATAGATAACTTGAGTCACTCAAACACCCTCAGTATTTCCCAGTCTCAATTACATCCAAGAATGCGCACAGTATTTAGTCTCAATTTTTAGCGAAATAATTTCTCAATCTCGCAATTGAATTAAAATAAAAATCTAACATCATGATTTAATCGGTTTCGACACTTGAACTCTTGATGTAATTCCACGAACAAACGAAGAACTAAAGCCAACCACTCGCTTATGAAAAAAATATGGCGCTTCAATTTCACGCTCAATCACTCACATATATGGCGCTTCAAGGATATTCTCAACTCCGACTCAACGATGGCTTCTGCGATCTCTATCCCATGAAGACCCACGGTGATTAGCCACCCGCAAAAGAAGCCACGGCACACTCTGCACAGGCCCCTTTTTTTTTTTTTTTCTCCTCTTTGGTCTGACTCTTGCACGGACTATTCACCAAGAAGCTCACCCACCTATTTATCATGCGAATATATGTGTTTATATATATATATATATATAATATCAAGCTCTTTTTTTTATTATTTCTTTCCTTGTCTTCTGCTCTGCTGCCCTTTTGTCTTTGGCTTAAGAATTTGACTTCAACGCGCAGAAGATTGCAACGTCCAAGTGAATCTTTCCTTAAAAAAAAAAAGAAATCTGCAGGACGACTCTTATCCTTTCTCTTGATCGTGTCGCCCACGCGTAAATCAATTCGTAATATATAAGTTTTTGCTTCCGGCTTAAACTCCAGACAACATAATTGTAACAACCTTTGTGTCAGAAATTCCGGTTATTAAATGCTAACTGACCAACTAGGGTAAAAAAAAGAGTAAGAAAAAGCATGAGATGTGTCTGTTGGACTACACCTGTCGCATTTCAATTAGAAGCGTCCATAGAAACCAAAAACTAAAAATCCGAACCGAACCGGCAAGATGGGTTATCCTGGTTGGCAAGAATTAGCCATAGGTCCATTGCTTTGGTTTTAGTATTGTATATTTTAGAAGACCGACGAAATCAAACCAAATCGATACACGTGATTAATAAAGATTTTGTCTTATTGATTACGGTCTTCATACGACCGGGTTAAAAAGTGAGGTGTTAAGGCATGTTGAATCTTAATAATCGGAGTAGAAACAACATGAATGTCATTGCATTCTTACATCACTCATTTGAGTATTGCAACTTTCTTTTCGACAATTTGATTGCCATAATCTTTTAAAAAAAATGGTTACTTGAGTGCCATAAATTTTTAAAATAATTCACACAATTATCAGAAATTCGAAGTGGCATAATACTTGTGCTGGATGTTTTTACAAAGTTATAGCACTTAAGGGAGCGAATGACAACTATTCTCTTCTTAAGCTCTATTTTTGTATGAATAAAATTTTATATTTATATTCCTCCAATGAGATTCTAAACAGAGACACATGTTTAATAACGATGCGAAATTTCTATTCTTGGAATAGAAATTTGTATGATAACAACATAAAATCTCTCTCTACGGTTGCTGACCCCTAGGCCTTGGCCGGTGATCAATAGACTGGAGACCTGTGAACAACAATATGTGAATGGCGAAGGATGAACTAAGACCGGCACTTGGTAGCTTGCGATGGCAAGCAACGAAGGGTGAATGGGAGCTAGGGATCAGAGACCAGTGATGAGCGGTTGGCGGCCGACGAACAACAGTCGGTGGATGGCGAACAGCGGCCAGTGAGTGGCGAACAACGACAGAGATGTGAGAGAGGCGAATAGCGAGGATTGGAGACCGGCTGCGGGTGACAACCAAAGACTGAGGATCGGATACCGGCGGCGGGTGACAACCAAAGACTAAGGATTGGATACCGGCGGTGGGCGACAACCAAAGACTGAGGACCAGAGGCAAGGACACAAGGGAGAGGGAGAGCACACACAATAGAGAGAGGGAGCAATGAAAAAAATCTTGTTCCTATTTCTGTTCTAGAAATAGAAAAGTAGAAAATTTCTACTTCTTAGTTCTGTTACAAACATACTTTTGAGTAAAAAAAAATTATCCCAAAAAAATAAAAATGAAATTGTGTTACCAAAGAGACTTTTATTACAAACCTGTTTCTTGAAATGGAAAATTAGGAAAATAGAGTAATAGAACCGTTATCATGCGTGCCTGAAATGATCAATTGAAAAGTTATTGCAAAAAAACAAAACTTACAATGCTCAAATGAGCGACTTAAATAAGTAGAGACACTCAAGTGATCGAAAAAAAAATCATGGCACTCTAGTAAAAACCTCACGAAAGTTATGACACTTGCCGTGTCCTTTTCCTTGATTGGTCACTACAAAAAATTATTTTGGTTTTCCACATTCTTTAACTTTACCTGATTGGAATAGGAGTCTTATATGTTATGGATACTTGATTTGATATTAACGCGATTAAACTCCTTTGCTTTAATGCTTTTATGAAATACTGCTTGCTTTATAAGGGTTTCCATTTAACATGAAAGTTCTACATCCTAAGTAAGGATTAAGCTTCTTATTTGGGCATCGGCTTGATTCTGATGGTTTGTAGTCAAACCAAGTTCTTACCGGTTCGGTCTGAGTTAGAGATTTTTTAAGACCGATCTGTTCGGTTTGAGCTGCAAGTCACCTCAAGACCAAACTAAATCAACCAACCATTAACATCTCCAACCGACCTCGTAGCTGTAGGTAATAATATTCAGCAAAATGAAAGCGCCAATTCTAAGTCAACTCCATCTTCTCCAATAAAAGAGATACACGCCCCCACACAACGGGATGTCACGACCAATTCCTAGGTCATTGGCTGACGTCAGCATGACCGAGGTAAAGCGGCATCTCTTCCCACGGTGCCGTCCAATCAAAGAAATAATTGGCGTGAGTAAAAGGTCACCAGATTCAATTCCCATTCGCTCGTCCGCCAACTAACACATGGGTAATTTCATGTCACCACCCTCTGTTGACTCCTCCTTGAGTTTTATTTGTTGACTTCATGGCAGGGCTTCACATTGAATAGTAAATGTGGTAAAACATATAGTTAGTTGGGTAAACGAAAAACTTTTGATCATGTCTTTTTGTGTTATAATGTGAACGCACGAGTGTGGAGACTTGGCTGTCTGGGACACGCCACGGGCCCTTACAAGTTGGTTAAGTTCAAGCCTTTGATCTGTGTAGGTATCTCAATGCAGAGAAGGGGATGCACCTAAGACCGGCAGATTCGAAAGTCGATGACTTTGGAACGGGCTCAAATTTGGTCGATTGAAGCGAAACAGACTTATGATCAATAATTATCGTCTTTGGCTGTGAATAACGACGGATTTTGGCGATTCAGGGTCGTTTAGATGGTTTTTCAGATCTCTCCTTTTTTAAGGTAATTTTATAATTTTAATGGCATTTTTTGTAATTTTCCGTTTACTATTGTCATTAGGTTTAACACCTTATAAAAGGTGGTTCTTAGAGTTTGAAACAGGAGATTTTGATTATTCTAACAATATAGTGATTTGATATCGTTTGAGATAACAGAGATTAGTTCTCTTTTATCGATTTCGATAATTCTTTTTGGCATTATTTTCTATCGCTCCGGCATCAGAAAGTTTCGGATTTTCTCCCTTATCAATGTGCGTGCTACGTTACCCTTTATTGATTGATGCAATGCTTTATACTGATAATTCTTCTTCCTTTCAAGCGCTCTAAAGGGAAAATTGAAGATTGGCAAGAAATTACCGTCAGAGATTATGCTTAAGAGCTTGCTTTTGATCGGTTCAAAGGATTAGTTATACGTTCAGGACACTCACGGATTTTTTGGATGATTATTACACAACGTGGCCTCGTTAGACATTTACCTAGTACAAAATTGGCTGTCAAAAATCCACTTGCTCACATAGATCGTGACCGTGTGTTCGCAATTTCTCTGCCTTCCATTCCCTATTTACCTTGTCAATAAAAGCTTCAATCCTTCTTCTGAATTCGTCGTCCTCATTATTACTTTCGCCATCATCTCCGTCGTCATCTCCGTCCTCGCCGCTGTAGCTCCCGCCTTCGTTCCCTAAGTTTTCACGGATGCATAACTCCATAACCTCCGGCGATGTCTCCTCATCTTCAGGCGGCTGCTCGATGTCCACTCTCTGCTCATCCAACGCGCTGCCGTGGGTGGGAATCGGAACATGAAACACGCTTCCCTCAAACACGCTTCCCTCGTCGAAATCCGAGCTGGGTTTCGGGGACATGAGGATGATGACTACTAGCAGATTGCAGAAGCAGAAGACGGCGAGAGGGTTGGACCCCGCCTGAGCTACCAAGTCCGCGGCGAGATTCAACATTGCGACGAGAAAAAAGAGAAACTCGGAACAGAAACGAAAGGAGAGGGAGAGAGAAAGGGGGAAAACGCTGATCAAATGTGATGGAGAAGTGTGATGGGGAAGCTCTTGTAGCATAAGCTGTTGACCTTCTGAAAGAGGTGAAGTGTGAAAACTACTGCGAATTGGGATTATTATATGCTTGCTTTGTTGTAGAGTTTACTAATTTTTGCGAAGCTTCTCGCTAGCTTGGCCAGTGGAGGTTCTCTCTATTTTCAAATATAAAGTTCATTGTCTGGAGAGAGAGAGGCCACGTGCAGTGCAATTCTCCCGCGACCTCGTAGCTTCTAATTAATGTCATCAAGATGACATACCTGATTTTTTTTTTTCTAATTTTTAAAAGATTGAGGATTTCTATTTAGTTTTCAAAAATCGTTAGTGTCAGCTCCGGCCATGCTTCTGAGGATAGTCGACATTCACGTCGGCGATTTTCGACAAAAACTGACCGGAATGACTTCATTATCAAATTGTCAAAAAGTTTTGGACTAAATTGACCAAACTGAAAAGTTTATGACTGAATTATCTACTACACAATAAGTTAAAGAATTTTTTTTTCTAATTTTTCCCTACATTAGTTGAATTTAATTAGAAAAACCAAACCATTTTGGTTAAGACAAGTGAAAGTCATTTCGCTAATTACGAGATCGCATACCTTATGGTGCTCATACATGTTGCTTATTGAAGTTTTGTTCAAAAACCTCGTCCTAGAAATGAACCGACAAATTGATAATTTGCCCTTGCTTTTTAACCACGTCCATTGTACATTGAAGCGTACGAGCTCGAAACCAAGTTATGGGGGTCGGTTCGAGCCGTGATCTTGTCAATGTGGTTGGGGCATGAAATTTTTCCGCGCGGTTCGTTCTGTTTGGGCTGAAAGCACCGGCAGACCAAACAGCTCGCGCCATTAACATCTCCAATCGACCTGTGGGTCAAAAAGAAACTACCAAGTCAGCCGTCTGAGTCAACTCATCACCACCTCCAAGAAAAGAGAAGCACGCGGGATGTGACGGGCGATCGCGACGTCATCGGTTGACGTCAGCCTCACCGAGGTACGTCGACATCCCCTTCCCATGATGTTTTACCGTTGAGAATTGATCAGAACGCGTGGAAGTCGCCGTGTAGGTTGGCAAGAAACGACAAGTGCTTCAAATGTCATTCAGTTGGGAGGCCGTTTTTTAAAATGCCCTTTGCTTGTCCACCAACTAACGCATGGAGGAACGGAGTGCAGTGCAGGGTAATTTCATTGAACCACTCTCTGTTGTTCTTTCCGGGAAGCTTGATTTCTACGCGTTGACTTCTATTCGAGACAAAACATAGTTAGTAAACCAATAACTTTTTTAATCACCAAAAAAAAAAAAAAAACGAACTTTCGGTCGTCACATTTTTTAAGACTTCTCGATTCATCATGCGATTGCTCCGGGTTTACATACAACTGATCCAGGGGCACAGAAGCATGGAGACTTGGCTATCTGGATACCCATGGGGCACCCTTACAAGCTCTATGAACAGATTAAGTTCGGGTGTTTGCCCTATTTGGATGTCTTGGTTTAGAGCGGTTCCGCACGCTGTTGGTGGGATTCCAACGGGTGACATCCAGCTCCTGACATTGAAATCCCCCAACACCTCAACCGACTACGCCAGCCCGGAGGAAATTGGTCATGCCACTATTTGGGGACAAGGAGGACGTGACTGACCAAGCGCAGGTTAAGCGCTTTTCTTTGTCCGTCCCGTGACTCAAGACTCCACCAGTCGGTCCTGATCGCGTATGGGACGTAGTTATCACTCACAAGCCCTTAGTCCATAATGGGCCTAGGCCCTAGGCTTAAGCCCGGATTGACAAGCCTGTGAAAGCTGCACCGCTGATATACTGGCTAGTTACTAGTCATAGCACGTTAAAGTTCGATCAGGAAAAAAAAAAGCAAAGAGAGAGAGAGAGAGAGCACGTTAAAAGTGGCATCTGGTTCACGAGAACCTCCACAAGCAAATTTGATTTCGTAATTACCGAAGAAGAGAAGGTATTTCAATCCTAAGCCTTGATCAGCTAAAAGAACCGCATTTGTTGCTCTTACAAACTTCGCGCCTTATTTGAGAAACGACCAAGGATAAAGTTGGATAGAAGCACATATTAGCAACTTAGGCTCGGCCAACCGGAAGAGTGATGTTGTGTCGGTCTTTGACAAGACCTTTCTTATTAGTCCGGCTTGATTTATAGATTTACGCTAAGATGTCAAGGCTCGGACAACAGGTTAGGACCGAGCTTAGGGTTTCGTTCACCTCAGCCACCCGTATGATCACTTCTATTATCAACCGTTGTCCGGTGTTTGGCCAAATGAAAAGGATTAGACTTGAAATTCCATTATAAAAAAAAAAAAGCCGAAACAGGGAAGTAAATAGCTTTGAAATACGACACCGTGAGAGAGGAGAGAGTACTGGTGCCGTCGGACCTTGGTTTAGCTTTCCTAAAGGGTTTTGGGCCTGTGACTCCATGCTTACCTTCGGCACGAAAGAATCTTGGGATGGCCAAAATGACCAAACCAAAGGAACACGGGGAAGGAGAGCGCCGCAAATTATCACACACGACCTCGAACTTCTTGGAATTGAAACATAGTTTGATGGTCACGAAAATGACATATCTTAATACCGTTGTAATTGGCGAATACGTTGGGGACCCTTATTTCTCATACCGGGCACACCCACATGAGTTTAGAGAAACTAAAGTATGAGTCAATTACATGTAATCCTTACGCATGGAATAATGGGAGTCTTGTTGCCTGGTCAGCAGGCGGGGGTTCCACTCCTTAGTGAATGGACAGTTGCCCCGCTCACCGGTGAGAGGGCAAAGGTTCAAGGGCAGCGCTCTCGAAACAACATCAGATTTAAGCTTGTGTTTAAATTAGCCCGTTTATTGTGGGATCAAAGGGATTCATATAGGCTTAAGTTTTGAGCCCATTTTTAAGTCCTATGTATATTGTAATCGTACGAGAAATCATTTAAATGATTGGTTAGGTGTAATTCCAAATATTATAGTAAATTATCTTTGCAGGACGCAGCCCTATTCTAAGGTGAATCCGGGTAAACTCGCGTGCCATTTATTTTTCTATTCTTTGTATATTTGTTCTAATTCGGTTTATGATATAACCCATCAAATGCATCCACAAATTAAGAACACTTAAACATAATCAGCATTAATATACAATGCTCCGAATCACAATATAAACAAGGCAGGCATTCAAGAAGAAGCTTGCAAGAACTGATGATAAAGGAGACAGAAATGAAAATAAAGTGGCAGCAGAGAAGAAGAGATAAAGGAGGGATAAATGAACAGAAACCCTGCTGAGGGAAAGAGGTGGCCCAGCCAGCCAGACACAGACGCAGAACTGCAAAGGCAGATTAGACAAAAGGGTACGAACGAACGAGGGAAGAAGATGATGAAGAAGAAGAAGAACGGAGAGGAAAAAAGGAGTAGAAGAAGCGCAGATGGAATAAAAGAGAGAGCCACGCATGACATGTACGTATGGTTAGGGCTCCTTTTGCTAAAGCGATGACGAAGCAGAAGGCCGAGAGAAATTCAGACATTTTAAATAGCAAAAGCTGACAACTTACTGCGAGGGGGGGAGGGCAAAAGGAAAAGCAAAGCGGAGGCGACGTGATTCAAAAGCACGCGCACTCCGATAACCAAACAAGAAACCCACAGGCCCGACAGCTGTTCAAACGAGCTGAGGAAGAAAAAGGAATTTGGTGGTCCTCCGATGGTTGCTCATCCTCCCGAACACCATGGCAAGAACATGCGTACTTCCAATGGATCCATGGAGACCGGGGACTGTTCCATCCTGTCCCGACCTCCAGACATGTCGTGTCTTGTGACAGCGCCAAGACCTAGCTCCTGCCAACGACGTCCCGTTTCGTCGTTGGCGTTTGTTGGGAGCATATTCAAATCACTCTCTCCGCAGGTCGAAATTCCTGTCTGGCTCTTCATCTTCTCTTGGGACGATCGGGGCTCTTCGCAGGACCGAGTTTCGCGGTCATACGTGAAGTTATGTGAGCAGAGACAAGGGATAAGGGCATAAACCATTCCTCAACTTTTGTCAGACGTGTGTTGTCAGACGTGTGATGTTGCTACTCAATTTTACCCCAATGTGCAACGGCTGATTCCTGAATTTTTGGTATATGTTTCACTTAATTCTTTAAATATATGAAAATATTCAATGTTGTCTCTTCAGTAATCTATATTCGGAGACAATATTGAACACATCATACAATTCGAGGACTGAGTTGAATATATAATATATACTACGTCGGGTCAAAGTTTAAGGACCGCATTGAATAAATTAAAATTTCGAAAATTATGCTGCTTATTTGGCCAAATTCGATGAATCAAATTGTGTCATTTTCCCTTAGAATACAACAAGTAAAACATTCTTTGTCACCACAAAAGCACGAAGACCCTCGTTTTTATGGAGGATATCGTCTGAAAAGATCCGATTTTGTTCTCTCCTGAAAGGCCAGAAAGTAAGTAGACTTGTCAATCTTTTGAGGCATCCGTATGTTAAAAAAAAAAGGCATAATCTTCGAGCCCCTTTTGTTATCTTTCCTTAAACCAAGGATCTAGATCGAGATGGGGCTTTCGCAGCAGCACTGGCGAGTCTGCCAGCCAACGTCACCTCAGGATTGAAAAAGCATCGCAATTCCACCACATGCCCCTCCTTCCTCTCCCATTGACTGGTCCAGTTTATTTCCTCCTCCTTTGACCAGCCGCTTCATTCCTTGGACCATAGGATGGAAATGGCTTAAAATAGACAACACATCATGGAATTGGACCAAAAAAAAAAAATTGTTGCGCAACCAATGTGATTAATTACATGAACAAATTCATGTGCCTTACGGTAACACCCCAAATCCCACGTCGGATGAGAAGAAATTATTTTGTTGATGAATGTTGAGTAACTCATTAGTGAACACCCGAGTAGATCGATATTGCTTTTTGTAACCATCGTAGCGCTTTTTTTGTGCCTTGATGCGTCACACTATATTTCCTCATGTGACGGGTTAGTTTGATATGTTGTAGCAAGGTGTCGAAGTCCAAGTCAAGGTTATATAAGTCAAATTCGTAGAATTGAAGTTATCACATTGAAAATATTAGGAGAAAGATAACCTAAGATAAAAGTGGATTTACAATGTTCATATAATGAAGGACAAGTATTTATGTATATCAACATAACGTACTATTTTTTTTCACATCATCCTTGAAAAATGAATTTCATAATGGGTCAATACCATCAAAATCTTAAACTCCACCCACCATAATACTAACATTCTAAACTTTTTTTGTCATTAATAATCCTAAATTAAGTGCACTATGATACTAATATCTCAATTTTTTGTGTCATAAAAATCCTTAAATTATATCCACTTTGATATCAATACCCAAACATTTGTCGTAGTGATATAAGTCTGAGGTACTGGTAACACAAACAAAAAGTTTGGCTTATTAGTGTCTTACCAAGCAAAGTTGAAAGGTTTTGGTCGAAGATGGAAAATCTTTTTGTCCTATTCATGCAAGTAAATTGGCAAAAGAATACTTCAAGTGACAATATTTATGCACGGTACCGATATTTTTTTGAATTATTGAAGTGTCATATTTTAAAAAGAAAAACTATTAATTAAGTGCCAACTCCGGTGAAGTCGTCGAAATTTTTTGTTGTTGGCGATCATTTTTTGGATAATTTAAGTGCCAATTATTTTTTTAAAATAGTTATTTAAGTGTCCACTCTAGTGAGGTCATAATTTCTCTTCATCGACATTAAACTAATTATTTTTTTTTTCAATTTGGTACTTAAGTAAACCCCAAAAAAATATTAGTACTGAAGTGAGTGTCGTACGTAAATATTGACATTTGAGGTATCTTTGTGAGCAAGTAAATCTATCTCCACCGTGGTTTAAGTGATCCCACAAGAGAATTCCTGTAAAATCGATCACTTGAAAGGACAATATTATTGCGCGGGTCGAATTCACGTGAACATGGTACATGCGATGTGAGTTCTTAAATAAGATTGAGAGTCCAGACATACAATCCCAGAGAATTAATCACCCTTCTCTATATATTTACTTGCTTTGAAACGCCAACCGCCCTCCACAACCACAAGAGCACTCACAGCACCCACCTCCATGGACGCCGCCGCCTTCCACCGCCACGCCCGCCAGCAGCTGGAGCTCGCGAACGCGGGCGGAGCTCAGATATTGGAGAGCCCAAAGGAGCCGATGGAGTTCCTGTCGAGGACGTGGAGCGTGTCGGCGCTCGAGGTGTGCAAGGCTCTCGCTCGTCACCATCATCATTCTTCTTCTCCTCTTCCTCCTCCTACCTCCACCGCCACTCCTTCCATGACTTCTTGCAAGCCTGTCGACATCTCCTCATGCGCGACTCCAACAATTAAAAAAGAGCTGATGATCGACGAAGAGCCCGTCGCTGTCGTCGTCGAGGATTTCGCAAGCTGTCTCCCTTCGAATCATCGCTTCTCGTTCAACTCCACTGCAACTTCGCAGCTCGTTCTCGAACGCATAATGTTGCAGTCGGTGAGTACAGGGATGCTGAACGCTTGCATTCTAGTTATTGCTTTTGATCCACCGCAACATTTATGTGATTGTACTTTTTGTGGCAGATAATGAGCTTTTAGATTCCATATTTTTACGGTTTTTTCAGTTAAGCGATGCAAGATTCATCTACTGTTATACGTACTATAAAGAAAGCTGCATCATGATCAAATTGCTTTGTTTTTCAAGTGGGTATTGAAATTTTTCAGGATGTGTCGCCGTTGACGTCCGGGAGGCTTTCTCATAGCAGCGGCCCGCTGAACGGCGGCGGCGGCGGCGGCGGTTCTTTGGCGGACGACAGCCCTCCCGTTTCTCCTCCTGACGACTTTGACGACATCGTTAAGGTCTCTCTCTCCCTCTCCCCTCAACATAGATTTTTCATTTGTCTTTTCCACTGCTTTTTAACTGCAGAGATTTTATTTTTCAGTTTTTTTTGTCCTGTGGGAAGTTCTCTTCTTTCTTGACAGTAGTTCATCTGCTTCGAAATTCAAACTGGAACACCTTTTTTTTTTTTTTTTGGGGGGGGGGGGGGGGGGGGCCGAGATTCTAATTAGATTACTCGCCGCTTAAATTAGGTTAGGCGCTTGAGCGATATAATCTGTTCTTGAGTTGTAGATGGAAATGGCAGATGACAACCGTTGATTTTGTGGGTCTGACGCGGGCCTCTCATGTAAATTTCACAACATTAACAATTTTCATGCATTACGTCGCCCGATATTTTCCTTTCATTTGAGGTTTTATACGTGGGTTTACTTTCTGCACCGGTGGTGCATGCTGTAGTTAGTTGTCAGTGTTACCAGATAAATGCACTAATTGATGTCTCTAATACCAAATTAGTGCTATGTATATAGCTCACTCCTGTCTATAATAATGGCAGTTCTTCCGCTCCCACAACACTCTGCAACCGTTGCTCACAGGCGGCCGCTCCGTCGCTGCCCCCAGCGGCTCCACGCCAGGCGGGGGGAGAACGGTCGGGAGGTGGTTGAAGGACAGGCGAGAGAAGAAGAAAGAGGAGGCCCGAGCCCAGAATGCTCGGCTTCATGCTGCCGTCTCCGTTGCCTCGGTGGCATCGGCAGTAGCGGCGATCGTGGCCGCCACAGCGGCCTCCTCTTCTTCGAGAAAGGATGAGGAGGCGGCAAAGACTGACATGGCGGTGGCGTCGGCAGCGACACTGGTGGCGGCGCAGTGCGTGGAGGCCGCAGAGGCCATGGGAGCCGAGCGTGACATTCTGGCCTCTGTCGTGAGCTCCGCCGTCAACGTCCGTTCGCACGACGACATCACGACTTTAACTGCTGCGGCAGCGACAGGTACTGCTGGCTCTTTTTGAAGAATCAACCGATTGAGATCACTGATACACAACGGTCCTTTCCAGTGGAATCTATTTTACTATCAAGTTTATACGCTCTGCTTTACTCTGTATGGTGGCTTCTGTCCTTGCCGAGCAGCTTTACGCGGAGCAGCGACCCTTAAGGCTAGAGCGATGAAGGAGGTGTGGAATATTGCAGCAGTGTCGCCCGTCGAAAAGGGTGTCGGGATCGGATGCGTTGGTAAAGCCAATAGAAGCGCCAACCATCCTAGCATCGGCAATAGCGGCGAACTCGTTGCGGCTGGAGACAACTTTCTCGGTGTCTGCGTCCGGGAATTTCTTGCCAAGGGAACTGAGCTTCTGAAGCGCACCCGCAAAGGTACTCTTTCAAATCCGGAAACCCGGTGAAGATGATACCAGGGAATCATTCGCATATTGAGTGAATTTTTGTGGCGCAGGTGACCTTCACTGGAAGATTGTGTCTGTGTACATCAACCAGACCGGCCAGGTTCGTATTGCTTTTTTCGAGTGTGTTTTTACCTTATGTATCGTGATTGTGACAAGCCCCTAGTGTTGTTTTATCGTGTTAGAACCTTGCATCTAGGACAATTTAAGAGCTGCAAACATTGAAAGAACTCTACCGATCCCCGGATCTAGTTATAGCTTTGACATTGTTCGACGGAGCTCCCTGTAGACCGTGTTGCCGTCCATCCAATGCCGGTCAGCGAACATAATATAGTTTGCTTTTAGTAAATCAGGATTTTAGAAAGGATTAGATTCTTGCAGTAATTGGAGGAACATATTACTAGTGTCCGAGACAGTTTTCGACGACGCAGGATTTCCACCGCTTGGTCATCGGATTGTATGTTCATCCGAGTTCTACGCTTTTTTTCAGGTTATCCTGAAGATGAAGAGCAAACATGTTGCTGGGACCATAACCAAAAAGGACAAAAGTATGTCTCTCCTGCATCATCAGATGTCTCATGCATTTCCTGATCTCAATTCTATTAGACCCAGATTGAGAAAGCCATGTTAACCGTTCCCTTTTGCTGGAAAATCAGATGCCATTGTGGAAGTGTACAAGGATGTGCCAGCTTGGCCAGGGAGGCACGTCTTCAACGGCGGCGAGCAACGCCGCTACTTTGGGCTCAAAACGGCAACGCGGGGCGTCGTGGAGTTCGAGTGCAAGAATAGACGGGAATACGAGATCTGGACACAAGGCGTATCGAGGCTTCTGTCCATGGTGGCTGAAAGGAGCACCTCTTGAGCTCAGCTTGAATGTTCACACAACGGGGAAGACTATGATCTTCAATCGGACGTCTCCCAATTTTCACTTTTCTGCTTGAGGTTTACTTATCCTCTTAAGCGTAGACGTTTTAGCTCCGAATGTCGCGTTGTCCGTGGATTTTCGCTACATCCCTGGACGGCAAAATATGATGAACACATACGTTTATGCGGATGCATAATTTGAGATGGACTTGTTGTGGATTATCTTATGGAAGGATGAAACATCAGAAATATGTATGGAATCCATATAGATTATGGCCAAATAACCATCCCCTTGGTCACTACAAAAAAACATGGATTTAGCTATAATAATTTACGACAAAAAAAATCCTTCGCTAATTTGCGACGAAAATAGCGACGAAACAAATTCGTGGCTAATTAGCGACGAAAACAGCTAACAAATAGTTTCGTAGCTAATTAGCCACGAATTTAACAACGAAAACATTTTTCATAGCTAATTAGCTACGAAATTAGCGACAAAAAAATTTTGTAGCTAATTAGCCACGAATTTAGGGATAACAAACCTTTCCGTGGCAAATTTGCCACGAAATTTGCAACGAAAAGTTGATTTCGTCGCAACTTCACTAAATTTTCTTTTTTATTTAAATTATATTAGCGAATTTTGCGATGAAATAAACTTTTCATAGCAAATTTTGCGACGAATTGCTGATTTCGTCGCAAAATATTGAGAATTAATTTATATTTTTCAGAAAATTTAGCGACAAAATTCCTTTTTCATTGCTAAATATTTTTTTTTATTTGATATTTAGCGACAAAAATGTTTTCGTAGCTAAATTTTTAATTTTATTTAAATTATATTGCCCAATTTTGCTACGAAATACGATTTTCGATGCAAAATTTGCGACGAATTCATGATTTGCCGCAGAATATTGACAATTAATTTAATTTTTTCAGAAAATGTAGCGACGAAACACTATTTTTGTCGCTAAATTACCGTAATAAAAAGTAGTGAGGAACGATTTCTTCGTCATTAATTTCGATGAGAAATCAAAATAAACAAGTTTAATTAACGACGAAAAAGCCAATTTCGACGCTAATTATCTAAAATAATAATATTTAGTGACAAAATGCATTTTTCGTCGCTAAAATAAATTAAATAAAAAAAGTTCGATGAAAAAAAAATTCAGCGGCGAATACATCATTTCGTCATCGAAAACTTCTTTTTTATTTAAGTATTTTATTTTATTTTCTCCAATTTAGCGACGACTAGTACAGTTCGCCGCTAAATATTTATTTTTTATTTAAATTTTTTATTTTGTGGTTGCTCAATTTAGCGACGAAAAGTTTCGTAGGTCGCTAATTTAGAGATGAACTGTGTCGTTCGTTGCTAATTTAGGCACGAAACATACTATTTGTCGCTAAATATTTCTTTTTATATAAATTTTTATTAGATCATTTTAGCGACGAACAATGGTATTTGTCACTAGATATTTATTTTTTATTTAAATTTTCATTTGATTACATTTTAGCGATGAACACGCTGTTCGTCGCTAAATCGCGACGAATTACGTTTTTCATCGCTAATTATTTTCTTTGCTAAAGTCCACCAACATCTTTTCTTCATTAATTTATACAATTATCGACCAAATTTACAATTCTTGTCATATTAACCACGTTCTACTATAAATAATTCAAGAAAATACTTGGGTAAGTGTCTTTGTTATTCTTTTAATTTCAAAATAATTGTCCGATAACAATCAAAATTTAATTTTTAAAATTTTTTGATTTTAATTAAGTATATTAAGCATCATATATAATTTTTTTAATATTTTATAAATCTTTAATTTGTGTGCATGCACAATGCAAAAACATAGGGTTTGGATATATAATAAGAACTTTATCCGAACGTCGAGGATTGGCCGATGAGTTTCTTACTAGGTTGAAATAGTAATATGTTGAAAACCGCAAGGAAATAATTAAAAAAACCGCAGCGAAAGAGTAAAGATAAGTAAAGAAATGAGAAATTTTTGAAATGACATATCTTATCGCTCGGGCGTCCGTTTTGGACGATTTTTTTTTTTATTTCATGTAATTTTTTTGGACGAATCCATTGGCAAACTACCCGTGGCGATTTGGTCAGCCTTTTCCCCCAAAAAAAATGTCGTTTTCTTTGTCAATTTTGTATTTTTCCCTTCGATGCCACATCTTGATCTTGAACGAACCGTACTTTCCCTCTTTATTCTGTCCATATTTCCATGCCAAACTTATTATACCATGTCTTTTGTAATAAGGAAAGGGTCCATGGACTTTTTATGTCCAAATTAGTGTCACGTATTTTAATGTGTGCATATATTAATTGAAATCTGAATAGTGTCACTAACTCTACTATTTGCCTTGTTGGTTGTCACTCAAGTGAAGTGCTTGGTGATCACGGGTTCCATCCCCAACTTGCTCCATCTTTTTCATTTTTGTTTTGCTTCTTTTTTTCCCAAAAATCAATATACTCGAATTGATTGAAAAAGGGCATTTTTAGGGCACTTTTGTTTTTATAACTGTTAAATATGTCTTGAATTTTATGCACTCGGTTTGTTTCATTACTGGACCCGACATATTTTTTTTTGCAGCCCAAAGTGGAGAAAAAATTGAGATTTGATTCGTGACACGGAGAGTTGGGTCAATAGGCCCAACTCGGAGCAAGAGAACAAATCTTTATAGGGGTGCAAATAGATCTCTATGGGGGTTCAAGAGCAATGCCCCAGAAAAAAAAAATTTGGGCTCTATTTATGCTGCATCTAGGATTTATTTTGTTGTATCGAGGTTTTTTGGTATATGAGAAATTTGTGAGCCGTGTGCTTTGTTTGAGTCGAGAAAATCGACTTCTATAACCAGTACTCTGAAAATAAATTATTCGTCGCTAATTAGCAATATGGACAAAAATAAAATAAAAGAAAAGAAAATTTGCGACTAAAAAATTTTCTCGTCGCTAATTAGCGACGAAAATCAATGTTTCGTCGTAGAAATTTTTAAAAATATATATATTCATTTCAGCGACGAATAAAAATTTTCGTCGCTAATTTTAGCGACAACAATTTTCATTCGTCGCTAAATTGGAATACCAATAAAAAAAAGTAATATATAAATTAGTGATGAAAATAATTTTTAGACCGTTTTTCATTGCTAAATTGAAATATCAATAAAAAATAAATATATAAATCAGCAACGAAAATAATTTTTCGTCTCTAATTAGCGACGAAGTCCTTTTTCGTCGCTAATTTTACTTTCCCTCTCTGTTAAAACATGGCGCACTCTTCAAATTTTCACTCGCGCGGCTCTTAAAATTTTCCCAATCCTTTCTTGTCTATAAAGCTCCTGAACGTCAAAAGCAACACTCCAAGACCTCTCGGTGTTACTTACTCCCTGTCTCCTTGGACACCGCCCAGCTCCACCACAAGTCCCAGCTCCACATATAGGACCTCCACAAGGACACCAACCTGTGACGGCGAAGGTGGAGGTGGCTGGAGGGAGGTCGTAGGGGAGTCAGGGGAGGTGATGGTAGCTGGTGGTGGTCAGAGAAGCGACGGCGAAGGCGGCGAAGGCGGCGAAGGAGCTGGTCAGGCGGCGAGGGTCGGAGGCAGGGGAGGCAGAACAGGGCAGTAGCTTCTCAGGCTGGTACGTGATTCAGGCGACGTTGAAGCTTCCTGGGACTGATGGTGGAAGGTTGAGGGGGTACCGGGGTGTGTTCGGTGGCCGGAGTTGGGTCGAGGAAGGCGACGAAGCTCAGTCCCGAACAGGACCCCTCAAAATAGGGCACAGAATAGGACAGTCTTAGTTTCCGGCTGTTTGAGGTCCTCTGGAGACTTCGAAGTGGCTGTAGGCGGTGGAGCGGTTTCGGAGGGGTCGTGAGGGATGGTGTAGCGATGGTGGTAGGTGTTGGTGGTAGCTGAAGAGCCGCTGCTGCTTGCGAATAGCAGCTGCAGCAGTCCCGACCCAAAAACAGGGCAAGGACGCCAAGCAGCTCTTGGCAGAATTTCTGGCGGCTCCGGTGGGGCAGGTGGTCGGAGTAGGTGGTGGCGATGACTGGATGCGCTTTTGTCGAACAAAAGAGAGACAGATAGATAGAGAGAGACGAGAGAGACGTCACGAGAGGAGTTTTGGTTTTTTGTTTTTTTTCCTTCTTTGTGGCTTTTTGACGTGCTATGTTTTCACTAATGCAAATTAAATATAGCTATAGCGTTGACGTTTTTTTTTCTGTGGCTATTCCGTTGCAAAATGATTTAGCGACCAAATAAGTAATATACAAATTATAATCCCGCGTCGCAAATTTTAGAGACCAACACGCTTTTTCGTCGCTAAATTTGGTGATGAAACATCATTTTCGTCGTAAATGTTGTGACGTTAAATTCGCTATGAAAAATCAAATTTGTCGCAAATTTGCAACCAATATGATTTTCGTTGCAAATTTGCGACTAATGACCCTTTCGTCGTAAATTTGCTAGGAACAAATATTTGTCACCAAATTCGTTGCAAATTTGCTATGAATGTGGTTTTCGTCGCAAATTTGCGACGAAAAATTTTGGTTCGTCACAAATTTGCTATGAATCTTTGTTCGTAGCAAAATTCGTCGAAAATTTGCGGCAAATCACCGAATTTTCGTCGCAAAATTTGTGACACCGTTTTTTGTGACGAAAACCACATTCATCGCAACTTTTGCTACAAATCAAGATTCGTCGCAAATTTGCTACGAATCTTTGTTCATAGCAAAATTTGTCGCAAATTTGCGACAAACCACAGAATTTTCGTCGCAAAATTTGTGACACCGTTTTAGCAACGAAATTTTCTTTCGTCGCAAAACCCGTTAGCGACGAATTTTGGCAAAATTTTCGTCACTAAAAGGTTTTTTTTTTTTTTGTAGTTATCAAGTAAAGTAAAGAGATGCTCTCAGCTTCTTACGGGTATGATGACTCTGCAACGAGAGGTCGATGGCCGCATGCCACGGTTCGTGAGATCGCAAAACCAAGAAGCATGACATTCTCCATGCGCACCGCAACTGAGGAGACCAACCAACTCGATTCAAGACGAGACCGTGCTTGGATTCTGCCGAGGATCGGGGTTGCTTCTTCGCTAATTGATTTTGACAAGGGAAGATATCTCTCCTCTCTCCTAATTGCGCACGAATTTGAAGATGACACAGTTGATGTTTCTATTCGTCCCACTTCGAAAGGCGTGGCTTCAAAATTACCACGAGTTGAAAGGAGGAAAAAGGGAAAAGAACTCTTGACTACCTCGGCAAGATGAAGATATTACCGCCGTAATGGACGACAATCGTTCCTTTTCTTTATGACTTCGTTTTCCAAATGTGGAGTTCATCTACTGGCTTTGCACGTTCATTCGGGAAAACAGTCAACATGACTTTCTCCAAGCATGCAGCGGTCGCCCACCTTGTCAAAATCTGCAAAGCTGTCCTTTTCCTCAGATTAATACATAAGGAGAGTTAGGTTTGATAGATTCTTGAAACGCAGCGAAACGAAAAATCTAGAACAAGATATATATATATATATATCAAAATTAGAAAAGATTTAAGACGTACCTTTTACGATCGGAGATAAAAAGACAGTTGGTTGTGTTTGAATTAGTGCCCCAAGTGTTGCCCCTCAACCGGTATCCACACACACGAACCGAGATCTCTAACGATCCAAGTGCTAACTTTCAGATCTTTGAGTTTTTCTTGCGAATCTACTTTTCTCTTTGAAACTCTCAACCAAGAACAATTCTCCGTTTTTTCTCCTTCGGGATAATACTCTCGCAAGGTCTGAGGCGTCTCTAGGTTTTTACTCATTACCCTCGTTTCGCGGTTTGGCCCCTGCGATTTAACGGCCTGTGTCCACGACGTCCTCTAAACCTTCCACTCGACCGTGCATTTAATTGTTATCTCATAACACGCACAATTGTGTACTCGTAATAGGATAATAAATTAAGGTCTAATTCTTAAGTAGATCAAGGCGCAGATAAAATATTAAATCAGTTCGCTATTGTGTGCAATCCTGTAGGTTCACTAGACATTAGCAATGTGCTTAAAACTTTTTTGGCTCACAAGTCATATGCGATCTCTAGCAAGATATTACGACTACATAAGTATAGTGAACTAAGTGAAGGTCGATTTTTCGACACAACCTGATCTGCAACTAATGTTAGAGTATCAATCTTAATTGATTCTTAGGGCATACTACTAATAAGGAAACACCCCCAAAAAAATGGAGAGTAAGTATCAAAAAAATTTGTATACCTATTGTTCTCTTATTGACCCATAAACTTTTTAATTAAATCAATCTATTCCTAAATGTATTACATTGATACAATTGTGTCCACTCAGTCAATTTTATTCAAAAATCAATTTATTCATAAGTACAATTGTGTACACTTGACCAATACTAATGTAGATAAAATTTATAATCTATTTGAATTTTTTGAACATTTTACTTTCCTTTTCGAAGCCCTCAGTAAGCATTGAGCCATGTGAGGGCAGCCCTTACGCAAGCTCAACTATCACCGATTATGGCGAGGTCATTGCCTAGGAGATCCCCACGACCGGCAATGCCAGCCAAAATTTAAAGAAATAATAATAAGAGAATTCCCAAAAAATTAAAATTAAAAAGTTTGTCCACAGGGATATTGCAAGTAAGAAAGTGTCAATGTCAATGTCATCGTCGGGATAACTAATCATCTGATATCCATATAATAAATTTATGATAATTATAAAGTTTATGACGATTAAAAAATTAATCAGACGGACTCAATTGACACAAATATAATAATTTTAGGACTAAATTAATTCAATTAAAAAATTTAAAAATGAATTGCTACCAATACCCTATGATTTTAAAAAAATTAACTATTCCCATAAAACAAGAAAGACCTGAAAACTAGCTCGGTGTTTCCAACGAAAGGGGGAAACGTACACCTTATCATTTATCATTGCGTCAGCAATCATGTGGTGATTCCTATGAAAAATTGCAAAGGCAGTCCACAAAAGCTATTAGAGCTAGAATACAGTTTCTTCACGAGATGGATTCCTGCCTTCCATCTCGGAAAGACATCTCGGCAAGCAAGGAACGTCATCCCATATATATACTTAAAACTCCATCGACCATTCCCTCAAACTTACAAAATGCTGCAATGCATACACATCCAATGTTTGTCATGAAAAAGTTGCTACAACAATCACCAACTCCTGTTGTCGTACCAAAAAGATGGGTGGGATGGTAATGTATAGCGTCAATTCTGCAATCAACACAGACTCACCGCCTTTTTCTTTTTTGTTTGGTATGTTCACTTGACGGAAGGAGAGATCTAGAAACAAGGAGGGAAGAAAAGACGTATACGGATCGGAATAACACTGTCTAGCTCTCAGCAGCTCTGAAGATAGTCATCAAAGATAGGAATAGGTTGACAATGTCAAGGTACAATGCAACTGCGGCCCAGATGTATTCATCATATGAGTAGCGTTTGATCAGATTGTCTGTGTCATATACGATGTACCCACAGAAAATAAGCGCCGCTAAGCACCCGTATATCATCACAGAGAGCCGGCCCAAGGGAAAGAGGATCTGCAGCCACAACAAAAGCGACCACAAAGTAGTGTTAAACTTCACATAAAGAGATTGTGCAGCCGATGGTTTACCACACATATTGTTCCCGCTCAATTACCTGTATCATTGCAAACACCATAAGCACAATGATGGCACCACACAAGAAGGGTCCAAGAAAGTTGAAATCCTGACCCCTCCTAGCAGCCCAGAATGTGTAGAGAGTAAGGCTGACAACTACCGTAGCAGTCAATATAACAGCTTCCAATATGATCTTCCCTGTTAATTCAAAACAAGCATAAATGAAAGATTTAGGAGCATTGTTAACAAGCACAAGAAGGCATGCAAGAAGGTGCTACCTCCTACACCAAAAATTGCGTTGGAAAAGAGACTCTCAACCACCCACCCAAGCCCCCACCCCACAGCAGAAGAAACAACGAATGAATACAGACTCCATCACCATAAACTTTCACAAAAATGCTGGAGAGTTGTTCCCAGGGCACTAGTTTAGCATCAACGAATTAAAAAGAAGGCCAGAAGCTCCCACCTCGCAGGGTCCGGGGAAGCCCGGACCACATTATTTCCGGCTATGCACTAGTTAAGCTTCATTAACTATGCTCTGAAAATGTAAGATTGTCTGCTTCAAAAAGCTAGCCGCTTTAAATTGGGTACTTCAATTTTCAAAGTATCTAAAAAAGCGTATTTCCCTTTTCTGGTTCAGCTTAGTTAGTGCCCTTGAGGCGCTTGTCCACCAAACCCTCGTATTCATATCAAGAAGACTACTGACCAATCAAAAAAGCATACGTACTTATTCAGATGATGTGGCACAAAAGCAAAACCTACCGCTTAAAATCCTTAGTTATGATCAATCAAGCACACAAGTGCACAGATGATCGAGCACAGAGCAAAAGGCTATCAGTGCAGCACCACAACGCCATAATATCTAGTTATCAGATAGCTAGCCCTTAACCAGTTTGCTTAGGCAGCGTTGCCTCATCTGTTGGGGTCCAATCAAAACCACAAATATCCTTAGTTGGAATTACTTCGTGTGGACAGTTCACAACCGCCAATTCATCCCCGACACACTTACTCTAGCTTCATAAACTCAAGAAAGGATCCATTGCCACGCCTTCTTAATTTTTCAATGTATTCAGTAGGCATGGGCATAAAATGGGAGCAGCGGAAATGAGGATGTTAAGGTGGATGTGTGGTCATACAAGGATGGATAAGATAAGGAATGAAGAGATTCGACGAAAAGTTAGAGTAGAACCGGTGCTGGAAAAGATGAGAGAGCATAGATTGAGATGGTTTGGGCATATTCTCCGAAGACCTTTAGATGTACCGGTACGAACAGAAATTTGCTATCGATAGCATAACACGAAAAAAGCAAAAGGTCGGCCGAAACTTACTTGGGGGAAAGCAGTAAAACAAGATTTAATGGAGTGAAAAGTAGATTGGCGTACGGTTTATCTTAGGACGGAGTGGAGTAAGTCTATTAGTATTGTGGAGGGGTAGTATATAGATAGATATATATATATATATATACTTATTTATTTTTACACATTTATCTCTTTTCACTTCGTTGATTCTGCTTTTATTTTTATGATTCTTTGGGTTCATCGACCGCCAACCCCAACTAGTTTGGGATAAAGGTGTTGATGATGTTGATGTTGATTCAGTAGGCATGAATATGGACAGATTACAAATTTCCGCAGCTTGATGAACCAAGATATCAGAGATGATAGTATTGTACTGATTATAAAGAAACATTTCCATTCTTCCATGTAGATTCTATATGTAAATTAATTTACAGCTCCATCTGCACTTTAAATTCTCGCTCTTGAGATTCAACTTAATTATGAGATTCCTGAAATCGAGATATCATACGTGTTCGCAAACATAGCAAATACCTAAACCCTATCTGCCCAATTGTATCAAAGATGCCATCTCCATAACGTTCGTTGGACTTGTATTGCGCTACTTTATTTAGCAATCAAATGTTACTAAAAATGAAATCCGCATCCAAATAAGAGAACAAAGCTCACCGCTCGTAAATGCACACGTCAATCCAATCGCGAACGCCAAGGTAATGGTGAAGATCCCGAGCAGGAGATAGTTTACAGGATGCCGCTGGTGATAGTAATATAGCGGACACAAAACTGCAACAAAAAAAAAAAAATCAAAACCGTCACTCAACCGATCAAAACCAGCACCAATCGACGCGCCGGGGGAAATAAAGACGGAATTCAGAAAACGCACCGATAAAAGGCGTGATGATGAGGACGATGTACAGCGCCAAGCCGGCGCCGGTACTGACGAAGAAATGGGCGATGGGATGGACGAAGACGACGACGGCGCCGACGGCAATGGTGGCGAGCAACTGGAGGGTGACGATCGAGTAGACTTTCCGGATGAAGGCCCACCGCAACTCGGGGCTCTCGAGCATCATCGGGTACAGGGGCCTCGCCCCCGCTTCCACATCCTTACGGTGCGGCTGCCCCCACATGATCGGGACCGCTCTGCGGATCCTTCAGGCTCGGGGAGCGGAGGAAGGAGCCCTAAGGTTTTCTCGGCGGAGGGAAAGTGCGAGAAAGCGAGAGAAAATGAGGGCGGTTTTCGCGTGAATCGTCTCAGCGAAAGAAAGATAGGAACGAAAGAGGCGAGGGAGGGGATTAATTAAGGAGCAAGAAAGTTCAGGATGCTTCGCGTGGCTTTGATGTTTCTCTCTCTCTTTCTTTTTCTTTTTTTTGGGTCGATGGCTTTGATGCTTTGATCGGTGGGAATTCGCTGGTGACACGTGGCGCGTCGTCGGAACGGTTAGTGGAGGTCACGGGCGTCGCACGAAAAAATTATGCTGAAAAGTGAAAACACTTGAATTTTAGTTTTAGTAATTCGGCAACTTATCCACATATATCGATTAATATATATTCCATCATTTCATGAAACATATGATATTAGCATGAATTTACACATTAGATAATTTTTTATCACATTATTTTTTTTTATGATCAATGTGTTCGTGCCAACTTGCGCGTAATTTCACTATTTCTCGGGATATACTAGTACAGCAATCTACCGCCATGGACTCCACTTAAATCACATGTGCTCATTTTGGGAATCGAATCTGGACCAATGCGTTTAACCACACAATCTTAAGTACGTTCTAATCAATTGAGCTACCCATAAATAAATTTTTTTATCACATTGTTAATAAATATAAAGTTGGGGAATCACATTGAATATTAAAGGTTTAACAATTATATTACATATTTCATTAAAATTCATGTGTTATTTTTTTTATATTTATTAGGTCGCATTAAATTACCGATTGCCATATATTGCGACTCCTTAAGATAAGAATTCCTCCGCGTCACGAAATTGGCCGTGGGTTAACTTGGCCATTAAGGAGTCTGCTTACAATCCATTTGTCTTTTTTTCTCAAAAAAAAAAAATCAGTTAAAACTTTGGAATCGCTTTAGTATTGTCCGAATATTCTTAAATTAAACGTGCTCTGAAAATCTGGATAAGCTCGTGGGGCCCAGCTTTTTGGAACTTTGTACATCAATCCAGATGTGGATCCGTTCTCGCCACTGTTGAAGACATGATCATCGGACAAGACGGCGTGTTAGTCAAGTCAATAAATGTCGAACCGATGTCGTAATGTCTCGACGATATACGTTTTAGATGCCTGATTGAGGTCTTGCTTTCGGTCGAGCCTCGAACCTACAAGAACGGCCCAATTAAGCTTTTGTAAAAGAAATTAACAAAACAGGGTGTATATTTTTTTTTTCCCTTTTTCTATAATGAGAGGGGCGAAGCCCAGATATCATACTATAATTCGCCTAACGAAATTCGATTTAATCTGATCTCTTAACAATAAAAAAATCAAACCTCCCGATGTCCTATTTAAAAATAAAGTGTCATTCACGTCACATGAGTAAATGACTTAATTTGCTAACAAATTAACATGAATTTTATTCTAAAAAATTATGAAAAAATTTGACATGTTGGAAATCCAATAAAAATTTCTAAGTCTGAAAAACGAGCATGCCGCCAACAGGGGTCGGTTCCTAGAGCAGTGAAATAGCGACTTCCGAGTCCATCTCCACAATAACTTTATGGATGCCCAAAGAAGTTGCCATTTTAAGACCTGAGACTATAAGCTGCAGTTTTGCCTTGAGCAAAGACCACATTCCCACGATCTGAAATTTAATTTGTTTATCACGAAACCAACATGTGGCATCAAATGCTTATGATTCGATGAAACTTTTTAAAACAACTATAAAACTCTGTCTTCTACATTTTTTTAGGATGTAGATCTAAATCGTTGTGTGACATCTAAACGGATAATTACCAAAATAAAATTGTAAACTTATTATGTGGATGCCTATTCAATGTAAACTTTTCAATTTAGCCAATTTAGCTTTAAATATTTTGACGATCTATCAATATAATCCTTCTAGCCAATTTTAGTTGAAAATCACTAATATCGACGCCAACTGTCTTATGTGACGTTGATGTATGATTGACGAGGATGACATGTATAATTTTTGCAACTTTTTTTTTCAAAAAAATTTCTAATTTATTCGTTTCCCTAGTTTTTTATTATTTAAAAAAATTACAAAAATTATCCACGTTAGTATCGACAATGCCATGTAGAGTAACCGACGTCAACATCAATAATTTCCGATCGAAACTGAGAGTTCATGATTTAGGGCACGAGTATAGAAGTCGAGCTATTTGTAAATTCATGAAACATCGTACAAGGCCTATGAACCGATTAAGTTAGGCCCTTACGGATGCACATGACCGTAGACTCACACGACTTTGCACACGATTGAAGTGATTTAAACATTCGACCTACCGTTCATGAGCCGGAAATCCCCTAACGCCCTAACCAATTACGCTGACTTTAGAAGATGAAATCATGGTCCGAGCTACGCCGAACAAAATCAGAACCTTGACAACTACACAAGGTATCCGTTTTCGTAGACAATAAGACTATGGTAAACACCCAAATGGGTGAATATTCTCATTTCCACAATATTGTTCTCGTCTTGTTACGTGTAATCGTTACATTGAAAATAGAAAAACTTTCTTTTTAAGCATGGTTAATGAATGTTCTAATACGATGTGTTCGCAATATCCTATAAAATGTTATATGGACATATAGCTCAATGCTCGTGCAGGTCGAAGGTTGGACCAATCCAAGTCACCCGAACTTGTCAAGCGCCCACCGGAGCAATCAATGCGTGTATGCTCATTTAATAGGAAAATCGCGTCAACTCTTTCCCCGGGCCCGGCCCACCAAGCTAAGTTCGAAATAGGAGGAAGCAATTCATATGCCCAATCGGCCCGTGTTAGTCACACAAATCTACACGCCTAGCCCCAAATTAGGACAATTCATATAAGATTAATTCATTTTTTTGATATAATTTTACAGCAAAAAGCTCTCTAGGTATGCACTTTAGGAAAAGAATGGATCCACCGTCAATAATATAGTCCTTCTTCATGAATTAAATCTCTATGACAATGAGAGCTTGATCATCTCGATATTTTTTGCGTAAGCTTTGTTAAGAACGCTTCACAGGTAGAAATCCCCAATGAACCGGACCGAAATAGCACGATACGTTCTAAATTCTTATGAGGAGATGGATAGGTCGAGCCGTGTGAAAGCCAATTCGAATGCGACTGGTGAACTGCCAAAAAAAAAAAAAAAGAGAAAGTTCATGGCCAAGAAAAATGTGAACCTGGAATGGGGAGGAACGGTCAAAGTTGTCTCTCCGAGGTCGGGCCGGGGAAAGGAACGTGACCTTCAAGGACAGCGTGCTACCAAATTCTCATGCATTTTGTCACTTCGCGTTCAAACTGGGTGCAACCAAATCTTCCAATTGGATTAAAAAAAAAAAATCTTCCAATTCTTTTTTTTTTAATTTTGTTTTCTAAATATAGGGATAAGTGCACCTAAAGTCATAAAACGTAGCATGAAAGTGCAATTGAGTCCTAAAAATTATCAAGAAATTGCAATCGAATCTTAACGCTTTCAAAAAAACGAAATCAACGGAATTACTTGATTTCATCAATATGACAAATTTTATGATTTGGTTGAACTTTGTGAAAGTTTTAAAATTCGATTTCACTTACTTTATAAATTTTACGAATTTCAATACACCTTGCCCCCTTAAAAAAAAAAAAGAAAGAAAGAAAAGATATATTGAAACTGAGTCGCCATGAAAGCAACAGCAAAGCAATGTGTTGTCCAGTTCACTAGTTTCAGTTCTGCTGGGGACCGTTCCTAGTGGAGTGGGGCCAAAACGCAGACTTCTGGTGTCCCCACCTCAATTAAACGGCGACAACGACGTATTGGCTACGCTATTGCAACCCCATATGTCATGAAATATACACCTACAAAAACATTCATCTTCTAGAGTAATAAATTGAGAACGTCGTGAGCATCACTGCGCAGGGTAGATGTGACTTTCAGGTTTAATTCCTTTTGGGCCACCGTGTAGATTTAGGGGCTATTCGTTCGCATTTTTTTGTAATATCAATGTATTTCAAAAGGCTTAGGATGTTTCGCATCAAATACGCATAAAAATCACGACCCACATAAATAATCAAGGTAATTTGAGAGTTGAGAAATTAAACTAAGTGCCACAAAGGATTTGAAACTGTACTATTCTTAAGAAGGATAATTTTTACTAATGGAATTTCTGCAGATCTATAATTGGGAATTCTAAAAGTTAGGCCCGGTTTTTTTTTTTTTTTTTGGGGGGGGGGGGGGTTAATAATTTAATGGGTAATTTGATATTTGAGGAGCATACTTGCGTGTGTAAATTAAACTCGTAACAAGTGACAAGTGTGATCACGAATGCAAAAATGATCTTATGTTTTTGTCACTCACCCTAGTTTTTACTCGAAAAGCCCTTTGCTTAATCCACTAATCCAGAGAGCATTTCACGAGCACGAATTTTTCTTGATTGACGTCGGCTCCCTTGTATAAAATTGCTTAGAAATTAATACTATACACTTTAATGCGAAGATAGGCGCAATTTGCGTTCTAACTTTTCATAAATTCGATTTGCTCCATAAATCCTCATATAATATAAACCGCCACTTAACACCACTCTTGATTTAGTCATCGATTACTGCTCGCACTAAATACATTTAAGAGAAATTTTCAAAAGAATGACATGAAGTAGAGCTCATTTCAAATAAGGTTTCAAAGAAGGGCTTGATTAAGGGCATTTTCGTCATTTTTATTTCTTTTATTTCTTTCTTTTTTCGTTTTTTCTCTTTCTTCTCGCCGATGTGCCGATCTCAAGCGATGTCCGACCACCGATGGGGTCCTCGCCAAGGCTTGGCGAGGGCTGCCTTCGACTAGCTTGGGTGAGGCTAGCCCTCGCCTCTTGTAGGTGAGGCCTTCGTCGTCCTTGCCTAGCCCTCGCTAGTGGTCTACCATCACCTGAGATTGGTCCACTGGCGAGAAGAAAAGAGAAAAAAAGATAAATAAAGTAAAGGGTATAGAGAAGGAAAAAAAGGAAAAAATAAAAAGAAATAATGAAAATGCTCTTTTAAAAAAAATAATGACGGTACTTTAGGTATTTATTTGAAATAATTTTCACTTTAAATCTTTATTTTAAAAAAAATGAGGACACTTTACGCTCTTATTTGACTTTTTTTTTGAAATTTAATCATATGTAGTTACTAGTAAAGTGGATAAGTTGTAATGGAACATGGTCACCATTTTACCACAATAGGAAATTAGGTTGTCTTTATCATTTTACCTTTTTTTCTTGAGTGTGTGGTGTGTGTGGTGTGGGCATGACATGTGAAGAATTAAGATTATTACTGGGTACAATAATAATGTTCCTTAGGGGCTAGTCTAGTCGTGTCGCGCGTGTGTGGGAAGAACTGAGTCTTCCAATCAGGTGGGCTCCAGCTGGGCATGACCAGCACCATCATTTTAAATCATCTTCCTCCCCTTTTTCATCACCCGCAAGTCATCTCACGCACCAGAAATTAAGGACGGGCTCCCCCTTTGATTTGGCTTGGTTTAAGAGACTGATTACTCATTAACCAATTCCAACAAGAAACCCTCCCCACCCCCCAAAAAAAAAATCAACCTAAAAAATACTAAAATAAAATGAAAAAAACACAAAACCACACCTTCTTAAAATCGTTCGGACATTTGATTCTTGCCTAAAACCATTGCTGCCCTCGAAACGACGACGCGTCGGCAACATCGCGTGACTCGCGTCGTCTTCTTCCCCTCTCCGGATCTGAAATCCGACGGTCCACCCCCTCGCTGGTTTATTGCTTTTCCAGTGCTTAATATTTTCACTCCCAGTTTCTCTCTCTATATCTCCACTCCGACCCCCGCAAAATAAAAAATAAAAAAAAACAAAATTTGAAAAATACAAACAAAAGAAAAAGCGACAACTTTCGCATTTACCGAACGGAAAAGCGGATAGTGTTTGCATATACGCCTGGGCGGAAACATTCAATTCTCTCCTCCATCAGAGCCTGCAACAATCCGATCTCTCATGGGTCTTCACTCCACTCCATTGCTGTGCTCCGATTCGTGTTCAGCCCGAGGAAGAAAAGTAGGTTTCTCCTCTTCTTCTGCCTTCTTCGTGAAAAAAGATTGGTTTTTCATTTACTGTGCTTGTTTGATTTTGTTTTGTTTTGTTTTTTTCCGTGTTTTCTGTTGGCGTCGCTGTCGAAGATAGATTGAGTTTGATTCGGGGGAAAATGATGTTTGTCTGGTTGGGTGTTTTTTTTTTTTTCTGTTTTTTTAGGTAGAGATCTTTGGATAACTGCGAGTGGTTGCCGTTTTCCCTTTACAGTGTGCGTTAGGTCGAGCTCTAATGTTAATCTTTTTCTCTGCTACCAAGTACTAAGTGACCATCGATTGTTGTTTAAGACTTAAGCAAACCACTGTTTGGGATGTCATTCTTTGTTTTCCGAGTTTGCAGGCTTCTCCGCGGCGATTTCTCGAAAATCGCGATTTCTTTCGGAAGCCGAGATGCTGAATCATCGATTTTTGGTTTGAATTCTGGGTTGAGCTCGCAGAGCATCTGAAGCTAGCGATTGTTATGTTTTCTGGGTGTTTGGCGGCTTAGGTTGTGACTTCTGCTCGGCCTAGCGGTTCGTGATCGAAAGGGGCGAGCTTTTTTAGTTTCGGGGTTTCGATCTGGTCGTTCCTTGTGCGTGGGATTGTTGGATGAGAAGTACATCTGGTTATTGTGGAGATCTGGGAGTGGTTCCATCTCTTATGCCCAATGAGGACATTCTTCCCCTCTGAGTCCTGTAAAGAGACACAGCTCAATGCGCTCAATCCGCAGTCTTGGCTTCAAGTCGAAAGAGGGAAGCTCTCGAAATCTTCGGTGCAGCATTCTTTTCCTTCGTCTATGTAAGTCCTCTAGTTTTCAGTTTTGAATTTTTACGTTCTATAGCGTTTAAAAGTCGATGTCTTATGGTTGGTTAATTGTTGTAGAGAATCTCTCATCAAGGTGCCCGAGCCGTCGATACTTCCTTTGTTTAAACCAGTTGATTATGTAGAAGTTTTGTCACAAATTCATGAAGAACTTGAGACTTGTGCTCCCGAGGAGAGGCCGAATCTCTATTTGTTAAAGTTCCAGGTCTTTAGAGGTCTGGGAGAAAACAAATTGATGAGGAGAAGCCTCCGTGCTGCATGGAAGAAGGCTACCAGTGTGCACGAGAAAATTGTTTTCGGTGCATGGTTGAAGTATGAAAAACAAGGTGAGGAGCTTATTGCTGACTTGCTCGCAAATTGTAGCAAGTGCCTAGAAGAGTTTGGCCATGTAGATGTTGCTTCAATGCTTCCAGAGGACACAGATGTGAGTTCTAGTCAATATGTTTTGACCAGTGACATTAAACTTTCTAGGAGTGTTACTTTTAGAGTTGGAGATGAGAACATAGTTTGTGATAGACGGAAAATGGCATGCCTTTCAGCTCCTTTTCAAGCAATGCTTAATGGCTGCTTCACAGAATCAGCAAGAGAGGACATAGATTTGTCTGAGAACAATATCTCCGCTTCAGGCTTGAGAGCTGTCAATGAGTTTAGCATGACGGGAAATTTGGATGAAGTTTCTCCAAATCTTTTACTGGAAATACTCGTCTTCGCAAATCGCTTCTGTTGTGAAAGACTAAAAGACGCGTGTGATAGGAAACTTGCAGCTTTTGTTTCCTCTAGAGATGACGCGGTAGAACTCATGGAATACGCTCTTGAAGAGAACTCCCGCGTCCTTGCAGCTTCGTGCTTGCAAGTGTTTTTGCATGAACTTCCCGATTGTCTAAATGATGCCAGGGTTATGCAAATATTTAGCCTTGCTAACAGACAACAAAAGTTGATCATGGCCGGGCCAGCTTCTTTTTCACTGTACTGTTTACTGAGTGAAGTATCTATGAATCTAGACCCTCAGTCAGATAAAGCTGCTTGTTTCCTTGAGCAGTTGCTAGAGTCCGCTGAAACTGAGAGGCAGAGACTGTTGGCTTTCCATCAGTTGGGATGTGTTAGGCTTTTGAGGAAAGAGTATGATGAAGCTGAGCGTCTTTTTGATGCAGCTGTTAACGCAGGTCATATATACTCAGTTGCAGGCTTGGCTAGACTAGCTTACTTAAAGGGTCAAAAATCAGGTGCCTATGACAAGCTCAACTCCATTATTTCATCAGGAAGCTGTAAACCACTGGGATGGATGCACCAGGAGAGGTCATTGTACTCCGAAGGAGATAAGAGATGGGAAGACCTCAAGAAAGCAACTGAGTTGGACCCAACTCTACCTTATCCTTACATGTATCGAGCCGCTTCCTTAATGAGGAAACAAGATGTCCAAGGCGCGCTTGCGGAGATCAACCGGATCCTTGGCTTCAAACTTGCATTAGAGTGCTTGGAACTCCGTTTTTGCTTTTACTTGGTCCTTGAGGATTACCAATTAGCAATTTGTGATGTTCAGGCAATTCTCACGCTCTCTCCAGAATATAGGATGTTTGAGGGACGGGTTGCAGCATCCCACCTCCGCACACTTGTGAGAGAGCATGTTGTGAGTTGGACAACAGCTGATTGTTGGATGCAATTGTATGACCGGTGGTCTTCAGTTGATGATATTGGTTCACTCTCTGTTATTTACCAGATGCTCATTGAATCTGATGCACCAAAAGGTGTTTTGTACTTTAGACAGTCGCTGCTCCTCCTCAGGTAGGCTGTTGCATCATATCTATCGAGTATAAAGTTTTTGTGCGAGCATAAGTGGTGCGGTTGATTACTTATGTATTTCAATGTGAAAATTGCAAATACTTAGATTTACAAAGATGTAATCTCTGGAACATCCAATTATTTATGAGTTCACAGTTGTATTATTCAGAATTTGGATAGTAATTTTCCTGCGCATGCTTCCCTGAAATAAGATTTTGGATTGGAAACCTCTTTGAGGTGGAGACCAGAAAAGTGGTTTCTATTGTTTTCAGCTTAAAGCATTTGGCTGAAATATTCAGAGAAAAAATGTTCTAGAGACATTGAGATTATTAGTTCCTTTTAATCCTACCATATATCTCTCTACGCAAAGTCTTTCTTCGGCAGATTGTCATATGGCTCGCGGATTGCTTGACCAGGAGGTGATTACTATTGGACCAAACCAATGACGTTCAAATTCTTCTCGATGTTCCTAGTGTGAATGTCTATCTTTGCTTTGGTGATTGCAGGATTATTTTCTGAAGTTTTGCTCTTTCATGGATTCTGCTTTATATATATATATATATATATATATATATTATATCTCTTCTTAAGATGTAACTGGATTATTAGCACTTTGAATGCATGGTCACTCTACTTAAAAACAAAGAAATAAATTACTCTAGTTAGGTGGCTTTTACATAAGCCAGCCTGAGCGAGGATGTGTATGTATATATGTGGGTGAGATAGAGATCTCTTACTGTTCTTGGAGATAACTTTTGTTTCTTGATGCTTCTGAGAATATTTTTCTAGAGATTATCCATAGAGCAGTTGCTTGGACGTTTTTGTTCATTCTCTTGAATCTTGGCTGTTGAAGTTATTGTTGTTGTCCTACATTGGTCATGAATGGATCATATATGCTCTTTATATCATGTCTCCCTCCACCTATTAGCTTAGGCTTTTGGGTTAGACTTTCTATCATTGGCTTAAGGCGGTTGCTCAGATGTTTTTGTTCATTTTCTTGAAACTTGGCTTTGAACAACCTACAAGGCTTGTTCATTCCCTTTTTTGTTTATTACTTGATTGCCGCTTCAGAATCCAGGTCTTCTTACCCTTGCTTCTAAGCTAATCCTGTTGGCATCATTCTATGCTATATCTACCTCCACACACACAGGTGGAGTTTTGGATGACATTTGACTCTAAATTCGTTGCACTTTTGATCAGGTTGAATTGCCCTGAGGCAGCTATGAGAAGTTTACATTTAGCTCGGCAGCACGCCTCCAGCGAACATGAGCGCCTGGTTTATGAAGGCTGGATCTTGTATGACACTGGGCACTGTGATGAAGGGCTTCGAAAGGCCGAGGAGTCTATTAAAATCACAAGATCCTTTGAGGCCTTCTTCCTAAAAGCCTATGCGCTGGCAGATTCTAGCCAGGATACATCTTGTTCATCAACTGTTGTTTCACTTCTTGAAAATGCGTTGAAGTGCCCCTCAGATAGGCTTCGCAAAGGTCAGGTAAGCTTTCTGGTTCTAATGTACCTTATAACGTAGAGGTTTCCTTTTCTTTGTAGTTTAGTCATTCAATGGATATCTGCTCCTTTCTAGCATTATTTCCAGTGTGTTCTTTCCCTTTTGGTCATCAAGTTGCTTATTATAATCACATCAGTTCTTTTGGAGAATTCACATTATATTTGACAATTTTAGCGTATGAAGCAATTTAATTTTTTGTCCTTGCAAGATTCTGACCATCTTGATTTGTTTTGCTAAATGTATTGAGTGAAAACTCTGCATCCCTGGAAGAAGTGGCTGATGTCAATTGACAATCTGGCTAGATGTTATGTATTTGCTTTTTGTACCACTGGAGATTTAGCCTGTAGGCTCCCCCTAGAAATTATGACTTTCCGATGTCACTTGAACACTGGAACTAAGTCATAACTATTTACTACGCTCACAACTGTCACAAATAATTTGCAAAAGCGTTTTACTCCGTCTTGTTACCTTCCTACATGTTTTGGTCATAGCAATGATGTTTCTTAGAAGCGATAAATCAAATCTGGCATAATCTAGACGTCGTTATCTCATTTGTTAAGTTCTCATATACAATCTGGTGGATGTTGCAATAGCTGTTAGATCTCAGCATCGAATGCTCAGACTGCTGTATCTTATTTGTGACAGATGCAACCTGCTATATTTGCAAAAAAAGTTGTTGCTGTGCATGTGAGAAGAGAACAGAGTTTTAATTTTAATCCCCTGTTAAAAGCCTTCATATATTCTACAAACTTATGGGCTATATTTTCAACTTAACTTTGCTGAAAGAGACATGACAAACTTTTAGTCCATGATCTTCACTAATTTGTGTGGGATGAACTCAATCACATTGCCAGGCGCTGAACAATCTTGGAAGTATCTATGTCGACTGTGAGAAACTAGAATTGGCAGCTGATTGCTATATCAACGCTCTCAAAATCAGGCACACAAGAGCTCATCAAGGGCTTGCTCGAGTACATTTTCTGAAAAATGACAGAGCTGCAGCATACAATGAGATGTCACAACTGATAGAGAAGGCGAGGAATAATGCATCTGCGTATGAGAAGAGGTCCGAATACTCTGATCGTGAACTCGCTATGGCGGACCTCGAGATGGTTACCAGATTAGACCCACTTCGTGTCTATCCATACAGATACCGGGCTGCAGGTTATTGATCTACCTCAACTTTGTGTCATACCGTATAAGTGTTTCCACACTAGCTCTTTTGTTAATATGTCCCTGTTCTTGGACAGACATTTTAAGCATGCATGCATGTAAATTCCAAAAGGTGACCTCAGATGAGCATTTCCACACTACCCAGTTAGTCGTTCCAGATCCTTGAGATATTTCCCTTTGGTACTTACCCAATGAGGCCTCCAGCCCCACCTCACCCTTCAGTTCCCTCTACCGTGCTTAATTTTGAGGTCCCTGAAATTTTGTCCCTACTTTTTGCTGTTTTCAGCTGGTCACTGAACTCCTTAACAACGTCTTTTCATTTGTTTGATGCATTACTTTTCTCAGATGATAGTGGCTTATGCCTATTCTCACATAAGTAACGTGTATATTGTATAATACTTGTTCATGCACTTGAGTTGTGTTGGCTGAGCGTCCAAATATTTTATTCCAGAAACTTGTGAGATTAATTGACACTATAAACAGGAATTGACTTCATTCTCTTTCTCATCAAAATTGACAGTACTAATGGATAGTCAAAAGGAAGATGAAGCTATTGCTGAAGTTTCAAGGGCAATTGCATTCAAGGCCGACCTTCACCTCCTACACCTGCGGGCAGCGTTCCATGAGCATGTTGGCAATGTCATGGCTGCCCTCCGAGACTGTCGAGCGGCTCTCTGTGTTGATCCATACCATCCAGAGATGCTGGAGCTTCACAGCCGAGTAAACAGCCATGAGCCGTAATCCTGGCCAAAGAAGCAGAGAGCGCATCTAATATTTCAATGCATCGTGTACAGTAAACGCGCTTTAATCATCCTGTAGGACCACATTGTATCCTTTTTGCCATCATTAATGGATTTTGGTAAGTTATATATGTTCTCTTCATTTTGTTCCATTTGTATGTGAGGAAAATGTCAAATGAAACGCGCGAAGTTACATTCTTTCATCTATTCAGTCGGTTAATGCATTCCTATTTTTTCTCATGCATATGTCGAATCAAAGTGGAAGGATCGTGTTTAAGCAGCTTAAATCTATTAAGAAAACGAAATACAATATGCCTTCAGGTTTGGCATCGCAATATCACCATTGGAATTGCCGTCCTACCTGCAGTTGCTTTATGGGTGTGCGTTATCCAGATCTTTAGGCATGTCTGGTTCCATTACATCTTTTGATGTAATACCTATCCATCTGAAAGGATAGTTATTACACCGTTGATAAGTTGTGCTGGTCCTGCGCTTACCACGGGATATTGCTAACAGTGGTCTTTAAGACACTCCACAGAGACATTACCCTAGCTAAGCATAGCTTGCTGCTGTTTTACGTACCGCAAATTGGTCTGACAAATGGGTGGCAAATGACAAGATTCTGGCGCTTTTTTGCATTAGAAGCATAGTATGTATATTAGAGATGACAGGTCGAACTTGTTAAGATTTTAGAGAGATAGGCACCGCAATGACACCCTTAAAGTTGCAACGTGCTTTTATGCACTTACAGTTTCAACTCGCGCTATCTTTTGGAGTGTTTTGATGACTGACACACAGGTATTGGGGATTCATGGAAGCTTTGCTGAGAATGTCAAAGAGCGGGAAATAGAAATTTTGTACATTTGTCGAGTCGTATGTACAACACCGTAATATACACAGGTATTTCAACAAAAAAGGTAAAAGCAAAAAAGAAAAGAAAAGAAAGACGAGTAACACTCTATGGAAAGCTGTAATGATGAGTTGCATCATTGGAGAAGACGTATATCGGGGACACAACGTATCAGCATGAGCATTTTAAATAGGCAGAAAGTGATAATGTCGACAGAATTGTCCTGTAGTTGCTGGAAACTGTTTGCCTTGCCTTACCGTGACGTCCGCAAGGGAATGAACATATTTTAATCATCCTTTTGCACGTGCAAAGCTATTTCCCTGCTGAAGCGTTCCCGTACGTCTCGACAATAAGAAATCACATCTGACCGAAAGCAGTGAAGAACATGGAATGGTGAAGCAGATTACCATGATAGATATTTCCAGGTTTCTGTATAAAAAATCAGTTGACCATGAGGGTAGTCCAGACTCCATACCCCTCATAACAGGAGCCCATAAGTTCATATTTCAGATGTTCAAGTCTTCATGTCCTGCGCAGTGTCTCAAAGTAAGGATGTTGCAGAGCTTCATCGACACTGAGTCGGTCATCCTGCAATTCAATATGTACTTTAATGTTATGTCCAACAAAGTTGAAATTTGAGTCATGAGTGTTCTTCTGATTTAAACAATTAAATGATTACACCTAAATGTCCTCTCCATCATAAATTGAAATGCTTAGAGAAAGAAAGTTTCAGTATGAGTATTTTGAAAGTGCATGCTCAATTTTAACACAAATAATAATAATAATAATAAATAAATTCCTGATGTACTGTGCAAATGCTCCTTATTTACAGAAGAGACGCAAGCATATCCTTGAGAAGAAAAATGCTATAAGCATCAATTTGGAAATTATATATTTCTTAAAAATGAATTGCACTTTTCATTAGGTTGTATCTAAGCAAAGGCCGTCTTTAATCTGCAGAATCCACCAGTCTCTAGCCAGCAAAACATCCTTTGGGTAAAAATATTAAAGATAGTCATTTGCACAATGAAAAACTTACTGGATCCCACATTAAGAGATGACGGACCAATCGCAGAGCCCAAACATCTGAAAAGCTGCGGCATTTTTGGGAAGTAATTGTTGTCATGATCTAGCAAGACTCGAAAGAGAACAAGCGAGCCTCACGCAATGGCAAAGAGACTTAAGCATACACTGCATATGTAAGATACGAGGAAACATACCCAATCTTAAGAGGATCTCTGCTCTTCACTTGATGTGAGAAAAACTCTTCCGAACATTTCCAGGAAGCCGGTGAAACTCCACTCTGCATCTCAAAGTAGGAAATGATTGTTAATACACTTTTGACATAAAAACCAATGTCTTGTAACCTGACAAATAATCATGAAAAACTGGAGATCACCCTAGTTCAGACATTATTTTGAATCATTTAAAAGTTCGGCGTCTTCTTTACTCATACATAAGGAAGTTTGGGAACTAAAGTTAACTAAAATAAACCTTGAGACAAGTGACTTTCCCTGGCAAGTTAAAAGAAAAATTAAGTAACAAGTATATACTATATACCCCCCAAAAAACAGCAGGTTATGCAAAAGACACTCTAGTGTCTAGACCTGTCAAAAATCAGTGTTGGAGGTTACCTTGTCCATTGCACCACCAAATCGATGTTTCAAGGAACTGCCTGGGATTAAGATGCACATCTCCATAAACGATCTAAGTCTGACACATGCACAGGGAAAAAAAAAACTATCTTTAGAAAATATATTTAAACACGCCATGGCACAAAACTTTGGGACGATGTTTCAGTTGGTTCTTTGTTGACTCTTAAATGTGCCAAGCATTAGGCACTCAACAGCCAACAACCATCTCAATCTATGTGTTCCACAGCCCTTTCACTGCATATAAATGGAATGCAAGCTATGCATGCATTTTTACGGATACACAATCCAAACATTCACAAAATTTCTTAAATCAATCCAAAACCTATGGCCGCCAATTCAGTCCCAGGTTTTCCAATTTTGCCAGTTTAGTCCTAAATCTTTTGATAATTTTTCAATCTTTTCGGCCAATTTAGCCAAAAACATGTTGACCCGAAGTCAAGTCAGCGCAAACCATCCCACATGTTCGATCATAGGCATTTGACGTGGAACATCATGAATAGAAATGACACCGTTCATAACAAAAATAGAACACCAGAAGCCCTTTTTCACCCAGATTTACAAATTCCCATGGATGGACCCTAATTCCTCTCCCATTTCCCTCAAATTGGCCCAATCAACTCGCCAATTTTTCCTGAGGCCTTCGTTCATCAAAATTGCCAATTCCCACCAATTCCAGAGAACCGATTTGCTCGTAGTCTCCATCAAACTCCTCATTTCCTCACTCCTGGCCCTAATTCCATCACATTTCCCCTGATATTCTGCCAAAACGACAAACGGTGGTCCCAATCTGTGTGGTGTTGAAAGTCTTCATTTTTTTTTTACCAAAAAGGCAGAGAACAATCAAAAGGTATTTTATCGTTGTGGTCTTGAACAGTGTGTTGTCCTTGTCGTATTAATGAAATCTATTTGGCTTGGTTTCTACACCTGTGTTGTTTTTTATCCCTCCATCGTGTGTCTGTTTATTATATATATATATATATATATATATATATTGTGTAGGGTCGAGATGAGTGACAAGTATTAGTCTGCGTTTTCAACTGTGGAAAATTTGTCTTTCGCCGAATGCTTGAATATGTCGAGGGAAAGATGGATTTGGTACAAGTAGATATTAGTTCAATGAGCTATCAAAGGCTTATCATAAACATAGAAAATGAGGGAAATAATAATTTCAAAAAGCTTTAGTTTAAGATACCTACGAGGTCTCCATATGATGGGTTGATCCAATTTTTCAATATGGGTTGGATGAGGTATATGGAGATAAATTTTCAGAGGATGAGATAGGGGAGAGGGTGCTAGTGGGTGAGCTTCAGCTTTAACATGAGGGTGACGATGATGCTAGTTTAGGTAACCAGACTGTGGCTCAGCATGAGGGTTGTGACAAGGGTGACCGTGCTGGCTTAGAGGGTGCTGAACATAGTGGATGACTTAGATTTAGGGGTAAGTAATGTGGACATTGATTCAGAAAATGACAACAGAATTCCCAGTCAATGCAAGATTCTGAGCTGATGATGATGGGAATGATGAAGAGCTTGCAGAAGGAAGAAATTAGGGACTTCTGCAGGAAGGGATTGAATCACAGGGGAACAATTCATGAATTTGCACCATCCCAACCAGGGGAACCATTCATGGCATCATCCCAACCATTAGTAGAAGAATTATCTGATCGCCAACTACTTGATGTGGATAATGAAGTTGCTGCTGAAGCTGGTTACCAGAGAGACTACTAAGAAGCAAATGGAAATTACAGTTTAAGGTCAAATGTAGGCTAAGAAGATGACGATGTTACAAGGAGAAGCAGATTTCCAAAGGTAGGATCCTGATTATGTACTGCCTGTGTTTACTGTGTGTATGGTGTTTGATAATAGCAGACAATTCGAAGATGCTCTCATGTATATTCAATAGCTGAGCTTAGAGAGAGAAGATTTATGAAGAATGAAAAGAAATGGGCCGGAGCAAAATGTGTCCATGAAAATTGTCCTCGTAAGATTTCTGGATCTTTTGATGCTAGAAATTTCATATAAAGACCTATCACGAAGAACGTGGTAGCATTACTTAAAAATAAGAGGGTCATAAGTTTTTGGTTGGCAAATCACTTCCTTGGTAAAATCAGAAAAAATGCAACTTAATAAAACCATTGCTTTCAACTTTTGTGGTAAACTACAGGATGAAATATGCAAAACTATGGGATAATGCAGAGGATGCTGTTGGTGAGTTGTTGCGTTGAGTTGAGCATAGGATGTGTCATACACATCTATGACAAATGGGGGCAAAAATAATAAGGGATTACAAATGCAAAGACTATTCTGACAGTGTTCTACAAGGAGTATTATGGAGTATGAGGGACACACGCAGGTATTTTAGAAAATTAGTCCTACTGCGTATCATAACTTGGTTCAAATAGATCCAAAGCACTGTTTGAACCAAAGCACCGGTGCAGGGCTTACTTCAAAACTAATGTGAAATGCTACATAGTTGACAACTTATGCGGAGCACTCAATGGAAGAATAATAGATGCCAAGTGTAAGTCCATTTAGAGTATGTTGGAGGAAATGAGGATAATGACAAGGGTAAGGATGCATACTCAAAGGGATGGCTGAGCTGGGTGGAAGAGGGACTACGGTCCAAGAAAAGTGAAAAAGTTTGGAAGAAAATAGACTTGCTGGGACTCACTGCCGGATAGTATGGAATGGTAACACTGGACATGAGGTGATTTGACCCAGCTACGCATAGTCCTTCCTATAAGTTTCCGTCAAAACTAGAAAGACAAACGGCTTAGCCTTCGTACCGAGTCAATTACATCTAAAGCCCAATTACTCCTTGATAAGCTCCTTGACAGCAATGGTTTTTAGTAGTTGGCATTGCCCTAATTGTACCAAGAAAGTGATGTGCCAACCAAGAACCTATGACTTATTTTTTAAGCTAATGCTACCGGCATGTTCTTCATCATAGGTCTTCACATGGAAGAATCCACTTCGAGCATCAAAAGATCCAGAAATCATCCAAAACTGAATACTTTATGAGAGCATCTTAACATTGTTTGCTATTAGCAAAAACCATAGACATAGTAAACAAAACCTTGGAAATCTACTTCTCCTTCATGTAACATTGTCGTCGTCTTGCCCTACATTGAACCCCGAACTATAATCACGATTTGCTTCATGATTGTCTCGTAACCAGCTTCTGCGACAGCTTCATTATCCACATCAAATCATTGCGATTAAATGACTCTTATATAAATAACCGGGAACAGTACAAGTACCACGGATGGTTCCCTGTAATTCGATTCTTTGTGGCCTCCTGTGAAAGTCCCTAATATTTACCTTACTTCTACAAGCTCTTCGTCGTCGTCGTCATCGTTAGTCAAGAATCTTGACTCAACTGGGAAGTCTCTGCCTTCATTTTCAGAATCAATTTCCGCATTACTTACCCTTGAATCAAAATCATCCACTATACATTCAATACCCTCTAAAGCCAGCATCATCACCCTCATCACTTAAGTGTCTAAACCACTCTCGTGCTGAAACGCTGTCTCGTTAGCTAAACCAACATCATCATCACCCTCATGCTAAAGCTGAAGCTCATGCTCACAAGCACCCTCACCCATACCTACCTCATTCTCTGTAAAATTTTCTCCATATGCTGCAACCCACCCATGGTACAAATAATGGAAAACAAGATCATTAACACTGCTATCATCAAATACATAACTCAACCCATCATCTAGCGACTACCCATATATCTTTAGATAAAGCATTTTGAGTTTACTATTTACTCCATTCTTAATGTGTCTGATGAATCTTCAACAGCTCATTCAACTAATATTTACTCGTGGTAAATCACCTTCCCCCGACATACTATTAACACAGACCAGCGTTGACTTGTCGCTCATCTCAACCCAACATAAAAAGGCAACGTACATTATAAACAAACACACGAGTTAAGGACCAACAGCAGCATATGCGAAGAAACTGAGCCAAACAGATTACATAAATAAAACAAGGACAACACACTCAGTTTGTGACCACACAGAACATACCTTTTGACTGTTCTCTACCTTTATATAAAAAATTGAAAACTCTCGATAACACACGTAGATCAGGACCACCACACTTTTTCAATGCATGATCTCGAGGTCGAGTTTTTCTCCTTATTAGGGTTGAAACCAACCGAAAGCTAAAGAAGGAGACATTTTCATTGTTACTGTGCCGGCCGTTAAAATGAGGTCTACTTGTCTAGGCCAATGTGATGGAATTAGGGTTGCAATGGAGGGAATGGGAACTTATGCAAATTACGGGCAAATTGGGTAAATGCTATTTGGGGGAATTGAAGATTATCATGGACAAGGGCCTCGGGCAACGTGGAGGAATCACTTAGGGTGTTTGAGGAAAATAGATTTGAGGAAAATGGGAATTAGGGTCGGTTTGAGGGAAACGGGAGAGAAATTAGGGTTCATCCACAGGAATTTGGGATCGTGAATTAGGGGAAAAGAGGGCTTCCAGTTTTATTTTTCTAATGAAATGATGCCATTTTCAGCCAAGGAAAACGGCATTGTTTCTATCAGCAGTGGTTCCCGTTAGAGACCGGCCAGACATTAGATGGCCATGGCTCACTGGACCTCTAGGTCAGCATTTTCCAGGCGGAAGGACTATATTGAAAAATCATAAAAAAAAAATTAGGATTTAATATGGGAAAAAATGGTAATTTAAGGATTGAATAGGCGGCACAGTAGATGTAGGACTGATTTGGTAATTTCTTCCCAAGCATTCTCTTTCTATTGATCAAAAACAAAATATTTTATGAGTTTATGAGAGGAATTTCGTATTCAAAATGATATAAAAGAAACCATAATACATGAGCTAAGATGCAACTTACCTATATGCCAACTGCTTTAAACCTTCGCTCCATCCCTCAAGATGTTGATCCAAAAGAGTACGGGTTAAAGCATTGATTTGGAAAACATCTGGTGCCCCTAGTATCAACTCTAACATGACCACACCGACACTCCACATATCATACCTGTTATCAATACAGTATTGAAGATTAACAAATATTTGTCTCTACAGAGAAAACAACAATCATCAAGCTAAGGAATGCTCACTTCACAACAGTTGGCCCGTGATACCATGTTTCATTTAACAAGGCTTCAGGAGGCATATATTCTGTAGTTTGTTCAGCTCTGGAGAAGCATCAATTACATAAAAAGAAAATAAAAATCGCACGAAGAAGATGACAACTTTATAGAGGATAGGTTCAGTAGTTCTACAACAAATAAAGCTCTTTTTTCTGAATGTTACAAAAAGTTCAGTTTCTTTTAATAATGTAATACCTTGAAGGGCCAGCTGATCCATACAGATGCTTCAGAGTGAATTGATTTATTGCACTCCCAAAGTCAATAATGCGCCTGACACATTATTACAAAAGCATCAATAAAAATGTCATTACACAGAGGAAAAGGCAAGAGTTGCCAAAAAAAATTGTTCGCAACATAAGCATTTAAACAGCATCTCGCTGCCTCACTCCAAGTAACATAAGTGAAAACCAAGAGAAGCAGCCGATCTAACCCTTAGAAGATGAAATTTCACTTTATCCAGAAGTTAGACATTACAAAAGCCAAATTAAATGACTTCAAGAAGAACCAAGAATAGCAAAGGATTTGTAAGATGATTAACAGATTTTTCAGAATACTAAGAAGAAGTAGCTAGAAGCATGCATACAGGAAAGTCGTATAAAGTAAAACATGCGAAGCAATTACAACATTGCCAATATTAAGATCCAAGTAATCTATCCCTCCACCTGTAGTTAGGTGCATATTTTATACATGAAAAGACATTTCAGGTTTTCATGCTCTCACAAGCCGAACAGCATAATTCATCCAGAGGAGTAGCCAAATATTAACTGACAAAGGAACCAAAAAGGCCAAAAAGCGAAAAATCGAGAAATGGAATGGCAAAAATCTTTGTTAAAGCCTAGAAGTAGACTCCACGCCATTGAATCCATGGATATTTTAATTAACATGGATGTTTTAATTAACAACTCAGAGATATATACATCAGCAAAATTTAAGAACTTGAAGCAGCGGTAAGAAGAGAGAAAATCCAATGCCCGCATAGTTCAATGCTGAATTCTAAAAAATGAAATAATCACTAACGCCAGAAAAATTAGCAGTAGATTCCTTTACAAAAAAGTTCAGAATACATTTTGGTGTTATAATTCTCGTCACCATTTGGAGGTCCTCTCAGACATCTTCCAGTTTCCTGATCCTCAAAGCATATCACCATGTTCTCTACAAGAAGGGAAAAAAGAAGAAGCCAAATATGAATCCATTGTATAAGCATGATCAGAAGTCATGTATCTCCCTACCAACTAAAGCTATCCTGAGAAGGATTCTCGTGCTCCCTACCACCTATAGGTATCATGAGAAGGATTGTTGCACCCAAGAGCACACTCCTAAAAAGTATTCATAAGTTGAGCAACTCTTGTAAAAATAAAAGTAGGTTGGGTCTGAGATTATAACACTATTGACTTCCTCTAATATTTACGAAGCAAATTTAACGAGTGCAAGAGAAGGCCATGATTGTGTTAGGATGCTATGAGACAGCCAACTCCTACGTTTAAGGAGAATGGTGCGTCTCCATTAAGTTTCCTAAAGCCCATGCATGACAAAGAAGCAATCAACCAGAAATTGTTGTAGCTGGTTAATGAAATGCTTCGACAACCAACATATTGTTATCAAGTTACTTGTTTCCTCATAAATGAAACACATCGGTGACACAAAGAAGATGACATGTCTACGGCCAATATTATTTTCATATCACTTTACTAGATAGTTTTTATGATGAGACAGATCATACGAATATCCTTACCAGGTTTAATATCCCTGTGAGTGATATTACGGTCATGACAGGCTTTGAGTGCCAACAACTGAGCATAAAAAAGAGAAGATGTTTCAGTAAAGCATCACACAGCCAGTGCTATCCCAAGGAAAGAAAATGACAAATCACGGGGATTGTTAAAATTAGCTGGAGTTACTGAATTGTTTTGGGCCTAAAAAATGCTTGCGATTGAAATGAGACGCCTATGTAAGTAGCCCTCTACAACCAAAGGATCACAACCCCAATTACAACCTGTACCTAGCATATTTACATTTGGAAGACTAAAAATAACTGTGCACCCCATATTTTGACAACTTTCCAACAGATAGTTCAGATCTTAAATGCGGACCTGCAGTTAGAGGCTCGGATTTAGTGAATGCAATTGATTCCACATATATTTTCACCAAGAACAGAACTGCGTTACAATTGAGCAATTTGAGCATTATACTTCTTGGAGAATCATACGAATGGCTTTTGAATAAGGGCGAGAATGTGACTTAAACTAAATTCCAATGTTCTTTCCTCCATAATTTTCACAAGACCAGATCATAGTGAAAAGCTTTTGCTATTGGCAGATTGATCTTGCATCAGTATATTCAAGAGGGATGATGTTCCTTGGATACTCTACCTATGTAACTTCAGTACTATATCTACAGCATTACAGGTCCAAACAGAGGTTGACCGACTGACCAACAGCTGAGAATGGATGCACAGAGAGTGTACATCAGGTTTACCAATTGCCATATAAGGATGCACATTTCTTTTTGTCCCGCTTCTGTAGTTTTCAACCAGTGCCACCATTTTGATGGACGCAATACCTGGGCATGTTTTCTGCCTTCAATCTCATCATCACCTCTCTCTTCTACTTCTTCGACAGTGTATAGAAGCTTTGACAAGGAAACACCTTCGTGACGGAACACAAGCCACATATCGTTGGAGCGCGACTCAAATGACTCTACATATCTAGCAATATGGCCCAATCCTTCTTCATAAAAGTCCCTTCTCTGACTAAATCTGTTTGGCAAACTACTAACCAAGGTCCTTGATTTCTGTGTCTTATGAGCAGCTGACTTAATAATTTCTGACTTTTCCGAAAATCTTGACTTCGATTCTTTGGAAATAATGTCCCCTGCTCTCCTTGAAATGTCTTCACGGGACTTAGAAGCATTGAGAAATACTTCGCCAAAATACTTCTCCCGTAGTCCACTTAAGTATACGGCAAGGCCTTTCTCTACCTGCTCAGGAATCAAAGGGTAACCATATAGAACTCAACAATGTGGTTTCTCTCTTAAAGTCTCCCAAAACTTTATCACATATTAAAGTTTCTAAGCGTCCAACACATCTAAAGTATCCAAATATTCATCATTATTGATATTATACCATATTAATGTAAAATCAATTGATATTTACTATGTCAACTCAAAGGAAAACTTGGAGTACCATGTTCAAAGCTTCATTCTGAAATAAACATCTCTTAATTGTAAAGCAAAACTTGATAACTGCAGGCTAAAATCATTACCCTTATGCGCTTTAAAATGAACAAGTTATCTGTGGCAGAGCTGCAGTTGTGACTTGATGAGCCATTAAAAAAGTGTCGGTTAGATGACCCAGACAGCATAGCATCAGAGGAAACATTCTTCAATTGCTGACTCCAGTCAAAGGAACTGCTTTCTTCGCAACAATTCCAGTGAAAAGCCAACCATACTTCACCGAATGATCCTCGCCCAAACCTCTTCTCAAGGACATATCTACATCGTGAAAAAATATCAGAATTTGCTCCAAAAAATTAGTTTCAGGGTTCATCACAAGGAATGCCTTGAATCAAGGAAAAGAATGATGCTTAAAGGATAGCAATCTTGTCACCTGTGTAGGACACGAATAAACTCATGCAGATTTTGCCAGAACTAGAAACTACTTCCAGATCCCGTGTTACACTCAATAAGATTCAACATCAACATCAACAATACCTTTATCCCAAACTAGTTGGGGTCGGCGGTAGATGAACCCCAAAGATCCATAAAATAAAAGCAAGACCGATAGAGGGGAAAGAGATAAATATGTAAAAATAAATAAACAAAGATAAAAATATAGGGGAAAAGACTAAAAAGGACAGTCAGGAACATGAAAATTCTGCCCCTCCACAATGCTAATAGACTTGCTCCATTCCGTCCTAAAACAAACCTTACACCACTCTATTTCCCACTCCATTAAATACTGTTTTACTGCTTTCCCAAAGTAAGTTTCGGCCGCCCTATTCCTTTCTTCATGTTATGCTCTCGGTAGCAAACTTCTGTTCTTACCGGGGCATCTAGGGAAGAGAAAAGATCTAGAGAAGATTGAAAATTTAAAATTCATGCCAACCATATCTTAAACTGGTGCCCTGAAACCTTAATGAAGCTCTTATTGACCTATTTATAAATCTGATTTAGGAAACAGAAAAGATCTAGAGAAGATTGAAACAATGTTTCTCAGTTTTTTTTTTCAAGTAAAAAACTCTAAGCAAGGATGCTTGAAAGAGTTTCCCAAAGTAACCTTTTTTTTAAGAACTGCCATGATTGGACGTATCTATAATATATGAACTTACGACAAACTGTGCATCATCTTCAGAACATAGGGAAATTACCTGAGAGAGAGAGAGAAAGAGAGAGATTGCAACTTTTTTCAAGTGGATATTAGAAAGAAATAAAACCATCTGCAACGAATTATCAAATGCAATTTGTCAAAAGAGATGTGCCACAGTCTAAGCTAGACAAAAATGGAAATTTCCTCTAGTTCCTTTCATCTTTCTTGTAGTCTTACTAAAGTACTGCCTGGTCATACTTGATTATATGGATGAAGGCATCATTTCACAGGGCAGTTGGACCAATTCAGCTGACTGGCCTCATGTGATGGTTATTATTAAATTTTGTTAAACCACTGCCAGCTGTTTTAAAAGCTTAAGCTATTAAATGAAGATTCAATATTTAATATCTTAATATTCCCCCTCATGCGTAAGCTAAACTTAGGTCTAAGACAAAAGTGTGGACATAAAAAACGGGGAACGCAAATAGACACCCGGAAAGATTTGATCTCAGGTCTCCGTAGTCTGAAGTGAAATTTTGTATGAAAGAGTGATTTCATGTTTAAATATTCTAACAGCTATAGTAAAGATCTGCCTTATGTTTCAAGGAAATTTCTGCACCTGAACTTAAATAATCTGTGAGTAAGCTGGTCCTCTTGGGAAGGGATTAAAGGCATTGCCACGTTAGATGTGAATTGTCTATGAGTGAGCTTATTCATTGGGGAAGGGGTTAAAGAATTTGCCACAACAGATGTGGTACAGGGTAGACTTGCTAGAGTTGCCTAAACCCCACAAGGCTACACCTAAAGCGTCATGTTTTATGGTGGGGAAAATTTACCATATCCCATCAAATTTTCACTTCTCACTCCCATCACGACAGCCAAAAATCATTATAAGTTCCATTCAAGCCATTATCTATAAATTATATTCATGAAATTCAAAATCAAGTAGATTTTGAGCTGTGTATGCTTTGCGTGAACTTGTTTTATCTTTATGTCTTTAAAATCCTATTGTAGCGTAATCTTACCAGTGAAAATGTTTGATGTGTTAGCGACAAAAGAACTTTGGGATAGAATAGTTCGCCACCAAAGGCATAAAGGAATACTCCACTGGCCAAGGATAAAGAACTTGAAGGTTTACCATCATCGAATTGGATGAAGGATCGAAGAAATTTAAGGTTCAACATCAAAGTGATTAGGATAAAGAACAGAAAGAATCACTCATTTAAGAGAAATTCTCATGTATTATCAGCTCACAAATCCGCATGTTGCAACTGAGAAAGCACCTCCTGTTTATAGAGGGAGTAGGAAACAAAACTAGGTAAGATTAAACTAGGAAACCTTAAAATTAGGAAAGATTAAAGAGGAAACATTGAACGATGAAATGTTAAGGAAAAAAGCCACTAAAAATCCTAAACTATGCCCACTGTGACACATTTACCCCAAACTTTATTTTTGCGATTTTTTTTGTGACACAAAAACCCCAAACTTGTACCTATGAGACACATTTACTCTGAACATACAAAGTGACACATTTAGTTTGGACTTTTTGGTTTCACAAAAAAAAAAATTGGGGTAAATGTGCTACAATGGGTATAGTTTAGGGTTTTTGGTGATTTTTTGACAAATATTAAATTAGGGAACCTGGTCAAAATTAGGATTCTACTAAAATTAAAAACCAATTCGAAGTAGGAAACCTTTGACTCAGTTGCATGAGTCTTTCTTCTTAAACTTCATCTAAGTGTCGTCTCCCCATTGGGCCATGATGCTTCCGCATCAGACTGTGTTTGAGGATCAAAACAAGGTGCCCACCTTAGAGGGATTTCAGCTAAACTAGTTGAAGATCCGTGGCTTGCAAGAACTTGAAGATTAGCTTATTGCAAATTCCAATTTTTATGATTTATTGTGGTCATAAAACACAAAATATATAAAGTCTCAAGTAATGCACAAATAATACATATTTATCAACAAAACAATTAATTTTAAGTAATATTTAAATAAGAATTCAATGACAGCTTTAGAATTTAAATTTCTTTTTAACACTTCTTTTGTTATATGTAGCTAATTGTTGATAATTAATCTACCATTTGTCTATTCTAGAGTGACCGAACTTTAACTAGGGATTTTACTTATGAGAATGAGTGCCCTAGAGCAAGTAAAAGTTGGCACGACACCAACTATTTACATTTGAATAATAACTCGTGGGATTTAATTATGTAAGTTTTAAGCGGCTAATGTATATGTCGACTAAATTTATAGGTTCCCGACCAAAAAATAAAAAATCAACTAAATTCATGGGTTAAAAAAGATCAAATCTAATTACAACTTATGAAAGCTTTTGTGATTCTTTTCACGCACACACAAACGCAGTGACATTTATAGTCAATTGTATAGACATGTATGGTTTCTTTCCGCAAAGTCTATTAAAACATTTTGTGAAAATACATGATTAAAAACTTGAAGAAGCTACAGATTTGTATGACTCTTAATGTAATAACTAGTGAAAAAATCATACATCAATCAAATTATATCCATCTATGTATGTGAAAAAAACCAATAGGCAATGGAAATTTTATTTATATTCATCTCCGAATTAATAAGTTGCGTAAACAAATGTGAAAAGATTAATATTAAACTAAGTGAGATAAATAAGTTTTCTTTGTCTTTTTTGTGTAATACATACTAATGTTAGTGGAAGGACCTCCATATGGTGTTTATTGATCTCGAAAAGGCATATGATAGGGTTCCAAGAAAGGTTTTGCGGTGGATTCTTGAGAAGAAAAAAGTACCTTCAAAGTATGTCGAGGCAATCAAGAACATGTATAACGGTGCTACTACATGTGTGAAGGCTTGTAATGGCACATCAAGTTATTTTCCAATCACAGTAGGCTTACACCAAGGTTCTTTTTTGAGCCCTTACCTCTTTGCCTTGGTTATGGATGAGCTAACAAAAGATATTCAAAATGAGGTGCCGTGGTGTATGCTATTTGCAGACGATATTGTGCTTATTGATGAGACCAGGACTGGGTTAGCGCTAAATTAGAAGTATGGAGAAGCACGTTAGAGTCTAAAGGATTTACGCTTAGTCGAAGTAAGACGGAATACTTGAAGTGTGAGTTTGACACGGCAGAAAGAGGGGATCAAGAAGCTGTAAATATGCTCGGACAGGAGGTACCCAAGAAAGATACATTTAGATATCTGGGATCAATATTGCAAAAGGAGGGAGAGATTGATGAGGATGTAAACCATAAAATCAGAACAGGTTGGATGAAATGGCACAATGCATCGAGATTTTTGTGTGATCGCAAAATTCCTCTTAGGTTAAAAAGAAAATTTTATAGAACAACAGTCAGACCTACCATGTTATACGGAGCTGAATGTTGACCAGCACAAAGGAAACATGAGCATAAAATGGAAGTAGCGGAAATGAAGATGTTAAGGTGGATGCGTGGTCATTTAAGGATGGATAAAATAAGGAATGAAGAGATTCGACGAAAAGTTGGAGTAGAACCGGTAGCGGAAAGATGAGAGAGCATAGATTGAGATGGCTTGGGTATATCCTCTGAAGGCCCTTAGATGCACCGATACGAACAGAAGTTTGCTATCAAGAGCATAACACGAAGAAAGCAAAAGATCGGCTGAAACTTACTTGGGGGAAAGCGGTAAAACAAGATTTAATGGAGTGGGAAATAGATTGGCGTACGGTCTGCCTTAGGACGGAGTGGAGGGAGTCTATTAGTATTGTGGAAGGGTAGTGTATAGATAGATAGATATTTATTTATTTATTTATTTTACACATTTATCTCTTTTCCCTCGATTGATTCTGCTTTATTTTTATGATTCTTTGGGGTTCATCGACCACCGACCCCAACTAGTTCGGGATAAAAGTGTTGTTAATGTTGATGTCATACTAATGTTAGTGGGTTGTAATTAACGTAAAGAGGAGTGGCCCTAGGGGGAGGGCATGAAGTTTTGTGATGATGTGGCTCCATGCAAAGCTCCATTCTACCCACCTTTATTACTATATGTAAGCTATGTAATTAGGCTTCTAGCACGTGACAGATATATATCACCACGGGGAAGATGGACCAGTGAAGGGAGGACAAACTTCACTAGGCATTGTGTTCATGGTGGGCAGTGTAAATCTTGCTCAGTATAACTTTTTGTCACTAAGTGACAACTATTTGCTGAGATCAATCATGCTGGACATGCTATATAGTACCCCTAGCGCACCAAGCAGGGACAATAAAAGTATGAGTGCAAAATTACTGACCCTCTTCCAGAGCCTTATATCTTGAAACTGGTCTCTCGTTCATTCTAATCATTAGCTGGAAAGCTGCCCTTTCACCTAGGAAATTGACAACGTTTCTCTTTAAGTTCTTCATGGCACTGTGGGGGAGGTTCTCAATAAACAATGGGTTAACATCAACTGAAGCTAGTTCAGAATTCCACATTTCTAAGTAATTACCGAGAGCGGAACTGTTGCTCATTACTGTGAAATGGTGAAGCACTTCTCGTGAAACTTTAGCAAATTTATATTTTGAGACTGCCAACACATAAGCTAAACCCGTAGTACCTTCAGGCCCTTTTCTGTTTCTCAAGGGTGAAGAAGAATTCCTCAAGAAAGTGTACCATTCATTCCTTCAGTTTGTACTTGATGGGACAAATAGAACGACAGACCTACTCTAGAGGTATGACAAAATACGGCTTGAAACTTCTTCTGATATTGAAAAGTCATCAGTCAAGACACATTTTGTTGGTTACCATTTATTGTTCATCTTCTATGGTTCGAAAAGATTAATAACTTATAAAAATAAATAAGAATCGCCATAAAACTTCATTTGGATCCTGGAAGATCGCTTCCCATGGGATAAGCGCAATATCGGTCTTCACTAGTTTGTCTGTTAGTCAATTGAGTCCTAAATGCTTAACTTTGATCAATGGAGTCCTAAATGTTTTCGATTTTGGTCAATCAAGTCCTCATATCATTGTCAGTGGCCTAATCGCAGAAAATAAGGTGTGGCCAACCATACAATTGCCACGTAGCCTTTTCTAAAAGCAAAGGTTGACCTTAGGAATTGATTGACAAAAACGAAGATGTTTAGGACTTAATTGACTAGACAAAATTATAAGGAATAGATTGACCAACAGGAAAAACTACACGAAATAGTAAGACATGCCAGAGCTAGAACATTCATAGGTAAGTTAGATAAATAGACTTTCCTACAAAAATTTGTAACAACCTTCATCATACTATGTAAACCTTCCATTCCTCACATACTGGTGCTTAATAAATATTAATGAACGAAAGACATTCGTCCCATGCTCTGATTCAACTGAGCCAGACTGACAATTAATAGGCACTAACCATTGAGACCCTACATTTTGTTCCTACATGTTTCTCATCATATCACATTGTATTCCTCACATTTGCAACGGCACCAATAATTTTACACAGTAGTCCAGGAAAACTCCTTATTTCAAAACCTTGGAACCATTCAAAATGAAAGTCAAAAGTTCCATGGACTAGAAGAAGGGCATCAAAAAAGAGTACTGTGCAAAACAAACGATTGCTATTGGTGTACAAATAGAAATGAAGAATGCCAAGGCTATATAAATAAACCAACGAAGTCCTGGAACCATTCAGAATAGCTGTTAAAGTTCCACAGACCAGAAATAGCATCACACAAGACTACAAAACAAGCGATGACCACTGTTTATATAAATAGGCACGATAATTTTTCAAGTCAATTACCTAGAGCAACAAAAAGTCCTATAATCTGTCGACATGGTCAAAGCAACCAAAAATACCTTGAATTGGGTACTGTGTGCTCGTTTGATGCATCCGTATTATGGAACGTAATCGATTCAAGCATTCCGAGGAAACTAGCAAAGCTTTCGGGATTTGTACATTGACCTTGCACTGGACTAACAGTCATTCCAAAATGCGACCATAAACACTGGTCACCATATGAATTCAGCGTTCCACCTAATAAAAAATAGAAAGATATTACAAGAGTAGAGCTATATGTAAAATAGCTAGAAAGATATTTCAAGACGTAAAGATATACCAACAGCAGAATACGCGAAAATTGCACCTGAAGTAAATAAGGAAAGGTCAGAAAAGTCAACCTATTGGATTGGTGTCGATTTAATTTTAAACTTTTTAACTGTGCCAACTTAGTCCTAAATCTTTTGACTAAGTGCCAATTTAGTCCTTCCGGCTAATTTTGGCCAAATATCGCTGACGTAGACTATGGCCAACATATGTGGCACGGTCGAAGAGGGCTGGCCTCTCCAAGGTGAGGGCGAGCGTCAGCAACGCCAACATCGCCAGATTTGGCGAGCCTAGGCCCAGGCCTCGCCGAGCATCACCTGGGTGAGGGTTGGCCTTGCCCTAGCCTAGGAGAAGCCGACCCTCGCCTGTGGTGGCGAGGGCCACCTCGCTCAGGCAAGACCATCCCTTGCCGACAATCAGAAAGAGGAAAAAGAAAAAAGAGAAAAAAACAAAAGAAAGGAATTTTTTTAAAAAATTATTTAAAAATTCAATGTCGACTCTGCCAAATAGGCTAGCCCGCATCCACATCAACAATATCAGGCAAATATTAGCCAAAATGACTAAATTAGCACTAGGTCCAAAGATTTAGGACTAAATTGGCATTAATGAAATAGGTTTAAGTAGAATATTTGGCTCATGGGGGCATATTTGTCTATTTTCTTAAATATTTTACGAATATTAGCAATAAGGGCAATATTGTAATTTTGGCCTTTACGTTTATTATAAATAGATAGCTTGGGGTCATTGACCTAACCAAATGTTCAGTTCAGTTTTTTATCTCAACATGATATCAGAGCAAAAGCTAAATTGATATCCTAACCCAAATTTTTTCTTTGCATAATCTTCTTTTGCTCTCTCTCCTCGCGTACGCTCCCAACGTAGTTCCCCCTCACCTTCTTCTTTGCTCTCTTTCACAATGTAGGGCAGCACTAATGAGATGATTCTTTGAATCTAGTGCTCTCCCTCAACATCACCTCAATGAGATAAATTAAAGCTTCTTTGTAATCTGAGATGGTGGCTCAACCCTTCTATCATTTTTTGGATCTTGTTTGAGATTGCCTTGCCACTGGCCTACAATCCTCTTGTGTGTGAAGACCAAAGTGCGGCAATTTGTGGACCACTTGTACGTACGTACGTACGTACATACATCAACAACACCTTTATCCCAAACTAGTTGGGGTCGGCGGCGCGCGCACACACACACATATGGAAAAATCAGAATTTTCGATTTTTTTTTTCAGGTTTTCAAAACCCTGAAAAAAAAAAAAAAAGCGATCTTTGCATTCCCTTTATTTGATTTGGCTATTTATTGGAGGACAACTTCAGCCTACTACCAGAGGGCTTTGTTCCAATTTTTGGCCTTTTTTGGCAAATCTGAGGGTTTGATTACCCTGTTTACACTTTTCGAGTCGATTTTTGAGGTACAATGTCTGAGGATCCAACTGTGAGCTCTAGACGTAGAAGAGATGGCCGTACACAATATATTAGCTTTGCTGCGATCCCTATGAAACTTGACGGCACAAATTATATGATGTGTGTTATGAGTTATTTTATCATTCATTATCATGTGTGGGAATGCCCACCGTATTACTATGTACCCTCTTTATTATTATAAAAATGAGAGCATGCTAACCTAGAGGATTAGACGATTCATATCATTCTCCTCTTTTCTTCTTCTTCAGACATAGTCTCAGAGCCAACCCTAGCCGCCCTAACCTAAACCCTATCCAACACCCACCATTGACAATTCTCTTTCTGTGCTAGTTTCTCCCGTGGAGGATCCTCCTATTGAAATAGTCTCTCCTATTGCTGACCCATTTGCGACTGATACTTCCGAGCAACCTATTGCACTTCGTAAGAGCTACCGTGCCTGTAGGGATCGCCCTCTTTATACACATTCCTACAAAGATTTATTAGTAATTTTATTAGCTTTTGTGGCCAATATCGATGCTATTTCTCTACCTGCTTTAGTTTCCGAGGCTCTTCAGCATGCAAGTTGGCGTTAGCCATAGAGGAGGAAATGAGCACCCTCCAACGCAATCAGACTTGGTCCTTGGTTAATCTTCCTTCTAGTGCTCAAGTTATTGGCTGTTGTTGGGTGTTTGCCGTGAAGGTCAATCCTGATGGATCTGTTGCTCGTCTAAAAGCTCGGTTGGTTGCTAAGGGTTATGCTCAAACTCATGGTCTTGATTACTTTGAGATATTTTCTCCGGTTACAAAAATGGCCTATATTCGCCGCTTCTTATCCCTTGCAGCTGTGCATTCTTGGTCTCTCCATCAGTTGGATATCAAGAATGCTTCCCTTCACGGTGATCTTGCCAAGGATGTTTACATGGAGCAGCCCCCAGGGTTTGCTACTCAGGGAGGGAAAGTCTGTGAGTTTCGTCGCTCTTTATATGGTTTGAAGCAGTCTCCTCGAGCATGATCTCAATCGACATTTTTTTACCATTGCAGACCGTGGGCTTACAAGACATATCAATGGCACTTCTGCAAAGCCGGCTACATCAAGTACTGCTCATGATAAGTGGAACGAATGACTCTTTCATAATGGCTTTCTTGCTTAACTCGATGCAGCCACAAATTGCAAAAGGATATTTGCTTTTTGATACTACGACACATATTTGCAAGGGACACTTATGGTCAACTCAAGAATGATGCACAGTATATGAACTTCAAAAAAGGATTCATGACACCACTCAGAAGGAGATGACAATCTTATTAATATGCCAAGCTCCAAAGTTTATGGCAAGCGCTAGATCGTCATGTTCATTATCACCCATCCAATGATGCAGACGTTGCTGCCTACAAGAGGCATGTGGACAAAATCAGAGTTCATGATTTCTTGACGGAATTAAACGTTGAATATGATCAGATAAGTGTTCATGTTCTTAGCCCGTCTCCGTTCCCTACTCTTGAACAGTCCTATGCCCTAGTTCACTCTAAAGAAAGCCATAGGATTGCAATGCTTCGTCCCTTACTTTTGAACGATCTGCTCTAAAACCAGAGCTGGCACTATTGCGAAATCTGGCTCGTCCGTTCAATCTGATGATACCTCTAAGAAGGTTGTGAAATGTAAACATTATCATAGGCCATATCATACTGAGGCTACACGTTGGAAGTTACATGGAAAACCTGCAGATTTTGAGGTAAAAAGGGCTCAAAGAAAGGCAAAAAACAAGGAAAACCATACTGAAATTGTTCCCGCTCTGCCCACTACTGATATTAGTTTTTCTCTGGAAGAACTTCAGGTATTTCGACGTGTGCTGAAATCTTTTGTTGTTGCTGCCTTCTCCATAGTTACCAATTCATCTTCTCCTTTTGCTTCAAACCTAGCCACTTTAGGTATCCTACTCGGGGGGGGGGGGGGGGGTTGTTTGTTAAATCTGTGTTTCCAGCCCATGGTTTAGTGATACAGGATCACATGACAAGTTCTTCTAGTCTCTTTCATCAATCTACCCCTACTTCCGCAGAGACAAAATTCGTGTAGCAAATGAAACCCATTATTCCATTGCTGGAAAAGGGCCTATCAATTGTTCGTCCACTCTTCCCCCATCTTCTGTTTTACATATTTCATCATTCTCTACTAATCTCCTTTCTAACAGTAGTTTGACTCGAGACTTGAACCGTAAAGTAACCTTTTTTCCTTCTTATTGTGTTTTACAGGTTGGGATAAAGGTGATGTTGATGTTGATTGTGTTTTCCAGGATCTAGTAACAGAAAAGGAGATTGGATATGGTAGATTGGATGGTGGTCTTTATCTGCTCGTGGGTAGTGGAGTTTCTACATCTACTTTGTCTTACACGCCTCATCAAGTTAATTCGGCATTAACAGATCTCCACCAGCGGCACTGCAGATTAGGTCATCCCCCTTTACGAACATTTTAGAAAAAAGTTTTGTCTAGTCTCGTTTCAGCTTATAAAGGTAAGGTTCAACATATCCAACTTCAAATAATAAAAGCCATTTCCCTTTTCATGTGATTCATACTAATGTCTGGGGTCCTTCCTAGCATACTTCCATTTCCAGTCATCAATGGTTTGTCATTGTCACTTTTATCGATTATCAATTTCGTACTACTTCGGTTTATTAGATGAAACACGAGTGACGTTTTTCACTGTTTGCAAAATTTTCACAAAATGGTCCAGACCCCGTTCAATGCCACTTTGAAAATTCTTCGTGGTGACAATGACGCTGAGTACACCGAGAGTCAATTTCAACGGTATCACTCTGATCACGGTATTATTCATCAGACCAGTTGTGTTGACACCCCAACACAAAATGGTGTCGCCGAGAGAAAGAAACAACATTAGTTAGAGGTCGCTAGGTCTCTTATGATTGCTCATCATGTCCTAGCTCAATATTAGAGTGATGCTATCTTAACCACTACCTATCTAATAAATCGGATGCCGACTAGAACTCTTGATTTTCGCACACCTATTGATGTTTTACAAGGTTCATCGACTTTTATTCTTACCCAAATTTTTTTTTTATTTTGTTTGCTATGCTTGTAACACTACCTCTAAGAGTAAGTTGGAACCCCATGGTCTTGTGCTTATTGATGAGACCAGGACTGAGATTAGCGCTAAATTAAAATTATGGAGAAGCACGTTGGAGGCTAAAAGATTTACGTTAAATCGAAGTAAGACCGAATACTTGAAATGTGAGTTCGACACAATAGAAAAAGGAGATCAAGAAGCCGTCAATATGCTCAAGAGGTACCCAAGAAAGATACTTTCAAATATTTGGAATCAATATTGCATAGAGGAGAGATTGATGAGAATGTAAGATATAGAATCAGAGCAAGTTGGATGAAATGGCGTAGTGCATCAGGATTTTTGTTTTATCGCAAAATTCCTCTTAGGTTAAATAGAAATATTTATAGAGCAGTAATAAGACCTGTCATGCTATACGAAGCTGAATGTTGGCCAGCACAGAGGCAACATGAGTATAAAATGGGAGTAGCAAAAATGAGGATGTTAAAATGGATGCGTGGTCATACAAGGGTGGATAAGATAAGGAATGAAGATATTCGACGAACAATTGGAGTAGAACCGATGGCAGAAAAGATGAGAGAACATAGATTAAGATGGTTTGGACATATTCTTCAAAGGTCCCTAGATGCTTCGATAAGAACAAAAATTTGATACCGAGAGCATAACACGAAGAAAGGAAGAGGTCGGCCGAAACTTACTTGGGAGAAAGTAGTAAAACAAGATTTATTAGAGTGAGAAATAGATTGGCGTAAAATTTGTCTTAGGACGGAGTGGAGGAAGGTTATTAGTATTGTGGAGGGCTAAAATTCCTATGTTTCTGACTGTATTTTTTAGTCATTTGCCTATATATATATATATATATATATATATATATATATTGGAGTGGGAAATAGATTGGCCTACGATTTGTCTTAGGATGGAATGGAAGAAGGCTATTAGTATTGTGGAGGGGCAGAATTCCCATGTTCCAGACTATCTTTTTTAGTCCTTTCCCATATATATTATTTTTGTTTTATTTATTTCCACATTTATCTATTTTCCCTCTATCGGTCCTGCTTTTATTTTATAAATCTTTGGGATTCACCACGTGTCAACCCTAACTAGTTTGAAATAAAGGTGGTGTTGATGTTGATGTTGATGTTGGTTCAAGTACAAAAGGGTTATAAGTGTTATTATCCTCCTTCTAAGCGCATCGTTGTATCTATGGATGTAGTGTTTCACGAGTCTAATTCATATTATTCGGCTCCACCTCTTCAGGGGGAATGTCATAATGTAGAGGTGTTTCCGATGCTGGATGTTCCTGCGGATGTTACTTACCCTTCTTCGATAGTCTCTAATGTTTCTCCTCTTTCCCAAGAGGAGAACAATGTGACACGAGAAAATGATAGTACAATACCATAGGAAGAGATAACAACGCATCCACTTCAGGGCAATACTACTCGCACACCTGTTAGACAAACTATCGAGAGTAGTGAGACATTGAAGACATATCGTAGTAGGGATCCCAACAAGTAGGTTAAGACCATTGATATATTGACTATTCAATCATCATCTCCGATTCCGGATCCTACTGCTCCTTCATTTCTCCTTCTGATCTTCCTATTGCACTTCGAAAGGGTATTAGAACTACTACTTAACACCCTATATCTCATGTTGTCTCATATGACTCTTTGTCTAGCGTTTATTATACTTTTGTGTCTTCTCTATCTTCTATCTCTGTTCCACAAAATTGGCGAGAAGATTTTACAGATGAAAAGTGGAGGCAGCAATGGTGGAGGAGATGTATGCTTTGAAGAAAAATGGCACGTGGGATCTCGTTGTTCTTCCTCCTAAGAAACAAACGGTAAGACATAAGTGGGTGTTTGTAGTTAAACAAAAGATGGATGGTATTGTGGACAGATATAAAGGACGGTTAGTAACAAAGGGATTCACTCACACCTTTGGGATTGACTTTCGAGAAGCCTTTGCACCTGTTGGCAAGTTGAATACTATTCGAGTGCTACTTTCGTGTGCTCTTAACCAGGGATGGGATCGTCATTAGATAGATGTGAAGAATTTCTTCATGGAGAGTTAGAAGAGAGCAATGTTGATCATACTTTGTTTGTGAAGAAATCAGGTGCTAAAATCTCTATTCTCATTGTCTATGGAGATGACATTGTTGTCATAGGAATGATAGTGATGAGATCAATTGGTTGAAGAAGTTTCTCGAACAAGAGTTCGAGATAAAGGATCTTTGAAAGTTTCTATGCTTTCTTGGGATTGAAGTTGCCCGATCTTCAAAAGGTATTCTTCTATCCCAAAAGAAATATGTCCTTGAACATTTGACAGAAGTTGGGTTATTGGAAATCATCCCTCTGATTTCGAGAAAAGGATGGTGATCTAGTGGATAAAGGCCATTATTAGTGGTCAGTGAGCAAGTTGATTTATTTATCCCACACCTGACCTGATATTGCTTTTGCTATGAGCCCGGTAAGTCATTTTATGCATGATCCTTACTCTATTCATATGAATGTCGTTCTTCAGATCTTCTGCTATTTGAAATATGCTCTTGGGAAAAGGAATCTTTTGTCTTCTCTTGATGGCTTGAAAGTTGAAGCCTATACAGATGCTGATTAGGATGGATATCCTGACCGAAAGTCTAGTTCTAGTTATTGTACTTTCTTACGAGGGAATCTTGTGACTTTGTGCAGCAAAAAGTAGAATGTGGCAGCTCGATTTAGTGCTGAAGCAGAGTTTCGTGAGATGGCACAAGGGGTTTGTGAGGTGTTATGCCATAAAGGATTACTTGAAGATCTTGGTGTATCTGTTCATGTTCCTATAATGCCGTATTGTGATAACAAGACTGCCATTAGTATCGCTCACAATCTTGTACAGCATGACCGTACGAAACATTTGGAGATTGACAAACATTTTATCAAGGAGAAGTTGAAGAGTGGAGTAATTTGTACGCCTTTTGTTCAGTCTAGTGATCAACTTGCTTATGTGTTCACTAAAGAACTAAAGAGAAAATTGTTGCATCTTGTTTTAGTCAAGTTGGGCATGTGTGATATCTATACTCCAACTTGAGGGGGATGTTGAGAATATCTGGCCGATGGGGCATATTTATTTATTTTCTTTAGTATTTTATGAATAGTAGCAATAAGGGCAATACAATAGTTTTGGCCTTTAGGTTTTATAATGAAAAAAAAAAGTTTAGGGTCACATTGACCTTACCAACTATTCAATTCAATTTTTTCCCTCAACATTTTAGGACTTCTCTAACACTTTTCCACTGATGCAATGTTCTTCTAAACCAAAACAAGTTCATTAAGAAATTATATGAAAGAATTCTTTAAGAATGATAACTACAAAATTACACATCCAAGGCAGAACTACTACTACGCGCATATATGCAAGAAATTGGAGAGAAGAAACTTCACTTGCCACTGTGTTTGCTAAGGGCACCAGGTAGAGCTTGAGGAAGGTCGCATGCACTGTCCTTCCGGTCATCATTCCTAACTTGAGATGCAGAGTCCGTAATTTCACTAAGAGGCTCAGCTAAATAAAAACAACAGAAGCTTCCATGTTTTACCTCAACCTAGAAGACAAGAAGCAAACAATTATCAGCTATAACTACCTGTTTTCCAATATTCAACAATGCTAAATGTAAAAAACAACATGGCATAAAACCCTTCAACATCAACAACACCTTTATCCCAAACTAGTTGAGGTCGGCGGTCGATGAACCCCGAGGAATCATAAAAATAAAAGCAGCGGATGTTCTGTCAAGTAATTTCTTTTGCAAGCAAGATTTCATGGTACTAAGCATTAGATCGGAACATCTGTTTAACAGTCAACTATACTATGGGCCATTTCCATAGAGCCTCAAGTGCTTGACAATATAACAGGAAAAGAAAGGTCCGCCGAATTCATTGACCGTCCAATGCTTAAACATTTCATCTCCGCCATCGGATAAGAGCAGCCCATGTGAATTTACAACTTCTTGTACCGTGTTAATTATATCCTTAAAAAGAATTACTAAGCAATGGTAGGATGGTGATTACTAAAGACATTGAAAAGAAATTACTTGACCTATAGTTAGTTACTCCACATAGAACGATGTCCAATTTTTCTAAAGGGGAGGAGCTCCAGAAAAATCATAGTAACCTTCCCATATTATTTGTTAGTAAATTCTTGATCCAAGTAAGAACAATATACGGGGCCTAAGTAAAATTGGAAGACTGGCTATTGGAGGTCAAATTGGACACAAGAGTTCTTCCATTCATAGATCCACGGTATTGCAGAAATCCCCCAAAATGATTTTCATCCAATAGACCATCATCTCAAAGTAACACAACAATATACTAATCATTATGATCGTGTGCTGAGAAATTGGCAGATTTGATATTTTTCATAAACAAAAAATAGAACTGAATATTTAGTCTGCGACATGACAATACGAAAACAAGTGCAAAATATAAGTATTTTTCTGCTTACCGTTAGCCTTTCAAATTTGGCCATAACTGGATAAGCATTCCCCAAGTGAATGACCTCAGATGTCCTGTCCATTTCTGACAAAAGAAGAAGGGAGGAGGAACGTTTGAGAAAGATTTAATTATTAGCATAAAAAAAGTAACAGAAAAGAATGAATTGGAGGATGCTCAAAGAGGAACTTGACTGAAATAAAAGAATGGCAAAGGAGGAAAAAGAAGGCGACAACAAATACATGACTAAATTAAGTTCACTGAAAATGCACACGCGTGAATTCTTTTATATGCGGACGAAAAGGACAGCCCCTTTTGGGGCATTTGGGGGCGAGGTTTGGTTTCGGTGGATGAGGGGAAGTGAGAAAGAAAGTAGAAAAGAGCACCAAAGGCCAGAGGTTCCACAGGTAAGCCTAATTTGTTTGGAAATGTGGAATAGATGGAAAAAGAAGGGCAGATTAAAAAAAATGTATGTGAAGAAAATAAACTTAGGTTGATTGGATAAAATATAGGAAAAAAGAAGGTGAAGATTTTATTGAGGATTGTATATCTACCAGTATTGGTAATAAACCGTTTTTTTTTTATCAAAATCCCCTTTATCTTCTGACAGATCTGCAACTACAAAATAATTGGCCAAGTGCGGCTTCAATCTCATACCCACAGTCAACTGCCCAATTTAGCACCTTGAAATACATTTGCCATCTATATTTACATTCACGTAAAAATTGCTTCACCCATCTTTCTCCTTCAAATTAGTTAGGTTATATTCGCTCACAAGGACAGAACCAGCTCTGCTAATCCATTATGTTCAAATTGATCCATGATCAAAGTCTTAACGACTTGCAACTGACGTGATAATTCCAAGGCTCTCGTGATAAGTAGAATTTTAGGATCATGCTCACTAATATTCACAATTCCCATAAAAGAGTAGAAACGTCATTTTTCCAAACAAACATTTCTCTTTCCTCTTTCAATTTTCAACATACAGAAATCTGTTTCTATTCTTCCAGACAACTAGGAAACCATTGTGAAGACCACTTGAAGCAATGAAGACAAGCAAGAATAAACAAAGAGTAGCATCCTCTAGCGGAAGTACACTAAAATGGCTATGTGCAAAAGGAAAACTCGAGAAAAACCATGACCAAGACCTGTAACCAGCCAAAACTTATTTGTGAAGGATAAGAGATAAAATAATGCTACACTCCCATTCCAACTGGCCGGTACTGCTAAACAGTACCTTACACTATCTTACTTTAAGGAAAGAATAATTTCAGAAAGAAGCATGCTCAGTCTAACAATCCATCATAACTAGTTTAGACAGAAGTTTCTAATTCAACTGAACAAGCATGTCAAACAGAACAGTATCTACGCCCCACCCGCATGCAACATGTAAAGCCTTCAATGATAAACCTGGTCCACGATTGAGCTGGCTTAAAGCTTTATTATTCACGCTCTGAGCTACCAAAAGCTCATAGATTTCTAAGGCCGTCATTCAAAAACAGATCTGCTGGCAGGAAGAATCTAGACCTACTTGTGAGAGCGAAAACTGACATCAGAGGAGGTCAATCACCTACTGCCAGTTACATTTTCGACAGAGCCCCACAAGATAAAATTGCAAGCACCAATAGCATATTTGAACTGGAACAAATGGAATAACCTTGAACTATCAGGTTGTGTATCTCAAGAAACAATGTAAGCATGCAAACCACACATGAGAGCAATAAAATAACACTTCATGAGCACAAGGAATGACCTGATTGCTCATATGCATACTTCTCCTCTCCCGGATTTGCAAGCATATGTTGCCATTCAATAAAACTTCTACTTTGAAGGTTTTGAGATAAATCAGTAGACTGCAGAGGGACAACAATGGCAGCCATATTATCCATACTGCCCTTCTCAAAGGCAGTATTCACTATACAATCAGCTAACGAGTATGAACATGAAGAAGGTATCTCCGATCCTGCGGTGTCATCACTTTTTGCTTCCCACAATATATCACAAACGTCCTGTGGACTCAGCTTTTCGAACACACCGTCAGATGCAGCTACCAGAAAGCTGTCGTTGGATGTCAGAGCGTGCCAATCCCTAACCTCCGGTACAGATATCACACCAGAACTGCAATTTATTGTACGCATAGCAAAGAAACTTCAATGTTTAGAGAGTAAGAGTGCTGGAATATATGTTATTTATAAACTCTCTGACATTATCATATAATGGAGGGTAAAACCGACAAATAGGGGTGATACAACAGTAGCTTACCTCCTAAAGTTCACATCACCAATAGCTCGTGAAACAGCAAGTTGGCCATTTACACGAGCGACGCCGCCCCCTGCAAGAACCTGACCACCAGCAGCTTCTACTCGAGACCTTTCATCATCCCTATCTGGATGATGGTCATGAGTTAGTTCTTGAACAGAAAGATGGGTCAGACCATACAAAGAATTCAGCTTCAAGTCTGCCCTTTCCTTTAAAGATAAAGGAGTCCCATCACGTCTTTTCCGCTTGTATAACCTCAAGAAAGTAGCTGCAACAAGCCCATTGGTTAGTCAATCTTTAAAATAATAAGTTAACTACAGTATATAATGTATACTGGCAGAGAATCCATGAATAACTGAACACACAATTGCTCAAGATGCAATAGCATATGGAAGCATAAAATCACCTCTTGCATCTGCCGGGGATTGAAATTTTTCAGAGCACAAAATAGCCTTAGAGTCCCCAACACTGGCAACTAAAAATTGGCCATCTACTGTTAGAACAACCGTGGCTGTGGATCCAGAGACAAGATTAAATTTGGATGCTTCCTTCATAATTCAACCGAATTGGCGTCAGAGAAGACCCGAAAATGATTCAGAAAAAAACTGATAACATGCAAACTGTTCGAAAGACCTGCCTTAGAAAATTTTGCATCAATATCCCGAATTGCCCTCAACAGTGCTTCTTTCAAAACATCCAAGTGAGTAGGATAATTATTCATGCCCACTGGAGACAAAACCTTAACTCTGTCAAAGCATGGAAAGCAAAAGTCAACAACAAAAGAAAGAGTTTTGAGATACTAACACACCAGAGTCTTTTGCTTTATTGAAACTAAAGAAATATTTGCTGCAGAGCATGAAGGAACAGTGAAAACATTGATTACTTAATGGCTTTCAGGAACAAAAGCATTCAACAACACAGAACTGTTGGTGCAATTACATGGCTAGTTCTATGTAAAGAATGCAAATTATGCAATACGACAAGCAAAACTGCGTATGATAAACTTACACTGTACATACCTCACATATTGTCACATACAAAGTCCTCAAAGGCTAGGAGTTAAAACATAGCCAGTTATTGCATAATGGTGTTTAGGGAGGGAATAGACCAACCGAAACTTGCCCGAGAAAGGAGGAAAAAAGAGTCACAATATTAGGGTTGTGAATGCTACTAAGCAAGTGCTTTATACCCATTTCCCTCAAGCAATTCATACTAGGATCGTCCTACCGCATATTACCCTATCAAGTACATCGAGAGAGTTCTGTCGGTGTGGATCGCTTCATTTTGTGGAATTTAACGGGGATCAGAATGCTTAATTAGCATCCATATTTGATTATTTCACCGTAAAAGAGTAATCTATTTTTAGCTAGAAGACCACAAAGCGCACTATTCAAATCATTTTAGCTGAAACACACTTCTAGCTCCAAAAAATCCACAAAAATTATGTCATGTACAGCATGATCTGCATGATCTTCCCATTGGTATGCTGACGTGATGGATTTCCGGATACAAACCAAATAGCTAGTGTCCATGGAAGATGCCTTTCCAACCACATATCAGAAGAAGAAAAGTATGGTAGCTACAGTCCTATACCCTGATCCACAAATCTAGTGACCGTAGTCTTATATTGAGATAATATGATCACAACAATCTTGAAAAGTTCCTCGACTGCAAATCAATCTGAGAATAAAGTATGATATCTACAGTGCAATATCCAGATCAACCAATCATTGAGAAGTATTTTCGCTTGATCAACAGGTGTTTCCGAAATGGACATGTGAAAGGATACCACAGTAAGCCTTTAAGGAACGATTAAGCTTTCAAAGAACTAAGTCTTTCAAATGATGAAGAGATTATCCAACTAAACATTAGCAGACATTCATGCCTCAAGCAAATAGTAAGCCTTTAAAGAAGAAATTCTTTCAAATGATGAAGAGATTCAAAATTGAATCTGTAAAGTTAAGACTTGATGAAGACTTAAACTGTTACATTTACAATTGCTGCTTTTGAAAAATAGGTTCTTCCACTGTTCTTTGCTCATGTGACACCTAGCATTTTTTTTTCGCTTATTTTATCTGATCCACTTAGTTCGGTAGAAACTGATTTTCATCATATATAGATAGATGATTGAGACTATTTCATATACAAACTGCATTAAGTTATCTTTCAACACTAACTCATCCCATAGTTCACTTATAATGTCAAAAGTCACAACTAAGAATAGTGTTCTAATGATTCCACAAATCCCTAAAAGTCCAACCATTATCTGAACTGAGCTTACGACAAACAGTCAATCCCGAAAGGTCCATCAATCATCTGGTGGGCGGAAATAAAATTCCTCTAACCCTAATTTGAAGGTGGATAAGCCCGAGTGCTCTCCTTCAATTCCGGGCCTGAAAACTTCTCTACATATGATTCCGGTTTTCTGCATTCAACAAGCTGTGGCGAGGCTTCTTAGGCCCATTTCGGACTAAGTGCATGGGTCTCTTAAATTAGTGGCACCAAGAGCTCAGCCGAATGATATTTTTTAACAGATATCACATTATAGTTCCACATGGTCATTCCAATGCCATGAGTATTTGTTCAAATCATCTCAAGAATTCCTAAAAAAAGCTTGGAGATGCATCAATTCAAAGCTTTCCTCATTCTACCTATATTCATTTTTCCTTCAAAGCTTTCCTCATTCTACCTATGTTCATTTTTCCTTCAAAATTAGATCAATGATTTCATGAATTAATAAAGCCACCTGAAAAGATCTGGCTCTTGCTGACTTAACTCTTCAGCCCAATTAAGAACCTGAAAAGCCACCTCAGGCTCTCCCTTCTCAACCAATCTTCCAGCAAACTTCTCCAATGCAATGGAATACGTTGAATCCAAAAGAAAATAAGCATGCAAAACAAAGTATTCAAATAAAAGCTTTGAAGCCATCTCACTAGCTTCTGCTCCATTGTGTCCGTCAAAGACTGCTATGATTCCAACAGTAACCTCCTCAAGCCCTGATTTACCTGTTTCAGCAATGTATGGTATTCTGTATGTCAGAGGAGAAATCTATACAAATAGTACTTAGTCAAGTTCACAGCTGATTACCCCATGTGCCATAATACTTCGATTGAATCCTGCAACTCCATTAACTAAGGCATGCACGTAATTATCTCCATTTAGAGGACACTATATACTGCTAACACCAATATATATATTAAAGATGGACGAAAGCCTCAGCAAATTACTCCCAGTTTAGAGGATCTCACATAACTCACTGTAGAAATTATATCCAGTTGAAGTATGGTATAATTATTAAGAACCTTCAACACTAGCACATATCTGAGGAAAAATATCAACATCAACAACACCTTTATCCCAAACTAGTTGGGGTCGGCGGTCGATGAACTCCAAAGATTCATATATGAGGAAAAACAACCACGAAAAAAAAGTGCAACAGCCCCGTCTCCCCCTAATGTTAATGGTACTCAACCTCACACTGATCGGTCAGTATTAATGTAGAATGTAGAACCTTGGCCTGTTTCATGACTGGGGCAGTGCATTTGGCTTATGAAGAAAATGTATAACTATCCAAATAACACCTCAGGAGTAAGGTATAATTATTAAGAACCTCCAACACTAGCACATACATGAGGAAAAACAAATACAAAAAAAGAGTGCAACTGCCCCATCTCCCCCAAATGGTAATGGTACTCAGCCTCACACTGATCAGCCAGTACTAATGTAGAACCTTGGCCTGTTTCATGACTGGGGCAGTGAACATGGTTTATGAAGAAAAAGTATAACTATCCAAAGAATATCTCAGTAGTAACTTATAACTAGGAGTCCACACCACCAAAAAGAACCAACGATCTGGCATGAGGGATAACAGAAGAAACACCAGAAATAGGACCTCGATTTTTCTTTTTTCAGAAGTGTCTTGATAGGCGCTTTCATGTCTTTAAATTAATTAAGCCAGGTGATACAGGATACGACAACCAGACATTGACCTCACTTTTCCTTTTCCAAGATTCCGCTAAAATTTAATTAATTCTCTTCTGTCAATTTTCCAATATGTCAAATGAGACTCTCTGCAAATCCGAAGGTCAGGCCATAAGTTCTTGTGAATTGTAATTTTCTCAGTCCAAACCAATTAGACTAAGGAATTGAACTTAGCGTAAAGCTTGCAAGCTGTCTCCCGATAGCATCTGCCTAGAGTACAGGAGGAAAAAAAAAGTACATATTGCTCTAATTTTGCTAAGTAGCAGCTCATCGTCTCGCGCCCTTAAGACCGAAAATCAAGCCAGTTCATTACTTGAGAATCCATATACTTAGCGCCGATTGATGTTAGGCTAGTCCGGAAACCATCTCACGTCACCACCCAAAAACCGAAGTTCGACATTAAGGAAACCGTTCACCCATTCAACTTCGCGAAAGACCTCAACATCCACGCATGGAGAATCCCAAGCCCCTTCACGGAAAACCGGCTTCCTTACCGGGGAAAGGAATGAGGACATCGAGAGCGCAGAATGCACGATCCTCCTGAAACTTCCGACGGCCCTGAAGCATCGCGACCTGGCAGCGCGTGGAAGCGGCGGCGGCGCGTGGGCGGGAGGAAGCGTGGTCCGGAAGCTTCCAGCGGGGGCATTTCGGAGACTGGAAGACGGCCGGCGCTCCGCCTTCCTTGTACACCATCAAGCACGTCGACGATTCCCCGCGGGAACGCCAGGTCGCCGACGCGAGAAGGAAGAGAAACGCCGCATAGAGCTTCGGTTGGCCAAGCATCGTCTTCATCGCGCTTGATCCAAAGCTCGAACGGAAGGCTGTGTTATCGACCTAGGGAGAACGAATCGCTCGAGGATCGCTGTCTTCCCGCCATGGAGGCAATCGAATTGACGTGGGAGAATTTGCAGAAAGAAACATGAGATCGTAGCGTTATAACGTGCCCTCCGATTAGTAGAGCTGATGTCGGGCCGCTAGGCCAGTCCAAGCCCGCCCATCTTGAATGGCAAAATTTGAGCCCGTCCAGTCAATCAGGCCCAAACTGTATATATAAGCCCTATTAAGAATTCTTAAAGCCCGGTAGCAGGCCCACGGCTGCCTGTTGTTGGCATCACAAGTTCATAATTGCACCTCTCACTTTTTTTTTTCTTTTTTCTCTTTTTCCTCGAAGCACCTCCCTCTTTCAAAAGCCTATTCTTAAAATAAATTTAAAAAATCATCAATTTCCAAATACACCTCTTCTTCTTGGTCGTTGGAAAAAAATAACATCCTATTCTTGAACTTTGTTTCAAAGTGTAATATCATCACAGTACGGTCCATAAACTAATTATAACTGTTCGATTTGATCCATAAACTACATGAAAATGTTCACCGTTGAATTTCTATTAATTCAAGTCGAAAGAATCTGACCTGGCTCCCAATCCGTTAAGTTGGAACGGTGGATAAAAAAAAAATACACAAGAATTATCCAAGTAAGATATTTATCTCGAATTAAAATAAATAATCCACGTCATGAAATGACAATGGATTTATTTTTTTGTCAGAAAAATGAATATGTTAACGCCCTACTTTTTTTTCCCTTTTATTAAAAGATTAAAAAAATTACACATGCTGGCATGGTCGTTTTAAAAATTCCAACGCAACATGTGATAATTCACATCATCAAATAATATCACATTGGTCAATTTGAGCAAACAGGGAGACTTCACATTTGGGTGCCCTAAAGGCAAAACTAGTTATTATTATACTATAAAATCAAGTGAGAAATAATAAATATGAATAAATCATAATGAGCAATTCACTGGACACGCGGATAAAACAAACCCGAAAAGATCGGGTAAATTTAAGGAGACCAATATCAAGCGGAAGAACATAACAATGTGCTCCAAATATAACGTCGGGATGGCCATGTCATATCTAAAAGCATGAACAGGTGAACCTTGCCAGCCTTCTGGAGTGAAAAGCGCATCGTCTGCTTTTAGAAAGACCTTATGCGAGCTATCCATCGGGCACTCTGCTCTTGGATGCAATGGAAAATCTGGCTTTCCTAAACTTAGAGAGCTGCAATGAAAGATGACATTAAAATCAAAACACAAGACCGGTCAAATGACAGCCATAATAATAATAATATTATTATTATTATTATTAAGAGTGACAATATGTGTCCAATCACGATTGCAAATGTGCAAGCACTACTGATCCAAAATGGGTACACACCTGTGGCTTGACGCTTCTCCATACAAAGGCCTATGAGAAAACAGCCTCTAACCTTTTTTTGGTGCCACTGACTATGCATAGAAGATTATGATCCTGATTCCTTCAGAGCTTCAGCCATATTCATCCATAGATTGACGGATGCCAGTCGACTTTTGTCCAAATCAGGCAGGCTGATAAGGAAACCAATGTCTTGCGATGACTATGAGTATTTCACCAAAAAGTTGCAGAGCATATAGGACCAACCAGTCGAGAGCGCAGAAGGCGCGATCCTCTTGATACTTCCGACGGCCTTGAAACGACGCGACCTGGCAGCGCGTGGGCAAGAGGAAGTGTGGTTCGGAATATTCCAGCAGGGACATTTCGGGGACCAGAAGACAGCCGGTGCTTCGCCTTCCATGTACACCATCATCAAGAACGTTGACCATTCCCCGCGGGAACGCCAGGCCGCTGATGCGAGAAGGAACAGCAACGCCGCCAGGGGCCATCCTAATTGCGTTTGAGCCGAAGCTCGGATGGACCACCATGCTATCCACGTAGAAGGAGAACGAACCGCTCGAGGATCGCCGTTTTCCTTGCCATGGAGGCAATCGAATTGACGTGGAGAATTTGCAGAAAATTGGCCATCATAAGCGTGCCTCAGCAGCCGGCTATCACAATTGTCATGCCGAGCCTTGATATTTTGCACAAACAATAAAGTGATGAAATGTAGATGTTGTTACATTGCCTTTCAGATAACCGCTCCATTTATCGTAAGTGTAGAAAGATCCTTACGTCCCTTTTGGATCAGTAGTGTGTGTTTGTTGCTAGTTCTCTAATCAAATTCTTTCATAAATCAGTCATTTACTCTGAGGTTGCGTTTAGTTCAGTTTTTTCAAAGAGTTTTGGAGAAATGCAAGGTAATTTAAGCCGAAAAGACTTTGGAAAAATGTAAATATTATTTGATAAACCGTGATTTGAAAATGAACTTTTGGTAAAAAAAAAATATTTGAAAAGTCGCTTTGAATGATTAATTAAGCTTTGCTTGTTGGGAAAGTTCGCCTGAAATTAGCACCAAAAGTTTTCTGAATTGATTTTTTGGAGTGTTCCTACCAATTGCTAAGGAAAGTTCGCGTGTAGCAAGCAAGTTCGCACTAAAAGATGTTTGATTGGTATGTATGCAAATTTTCAAAACTAAATATTGACAACAATGTTAAATATATGTATCAACCAATTTAAATAGATTTATTTAGAAGAAATTTCAGATCAAAATTGACTCTATCTTAATTGGGAAAAAAAAAGAATACTTTTATTATAATAAACATGGTAACATAAGAACCGATCCAAGAAATTCACTATCCTAATAAATTACGAACATCCTTAACCGTTTTATAGATTTATAGCTATTTAATCCCGTTAAAATGTCATGTCAAATGTTGTATCATCATTTGAAACACTGCCCTCCTCATTTACATCATCTGAATTCATTGTGCACAAATTGAGATCCAAATCTACTCTACCCTCCTCACTTGGTCTCATTCCTATCGCTGCAAATGCCTGACAAATCTAAAACTAAAAGCCTCGTCAAAGCTACCGTTGTGTGCAAATCTAACAATCATCATCCTTCGAGGGCATCGCAAAGAAAACCTCCATAGTTCATAGCAAGGTCAAGTTGTCCAGGTTTCATGTACCCTGCAAGCATGGCATCATGCGAAGTCCCCAGAACGAAAATTAGAATCGCATTCCAAGAAACATCATTGGGGGTCACGTATTTCCTCAAATACTAGCACATGATAATAACATAGGTAGTAAACTAAGACATAATTGCACTTTCTGCAACTGACATAATGATTCCAAGATTCTCGTGTTATGAGGGCTAATAACAATAGGAGTGCCACAACTTTTGTACGAAAATCACTTGCCATAATTTTTTTTTGGATCACTTGAGTGCCACAACTTTTAAATATGGATTATTTGAGTGACATCGGTGATTTGAATCGTCGGAAAATGCTACGTGGCATTAAAATAATATAAATCCATCCTAGGTGGATTGTCTGAAATTTGAATCAGCAAATGAAATGGAAACGGCGTCGCACAGTAAGATTGAACAATTGCTTTAACAAAATTTAGGGCAAAATCACTTGAACTTTCTAAAGAACCCTAATTCCGCAAAAGGAATTCTAAAGGACCCCAATTATGTCGGAGGAACTCTCGCTAAAGGAATATGAAGAACCCTAATTCCGAAGCACCCAACGTCCCTTCGAAGATCTTTCGTCGGCGTCGTCACTGGCGACACTCCCAGGACTTCCTTCTAGTTCAATCACAATTCATGACCGGCAATCGCACTTTATCTTCATTTGGTCTACTTTCAACTATCTTTGGAGAAAAAAATTTAATGATTTCTTGATGATTTAAATTCTTTTAGATGTTGTTGTGATGCTTGGATTGGAATATTGATTCAATGTTGCAACTAAATCTCTTGTCTGAATAAATCACCTATCCCATGTTTGATGAAATGCCTCAATCAAGGCAAGTGGCTTCCGGAAGAAATGCCTTAACCACCTTAGCTAAATCTCTTGTCTGATCCTTCGCCGGCGTCGAAATCATATCGTGAAAGTGGCGATGGGAAGCAAAAACACAAATAGGGCAAGTGGCTCCCGAATGTACGGGCAAAGCCAAGATGCAGGTTAACATGTATTGACCAATGAATTAGACGATGGGGACTCAATGGAAGCAGAGATAAAGAGTCTTGTATATTTACTGAACCACCAGAAGAAGAAATTTTCGAAGATGAAAAATCAAAGAGGTATTTATCGAATGATTGTTATGATGTTGTTGTTGATGGGTTTGTTTTGGTTTATGTGGTTGTAACCTTAGAGAAAGTTATTTTTAGTTTACTACTTTGAGAACTTGTTGTATATCATGAATATTATGTTAATTTTCGATTCCGAGTTGATTTTTTTTTTTTTTGCCAACTTGTGAAAATCTGTAGAATGCAATGTTGATAAATTGTGCAGCAAAAGCAGAGAAGTCAATTTTTTTTAGTGCCATAAATTTAAATCGACAACTTTGATTATTCTACTTTCACAAATTAGCCACTGAAGTACTATATCTTTTTAAAAGTGGCAACTTAAGTATCATATATCTTTAAAAGTGGCCACTTTGATTCCTCAATTTTTGAAAATTGATCACTTAGGTTCCTCGATGTTTATAAAGTGATCACTTAAGTTCACTTTTTTCATATTCCCTGCCGCTTCACCTGTATCAATTGTAATCAACAACAAGCCAACAACAAGTCAGGTTAGGGCTACAATCATTGCTACTCAATGATGCTGCATGTTCTTACATCAACAACAACAAAAGCCAGAACCCGTTCACTTGAATACAATAAAAAATTTATTACTGGTAAACACACCAGCAGAAAATGCAGCAGTGAAATTACATTGTTGTTGAACACATAACAAACCAAACCAAAATCCAAAATGCAGCAAAGTTCACTTGATGTAGATGTATATCAAGTCAAAAAGCAGCTATATCACACCTAACTACATTGTTGCATAATATGTATCAAGCCAAGTTTATACAACATATACCTCACCCTTGCTACAGATACCATTGTACCAATAACACATAACCATCGATAGTCAATTTGGTGCATGTTCTTACATCATGAAACTGAGCAATGACAACAGCCAAAACCTATTCACTTACATAAAATCAAGAAAATGTTGCTACTAATCATGAAGATCGAAACCCTAATTTGATTTGGCGAGCATTGTATCTCAGATAGAGACCGATTAGCAAGAGGAAAAGTTCTAAACCCTAATTTTGCTCGAATGATCCTTCTCTCTCTCCCTTCCTCTCTCCCTCTCTCAAAACATATGATCGAACGTAAATATGAACTTTCAAAGCTGTGCGGCATCGTTTTGTTTGGGAGGGACACGCTGGAAAAAAAATATCCACGGTGGATGTCTCCTTTTTTTTAAAATTTTCACGTCATAATAAAAATTTAAGTACAAAATCCACATAGGATGTTTAGCCAGAAGTGGCACTCAAGTGATACCTTTTGCTCCGATTTGGTACTCGGGTGATCCAAAAAAAAAAATTTGTGGCACTCAAGTGATCTCCGTATAAAAGTTTTGGCACTCCTACTATTCTTACCCCCGTGTTATGACCATGCTCACTCATGTTCACAATTCACGTAAAAGGGTAAAAACATGATTTTTCCATAAAAACTCTCTCTTTCCTCTTACTTTTTCACCTTTCGCATGCAGAATTCTTCCAGACAACTATAAGGAAAATAATGTTCTTCAAAATTTTCTCACCCCCCAAAATAGTTACCAAACATAGTGTAACAGAATAAAGATTGGCAAATAAATGACCAAAACTGCATGCCTCCAACTTGTTGAAGTTCTATCTAACATAATATGTATCCCAGTAAGCATAAGTACCACTTGAAGTAATGAAGCCAAGCAAGCATAAATGAAAGAGTAGCGTCCTCTAGCGGAAGCACACTAAACTGGCTATGTGCAAAAGAAGAACACAAGAAAAAATATGATCTAGATCTTTAACTGGCTAAAACTTAAAAAGTGAAGGATAAGAGATAAAAAAATGTTACACTCTCAGTCCAACTGGCCCGTCCTACTAAACAGTAAAATCAGTACCAGACACTATCTCACTTTAAAGGAAGAATAATTTCAGAAAGAAGCATACTCAGTTTAACAATCAATCATCACTAGCATAGGGGGAAATTTATAATTCAGCAGAACAAGCATGTCAAACAGAATGGCATCTCAGCCCATCCCACACGCAACATGTAAAGCCTTCGACGGCAAACCTGACCACCAGCGGCTTCTACTCGAGACCTTTCGTCATCCCTATCTGGATGATGGTCACGAGTTTGTTCTTGAACAGAAACATGGGTCAGACCATACAAAGTATTCAGCTTCAAGTCTGCCCTTTCCTTTAAAGATAAAGGAGTCCCATCACGTCTTTTCCGCTTGTGTAACCTCAAGAAAGTAGCTGCAGCAAGCCCATTGGTTAGTTGATCTTTAAAATAATAAGTTAACTACAGTATATAATATGTACTGGCAGAGAATCCATGAATAACTGAACACACGATTGCTCAAGATGCGATAGCATCTGAAAGCATAAAATCACCTCTTGCATCTGCCGGGGATTGAAATTTTTCAGAGCACAAAATAGCCTTCCCCAACACTGGCAACTAAAAATTGGCCATCTACTGTTAGAACAACCGTGGCTGTGGATCCAGAGCCAAGATTAAGTTTGGATGCTTCCTTCATAATTCAACCGAACTGGCGTCAGAGAAGACCCGAAAATGATTCAGAAAAAAACTGATAACATGCAAACTGTGCGAAAGACATGCCTTAGAAAATTTTGCATCAATATCCCGAATTGCCCTCAACAGCGCTTCTTTCAAAACATCCAAGTGAGTAGGATAATTATTAATGCCCATTGGTGACAAGACCTTAAATCTGTCGAAGCATGGAAAGCCAGAGTCAATGACAAAAGAAAGAGTTTTGAGATACTAAGACACCAGTGTCTTTTGCTTTATTCAAACTAAAGAAATATCTACTGCAGAGCAATAGTGAAAACATTGATTACTTAAGGACTTTCAGGAACAAAAGAATTCGTCAACACACAACTGTTGACGGCATTACATTGTTTATTTCATGTAAAGAATGCAATAAGACGAGCAAAACTGCGTGTGATAAACTTACACTTACATGCCCCACATATTGTCACATATAAGTCCTCAAAGGCTCGGAGTTAAAACATAGCCAGTCATTACATTAATGGTGTTTAGGGAGGGAATGGAACAAGGAATGGGGCAAAAACCTCTGGCCACTGAATCTTGCCCGAGTAAGGAGGGGGGGAAAAAGAGTCACAATGCTAGGTTTGTGAATGCTGCTAAGCAAGTGCTTTATATCCTAATCCCTCGATCAATTCATACAGGGATCCTTCCCCATATTACTCTACCAAGTACATAGAAAGAGTTTTCTCGGGTGGTCGCTTCATTTTGTGGAACTTAACGGGGACCAGATTGCTTAATTAGCATCCACATTTGATTGTTTCACTGTACAGGAGTAATCTCTTTTCAGCTAAAAGACCACACGACGCGCTGTTGAAAAATTTTTAGTTGAAACATACTCCTAGCTCCAAAAATTCATTAAAATAATGTCATTTACAGAATGATCTGCACAGTCTTCCTATTGGAATGCCGACGTGATGAACTTTGGTATACAAACCAAATAGCTATTGCGCCATGGGAGATGCCTTCTCAACCGCATATCAGAAGAAGAAATGTATGGTATCTACAGTCCTATACCATGATCCACAAATCTAGTTACAGTATTCTTATATTGAGACAAGATGCTCAGCAGGATCTTAAAAAGTTTCACAACTGCAAATCAATCGGAGAATAAATTATGATATCTACAGTGCATCCAGATCAATCAATTGTCGAGAAGTATTTTCATATAATCAACGTGTTTCCGAAATGGACATGTGAAAGAAAACCGCAGTAAATTATCCAACTAAACATTAGCAGACATTCATGTCTCAAGCAAATAGTAACCCTTCAAAGAAGTAATTTTTCCAAATGTGAATAGATTCACAATTGAATCACTAGATAGCTGCTAGTATGAATAAGAGAAACTAAATCATAGATCGAACTGCCGAATCGGAAAAATTGGAAAACTTGATAAAGACGTGAACTGTTATATTTGCTTCTGCTGCTTTTGAAAAATAGGTTCTTCCACTGTTCTAGTATGACACCTAGCATCTTCTTTCTCTTATTCTATCTTATTAACTCAGTTCATTAGTAACTGATCACTCTAGATATGGAATAAACTACATTAAGATATCTGACAACACTAAATCAACACATAGTTCACCTATAATGTGTCAAAAGTCACAACTAAGAATAGTGTTGAAAGTCCAACCATGATCTGAAATGAGCTTACGACAAGCAGCCAAACTGAATCCCATCACTCCTCTGGTGGGCCGAAATAAAATTCGTCAAGCCCCAATTTGAAGGTGGATAAGCCTGAGTGCTCTCCTTCAATTCTGGGCTTGAAAACTTCTATACATGTAATCTTTGGTTTTGTGCATTCAACAAGCTGTTGCAAGGCTTCTTAGGCCCATTTCAGACTATGGCATAAGGCATTAAGTAGCCAAGTATCTTTCCAGATGGAACACAACAGCCCATGCATCAAGGGTCTCTTAAATTCGTTGCACTGGGGGCTCAGCCGAATGATTAAGTTTTTAAAAGGTTATCACATTCTAGGTCCACATGGTTATTCCAATGCCATGAGTATTCGTCCAAATCATCTCAAGAATGCCTAAAAAAGCTTGGAGATGCATCAGTTCAAAAGCTTTCCTCACTCTACCTATATTCACTTTTTCTTCGAAATTAGATCAATGACTTCATGAATAAATAAAGCCACCTGAAAAGATCCGGCTCTTGCTGACTTAACTCTGCAGCTCAATTAAGAACTTGAAAAAAGCCACCTCGGGCTCTCCCTTCTCTACCAATCTTCCAGCAAACTTCTTCAACGCAATGGAATGCGTTGTATCCAAAAGAAAGTAAGTATGCAAAAGAAAGTATTCATATATGCAAAAGAAAGTATTCATATAAAAGCTTTGAAGCCATCTCACTAGCTTCTGCTCCATTTTGTCCGTCAAAGACTGCTATGATTCCAACAGTAGCCTCCTCAAGCCCTGATTTACCTGTTTCATCAATATATTGTATTCTGTACGTCAAAGGAGCAATCTATAGAAACAATATTTAATCAAGTTCACGGTTGATTACCCCATGTGCCATAGTGCTTCGACTAAATCCTGCAACTCCTTTAACTAACGCATGCACGTAATTATCTCCATTTAGAGTCCATTTAGAGGACATTAGATATTGTTAACACCAATATGTATATTAAAGATGGGCGAAGCCTCAGAAAATTACCCCCAGTCTAGAGGATTTCACGAAACTTAGCCGCTTTCATTACTCTATACTGTAATTAATATTAAAGCCAAGTGATACAGGCAACGCCGCCCCGACATTGACTCGTTTTTCCTTTTCCAAGGTTCCCCTAAAATTACATAATTCTCCTCTGTTGATTGTCCTATGTGTCAGATGAGACTCTCTGCAAATCTAAAGGTCAGGCCATTACTCGAGAATTCATATGCTTAGCGACGATTGGTATTGGGCAAGTCCGGAAACCATCTCACACTCACATATCGAAGTTCGACGTTAAGGAAACCGGTCACCAGTTCAACTCGCGAAAGACATCAACATCCACACATGGAGAACCACATGCCCCTTTACGGAACATCGGCTTCCTTACCGGGGAAAGGAACACGGACATCAAGAGCGCAGAAGGCGCGATCTTCCTGATACTTCCGACGGCCCTGAAGCGTCGCGACCTGGCAGCGCGTGGAGGCGGCGGTGGCGCGCGGGCGGGAGGAAATGTGGTCTGGAAGCTTCCAGCGGGGCCACTTCGGAGACTGGAAGACGGCCGCCGCTCCGCCTTCCTTGTACACCATCAAGCACGTCGACGATTCCCCGCGGGAACGCCAGGTCGTCGACGCGAGAAGGAACAGCAACGCCGCGTAGAGCTTCAGTTCGCCACGCATCGTCTTCGTCGCGCTTGAGCAAAGCTCGAACGGAAGGCCGTGTTATTGACACCTAGAGAGAGAGCGAATCGCTCGAGGATCGCTGTCTTCCCGCCATGGAGGCAATCGAATTGACGTGGAGAATTTGCAGAAAAGAGCTGGTATTTAAGGAACAGTCGCTCGGATTTTTTTATGATTTGTTTATTCCTTATCTCGAAAATTTATTTCAATCTGATCAAAAAAAAAATTATATTCAAAATATAGGATTTGATTTGGCTTCTGACCCGATAAGATATTAAGAATTGTTGAATGGATGTCGGACGAGGATGTAATCCTCGTTCCAATTTCGATAAAATCTGCTGTTACCCAAAAAAAAAATCTCAAAATTGAATGAAAATTTTCCAAAACTCCTAAGATACTGGATAATAATTTTTAAAAGTAATAACTCATCGACACCAATTTCATAGATTCGAGCCTCAGGCTTTGGCTTTGATGGAAATGTTCAAGTCCATGATTTTGTGGTTTCAACTAGCAACTTCGAAGCTCGCTGCCCCGCTGGCAATCACACGAATTGGACATTAGTCGGATGAGATGTAGGACTAGAAAGAGTGTATCTCGCCTATAACTCAATACACATCAGCGGTAAAATTACCTTTAAAGTCTTAAACATATCGTGTAGTTGTCAACATGGTTTTAAATTTTTTTTAATTTTATTAATTAAGTCATAAATATTTTCGATAATTTTTTAATTTAGTTATTTTGATTAATTTTGATAGAAAATTAGTAACGTGGATGATCTCTGTCCTACATGATGTGACAAGCTCTTACATGAATAATTTTTTTATTTTTTATTTTCCTTTTTTGGCCTTTTTGATAACCTCTTAGAGAGTTCTTAAACAAAGACTAATCATGAGAATGATGCCCTTCTTCTCGAATAACCTTTTTTATATATCTTTAGCTAAATGGATTTAGTCATTTACACTTTGGTTGGAAAGCAACACTGAGTGTGAGATAATATCAACCAATTGACGTTGATCTTATTCATTCGATATAGTTATTTCGTGGCTGATGTTAGGCCGCTAGGCCCGTCCAAGCCCGCCCATCTTGAATCGCAAAATTTGAGCCCACATCATGGTCATTCCGGCCCAATCTGTATAAATATAAGCGCGATTAAGAATTCTTAAAGCCCGGTAGCAGGCTCGCGCTTACCTATTGATCAATTCTTCCGGCCAGAGGCTGGCATCATAAGAGAGCTTCTCACTTTCAAAAGCCTATTCGCATAAATTTTTTTTTTTTTTGAAACCCACAAAAGTAATGGCTGTAATCGTGTTGGTCTAGTATAAACCGAGTCTATATGGAATCTTCTCTATCGCCATGCAAAGGGTTCACATCATGTCCATCTCTTTTGATTTCCAAATACTAATGATCCCTGAACCTTAGTCTAATATAGTACATCATTTCAGGACTCTTAATTCGCTTAATGTTGTCCCTAAACTATTACTAAATATTCAATCCAATTCCTAAACTATATGAAAATATTCGGTGTCGTCCTCCAGTCAATTCAAGTTGATGGAACGTGCTGACATGGCTCCCAATCCTTTAAGTTGGAATGGTGGATAAAAAAAAACACGAAAATTATTCTGTAAGATATTTATCTCAAATTACAATCAAATACCCCACGTCAAAAAAATAATGGATACATTAGAGACCTAATTTTTTTCTCCTTTTCCAAAATAATTGAAAAAAAACATTTTAACGTCATTATTTTAAGATATAACTCAACATACGATCATCCATGTCATCAAATAATGTATGGTTTATCCTTTAAGCAAACAGAAGGACTATATCGAGCAATTAGCAATAACTTAGATATCACGTTGAACATATTAAAATTTTAGAGATAACATTACACGTTGAGCCAAAGGTCAGGCACCATCGTGTCGTTTTCGTTATCTCTTTTTGGGATGAGATTTGGTCGGACCCAAGAACTAGATAAATCATATTCAGTCACCCAAGTCTCCCTTGAGCCTCGCATTGTTCTCATAATATAAGACAAATATGATCGTGCAAGGTTATCGGTGCTTTGTCGTGTAAGAGTTTTCCCTTTTCTTACTACTTAGAGATGATATGAGCATCCCTTTGCAACTCTTTAAAGGGTCGGGTTATCCGTGTACCTTTTTCCTATTTTAGTTGTCTTATTAAGGTAAAAAATTTGATATTTTGCACAAACGTAAACTATTGTGAGAAATATATATATATATATTGCGTGTAAAATTCCCTCGGCTGGGCTTAATTGATTCTCTTAGGGATCGGCCCAAGAGGTTAAAATCCAAAAGGATTACAGACGCGGGAAATATATTATCGAACGTTAACAATTTGTTAAGTAAGAAGTGTTCTGGGTAAGTTTTGGACAGAGAGTGTCAAATGCAGGGTGTTTATTGATAAACGCATGTCTTTTGACAGCTTTATACAGACTCTCGACAAATCTTCTCGTGACTCTTCGATGAAACTTATCGAATTACTTCGATGTATCGGTAGAGTAATGTGTATCGGTACAATACCGAAATTGAATTTACAATGCTAGATCTTACTGTAGGACATGATGCAGGAATTTAATCTATGACATCAGATGAGTGGACATGTATGACACAGTACTGAAATTTAATCGACGGTACTGGACGGGTGAATGAGCAGTATAACACCGAAATTTAATCAACGGTGCTAAATTGGCAAGCAGACGCCGGAATTGAATCGACGATACCTAACTCTGGATATAAAATACATTGGAATTAAATCGATGACGGTAATCTGAAAAGCTACAGTTAGGGTATAGGCTAATTGAAAAAAAAAAGATTTGTTTGTTGTGTTGTGTGTGTGTGTGTGTGTCTTGGATACTCTTAGGTATTTATAAGCGTCTCTAGTAACAGTCGAGTAGTCCCTGCATTGGGCTCCAAGCATGTCATTCCTCGATGACTTTTGTGGATAAGGCCTTTGATGGTTTCGGTGCCCTTTTCGCTCTGTTTCGTGAGATTGCAGCCAAATTCTATAACTGCACTGATCGTTTCTTCTGTTGCGCGTCATTTCTCTTGGCCTTTTGCAGAAAGATACCGCCAAAGTTGCCCCTCACACATGACGTGTCCATAGTCAATCTTCACCTGGCCTCTACAAATCTTGTCGTAGCTGATCATTCCTCTCTAATGTGCGCATCACGTACTCCCTAGGGTAATTTTTTGTGTTAACAATATATATATATATATATATATATATATATCGATGCATTACCTTCTAGATAACCGTTCTAGTCATCGTCGATGTAAATAAATCCTCACATGTTCGTTTTTGGATTAGTAACGTGCGTTTGAAGCTAGTTTTCTAATCAAATTTATTTCATAAATCAGTCATTTACGCTAAGGATGCGTTTGACTCATCTTTTTCAATAGGCTTTATGGAAATGCAAAGTTGTTTATGTTGGAATATATAAAACAATGTCTTATTCTCACAGTTTAAGCTTTTAGAGCGTTTGGTAGTGATCCTACCAAATCTTTCACGGTATCAAAACATAAGGTCCTGAGTTCAAATCTTTCCAGACCCATATTTGTCTCTCTAATGAATTTATCCGCGCTTAGTACTAGAAAAAAGACTAGACTAAGCGTGGGGGGAAGTCCACCTATTCTTATAATAGCTTAAACTTTTAAAGCAGTTGATTTTGAATATATAGATATTAAACCACGCTTGAGTACTAGGAAAAAGACTATATTAAGCGTGAGAGGGGTGTTGACTAAATAAATATTAAATCACGTTTTCTCCTAATAACTTAAGCTTTTAGAGCAGTTGAATCTTGAATATATAGATATTGAATTACGTTTTCTTCTAATAGATTAAACTTTTAGAGTAGTTGGCGGTGGTCCTATCAAATCTTTCAATTTTGCCCAAAGGGATTTAAGAAAATGCAAAGATTGTTTAATAAACTATGTTTTGTAAAGTATGGTATTTTTTTTTTTTGAAAAGTCCCTTTGGGTGAGTAGTTTAATTTTTTATTTTACTTTTGAACTTATTGGCACCAAAAAATTTGTGAATTGATTTTTGGGAGTGTTCCTAGCAACCAATTGCTAGAGAAAGTTTGCGCGAAAAGTTTTTTGGACAACTGCTTCGGCAAGCAAGTTCGCACCAAAAGGTGTGTGATTGGTACGTAATATGCATACAACTTTTTGAATTTAAATATTAACGACAATGCAAAATATATGTATTAACAAATTTATGAAAAATAAACAAATTTGGAAGAAATTTCATATCAAAGTGGACTCTATCTTAATTGCAAATGCCTGACAAATCTAAAACTAAAAGCCCTGTCAAGCAACCGTTGTGTGCAGATCTAATGATCGTCGTCGTCACTGATGATGTAATAGAAAATCAAAATAATTGCATGCTTAGTTTATACATCGAAAGCCTAAAGCAATAATCGCAAAAGTAATTGTTTAGGTGCTGTGCAACGTAAATATCCGATAACCGGTCAAACGCATCGACATCGACGAAATTCTAGTACGTTCTGGAAAGATGCAGAAGGACGGCCCTTACCTATATGGAGAATAATATACACACTCTCCCATCATCCGCTTACGTGTCGCCACCTGTGCTTGAGTAATTGATTCGTTTATGAGCCAATTTTGCAATATAATATACCATGCGCTATCTATACTTCTAATTTGACGGACCCCAATGTAGGGTGATATGGTCTTTACGAAGCATCGCCATTTTTTTGGCGCGAAGCACGAGGAGAGCCACTTGTCCTGCCCACGTTGGTCACGAAAAAATAGAGCTACAAATTACTTTTTTCCTTCTTTTGTATTAAACTATAAATCCACGTGTCGCCGTTGGATCAAAATACTTGGGGATCACAGTATATTCAATCTTCTCTTTCCACTTTCAAAAGAGGAAGAAGGAGAAATCTTTCCAGTATAGTAAAAAAAACAAAAAAAAAAAACATGTGGTAACTTGGTTCTTTGTTTTTCTCATTTTTCAACATTTTCAACATTCTGTAAATCTCAATTAATCATAAGTGCAAACATTGCCATCCAAATAACGAGAATTAATCACTTCCAAATTATCGTCATCCTTGTACAGAATATAATTGATCTTAGAAAAAGAAACATTTCTTTATTAATAATAAGTGTCCGAAGCAATAGTTCATAAGATCTTTTTAACAATATGTTATCAACAAAAAAGCTTAGCCATTTTGGCGAGGTGTATGCCTTAGTAGATATTACCTTATTAAGTGACCCGTCATTTGCTAGATTTTGCGGATAAATGCACAACCCACACGCACCGTGCACTATTTAGATGGCTTTCTTCTCGCCGTTAGGCGGGGTCGTATCGTATCCCTCCGAACACCGGGACTCTGCCTGAAGGCCGTGCAACATTGGTTAGAGTTTACTACTCTTTGAGGTTTCGGGTCGGGGCCCTCCTCGTGGAGTGGTGATTCCCCAATGTTGCATTTTCTTACGGTCGTTGGATAGTCGTGTATGATCATCATCGTCGCTGTCCTCGATTTGTTACCGTGGCTCGAAATGCGTCGATAATTCTTTTTTGGTTATTTAAGAATTCAGACACGTGGTAATAACTTGCGAGTTTGCAAAATTCTTCCAAATTTTTCCGTACGTGCAAGCCGTTTGGACTTTTTTGTTAAGTATGCGAAGTTCGGGACACATCATAAATGCATATTTTATTTGGTTTTAACTAGCACCGCTTGCGAAAAAAGAAGAAGAAAACCCACACAACAATTGAGTTTTTTTTTCTGTCGGACACAACAATTGAGTTCACGAGACACGAAAATAGCTTGAGAATGTTATCCACAAGTTATTAAGAACCTTATTGTATTAATACCGCTAAAAACTCTAAACTGATGCACCTGTGATAAATTTATCTAAAATTATTTTTTAAATATGAAAAATCCCAAACTGATACACGTGTAATAAATTTACCCCAAACTGATGCAATGGTGATAAACTTACATTTCGTTAGTTTTCGTTAAAGTTTACAATCACATTGCTGAATTGGATGACACGTGACAATTGTCGGGTATATACATTACCCTATGTTTGCTACGTAGGCATCAATTTAGAATTTTTCGTGATATCAACTCACTTTAACGAGAATTAACATAGAGTGAATTTATCATTTGTGTACCATTTTAATTTTTTTTTTGTAAAAAGATTAATTTTTAGTAAATTTATCACAATTATACCAGTTTCGAATTTTTTATGATCAAAAGAATAGTTTTGGGTCAATTTATCATAAATGTATCGATTTTGAATTTTTGATAATTAAAAAAATAATTTAAGATAAATTTATGTTACCAAATTGGGGTTTTTCGTAGAATTTATCCTTTACATTTTTTTTGGCCTACTTTTAAATATTTTCCCCGCATAATAACAAAATCTTCATTTGCGTCCGCCTTCCTAGAAGCGATCCAATCCGGTCACCCCCAGCTCAAAGTGGGCCCTATTGTTCGACCAATCAGAACCCTCCAAAATCAGCGGCTGAGTACACCGAAACCGCCGGTCGAGACGCATTTACCCCCGCACCACATCCCCCCATATTCCATTTCTACCCACGGATGTTCCAGAACCTTCTCTCTTGGACCACCTCGCCTAACGCTGCAATTTTCCCATGATTTAAGAAGAGGCCCATACCCACCCCAATAATATCTAGAACCATACGACCCAAATACTGATAATAAAAAATAATAAAAATAATGGCCCCGCCAAGTTGCCAAGTTGCGCCCTGAGCTGTGTATTAAACTAATGTTTCATTTTGAAATTCGATTCTGCACATCACGAGAATAATCGACGTTTCAAATTTAAGTAATTTCTTGATCGATCATTTAGTAAGTGACCCAACGTGATTACTTTGATCAAAATTCTCGAATTGATGTTACGGCGATAATTTTGCCAACATTGCACATCTATAATTGAATGGATTAGTGTGTTCCGTGTTTATCGTTTAATTTCGACCCGATTCAATTTTGTGTTTTATGAATCATAAGAAAATACGGAGTCGAATGGTTTGGATTGTGATAATAATTTTGAAATCAAACATACTTTGTGTTAAAGATTACTAAAAAAATGTAAAAAGAAAAAAAAAACCAAATATGTTCTAAGAAACTTCCTCGGGGTGGTCTTATTTTATTGTTAAATTCGATAATATCTTCTCCCACTATTTAAATGCCAATCGACCGACTTCGCTCTTCTCTTTCTCAGAATCGCAAACCGCTTGAACGCCCGTCTTCTCGAAACAGAGTAACCAGTGTAGCAACGCGTGTCCGTACAGTTCGCAAGCCCAAAAATCTCACGGCCTGTCAAAATCGTCGTCGTCGTCGTCGTCGTCGTCGTCCTCCTTCTTCTTGGGTAATGACGATTCTTCGATTTTGATCGCTCGTCTCCTCCCCTCCGGTTGATTCGACGTCGATCGTGGTTGAGTACTTCGATTGAGTTCGGCTCTGGTCTTCGTTGCCGTGTTTCGTCGCGAAACCGAGTTTCCTTCAGCTTCCTTCGCCATCCCGCATTGCAATGTTGGTCGGAGTCAACTTTCTTCGCACGCAGTAAGTCGATAAGCGGAGGGAATTTCTGATTCGTGCTTCCAATTTCTTCGTGTTCATCGAGCTATTTGGTTCGGATTTTTGCGGTAATCAGTCGATTGGATGGGAATCCTGCTTGCCTCCGCTTATCGGAATCCACTTCGTTGAATTGCCGGAGTTAATATGCGAACATAGAATTTCCTCGACCGTCAGTCGTTCGAGGTCGATTGGTAACTTGATGAAAATGAATCCGCTGCATCCAGTGAAGGAAGAGTTCCCAGGTTCGTTGAGCTCGTCAGCCGGAGAGGCGCCAGGGATTAATCCGCCGGAGCCGATGGAAGGCCTGCACGACGTCGGACCTCCGCCTTTTCTGACGAAGACCTACGACATTGCGGATGATCCGGCGACGGATCACGTTGTCTCCTGGCACGCCGGCGGCGGCAGCTTCGTCGTGTGGGACCCTTACGCCTTCTCGACGCACCTCCTTCCCCGATACTTCAAGCACAACAACTTCTCTAGCTTCGTCAGGCAACTCAACACTTACGTAAGTGCAGACGCCTCCTCTGAGCATCGTAGAAATGCAGTTTCAGCTTTCAAGACTGATTGATTTCTTTTGATAATTGAAAGTTCGAAGTATGAATTCTTCTCTTGCAATTGAAATCGTTGATGCGTTTGATCATTTTCTTTTTAACTGAGGATTTGAATTTAATCTCATCTCCTTTTTGCTTCATTCTCCGTTTTCAGCGAGGATTTTTTTTCTTATGCTGCGGGTGATTTTCGTATTTTTTTATTTTCGGTCTTATGGAGTTATGACATGGAACGGTGTTCTGGAATGTTCTAAATGTTTGGGATGCGTGGGAAGAGTCCACTTCAATCCACTGGACAAAGGACACTTCGCTATTGGACCAAATACTAAAACGATTATTTCGGGCCGTATGTTTTTTTCTGTCCTTTTTTTGGCTGATTTTCTCGTAGATTTCTTATGCCCGTATTTTCTATCTACTTTTCCATCCTCCTGTTAAAATGCGACATCCACCTTCTTAGCCAAAATAAAAATTGAAATTTTTAATCTTTAAGTTGCACGAATTTCATTAATTATCTCAAAGTTACTGATGATGGTTTTTGATATTTTTGGTGGTTTTTATAAGCTAATGATTCATGAAACAGAGCTAACCGAGGAACCCAATTTGGCAGGGCTTCAGGAAGGTAGATCCAGATAGGTGGGAGTTCGCCAATGAAGGATTTCTAAGAGGGCAAAAGCATCTGCTCAAGAGCATCAGGAGAAGGAAGACACCTTCCAGTTTAATTCCTCAGCAGCAAGCTGTGGGTCCTTGCGTCGAAGTTGGATACTTCGGCCCAGACGGGGAAGTCGATTGCCTGAAGCGCGACAAGCAGGTCTTAATGCTCGAGCTAGTAAAACTCAGACAGCAGCAGCAGAACACTAGTGCCTATCTCCAAGCCATGGAGCAGAGGCTTCAAAGGACCGAGATGAAGCAGAAACAGATGATGGCTTTCTTGGCGAGAGCAATGCAAAACCCGGCGTTTCTGCAGCAACTGTTGCAGCAGGAGAAGAGGAAGGAGCTCGAAGAAGTGGTGACCAAGAAAAGGAGGCGGCCGATCGATCAAGGACCGAGCTGTTCTCGGGCGGCAAGACCTAGACTAGGTCAAGAAGGGACTAGTTCTATTAAGGCCGAGCCACTCGAGTTCGGAGATTATGGGGTTGAGGTGTCAGAGCTTGAAGCGCTAGCATTGGAGATGCAAGGGCTAGGAAGGGCGAGGCAAGAGGTGGAGGAAGGACTAGATGACATAGAGCCGCCGCCAGACTGCGTGGATAAAGATCTCGACGAGGGATTCTGGGAGGACTTGTTTAGTGAAGGAGTCGAAGATGAAGAGGTTGATCTCTTGGCTAACAGATTGGGTTACTTGGGTTCTAGCCCTAAGAAAAGAAGCTGAAGTTTCGGTTCATCAATTCTCCTGTTCCTCTCTAATTAATTGCGGCTTACCTACTGATTCTTCAAGGTGGGACAATTCAATTGTCGTTCTGATAGTGTCTCTTTTGTGCAGTTAGGTTTTTCAGGTATCTGAACCCCAAGGATTGGCGGGAACTGACAAATTCTCAAGCAGTGTACCACTTCAGTAATAGCTAGTTCCTTCTGGAGTTTCTAACTCTGTAACTAATTGCATAAATTGCTGTCACTCGTTTGCTATTTTGATTGCTTAGGTTTGAAAGAAAGATGGTGGCCAGATTCTTCAAGATATGACTCGAATTTGCATCAAAGGTTACTGTTGATTAAAATGCCTCAAAACCCATTATTTTCTGCATTCTATCCTCGTTTGCTACTTTGATTGCTTAGGTTTGAAAGAATGATGGTGGCCCGATTCTTCAAGATACTACTCGAATTTGCACCAAAGGTTGATGTTAATGAAAAATGCCTCAAAACCCATTATTTTCTGCATTCTGTATGTGAACCAAATCTTCATTTCCTCGCGTAATCAGTTCTGCCCTCCACTTGATGTAGATCTTCAGAAGCAATCACGGTTTAGCTGCAAGATTGAAGAAACGGAATTGCTCAGTTCATTTCAAAGCACAACTGATAATTGAGGTCGATGATTTAATTTCACACACTGCATAGCTAAAATCTTATTTATAAAGGCTGATTTAGGACGAATTATTTGATTAAGTCATATCATTTACCTATCTCTGATGAAGCCTATATATTGCAAAGTATGGATTCTGTGGTCATGAAGATGGAAGATGATTTCTGGTAGTGACAACTCCATGGTCATCGCGTGTGGCTTGTCATGTTAAAAGGCAATTCTATGGAATTGCATGCTGCAATTTTTATTTTTTTATCTGGCCTTCGACATGAGAATGAACTTTATGACTATTGATGTGACAGTCCTTCGGACTTTCCAAACTTAGAGAGGTTTGACCCTGAGCAGGAGAAGTCATGTGCCTTTTTGAGTTCGAGCTAATGCACTTTTCTTTCCTTTCTTTTTTTTTTCGAGTTTATGATCCATAGGAAGAATCACAACCCCCCCCCCCCCCCCCCCCCCCCCCCCCCCTTATAATCTTTTATCGTTGACTTTTTATTTTTAGCCATTTAATAGATCTTAGTCTAAACAGTCATGGATAATTTGTATTTTAATCCGAAGGTGAAAGATTGAGGAAAGAATCGGTACGCATGTGGGAACCGACCATTGTCGGCTCATAGTTGGGAAAGAAAAAAGAAAAAAAAAATACAGAAAAAGTAGTAAAAAGTAACACAAAACTCAGAAAATTTCTTTAAAAAATGGCCACAACTATGTCAGTTATGCAGATGTAGGAAGGACCGCCAGCATCAATATCTGTGATTTCCTGCAAAAAATCGCTAGATAGGCTATATTGATAAATTTTCAAAAGGTTTAGAACTTAATTGATGTAATTGATAAGTTTGTTTACTTTTTGATTATTTTTACTCATTGCGCTGTCATTTATTTCGGGTGATTTTTTTTTTTATCCTGCAAAACTTCTCATGGAAAACCTCATCTAAACCAAAAAGTGAATTGATACAAATCAAATAGGTTCGAGCACTTTTTTGGTACTTTCCCCTATCTACATAGGAAGCAATAGTATAATCATCTAATAGCTTCATCTATCAACATTTCCCCATCTCATGGAAACATTTATGGGAAGCTGCTCTGCACATTGCTGAAACCAACCCCGCCGTAACGACTTCTTAAGAAATGGCGGCTTGAGGCTTGCAAAGTTGAGCTCGTAATTGGTGGCCGGAATGTGCTGAACATGGATGGGGAACAAGCTAACGGCGGTCCAAGAAAAGCCTCATTTTTTTTTAACAATTTTTTTTTTTTTGTGAATTGAAATCGTCTTTTGATCCTGTGGAGGTATCAACTTGTCTGAAACAAGGCCAGTTCCGTTACGTCCGGACTTTCTGATGTTCATCCATTGCCATCATGCCACGTAAGAATTTTTTTACTGTGAAACTGAACAAGTTATTAATAGATGCAAACTTTGCGTCGCAACCAAAGAGTATTGTTAGTTTTGAGATGGTGCCAAAAAGTCGGTGATCTGTCCATGGCTTCTAAGCTTGATTTTCTAAGGGACGGCCTGAACGCCCGTTAATGTTGTCCCAGAGGCAATACAAATGCGGTTTCTTGTTTTGCCTAAAAGGAAAAAAACAAATTGAGGAAGTCGCAAGTAAAAAGTACAAATTAAAAAGTAGAAATCATTTCAAACAGACATCTTGGTGGATTACATTAATTCATCTACCCTTGAGGAACTCAAGGCTTCTCACAGCCGGTGCCCTGGTGGTGAATTGCATCCATCCATCCATAACGCTGACGTCCGCATCACGCTAAGAAGTTTTCAATCTTCATGGTCAAGATGTATGCCAAGAGCAAATTTCTCTGACAAAACTTCTATACCCGAAAGTTCTACCGGGCGTGCAGTTTTGGTCCATCCTCGATGTTCACCCCCAAGTATTTGTCTAGAACATTCCTGAATGCCTGCAATTGCATCAAGAGGCATAGGACATAATGAGGCACGATGCATTTAGAAAATAACTCATTTTTATTTGCCACATAAAACCACAAAAAATGCACATTCTCACCAGAATGTTAATTGAGTTCATAAATATTCAGAACCCATTAAGGCCGCAAGCAGGTCATAAGGCGGTCATTGGAACCATTTTTTTTTCTCTCACAGACGAAACGATAAAGGTTATATAAGCAGGATCTTAATAAAGATCAACAGCGACAGATCAATGCCTGCGATTGGTTTTGTTACCAAAGTGCTGAAAATCAAATGATGAAAATCAAAACAAAGAGAATCACTAGTTTTAGAGAAGATAATAAACAGCTAAACTAATCTCAACCAAGGCAACCGCTTAAAAATTACTCATTGCAAGAGATATTTGATAATAAGCATTCAATCCAACCTACTAACAGAACCATACGGCAGAGCCCACTTGGGAGTTTTTTCCACCATATTAACTCATTTAGAGTGAGTAATTATTTGTCAAAAAACCGATAAAACAATTTGTTAGAATATATAAATATTAAACCACGCTTTCTTCTAAAAGTTTAAGCTTTTAGAGCAGTTGATAAGTGATCCCATCAAATCTTACATGGTATCAGAGCAGGAGGTACTGAGTTCAAATCTTTCCAGGCCCCTATTTGCCTCCCCAATGAATTTGCCCATGCTTAGTACTAGGCAAAAAGACCAGACTAAGCATGAGGGAGAGTGTTAGAATATATAAATATTAAACCACGCCTTCTTTTAAAAGCTTAAGCTTTTAGAGCAGTTGGTAAGTGGTCCCATCAAATTTTACACAATTTTTATTGAATCCATGTTGTCAAGCCAGCATCTCTCTCCATTCCCCCTGTTTCCATCCCCAGGAAGCTTCAATATGTTTTTGGTATTACCTCTAGCTAAAGCAGCAGGAGCGGACATTTTAGAGAGAATATCTTTTGTGCAATTGCTTGTCCCTGCACCTTCTAAAACACATATACCCACTGCACCATTCTCTCTATTTATAAGGTCCAGTATCAGAGTGCGGGATAAACCTTTGCAATCTACTTGACATTATCTGATTAAAAAATAATAATTGGTCTATTTTCGACATAGAAACTTCAAGCAAGTAACCACAGCCACCTTAGCAACATCATTTGGACTTATAAACATAACCTAGAAATCTGATGAAGAAAAAGCATAGTGGATTCTCCGCATATTCTTCAAGACACGCATGAGTGACATGAAACATGACATGCCTTAATTCAAGATAAATGATGGCAAAGAATGACAATACAGCATGGTCTTCTCATCAGAGGGCCTTCATAGCACGCGCAAAGGATGAACTAATTGTAGAGATAGAAGGAATCGGTGATGAGGAGGATGAGACAGAAAATCTTCTCTCAACAACAATAACAGGGGAACAACACACGATATGATTAATATCTGAGTAAAGCATGCACCATAAATAATCTCCCCATGCTTAAAGCAGATGACAATGCACATCTTTATGGCAAAGCAAGTTATCCATTGAAAATAGACAATGCACATCTTTATGGCAAACTTATCCATTGAAAATACAAACATTAATTTCGATATCATCCTAGCATTTACCTGCATGGCAAAAGATTCTTTCCCAAGTAAAATTGCATCCATTGCAGCAAATTGATCATCAAGTGCACCATATATCACCTGGTAGAATCTACTCCTGAAACCAGAAAAACAACTCTATTGCAGCAAAAAGAAATGAACTTCGCTATATATCTTAATGTCTCTGATGAAGAAATCTACCGATCTTCCTCAGAGCTCTCAGCATCGATCTCATCGAACTTTCTTGTAAGGGCCTCTGCACCCACCGGCAAGAGTAAGTGCAGTATAAGTGCCTCTAAAGTCCTTGGAAACTTGTCCTGAAGAGAATATTTGAGTAATTAAGCAAAACAGCTGCTTCTTGTTCGAAGGTTCTCGATCGAAAATCTTAATGGACATGAGCTGAAGTTACAAAACCATAAAAGGGAGAATTGCTGACTGGGACGTTGGTAAGTGTACATTCAGAATAATAACACATAAAGGCTCCCTTTTCTTAATAGAAACTATCGGAAACTTATAGAATGTTTAGCAAATAAAATGCTTCGAGTAAAATTTAATCATCCATTGAAGAATGAAGAGAATAAAGTATCATGAATGATAGGAAATTCAGTTTACCATAAGCAGTAGTTTAGCACAAACATTGACCCAACCTGAGACTACTCACCGCCATATAAAGAAGCATAGTCCTAAGAGTATGCGGTTCAATATTCCATAGTATTTTGGCAACAGGGTCATCTTCCAAGTGAAAAACCATGCGATTCTTAGGTTCACCTTCAGTACAGGCAGTGGAACCATTTTCCCATGAGGACTGTTGCACCTGGCCTGGATCAGGTATATTTACATGGTCATGCACCAGAGAAACCAACGCATGAAGAGCCTGCAGTGCCGAAGGTTCCATATGACATATCGCACTTTCTACCTTGACTTCTTTTCCTTCTAAATCACCATCCATGAAGACTTTGTCCAAATTATGGAGATCCCCAACTGGTAGCAGCATAGCAGAGGACATACTAAGAAATTGCAGTAGGCATCTTGATGCACTATAGATTCCAGATACTATACGTACATAGCCTCGTGTATGATGCTAACAATACCTGCATCTCTGGTAAGGGCTTGCTCATTTCCATGTACCTTGCATTCCGCAGAAGCAGGCTTTGGCAACATCAGGTCCTGTCCTAAAGCCACATATATAGACACAACACATCACTGACTGAAACCCCAAATTTCAAAGATCACTCTCTAAGTGTTATTAAAAAATTTGTGTGAAGTAGCAGAGCAGAAGATGGACTTTAGCATAATATAACCACAAGAAGAAAAACAATAAATAATGGAAAGGATTTTGTTAAACCAAGCTGAATAAATTTTCAAATGGAATACAACAGCGAGATCATTCCTCCACAGGTAATCAAAAGGAGAGTAAAACTAAAATATCAGATTTGAGTCAGGTGACCATCAAAGCACACAGGATACGTACCATTTCTTTATCAGTCAATCTGAAAATCACAAAATATGTTGGAAAGCATGTCAGATAGTAAATTGGAACAGAACAAATTGTATCTTTAACAGTCAAAAGCACTATTAATCTGTAAGCCTAAAATAAATGTGTATACCTTCTTAGTATTCTGCGCAAATAATATGCATCCATGTGCTCTGACATACTCCGCATTAAGTTGGACTGCCACCAAAAATTTACAGCAATGCTCAGATTGTCACTATCGACCTGGTGGAACCTGAAGCAAACAACAGACAATAACTAACTGGACAACTCCCAATAGCACGTAAAAGCATAAATAGTTGCGGTCAATAAAAGACATAAAGCACATATCTCCTAAGTGATGAAAAGTAGTTTCTTAAGAGGTAATCTAAAACAACAGATGGACCTTTCCTTTTCACATCAGACAAACATAAGAAGGCAGCTAAATGAAACCCCGAGAAATGGAAGAGAGAAACAAGAATGTAGGAAATGATCCAGTTTAATTCACTAATTGGAAATCCTACTATCCTTTTCTCCTCCTCTTCATCTCACATGAACTGCAAATAGAAAAGCTGAGAACCACATAAAAAACGAAATGCCCCTTAACAAGAATAATTTTATCGCCAACATACCTCTAAATTAGGTTATCGAAGCTATTAACATTCAAATAGAGAGACGGTGTTGTCAAAAGTATAATGGAGATTTAAATAGAAATGTCGTACTTTCTTTATTCGTATTAAGAAAGCATTTCACTCAATCAAGGAAAAATCACCGTGCTTGTAAAAAAAGCACATTGTTGATTTTTCATCACAAAACTTCTGAGGTGTTGAATGAAATGTTTATGAGAGGAGAGGAAAGGAGAGAGAGTTGAAAAAAAAAAAAAAAGGATGATCAAGATAGGCTTGTGATATAGTGAGAGGAAAAGGGGAGGGAAAGCAGGACAGAAGTTATAGGAAGCATATTATACAGAATAACGGCTTTGGATATGGAGGAGAAACAATGGGGACCATCGGCAATGCAATGGTGATAGTTATGCTTAAGAATCTACTTACAATGTCGGCCAAAGCATCTATAATTCATTTGAGGAAATCTTTGGAGATGAAAAATTCAGCTGATCCGGGATGAAAGAAATAGCAATTCCTTGGCTTTTTTCTGGCCAAAAGACCAGATGAATATTGGGATTGGACCTGAAATGGGATAGCTAATCGATAGACTGACAAAAATAAAATGGGACAGCCTATCCATGTAACCAAACATGTTGCAAGTGCTATAGAGCTACTACATCCAGGCAGAGAGAAAGAAAGGATATGATTATGTTAGAATGGGCTCAAATATACTTAGATCTTCATTTCCGTCCACATTTGATTTATATTTTTGCGCGCTAAAAGCGAAACTAGTTATAGTACTATAATCAAGTGAGAATTAGTAACAATATAAATAAACCAACATCAACATCAACAAAACCTTTATCCCAAACTAGTTGGAATAAACAATATAAATAAACCAAAATAAGGAATTCGCCGAACACATGCAGATAAAACAAAACCGAAAATATCTGGCCGAATACATGCAGATAAATCAAACCCAAAAAGATCCAGTAAATTTAAGGAGACCAATATCAAGCGAAAGAACATAATAACATGTCCCAAATATAACAATGGCCATGTCAAATATAAAAGTATGAACTGTGAACCTTACCAGCCTTCTGGAATGAAAAGTGCATCACCCGCTTTTAGAGTGACCTTATGCGAGTAATCCATCAGGTACTCTGCTCTTGGATGTAATGAAAAATCTGGCTTTCCTAAATTTAGAGAGCTGCAATGAAGATAGCATTAAAATCAAACATGACCTGTCAAATGACAGCGAAAATAATTTTTAATAGTAAGTGACAATATGTGTCCAATCACAATTGCAAATGTGCACTAATCCAAATGATACCTATGGTTTGACGCTTCTCCATACAAAGGCATGGGGTATAACAAGGGACTTGCAGAAGGGGGCCATAGAACAACTGAAAACCATGTAGCTTTTGTTAACACGCAACACAAATATGGAATTTAAAGTAGGATCTGATGTCAATGATTAAGAATATAAAAGAAGCATCGATATTAAGAGGAAGAAGTGAGGAGAAAAATCATGTGAACGCAATTTCCAACAAAGAAATTGCATAAAAAATAGATAAACAAGATACTGTAGAAACTAGACCTATGCTGAATATCACAAGTCTGATGTTTGATTACTCGTTCATAACTTCACAATCTCAGTAAAACTGATAGATTTACTCGGAGGAGAATACAGCATCCAACCTTTTTTGGTGCCACTGACTATGCATAGAAGATTATGATGTGGATCATAGTGAGTACTTGATCTAGCTTCAGCAATATTCATCCACAGATTGACAGATGCCAGTAAACTTTTGTCCAAAAAGGCAGGCTGTATAAAGAAACCAATATCTTGTAAGGATTGTGAGTAGTTCACAAAAAAGTTGCAGAGAGTATACAAGCAACAACTAGGATGCGTACTAACCATTTGAATGTCTTCCCACAGAACTTCCAAATGAGCCCGGCCTTTGTTCTCGACATTCATGATTGGTGCCTGTTTGTGTTTACGTTTGATTCAGATTGATATGCCACAATATTTTATGCCTGCTATTACTCTCAAAGCTTAGTAGTTATAGCCAATCATTATATCAACGAAAATGAATAAAAAAGCTCCTATACTCAAATATAACAGAACATCAATCCAAACATCATCTCTTAAGCAAGGCAGAGAGAAGACATCACAAGAAAATTTCACAAATAAAAAGGAGAAGAAGCTGAAAGCTCGCAAAGCTGCAACCTGTGCTAGATACATTTGCTTAGGAGATAAATGGTCTTGCTCGGACCCTTCCGAGTTTCTTTTTTCGGATTCCATGCATTGGGACTGATCATCTTCTTTCTTTTGCATGAGTTGCTTACAAAATCCAATGAAGGACGAAAAGGGTAAAGGAACCTACAATACAAGGATATGACACCGAATTATGTTATTAATCAAATCCCAAAGCCAAGCTGCAGGTCTTTCTGAGTTCTTCACAAAGAATTGAAGGACTTACCCTCTCGTGGCTCCTTAGATCACCATAAAAAAACGGTGCGGATCTTGAAAGCATAGCCTCCACATTACAAGGCCCTGCTCTTTCCTACAGCAACATTTGATGACAAGTCCAAAATCATGAGTCCCCGTAGCCAGGAAATTTCTACGCAAGCGTAAAAGCACGAAACCCCATTTTTCTCTCAGCAGCAACAGGCGTCAGAGCAACACTCGGAAGTAGCCACACAGACAAGAAGCCAAAACCAATTCCTACGACATCGACATCCCATTAACTACGACGCGATTCACTGTGCAACAGAAACGTCGCCAGAAACCGATTCAGCTCTGGGAACGTGAAACGGATCTTCAAGGCCACGCTTTAGCCAGTCAATCGTATTCGAAAACCTCGATTCCCGAACCGACAAAGAGCGAGAAGGCGAACCTGCAAATAATCGAGGCCTCCCTCGTGAGGATTCCACTTCCGCAGAGCCTTCCAATCCGTGGTGCATCCGCTGAATACCTTATATCACGCCAAAGGAAAAAAAAAAAAAAAACCCACCGACACAGAGAACAGTCGACGATCAGTGAGGAGCTAGGGGAGTAACGCTAGAGAGAATCTCGGAGCTACAGCTGGAGAAATGATTACAGCGGGAACGTTCCTCGACTCGATCTGGGAGGCGAAGTCCGTCGCCGAAGGAAGTTCGTCGAACCTTCGGATTTGCAGAGACTCGGCTTCCCTCGCCGTCGCCATTTCCATTCGACACTGGAGAGAGATCCGGGCGAGTCCAGTTTAATAGTTTATGACATGTATGCACAGGCCCGACCGCGAATGCTGCCTGTGGAAAAGGCTTATTTTTATGGTTTGGGCTTCGAGGTGCACCTTCGTCGGCTGACGTCATTATTGTGAAAACGAGCCTAATACCCTAAAAAAAGCTCAAATTTTCACAATTTTATCCTCAACTCTTCTCCGTCTTGTAAAAAAAGCTCAACTTTTTGGTCCAATTTTAATTTTATCCTAAACATTTTTCCTGATAAAAAGACACCAAATGTAGGCCCAATTCCAATTTTACCGTGTCATCAACTTTTACTTAAGTCTAGCATTTTTCTCCATTAATACTCTGTCCAAAATCGCCTTGAGTGGTGTTATTTTTACATCATTGCTCTACTTTTTATTCTATTTGAAATTTGGGTAAAAACTTGAGTAATTAGTGTTGGCTTTCTCAATTGCCCTTATTTTTAAGAGTCTTCCTTCCATCTTGCTCGGGAAACATCGATTTTACATTCGATCTTCAATCTCTTGTACTCGAGAGTCTTCTATCTATTGTGAGAAGAGAACTCACGCTCGAGATACTCGGCTCGAGGACCCCGAACAACTTGCGTTCGGAATTTTTTCACTTTTCATGTCGAGGGAGATTTGAAGGCTCAAATAAAAACTGATAATTTTTTACTAGACAAAATATATATATATATATATATATATATATATATAGGGTGAAATTAGGATTACACTTAATGTTGGTTTTTTACGGGGAAAAAAGATTTTAAAAAAAATTGAGACTCAACCAAAAATTAAGATTTTTCCTGCAAAAAGAACGTTAAGATAAAATTATAACGGAATTCGGAAGTTTTCATTGAAATTTTTTTTAACAAAATCTTTTTGGTCGCCTATAGTTTCCCAAAGATATTGAGTCGAATGAAAAAGCTATAGAAGACTTCGCGGATCTAATACACAAAACCAGTCCAACATAATTCTCATTTGCAGTCACGCCAATTAGAATGCAAATTTGCCAATAGGCATGTGGTCGTACTAATAAAGAAATTGAGAGGTGCGCCCTTGCTGGCAAAGAAATTGGGGGTGAGAACGCTACATCACAGGTGCGAGATCCAACTCTCGTGCATTGCAAATAGGGAGAGCAATAGTCAGTGAGATGCGAGTTAGAGATAGGATGGACAAAAAAAAAAATAACAATACCAATTATGCATAAATGAAAAATGGCGCTACTTTAGAAAAATTATTTACGAAAGGATTGAAGAAAGGAGAGAGTGAAATGGAAATATAAGTGAATCTACGCACAAAGAAGGAAAGACGAGGAAGATTCTTATGCCCTTAGCATGAGTAGCTTTGGATAAAAGAGGGGAAAATAATAAAATGAAGAAAGAAGAACCGAGATTTCAAACGAGCAAATTCAAACTTACCAGTGAGAGAATCGGTGAAGAGAGGGTGTTCAATAGTATTGAAGAATAATGCAGCGAGTTATTTGTCAATGGGGTGGGTTTAGAACTTAAAAATTTCGTTTTATTAGACAGATTAAAGTTCGAGGTTTGGATCTAAAATCGAGGTTTTCTTGAGAATTAATCCCTGCAAGATAAAATGAAATGACGGATTTTATCAAGCCTCCTCTAGGGAGGAATAATTGCCAATTGGACGGATGCCAATTCAGTTATAAATCTTTTAATTTGTTTAATTTAGTCTTAAACTTTCGAAAGCTTGTCAATATAGTCTTTTCAGCCAATTTTGATTTAAAATTGCTGACGTGAACGCTAATTGTCTTACATGGTACGACCGACACTAACGAGGGAGGGTCTATAAGTTCTCGCTTGCAACGGCCGACGGGAGAGGGCCTAATGGTCGATAGGAGTTGCTAGGAGAAAGAAAAAGAAAAAGGAATGTACGATTTATAGTCAAGATTGGCCAAAATAACTAAATAATAAATGGATAGTGACACAAATTGTCCTTGAACCTTGATTCAGTATGCAATGTAGTTCCTGAATTTTTAATTTGACGAAAACGGTCATAAACTTTAATCCAATATGTAATGTGGTCCATAAACTTTTAATTAAATCAATACGGTCCCTGAACTTTTAAAATATGTCAATTTGGTCCATGAACTATGTGAATATGTTTAATATAGTCCTTTTATTGATTCAAATTCAGGGACTAAGTTAAATATATTCCAAAAAGTTAGAGACTATATTGATCTTATTAAAATTTCAGAAATCACATTATATATTGAATTAAAATTCAGTGATTATACTGCGCATCAATGGGAGAGGAGGGCCGACCACCGCCGCCGCTGTCGCCCCCGCCGCCCCCCTCCCCACCAACCACCACCCATCATCACCGCTGCCACCAACCGCCAACCACCGCTCCCGCTGCCGAATATTTTGTTAATAATATTTCAAAAGTAGAAATTTAACGAATTTATCTAATCATAAGTTAACATGGAGCAAAAGTAGAGAAATCAAATTCTGGTCAAGAAGTTGATTTTATAGTAAAGAAGTGTTGCCATGCGCGCCTTAAGTAGTTAACTGAATTAACTAGCAGTGTAATTATATCATGTCTTAAATTTGATTAAATTTCTTTCTTCCACCAACAAAATCTTCAGAAATCACGTCTTAAATTTAATTAAATCATGCCATAAATTTGATTAATTATGAAGTGACAGTCCCAATGAAGATGTCCTAAACTGGAGATGACCATGGTCTGGCGGGCGTTCGCCCCGAAAGTCAATGAACGGATTTGGGCTAGGGGGATTCCGGTCGTGCGGACCCCAATCAATATAATTCACTCCCTACATTGCGACGGGCTTGGTTTTCGTCCCACCCCTTCAATGACGACCTCCAATTCCAACAAAGGGTGTACGTGTGTGTTACTTTCCCCACCGTCCCACTTTCTAGTTGCCTAAAACAAAAATTTCAACAAAAGGGTGGGCTTGAGGACAATATCGCTAAAGTCTATTGGGCCCGGAGGAGCATATGAATAAAGAGGCACGAACTGCCCTCCTCCGCTATTTGGGCCACGAGAAAATTGGAGAAAGACGCCGCATTTGAAATGGGGAAAAAGAAAAAAATTGGGTTATTTCTTGTTTCCATAAGGGTTACTTGTTTGACAATTTCTTGCAGAAATTTCAGCCGCCAAGGATAAGACATTAGCCTTTCGGACCATACTGCTCGTAGGAAACAAGGTTACTTTGTTTGAATCAACCTACGACCAGGACTTGGCTTCGAATTCTCCCGAGTTTCCATCTCCACCAAGTCAAATCATCCAAATCCCAAATGGCTGTCCTTAGTTAAAATTATCAACGACCTTGAACTCTTGCACGACGCAGATTCGCGGCTTGTACTTAGCTTGACCTTTCTCTTTTTCACAATAGAGAATGCTAAAAGCAGGCGAGCGCCGCTACGGTTTTCATGGTCAAGCGGCGTGTGATTATCAAAAAGCATGAAAAGCACAGCAATAGACGTGTTCCTCCGGTGGTCATGTGGGGGGATTTTGGTTCTTGATTTAGCTCACTAATCTAAGTTTTGCAGCCCCTTAGATATCGGGAAGGACCATTAACGTTACATTACACGTGGATGATGCTAAACTTAGATAAAATAGAAATGCCCATCTTCTATCTTTTTTTTTTTTTTTAACATGTCTTAATTTGCGTCACAGGCACGTGTGATCGGACTTTAGGCTGTCCTGATTTTGGGCATGATTCAAAGGAGTGGGTATCGATGTGGACCGATTTTATCGCTTTCGAGTTGGGACATAACACGTGATTTTGCGTTATGGGGTAGTCAAATCACCATGCGCCTGCACGCGCGCGCGCACATATATATATATATATTGGTTAAACTATTACGCGTATTCAATCACAACGTGAATTTATATCAATCCGAATTCCTAAATTTAGTGTCAAAATCAGGGGACGTTTCTTTTCGCACATTGTGTCGAGAATGTTATCAACATGATGTATTTGTAGCGTCGTTCGAGAAATCGGCACCGCCGCAGACATGCGTCACCATGTGCTCGCGACGCGAATTGCAGCACGACACAATGCCAAAAGTGACCCTAAAGCGTTGGGAGCGTCCTTCAACTTGAACATGCCCCCAACGCAACGTAGAGATTGGACTTGATCGGCGAAAGCGGCTAAAGAGCTAATGGTTTGGTCAAATGGTTTCGTCGAGGAGAGAGACTCCTCAACGATATATCGTCCTCGATGATGTCTGAGACGGAAGAAGTTGGGGGGGGGCGTGGTGTATTGTATAATTTCCTTTTTTTTTTTTTCTATATGGATGCACTTCATTTTAAAATGAATTGGACCAATTACATTCAAATCACTTTAGATCGTGTTTCGCAGAAGAAATAATGATGTATGTGTGTAGTAGGGGTGAGCATGATCCGAATTGTTCCAGTTTTCGATTTTTGAAATTAGGGACTAGACCTGATCAGGGTAAGCATAATCTCCATTGATCTGATTTTCGGGCGGTCTAATTGAACCGATATTAAAATATACGATCGCAGGGCGAACAAATTCTAGATAAAAAGAATTTGGAACTGACCCTATCCTGTTATAGTCATTTTGCTATTTTCAACCTCAAAAATTGAATCGGTTTCAATTAAACATGCGCATGAATCCAACCGGCCGATTGCAAGGTTGGCTCGGGAAATAAACCCTAGGGTAATAAGCTATAGTCAATTAGTTTGGGATATAGTCATCTCGTTAAAGTATTTATAGATTTTCTAAATTTCTCTAGTGAGAAAGCCAAACAATATAATCCAAGCCGCGATCATACACGTGTCCTCGTCTTATCATTCGACGGAGAAATTAACCATGGATTTGGGTCCAGTCTGAGTCCCCATGCCAATTTGCAAAATAAAATAAACAAAATGAATTTGCTATTTGTACTCCATCTAAATTGACAACGACCCAAATGGAAACTCGTCCGATCTTCGCAAAGTGGTCAGACTTTGCTGGGCTTGCACGTTCACACGTGCTCGAGCCCTTTGCTTTGACGAGATTCACACGTGCTCTAGCCCTTTGCATTGACCGCTTCAAGAGCCTTCTTCACGTTCCAGCCCTGGACTCGTTCTCACCTAACTCTTTCTATAGTCAATTAGCATATCATCATCATGGATTCCCTAATTCGATCCGTGAATCGTGACTCCACACTTAACACTCCGTTTTTGTTTTCGTGAAAATTTAATAATTTGAAAAATAATATCTTAAAATTGATCACATGTATGCTTAAAACAATTATTCAATGAAAATTATTTTCATTATAAATAATAATTTGTATTTAAAAGATTTATGTAAATGGTGAAAATAATTTCCGTTCAATTATTCTTGTCGGCGATATAAGCGAATTTTCTTTTTAATATTTTTTCAAATCGCTCATTTTTCACGAAATAATTAGATATTTTCGTCGAGTAGAGCATACAAATCGCGTAAATAAAGCTTTGGTTCGACAAGGTTCGCACGTCTCGCACGTCGTACAATCTGAGAGGTGCAGGTTTTGCTTTAAAAACAACGAGTTTAGCACTTCTGACTCTTTCCTCGAAACCTAAGAAATTGTCTTGACTAACATGGAGTTCCAAACCATTTTCGCTTATGCATATGTGATTCTGAACATTTCGTTTAGTTTGAATAAATATATTCACTGCTGATAAAGAATATACGATACAATTACCAAAATAGTAAGCGCGCTTCGAGGAAGCATTGTAGACTAATATATGAAGATTTAATCGGAAAAATCGAAAGTTCAAGAATGATATTGCACGTTATAAAAAAAATCACAAATTTAATTGAATCGATTGAAAACTTCGCGTGCCATCTACACGCCCGCGAAAGAAAAAGTCCATGCGAAAGCGCGCTATGAGATTAGAGAATGGAACCGGATCCCTTACCTGTGTGGCAGGGGATCATAGTATCATTCATCGTTAGATCTTCCCCCTTAACGGTGGAAAGTGTGATGATCGATCCAAACACTAGAATTGGATCCGAGATCATGCACGTGGATGGATGGCTTGACTTGATCAGGATTTACTTTAATTTCCCAATTTCAGTCTCATGCTCTTCAAATTGTCTAATTTTTAGGTACCATGTCAGAATCTTGTTCACCTATTTTTTACTCTCCCAAGTGTCCTAATGATCGTTACTTGGACATGACATGATGCTGTAATTCTTGCCAATTTTCAGTAAAGCCCTTTTCGACTTAACCATCAGTGGTAGGTTTATAGACAAAATACGAAAGAACATGTGCACACAAAAAAAATAAAAATAAAAATGCTGTAAGCGATTTTTTGTTGTTGTTGTATATACATATATATGTCTTACTAAATAAATATTGAAACTAAACGGAGCGGGTGAGGAATAAGAAAGACATCTAATAAATAATTAGACACGAATATTAATTTGAAATCGTATTAAATAGTTATTTATTACTAAATGAATGAGAAAAAGATAATTTGAAAGGGTCGTACTAACTTTCATCCCTTCAGTTGTCCTTGGAATTCCTTAGGAATAATTATTTAACATTAAATCTCTCTACCCACAATTTCAATAGCTCACATCGATTAACCTTTTTCAGATTTTTTTTTTCATATTTTTGTGTTTTTTTTTCTTTTGCTAGTCGTGAAGATTTAGAAATTTAGAGCGCGCATGGCAATACTTTTCAGCCTGCGTAACATCGACGCAAGAGGCGACACGCCAACGCGTGATTTATCAAAAATAGAGAATTTCAATACGTTGAGACACGATATATATTAAATGTATATTTTTATATATACGCGATAAATGATTATATATACATATCAATAGTGAGTATCTTCTTTTTATGTTATGAATTCATGGTTTTTTTTTTGGCCGAGCACATTAATTTGGGGGGTCGATATACAACTTAAATATATACATATTTTTGATAAATATACATTTTAACCTTAATTTATTGATAATGCTTGAAATTAACCCCACACGTGTCGAAATGACATGTCGTTGGCGCTCGCTAATCATGTGACGATCGCATGTTGAAGAGGCCCTGGAGAGTATCGGTGCCATATAGCCTTCCGCTCTAGAAATCAATTCCAAAAATGCTTTTTGAGCAGAAATTTTATTTCGAAATTGTTGTCGCGCGCGCCCAGAGAACCTATCGAATAGCAAAAAACAAAACAATTAAAAGCTAACCGAAAATTGCCATATATGTTTACTCCTTTCTTTTCTTTTCTTTTTTTCCCTACAACGACAAAGTCTCAATTAAATTTGCGATAATACATTTATATCTCTCTCCTCCTCATTTTAATTAAAGGAAAATGGAGGCCAACGCGGAATGACGAGAAGCTCCTTATCTCCCTTTTTCTTGTTGCTTTTTCTTATTTTTCCCGTTACGGGGAATATTTAGTTTATGGTAACCACGTTTCCTTAATCATTGATAAAGCACCGTCATGGCACCACATCCTCGGTCGCCAGACCTAACACCCCTAATTGGCGGGAAAGTTAGAACCGCTTTAGAGAGAGAGAGGAAAGTCTCCTCTTTATCAATTTAATAACGAGGTTGCATTGAGTTCGACATTTGCATAGGACAGGAGTTAGGCGACCGGTTACAAGATGGGGACAATTTTGCAGGTAAAAAGCATTTGTATTTCTACATATATCAAAATGTGAGGTTAATTCTCAGTTTTGATTGGATTAATTCCCCCAAAAAGGGAAAAAAACTCGATGGTAGATCAAATCTCAATCACGGCCCGAACAACGTGGTTGTATATAGAAGATATAGACGATTAACTTTCTTCCTAGTCTCGAGTTTGCCGACCCGACGCGTTAAAAAACTATAATCGACTTCTCCAAAATTATCAATATCGAGAGGCCGATGTCGTTCTCTACAGAGGTGAGGGTTTTGATGAAGTGCATATTCTAATAACAAACTTGTAATTGGCCTCGACATTTACAATTTTGAAAATGCTAACTGTAATTTTTGGATGTGTGGGCAAATTAGCAGCTATAGTGAAAGTTTCGAATTTTTTCAGATAGAAAAACTTGAAATAGAGTTGGGATTAGATATGTAAAATTGGGAATTTTTTTTTGAGGTGGGAGAATTAGGCCAATAAGCTCATTTTTACAGAGATATATGCTCATTCTCTTGCGTGGAACTAAGGGACATATGAGATTGATTTCACTGGGCTTAAAAGAATTTGAAGGCTTTCTAGAGTCATCAAATACGAGATGAAATAGTTTTTGAATGGTTTTATACATGCTTATTGACCTCGGGATTGGGCTATGCAATTGGTTTGAATATAACCGGTCTTATGTTCAAACCTAGCGATATCATATACACATCGACTATATCGAGTTTAGAAAGGGAGTAAAAACCGTCTTACCTTTTTAAAGTAAAATCGTTGCTAATAAATGTTCTAAAAACACATGTTCTCAAGATTATAGAGGCGCAATAACCCCTCATCTCCCACTTTTTAGGAAAGCCACGTGGCATTACTTTGTCACTAAGTAATTAACCAAAAAGCAACACACACAGATCAAGCAGCCGCTCCAAATAGAAGTAAGTGAAAAACCATAAGAAACTAAAATCCTTAAGTAAATGATTTATTAAAGGATTCTATCCTTGATGATCCGTAAGTTACCCGACCTCGAGTCTATTGGGCACATTTATCCCCGCACGGTTACAACTTATCGAAAGAGGTCTTATAGCTTTAACAAAACACGCATAGTAAATATACGAATTACAGACTGTACATCTCGTGATTTTTACAGGGTATACTTACGGTTCGGCGAGGGCTATATGGCAATACGAAACGGACGCGCCTGCCGCGGAGCGTCGTCCGCCCCCCCCGCCTCGCTTCGAACACGTCATAAAGAAACTCGGACAAAACCCGAGAGAAACAAAAGAGGGGCGGATCACGTCCCGGGCTTGACCGTCAATCTCGAGAATCCACGTGGCAGCCTGGAGGGAGCGGATCCCAGATGACGTGGACAGCGAGCGGGGCCCACGCAGCGGGAGCGAGATCGAGAGAGAGAGAGAGAGAAAGCTAAAACCTCCCCAAAGCGCGTATCTCTCTCAAATTTCTCCTCTCTAGAGAGAGAGAGTATATACAATCCTTTTTTCCCCTTCGTCGGCTTTGGATATTAGAACGAGAAAACGAAGGCGCGGAGAGAAGGCCGTCCAAAACCGGGCACAAGAAGAGAGAGAAAGAGGAGAGAGAGAGAAAGACAGAGAGAGAGCTGGACTTCTCTGCATTTGCCTCATTCATGGTGTTCGTTCTTTCTTCTGTCTTCCAACAGAAGTCGCGTTGCGTTTAGCTCTCTCTGGTCCTGATTCCTAGGGCTCAGGAACATTTCTCGAGAAAACAGGAAAAGAAAATCTTGCCGGGATTTTCTTTCTTTCTTTCTTTTTTTTTTTCCCAAAATTTTCTTGCCCACGACCGCACGATCGGGCGCGGCAAGAAACGCAGATCAGCGTTGGGCGAGAATAAGGAAACAGATCTCGCCGCGCTGATTCTGATTCCACTTCGATCGAACGTTGGCATTGGCACCGCGTCCGAGTTTCAGCTGCGCACGCATTGGTTTTGACTTTTCTTTTTACTTTTTTTTTTGTTTCTAAATTTGGGATTGTTCCGGTCGTCGCCTGAGCTTCTGGGAGATCGGGGGATTGAGTGCTGGGGAGATCCGACCATTTTTGTTTGGCGGATGAGAAAGGGAGGAAGAGAGCTAAGTGATTGAGGAGGGGTCGTTCAGTCAACAATGAAATGGGTAACATTGCTTAAGGACATCAAGGAGAAGGTCGGGTTAACGCAATCTCCAACTTCGACCGCCTCGTCTTCCTCCCCGGCGTCCGCCGGCCGCAATGATCTCCACGTCGTCCCTCCCGTCCACTATGACTGTGCTTCCTCTCCTGCAAGGTAAACTATTCCGTTAACATGCTTCATTCGGCCTTATTCTCGTGTGTCCGGGGCGATTGCTATTGCCTTTGTTACCTGTTTGCTTTGAGATGTAATGTGGTCAAACAAGCCTCCTCGTTGATCTCTCCTGTCTCTTCATTTCTAGTTACTTTTCACTTTAGCTTGCCGGGGTTTTAAAGGGTCCTAAGTTTTTTTCGTGGTCAGGCTCATTTTGGGTAGGGAGAGTCTGTTTAGCTCGTGAGAGGGAATACAAGAATAGTATTTGGTAAGTGAAGTGAAAAAGGGCCTGTTCATGTTTTTTTATATCACATGATCTCTTCATGTGCTAAAATAGGTTTTGCTCGTGTTGCCTTTTCCACTTTGCTGATTTAATCCTTTTTCTTGGGGGAATTAGAAAAATTCTGAAGTAGATAGTGACATTATAGTGAAGACTAGACATCTTGCTTTAGAAGTATTAATGGGAGTCTGGTGACAGGTTATTGTGGGTTGTCTTATGACATTGGAAATGCAGTACTGTCTCCCAAATCTATAGTGAGTTGCCCTTGATGATGGACTGAGGCTGGTATGAATATTGGACCACGACAAGAGTGGGTTCCTTTACTGGTTTTTGGTTCTTGTCCAGACATATGTGTAAAAGAATGCTTTGATATCGATGAGATAACTGTGAACTGAGATACTTGCTTTATTAGAGTTGCCTAAAGGCATGCTCCAGCAGCGAAACTTAAGTGATTTTGAAGCAGGAAAATAGAGCAGGCTACCATGGTGGGCGTGGTGAATTTTAGTATTAAGTAAAACACAATACACGTGTGTGAGCTGCTTCCTTACCAAAAAAAAAAAAATACACGAGTGTATGATTTGACAGGGCAACTCTCCCCCACACCCAAAAGAACTATAGAAAATTGTTCCTGCTACGTGATTGATGATGAACACCTCATGTTGCGATCAATAATGTGCTCCGAAACCACGACTTCCTCTCTGAAACCCGCTAAGATTTTCAGTTTACATCTCTATTAGTTGCCTGAGTGATTATTGTTGAGACGTGCTTGATTGTCCCTAAATTTCCCTGAGATAAATACCACATTGCCTCGGTGTGGCACCTTATAGTCCCAGATGGCTGTTGAGATTTGCTTGTCTTGATATTTTATTTACGGTTAAGGGCAAAGAGTGTACCTTTCGATCAGGGTTCAACTACATGTCTCATCACATTGGTATGTTTATTATCCCTTTTCCTGTTGTAGTAGAAGAAAAAAGGTGTGGGATTGAGGTTTCCGTTGATTGTGTCGGGTGCTTATGGCTCTTTTGTTCGTTAAAGTTTTTTAGCATGGCGATCGTGGCCCAGCTTATGAGATTCATACATGACGTTCCTTTCTGCTGTTGGTTCTTCCTTTTGAAAACAGGGACAAGCACGAGCTGGAATTGGACTTTAAAAGATTTTGGGAAGAGTTCCGCTCATCCAGCTCAGAAAAGGTCCTTTGATCGATTTAAATTATTCTGCCATTTCTTTTCTATTTTTATAGAAAATTGGTTATTAAAAACCTTGATATCGCTTCATTGAGCTAATTTTTTTTTTTCAATTGTTGTCACAGGAGAAAGAAGCGGCGTTGAATTTGACTGTAGATGCTTTTTGTAGATTAGTGAAGCAGCATGCTAACATAGCACAGTTAGTTACCATGTATGAACCAGCACTGCTCTACATTTCTTTTTTTTTTCCCCCGACAGTATACTTTGGCTAGTTGATTTGTTTTAGTTTCTTGTCATGTTGATCAACGATCACAATTGGTTTGATAAATTGTAGCATTCATTGTCAATCAAACTCGGGTAGTCCTTTTTTGAGGTCACAGTTACAATATCAGGTATTCTGAATTGAATTGTCATCTGTAATACTTATTCCTGACATTTTGGGTTAGTCAATTGTTGTTAATCGAGCGTTCATCCAAGTTTGTTGGCATTTCAAGTTCCTTCACAATCTCGTGGAAACATTATTTGAGGACATCGTATCTATTTTATTTTTTGCTTGCGGGGACATGACGGTTATTTAGGCAACATGATCAGCAATATATTAATGTCTGTTTCGAAACAAATTCTCCTTTTTGTTTTTAGTTTTCTTTTATAATAGTTTCTATGGTGATTGGCTGCTGCTGTTGCCATGTTATTCTCATTGCGAGTATTACAATTGCCTTACTCCTTTTCTCTATGTAACAGTCTTGTTTAAATTTATGACAGGTTAGTTGAAACACACATTTTCTCATTTGTTGTGGGAAGAGCATTTGTTACAGATATTGAAAAGTTGAAAATTAGCAGCAAAACGAGATCCTTGAATGTGGTAGACATTTTAAGGTTCTTTTCAGAAGTTTCACAGGTTGGCCAGATGGATCCCAATCTCGAATGTATAGTTCCTTTCTATGATTTTTCCCATGTCAAGTTGCAGTGTTGTAACACCATTTTCATGTAATATATTGCAGGACAGCTTCTCTCCTGGGGCAAACTTGTTAACTGCAGTTGAAGTACTTGTTTCTGGGGTATAGTTTTTGCAACTATTTGGCACTTTTGCATATTCTTACTCACATGACTGATACATTTCAAAATTTTTCTGATCATTGCCTGTTATACCTTGTCTGAACTTGTATGGTGCTGTTTTTTTTTTTTGCCCCCCTCTTTTGAAGCTTCTCTGCGCGACTAAGATGTAGCAGCAGTGTTGGGGTTGAGTTTAAATGTCCACTTTAGACTATAGGCTCCGTTTAACTGTGTTGCAATGTTAAGTGTGAAGTTTGACTCGTTCCTTTCTTGGCATTTGAGATTGCGTGTAGGTAAGATTAACCCCTTGTCCTCCCTCTTTTCATTTTCCGTAAAATTATCTGCAGCCGATCGACAAGCAATCACTTCTTGATTCTGGGATCCTTTGTTGTCTCATTCACGTTCTCAATGCCCTTTTGGGTCCTGATAGAGCTGATGAACGGTCAAAGGGGACTGTTTGCGAAGCTGAAAAGGATCATGATAAGGACTTAAGGCAAGTCCGGCGGCTTGAGGTAAATTTACTTTCAGTTCTTGTTCTATTCTAATGATGCATATACCAGCTGTGCAGTTGTTACAAAATTTGATGGCTGTCCGTTATGTCCCTCCCTAGTGTGGATTAGAATGACCAGTAGTCATGGATATTTTGATTTTGCAGCTTTTGCGCGAATTAGTCCTACAGCAATGGTAATCTCATCGAACTTCTTGTTTGTTGAGACCTTAGTTATTAGACCTTGATAAGAATTGTTGATGCTGTCTCTAACTTCACATTTAGTTCATGCTAAACAAACTTTAACTTGACTAAACGACCTTTTCCTTTTCCATTTTTTTGTTTTTCAATAGATATGAAAAAGTAGTAATAAGAATGAGAGGTGTTACATTTGATATCTATGATGAATGTGTATGTGCTATTAAGTAATGCATGCCTTTAGTTTGTTCAGAATGTGAGGAATGCTCAGATGCTGCATTCTTTATGTATCCTTTTAAATAAACTACGTTAAAAAAAGTGATTGAAGACTTTGCTTAGCTTCTTTTTTCTTGTTCTGATCATCACATTAAGGCTTGAGGAGAAAACTGTGTAATTCTCTAATGGCAGTTTTTAGAACAAATGTGTTCGCACTTGGCTTATGTTGGTTTCACCGCTAGGTTTTAATTCTTAACTACCTCAATTAGAGATTTACTTCGTGTCTCTTCATGTTCATCTTATTTCCTCTATTCGATGTATGTTCTTCATATTGTTCATTACAATTGTGCATGAGGGGGGTGTTAAAGTATCTCCTCTGGTCGGATGACTAAATACACACATGAATCAGAAGAAAAAAAGAATATGGACTTCTTGGATGCATAGAAGAAAAGGTGGTGTTGAGCTCTGAGCCGATATCCTTTTCTTTTTATGAATACAAAAAAGCTGGAGATTGATGCTAAATTATGGTTAACTCAAACTAATTTTCATGGAAAACACTTTCTAGGTGAGGATGACTCTTGTTCTCATTTTGGTTAGGGGGTGCAACAAGTAGATGGCAAATTGCGGTTGATATAAACAAGTTAAGCAAATACAAGATAACACAAAATGCATGTCTGTTAAAATTAAATCATGAATACACATGTATAGATTGATCGTGATTATCAGGAATTTATTAGAAGCAAGAAAGCCATGTGCTCTGTGCCGGAGTTTTGTTTAGGCTTCAGTTGGCGACATGGTGATATAAGTATCCATTGTTACCAAGGCTGCTACTCGATTTGGATTATCGAACAAGTACTTGCACTATGCTAGTGTCGGATATCTCATTAGCCTGTTAACTCTTTACTCTTTTTCCTACGTGAGGGCAATCTGCTTCTGTTTGTTTATATTTATAGTCGCATAAATTTTTCCTGTACGAAGTCTTCAAACTTCTCACTTAATGAAATGTGGACTTTATGTGTCTTGATATCCTCTAGCAGTTTTTGGCTGTTTTATTATGTTGTATGGTGGGCCAGTGAACCTAAGATGAATCTTCTTTAGCGTGAGCAGTTTGCTGAAGTTGCAGTCTAATCAGAAAGTATCTTTCTCAGGAAAGTGATAACATTTGAGTAGTTGCATTATACGATCACCTTCGTTTACTTTGGAAAGGTGGTATTTTGAAGTTCTGCCACATGCTACATATACTTCATGTGTCTCAGGGATATATTTTTGTTCTGCACTACTCAGATGGATGTGGTTGCAGGTAGAGGGAAGCGTCGTGCATATTATGAAAGCATTGGCAAGCCATCCGTCAGCAGCCCAGAGTTTGATTGAGGATGATTCATTACAGTTACTTTTTCATATGGTGGCAAATGGTTCTCTGAAAGTCTTTTCTCAGTTTAAGGAAGGCCTTCTTCCCCTTCACAGCCTACAGCTTCATAGACATGCTAAGCAGGTAACTGCGTAACTATTTCTGGTATATCTGCAAACACTGGCGCTTTAAGGACCCTAAAGCTCATACATACATATATGCGCGCGCGCATGTGTATGATTTGGTAGATTTTCCCTCTTGATATTAATGCTCTTATAAATGGTTTCACCTTGTGCTAGATACTGGGTCTGCTTCTGGTCAACGATAATGGATCCACAGCCAAGTACATTCGCAAGCATCATTTGGTATGCGCATATCCTCCTTATTATTTTTTTTTTTTTGCTGAAAAATGGCGGCATTCTTCTTAGCTTTTATTGATCAACCTCCATTGTCCTGAATTTCAGTCCCTGTTTCTTAAACAGACGTTTGGAAATAATCCCCGTTCAGTTTGGTTTCTGGCTTGACCATGGTGTCTGGAAGGATGTTTTCTTTTAATGTTTTGAAAAAAAATTAAGAATGCGCCTGTTGAATGATATCATGTAATCTGTATTTGTGAGTGCGACGCGCAATTTTAATTCTAAGCGGTTCTCCAAGTAATGGAGAACGAGATAGGCAGTTTTCCTGCTCCCTCTTTCTTGAAGCCTAACCGCCAAAAGGGTATCGACACGACGCGTAGAGGAGATATCCTTGTTCGACAGGAAAGCCAAGTCGTAGGAAGTCAGTCGTTTGCGCGGATGGAAAGCAGTAACTTTTATTGTATTGTTGAAACCATAAAATGATTTGGAAAACTTGCTCCATATTCTTCTATAAGTGGAGTTGATTGACAGATAGGGCGTTCCCCTTTTCTTAGTGGGGTCATTTGACACCACTTGAATTTTTAATCTGTCTATTGTCCATGTATACTTTAGAACTTTACATAGATACTTCTGGACTCATTCATCAGTTTGGTGTTGTCCTTATTGAGAATCTGAGACTGGGAACTCAACCTTCTTATAATTTGGGAAGTTCAAATCACAGCAAAGAAAGCCCAAAACTTAAAATTCGGTTTCAATTTTGTTGATTCTATAATTTTTCTGTTTACATTCCTTTACATATTAGTATAGTCCAACATAGCATAAGAATATAAGAGCTGGATTCTCTCAGTTAATTGACTCAGCTCACCCATCAGACTTGATTTAGAAATGTGTCATGATCTCTAAGATTTTGTTTTGTTGAGAAGACAAGCAAAACAAGCAAAATCATGATGTCGAGAGTTAATGTAGTGAATTTTCCTCCCTAAATGGAGGTGATATAATAACTATGACAACACAAAGCCCTATTTCACTAGGTGGGTCGACTATATGAGTCCTGTAATGCGATTATGCTCAATTCTGTATAAGATGCCTGTAAGCTCTAAACACTCCTTATCTTTCTTTATCATCTCCTTTGACGTCCTTCTAGGTCTGCCCATTATATTTTGAACCTGTGTCTGTATCCCCTAATTGCATCACCTCGCTGGAGTCTTCTGAGGTCTTTATTCAACATCATTAAATCACCTGGAGACGCTTCTGATATCTTCTCCTCAATTAGACCAAGACCTACTTTATTGAGGGGTCCATATCAAAAGCCTCTGTTTAGAGGTCCTGTCCTTAACTGATTGCTCCATCCACAAAATATTCAGCTTCATCCCTGATTGTTGATTTGCTTTACCCGACCTTTCTTGAGTTGTCTGTTTGATTATGTCTCAGCTGGCTTTACATCCAGTAACATGATTTCTTGCATGCAGATAAAAGTTCTCTTGATGGCTGTGAAGGATTTCAATCCTGACTGTGGTGATTCTGCTTACACGATGGGCATTGTGGATTTGTTACTTGAATGTGTGGAACTGTCATACAGACCTGGTACCTTAATCTGAATTAATCTTTTGATTCAAGAGTTAGTCATTCTCAGAACAACTTCATTTGCTGCATTGTTTTATCGTTTCAGTTCTGGCTCTTTGTTCACTGCTTTCTGACTAATTCTTGATGCACTTTCTGACTTATAGAGGCTGGCGGAATCAGGCTAAGAGAGGATATCCACAATGCTCACGGTTATCCCTTCCTTGCTCAGTTTGCATTGGTTATGTCTAGCATGCAGAAAGCTCGGAGTGTTGAGCCAACCTATCTAAAGTCATATTCTGACAATGATTATTCTTCGGATGGTTCCCATGCACTTTTAGATAGACATGACCTTCCTAATAAAGAGGATTCTGCGCAGGGAAATCCGTCCCCAGCGCTCTCAAGATTACTTGATGTTCTTGTTAATCTAGCTCAAACTGGACCTGCCGAAGCAACAGTATCTTCTGGAGGGAAAGGACCCAAATCTTCTCATTCGAGAAGTACGGCACACAACAGGAGCCGCACATCCTCTTTTGACAGAATTGCTGACGTGGTGAGAGACAATAAAGTTAAGGACCTTGAAGCAATCCAGGTGCTGCAGGAAATTTTTCTCAAAGCAGACAATAGGGAATTACAGGAGGAAGTACTAAACAGAATGTTTAAGATATTCTCAAGCCATTTAGAAAACTACAAGTTATGTCAACAATTACGCACGGTTCCACTCTTCATCCAAAACATGGCCGGTTTTCCTCCATCTTTTCAGGAGATTATTCTGAAAATTCTTGAATATGCAGTAACAGTTGCAAATTGTGTTCCTGAGCAAGAATTGCTTTCACTGAGCTGCCTCTTGCAGCAGCCGATAACACCAGAATTAAAGCAGACGGTTCTTTCCTTCTTTGTGAAACTTTTGTCCTTTGATCAACAATACAAGAAAGTTTTGCGAGAAGTAGGGGTGCTGGCGGTTCTGCTAGATGACCTTAAGCAGCACAAGTATCTTTTGGGTCCAGACCAACATAGTGGGAACACAAAAAACCTGGAGAGAAAATCCAGCTCTAGCAGCTTCCAGAAGCATTTGGACAGTAAAGATGTCATTATATCTTCACCAAAGTTGTTGGAATCTGGTTCTGGGAAGTTTCCTATTTTTGACATTGAGGGCACAATTGCCATTGCGTGGGACTGTTTGGTGTCTCTGCTAAAGAAAGCTGAAACTAACCAAGCAGCATTCCGCACTGCCGATGGTGTGCCCTCCATTCTTCCTTTTCTGGCATCTGATATTCATCGTATGGGGGCCCTCAGGGTGCTGTCATGTTTGGTCATTGAAGATATTTCGCAGGTTTGCTGTCATTCATAATTGTCGTCATCATTTCTTTTTTCTTTGCTTATTTTAATGGTCTTTGAGATAAAATGATTGCTCCTGCATCTTGGTGAAACGTTTTGCATGCTCTCGTTCTCAAACATTAAAAGTTCTCAGAAGAACTGCATTTCTCTTTTGATATTCAACTAACTGTTACCTTCATAGGATGGAAATGAATGCTTTATTCATGTTGAAAATTTCTTCTTACCCAAACGAAAGAACTCCCTTCTGTTACCATGGTCTCGACAAAAAAATTTGGTAGACTGTCAATTTAGCTGGTCCTTTCAATGAATTTGTATTTCATTTAGATAATAGTTTCTTCTCATTCAAAGAAAGCACAAGACTGACCAGAGATAAAACCCATGGGATGACAAGTGTAATTTGTCAATTATTTCTGCATTATCTGTTATACTCATGTGATCTTTTGGAATTTTTGCTTTTAGCTTTATTGATGATAATGCCCTTCCAATATCTTCATATTAGTTTGCATGTACAATCAAAACCGCATTCTTATATTCCTATTTGTTTTTGTTGGCCATCACTAAGGTAATGATTGACTTTTGATATCTGGCAGGCTCATTCTGAAGAGCTGAGCGCGGTTGTTGATGTCCTTAAGAGTGGAATGGTTACCAGTGTTTCAGGAAGTCAATATAGACTGACAGATGATGCAAAATGTGACACTATGGGGACCGTGTGGCGCATCCTTGGAGCAAACGAGTCAGCTCAGAAGGTGTTTGGTGAAGCAACTGGATTTTCACTTCTTCTAACGGTTCTTCATGATTTCAGAAGCGAAGAAGGAAACACAAATCCTTATTTAGAAAGCCATATCAAGGTCTTTACGTATTTATTGCGGGTTGTGACAGCAGGAGTGTGTGATAATGCAGTCAATAGAATCAAATTGCATACAGTTATATCGTCCCAAACTTTCTTTGATCTTCTATCAGAATCAAGCTTGCTGTGTGTCGAGTGTGAGAAGCAAGTAATACAATTGTTGGTGGAACTTGCACTAGAAATTGTGCTGCCACCTTTTTTCACTTCTGAAAATGCAAGATTACCTGAGTTGACTAAAAGTGAATCTGCTAATTTTTGCTTTGTAACCCCATCGGGTACATTGGACATCAATGAGAAACGAGTGTACAATGCTGGTGCAGTGAGAGTACTCATTCGTTCGCTGTTGCTCTTTACACCAAAGGTGCAGCTGGAAGTGCTCAACCTTATTGAAAAGCTTGCTCGTGCTGGCTCCTTTAACCAAGAAAATCTAACGTTTGTAGGTGCGAGTCGTACCCTGTATTTTTTGCTATTCATAACATATTCAGTCTTTTCGTGCTATTTATCTCTCTTTTATCTTGATAGGATGTGTGGAACTGTTGTTGGAGACTATTCATCCGTTTATGTCAGGCTCATCTCGTTTACTTTCTCATGCTTTGAAGATTGTGGAAGTTCTTGGGGCGTACAGGTGGGCATCATTCAGATTTTAGGTTTCTGAAATGTATTCTTTATCTATGTTATATCTGAGTTAATCAAAGTGTTTGGATTTGTGTAAGCAGGTTGTCTGCCTCAGAAGTCCGAGCGCTTGTTAGGTACATTTTCCAGACGAGACTGATGAGTTCTGGTCATATACTTGTTGATATGATGGAAAAGTTAATTCTTCTGGAGGATATGGCTTCAGAGAATGTTTCACTGGCACCGTTTGTGGAGTTGGACATGAAGAAAGTTGGGCATGCATCTATCCAGGTGTCACTAGGAGAAAGATCATGGCCTCCTGCTGCCGGCTATTCATTTGTTTGTTGGTTTCAGTATAAGAACTTCTTAAAATCTCAAGCAAAGGAAACAGAACTTTCAAGAGCTGGTCCTTTTAGGAAGCTAGGCTCAAATATGCAGCGGAATGAAAGGCAAATCTTCCGGATATTTTCTGTTGGTGCTGCAAACAATGAGAACACCTTTTATGCGGAGCTTTACATTCAGGAGGATGGTGTCCTAACCCTTTCCACGAGCAACTCTAGCTCTTTAACCTTTTCTGGTTTAGAGCTGGAAGAAGGAAGATGGCATCATCTTGCAGTTGTACATAGCAAACCAAACGCTCTTGCTGGTCTGTTTCAAGCCAGCTTTGCTTGTGTATATCTTAATGGGAAACTTAGGCATACAGGGAAACTGGGATATTCCCCTTCTCCGGCTGGGAAGTCGTTGCAGGTTACAATTGGGACTCCCGCTAGTCACGCAAGAGTTTGTGACTTGACATGGAAGCTCCGTTCCTGCTACCTTTTTGAGGAGGTGCTGACACCTGGTTGTGTCTGTTTTATGTATATCCTCGGTAGAGGTTACAGAGGGCTATACCAAGACACAGAACTTCTGCGATTTGTTCCTAATCAGGCCTGCGGTGGTGGTACTATGGCTATTTTAGACTCATTAGATGCCGAGTTTCCTTTGGCTTCAAGTACCCAGAGGCTTGATGGTGCTGCCAAGCAGGGGGAGTCCAAGGCAGATCGTAGTGGGATTGTTTGGGATTTGGACAGGTTAGGGAATCTCTCATTCCAGCTATCTGGGAAGAAGCTAATATTCGCATTTGATGGAACATGTACGGAAGCTATTCGAACAAGTGGGTCTCAGTCGATGCTCAATCTTGTTGACCCGATGTCAGCTGCTGCTTCTCCCATAGGCGGTATGTGTTGGTTTCACATTTTGTACGTGAAATAGTACGTTTGGATTATTTCACTTTATATAATTTCATTTCTTCATCTGATTGGGGATTTCCTAGTGCTGCTGTTTTGTAGGTATACCGCGATTCGGGCGGCTGCATGGAGATATCTATATTTGCAGGCAGTGTGTCATTGGCGATGCTATACGTCCTGTTGGTGGCATAACTGTTATTCTGGCCCTCATAGAAGCTGCTGAAACCCGGGACATGCTGCATATGGCCCTTACTTTATTAGCTTGTGCCCTTCATCAAAACCCTCAGAATGCAAAAGACATGCAGAAGTGCAGGGGATATCATTTATTAGCTCTCTTTCTGCACCACAGAATGTCCTTGTTTGACATGCAATCCCTTGACATCTTTTTTGAAATAGCTGCATGTGAAGCTTCATTTTCTGAACCAAAGAAGGTGGAACCTGGTCGAAGCAGTTTGCCACCTGCGGCAATAATACAGGAAGCAAGTTTTGAGGATCTAAATCTGTCAAAGTTCCGTGATGAAGTTTCTTCCATTGGGTCTCATGGAGATATGGATGATTTCTCTGCACAAAAAGATTCAATTAGCCATATCTCAGAGTTAGAAAGTGCTGATATGCCCGAAAATTCAAATTGCATTGTCTTGTCCAATGCAGATATGGTTGAACATGTGCTGTTGGACTGGACATTGTGGGTCACTGCCCCTGTTTCCATTCAGATTTCATTACTGGGATTTCTTGAGCATCTAGTATCAATGCATTGGTATAGGAATCATAACCTCACTATTTTGCGTCGAATCAACCTGGTCCAGCATTTGCTGGTGACTCTGCAACGAGGTGATGTTGAGGTTCCAGTTTTGGAAAAGTTGGTTGTATTGCTTGGAGTCATTCTGGAAGATGGTTTTCTGTCATCTGAACTGGAGCATGTGGTTAGATTTGTTATTATGACATTCAATCCTCCTGATTTGACACCACGGCAGCAAATTGTGCGAGAGTCAATGGGGAAGCATGTCATTGTTAGGAATATGCTGCTTGAGATGCTTATTGATTTACAGGTGACTATAAAGTCAGAAGAGTTGTTGGAACAGTGGCATAAGACTGTATCCTCTAAATTGATAACATACTTCCTAGATGAAGCTGTTCATCCAACAAGTATGAGGTGGATTATGACTCTTCTTGGTGTGTGTCTTGCTTCTTCTCCCACATTTGCGCTTAAGTTCCGTACAAGTGGAGGCTATCAAGGTTTGGCACGAGTGCTTCAAAGTTTCTATGATTCGCCAGATATATATTATATTTTGTTCTGTCTCATGTTTGGAAAGCCTGTTTATCCGAGATTACCAGAAGTTCGTATGCTGGACTTTCATGCTCTTATACCAAGTGATGGGAGTTTTGTGGAGTTGAAATTTGTGGAACTCTTGGAATCTGTTATTGCTATGGCCAAGTCAACATTTGATAGGTTGAGTATGCAATCAATGCTTGCCCATCAAACTGGCAACCTCTCGGAGTTTGCTGCTGGCGTTGTGGCAGAACTTTTTGAGGGAAATGCTGATATGGCTGGAGAGCTTCAAGGTGAAGCTCTTATGCACAAGACATATGCTGCGCGTTTAATGGGTGGGGAGGCATCAGCTCCTGCTGCTGCGACTTCGGTTCTGAGATTCATGGTTGACCTTGCAAAGATGTGTCCTCCATTTTCTGCTGTTTGTAGACGTACAGAATTTCTTGAGAGCTGTGTCGACCTTTACTTTTCTTGTGTTAGGTTAGTCTCGAGATCCATTCTTTCTTATTTATTGATTCCTGAGCATGATATGCCTGAAGGACTTGTTTGTGTTACCTCGCCTTCTACTAGATTCCTAATTGCAAATCGAGAAACCAAGCAACTGTGGTTTTGCTTATCTTGATTTCTGCCTAAAACTTCCTTTTGTTTTCTGCTGGCAGAGCTGCATATGCAGTAAAGATGGCAAAAGAGCTCTCATTCAAGACCGAAGAGAAGCACTTGAATGATGGTGACGATACCAGTAGCTCCCACAATACATTTTCTAGCTTGCCCCATGAGCAGGAGCAATCAGCTAAAACCTCCATAAGTATTGGAAGCTTCCCTCAAGCCCAAATAAGCTCAAGTTCTGAGGAAACGCATATTCCTTGCAATTATATGGCCGATAATAGCGCTGAAATCAAGATCTCCACATCCCATCAGGATTCAAGCAGATCAGTCCTCGACGATGACCGGGCTGCTCTAAGCCTTGATGGTGAGATTGTTGACCAGGGGTCACCAACCTCTAGTACAAATGCACCAACCTTCCATGACGTTAAGACTGTGGAGTATAATGCTCATTCGGCAGATATCCAGGATTCTGCGCCTCCAACTGCAATTAATTCTCCCAGTTTGTCTGAGAAATCTACTTTCAAAATTGCATTGACTCCCTCTTCATCTCCAGTTATTGCATTGACATCGTGGTTAGGAAGTACAAGCCACAACGAGTCCAAGAGTCCTCTTGTTGCTACTCCATCTATGGAATCCTCTCTCTCTGCTAGTGATTTTGATCTGTCTTCTGAGTTTAAGTCCAGTTCTCACAGTTCAACCGCTGCCAATACCTTCTTTGCGGTTACTTCAAAGATTCTTTTTGAAATTGATGATGCTGGTTATGGTGGTGGTCCCTGTTCTGCTGGAGCAACTGCTGTTCTAGATTTTATGGCAGAAGTTCTCTCTGATTTTATGACTGAGCAGATAAAAGCAGCCCAGGTTGTTGAAACAATTTTGGAAAATGTACCTCTTTATGTTGATGCTGAATGTATGCTCGCATTTCAAGGTCTGTGCCTTTGCAGGCTGATGATTTTCCTTGAAAGACGTCTTGTACGTGATGATGAGGAAGATGAGAAGAAGCTTGATAAGATCCGCTGGTCATCTAACTTAGACTCATTATGCTGGATAGTTGTAGATCGTGTATATATGGGTGCTTTTCCACAGCCTGCTGCTATATGGAAGACTCTGGAATTCTTGTTATCGATGTTGCAGTTGGCAAATAAAGATGGACGAATTGAAGAAGCAACTCCTACTGGAAAGGGTCTCCTATCAATTGGCAGGGGTAGCAGACAACTTGAGGCTTACATTCATTCAATCCTCAAGAATACAAATCGGATGATTATGTACTGTTTCCTACCATCGTTCTTGGTCATGATAGGGGAAGATGATCTCCTTTCACGCTTAGGTCTACTTGTCGAGTCTAAGAAGGGATCATCTTCAAGTTTGGCCCAGGAAGAGTCTGGAATTAATATTTGCACTATCTTGCAGTTGTTGGTTGCACACAGGCAAATCATATTCTGCCCCAACAATATTGATACAGATCTAAATTGCTGTCTCTGTGTCAATCTGATCTCTCTTCTTCAAGATCAAAGACGAAATGTGCAAAATATGGCAGTTGATGTCATTAAATATCTATTGGTGCACCGCAGGGCTGCACTAGAAGACATGCTAATCTCTAGACAAAATCAAGGACCGCACCTGGATTTACTGCATGATGGTTTTGACAAATTATTGACAGGAAGCTTACCAACATTCTTTGGGTGGCTTCAGAGTTCAGAACATCTTGTCAACAAAGTTCTAGAACAGTGTGCTGCCATTATGTGGGTGCAGTATATTGCTGGATCAGCGAAATTTCCTGGTGTGAGAATTAAAGGCATGGATGGTCGTCGTAAGAAGGAGATGGGAAGAAGATATCGGGAAACATCAAAGCTGGACTTGAGACACTGGGACCAGATAAATGAACGCAGATATGCATTGGAACTGGTTCGTGATTCGATGTCTACAGAGCTTAGAGTTGTTCGTCAAGATAAGTATGGATGGGTTCTTCATGCTGAGAGTGAGTGGGAGGCCCACCTCCAACAACTTGTTCATGAACGAGGCATATTCCCTATGCATAAATCATCCGATGAAGGAGAGCCAGAGTGGCAGCTTTGTCCCATTGAAGGACCATATCGTATGCGCAAAAAGCTGGAGCGGTCCAAATTGAAAATTGATTGCATCCAGAATGTTCTTAATAACCAGTGTGAGTTGGCCAAATCAAAGATTGACAATGGTCCCAGTGCTTCTGATACTGATTCAGAACCATTTTTTAACCAGTTGACTGAGGGTGGAGAAAAGAACGATGTTGATGAGGAGCTGTATCATGAATATTCCATTAAAGAGGCAGATGATGCGAAGGATGTAGCCTCCCTGAGGAATGGATGGAATGATGACAGAGCTAGCAGCTTGAATGAAGGTAGTCTTCATTCTGCCCTTGAGTTTGGTGCGAAATCTAGTGCACTGTCTGCGACAATTACAGAGAGCAATCAAGGAAGATCTGAACTAGGATCTCCAAGACAATCTTTGTCTACAAAAATTGACGATGCCAAAACTATGGAGGATAGGTCAGAGAAGGAATTGCATGATAATGGAGAATACTTAATCAGACCATATTTGGAGCCGTTTGAAAAAATTCGATTCAGATATAATTGTGAACGAGTTGTTGGTCTTGACAAACATGATGGCATATTCCTGATAGGTGAACTGTGCTTATATGTAATTGAGAACTTCTATATTGATGACTCCGGGTATATCTGTGAAAAAGAATGCGAAGATGAACTCTCTGTCATTGATCAGGCTTTGGGGGTAAAGAAGGATGTCACTGGCGGGATGGACTTCCAATCAAAGTCCACTTCTTCTTGGGGCACTACTGTCAAGGCTTTGGTTGGTGGAAGAGCGTGGGCTTACAATGGTGGTGCGTGGGGGAAGGAGAAGGTCTGTACAAGTGGTAACCTGCCTCATCCCTGGCGAATGTGGAAGCTTAATAGTGTTCATGAAATTTTAAAGCGTGATTACCAGCTGCGTCCTGTTGCTATTGAGGTATTCAGCATGGATGGATGTAATGATCTCCTTGTATTCCACAAAAAGGAAAGGGAAGAGGTGTTCAAAAATTTGGTCGCCATGAATCTGCCAAGAAACAGCATGTATGGTTCTTCTTTCCCATTGGTGCCACATCAAAAACATTGGTTCGCGGTCATTATTTCTTGGCATTTGGCATGACTTTGATCTTGGAATCAATATCTAATAGATGCATATCTTTTTGCCTGCATGAGAGAGCACATGCACTGGTTCACACATTTCCAGTTTGGTCATGTCTGTAATGCATTGTATGTCCCATGTATGGTTACCTGATGCCATGGAAGGTCCTGATATTATTTGATTTTTTCTCTTCTGGCAGTCTAGCACATGATACTGTATTGGAAGGGACAGGAAGTCGGTTTTCAATGCTTTATGGTCCTTTATGTTTATAATAGTGGGTTCTGGACTTATCGTTCAAATTAGTCAGTTCTAGATTTAGTTCTGTTGTGTATTTAGAAGACATGCTGTGTATTGTCCAAGAGAGTCTTGAGAGACGTTTCATATCATTTATCTGAATATCATGCAGTATGCTGTCTATTCTGAACATCTGAAGTTTTCACCTGTCACTTCTATAATATGAGTGTTTGATCTTGATACTTATCAGCCTCCCATTCGCCTCAGGTTGGACACAACTATTTCGGGATCAACAAAGCAAGATAGTAACGAGGGCAGCCGTCTTTTTAAGTTGATGGCTAAGTCATTTTCTAAAAGGTGGCAAAACGGAGAGATTAGCAATTTCCAGTACCTGATGCATCTGAACACCCTCGCAGGTCGTGGATACAGTGACCTCACACAATATCCAGTGTTCCCCTGGGTCCTTGCAGATTATGAGAGTGAAAGTCTAGACTTTTCAGACCCCAAGACATTTCGTAAGCTTGACAAACCAATGGGATGTCAGACACCGGAAGGGGAAGATGAATTTAGGAAAAGGTAAATGTATAAATGAGACGTAATATTAGATTATTCACAACACTCAAAGGCTGCTCTTAGAGGCTGACTGACTCACTGATCATTCTGTTGTCTGTTCAGGGGAGTCTTAGGATTTTTTGTTTTCTTTAGATCTCAGTTCTTGTTTTCTTGTTTAACTTTGGCTTATATTTGAATATAATGTTGAGGCCTACTCAAACAGGCATTATTTTCTGTTACTTTTAATGTCCCCCATTCTTGTTGACTAGAGATGAACCCGTCCTAGCCAAAAAGAAAGGAAAAAGAATAGCTAACTGGAATCAATTTAGAAGCTTGAAAATGACTGTAGAACATTTTCGTTAGCCACTAGAAATGCAGTTATGTTCATCAAACCGCCTTTCTCTAGACATTTGTGACTTTTATGCAACATTCTAGGTTTATTTTTTTTATTTTATTTTTCTATGTAATATTCTAGTTGAGTTAGTGCAATCCTGCTTATCTGTTTGTGTACGCTGTCTACTGCAGATATGATAGTTGGGATGATCCCGAGGTCCCAAAGTTTCATTACGGTTCTCATTATTCAAGTGCCGGAATTGTCCTTTTCTACCTTCTTCGTTTGCCGCCTTTCAGTGCTGAAAATCAAAAGCTACAAGGTGGCCAATTCGATCATGCAGATCGTCTCTTCAATGGAATCAAAGACACTTGGCTGAGTGCTGCTGGGAAGGGTAACACATCAGATGTGAAGGAACTTATTCCTGAATTCTTTTACATGCCTGAGTTCCTGGATAATCGCTTCAATCTCGACTTGGGAATCAAACAATCTGGAGAGCAGGTCTGTCATGGTATCTATGTTGAATTATTACCTTATTTTCTGTTTTACCTTTTAGATGAGTAAGTGGATTTCTAAAGAAAACCAGATTTCTACTGCGTACATACTTCACTTCCTAGTTTGGCTTTCCAGTGATTATGAGGATAAAGTGGTGATCTTTCAGGTAGGTGATGTTGTGTTGCCTCCTTGGGCTGTGGGAAGTGCGAGGGAATTCATCAGGAAGCACAGAGAAGCATTGGAATCTGATTATGTTTCAGAAAACCTGCACCACTGGATAGACCTCATCTTTGGATATAAGCAAAGGGGCAAGGTAGGTCTGAGGAACTTCCATTTCTCAGTGAAATCTGTGTACTTAATTTTTCTTATTAAGAAAAATCGTCATGACATCTTGGAGGATTCTGAATTGATCTTTAATCTTACGGGAGTTAAATAAAATGCTATTCTTCTTTCCTAGCAAACCTTCTTGTTAGGGGTTCGGACCATTACCTCCTTAACTTGCCCCACGAATTGAGGCGTGTGTGTTGGTTTCATCCCACCTTTTGGTGCCGAGTTCGAATCCTTCCACACGTACTCAGTTCGGACTTACTTGGTGCCAGGGGTGGGGGCCCTCCTGGCGACCCTTGAGGGGTTTACTTGCTACAACTGGCGCAAGCAAGGATGGCATAGGTTCCCCTCACAGTCCTAAAAAAAAGCTTTCTTTGTTAGTGACACAGCAAAAATTTAGGCTGGATTGGCTGCTGATTCACTGATTTTCTTAGAGAGGAATATATATTTTTATCTTATTTTATTTTATTTTATGAATCTTTGAGGTTCATTGACCGCCGACCCCAACTAGTTTGGGATAAAGGTGTTGTTGATGTTGTTGGTCTAGTAGAGAGGAAAAATTTCAACTACTGCTTTTATTGCTGACAATTGCGGTTGGGTAGAGAAGAAAAATTTTAAGTACTGCTTTTATTGCTGACAATTGCGGTTGGGAAAGATCTAACTATTGCCCGGTGATGGCACAGCTATGCCCTGGCCTTTGGTTGATGTTGTAAATTAATGTGCCTACTTGCTAGTAAAGTCCATCGCCTCTTCTTCGTAGATTCCCTTGTCTTTTCACTATTTTTCCTTTGAAAGATTTGATGGAACTATGTGTTAACTGCTCTAAAAACTTAAGCTGTTAAAAAAATGCGTGGTTTAATATTTATATATTCTAACACTCCCCCGCACGCTTAGTCTGGTCTTTTGCCTAGTACTAAGCGTGGACGTATTCATTGGGGAGGCAAATAGGAGCTTGGGGAGATTTGAATTCAAGACCTCCTCCTCTGATATCATGAAAGATTTAATGGAACCACTTGCCAACTACTCTAAAAGCTTAAGCTGTTAGAAGAATGCGTGGTTTAATATTTATATATTTCAACACCCTTTAGTGATCATATACAAATGAAGCGCAACTTGATAGTCTGCTAAAATGAACTAGACACAAATGTTCCTTTCGATTATTTTTTTTTTTGTTGCTCATGCTTACAGCTGTTCTGTTGACAGGCTGCTGAAGAAGCTGTTAATGTATTCTATCATTATACATATGAGGGTAGTGTTGATATTGACTCAGTTACAGACCCTGCAATGAAAGCCTCCATCTTAGCTCAAATTAATCACTTTGGCCAGACACCGAAGCAGCTCTTTCTGAAACCTCATGTAAAAAGAAAAGTTGACAGAAAACTTCCTCTGCATCCACTAAAGCATTCCGCTCATCTTGTTGCCCGTGAAGTTCGCAAAGCATCACATGCGATAACTCAAATTGTCACACTCAATGAGAAAATTCTGGTAGCTGGAGCCAACACATTGCTTAAACCCAAAACTTATACCAAATACGTTGCATGGGGTTTCCCGGACCACAGCTTGAGATTTATGAGTTATGACCAGGACAGACTCCTCTCTACTCATGAGAATCTTCATGGTGGCAACCAAATTCAGTGTGTGAGCTCCAGTCATGATGGTCAAACTCTAGTCACTGGGGCTGATGATGGCTTAATTTCAGTTTGGAGAATTAGCAAGGATGGACCCCGCATCACACGTCAGTTGCAGTTGGAGAAGGCACTTTCTGCTCATACAAGCAAGGTGACTTGCCTTCATGTCAGCCAACCATACATGTTGATCGTGAGTGGATCAGATGACTGCAGCATTATTATATGGGATCTCAGCACATTGGTCTTTGTCCGGCAATTACCCGTGTTCCCGACTGCAGTATCGGCAATTTATGTAAATGACCTCACTGGGGAGATTGTAACCGCGGCGGGAGTCTTGCTTGCTGTTTGGAGTATCAACGGGGATTGTCTAGCTATGGTGAATGCATCACAACTGCCATCTGACTTTATTCTGTGTGCAACCAGTTGCACGTTTTCAGATTGGCTGGACACAAACTGGTACGTTACTGGTCATCAAAGTGGTGCTGTGAAAGTGTGGCAAATGATTCATTGCTCTGACCTCGAGGCTGAGGAGAGCAAGTCAAAAGGTTATAGGGCCAGAGGGTTCAATCTGGCTGATAGGTCGTCGGAATACAGATTAGTGCTGCACAAAGTTCTCAAGTTTCATAAGCACCCAGTAACTGCCCTCCACCTCACCAGTGATCTGAAGCAGTTGTTAAGTGGGGATTCCGAGGGGCATTTGTCATCATGGACGATACCTGATGAAATAGTGAGATCTTCGTTTAATAGGGGGTAGTGTGCAGAAATTCAATGATCCCTGATTGTTTTTTCTCAAGTGGCAAATCGATTCTTTGACGATACTCCTTGGGTGACTTGTGAGCGCGCACCCATCATGGAGGAGTCTTTTGTCCACATGATCTGCAGAATGTCGAACAAGGGACTGACCTGCCATTTGATTGAAGAGAGCAAAACCGAGCCTTAAGAAAGCCTCTTGGCATGGATCGGTGAAAGAGCGGATGAACCCGAGATGCAGTAAGGTCCTGGAATCAGTACAGTAGTACACGGTGAACTTTTTGAGTGAGGCATGGGATGTTTCTGATTTTTCTGGTGAACATCCGGGGGGTGATTTATTCGATGTACATAGATGAGTTCAGTGACAATGAGCATTATGTTGTACAGCAAAGATAGTGTTGTGCCTGTAACAGTTTATGACAATTCATATTGGGAAAGAATTGGTGAGAGTTCTTAAATTAGTTCGCAGTGTTCTTTTCACATTTCTATATGGGGGTCTCGAGCCCCATTTTTTATTTTGTTGTGAACACTTGATTCTCTCTCTCTCTCTCTCTCTCTCTCTTCTCACTTGACTTTACATCGTCATTTTTTGTGTATTTCCTTCTAAATCCCCTTCATCATGTGTACGGGAGACTAATGATCATTGAACAAGCATAAATTATCTCTATGACTCTTACGGGCCTTTTTTTTTTATTTCACCTAGTATTATTTTTATTGTTCTACCCAACGAAGTAATCGAAGAGTCCCCGCTTATTGGAGAAGATATCTTATGCGCGGGGTTGCATCAAGTGGACCGACTAAAAGTGAGAGGCATGAGATTTGGAACTTCGGGGGTCCCGGTGATTTTTCGATTACGGGGAAAAGATGGCCGGCCCTTTTATCTTTGCTATCCATGTTTCGAGGTATATAGATGATGAAGTATCTTAAAAAGTTATTCCTACTTTCATTAATATTGAATATTATATTATTTTCTTCTGTTGGTAGCCCATCCATCGAAAATAAAAAAAAATGGTTGGAGGAAAACACTTATAAGGACCATCTTATCTTGCATGTACCGATTCGGTTGCATGCGTCCCGGTGCATTTTAATTTTTTTAGATCACCGTGTGTGCCACTAATAGTTAGTATTAAGAATTCAGATGAATCGATCTCACTTGAATCCGGATCGTTTAAGAATTTTTTCAAAATTACAAAAATACTCTTTCAAGACATAATTATAACTTTAATAAATTACAAGTCCCTTTTCCTTTTTCCTTTGAAAACTATTTCCAAAAGGATTGCTAAACGAGTAAAAACTCAAAAATGGGGTAAGGGAGGATCTGAGAGCACCTATTTATCGCTGGGAACTTGTGGGACCCCCACCAAGATAAGAATTTCCCACTCATCTCCTCCCTGCCCTGACTTTTGCTCGCCGGCTGGGGCTTAAGCAGAACAGGAAAGCTCGTGCTCGTCCCTGCTTCGTTGTTCGCAGCGCCTTCTCTTCCTCCCCATGCACGTACCCGAGCATGTTGGCGTCGATCCCAAGCACTTGTCTCCACGTCTCGTCAACCTCGTCGCGCTGCTCTCTTTTGGGGCAACCCCGGACACAGCCTTCCCTGAAGATCCCCATAATCCATCCACAACCGGAAAAGCCGCCTCCTTTCGGAGAAACTTGCGCACGAGGCTGCCTTAAGGGAGCCTTCAAGACCCTGAACAGCCTCATAACCCACGCAAGTGCAGATGAAGTTGGCCCAGTTGAGGCCTTCTCGAAAATTCTCGAGCTTTGTGCCGCTAAGGAGGCTCTTGCAGAGGGGCAACAGGTCCATGCCCATTTGGCGAAGTCCAGTTATTTCGGCTTCCGGGTGTTTTTGAGTACTAAGCTTGTGTTTATGTATGGGAGGTGCGGCTCATGCCGGAGTGCGGAGAAGTTGTTTGCTAGAATGCGTGAACGAACGGTATATACCTGGAATGCGATGATTGGAGCTTATCTGGCTGATGAGGACCCTGCGGCTGCTCTTGAATTGTACAGAGACATGCGGGTTTCGGGTCTGCCTCTTGATTCCCGTACTTTTCCTTCTGTATTGAAAGCTTGTGCTATGCTTAGAGATCGTTGCTCTGGAGCCGAAATTCATGGCTTTGCTATTAAATGTGGGTTTGCTTCTGTTCTATTTGTTGTGAATTCGCTGGTCACGATGTATGCAAAGTGCAATGAGCTTGATGGGGCGAGGCAACTATTCAACAGCACTGATGTTAAAGACGATCTAGCTCTGTGGAATTCTATAATTAGTGCGTATTCAGCCAGTGGTAGGTCCCTTGAGGCATTGTTTCTTTTAAGAGAGCTAAAAAGCCATGGTCTTGTGATGAATACGTACACCATTGTTTCAGCTTTGCAAGCCTTCCAAAACCTGGACTACCAAAAGCTTGGCATGGAGATCCATGCTGCCATCTTAAAATCTGGTAATGAGATCGAAATACACGTAGGCAATGCCTTGATTGCTATGTATGCAAGATGTGGTGAAATGAATAAAGCTGCTCGTCTTTTTTTTAATTTAGTGGACAGAGATTCTGTTTCTTGGAATTCAATGCTTTCTGGTCTTGTACAGAATGGTCTGCACAGCGAGGCATTGCAGTTATTCCGTGTTATGCAGGATTTTAATCAAGATCCGGACACTGTTTCTATCATGGGGATTCTTACAGCATCTGGTCGACTGGCTAATTTGTTACATGGAAGGGCAGGACATGGCTATGTCATACGGAGGGGTCTAGATTCCAATCTGCAGGTTGGGAATACACTTATGGACATGTATGCGAAGTGCTGTAGGGCACGGCTCATGGGCAAGGTTTTTTATTGTATGCCTGCAAAGGATATAATCTCTTGGACAACAATTATTGCAGGCTACTCCCAGAACGATTGTCATATGGACGCTCTGAAGTGTTTCAGGGAGGTCCAGATGGAAGGGATGGATGTCGACAAAATGATGATAGGAAGTGCTCTTCTTTCTTGTGGTGGGTTGAAATCTCTTCGCCATGTGAAAGAAATTCATAGTTTCATGCTAAGAAGAGGTCTTTCCGATCTTGTTCTGCAGAATAGAACTATGGATGCATATGGAGCATGCAGCCACACAGATTATGCATCTCAAGCTTTTGAGCTTATTGAAAACAAGGATGTTATATCTTGGACAAGCCTAATCTCTTGCTATGTCCATACTGGGCTAGCTCAGGAGGCTTTTCAAGTTTTTCTTGAAATGAAAGATGCTGGAATTGAAGTTGATTATGTTACACTTGTAAGTTTACTCTCGGCAGCTACTGATTTATCTCTCTTGCAGAAAGGGAAGGAAATTCATGGATCAATTATTAGGAGAGGCTTCATCCTGGAAGGGTCTGTTTCAACCTCTCTAGTAGATATGTATGCTCGCTGTGGAGACCTAGAAAATGCATGCAAGGTGTTTTCATCTATTGACAGAAAAGATTTAAGTCTGTGGACCACTATGATATATGCGAACGGAATGCATGGCCGTGGAAGGGTGGCCATTGAGTTATTCAAAAGAATGATCGACACAAACCTTGTTCCTGATCATATCACCTTTCTGGCCATTCTTTATTCATGTAGTCATTCTGGGCTGATTAATGAAGGTAAAACATTTTTTGCATGTATGCAACACGATTATCAGTTGGAGCCATGGTCCGAGCACTATGCTTGTTTGGTCGACCTTCTTGGCCGTGGAAACAGCTTAGATGAAGCTTATGAATTTATCAAAAGCATGCCGATTGAACCGACGGTCGAGGTTTGGTGTTCTGTACTTGGGGCTTGTCGAGTTCACTCACATAAAAAGCTGGGAGAAATTGCTACGCATAAGCTTCTAGAATTAAATCCAGACAAACCTGGAAATTATGTTCTGGTGTCCAATATCCTTGCTGCAAATGGTCGATGGAAAGATGTTAAAGAAATGAGAATGAGAATGAAAGGAATTGGATTTAAGAAAAGTCCAGGCTGCAGCTGGATTGAGCTTGGGAACAAGATTCATTCATTTGTAGCAGGGGATAAGTCACATCCACAGTCGGATAAAATTTATCAAAAACTAGCTGAAGTTACTGATAAATTAGTTCGAGAAGGTGGTTATGTGGCTCAAACCAGGTTTGTCTTGCATGATGTGGGAGAGGAAGAGAAACTTCAGATGCTTTATGGTCATAGTGAAAGGCTTGCCATTGCTTACAGTCTGCTAGAGAGTTCTGGAGAAACCCCTATCAGAGTCACTAAAAACCTTCGGGTTTGCGGTGATTGCCATACTTTCTGCAAGCTTGTTTCAACATGCTTTGGACGAGAACTCATTGTGAGGGATGCTAGTAGATTTCACCATTTTAATCATGGGGTCTGCTCTTGCGGAGACTTTTGGTAATATTGTACAGAAACAAATCTGAATTGCTTCTGACAATACCGATTCACACAATACATTCTCCAGCCCTGTTTCCTGAGCAGGAGAAATTCTCTGATGGAATCTCACCTCAGTAGAACTTGAGCTCCATGTGCTGAAGAAATGTCTTACCGCCTCCCAACTGTGCATTGTGGAAGTTAACGTTGAGGTCACTATCTTTATATTTCAGCAGGATTTGAGAGGATTCAGGGCATGAGGATGAACGGGTTGTTCGAAGTTGAATTGCTGAGTTCTATGTCAAGCGAATGAAGCGATGGAAACATGATTGATCAGAGCTCCCAAAGAAACGGCATCGTAAGGAGTGATAAGGCAATGATGTACCGGTAGCGGGCCAACCGTTGAATGGCCATATTTCTTTGTTATGGCAGATTAATTACTCGATATTCAGGATACAGAATGAGGTTGCATGGGTAAAAAGTCGTGAAATAATGCCTGTGCCTACGGAAGTAAAACCAAAACATGCTATCTTTGCAATGGATCACGAGCTATTTTATTCTAGGTGGGTGGACCTTCCAATAATCTGTATATTGTCGTTTCAGGGCTGAAGCAGTTTTCGCAGTAATAGGTCACTTGCATCTAAGTTGGAACGTTCAGTTGCAACTTGCTTCGGGCCAGCACAAAGGTCCTCTGTTTCAATGCTTCTTTTTCTTTTTTCTTTTTTTTTTTTTTTTTGGGGGGGGGGGGGGGGGGGGGGGGGACACTGTTCAAGATTTAAGCCTTGATTTTGTAGTCGGAATTATACTTTAAACCTAGTACGTACTCTCTTGCAGCTGCCTCCTGAGTCCTCAAAAAGGAGTAGCTTTTAGAGACAAGCACGAGGTGGGATCTTGAGACAGGCTCCGAACGGATAAACCAAAAGGATAACATAAAGAATAATTTCCTTTAAAAGAATTAGGACGTCTGAGGCTAGTTTATAGAATTGATTTATGAAGCAATGTGGGAAAAATGGGTATTTGACATAGTGGGACACGTTCATATGCTCAACAAGTTGAATATGCCCACAAATTATGATAATATTATTTATAAACAAGGTTTGGACATAAGTATGTCCAGTGTTATGCTTAGCAAATGATCAAGTGGTTTTAGACTTGCTTTGCGAGCGAAAGCTTGCATGTTCCGATTCCCTAGGATATCAGCGATCTCAAGAAACTTGAGTGAATTTGCACAGGAGGGGCCTCGATTTAGGTGCGTCGCCAAATTGCGGTGAGAGATTCACCCGGTGCCCGTGTTCCGTTTGCGCTTTAAATCGAATATTCCAACGGGGGGCGAGCATCCTTTCAATCTCGTTCAAACCCTTTCTGGCCTGTTATGTCTAGTAAAAGAAAAACAAAGAGAGAGAAAATTATCCAAACAGTAGTTTTCATGACAAAGGATTGCTACGTACTTAAGAAAGTGGAAGGCGCAAACACAGCAACCTGTTACTACTCAAATTGTCCGGAGTATGTACGGTATCTTCCTTTCGTCTTTCAGATTGTCTATGTATCGACTCCGTTTTAACTGTAACATCAAAGACAGAACCAAGCACAAAAATCAGAAAGTCAAAATATGTATAAGCAACTGAAAGATACGTACCTTTTTTTTTTTCTCTCACGAGAAGAAGAACCTGAATGTACATATCACATGGGGTACTCGCCAAAAGAATGGAAACCATGGACGTCCTTATTTCCCAATCCCGGTTTTTCCAAGCGCGAAACCGTCCACAGTTGAAGCGACCAGCATGATCCAATCTCGAGTTGAATTTCCTCCGCAGCCGAGGGTGGATCATGCTGGCAGCTTTAACCGCGAGAGGTCCGCGGCAAGCCGAGTGGCGATAAGGTGGCTAGAACTCTTGGGAGAGGAAATGAACACAGAAGAGGGATAGATGGACGACTGTATAAAGAAAGCAGTGCTGTAAGTGCATGCATGAGCACAAGAAGAGCATAGAAGACCTAAATATATAACTTTTCCGTTGCCAAGGAAAAGGTTTTGGCGTGATTTTAGGTACATGTGCGAGCTGAAAAGGGCTGTTTGATTACTTTAGGATCTGAAAAGAATTGGTTAGCTGTGGAGTGATTATGAAAAGCAGAACACAGATGTTGTTTTAGTGGTCCATTGTGATGAGTTACAGGTCTGAGCATTTCGTCCCCCACCCTTTATATATATATATATATATATATTGAAAGCGCTCCACTTTGGAGTTGCTCAATCACTCTCACCTGGGTGTGTTTTCTGTGAAGTCTAGGACGTCGATGATGTCCATGTTCATGTTTGTCTCCAGTCGATCAGAGAGAGGTAAGGGTTTCTAGGATGTTCTTTTGAACCGCAACCGCCCACGGGGGTTGTTGTGACTTGTGAGTCTCAAGTAATCCAATTACTAAGAGAAACTCGAATTCAAACACCATATGACACTGCGTTGTCTGCTCAAATTCGACACAATTTTTTTTTACCCCTTTTGTCAAAAGCACCTCATAATGAAGTAAAAACTTTTTTGGTAATGATAAAAAAAAAAATCACACGAATAACGAACAAGAATACAACAACACGATATGATCCGTTCCCTCTGATCCCGAATTCTCTTGGTTAATCATGATCAACAAGCATCTCGAAGATACCCATGAACCTAAACCTTTGTTACCTTACTGCTAGGTTGGTTGGATAGTGTGCGATTCTTTCATCTTCCATCTTTCTTACGTCTCTTTGATTCTCTTTGATTTGAGGGGATACCATTTGTCAGAAGCCTGCTAATTTGAATCTTGATGGGTGTCAGCAGCTGGTCAAAAGCTATGTGAGCCAATGCAATAGGCAATTAGCCAAGCAATCAGACTCATCCTGCTAAAAGTGAAAGAGCTGTTACAGAAATTTTACTTAAATGAATGGATATAAAGGAGACAGAACACAATATTCTGAGAAAGGTTGTTGAGATTTGGACAGGGACATGGCCCCTTTTTTTTTTTTTTCGGTGGATGGAAGCTCTGTTGTCATCTGGTTTGTTGGTTTAGGGGAATGGAACCAATGCCCACGCATGCGGAATCCTCAATATTCCAAAGAGGACGACAAGATTTTCACCAATTTGGCTTCAACTAGGTCGTTTCCAAACACTGTCAAACAACGTGCCACTTGGAGTAGATGAACAGGTGACAGCTTTACCTTTTGGATACTCATCATGTAGGTTTGGTTCTCGCAACCGAATCTTTACGTGCTCTGTGACGCCGACGTTTCGTTCGCGGGAATGAAACGGTTGTTTTGTGGGAATGCAACAGGGCAGGAATAATAAATTCTTACCTTTAGGTTTAGTATCAAATCTATCCCGAATTTTATTTTATCTCAGAAAAACTTCCAATTATAATTTCAGTCACAAATCTGTCTCGAACTTTTTTTTTTGGTCTCGAAGAGAACTTCAAATTTTAGGTGCAACATTCCCAAATCTGCCTTGAATTTTGTCTTGTCTAATAGAAAATCACAAATTTTCTATGTATTCTCAAATCTACCCTTTGGTCTAGTCCCAAATGTCACTTGACATTAGAAAAGTCATTGGGTGGCGTAGACCAACAATACATTTTCACGTGGATAACAAATCCACCCCAATAAAAAAACTCTCCCAAAATAAACCGTTATAGGATATAAAAATTAGGGACGAATAAGAGCGATTTTTTACAGAGGTCTAATAGGGAAGATCTAAGATTAGAGTAAAATTTGGTGATATTTTCTTAGACTAAAAAGTTCACAATAGATTTAGAATTGGACCTAAAGTTTAGAATTTTTTAGGATGAAAAATATTTGAAGCAGAAGTGGGACAGATATAAAGTTGGGATTTTTTTAGAGAATTAGGCCGGAATAATTATTCCAAGACTACGTCCTTTTTTCGATTTATTAGAATTGTATGGAGAAATGAGTGGGGAATCCTAAAAAAATCACCCATTTTTCCATTTCATTTGGGACATGTAGTCAAAAGTTGTTTCGTTTAGGGTTAATACCACAAAAAGTTTTAAACTGGTACATGTGTGATAAATTTATCTTAAATTATTTTTTAACCACAAAAAACCCCAAGCTGATACGCTTATGACAATTTTACCCCAAACTTATACATTTGTAAAAAATTTACCCTCCTTTAGTTTTCGTTAAATTTAACCGTTAAAATGCTAAGTTTATGACACGTGGGATTTTTAACCTCGATTTGTCATGTGTGTATTAATTTGAAATTTTTCGCGATATTAACACAATTTAATGAAGAGTAAATTTGTCACGGGTATATCAATTTGGGATTTTCGTGATAAAAAAATTAATTTATGATAAATCTATCTCAGGAGTACTAGTTAGGTGGTAAAAAAAAATAGTTTGGGTAAATTTATCATAACTGTACCAGACTGGGGTTTTTCGTAGTCAAAAAAATAATTTGGGGTAAATTTATCACAGGTGTACTAGTTTGAGATTTTTTTATGGTATTACCTATAGTTATGAGACTACTGTTTCAAATAAGAATTACAATGGAATAATGATTACTCTATTGTATTCTTCTGATTTTTTTTTTATAATCAAGGTGTCCGGGCCAACTTGCGCGAGATTAACACAGCAACCCACCGCCATGGCCCCCCCACTTAAATCATAGGTGCTCCTATGAGGAATCGAACTTGAGATCAGTGCATTTAACTACACAATTTCAAATACGCCCTAACCAACTGAGCTATCTATGGGTGGGTGTATTCGTCTGATGTTGGTGTTTGATTATTCTTATTTTTTTAAAAAAAAATTATGTCAATAAGTAAGCTGAACATCATAATATCTTTTAGGTAACTTTGGTTCCTTGATAAATTTATAACTATGATTTATAAAATGTATTGCTGAAAAAACGAGTTTTAAATATATTTATTTAAAGGGCTAATATTGTGAAAAATCATAAATTGGTACACATGTGATTATTTTACCTAAGCTATTTTTTTTACAACAAAAAATTCAAAATTGATACACATGTGACTAATTTACTCGAAAATATTTTTTTTCACCATAAAAAATCTCAAATCTAAGACATCATTGATGAATTTACCCCAACTGGTACATTTGTAGCAAATTTACCCTTTGTTAGTTTTTTGTTAAATTGCACCATCAAATTATTGAGTTGAATAGCACATGGTATTTGATGAATATACCAATTTGGAGTTTTTACCTCTGTTTATCAAAGATGAATCGGATTGAATTTTGGTAATATTAATTCGATTTGACGGAAACTAACAGAGGGTTAATTTGTCATATGTGTACATGCTTGAGGTTTCTAGTGGTCAATTTTTTTTTTGGGCTAATTTATTAATGGTATGCTAGTATGAGATTTTTTATAGTAAAAAAAATAGTTTGAGGGAAATTTATCTCATGTGTACCAATTTAGGATTTTTTTTTAGTAAAAAAATACTTTTGGATAAATTTTATCACTCACGTACCAATATGAGATTTTTTATGTTAAAAAAATAATTTAAAATAAATTTATCATAAATGTACCTATTTAAGATTTTTCGTAGTATTAACCCTTGTTTAGAGTTTTTTTTATTGGATAATCAATAATAGCATGGGCCTCATGCCTGGCTAGCCGACTCGCTTGACATCTTGAGATTACATGCAAATCAAACACCAAAATTGGTTTTCAAATTAGAAAATCCGTTTTTTTTTTTTCGTCTTAGAGAAACTCATGTTTCGTTGTGGCAATTCTCCTTTTTGGATAATATTCGACGTTCTAGCAAGCAAAACAAATTACAGCTTATGTTTAGTTACAAATAATTGGAGTCTCCCACAAGATTGCGACATTTCTAGGTTTTCTTTTCCAAATGAAGTAAAGATGTGTACATTTAAAACTCACCCTTGACACGTCTCCCCGCATTGGTCGCTCCGAATAGGACCGTCGGTTCGTATTCACTTGTTTTCATTAGGATTTCTAATCGTGGCAGAATCGTGTTATCGAAAGACACCCTATTTTCGTTGATTATGCTATGAAACTCGAGTAGATCAAGTTTTGTCGTTTTCGAATTTGTGATATATTCAGTTGTATAAACGCGTTCGTTCGTGTCGAAAACTGTTTCGCCCCGCCATCTATTGCAGCATAAGTTACGGTGGTATTCCGACCAAAAAAGAAAGTTGCTGTGACAATAAGATACGCTCAGGCAATCGCAATCAATCCCAGGTTGAAGTATCGTAATCATGTCTTATTTTACGAAGCCCAAGCTTAATGATCTTATAATTGATTGGTTTTAACCTTAATTTCATTACAATTGAGTAGATATACACTTAACCAGAACTATCAACATGTAATTATAGCCTTTTTTGAAAACCAAGGTAATGCTACCCTTCACAAGTCCCCACCAATCAAATGCTTAATCTAACTTGGCTCTTCATAATTGCTAAAACATCTAATTTTGTATTCGAGCATCATAAAACGGGGAAGGACTCTATTTAGAATAGGGCCTCCTTTTTATCTTACCTTTTGAAATAATACTGGATATTTGTACTTTTCATTCAATCAAATAATACCGACCTACTCCACAGAGTTCAATTATCATTTATTTGTTTCGCAAAAAATAAACAATTTAATAAATATTTTTTTTCTTAAAAATGATAATTTATATATAGCTTATTAAAATTAGTAAATGAAAAATCATCATCAATTAAAGTGTGTAGACAGAAATTGCTATGGATAACGTAACCATTATTCATTAGTTGATTGTTTCAAACATACAAACGATCAAGGTCCATTAAAAAAGTGAGATCTACACCTTTTTTGCCGGACATTATGTATAAGTTGCGTGTTCAATATGATTCCCACAAAATAATTGTCATCAGTTCTTGACCAGCCTATCCTACACTTGAAAATAAAACTCCTATTTCTTTCACCCGACCAAAACCGTTTTCACCTTATCTCATTACAAGTATGAAGTTAAAGCAAACAATATATCACCTTTGAAATTCACATCGAAACCCTCGAATCAAAATTATCCCAACTCATCTCGAATCTATCTTGGTAAATTATCACTCACCGAGTATTCAGATACAGACCACCGATGAACAAAGTTTGGCCCTAAAGGGATTCCACCGTCGTTACCACAAACCAATCATCAACACCACATCAATGTTTCATTCATAGGACAAGGAAAAAGAAAAGAAAAAGAAAAGGACGTTGCTCCAGTCCCGAGTCACATTGGTCAACAGCACCTCTTTTTACCCTTTCCCAAAAGCTCTTGGAGACAATGTGTTAAAGAACACTCCAATCTGCTCGGGAAAAGAATTTTTGAGCATAGAAAATGGCTCATCATGATTAGAAACCAACATATAAAAACATAAAGAGCGATGAGAGGAAAGTAAAAGGTTAGGCAAGCGTGCTCTTGAAGACGAAAAAGAAGCCATAAAAGCATGCTGTGCAGGCACAAACCATTGGAAGAGAAACGCGGGGAATAAGAAAAAGGAACATACTTACAGTGATTTATCATGACTTTTGTTTTTGGCACTTTGGGACGTTAGGACGTGATCTGAGGGATGTTCAGAATCTTAATGATATAGGGTCCCCAGAAAAGGGAAGAAGTGAGGCTGTCGCAGCATGACCTAGCTAGGGTTAACCGTTTCTTTCGTTCCTGATTCTTTTTTGTTCTCTTTTTTTTTTTGTTGAAATTGCAAGTTAGCCGAAGCTAGATCATGCTGGCAGCTTCACTCGTTCCCTTGTGGACGTGTGATCTCCTCAACTGTTGAAGAATCCAACCAATAGATACGAAAGAAAAAACCAGAGAGAATGAGAGAGAGAGAGAGAGATTGTTGATCACCACTAGGCTTCTTTCTTCCCTCTTCATTTGCTTCCTACTAAAAAGCTAGAGAACATGCTCAGCAAAAGACAAGACAAGGGCTGAGATGGGTTGAAGTAGCTAGCTAACCACAAAAGAATGGGACATGCCAGAACAAAGAAGAATATAACGCAATGGGCTAACGCATGCAGCCGGAAAATCACATGTGCATACTTATATCTTAGGTACAAAGACAGAGGAGGGTAACCAAGCAAGACCTTACATGCATATGCAACCCATGAGTGTTTGGACTGTAAAAAGCTCTCAACCTTTACATGGAGAAATTGGGGTCGGGCAACAACTGTTAATAGGCTAAACGAGCCCAATATGCAGAGAGAGAGAGAGAGAGAGGGGGGGGGGGGGGGGGGGGGACTCTATGGAGACTGGAAAAGAAGGGGAAAAACAGATCAAGTAACGTCTTTGAAGGAACATCAGGACTTGATGAAGACTGATAAAGAAGAAGACCAAGTGGTGAACTTATGGAGGTGGTGAAACTGCCATGATTTATAGGGGGATGTGAGAGGCACGGACCAAGAACAAGAAGGGAGAAAAACAAGGGGTTTCTGTAGAGAGGAGAGATAGGGCAAAGAGAAAGCTGCAAAGAAAAGAAAGAAACATAACCCATCTGGGAAAACAGTGAATTAAAGAAGCATCTGATGACTTTTGGGCGGCCGACGACCTACTCTATCATGTCTGTCTGTAGAGAGAGAGAGGAGCTACTCGAGTACACAGATCGAGAAATTATTGAATGCATAGCAGACAAAAATCATCACGCGGGGTGAAGGATACATATAACGAGACTGATTTCAGTAAAAGAACTCATACTAGGAGAATGTTTTCCTCTAATATATTCAGCTCTACATCATATATAGCTTTAACTAACGTCTACAAATATTATACTGAGGACCGTCAAGGTCTTGCAAAAATGTTCTTCCAACCAATTTCAATCAATTGGTTCTAAAACTAAGCTACTCTATAAGTTTTTACTCTTGGCTTAGGTTAGTTTGGGGGGATTTGTAATTCAAATTGGCTTATTGGACTTTGAAAACGAATCAGCAACTCATAGGCAAACGAAACCAAAGATGTATTTGTTTGAGTGAAATAATTTTTGCAAACTCATTTTCTAGACTTTTATGTGTTTGGTTTTTTTTAAAACTGATTAGTCAATGGAAATCCATTTACAGATGAATAAGATGTATGTGTTTGAAGTTCCGGAAATTAATTCCCTACCTTGAAAAGTGGGAAACATTTTCGTGGGAGGGAAAGTGGTTTTTCTCCTGCCTAAACTTGTTATTTTCAGTTCACAAAAAAATATTAGCTTTTCATCATTCAAATATTGAAAAGTTCAAAAATAATTTTCATTCAAATAAACGGACCGTTAGTTATTTTATTAATAATATGATGATGCTTATGTAATCTCTCTGCCGCGTTTACTTTCCAAGATTGGAAGAGTACCGTGAAATTAGTTTACAGCAGAAAAAAAAAAAACCAATAATCCGGCCGTCGATGCGTGCCTCAGGGGTACACGTTACCATAATGCACAACAATCTCGATTTTCTAAGAACGTGAATTTCGTTTCTATTACAAAAAGAAAGCACGATAACGTCGACAAGAGTGTGATAAATATTTTGTTTGGATCCTACCTATAGACCAACATGTAAAGGAAAAAGTACATTAGAATGTCGAGAATTTTATATGTCGCATACTATAGCGCAAAAAATTTTCACCCGCTTACGTAAATGTCCAATCGGAAAAAAAAACGATTACTTAAATACCTATTTAACAACCACTTAAGTTTCGACAAAAAAAAAAGGTCATTTAGAACATGCATTGCAACCATTCTGATCTGAAAAAGTGATTATGATTAAATGAATTTTTCTAATTATGTTTCATGGATAAATTTTAGAGCTTTAGAACACGTTTGACAATTGCATAAAATTTTTATTCTTAAAACAGAAATGTGTTTAATAAATGCACATATCTTATGTCCTCGAAAATAATTATTCTTCCTAATTTTTATCATTTAAGTTAAATAATTACGTATTTATTTTGTGAAATTTCATCATACATTTCAAATTAATGGATGATTAATTCATATTAATTCTCTTATATAATATATTGCATATTGTAAAAATAAATATTAAGAGTCATCACAAGTTATTTTTTTCATTTATTTCGAGGTTTCATACAACTCTTTTGAGCGAGCGGATAACCAACATGAGTGACATATTTGTTTATGCAAAGAAAATGCATTGCACTATCCTGCATTGGTGTATGTTTTTTGTTCAAAGAAATCTTAGTATTAATTTGTCCAAAATTTAAGAACGAAAGCTTGCTAAGTGTTCTCGTTGGGTTTTTTTTTCCAATTCTTTTAAAAATTAGACTAGGTCTAAAGTACATAAATCTATGCAAATCATAATTAATGAAATCAAGTGCACAATCAAGGAATCATGACATTGATGAATCGCATCATAAAACCTTAATGAAACCCTAAGGGCTTAGAAAATGTGGTTCATATTTAATTTCAAATGTGCTTATGATTTTTCTAAAGAAGAACAAAATCCATGAAATTTGAAAAATTCATGTTCGAATTTATGAAAATGAGGTCAAACTAGCCTAATCTAAACTTCTTCTATTTTTAGGGATTTTCTATTTATTTATTTATTTATGATTTTTCAATTTTTTTGATATATTTTTTTTTTATTTTTAAAAAGTAAGATCTTGTTGTTTTGTTTTAAGTTGAGGAAAAAAGTGAATATTATCAAAAGTAATTTTTTTTTCAGAGCCAACTTTTTTTTATTATTATTCTTGATTTTACTCTAAATCCGATTTTGATTCTCCAAAATTGATTCTGAACAAAGCGATAATTAGAATCATTTACATTATCAAATAAGATTTACATAAAATTAAAAAAATATAATAATTATCATACATGTCTTAAATGCCCTTTATAAAGTTTCAACAGTAATGATAAATTGATAATACACGAATCCTGATTGCGCTTTAAACAAGAGAGCCATGGACAGATGAGAAACCTCGGCGAGAGATGCCCTAAAAACCAGTGACGGAAAGGGAGGGTTCGAGATCGGCGAGCCCGTCGTTCTCGTTATGTCATCAACATGCCATAAAGATCGTATCAGAAGGAAGGAACAGGTGGCGGGAGTAGGGCGGCCCGAGCAGGGTGGGGCTGGGGCTGACCGTTTGAGAAGAGGAACTCTCTCTCTCTCTAGAGTCTTGTCTGTCTGCGCCTACGAGGATTGTGATCAGTGATCGGAGCACTTACGGTACAGAACAGCTAAAAGAGTCTTTTAGCTCTTAGGTAGGGGAAGGTGGAGGTGGAGGTGGGGGGTGGGGGGCTTCGCCTCTAATTCAATTCCACCGAAACCAAAGGAAGAACAAGTTTGAATTTCGAAATCAAAAGGCTGACCCCCTCTTTTTTCCCTCGCTTCTTTTTTTGCTGGACAAGGACGGTCATCGGTTCGGTCGTAGCAAGGAAGGGATGAGGATGGAGGAAGCTCCAATTATTGGGTCTTCTCCCATGGAGATTTTCCTTGTAAAGAATTTCGATACACCCCATTTTACCCGAGAAGAGCAAGGAGGGTTATTTTATATATATATATATATATATATATATATATATATATATATATATATATCTCATCATTGAATAAAACCACAAAGCAAATCGCGTCCGTTTGTGGACTATGTCGATCACGTGAAACTTATTTATTTATTTTTTTTAGGATTTTACTAGGACAATAATTATCGAGTGAACTGTAAAAATAATATCACATAAAACGCATTTTCGCAATAATTTTTAATTATATTACTTATGTTTGTGCGATCCAGAATAGGCACGATCATTTATTTAATTTTTTTTTATGCTGTACGATTTTTATATAAAAATTGCAAAAAAAAAAAAAAAAAAAAAAACAGCGAATTGCGACCGGAGATCTGTCCGTCGGCAGCTTATAATTTGCACCCCCACCCCCACCCCAGCGGACACGGAATGGCCATTTCCTCATGGATCTGTCAATTCGATCCCATCCCATCAACGGAAATGCCACCTCAACTCAATGTTGCCTTCCATCAATCATCTCCTCTTTCAACCTTTTTTTTTTTGTTTTTTTTTTTTGGGGGTTTCCTTTTTCGGAGGAAGAGAATGATCAAGGACATAAACATGGTAACTGAGAAGATTGTTGAGCTTTCATCTATTCTCAGTTTAATGCGCGGATTGTTTGTTTGAAATTTGCAAAGAAAATATTTTGTTTTACTTTCAAGTTGAAAACTTTTAAAGTAATATCGAAATTACGAAAAGAAAAAAAAAGAAGAAAAAGAAGAGAAAATTGTGATTTTTCTCGTATGCGAAATCATTTGTCGAATACGGACATAAAATCAGCGCAGGTGCATCACAAAATTGAAGTTAAGCCAAAACACCGAAAACAAATAGCCTACCTAGGCACGCCCACGGTCCTAAAGAGCTTCAACTTCTATGCCACGATCAGATATGTATTGCCTACCATGTGACTATGCCGTGTTGTGGATATTGATGGGAGAGAAGAAAACTTAGGGTGCATTTGGTTAAGCATTCTGAAATCCTCCAAAGCTTCTTCAAAAAAAGAAAAAAAAAATAGGGTGTTCGTCAACAATTTGCAATGGGCTTTTAATGTTTGAGCAGTTTTGAAAAATTGAAAGCCCCTGTTAATGAAAATTAACCAGTTGCTTATTTCGCTAACAAAATCTCACTAAAAATTTAATATTACCCCTTTCAAAAACTAAAACCCAATATAATGTTTAATTTTCTTAAGCAAGGGTGTCGACAAGAGTGGATCTGGACAACGAAGGGCCGACGAGGGGCGCCTGGGGTTGCGCGTCCCCCGGCGACAACCTATTAGGTAGCATGACTCTCAGGCCTCGTCAACTAGGGTCGCGCAACCCCAGGCGGCTTCAATAGACGGCCTGAGCCCTTTTACTAATTAACGAAGGATTTTGATTTTTTTTCAATAAACAAAGAAATATGGAGCCAAAGCCCTTTGCAATTTTTTTTTTGCTGCCTGACTCAAAGTTGCTTTTCAAAGAATTTTTTTTTACTAAATGTCATTTGCATTTTTCCAAAGTCAATTAGGCTAAAAGGCATTTGTATTTGCACAAAACTAAAGTCGAACCAAACACGTCCTTATCATGTTACCCAAGATGATATGGGTTATGTTGTTCCTGAATCGGGCCTTAAGGGCCTCGCATGGATCCCAGAGGATCCAATAGTTCAGTTCAGATGTATCGATCGGGCTTACCTCATCGGGTTTATCCAATAATTTATGGAGAGAGATGTTTCTAAAACTACCATCGCTAGACAATTCTTTGGACAGGAGAGAAAAAACGTAATTCAATTCCCAGGCCGGCATAGAAAACAGGCACCCAGGCACACGAATAGAGAGCACCCCCGAGACTCCAAATTTGCAATTCGGGTCCGGGTTAACTCATATATGATGGTTTGAGTCATATATGGGCTAGCTAAATTTTGCCATAACCCACTTGTTCCTCTCTTCTCCACCAATCATGACACCACTGTCCTTCGTGAGCTGTTCTTTGATCCCGATGGATCGGCATCTCCAACACTATCCGCGCAATCCTCCATCCCCAGCAAGAAGCTCGGCTAGAACGAGTAGCAACGAACTCTGACCGTCAAGGAATGCAACGGCGTCCCCGAGTGGAAGCATGAGATGTGATTCGACCTGGGGGGAGATCTCCCTGAGGGACTGCGACCATGCCTTCCTGCATGTCGATCTGTTTTACGAGGGTTGCCGATGTCCGGCGCTCCTCACGAATGTGGCGGAGTAAGGGGCAAAGAGTGGTTAGGTTCGTGAGCTACCAGGTGAGAACCCCGCAAGGGAAGGCCAGCAGAGTCCCGAGCTTCTCATATTGTGTATGGGAAGGTCGACACCAGTGGCAATCAAAACCGCGCTAAGCATGATCTTCGGCGGATATTCGACGTTAATCCTTGCACGGAGAATGGGGCCACTTCTTCGTCGAGTGCAGAAATGGCATTTGGTGGTGCTTCACTTCACCATTGAGAGTGAGGAATGGGGACGGTACGACCACGTAAAACACCATGCTTTTGTGTGTGTGTGTTCACTTATCTGCAAATTCAGGTTGGGAATTTTCGGGTCAAGCAACTTATTTTCTAGTTTTATCTTCTATTTATGTTTTTTTGAAATTTTTTTTTGAAAAAATAGTAAAAACATTATGATTTAAGAAGTCGTGACAATTAGTATCTGATTGTAGGTATCAATATTTATTAACTGATTGATTTAAGAGATGTCTGATGGTTCATTGTGAAACTCAAAAACCCAGAAAAATCTGCAATAAAGAGAAAGATGCGCAATTCCACATCGATCTCTGGATGGACTAAGTAATATGGCAAACTGTAACTAAGCCTTTAAACAAGTAAGTTCTATTTAAAAACCTCATCTAATATACCAACTTTATAGATCAATCGTCAACATATCTACTATCCTCGAAAAGGTAAAACCCATAGTCATTTATTAGTTGGAGTGAGTGCAAAACGATCTTGAAGTTGAACTTTGCCCCATTGAAGCAGCAACCTATCCAATCCGATTTCAAGAACCACCAGTCAAACTATTAGAAGCAAATTATTCATCCAAAGTTGACATTGCACTGTGAATGGATATAACACGCAAAGAATGGAACAAGTTGTGATCACGATGCTTACCCTTCGCCATAACCGTAAGCGTGACAAACAATTCTTTTGACCATGGCTTCGAAGGAAAGGCTAAGGACAAGAAACAACAAGGAAGTTCTCTGGTTATATGATAAGAGTTCCATATCTGGCTCATACCCGGTGAAAGTTTGGATGATCTGCAGCCAGCATTACAAGACAAGCACTATCAGTTAAGACTGCAGAAGAGCATTAAAAACTAAAAGGAAAGTCGAGACTAACTCATTGGGAATCGGATAGGCTAGCCCAACAGCAATCTCCGTTCACGGCACTCATCACACTGGTGGAGGATAAGAAACCAACGATTCATGGCTAAGACTCATCTCGATGATATCAAATATGAAGAACAAAAAGGACATAATTTCAACAATATCAACATCAACATCAACAACAACTTTATCCCAAATTAGTTGGGGTCGGCGATCGATGAACCCCAAAAAATCATAAAAATAAAAGCAAAATCAAGGGAGGGAAAATAGATGAATGTGTAAAAATAAATAAGTAAATATATATATCTATACACTACCCCTCCACAATACTAATAGCCTTGCTCCACTCCATCTTAAGACAAACAGTATACCAATTTATTTCTCACTCCATTAAATCTTGTTTTACTGCTTTCCCCAAAATAAGTTTCGGCCGACCTCTGGCTTTTTTCGTGTTATGCTCTCGATAGCAAACTTCTGTTCGTACCGGTGCATCTAAGAGCCTTCGGAGTATATGTCCAAACCATCTCAATTTATGCTCTCTCATCTTTTCCGTCATCAGTTCTACTCCAACTTTTCGTTGAATCTCTTCATTCCTTATCTTATCTATCCTTGTATGACCACACCTCCACTTTAACATCCTAATTTCCGCTACTCCCATTTTGTGCTCATATTTACTTTGTGCTGGCCAACATTTAGCTCCGTATAACATGGCAAGTCTGATTACTGTTCTATAAAATTTTCCTTTTAACCTAAGAGGAATTTTACGATGACAAAAAAATCCCGATGCACTGCGCTATTTCATCCAACCTGCTCTAATTCTATGTCTTACATCCTCATCAATCTCTCCATCCTTTTGCAATATTGATTCTAGATATCTAAATGTATCTTTATTGGGTACCTCCTGTCCAAGCATATTTACGACTTCTTGATCCCCTCTTCCTGCCGTGTCAAACTCACATTCAAGTATTCCATCTTACTTCGACTTAGCGTAAATCCTTTAAACTCTAACGTGCTTCTCCATACTTCTAACTTAGCGTTAACCCCAGCCCTGATCTCATCAATAAGCACGATATCGTTTGCAAATAGCATACACCACATCACCTCATCTTGAATATCTTTTGTTAGCTCATCCATAACCAGGCAAAAAGGTAAGGGTTCAAAGCAGAACCTTAATGTAAGCCTACTGTGATTGGAAAATAACTTGAAGTACTATTATAAGCCTTCACACATGTAATAGCACCGTCATACATGTCCTTGATTGCCTCGGCATACTTTGAAGGACATAATTTCAACAAAAAGATAAATTAAAACATCTTTTTTGGTGGGTAAACATTTTACCTCAGCCTAGGTACCGATAAACATAATCGACTCTAGTATCAATAATCAGTGGCGCAAAACAAACAACCACTAGAACGTTCATACATTGACAAAGAGAAAAGGAAGTTCTTTAAACTTCAGGAAATAAAGAATACTTTATATCAGTTTGCAACATCATCCAGATATTAAAGGCCAGGAGAGTGTCCATGACAACAAAATAGTGTCACGGAAAGGAGTAATATAAGCGACGGAACAACAATAGATAAGTGATTGGCAAGAATTTTCTTGCATTATTAGCTTATGTCAAATGCTCTTCAGTCTAGGTCAAAGAAAGGAACTAGCTACTCAGCATGAATTTTCTGTTAGAGAAATAAAAGGTTAGAATGGTCTTTAGGTACCTAGGACTTATTATCTGTATATATAGTGAGTTTTATCAATAAAGAATTAGACTTCCTTCTCTATTTATATGGTATTAGAGCCACCACCACCGTAAAAACCCAAACCCTTGATTTAACGTCTACAACCACCAGGGACCACCGCTGTAAAATCTCATTGGCGACCCCACATCCAGTGACCCCCAGGCCCGGCGACCTCAGCCCAGCGTCACCCAGGGCCGGCGAACCCAAAGCCGGCGTTGCCCAGGGTCGACGAACCTAGACTCGTGGACTCCCAGGCCCGGCGACCTCAAATCGGCGTCGCTTAGGGCCGACGACCCCAAGGTTGGCGTTGCCTAGGGCTGACGATGCCAAACCCAGCATACAAAAGCTTCAACGTCCTCTCTTTAATTGCTAGCATTTGGCGACTTACTTTACTTGTGAGAACAAAGACGCCAAAATGGATTGAAGTTCTTTGTGTGTGGTTTGTGGATGGATTATCAACAAGGTTAGGAAAATTCCTGAGAGGTGATGGTGGATTATTCTTTTAACTAATTACATCTCAGTTTCAAGACTTTAATTTATTGATGGTTTGACTACTGAATTTGGTGCGAATGGTAGTCAATTTCTGAATGATTTTGGTGTGGCTGCTGGGATAATAAAACTTGGGACTTGGTACCCATTTCGTCTAGCAAAACTGTTATTGGTTGTCGATGGGTGTATACTGTGATAGTCAATCCTGATGATTCTCTTGCTCGTCTGAAAGCAAAACTTGTTGCGAAAGGATATGCTCAGGTGTGTGGGATTGACTATATGGACACCTTTTCTCTTGTTGCGAAAGGTATTGTCTTGTCCGAGCGGAAGTACGTCCTAGATTTGTTCATTGAGATAGGTATGTTGGGATCAAAGCCTCTTGATTCACCTATGGAACAAGGAGTTAAACTGGTTGCTAATGGAGGAGAAATTCTTGATAATCCCGAGAGATATAAAAAAATGGTAGGTAAACTGAATTATCTCACAGTTACTCAATCAGACATTGCCTTTCTAGTTAGTGTGGTAAGCCAGTTTCTATCTTTTACTCGTACTTCTCATTGGGATGCAGTTATTCGAATTTTGAGATACTTGAAGAAAGCTCCAGGGAAAGGAATTGTTTATCAAAATCATGGTCACAGTAGAGTTGAAAGATTCTGTGATGCTGATTGGGTAGGATCAATAGGTGATAGAAGATCAACTACTGGCTATTGTACTTTGGTTAGAGGAAATCTAGTGTCATAGAAGAGTTAGAAGCAAAGCATTGTTGCCCGTTCCAATGCTAAGTCAGAATATAGAGTCATGGCACTTGTGACATGTGAATTAATGTGGAATCAGTAGTTCCTAACTAAATTAAGCTTTAAAACTTCAACTCCTATGTTTCTATAGTGTGATAACAAGGCAGCAAAATATATAGCTTTCAATCCTGTATTTCATGAGAAAACAAAACACATCGAAGTTGACTGTCATTTTATTGTGTTTCATGAGAGAACAAAACATATCGAAGTTGACCGTCATTTCTATGGTACGATAACAAGGCAGCAAAACATAGCTTTCAATCCTGTGTTTTATGAGAGAACAAAACACATCGAAGTTGGTTGTCATTTTATTCGAAAGAAGCTTCAGAGTGGAATCATTTTTCCCATTTATATTAGGACTGGTGAGAACAACAGTAAAACCTGCCACGCTATACAGAGTTGAATGCTGGCCAGCACAACGGAAACATGAACATAAAATGGGAGTAGCGGAAATGAGTATGTTAAAGTGGATGTGTGGTCATACAACGATGGATAGGGTAAGATCAGGAATGAAGATATTCGACGAAAATTTAGAGTAGAACCGGTGGCAGAAAAGATGAGATAACATAGCTTGAGATGGTTTGGACATATTTTTCGAAGACTCCTAGATGCTCTGGTATGAACAAAAGTCTGCTATCGAGAGCATAACACAAAGAAAGAAAGAGGTCGGCCGAAACTTACTTGGGGGAAAATAGTAAAATAATATTTACTGGAGTAAGAAATAGATTGGCGTAGAGTTTGTCTTAGGACGGAGTGGAAAAAAACTATTAGTATTGTGAAGAGATACTGTGTGTGTTTATATATATATATAAACACACATGTTTATCTTAGTTTATTTATTTTTACACATTTATTTCTTTTCTCTCGATTGATTTTGCTTTTATGTTTATAAATCTTTGGGGTTCATTAAACGTCGACCCCAACTAGTTTGGGGTAAAGATATTGTTGCTGTTGATATTAGGATTGATGAATAACTTGCAGATATTTTTACTAAATCTCAGGGAAATGGGAGAATAAAATATATTTGCAACAAGCTAATCATAATTGATATTTATACTCCAACTTGAGGGGAGTGTTAGACAAATAAAAGGTTAGAATGGTCTTTGGTTATCTAGGGCTTATTATCTGTATATATATTGAGTTTTATCAATAAAGAATTAGACTTTCTTTATCTCTTTACATTTTTAGAAGGCAGTAGTAGTAGGCACAATATCAAATGCAGACTTGAGAGTACTATTTGCTGTTTGCGAACACTTACATATTATGGGTTAAACTATGGGTTAATACCTAAAAGGACTAGCTCTTACTGGGGGAGCAAACCTTCCCATTAATAGTACGTTCTTTTCTGGGCCACGATGTGACCAATTTGATTTTGTTTAACAAACAATTCATATGTCGACCATGCCAAGAAAACTGTTTTCTGAAAAGATTCAGGCATCTCTGGATTTGAAGTCGGAAGCTTATAGGAGGATACATCTTTTGCATCACACCTCTTTTCCGGTTTCCAGCCGAAAACAGACCTTTCTCTCTCACAGACACCCAAATTAACAACACATCCCAAAAGAAAAAGAAAAAGAAAACATATCAGAAATCAGCATGGCTCTGTGACGTCACAAGGCATTAACACAGCCAACCAATCCATCTAGTATCTGCGAATTCCAGACGATCTTTTATGAAACAGCATCAGAAGAATATTCCACCACACCCTAAGTGCATAAGCAATAATACGAAGAACAATAAATTATGACATTGAATCCTCGACAGCTCTCGCTCTTTCAATTACGAATCTCATGCCAATGCCTGCGAGCGAATCGGCAAAAACTTATATCACCTGGACAAACTGAAATATTCAAAGCTACATCAAATCACTGAGCAATCGAATTAGTGTTACCTCAGACATCCCCGCCCCAGCGAAACAGCAACTTTCTTGATGCTTCCACAATCCCTTCTTAACAGTGACTTTCGCCTGGAGAATCTCTTACATACGCACAATCACATTCCACTATTCCAGCACTCCAAATCGAAACCTGAACTAGCACTAGCAATGCCCTCATTGAACCAACAAGATCACGAACTCAATCATTACCATTGATACCAGTCTTCCTCGCTATCAGTTCACTAGCCTTCACATAACTCACACCATCATGTCCACATTTCACCAAATCGTGCAAACCCAACTCATTAAACCATCCCAAATCGAAACTTCCACTCTTACCAGCCAAACAAGCCCGCGAAATCAACTGCCTAACTACCGCCCTCTCGCTCGCTGCCCTCTTGCCAACCACGGCGACCCTCGCGTCCATGAACGGCTTCGAGCACTTGTCCACCGCGAAGTCAGCGCACTTCTCCTTCGCCGCGATGAGGCAGGACTCCATCTCGCGCACCTCGCACTCCTCCCTCTGCTTCAGGTCGGCCTTCCGGCCGGAGAGCGGGGCCCACCATGGGGGCGCGCATTTCCGTGATGCGGCAACCGCGCAGCCGATCCTGGCTCCCTCCTCGCACTGCTCGAGGATCTTGGACTTGGAGGACGCGAGGGCGGATGACCAAGACTCGAAGTCGCGGAAGGCGAGGACAAAGGGACCTGAGGAGGGGTCGTCTGCCGGAGTCGCGGGTATGGGTCCGCGGAGGAGAGGGAGGGGGTGTGGGAAGAGGGTGGTGGTGGCGGAGGGCGAGTAGTCGTCGAGCTCGTCCGGCGACGACATTGGTTTCGGTTTCGGACTCCAAGCCGAGAGGGGTTCTGGTTTTATAGTAAGAAAGGATTGGGCCAGGCCGGGCCGGGCCATATAAAGCCCGGACGTAAGCGCTATAGGCCAGGCTGCCGGGCCATGTTGTTTCCTATACGCCCAAGGCATGAGGTCAGGCCCGTGGGTCGTGCAAACTGTGCCAGCCGAACGTATCGATAACACTGGCTGTTGGGCAAGAAGTATCGCCAGTCGGTCGTAGAAAAGATAGACGGAAAAGTCGAAGTACTAAAACTTACATTAAAATACAATTGAGTTTTAAAACTTTCAAAAGTCGTAATTAAATCCTAAAACTTATCGCAAAAGCGCATTTGAATCTTAAAATTTTTAAAAAGTGTAATCAAGTCCTAAAATTTATCGTATTAATCCAATCAAGTCCTTTCATTAGTTGTATTTTTTTCAAAATTTTAGAACTTAATTTATGACAAGTTTTAGAACTTCATTGCATTTTTTGAAAGTTTTAAAAAACTAAAATGCACTTTCTTGATAAGCTTTATGGTTTGATTAAACTTTTTGAAAGTTTTAAGACTCATTTGCATTGTCATGACAAATTTTAGAATTTCTAGTGCACTTATCCCATAAATGAAAAAATATTCAGGTCAAACCCATCAAGCTGAAAACTGGTGGAATTATACCACTACTCTTTCCTATTTGCTTAGGTTTTCCACATGAGTAAGTAGTTAACTGTTATCATCTTGGTATGGTCCGGTATTTTCTTTTGGAGTGGTGTCGTCCAGATGACAAGTATTTGTTGTCTCCGCGGGATGATTTGGAGTGTAAGCTCACTGAATAAGGGGAATTTCACGTGGAGAAAGTCATGCTCATATATTAAGTGGAATCTCTCGTACGATATGTCCAATGTATTAGGCCATGTTGTGACTTTACTTGACCTTTGGAATAACTATTAGATCCACCTGCGATTTATCTACATATTGATCGGAAAGACTAATGTTTTAAGTTTAACAAATAAATAGGGTCTAATGTTCAGACGAAACGGATCATACTTGGGCATAACCCACAATACAAATGGGCCGAGTTATCTAGCCCACTATAATGGCAGGCGTCACTGTTCATTTGCCATACTTGCATGAGCTTTTCTACGAGGCCTCCATCCTCTGAATATTCTCCACAACAAAGCTTGTTGTTTGTTATATCCAAAGGCACATCCGTGATTTAATTCAATTTTCACACACACACACACACACACACACATATATATATATATATATCTCAAACATCCTTTCGTTCTATTCGGTGTGTAATTACGTTGATTCTTGCCCCCTTTGTCATCCTTGAAATTGCTAAGAGCTGCTCCTTATTTGAGCTCTTCGGCGTTTATTACCATTCTCGCCTTTGTCGAGTCGGGTCGTTACGACTTACAAGCCTACTAACTTTCCCATGGTTTGTCTTTGAACCACATACCTACTAGAAGGGGTTCTGCTTTGATACTACATGATGACATTCTTGGATTAATTCACTTTAAATATTGTCAGCTTTTGGCTCGCCTCATACTGGACCTTACGGTTTTATCATGTGGAATTCAAAAGCAAAGCTTGCCATTATGTTAAAAAACACAACTGAGTTTATATATATATAATACTCTTCACTTATTTGGTGTGCAATTCGATCAATTCTTATCATTTGCCACCTCAAAGCCTATCAAGGTTACGCTTTATATAAGCCTTTTGACCTCGCTGACCACTCTCCACCTTCATTAGATTGGCTCATTACAATAATGGCCCATCTATAATTTGTGCTATGTTTTTTTATATCTTTTTTGCCTAAGCAGTGATGTCATTCATTTGAATCGCAAAACCAGAGACAAAACACGGGACAACACCACAAGACCTAAACTTATCAAAGGAGATAGCCTCGTTGACCAGATCAGGAATCATATTAGAAGAAATAACATTAACTAAGGGTGTATTTGATTCAGCATTTAGCCAAAATACTTTGAGTGAATGTAAATACCTTTGAACTAAAGGCCTTTTTCAAAATGCAAGTAATGTTTGATAAAGTATTTTTTAAAAACACTTTTGAAAACAAATGCCGTTTGGTAAAAAAATAAACTTTGTAAAGTATTTTTGCTTTTTTATTTAAAAAATAATAGCGGAGATCGGCAATGGGTGACGACGGCAACTGACGGCGGCATGCGACTGGCGGCGGACGGCGTCTGGCCAGAGGCGGGAGGCAATAAGTGAATGTGAGAATTTTTTAAAAAAAATTAGTTGCATTTGAGATGCAACTTCTCAAAGTAACTCCAAAGGTACTTTGGTCTAAAGGTCTTTGGAGATCATTTGAGATGCAATTGCATCTGTCCAAAATAATCTAAAAAATGAACCAAACAACATTCGCATTTGATCAAGGGACTTTAGAGCCCTAATGCTCATCTTAAATACTGAACCAAACAGAGCCTAAACCTAACTTTGAGAAATCACATTTGACTATCCCGGTGAACAATAGAATTGTACAATGTCTTATTTTCTCTCAAATAGCAATCTGTATACAACTTTTTTCTCTCAAATCCGAAGCTAAAAAATATTACGTAAATTTTAAAAATTGTATGTGATTTTTCACAAAGACATTTTAGTATTTTGAAAGATTTCATTTCAACGCGCAGTGTTTGGTCGGACCCTACATTACAAAATCACTATTTCACCACTGGGTCACACTCGACTTGAAAAGTGGATTCCGAGTTTACAGCATACATCGTTGAGCTTCGACCTCGTTGCTGTTGTTCTCTAGCGTACATGGAAAGAAAGGAACAGCTTCATTTTCCGCAAGAAAGCTCCTGACCCATAGTTGCTTGTTAGTTCTGCCATGGGCGGATTGCCTGTGTTTTATTCAGTGGGCCAAAACCAAGCGCGAATCAGCAGTACACGGAGAAGAAAAAATCCTAGCAAGGCAATCCTCAAATTCAACATTGATGCCGCCTCTGTTGCGGGATCGATGGCTAGGGCCATCGGTTGTGTCAGTCGGAGGCGAGGTTGAGTTCCGCCGCGCTGGCGGAGGCTCTGGCGTTGGTGGAAACCCTAAGATATTTGAACAAGACACTTTCGAACGAGAGTCTTCTGGTTGAGTCAGACAACTTAACTCTTGTGAAGGCGCTTCAAGGAACAGATCACTTCATGTGGGAAGCGGACGTACTTATCGCTCAGGCCCAAAACTCTGATTATGGGCTTTTCAAATTTGAAGTTGCCCCATTGCTGCAAAGAGTCTGATAAGATAGGCGGATTGGATTACTAAAGCGCGACGGAACAGATCCCTACCTCAAAATTGGCTCGCTAACCCACCTGAAGCCTTATGGGCCTTACTTGTTTCTCAGTCAAGTCTTTTGTACTCAAATTCTTTGAGTTAGTTTAATGAATTACGTCTTATCCGTTTTAAAAAAAAAAACAGTTGTGCGCATGACAACATTTCTGTTCCAGGATGTATTTCTGGAACGAAAATAATTTTTTTTTATTTCTGTTTCTGAATGAGTTTTTGAACGAAAAAATGCGTTTAATAATGACATAAAATTTCTTATTTTAGAATACAAATTTGTTTGACCGGGGCGGCGGCCGAGGGCCGGCGACCTACGGGGGACAGGGTGTGACTTGTGGGGTTGTTTGTCGATGAAGATTTCTATTTTTATTTCTTAAAAAGGTAACTTTTTTTTTGTTTTTCATTTCTGTTTTAAATCTATTTCTGAAATAATTTTTTGTTTCAAAAATAGTTTATTAAAATTGTGTTACCAAAAGAATTTATTTTCCAAACCTACTCAAGAAATAGTTTTTTGTTTCAGAAATAATTTATGGTTAATTGTTATGCACCATTTTAGGGTTTAGACAGAGCATACACTTTTCCCATGATTGAAATCTACTATCAAATTCCTTAGAACATGCATGACAATATTTATTTTCTAGATGAGTTTTTAAGCAAAAAAATTCATTTGATAACAACATAAAATTTTTAATTTTAGAATAAAAATTGGTTTGACTAGGGTGGTGGTGGGTATCGGCTACCGACGACGATTGCATCCGCGAGCAGCGATCGTAAACTCGCGACAGGGGGCTAGGTGCGATTGGCGAGGTTGGTCGTCGACGAAGATTTCTATTTTTATTTCTCGGAGAATTTTTTTATTTTTTATTTTTATTTCAAATTTATTAATGAAATAACTTTTTATTTTAAAAATAATTTTTTAAATTGCGTTACCAGTTCAAATTTATTTTAAAAATAGGTTTTAAATTGGAGTGTTGTCATGCACTTTACTAGTTATTAGCGTAGATTTGAACGGGAAAACCTGGGTAAGAAAAACAAAACCCCAGACGCACGTGAGAGCGTGCCGGATACCACCCTAGTCTCTCTCACGAAGGCAAAGCGAGCTCTTTTTCGCAACTGGAAGTGCGATTCTGCAGCCGCGCTCTCTCTTCCTCTGTTGCAAATTCCAAAGTTCTAAACTCGAAGGTTGTTTTCGGTCTTCAGTTTCACATTTTTAATCCTTTTTCTTCAGCCCCTCTTTGATTAATTCAGATATTACGGTTTCGATGTTTACTTCTCTTACGGTTATGAACTCTTGATTCGTGAAATTCCGGTAGTTTGAACGAATGTGCGTCTTCCCATGACTTAAAGTCGAAGAGTGGAGTGATTAGGGTTTTGGGTTTTGTGGGTCGTGATGTATGCACTTGCAGATTGTCTAAAGATGAGATTTGTTTTTTTTTTTTGAACGACTTATGTGCTTCTACTGTGAGGCAAATCAAAGTCGAAACTTTGCCGGTGTAATTTTGTGGATTTCTGTAGAGACGAAGACAAGGTTTTATATGGGTTCATTTTAGACTTGAAATCCATTTTGTGTTTAGGGCTTTTGGACGAGACGTTATGATCTCCCATTACAGATTGGTGTGACAATTTGATCTGTGAAACTTCCCTCTATATTCTCGTGGGTTTCATCTGTAGAGAGTTCGCATGCTTGTGATTATGCTTGATACCATTCTCTTACTCATACCTTGGACTGCAAGTGACAGCAAGAAATTGGTTGGCTTGGTTTATTGATGAACATTGACCTCGCGTTGATGTTGATTGACCTCGCGTTGATGTCCTCTTTCATATTTTCCTTCAGCATTTTCAAAGTTGTGGGACATGACTAAGAGAAAGAACCCTCTCGTCTTCTTGGATGTTTCTATTGATGGGGATCCTGTGGAGAGAATTGTTATCGAGGTAACCTTGAATAGAAGTTGGTTCATTTAAGAGATTTTGGTTTTTGTCTCTGTTTTCTGTCAGAAGCCTTGACTGTTGCTGTCTATTGTAAGCACACTTACAATTGTGCTTTTTTCCGAGTCTTGCAGCTCTTTGCTGACACTGTTCCCAGGACGGCAGAAAATTTCCGATCACTCTGTACAGGTTCATTTGATCTTAAAGTTTGTCGTGGTTGAAAAGTATTAATGCTGGTGTGGTGTACTGTGTACATGCAATGCTGCTCATCTTTTTTTTTCCTACAAAAATTGGTTAGAATCTTGTTCTATCAGAATCATTGTTGAGCGTTCTTCTTCCATAAAATGGGCTTATGTTGTATTGGAAAGTATGCTTAAGTCCCCCATTTCTGTGACAATGGATGGATTATTCCTTTAGTCAGAGTACAAAAGTGAACTAGATTTCTCATCACCGGTCATTGATTTTCTATGATATGGTGGCTCTCTGTCCAGGCATGAAATGGATTTGATGTGGCATGAAATGGATTTGATGTGGATACCGTGTTGCATAATCTCTGTTGTCAATGTTTCACTTAGGTGAATAAGAGATCTCTAGATTCTCCCCATTGCCTTTAACAAGGGTATGGCACTTATTGTGATTCTTGGTTAATTGGTCCGGGACAGAAATATCCAAAAGACATGACATGTAATGTTTAGATGGAACAGAGCATGAAAACTAGAAAGCTTTGATTTGACTCAATTTTTCTACCAAGGTTTTTGGAAGTCATTCAACCAATTGGCAAGCTCCATGATGCTTTGCTATTTATTTTCTTGCTTGCTTCCACTCTAATATGATTGTAACTTAATGAACACTGGTATAATTCTGTTGGTGTGGAGTCGGCAGTATGGGTTGAATTGGCTTTCTATTGGTTGTTGATAGTATTTTCTATTCAATGTAGGGGAGAAAGGAGTGGGGAAAGCTACTGGCAAGCCGCTGCACTACAAAGGATCACACTTTCATCGAATAATTAAAGGGTTCATGGCCCAAGTACGTTATTTTGTTTATTTATTGATTTATATTTTTCCGTGGTCGTTCTGGTGATGTATGAATTTTAAGCATAGTCTAAAATTGGCATAATTTTACGGCCATGGTCTACCAAAGATACTTGTAACTAATTGCTTCACCTTCAGACTGCATATAATCGTAGCGTCCACTGGCTATCGCTCCGAAAGGCGAAGAAAGCTTGTCAAGTTAGCATAATGTCTTCATTGTATGTTAGCATCTCTTAAAGATTTATGGGCCTTAGTATGCGTCCTATTGACAGTGCTAGTAGGTTTAATGGGGTCTTGATTGTAATTGAAAGGATGCGAGTCTGTTCAGCTAAGGGGTTGGGTGTTGCTTGTCCATCGGATTGCAAAATTTTTAAAATTGGTCTTAAAAACTGGGAAGTTCAAGGATGAAATAAGACGGTGCAATACACTTATTAGACCAAGAGAACGGGAAAGGAAATAAATTGTTCAATGCACATTAATAGTCATCTTTCTGCCAATGATAGCATCACTTAGAATCTATTTTCCCTGCCTTGGTTTTGTGGGGCGGGGGAGAGGGGGGGGGGGGGAGGTTGGTGGCCTTTGCCTCATCTTTTACATGGCTTCTAATCAACTGTGAATATCGTCTTTTTGGAATAGAAGCAATGATTAGAAGTCTCAGATCTGAAGGGGGAAGTTTTTGGGTTGTGGATGATGGTTTTAGTAGGAACATACCAATCATTACAACATCAACATAAACAACACTTTTATCCCAAACTATTTGGGGTCAGCAGTCGATGAACCCCAAAGAATCATAAAAATAAAAGCAGAATCAATCGAAGGAAAAGAGATAAATGTGTAAAAATAAATAAACAAACCAATCATTAATGCATTGATAATTTTACCCCATCAGTAAAAGCCTCAATGAAGATAATCCCAGAAGTCATGAACTTGCACATGAGAGGTGGAGAAAAGTTGAATCTGGGAAGCTCGCCAAGAGTACTGGCCAATTTTAAGATTCTTTTAGTATTGCCGTAGCTATTTGCAAATTCTTGTAAGGGGTGAGTGATTTTAGAGTCGCTAGATAAGGTGTTACTTAGGATCCTCTGATTTGAAGGTTCAAATTCCTTTGTGCACTCTGTTTATGTGATGTGTATAAGTGGAAGCTTATTAATCCTCTTCACTTTCATCACAGGGTGGTGATTTTTCAAATGGAAATGGTACTCTTCCCTTCTTGTAAAACTTCCTATGATTGGATTATCTATATTTGACTGCATACTCATGGTCGGGCTAGAAGAAGGGATGACGCTTTTTAGATTGCAGGCACTGGTGGAGAAAGTATATATGGAGGGAAGTTTGCTGGTAATATTTCTCCATCGACTTGAATGCTTTTTTTTTTTTTAAAACTATCATTTTAGTGATTTAAGTTATTCATACATCAGATGAGAATTTCAAACTAGCACATGATGGACCTGGTCTTCTCTCTATGGCAAATGGTGGGCCAAATACCAATGGGTCCCAGTTCTTCATACTATTCAAGCGCCAACCTCACCTTGATGGGTATTCTTTTTCTGGAAATATATTTTAGCGTGTTTTCCAAGTAGTTAGAAGTATTCATGGCAATTTTATTGTTCTTCATTAGTGAATTATGAATGTGATGTTTACAACTCACACAACATGTTTTTTTCTGGCAGGAAACATGTTGTCTTTGGGAAGGTTACAAGGGGAATGGAAGTTGTGAAGAAAATTGAACAGGTAGGAAGTGCTGATGGAAAACCCCTCCAACTGGTGAAAATTGTGGACTGTGGGGAGACTTCTGAAAGAAGAATTGAAGATGCTGCTGTGGAGGAAAAAAGTAAATCTGCAACACTCAAAGGTACTTTTGCTTTTGTGCTTCGCTCAATTTGCTACCTTTTGTGGGTTAGCATGATTCTCCTATTTCCAATTTGTAATAGAATTATCTTGATCAGCGAAAAAGAAACGATCTGCTAGAGATTTGTCTTCTGAATCCCATGGAAGAAGACGACAGAGAAAATCCCACAAGGATAGAACAAGGAAACGGAGGAGATACTCTTCATCAGATTCATACAGCTCCGAGAGCTCTGAGAGCTCCGAGAGCGATTCTGAATCTTATTCCTCAGACACTGAGTCAGAATCTGAATCACGTTCCAAGTCATCGGTATCTGATTCAAGCTCGAGCGACAGAAGGCGCAGGAAGAGGTCAATAAAAAGAGAGAAACTTCGTCGGCAAAGAGGAAAGGATAGTCGTGGGGAACGAAAGAGTGCCAGATACGACAAACGATCAAGGCGCAAGGCCGAACGGTTGAATTTATTTGTATTTTTTGTTTGCGGCATTTAAGTTTTGCACTCAGCCTGACTGCTTTTTGTCTGCCATGTATTGAGAATGGCCATTTTGTTACATTTCCTTTTCAGGAGTTCGGATGATTCAAGTGATTCAGAAAGTGAGCGTTCGAGCCGTAGTAGGAGCAGAGATGACAAGAAGAAATCTTCTCAAAGTATTAGCAAGTTTAAAGATGCTGAAGCAAAATCTCCTGAAAATTTAGGTATGTCAATTCTTGGAGTTGTCTCCTCTCTTTTCTATAAATGTTTTTGATATAGTTAGGAGTTTGTCAAATTGGATCTCTACTGCTTTTGACTTGGAAAACTCTGCTGTAGAACCACCAAGCAATCGTGAAATCAAGAAAGATGAGGACAGCTCGTCACATGAAGAAGGTGAATTTTCGCCGAAGAATGAAGTTCATCGTAATGGGCATGGTACTGATGCAAAAGTTGGTAAATTTGATGATCAACGTCCCCGTTCAGATGGTTCAAAGAAGTCCAGGTTTCAGTTCTTGCCATTTTTATGTGCTTTTGTCTTGGTAGAAGGTCTGGGCGTATTTTTATCATTCAGAATGCTGCCCAACACTTTCTGACTGATGGCAAACTTTTGTGTATTTTCCTGAAATTCAGCGGAAGCCTGAGAGACAGCCCCAAAAGGGTGGTCAACAGTGTCCCTGAGGAAAGTCCATTGAGCAGTCCGGCGCGTAAAGCCTCTGAACCTTCCTCTATTTTTGCGCGCAATCGATCAAGAAGCCCTCCTCCAGATGGTAATTCAAAACGCATTAGAAAGGGCCGTGGCTTCACAGAACGTTTCTCCTATGCTCGTCGATATCGTACCCCATCTCCTGAAGGTCCAACTTATCGGCCCTACCAATACGGTAGAAGAAACTTTTATGACAGGAGGAATGATAGGTGAGCTAGACTTTTTCAGAAAGTGGTATGGCCGACTTTATGTTCACCACTGCTTAGTGCTTGATGGACTTGTGTAGGTATTCAAATTACAGAAGTTATTCTGAGCGCTCGCCGCATGGAAGATATAGAAGCCCCCCAAGAGGCAGGAGTCCTCCAAGGTTCTCTCTCTTCTTTGAAACACACTTTTGCTCATGCTAGTAGTGAAAGGCCTGTAGACGACCCTTTCTTTAACTAGATATTAACAATCTTAAGTACAAGCTTATTTTGAGGCTCGCTTTCTTCACTCTAAATGGTTGCGAGACGCCCTAACTTATTAAGTTGACGAAAACAACTCAAGAGAACTAAGTGGTCAAAATCATAGGAGGGAAAGGTTGAAAGAGATAGTTTATTGAAAATTCAATGTTACATATTTTCATGGAAATATAAGACTGCCAATATTAATCAAAACAATGTGATTTTATACTCCCACCTTATGTGTGATTTTCCTTTCCCTTTTTATACCGAATTTCATGTTGGCTCTTCTACTTGCTTTTGTGCTTAAGCTAATTTTTGTACAAGATTTTTCTTGATGATCTTGAACCTTCAAATTCTTCAGTCAAAGATATAAAATGTGTGCCTCCAACATATGCAAACTTGAGGAATTTCAAGGGCACAACGGTACAAAGAGTCAAACTGATTGATAGAAAATCATTTGTACATTGATTCCAAAATTTATCTTTCTTGTTCCACACAATAAGCAATGGCTCATGATTACCTATCTTGGACAAAACTCTCTTTTTTGGGAAGAACCTTGGCCAAAAAAAATAAATAAAAATAAGATAGAAAACTCTATCTCACACTTCCTTCAAACATTAACTGGAGATTGCAAAAACTAATGACATAAGGCCAATCATATTGCCATTTTAAAATTGATTATGACGTACAATCATGAGAGAATTTTAAGGGAAGGATTCTGAATAAATGTCTCCATAAACATTATGGTGTGAACGTTATAAGTATTCTTTTAAATTAGAATCATGTGCATTAAATTTATTAAGGTACTCAAATTTTGTAAAAACCCAGCAGGCATGTAAACTTTTCTGATTAGAACACAGTAGAAGAGAGAAGGGAGTACACTTAAAGAAAGGTAGGTTAAAATAATGCAAAGCAACAAGCAATGAAACCAAAAACAGATAAAGCAGCTAAACTATAAGACAAGTAAGCCTCTGATCCACAAGATATGTTTTTCTCTTTAGTCAATCTTACTATTAATGAGATCCCAGTGAGTTATTTTGGACCATCAAGATTTCAGGTTATGGCTAAAGCTATTTGAGGGGTGGAAATGACGTGAGCCTATTTTAATAGTGTCAGTTTCTACTTTTATCGTTTTTCTTTGGTCAATCAAAAAACTTTTAATTCATGCTATGCACTCTTCGTCAATGGCCACGGAAAATCTCTCGGAAACTTACCCTGCATGTATACATTAAATTTCCACCTTCGTTTTATCTTAGATTAATTAGAGTAATAAAACAATACATAGTTGCAACTTATTAATTGCCTGATTGTTTTATTCACTAAAGTGGTGATTTTTGGAGTCATCGTATCTTCTAATGTTGCAAAACCCATAACTTATTTCTTCCACAAGTATTATTGCCTTAGTACCATATTTACATACTTCTTAAATGCATCACATGCGGTACACAAACGCTAATATACTGGATATTATAAGGGGGTCTCTGATTTTGTAATAAATCGCTTTCTTCTTTGCTTCCTAAAGTACTTCGTGGTTAGTATAATAAAGTTTGATTGCACATGGAAAATTACGTGAACTTGGTAAATACATACATTTGTATAGCAATATTCTCATACTTCTCCACTATTTTCATTACTATCGCTCCCATTTACCGTCTTAAGACGCTTCTCCACTCTCAATTTTGTTACCTTTTACTATTTTACATGAGTTTTTATAGTCTCATTTTTCAGAAATCAGATCGTTTTTAACAATTTATGGCTATAAATAAGTGCAATTTGCACGTTGACTTGCCTTTTAAGTAAAAATTAAGCGAAGCGGTGTTCTTCTCTCTCTCTCTCTCTCTTTTTTTCCTGGAAATCGTTGAGACATTTGTACTTACTGCACATGCTATGTTTATCCGGCTCCTCGTAGATACCAACGCAAAAGAAGTCGAAGCAGGAGTGGTTCACGCAGCCCGGGTGGTAATAAAGGCCGTTATCAGGGCCGTGACCAGAGCCGGAGCAGGAGTGGGAGTCGGAGCCCAAGACACGGTTCCAGTCCGACGGATAGGCGATTGCCATTGAGCGAGAGGTTGAAATCGCGACTCGGGACCAGAGTCGATGAGCATTCTCCACGCAGGAGGTCTTCCTTGAGAAGCCGCCGTTCCTCGGGATCTAGATCCCCTGATGCGGTGCCGGACAAGCACGAGGGCAAAGCTGCCCCTGTATCTCCTGCAAGGTCTCGATCCAGCTCCCCTTCTGGGAGGGGGTTGGTCTCCTATGGTGACGCCAGTCCTGATTCTGGGATCAACTGAAGGGTTTTAACCCACTTCACATCATCACTATCGGCAGAGAGGTTTGATCATTTGTGGAGTACCTGCACCCAATGAGTTCGAGTCGGTGGACTCCCATGGCATGGGGTCTGCAGCTGTTGGAATGAACCGAGAGTGGCTGGGGAAGCCTCACTCGTTCAATATTATGTACTTGGTAAAAGAAATTTAACAACATAGCTGCTGGATTTTTATTTTAGGAGGCCATCTTAAACGATCTGAGAACTTCCTGAGAGCATGGCCATCTCATTTGCATCTTATAAAACTTTTAGTAGACTTGGATTGCTGGTGGTGATTTTGGTATTTCGCAAATTGCCATGACTGAATGGATTTCATCTTTGTTAAAGGGTAATTTTGGATGGCGGTTTGGGATTCGAATCCCCTGCCCTGATTCAATCACGGCAGGGGTGCCTTGCTCGATCTGGGCTGTGGACGGCCCAGATCTCTTTCAATTTTTTGGGGGATTATTTTTTTGGGAAATGATCTGGGCACCCAATCAGGGCAGGGGATCTATTTCCGGCGGTTTGAGCCTATTAAATCTTGGTGATATTTGCGATTTGTTCTTAATCTAGACAGTTAGTTGAACGAAACCCTGAAACAGACACTCGGTCGAATGATTGGATCCGAGGCTTGCTCGGTGTCTGTTCTTGGGCAAACGTGGGTGTGCTGCTTAAACGTTCCTGTCGAGATGCACGAGTGACACGGCGGAATGCTAGCTTTCCAAGTACCAGAAAAATTTGTCGAACTTGCACGGGAATCTCATAACAACGGCAGTAACTGTAGCCGATGCAGGATGTGGATCCTCTCAATCTTGGATCGACTTGGCCCAGGAATCACCCTCCAAAGCTGAGACGATATTGGTTGGGGTGGGACTAGTGCGCCCCATCTAATCAGGAAATCACGTCTTTTCTCTCATTCTTCTCTCTTCTCTCTCTTTATCTATGTCCTCTTGTGATTGGGTGAGGCGCACCGATCCCGCCACACTCAATATTTTTTCTCCAAATCTTGCAATAGGTTGACAAAGCACAAGTCGTCCCTTTGCCCTTCTTTGTTGTTAATCTCCCCTAGGCCGCCTATGCGTCGCACCGCATTGCTTAGGACATTATATGAACAATGCCAACAACCATTACCAAATCTTTCGTCCGCCGTTTGTTCTTGTCTTCTTTCGGTTGTTTCTCTTTCGTAAAGAACCCACGCAGGACAATGCTCTTGAATCTTACTTCACAAACACATGCCCAATTTGGGGAAAGGCCAAGTCGTTTTGTCCGTCATTCAGGATTCCAGCAACAGAAGACAAAAGAACAATGGTCGGAAACCCAAAAAATTGGGGAAAATTACTAAAAAAATGTCCTAAACTTAATGTAAATTTCAATTATGGCAATTTAATTATAATTTTTTTTTCCATTTGAGTACTGTACCTTTTGCATTTGCGTCAATTTAGTCCATCCGACGATTTTAACCGAAAATCGCTAGGTGGTTGTTTTTAATAACATAATTATATTTTTGAAAATATTTTTTTTATTTCTTTTTTTATTCTCTTTCATTGTTTTTTTCCCTCTCTTCTTCCTTCAGCTGGTCGCTAAGGTCTAGCGATCACCTAGAAGCAAGGGTCAGCTAGGCCGACCTTGCCGGCCTTTGGCAAAACTCACCCCTACCAGCGACTAACAAGGTCGAGCCTTCGCTAGCAATGGCAAGGCCGTGCCTCGCTAGGAGCGAGCAAGGCTAGCCCTCCCTGTGGCTGGCAAGGGCGAGCTTTGCTAAAGATCCGCAATGTGGATTGGAGGCACTCACTTGAAAGAGCAAAAAAAAAAATATTTCTTAACATATTATAAAAAAATCACAATAGCACCATGTCAGCGATTTTTGATCAAAATTTGTTTGATTGATTGAATAGTCTTAAATACAAAAGTCTTAAGATTCAATTGGTAAAAAAAAAAAAATTTATGATAGAAGTGTCACAATTGCAAATTGCAATATGTTTGGGACTTCTTTCGTAATTCTTCCCCCAAAAAATGCTACAGATCGATTGTGATACCAAGGTCGATTTGTTCGATCTCTTCAGAAAATCTAAACAGATTAGATTCCTCGTTCCATAGGGATTATCATGCCTTGGTCCTCAAAAGCACCAAAGCTCCCCAAATGCATTTGTTTTTTTGGCGGTAATTCCTGTGTCGCAACATGTTTCTGTGGTGTTCTCCGCCCCATCACTAGGCAATGACGATGGCAGCAACTCCTTGGCGACACCAGTTTTGACGATTTTGCACTGACGGCAACACAATTTGATTCACTGTTCACACATAATCCAAAGGGCTTTGACGAGATTTCACAGCTTGCAAACTCCCGAAAGAGAATAATTAGTGAATTCTTTGATTGTCCAGGCGTGCAACAGCTGATCCTGGAAACGACTCACCACGCCGATCTCCTCAGTCCCCAACTCGTATATATAAAGACTAGATCCTCCTTCCATGGAATCATCACTCCCCGATCAACGACCTCCCTTGGTTTGGAAGGCCGAAATCAAGAGACACAGGAGCGAGTATGAATCTCCCAGAGAACCTCATACCCGACGACGCGAGCCCGGCATGGATGAACAAGGCCGACAACGCGTGGCAGCTGACGGCGGCAACGCTGGTGGGCATGCAGAGCGTGCCGGGCCTCGTGATCCTGTACGGGAGCATCGTGAAGAAGAAGTGGGCCGTGAACTCCGCCTTCATGGCGCTGTACGCCTTCGCGTGCGTGCTCGTGTGTTGGGTCGGGTGGGGCTACCGCATGTCCTTCGGGGACAAGGGCGTCCACTTCCTGGGCATGCCCAACGTCGCACTCGACCAGAAGTTCCTCCTCGCCCAGACCTTCAACAGCAACAAGTTCCCCAACGCGACCATGGTGTACTTCCAGTTCGTGTTCGCCGCCATCACGCTGATCCTGATCGGCGGGGCGCTGCTCGGCCGGATGAACTTCCACGCCTGGATGTTGTTCGTGCCGCTTTGGCTGACGTTCTCGTACACTATCTCGGCGTACAGCATATGGTCCACGAATGGTTGGCTGAGCAAGAAGGGAATCATTGATTACTCGGGCGGCTATGTGATCCATCTCTCTTCGGGTGTGGCCGGCTTCACTGCCGCTTACTGGGTAATAATACTCTCTACGTATCAATTGGCTGCTAGAAGTAGGACTAGCACACGCATGTCTCAAATTTGCTGAATATTTTCTCCAGGTTGGGCCAAGGGCGACCAAGGATAGGGAGAGGTTCCCTCCCAACAACATCCTCCTCATGCTCGCCGGCGCCGGATTGCTGTGGATGGGATGGACCGGGTTCAACGGTGGGGACCCGTACAGTGTCAGCACCGACGCGTCCCTGGCCGTCCTAAACACCCACGTGTGCACGGCCACGAGCCTGCTGACGTGGCTCTTGCTCGACATCCTCTTCTTCGGGAAACCATCTGTGATCGGCGCTACCCAGGGCATGATCACCGGCCTAGTTTGCATCACTCCCGCCGCAGGTACAAACATAACTATGTCAGCTATAATTAGAAACACAAACCTAGAAAAGGGTACGGACATTTTTTTTTAAATATAGTTAATCGGTCCGTCGATAACTATAGTAACTACAATGACTGAAGTAACGATTGCGTCATTTCGAAATTTGGATACATTAATTGGAACACGTATTTCTCCCATGCACACGTAGGAGTTGTGCAAGGTTGGGCGGCGATCCTGATGGGGATCATGTCCGGGAGCATCCCGTGGTACACTATGATGGTGCTCCACAAGAAGATGTGGCTCCTCAAGCAGGTCGACGACACGATGGCCGTGTTCCACACCCATGCCGTGGCCGGCAGCCTCGGCGGCATCCTCACAGGCTTCTTCGCTGAGCCCAAGCTCAACCGCCTCTTCTACCTCACCCCCGACTGGGAGCACTACGTCGGCCTCGCCTACGGGCTCCGGATGGGCCATCCGGGCAAAGGGTTCAAGCAGATGGGGATCCAAATCATGGGCATCCTTTACGTGATCGTCATCAATGTGATCACGACGAGCTTGATATGCTTGCTAGTGAGGGCGATCGTGCCGCTGAGGCTGTCCGAGGACGAGCTGCAAACCGGGGACGACGCGATCCACGGCGAGGAGGCCTACGCCTTGTGGGGCGATGGAGAGAAGTTCGAGTCCTCCAGGTACAACTCGGTCCACGGCATCGACGAGTTCCCGTCGGTGGTGCCTAAAGCCGGAGGCGAACTGCAGATGGCTTAGCCGTAGAAGATCGATCAAAAGTCGTGGGAATGAGAACGAATTTGGCTATATCCAGTCTTTTGTTTAGCTGTTTTCCTATTCTAAGGGAGTTAGAAATAGAAGGAAGAGTTCACTTCGATGAAATCTTAAGACCCTAAAAAGCGTAATAAGAATCGAGTACCAAATTGACGGTTTTCTCCTTTCCTTTCACAAGTTTCCTGCGTTTAATTTTCGATTTGATTTTCCGAATTCACCGACCATCTCTGTCTCTCTCAAACCCAAAGATGAGTATTTGAAACCTAAGCACCCCATCATGGTTTCTGCGTTCTTTTATAGTATGGGAATTTTTTCTTAAATTATGTGTTTTTTTTTTGTACTTGCTAAACTTCAATTTTATTCGTTGCCTAAGATTCATTTATTTGTGCAAACGATATATAATTCTTCTAATAATTTCCTAAAATCAAATGTCATACCACATTTATAACTTTCCAAAAGAATCGTCTGACATTATTTATTTATGAGAACAGCTTTTATACCGTGAATCTTTGTATTATTTAGCTCTTTAAATAATAATAATAATAATAACAATACTCGTCGTTGTCGCGGTCATCAACTCTGATTGTGCATTTGATCATACGGCCAGCATTGATTGCGTTTTTACTCATATATATATATATATATATATTTATAAATGCAATCATGTAACATCATCCTTTATGTTTCATTATAAAGTTTTATAATGATGAGCTGTTTTTATTTATTTGGTACCGCTAATTTGACAGAAGGGGTGATCAGTTCTCAGTTCCATCCGGTTCTCCTAAAAATCGAGAATCGGACCGGTGGTCCCGGATCTCAATTTTTTGGAACAGGGAAATGAACCATCGGTTTGGTCCGGTTCCTAATAAGTTCCATTAAAAAAAATGCGGAATGTTACACTTAAAAGTATTATGGGTCCACGATTATCTTGCTGGTGGCGCGACCACTAATAAGAGACTTTGCCCAACCATCTTCGGCTTTGCTCAGCAGATGCGTCGGAAATTTGAGGAAAAGATCAAAATTTGAGGAAATCTAATATATTCTCAGGCTGACAAGAGAAAGCATCTCTAAAGAGCTTATGTGTACGTATCCAAATCCAAAGATTGAAGTGTATTCTAACTGGCCTTGATGCTAAGACATGTGTCAAAGAAAGCAACCCCCCTAGGCCCAACAAAGTTTATTACCAACATATCCTCTTTGTCCTCCAACCCTTTAAAAGTTAATAGCCTTAAAATATCTAGGATGTGGTTTGTTTGTCTCTGATGAGGATCAAATCAATCGACTCTCAGTTCTACAAGAAAAGAAACAAAAAATAACCAATACACCCAATTTTCAATCCTTAACTAAATGCCGAGAAACAGCCCATCCTCAATGGCCTTCAAAATGATTTACCTCAAATTAGGATAACTATTGAGAAGATTATCACCTTGCCATGGTTGCTCAGGTTCGGCTCATAAAGAGAGGGTTAATTTTTTTTTTTATAAAAATTTCAATCGGTTCGGTCCGATCCTACGACCCTAGAACCGGGAATCGGACTACTAGTCCCGATTTGGTCCGGCAGTCCGATTTGCTCACCTCAATTTGATAGTACTGTCAGTTATATCTGACCACATGATCTTCTAATCAATAAGTGATTTATGCAAAATACATGATGATGGTGTGACGATCTATGGTTGAGATTGTACCGTCCGTGACAGTACTATCAAGAAAGCATTTTCCTTATTTATTTAATGGTTAGAATGTTATTTTTTTTTTCAAATGGTATATACACACACACATAAAAAATTGTCTGAAATAATCATCACCATAATCACCGCATTATGCTAAGCTCCCCTTGTGCATTGGTTAAAGATTTGTTACCAAAATATGTATAATAATGAGAGATGAAAAATTAGGTGTCAAAATACGCATAAAAAAACAGAGATGCGATATTAGAGATTCGCAAGAATCGAACGTTTGCTAAACTGACCATCAAAAGCAAAGTTCCAGGTAAGCGCGCCGTGTGATGCGACCTCGCGAGACCAGACCAGAGCGTTTACCCAATTATATGTTATACAGTGATGTCAAACAACCGCATCAATACAGTAAAAGTGTGACAACTGAAAAAATTAACTTAGATTAGAAAAATCAGTGAAGTTTTAAGGGACTTAATTTGCACCAAAAAGAATTGAGGACCCCATAAATAAAAGACTGCTAAAGAGAAGGACTAAATTTGGACTTGTCTCTATAAAAGGAAAAAAATCCAAACTGAAATGAGTTTTTTTCTAATTCAATCGTATACCTTTCACAATTGTGCCAATTCAGTTCATTTGGCTGGCTGAAGCTAAATCGATAAAATTTTAATATTTTTTAAATTTTTAGTTATTTTTTCTATTTTTTTTTGTAGGGTTGGGCCGGTAGGATGCTACCGGTGACCTCTACTGTCCCCTAGGAGAGATCCTCACCCAGCGGCTAACGAGGGCCGTGAACCCTAGCCGTAGGCAAGGCTGCTAGCTTAAACCCAGAAAAAGTTACAATTTTTTTGAAAAATATTATTTATAATTCGTCACGTTAGCACTCGGCCGGACAAATGGACTGAATTGGCATAATTACGAGACTTTATAATAATTTTCTTGAAGAAGTTAATATTTGGATGACTGAGCAACTTTGTTTAGATTCGTGAGCAAGTTGTCGTCTGGTGGGAGGTGATAGTAACTTGAATCAAAAGCCTTTACGAAAAAAGATCATAACTTGTCCAAAGATTTGAGGAGATTAATTCACATCTAAAAAAAAAAAAAACAGAGGCAATCAAACCGGTCTTGAGATTCGTATCAAGAGTTCTTACGATAAAAAAAGGGAAAAATCGAGCAATGCTTAAAAATTTTATGTGCCATACAGGATTGGCGTTTCAAACAAATGGATTATTATTATTATTATTATTATTATTGAATGAGGCCGAGGATCCAAAATTTTACTGAACTGACGAGAAATGTATTGTCTACACTTTTCTCAGAAGGGCAAGTCCTGTCCTTGGAACCCGGGCCGTCCGTGTTATGAATGGACGGCCAGGTTCATTACTAAAAAAAACAAAAATTTCAAAAATTTGCTCATTAAAAATAGGAAATTTGGGATGTCCATCCAAAAATGGACGGTCCGAATTTCAAGGGCAGACGCCTGCCCTTCTGAGGAAAAGTCAAGCGATCCTGAATTGACGTCCGTTCATTGCTCGTCAAATCTTCTTCCATTTTTCGCAAATGTCTCCACGTAATTCATCGATGATGCGAGTTGCTCCCAATTTTGCCCCTCATCATCTTCTTTGATCTCATCGCGTCCATTTCTTCCCCCCGATGCGTGCGTGGCAAGCAATCTCCCATCGGTGAAATCTCTGGTTCTTAGTCACTGATCATCCATCGGGATCGTTTCCTCGTGATTCCACGAGTCGGGAAAAAAAAGTATGTTGATCACAAGCCTCGACCTTTTGAAACCGATGCAGAGTTCTTTTCCTGCCAAAAATCTGAGGCAAAGATCGCCATTTTAGCTTCGTTTGGATAGAAATGAGTTGGAAGGTTATAATTTACAAGGTCAGGTTTCCGCATTTTGGATTTCATCGCGCAAACGGGCGAGAGAGTTGGCTTTACATTACAGCCAGCAAATTTCTGCATGCACGTTAATAATTGTGCACTTCAATGATGTTTTGAAGTTTAAACAAGTGTTTTGTTCTGGTTTTTGGTAAGGTGATTTGTTATTCCTGTCCGAGGCCATTCTGAATCGACGATAGTTTTGACGCACTTTGTATCCCATAATATTGTTTGTCGACGCATCGGATGAATAGCAAGAACGGATAGGCCCGTTTTTAATCTAAATGGATGAGTGATGGATAACTGAAACACTTTGCAGCCTTTGGCACATGGAGAGGCAAATATACAGTTGACCGTTGGCTTCTTTGCACCCGGTTGCGCGTGCTCCGCAAGTAAGTTGGCTTGTTAAATGGACTTGCTCGCCCATAGCACTATCTGGCTTTGGCGGTTGATAAATTAAAGACGGCGTAAACAGACATGGTAGTTGAGGAAGAGACATTGCAACAATCCCCATGCTTGATGATTGTCATTTGCCTGCGGATTCCCAAGAGGGTGTCAGCACATGCTAGATAAGATCTGATAGAAAGTGGAGCTCGACGATTTGCGATGATCTTTAGCTAGTGTTTGCCTGTGCGGCACAAGACTTGTCCCGATAACGTGACCTAGAATGCGAACCATTTTTCTAATTGTATTTGGTAGTGTTGAAATGTTATTATTGAGCTTATTTGTTATTAAGGTTATTTTAGTTTTTTTCGTTATTAATGAGATATATATTGATGTAATCCATCATTATCATAATAAGAATTCTTTACTGTTTTCATGGTATCAAAGCCATGTTCTTAACCTTTGACCCTAATCGTCGAAGTGACCACTCTCCACCGTCAACCGCTTGCTGGAACAATTTGTTGCCGCCGCGGCTTGCCTCTGCCAGCCCATCCCCCTCTTTATTGCGTGAATCACGTATTTCCCCCATCGCGTGACTCGCGCGAGTAAGGCTCTAGACTCTCGCGAGGAAGACGCGAGTCGCAGAATGCGAGTCCAGGGCCTTGTTCGGTGACTGCCCTCCAATTTACATGCGTGTAGAGCAGCTTCAATTGTCATACGATGTTTGCACCGGCAGTGTGATACCGCTGAGTTGGAGGATGAATCCCGCCGTACAGAGAAAAAGTCACGCGTTGTTGTTGGAATGGAATTGCGTCTGCTCAAACTAATTGGGAGTCATCGCTATCTTCTGGTTGGCCTGATGAGAAATCATATGCAGGTCTGATTTGCATGTTTCGAAGCTTCCATTGATTGAGCGCTTGAATGTATGGCTAAGAGTAATGGTTTCTGGGCTGCAATTCGGTTCGAAAGTTGCTCATGTGTTTAAACGTTGCAGATCTACGGATAATGGGGACTGTGCACAATTTAGCTGCTCCGTTATGTGTTCTAATCACTGTTTGGTGGGTTATTTTGCTGCTAAATCTGCTTTGGGAACGATAATAGTTGAGCATTTGCTCCTTCAGAAGTCCATTGAGGACTCATTGGCTATGTGCAGCCGGTAGCTTCTGTTGCTAGGGATGTTGATCTATTTGTGATATTGTTATACGTGGAATTTTAAGGATGTCATGGAATGTCAACTTTCTTCCATTGATACCCATTTTGATAACTGCCCACCTCCTGATGCGATTTAGTGTGCTGCGATTGGGGGATCCCACGCCCAAATAATTTGTTTGATGTGTCGGGTAGTTGGGTCGTGGAATGCAAAGACTCCACTAAATGTGAAATACAGTCTTCAGAAGAGGAAATTTGATTGTTTTTTTTGAAGGAAGGTGTTGAGAACTTTTCAATGAAAGACATTGAAGTTGGTGATTTCAAGAACTACTCTAATTAGAAAATTGTTTCTCAGTCGTCTGATAGCCGTGGAGGTTGCAGGCATTGTCAACATGATCGTGATAGATCTGGTTTTTCTCCTTGTCATAACCGTGATGGAGGTAGGGATACTAAAAGTTCTGGTTATTGCCACTACTGTCAGTGAATTGACCATACTGAGGCTTATTGCTATACTATACATATCGAGCTTCGTCCATATGTAGCGTATGCTGATGTCGATTCTTCAGTAGAGAAGGTTCCTGACTGGTCACATAAATTGCCTAGCACAATTATATTGTCTCGCGTCGAGTATGAGTCCTTAGTACGTCCCAACTAAGTTGTGGAATCCTTTGCTCCTACTAGTACTTTGTCATATACTTCTTTAGTTAATTCATCTTGTTTACTTGCTGCTACACCCATTTCCTAGGTCGTAGACTCTAGTGCTTCCAATCATATGATCGGTATTTCTAATTTATTGTCTAGTATTACCTCTATGTCTTCATGTTCTATTACACTTGCTGACGGTTCGAAGTCCCGTATCACAAGTCAAGGAGATGTAACCTTGAGTCCCTCTCTTCCTCTCTCATCTGTTTATCATTTACCAGCTTTCTTATGTAACTTGCTTCTGTTAGTCCCTTTACCAAAAATTTCAACTGTTATGTGACATTTACCTCTACAAGTTGTGTCTTTCAGGATTTGAGAACGGGACAGGTGATTGGTGAGGGGCATGAGTCCAATGGGCTGTATTACTTGAACAAAGACCTTATTGCTGTGTTGTTGAGAAAAGAATTGCCTCTGATTTCTTTCAAATGCATTGTCATATGGGTCATCCATCGATTGATGTACTTTGTCATTTCTCTCCCATTACAGAATCTATGACTCCTATCTAGTGCGATGCATGTCAATTTGACAAATATCATAAGGCATCTTTTCCTTCTCGTGTCTAAAGTCGTGTGTCAAGTCCTTTTGAATTAGTCCATTTTGATGTTTGGGGATCATACCGTTGTCGTGATCCTCTCCTTTGCGGGTTTTAGCTATTTCCGGCGAAGGGGTTTAATGGGCCGTCCCGTTTGGTCGGACACGAGTCTCTCCCAAGGCCTGTTACCCAAGTCGCAACGGAGGAATACGTAATCAACCTTTGGTGCGTTCTGGTGACATGTGATATGTGTATACGCTAATAAGTCACCATCAATCGTTTCGTAGAGGGTGCGATCGAAAACTATATCGAATAGTTGGGACTTCCTATTCGATTTTGCGGAAACAAGAGAAATGAGATCGAGGACTTTGTTACCTCAACTGTCAGGGTTGACGAACTTTCGGCACCTAAGTTGTATGATTTATCTACCCTAGGATTTCATGCAGATGAGTGAGGTGCGAACCCTAAATCTAAGAGTTCATGTAGATGTGAATGACTACCCTAGCAAACACAGTCAATAAAATGAGCGCGCAAATCAAAGATCCAAAACATGCGGATAAATCATATGAATATAGCGTGGCATCCCTAGTAAGACCCTATTATCATGGAGAAATGTCAATCAAGGCTCATGAATGTTCTTGATATGATTTGCCTATGAGGAGAGTTTTAGGATAATTTTCCCTAAAAGGAAAAATTTATCGTTTCAGATGGAATATGGAGTCCAAAGTTGGTATAAATAGGATTGGTCACCAAACCAATCTATTTTCTATATCTTTGAAAATTTTCAGAATTTTTCTGAAATTTTAGAAGCAATTTACTCTTTGAGGGGTAAAATTATCATTTCAGAAAGTGATGAAAAATGAAAATCTCAAACAGAATGATTGGTTGACCACCGAATCCAAATACTAATTTTAAGTGATTTTCACGGTTCGATCGGAATGAAAAATACAATTTACCCTTTGAGGAGTAAAATCGTCATTTAAAAAAAGGACGAGATTCAAAAATTCAAGTATAAAAATTGATCACCTGACTGACCCTAATTCTCATCTTGGCATTCTCGAACTATCTCATATACCAAGTAGAGGCGATTTACCCCTAAAGGGTAATATCGTCAATTCCTAAAAGAACGGATGAAAAATCTCAAAAATAGGATTGACCATTTGTATGTGGTCATTTCTCAATTTTTGAGAATTTCTAGAATGTCTAGAAATTTTCACAATTTTCCTATATTTTTTGGAAATTTTTCTAGGATTTTCTAACATTTTTAAGGATTTTCTAGATTTTTTCTGATTTTTTAAATTATTTTTAATAAAATTTTTAAATTTTTTTAATTAAAAAATGATTCGGAACGGGCCAACCCGATCCACTCGGATCAGAACTCGGCCCAGACCTGGACTAGTGAGACCAACGATCCAAAACGATGCCATTCTGCATTTGTATTATTATTATTCGGATTTAATCCAACGGTTCCTAATGAACCACGTGCCACTCTACGGCCACTGGATCAGTTGACTAAAACCTACGGCCAGATCAAAAGCCGATTGAACATTAACCGTTAGATCTAATTACCTATATCTACGGCCGCGATCGAACGATTCGACTAATCCTCGACCGTTTGATCAATCGATTTATTTTTTATTTCAAAAAGTTTATTTTTATTATTAACCGAAGATTTTAAAACTGATCCGATGATTACCAGGCCTACACGTGGCCTAACCTAGACCATTGGATCGACTAACAGACTCAAACCAAATTCTAACGGCTCAGTTGACGTAGCTGCCACATGGCATGCCACGTCAGCACCTTTGACCGATTGACTGCCACATCATCGTCTTCTTACTTGAGCATTCTTCATCTGCAACGGACGGTCGAGAGACTCCAACGACAATCTGACGATGAAATCTCGACGGAATCGAGCAGGACCGACGCCAATTGACTCGTCTCAACATTTCGCACAACATATTTCAGAATCATACACTATCATTCTCAAAAAAATAAGCTAATCGAGCTTTACACAGTTCAATCATGGCTACTCTAATCAAACAATAGAGAGTATATCGAGTCAATTCCTTCACACAATCGCATTTATATGAGTCCAGAACACTTACCTACAGGTTCGATTGACATAGTTTAGGGTAACTTGAGCTAGGAAAGCTTCGACGAGGTTAGTAATGGCGACGGGGCTCAAAGGCAAGGTTCGACTCGATTTCAATGCAATCAAAACATAGAACAATGGTTAGTGATGTCTTAGAGACGTTCACAACAATTATAAGGATTAAAATCAAAACAAAGATCCGCCATTGAAGGTCAAAGGTGGAGCTCGAAAGTTGACTCACTGTTTGTCAAGATGAATGGCTGTGCGGGTGGGTGGGATCGACTCTGTGGAGCTAGAGAAAACCTTTCGAAGTGGAATTGCAACTCGATTTCGCCTGAATCGTGTATCTTTTCCTTCTCAATTCTGTTGTCTATGCAGAACAGAATCCACCCAACCTCCTTCAAGAATCATTCTGTTTTGATTAAATTGCTGTCCTTGAAGTTTTAGCTGCGCGGGAGGGGGCGAGTTGGTGGCCTTCGCACGTGCAATCACGTGCGAAATGGTCACCGACGACTAGAAATTGCCGGGAGCGAAATGGCCAGTCCTTTTAGGACCTCCGGTGACTACATTTCAAGCAAATTCCCCTTGCATTTGGTTTTGTGTTTGGCTCGAACATAGCCGATGGACATTTGACCCTCGCTGGCATGGCTTCGGTGGACCCAAGTCGTCAAACTAGTTGTCATCGAAGCCGGACTTCATGGTTAATAAAACCCTCCATCAATTTCACGAATTGAAGCCAATTGATCCTTCAATTTTTCGATCAAAATATGCCCTTTTGGACTGCAAAAAATGGAGCGAATGGTAGGGATAAGATGCACTGTAGCAGACCGGTTCGACCGGTCTAACCGGTCAGAACCGGTTCTGACTTGATTTTCAAAATTAATCACAATTTGATAGGGAATTTTTATAATTAAACCTCAAAATCGAAGTTAGTACATGATTCTTATAAAAAAAATGTAATTTTGCCCAAAAGTTCATGTCAATTTCTACAAAAGCCCAAAATTTATCCTTAATTGCAATTTGGGAAATTGTGAAATTACAGGCTTAAACAATCAATTGGACCAAATCACCCATGCCAATCGATTCAGGATGGTGAAAAACATTGGGTAGCGGCTTTAATTTGCAAATATAGTTCCTGAATTGAAAGTAATTTCAATTATATCCAAATTCAACGACTAAATTGTAATTAAGTATGCAATTTTACCTAATTCATGCAATTAAGCAATTTGTGCAAATAATTGGGCTAAATTACAATGAAGGACAATCATATTGAATGTCAAGACCCTAAAAATGTCAAAATTGCAAATTAAAAAAACTCAAATGACATTTTTTTTACCAAATTCAATCAACGGGTGACCAAAAAAACACATAAAATTGAACTTGAATTTGGACTTTTTATGAGGTAAAAAATACAAGGAAATTAAAATAAAAATATTTACTATTTTTTCATATTTGCCACCTCAAATGCTATTTTTCTTGAATTTTTGGGTGTTTTCCTATTTTCTAAAAAAACCAAAAAAATGTGAAAAAATTTGGTAAAAAATGGTTCTTTGGGCTTGGCCAAGGCCACCAAAGTTGATTTTGTAATTTTTTTAATTTTTTAAATAAATTTTTATGAATTTTTCAAAAATAAACTAAAAAAGACTAATCGAAAATCCGGTGTCAACAGCCGTGTTAAAGATATATTTGGTTACACATACTTTGTTACATTTGTGGATGATTATTCTCGCATAACTTGGTTATATTTAATAAAAGATCGAATTGAAGTATATTCCTGTTTCCATATGTTCTACTATGAGATTCTTAACCAATATCATATTTTTGTTAAATATTTATGTTCTGATAATGCCACAGAATACATTTCTAACAGTTTTCAATCATTTCTTACATCTCATGAGATTTTGCATCAAACATCTTGTCCTTATACTCCCCAGCAAAATGAGGTGGCAGAACGAAAAAATCGTCATATCTTAGATGTTGCTCGTTGCCTACTTTTTCATATGAATCTCCCCAAAATATTTTGGGGCCAAGCTATTCTTACAGCATGTTATCTTATTAACCGTCTTTCATCTTCTATGTTTCATGGGGCATACCTTTTCCTACTCTCCATCCTACGAGTCCACTTTTTTGTCTACCACTTCGTGTGTTTGGATGTATTTATTTTGTGCATCGTCTGGGTCTTGGTCATGATAAGCTCGATCCACGGGCTGAAAAGTGTGTATTTCTTGGGTATTCTAGAATTTAGAAAGGGTACAAGTATTATAGTCCAAATAGTTGACTATTGTTTTTTTCGGCAGATGTTACCTTTTTTCGAAAATCAGCCATATTACTCTTTTGCTGAACAATCGATTTGAAGATATTTTGTCCTTAGACATGGCTTCACTTTCGCCTATCCCCTTGACGAGGGTACTTAAGTCATCGTCTAATTTTCAGTTTTTCGATCGTACCTATCAATGTCGTCGTTCTGTTCGGTTCAACATGAGGTGGTACAGCCGCCGCCGCCAACATTGGACATGCATGCTTCTCCACCAATTCATGTCCTGGCCTCTGATCCACCAGTTTTTTCTGAGCCTGTTTCTACTACTGATGTTTCCATTGCATTACGCCAAGGTACGCGTTCTTGTGTCGGTCAATCCAATTCTTGATATGCTCTCTATTCTGGTTTGTCTTAACGTACACATAGTTGTCACCTTCTTTCTCAATTGTGATCCAATGATTGTCTTTCTCCTGCATATTTCTCATTTGTTGCTTCTATGTTTGCTGTGTCCATGCCAAGTACTGTAGTAGACGCTCTTGCCCATCCAGGTTGGCGGCGAGCTATAGAGGATGAAATGCAGGCGCTACAGAATAATGGACATGGAAGCTTACACTGTTACCCATTGGCAAACAGGTTGTGAGGTGCTGTTGGATTTTCACAATATAGTTTCAACCAGATGATTCTGTTGAGCGTATGAAGGCATGTCTGGTTGCCAAAGGTTACACCCAGACCTATGGGGTTGATTATGATGATACAGTCTCTCATGTTGCAAAGATATCTTCTGTCCGTGTTTTCATTTCTCTTGCTGTCCGATATAGTTGGACTCTTCATCAGCTTAATGTCAAGAATGTCTTTCTTCACGACGATTTGGCAGAGGAGGTGTACATGGAACAACCACCGAAATTTGTTGCTTAGGGGGAGTCTACTAGTGTTTGTCACCTACACAAGGCATTATACGGGTTGAAACAGTCTTCTTGAGCTTGATTTGATTGTTTTAGTGATGCAATTATTCGATTTGGTTTGCGACGTTTTACCGTAGACCATTCTATATTTAGCTCCACTTCTCTTGGGGAGGTGTGGTCCTGATTGTTTATGAGATGATATTATTATCACTGATAGTGATTCTGTGGGCATACAAAAATTGAAACAGTTTTTACAAACAGAATTCAGCATAAAAGATATGGGTTGTTTGCGGTATTTCTTAGGCATTGAAGTGGCTTACTCACAGGATGGTATCTCATTAACCCAACAAAAATATGTTCTGGACATTCTCAGTGAGATCGGTTTTCTTGGAGCGAAGCCTGTCGATATTCTAATGGATTCTCATGTGAAACTTGATGCATAATATGGCGACTTGCTTCGTGACCCGAGCAAGTATCGAAGACCAGTAGATAAGCTCAACTATTTAACTGTCACCCAACCAAATATTATTTTTACTGTTAGCGTGGTTAGTCAATTTATGAGTACTCCTCGTACTACATATTGGGAGGCAGTACTACGTGTTGTTAAGTACTTGAAGGGAACACCGGGTAAATTGCTTCTATTCAAGAATTATGGACATATTAATATAGTGGGGTACTATGATGCTGATTGGGCCGGGTGTCCTATTGATAGGAGATCGAATTTTAGCTATTGTGTGTTCTTAAGAGGCAATCTTGTGAGTTGAAAAATTAAAAAGCAACATGTTGTGTTTCAATCAAGTGCAGAGGCGGAATATCGCGCCATGGCTCATGTGACTTGTGAGTTACTATGATCGAGGATGTTGTTATCCGCACTCAACATGCCAACTTCAGTTCCCTCAGTTCTGTGTTGTGATAACTAGTCTGCTATGCATATTGCTTCAAATCCAATTTTTCATGAGCGCACGAAGCATATTAAAGTAAATTATCATTTTGTACGAAAAAAGATATAGAGCAACGAAATAACGCCTCAATATACGCGAACCAACGACCAACTTGCTGATCTTTTCACTAAGTTATTGCAAGGTCTTAGAGTGATTATTTTGTGTAACAAGTTAAGCCTATTTGATATTTATGCACCAATTTGAGGGAGAGTGTTGAAATGTTATTATTGAGCATATTTGTCATTAAGGATATTTTAGTCTTCTTCATTAGTAGTGAGATATATATTGATGTAATCCATCGTTATCATAATAAAAATTCTCCCTTTTTCGTTTACTGTGTTCCGGTAGAATTGCTTGGTTTGATGATCGGTGATCATGTGTCTCAATGCAAACTTTATTTTCTGTGTCCTTACTGTTTTCCTATTTGAATATAACTATTGAGACAGATTTAACATATCATTTACATATTGCGAATCGTTAGTGCTGGAGAAAATGTGGGGCTCGTCGCTCGCTGTGATGGCTCTTGGGTGAGGAAGACTTAGAAAATGAAACAGAAACTACTGTATAGTGATCACCAAGCAAAGATATTAGACCCCTTAAGTGGCAACTGTGCTTCAGCGTGCTTTCATTTGTTTTAGCATAGCAACACCAAATAGATATTAAATGTGATCAATGGTGAAGACCGACGTTGCAACTAGCTGTAAATTGTGTTCTACCATAGGAAATTTTGCGTATGGATTTGTGATTATCTTTTCTCGGAATTTTTTAAAATCTCGTAGTTATTATTCCCTAATGTGATCGGGAGCAGGCCCAGTGCACAACGCTCCCCGGTTTCTCCGAGAGGCTGTTTCCTGACCTAGCTGTGACCTCAGGTCACAATGGAATAACGTTTTACCCCTACACCTAGGCTTGTGCTTCAATGATTTTCTAAGTGATAATTGGGAAAGATTCCATTTGTTGATGTAGGCAAAGTTAGTAGCTAGCAAACTCGGATTAGCATGATATGATGCCGCATTGTTGTTGATATTTGAGAAGAACTTTTATTTCTTTATGAAGGGAATGACTAGACATGGTAATTCTTCCTAGGTAGTAGTCTGCTTTCTGCTGCACGGTGTGAACTCCCATGTCTTGTTTTTCTCTGACATGAATCTTCCCGGTTCATCTTTTAATTCTAGCACATGTCATGCCCCCTCTGCTTCTGCTGCCTCAACAGTTAAATCAGCTAAGACAGGTTCAAAACCTCATTATTGAAAAGATCCACTTACAGCTGACCGTGTTAGTGGTTGAAAGTGGGTTGGATCACTCGGTCACTCTCTCATTGAGACAGAAAAGACTGCTTAAGAATCTTACCAAGGTCTTTTGACACAGCTTATCGAAGGTGGGGGACATAGATGGTCCACTTGCTGATCTTGAGCCCTACACCAGCTCTTCGGTCAAGACACTCAGCGTTTAGAAAGAAACTGATTGGTTTTCCTACAAAAAGTCATCATGAAAGCCAGGCTATGATAGTATCAAGTCCGTCCTTGACTCAATCAGTCGAAGAAAATTCTGGAGGACATATTTGATTTTGAGTCATTCACCCGGTCTAGTCTCCAAGTGGCGGGAGGATCTGGTTTGCAGATGTTCTTGTATCTGAGGATCTGTCAAATTCAAACCCTACTTTCTGTTTTTGGCTTCATCTATGTAACGTGGTTGCTTAATCGACGTACATATCATTTTTACCAGAAATCATATGTTGTTTGGTTATTCACAATCTCTATGATTATTTTAACTGGTGTAGCCTTTGGTACAAGAGTCAAGAGCAAAGCAGTAACTGCCCCCCCACAAAACATTAACCTTATGTTTCAAATACATGCAAAAGAACGGATTTTGAGCTTGCAATTGCTTGCTAAAAACGGAAATTCACCATGATATGGCGAAGTATACGACTGGGACATAAATAATTAACTGGATTTCACGGCAGGTCTTGAGACTTGTTACAACTAGTAAGAGCAAGTAAACCGACATGCTTACTGAGCTTGGAGTCGGGAGAAGATTTGATGATAGAAATTTGAAGGATGGCCGAGCACTTAAACTTGCTCCTATGGTACATCTCGATTCTCTGGTACCTTTCTCATATTTTCTGCTAATGCTGAGAAAGAAAAGGTCTCATCTTTTGTCGAGTTTCTTTTCTCTCTTTTGTTTTCGCTGTGTTACCGCCGACCCCAACTAGTTTGGGATAAAGTTGCTGTTGATGTTTTGCTGTGTTACCATAATTTTTATAAAAAAAAAAAGTAAAAAATTATCTGGCTCTGGCTACTGCCGGGAATCAAGATAGGCTGTGCAACGTACTCAGGAGGAGAATATTGAGCTTTTGCTGATCAGAATTGAGTGTTTAATTCTTTTCTCCCTTAGATTTGACGAAATTTGGAACTCTGGCACGAGAAATCATTGTATAAGCTATCATTTCTACAGTTAAAGAACTTTGATGTAACTATTGCTACATCAAATATGCTCAATAGAGTCCCATCACGAATCTACGATGACCTGTGGAAGTTGTTTATCCGCCAATTCTGTGGCTGTCTACCCTTGAATATCTCCTGCATGTCCTTAAACGTGGTTAGTACGGGTGATGAAGGAAGCCTGACACCATTGTTTTACAGCTTTGGTAACGAGTGCATTACTGAAAATGCTTTTACACTGCAAGAGTATACCTCTATATGCATGGTGCCAGGCATATCTTGATATTTTTAAATATTTTATTTCTTGGGTTATAAACATGTCAAGCAACTAAAAAAGGGGAAAAAAAAAATCTTGGGTAGGCCTTTGTTTATCCACTACAAAGAATGGGTCCAAGTTTTAGTAATGAAACTGTCGATCATTCCCCTTCTCTATCTCTCTGCATCAACTACATGCTGCAGTGTGCTTTTGCTTCGCCTGGCCTGCATGATTAACATGATCAAGGTTAGAACCTGCATTCTTAAATGTACCTACTTTATGAGCGTGTTTTTTGCGGTAAAAAGAACGAGGAAACTACTGTGTCGCAGTGCAAGTTGTTCATTTAGTGTTGTGTATGCCAGGAAAAGTGAGTTATTGTTTTGATTCATTACATGATTTAAAGCATGGCTGTCTAAATGCTGGATCATCGCTTGTTGCTGGAGGATCTTGCCCAAATACCATCTCGCAACTCATGTCATCAAAATCTGCAAATATTAAGATGGATTCTGATATCAGCAACACTAAAGAATAAACGTATCCACACATGCACACGCAGGCAAATATGTCAACATATGTGCTCTCATCTACGTGTCTGCTACTTTGCCAGTGGTTTTCTCCAAATTACTATATGTAAATAGTTCGTCACTTAATGACAAATGATTGGCTCATGGAAATTAGAAGTCTTTGATTCCTTTTCTTTACTATATTGAGGACATTAAGGTGGAGCTGTAACGTTGACAAGACGGGGCTGCGGAAGAAGGATTGGCTTCATGGAATTACATGAATTTCAGTGCCTTTAAAATCAACGTAGTGGATTCCACTGCACTAATTTCTCATCTTACATGTTAAACTCACAGGCAAAGATCCAAGAATTCATCCCTTGATTTAATTATATGTACCTGACGTTGGATGGCTATACCTGAAGTTTTTTGCACCCTAAGTGGTTCATATATGGGACCCTCCAATGACACGATAGCATGGCCTCCCACATCGTAGTGCAGGTACTGTTACACTTCGTATTATGATGTCTTTTCCTCATTTGTTTACTAATGCAGTAGTCTGATGGCAATTTTTTAAGTAAATGGTACTAGAGTATGTTCCCTTGTGCTAATTTTTCTTCGGATGACATAATGTCAGTGTGCAACTGGTAATCGTGGGCCTCGGTATGGTTGATAGGCGGTTTAAGCATTCCATCCACGAGAAGAACAGTGACATCAATATGTGTATGTGTTCGAACCATCTTCTATCTGTCATGGAAACTCAGCTGTGAGTTTTGTTTATCAGCCGAGAAACTGCAACGGCTTCATCTACCAAGAACTAAGCAGCCTTGGTCTAACACAGGAAGGTTATTTTGCTAAAGAACATGGCATGCCCTTACAATTAACTGTTTTTTGGCAGAACGTAATCACATCCTGTTTCGTTCGATCTTGCAGATCTAGAAAGAAACACTTACTTGGCACCATGTTGACCGGCACTCCTAGGGAGTCTTTGATAAATGTTTGGCAAGGCATTTTACAGAGATTAAGGCACATACCCACACAGTTGGTTTCTTCCAAAAACCTGCCAGGTAAAAGAGATGTGAATTTCTTCCCCTTTTTTTTTTTCTTTTCCCAACTGAATGATGTAAGGCTTATGCAAAGTTTGTATGGTTCTGACAATGGATATGATTAGTGGTTACGACGGAGATGATTCGGGCCATCATTGTGATTAGAACAAAGTCGCCGTGAGGCACAATCATTGGAGCAGATTATTTTAATGCTTAAATGTGTCTTGTGTCGCTAATTGCTATGACGAGTCAGCTTAAATCCCTGCAGAAGTGAATATTAAAGCGTGAATGTAGAATGTCACCTGCACTTCTTTATGTGGACGACATTCTTTTCTCTTCTTCCATCGAGCTCTGACTCTCTCACCTGATTTCAATAGGAAAATGATGAGATTGCTGCCTCCGGACATGATACATAAATTAATATTTCTATACCAAATGCTTTCTCTTGGATTAGCTGCATGTTTCGATGTGTAAATTCGCACCGAATAGAGAGACTCAGCAGATACTATCCATTGAGCACTTTAATTCTTTCCTGATCTAATTTTTCATTTCCATACTTGAGTGCTGTTTACCAATATGTTGCATTTTCAAATTGATCAATGAGGACCCTACACACGCACTTCACCGATGGATTGGATATGTTCGAACTCTTTGGTTCCTCTGAGGCGAAACATGGAAAAGCCTAATGTAGAATTTTAAACATGATTCAGGAAAAACACACGCATGAAAACAAATTTTTTACACCAGATTTAGACTCACACATCATCGAAAATGCTTCATACCCCTGGACTGTAGGTACCACAAGCCAAAACTCAATCTTCGCATTGATTTTTTGACGGCGAGTTTTTATACGCTTCTACGGATTCATCCACCTCTAGCCCTCGAGTTTCAATAATTTTACATTTGAGTGTCTTGATGGCTTGTGGCCACTCTTAACTTTGGTCGATCGAGTTCATGGCCTGGACATGAAGCAACCGGGCCACTCCTACTCTGCCATCACTTCTAGAAACCTCCAGAGACTTCCTCTGCTGCTGCTTCTTCTTCTTCTCTCTCTCTCTCACAGTTTATTTTTGAATAATTATGTTGGCAAAGAGTCACTTATTCCTTTTTTATTATTATTACTTCTAGGAGTGTATGGTTGTCATGCAAGAATGGAGGACTTGCAAGGAGATGCCTGACAAACAGCAAGCAATGTGAAAAGAATTTGCGGCTTGAAAGAGAGGCGTCCAAGGTGGTACTCCATATTCATGCACTTTGTCTCATTAATTTGCTATTGTTAATAAGGACAAACAATAGGAAACAACATGATTTACTCAGTGGCAGGAAATAAAGTTCGAAGCGTTGAATGCCGAAATAATTTTGTTGGGTCGGCCACGTTATGCAGTCAAAAAGTTGTGGATCTATGATTGTAGCTACCTTTCATGGCAGAATTCATTGGGCTGACCAGCGATGGGGGGCAAGACACATAAAATAAAGGGTGGTTTGCATATCGTGTACTATTTCCTTTCTAATACCTAAGGTTGTGTATAATCAAATTGAATAGGCTGAGTAATCTTTCGGAGGAGCCTAAATCAATACAAGTCCTCAGTTTGGTAAAACCTTTTGCTTTGTACAAATGGACACCGTCCCGTGCAAATCGGGAGAGGCTCTGGAGTGAAGATCGAATCGTGTTGTCTGTCGATCGCCAATGTGGATCCATGACTTTTCTATCCAATGCGGTACTTGGGATTTCACAAATGCCTCTACTTAAATCACTATGTCCTGGTCGGTATCGGCCTTCCTATTTGATTAGCGATTTTGTCCATGCTCCGATACCACCAAGCTCCCAAAATGAGTGTTGGGTCTCAATTATGAATCATTCGAAGTGTCTGAGTAGCTAGCTAACACCGAGGTAGCAAAAATGCGTGCTGTATCTTGACATTTGACTTGTACATCCTGTCCTCTACTAGTGCCGGTATTCCATATTTAACATGTCCTAATGATCTCAAGTAGCAAATTTTTCATAGATCGATTTTTCATATCCTCTTCTTCTGACCCTTGATTGGGAATGCATTATGTGAAAATTGAGGAGTGCTACTATATCTTCAATAACGACGTACGCTTTTACTTTTTGTAGCCCATAAAATCAGCAAAAAGGGGAAAAAAATCGAAAATGAGAATAAAGGACGGCAGCGATGAATAAATAATTTGATCTTAAGTCATAAATTAATGTTAAAAAATAACTAATAATGACTTCCCTTACCTCGCATTTTCCGACCAACCAAGCGAAAAAGACAGTGGTGAAGGCAGCGAAAAATTCCCTGGTGAATTTAGACTGACGCGGCATCAATGTCCTTATCTGCACTCGATTATATCAAGGAAGAAGAAGGGTTAAGGAGCAAAAGAACGATTAATTAAAAACCACGATGGATGATTAATTAGGGTTCCTATCAAAGAACTAGTAAAATAAAGTATATTTTTTTGTTCCTTTTCGTTGTGTCGTACGTACACGAGGTGGCGTTCTATCTGGGGCACGAGAAGAACTTATCTGTCACGGCAAGTCTTGCGTTATACGATGTGGTCGTTCAGTTTGTCTCTGCATTCCTTTTTTGGTTCTTACTTGTTTAATTTTGTGACAAGAAAACAAACAGGTAGCACCAGAGAACCGAAAGAATGTTAGATCACAAGGGACGTGAACTTGCCATGTTCAAGATTGGCCTCGGGAAGGCTACATCAAGAGCTGAGATGACGAGATCCCGCTGCTCCGCCGGATTGAAGCTCCGGTACGCGGCCGAGGCCGCCTCCACCAAGCCCTCGTACCCGCTCTTTTTGCTCCTAATACCTGCAAAAAGGGTGATCATTCCCTTATAAACAGAAAACGAAAAGTACTTTATTTTCACCCTTCTGCACTTATATATCTCCGAAGAACCGACCTGTAGTGCCTTGAACGCTTCGAGAGAGATGATTAGTGGCCACGAGATCGAACCAGGAGTCCGCGTACTTCGTGGCAATGGCGGCATCTCCTTCTGGCCTTATCGTGGTCGTCGTTGCCGTCTTCTTCTCCGCGACTCCTGCTATGTCCTGGGCGGGCCTTGTCAAGACGGCAAGAAACTGAGAACGCAGAGGCTTGTTAGTGCGTCCACGGCGAGGGTGGTCACGGGTCGGCGCGAAAGGGCTCATGCTCCGATGGAGGAGCTTCGCTTCCATGACTGGCTACGACGCTGAGAGGAGAGAAGAGAGAGAAGAGAGAGAGAGAGAGAGAAAGAGAGAGGGGTGACGAGAGGAAGTTATCACTTGCGGGCGATGTTTGTGCATGGAGAAAGCGGTCTACACATATAAATACCAAACCTTGGATTCGACAGAGACTAGGAAAACTTTTAGGATTTGCTGGGGGAGTTTTGGAGTTTTGCGAGCATTAGATTCGACCCCAGAACCCACGAAAGATGCTTTCTTTTCTTTTTCTTTTATGTCTTTCTTGCGAGTGCAATGAGTTGTTGGCATTTGAATTGAAACTCAGAACTCAGGAGGTTTCTTTTAACTTAAGCTATTCATTTATTAATTTGTCAGGTAATTTTTTTTTTTTGAGAGGGTTGGTGATGAATGATGATGAACATGAGGGGTCTATTATGCCTGAATCTGACATCACAGAAGTTCCTAAGTACCAAAAGTGCTTACTTAAGAGTCGTATTAGTTAAAGTATTTTGGCATTAAAAGAGACTAGCCACTGTGTCATATTCAAATGGCAACGTGAGTCCAAGCATAACACAGTTTTTGACCGGGTGATCGCGGACCCCTGGTACGAGATCACCAGCTCATACCTGATTTGACTCGCATTAGTGAGATAAATAGATATTTGAAAAGAAATTGTTTTATGATGTGCATCTAATGTGTAAGAAGATAAAATCCTTAGTCGTTTTGTAAGGTTCGAGATAAGTTCGCCACTATTTCTCTCTTGTAAATTGTAAGTATTCGACATTTCTTGAAATATGTAAGTACATAAATATTGACACGTAATTTCATATGTTAATTTTCACGGTTTTCTAAAGCACGAGTGATCATAAGTTTTGTGTGTATTTTTCACTTTTGAAAAGAAGAAGACGAAAATCATGAGTTGAATATAAAACTAGAAAGGAGGGAAAAAAAAAAAAAGTTGCCCCCACCCAAAAATCCCCAAGCTAAACCTGAAGACTCTGAGGAGTGGCTGCAGGTGGGTTAAGATTTAGACCCACTAAACACTCACATTTTATTGGATTTTATTGCCCAAATTCATATTGTCACGTCCCGACTCTCGAGCCCGCGACATCCCTTGCCAAATCGCCACCAGGTCATAATAGATAGCGTCCTAGGCAACTGCTATCGACCTAAGCTTATATTGCGCAAGCGGAACGTACCATCTTTCATTCAATAAAACCATATGGGATAGATAGAAAGTAAGCCAGATTGCAAAACACTAAAGGCTGATGAGAATAGATGATTTATAATCTTACAGAGCCATCAACTGATAAATACAACCCCATGCTTCGGGGCGGCCCTCTAGGACTCACAAAAAGATACAGGAGTCAGGTAAGGTTAACTCTCATCTATCCCAAAACAGTATCCGCACAAAAACAATCATCAGTTCCCTGACTACCAAAGGAACCTAACCCTCTACTGGGAAGACTCGACATCCGTGTCGTAATAACCAACCGGGGGAGCCGGATCGTTCGGGTCATCATAAGAACTCTAACTAGAATGCACAGAGGGGGCTACTGATTGCTCAGGCTCGAGCTCGAGCTCCATATCAGGCGCGGGGTCCACCACTTCCCCATCAGGTGTATCAATATTCATCGGGTCCTAAGCGGGGATATTAGGGACTCTCTGAAGAGGTGGCCCCTCAAATCCTCGAAGTGGACCGAAGAGATCCATCCCATCACGAAGATACCAGGCCTTAAAGAGCTGTGCCATCAGATGTGGCATCCCTTCATCGACCCATATCGTCGTGATGTGACGCTCCCACATCTGGTCCGTACCTGGTACCGGATGGAGGCTGATATCAAGTGATGAGTCAGTGGGGGTGCTGAATCGCACCGGTCTTTCCATTACTTCGGACCTGAAAAATTTGTCCCACGACGGGGTGAGAAATGAATCTCAGTGAATCAAGCCTAATCTCGGTTAGGACAATGATTCGCCCAGAACATCCTAAGTGCCACAAAAAGATCACAAGATATCAACAGAGATATATATATATAAATATCAATCATAACAAATCTGTCAAATCTACCACCAACAGAAGTACAACCACTCAGGCATACACAAGTCCATTATTAATCAACAACCCACGCGACTGGCATGATAATTACATCAATAGTGCGATCCCGCACTCTTTTGGCAAAACCAGGCTACGTCCACTTTACCCTCTCAGCGACGGCTACTACAAACAGTGTATCCAGTGCACCCGGCACGGCACTGCAAATAGGCATTCTTTAAAAAGGAGCTTCGATCCATCACAAGTTGCGACTGGCATCCGATAATCCTTTAAAACCGTACGACTGGCACGGGGCATGGATTATCGTGCTTCTGACAAGTCGCGATTCCATACAATCTGTACGGCACAAATACCTACGGTACAATGCAAACTTGCCAGGTAGCGTCATTGACCCTTTAAATGACCACACAAATTACACTCGACAATCATCTCATTGATTATCTTGGATTAACGCCAAAATCCACAAGAAAAATAATCAACTCTACCCCAAGGCCCACAAGGCTCCCAATTGAGCTTTTCAGCCAGGCAAACAAACAAATCAAGCAATTCACTCACTCTCGAGTAATTAACTTAACCCGACAATTTCAAGCTCAATTCATATTAGAAATCTTAATTCTCAGTCAAATTATAGCAATCAATCGTTCGCTCGTCTCTAACCTGTCACTCACTCGCGAGCAACTCAATCAAACAATTAATTGCTAAATTACCACAAATGGCCAAAGATAAATAATCGATCGACCATGTATCCTAACCATGGTTTCTATCTATACCGATCCCGATCGAATAATAATAAATTTTTTTTATAAATAAATAAATAAATAAATAAATAAATAAATCAGACTAATCCTAAGCGCAATTAGCGCCCTAACCAAGGTTTAGAGTCAACTCACAATGTGAGTTAGCTCGACCGGCGACGGCGGCGGCGGCGATAAAACTAAGGTTTATCGCGCGGCGGATTGAGCTCAAACTTCGGCGACACCCCATGAGAGTCCGGCGAGGTCGCCGGAACAGGTGGCCGGCGGCGGAGCTCCGGCGAGCGGCGGCCGGCGGCTTGCAACAGTGAACAACAGAATATTCAATCCGGCAACTCTACTGTTTTGGCCGTTTTCCGGCGACACGGGCCGGGACAAGGCCGGCCAAGGGTCGGGGGCTCACCCAGGGGTCGGTGGGGGTCGGCCGGGACAGGTGAACGGCGACGGAAGGCGGCCGGCGACGACGGACAGCCGCGATCAGTGGCTGTCCTGTTTTTGCGCCGAAACAGGGCTCTCAGTCGGCGGCGGTTTTCGGCGGCCACGCGAGGCGACCGGCGGAGCCGAGCTGGGTGGTGGTAGAGGAGACTCAGGGGAGTCGTCTGGCGGTGGCGGTGTGGCACGGCGACGACGGTGGAGGCCGGAACGAAGACCGGAACAAACCGGGTTCAAAATAGAGCACCAGAACTTTTGGGCCGAATTCCGGCGATTTCGGCGACTGACGGTCGGCGACGAGGGGTCGGATCGGTCGAGGGGAGGTCGGGGGTTAGCTGGGTGGTGGTGATCGGCATCGGTGGCGGCCGTGGCGGCCGGAGAAGACCGCGGAGTCCTCGGGTCGCCTGACCCGAAAACAGGGGAAGTTCGGCCGTGGGTTTTCTTCGGCGAAACGGCGGCGACGGCGGCTCGGCCGGGGTCCAGGCGAAGGCGGGGAGTAGCTGGAGGTAGTGGCTGCCGAGGGTGATGTGGTGGTCGCGAAAAAAATGGCCACGAACGGAGATGATTCGATCGGTTGAAGGAGCGTTCGTTGGTCAACAAAAGAAATGAAGAAGAGAAGAAGAACAGGGAAGAAGAAACAGAAAAGAAGAAGAAGGCAGCGGCAGAGAGAGGACGGGCATTGGGCAGTGAAATGGAGGGCCCAACCTTGACTTTGAAGACCCAAAAATTAAATTTTTTTGTCTTTTATGAATGAATAATTGGGGGGGGGGGGCAAAATGGTAATTTTGGCGCGCCGGGACTGAAACAAAATTTTTGGTGTACTGATCGAAAGGTAATTTCGGCAATTTCACTGGTCAAGCTCAATCAGGGTTAAGCTCGTTTGCAAAAACGGCAATTTAAAAATCGCCGCGGATTAATTTCGAAACTCAATTCGAAATAATCTAAAGTTCGAAATTCGTCCAAATTTTCGTCTTTTCAGTCCTTATAGTCTAAAATGGGCGTCGACTATGACTATACATTCATATCATTTAATCGACTCCCGGCATTTACAAGGGTTGAATTTCCAGGACGTCACAACTCTCCCCCACTTAGGAAATTTCGTCCTCGAAATTACAGCACAGTTCTAATTACTCAAAAAGAGAAGGATAACTAAGCTTCATAACTTCTTCGTTCTCCCATGTAGCTCCTTCAGTACCATGGTGTTGCCAAACCACCTTGACTAACGGAATTGTCTTGGATCGTAGTACCTGCTCTTTCCTATCCACGATCCTGACTGGTCGCTCCACATATGATGCCCGTTCATCCAAATCAATTTCCTCGTAACTCAACACATGAGCAGGGTCTGGCTCATACTTCCTCAACATCGATACGTGGAAAACATTATGCACTTGAGCAAGTCTAGGCGGCAATGCGAGTCGGTAAGCCAAAATTCTAATTCGTTCTAGGATTTCAAATGGTCCAACGTACCTCGGGCTCAACTTTCCTTTCCTGCCAAAACGGGATGTTCCTCTCATAGGTGACACTTTCAGAAAGACATGATCACCTACTTGAAATTTCAAAGGTCTTCGCCTTTTATCAGCATAACTCTTCTGGCGACTCTGAGCTGTCTTTAATCTATCTCTAATCACTTTAATTGCTTCCATCGACTGTTCTACTAACAGACTGGTGTCCTGCAAGCCCTACCATACAAGGCCTCAAAAGGTGCCATCTTAATACTCTGTTGGTAGTTGTTATTATAGGCAAACTCAACCAAATGCAAATGTTCCTCCCAGTTACCTCTGAAATCCAAAACACATGCTCTCAACATGTCCTCCAAGGTCTGAATCGTTCTTTCAGACTGACCATCTGTCTGTGGGTGATAAGCTGTACTATATTACAGCTTCGTTCCTAAAGCAGTTTGTAGACTCTTCCAAAATGTAGCGGTGAATTTAGGATCTCGGTCAGAAGTGATTGTCACTGGCACACCATGCAACCTTACAATATGCCTCACATACAACTCTGTGTATCTGTCTAAGGCGAAGTCCTTTCTTACTAGAATAAAATGCGCTGACTTCGTTAGTCTATCTACCACAACCCAAATTGAATCATGCCCTCGCTGGCTCCTCGGCAAACCCATCACGAAATCCATCGTGATATGCTCCCACTTCCACTCTGGAATTTCTAAAGGCTGTAGTAGTCCTCCAGGTTGGCAGTGCTGCGCCTTGACCTGCTGGCAGGTCAAACATTTAGTCACATGTTTGGCTATATCAGTTTTCATACCATTCCACCAGTAATGCTGTTTCAAATTCTGATACATCTTTGTACTCCCAAGATGAATACTATAATTACTAAGATGTGCTTCTGATAAAATCTCCTCCTTTAAATTTTCATCCTCCGGCACAACCAAACGTCCTCTAAACTTAAGTATCCCATCCTCAGCTATTTGAAAATCGACCCTTCGTTTGGTCGGATCTCCTTGCAGGATCTTCCGGATAAAAGGGTCTGTGGACTGCAAGGCCTTAATTTTTACTTGCACTTCTGGCTCGATTCTCAAGGTAGCCTCGAGACTCGACAGCTGGCTTATCTCCAGTTCAAAGTCTGAGTCTCTTAATTGTTCAAGTAAACGCCACTCCTGCACCTGCAATTGGGCAATTACTGATTTTCTACTCAGGGCATCAGCAACCTTATTCGCCTTGCCAAGATGATACAGGATCTCACAGTCATAGTCTTTTAATAACTCCATTCATCGGCGTTGTCTCATGTTCAGCTCCCTTTGAGAGAACAAGTATTTCAGACTCTGATGATCGGTGTACACCTGAAAATTTTCCCCAATCAAATAGTGTCTTCAGATCTTCAAGGCAAACACAACCGCAGCTAACTCCAGGTCGTGTGTGAGATAATTCAACTCGTGTGGTCTCAACTGACGGGACGCATACGCTACCACCCTGTCATGTTGCATCAAAACACAGCCCAGTCCCCTAAGCGAAGCGTCACTATAAATTTCATAACCACCAGGACCAGACGGAATTGTCAGAACAGGAGCCGTAGTTAGTCTATGCTTAAGCTCTTGAAAACTACGCTCGCACTTGTCCGTCCATTGAAACTTCGTATCTTTCTTCAGCAATTTAGTCAAAGGCGAGGCTATAGCTGAGAATCCTTCCACAAATCGCCTGTAATAACCTGCCAAACCCAAGAAACTTCTAATTTCTGTAGCAGTTTTCGGTCTCGACCAGTTAATAACTGCCTCAATTTTAATCGGATCCACATCAATACCTTCATTCGAAACTACGTGGCCTAAGAACGCCACGCTAGCTAACCAAAACTCACACTTACTGAACTTAGCATATAATTGATGTGTTCTCAGAGTTTCCAGAACTATTCTTAGGTGTTGCTCATGATCTTCAGAACTCTTCGAGTACACTAGGATATCATCTATGAAAACAATCACAAAGCGATCCAGAAACTCCTTGAACACTCTATTCATCAGATCCATAAAAGCAGCAGGAGCATTCGTCAAGCCAAACGGCATCACTGTGAACTCGTAATGCCCATAACGTGTTCTAAATGTCGATTTCGGTATATCCTCTTTTCTGATTCTCAACTGATGGTATCCCGTCCGTAGATCAATTTTTGAAAATATAGATGCTCCATGCAGCTGATCGAACAAGTCGTCAATCCTTGGCAGTGGGTACTTATTCTTGATCGTCACCTGATTCAACTGCCTATAGTCAATTCACAATCTCAAAGACCCATCCTTTTTCTTGACGAACAAGACAGGCGCTCCCTATGGCGAGGCACTAGGGCGAATGAACCCCTTGTCTAACAACTCCTGCATTTGAACCTTAAGTTCTTTCAATTCTGATAACGCCATTTTATATGGCGCCTTAGAAATTGGCTTCGTCCCCGGAGCTAATTCTATCACAAACTCGATTTCTCTTTCTGGTGGTAAACCAGGTAATTCTTGAGGGAAAACATCTGGAAACTCACATACAATCGCAATATCCTCCAATTTCAATTCCTTAGCAAATGTATCTACCACCGAAGCCAAATAACCTTGGCACCCATCTCCCAACAATCGAGTCGCCTCTAATGACAATATCATCACAGTCGAGGTTCCTCCTCGATTATCCAAAAATTCATAGCTACTACCATCCGTCGGATTAAACCGTATTATCTTATTAAAGCAGTCCATTGTGGCTCTTTGCTTTACCAACCAATCCATTCCCACAATCAAGTCAAAATCGTACATTTCTAGCACAATCAAATCTATCTTACTCTCATGGCCATTCACCACAAGTCTGCAATCAGGACAGCTCACTGTAGCCACTACTTTATCTTTCAATGGCGTAGATACATTAAGCACAATTTCTAAAGATACCAAGTTCAATTCAGATAATTTAACGAACTGATCCGCAACGAAAGAATGGGTGGCGCCCGGATCAAATAAGGCGTATGCTACTTGGTCATGCAAGAGAACCGTACCTGTAATAGTCGGCGAATCTTTCACCGCTTCCCGAGTGATTGCAAAAACCCTTCCTTGTGCTGGCGGACGATTCTGGAAGTTTGACGGCACAGATCCTCTAGACTGTCCTCCCTGCTGGGGTTGTGCCTGTCCACCTTGCCTCTGCGGGCAGTCCCTCACCTGATGGCCTAGATGGCCACAACCAAAACAGGCACCACCTCGATACGGGCACAAACCAGGCCCATGCCTCTGTCGACACAAGCTGCACACCTCATTCTGACGAAATGCCGGCTTACTAATCGCCCCTCGGCGATTTGGTGGAATGTGACTCCGGTTGTTAAACATGGGTTTCTTCCCTTGTCTCCTATCGAATCTGTTTGGGGAAACAAATCGTGATCCAGATGCAGTAGCCCTTTCAGACAAGTCCCGCTCCACTATCAACGCCCTCGCGTAGATATCATCATAGTCCTGGAGGTCAAGCGGTGCTAGGGCACTCTTAATCTCGGGCTTCAATCCATCCTTGAACCTTCTAGCCCTATCCTCCGGATCCTCAATCATTCTCGGAGCATACTTGGACAGTTCAGAAAACTTTGCCTCGTACTGGTCAATCGTCATCTGATTCTGACGGAGGCGGAAAAACTCAGCCATCTTTTGCTCCCTAGCTGTCCTCGAAAAGTATTTATTATTGAAAACTTCCACAAAAGTATTTCATACTGGAATTGTACCTTCTGGAAAAGTTCTACCCTTGACAGCTCTACACCACGTACTAGCATTCCCTTCAAGTTGATAAACTGCCAAAGTAACTTTATCCCTATCTGAGCATCTCAGCAAATCGAATGCTTTCTCCATCCCTTCGACCCATCGAGTAGCAGCTTCAGGGTCTCCACTTCTAGTGAATTGAGGTGGCTTCAATTTGAGAAACTGTTCCACCAGCTTTTGAGCCCTACGCTCCTCACTCTCATGTATAGGTAGGGGACTCGCCGACGGAACTGCAAACGGAATAGCAGATGAAGTCCCAGCAGCAGCAACAGTAGCTGTGGCTTGATTCCTTACTTGTTGCCCCATCAAATCTTCAATAGTACCTAAGGCTTGCATGACTTCAGCCATGGTCGGTTCCCTTCCAGTAGGTCCTGTAGGTTCTACAGCAGAGGCTGCAGTAGGGGGTGCAATAGGGGACACCACAGGCGGTACTCTTTCAGCATCAACCAACTCTTCCACCGGCCTTAAAGGCCTCCTTCGAGGTGCTCGGGGTGCTCTTCTACCACGTCCGCTCATTTTGCAGTAAAAGGTGAAGTCCTGCTTCCCCCATAGCAAAACGTGGCCAGAAAGAAATCCTTAAATTCTACCACATAATTAGCAATTACAGGCATAATAACCAAGAATCTTACTAACTATCCCATTTCTCAACGCTCCTTATCACTCCATGCCAATGACCAGACGGATCAGGCTGACCTTGTTCTGATACCACCTTGGGCGGGGATGTCACGTCCCGACTCTCGAGCCCGCGACATCCCTTGTCAAATCGCCACCAAGTCATAATAGATAGCGTCCCAGGAAACTCCTATCGACCTAAGCTTATATTGCGCAAGCGGAACGTACCATCTTCCATTCAATAAAACCATATGGGATAGATAGAAAGTAAGCCAGATTGCAAAACACTAAAGGCTGATGAGAATAGATGATTTATAACCTTATAGAGCCATCAACTGATAAATACAATCCCATGCTTCGGGGCGGCCCTCTAGGACTCACAAAAAGATACAAGAGTTAGGTAATGTTAACTCTCATCTATCCCAAAATAGTATCCCCCACAAAAACAATCATCAGTTCCCTGACTACCAAAGAAACCTAATCCTCTACTAGGAAGACTCGACATCCGTGTCGTAATAACCAACCGGGGGAGCCGGGTCGTTCGGGTCATCATAAGAACTCTGGCTAGAATGCACAGAGGGGGTTACTGATTGCTCATGCTCGAGCTCGAGCTCCATACCAGGCGGCGGGTCCACCACTTCCTCATCAGGTGTATCAATATCCATCGGGTCCCAAGCGAGGATATTAGGGACCCCCTGAAGAGGTGGCCCCTCAAATCCTCGAAGCGGACCGAAGTGATCCATCCCATCACGAAGATACCAGGCCTTAAAGAGGTGTGCCACCAGATGTGGTATCCCTTCATCGACCCATATCGTCGTGATGTGATGCTCCCATATCTGGTCCGTACCTGGTACCGGATGGACGCTGATATCAAGTAATGAGTCAGTGGGGGTGCCGAATCGCACCGGTCCCTCCATTACTTTGGACCTGAAAAATTTATCTCACGACGGGGTGAGAAATGAATCTCAGTGAATCAAGCCTAATCTCGGTTAGGACAATGATTCGCCTAGAACATCCTAAGTGCCACAAAAAGATCACAAGATATCAACAGAGATATATATATATATATATAAATATCAATCATAACAAATCTGTCAAATCTACCACCAACAGAAGTACAACCACTCAGGCATACACAAGTCCATTATTAATCAACGACCCACGCGACTGGCGTGATAATTACATCAATAGTGCGATCCCGTACTCTTTTGACAAAACCAGGCTACGTCCACTTTACCTTCTCAGCGACGGCTACTACAAACAGTGTATCCAGTGCACCCGGCACTGCACTGCAAGTAGGCATTTCTTAAAAAGGAGCTTTGGTCCATCACAAGCTGCGATCGGCATTCGATAATCCCTTAAAACCGTACGACTGGCACGGGGCATGGATTATCGTGTTTCTGACAAGTCGCGAATTCCATACAATCTGTACGGCACAAGTACCCACGGTACAATGCGAACTTGCCAGGTAGCGTCATTGACCCTTTAAATGACCACACAAATTGCACTTCACAATCATCTCATTGATTATCTTGGATTAACGCCAAAATCCACAAGAAAAACAATCAACTCTGCCTCAAGGCCCACAAGGCTCCCAATTGAGCTTTTCAGCCAGGCAAACAAACAAATCAAGCAATTCACTCACTCTCGAGTAATCAACTTAACCCGGCAATTTCAAGCTCAATTCATATTAGAAATCTTAATTCTCAGTCAAATTATAGCAATCAATCGTTCGCTCGTCTCTAACCTGTCACTCACTCGCGAGCAACTCAATCAAATAATTAATTGCTAAATTACCACAAATAGCCACAGACAAATAATCGATCGACCATGTATCCTAACCATGGTTTCTATCTATATCGGTCCCGATCGAATAATAATAATTTTTTTATAAATAAATAAATAAATACATAATTAAATAAATAAATAAATCAGACTAATCCTAAGCGCAATTAGCGCCCTAACCAAGGTTTAGAGTCAACTCACAATGTGAGTTAGCTCGACCGGCGACGGCGGCGGCGGCGGCTGCGGCGGCGGCGATAAAACTTAGGTTTATCGCGCGGCGGATTGAGCTCAAACTTCGGCGACACCCCGTGGGAGTCCGGCGAGGTCGCCGGAACAAGTGGCCAGCCGCGGAACTCCGGCGAGCGGCGGCCGGCGGCCTGCAACAGTGAACAACAGAATATTCAATCCAACAACTCTACTGTTTTGGCAGTTTTCCGGCAACACGGGCCGGGACAATGCCAGCCAAGAGTCAGGGGCTCACCCAGGGGTCGGTGGGGGTCGGCCGGGACAGGTGGACGGCGACGGAAGGCTGCCGGCGACGACGGACAGCCGCGATCAGTGGCTGTCCTATTTTTGAGCCGAAACAGGGCTCTCGATCGGCGGCGATTTTCGGCGGCCACGAGCGGCGACCTGCGGAGCCGAGCTAGGTGGCGGTAGAGGAGACTCAGGAGAGTCGTCTGGCGGTGGCGGTGTGGCACGGCAGCGACGGTGGCGGCCGGAACGAAGACCGGAACAAACCGGGTTCAAAATAGAGCACCGGAACTTTCGGGCCGGATTCCGGCGATTCCGGCGGCTGACGGTCGGCGACGAGGGGTCAGATCGATCGAGGGGAGGTCGGGGGTTAGCTGGGTGGTGGTGGTCGGCGTCGGTGGCGGCCGTGGCGGCCGGAGAAGACCGCGGAGTCCTCGGGTCGCCTGACCCGAAAACAGGGGACGTTCGGCTGTGGGTTTTCTTCGGCGAAACGGCGGCGACGGCGTCTCGGCCGGGGTCCAGGCGACTGCGGGGAGTAGCTAGAGGTAGTGGCTGCCGAGGGTGATGTGGTGGTCGCGAAAAAAATGGCCACGAACGGAGATGATTCGATCGGTTGAAGGGGCGTTCGTCGGTCAACAAAAAGAAATGAAGAAGAGAAGAAGAACAGGGAAGAAGAAATAGAAAAGAAGAAGAAGGCAGCGGCAGAGAGAGGACGGGCGTTGGGCAGTGAAATGGAGGGCCCAACCTTGACTTTGAAGACCCAAAAATTAAATTTTTTTGTCTCTTATGAATGAATAATTGGGGGGGGCAAAATGGTAATTTTGGCGCGCCGGGACTGAAACGAAATTTTTGGTGTAGTGATCGAAGGGTAATTTCGGCAATTTCACTGGTCAAGCTCGATCAGGGTTAAGCTCGTTTGCAAAAACGGCAATTTAAAAATCGCCGCGGATTAATTTCGAAACTCAATTCGAAATAATCTAAAGTTCGGAATTCGTCCAAATTTTCGTCTTTTCAGTCCTTATAGTCCAAAATGGGCGTCGACTATGACTATACATTCATATCATTTAATCGACTCCCGTCATTTACAAGGGTTGAATTTCCAGGACGTCACACATATAATTTCTTTTAGCAAAATTTAGCTAGCACATATACTACCAAACTCATCATACATGGGTTAACAAAGGGGTCTACATCCCATTTGGACACCTCCAGCAACCTCTATCGGGTAAAACGCGGGTCCAATAATCCCTGCCAGATATGGAGAGATAACGAGAAGCCGAGGGCGTCGCCCCCCCTTGCAAGCACGATGGGGTCGACATGGCGCTTTGTTTAGTGACTTAGCGAGGGTCGCCAGACATTGGTCGGGAGAAGAGACACCACGAAGGGCGCCTCTTGCAAATCTTGGCGGCGGGGTTGGCCGTCCGTGCGAGGGTGGTGGCTGTTGAACGGAAGCAACAACTCCCTCCTATTCAGAATGTGCATAAACAACGAAAGTTAAGAGCATTAAAACCGTACTCGACCTTTTCTTTTACAAATCCACTGCTCTTTATAGTTTCTTCAGAGACAAATGGAATATTATAAGTTCAACTGTTTTTTTTAATCATCATTTATTAACATAAGTGTTACCAAAAGTGTGATGAAAAAATGAAATTATCTCTAATACGCAAAGAAAGAAATACATTTTAAATCAGAGATTCTTAGAAAATTAATTAAAATGATTGCCTGATGAAAAAATTAAAATTTTTAAATTTGATACATGATTACGATTTATTTTTTCATTAAGTAGAAATGCATTGATATCTTTAACTTCATATCATATATGGACTTTTTAGAGAAAAGTTGGAGATTAAAATCTACTCCATATCTACTTTACCAAAAAAAAAAATCTACTCCATATCACTCACAGTTCAGTTAGTTATGGCGTACTTGGAATTGTGTGATTAGGCGCACTAGTCCTAGGTTCGATTCCCCAAATGAGCACATGTGATTTAAGTGAGAGTCCATTACGGTGGGTTGCTGTGCTAGTCTCCCCCGAGAAATAGTCAAGGTGCGCGCAAGCTGATCCGGATAATTTGGTTATAAAAAAAAAATCTACTCCATATTGACCCCCCCAAAAAAAAAATCCTACTCCAAATTTTGATTTATAACATAAAAACTAATTTTTTGGAATTGATCTCATTTCCTAAAATTCAAGTTAACTGTGTAAACAGAGAATACATTTTTCGAATGATAGATTTTAATTGACCATCTATTCCCCATAGTATCAAGCTCAAATTTGAAGCGTGGAGCCTGAACTAGATCGAGTATTTCGACTATTGAAACTACTTTGTACTTATGTAAGTATCAACTCAAAGGAACTCGACTTACTCTTGAATTTCTACAATGAAGTAGCCTTCAAATTTTATTTTTTTGTCAATGAAATAATCTACAAGATAGGGAATATGTTCCCATTTGAAAATCAACATTTTTCCTTGCACTTTAATAAGATGAGAGTATCATATCCGTCCATTCGACAACCACCGAGGACAGTGTTTCTTGTTAGAATATATAAACATGTAGTTGACAAGTGATTTCACCAAATCTTTCATGGTATCAGAACATACAAAACACATTTACAAGCGATGCAGGACGACAACTTCAACGCCTCCCTCACGTGCAAGCCGGATTACGAGTGGCAAGAGGAAATTGACTAATGGGAGATGAGGTCACATACGCGGAAAGGGACAACACTGGTTCTGATACCATGATAGAAAGTCCAACGTTAAACTTTATCTCCACCTAATAGCTTAAGATTTTGGGTTGGACTTTCTATCATTTGTGACGTGGCTCCACACTCTTTCCGAGATTAGACCGGTCAACTCTTTTGATTTAGATTTAGGTCAAGATAAGGGGTTTTTACTCTCCCCAAGTAGATCCCAATTGATTTGGGAGTTCCCTATAGGTATTTGGTATGTCTTTTTTGAAATATCGATGTCGGTATCAATACATCGCGATGGTGATAAGTACGTTGAACCGAGATGCGTGCTTGCAAATAAAGTGAGAGATCTCGACGTATACTCATCACTGAATCTGGTGATCGATCGCCGATCGTTTACGGTGGAAAATTTATTCTTGAGAGATGAGTGTGCGTATGACTGCAGACAATCATTTATTATTTCTTTCTTATTTGTTAGGTTAAAAGCTTTCCATGTATCTTTGAATATATTATTCTGATTAATTTAAGGGAAAATACCAAAAAAGGGCCCAAATTTCACTTATTTTCAAAATTGAGGGCCCAAACTGTAATTTGTTTCAAAAAAGGGGCTGAATTGAATTTTTTAGTTCAAACAAGGAGACACTCCCGTCTTTTTGCATTTTGTGATTTTTTTTCCTTTATTCCTTAAATTTTTATTTTTTTTGCCTTTTCTCTTTCCCTTGCACCAGTCGGTAGCTCGCCGAGAAGGCCTGCCTTGCGGCCGGCGCACCTCTTTCAGCTGCGACTTCCCCATCGACGACCCCTCGCCCAAGCCAATCGCTTCCCCACCTCATCTCGCGGAGACTTCTAGTTCTACCTCAAAGATCTCAGGCGACGAGCTCTTCTCCGACCGGAACAATGGCTCCATCTTCGATCAATAAAGCTTCGAGCGCATTTAGGTCGCAAACCAACAAGTAACATGAAAAGCCAGATAAAATTCTCACTCCAACGAGGGGAAATGCGAGGAGCATCAAAGAATTCTGAGACAGCTCCACCACTGGCTTCGGAATCAAGTAAGGGCAAGCAACAGCAGCTAGAAACAAAAGCCGCTGAGCAACAGCACATCTGCAGATTCTCCCTCAAGTAATTCGCCAAGTCCACCCATCCAATTGCCCTCCCGAACTCGCCCAACGCTCTCTGCGGTCCAGTCAGCTTCCCGTCTCCTCCGTGGTGGTGGGGGTCGTCATTGTCATGGCGGTGGTGATAGTCGTGGTCGTGGTAGTGGTCGTGATAGCTAGCTCTGGCAACGGGATGGGATCGCAAATCGCAAGGACAGCCCGAGAATCGGGACTCGCAGCAATGAATCATTGAAGCTGGAGTGTCCGGAAACACGAAAGAGCGGACAAGAAGCTTTGACTCGCGGTTCCGTGACGACGGTGCGAGAGGTCGAGGATTGGAATTTGCACAGATTGATGGCGCGAGGGAGGGCCTCCATTAGTGAATTATCGAGCAGAGCCCAGGCCAGGCGCTGAAGTAGGAGGAGGAGGCTGCCCACGGCTGCCAACTGGCGCAAGGAAAGATGAAAGAAAAAAAAGGAAAAAAGGAAAAAAATTCATAAAATGTATAAAGACAAAAGTGTCCCCTATTCAGGCCTTTCTTTGAAAAAAAAAAAAAACACTTCATTACTTTTTTGAAACAAATTACACTTCGGGTCTTTAATTGAGAAAATAAATGAAATTGGAATTTTTTTGGCATTTTTCCTTAATTGAATGTAATGCTTCTTTCGGGAAAAAAAAAACTCAAATAAAAATATTTTCCAGCTCACCGGTCACCAGGAAAACGTTCTTAAATTTAATTTCGCCAACTCGTCGTTCAAAATATGATGCCTAGAGATAAAATTCGATTTTTGTCGTTATACACGCCGACTTCATTAGATGGGAGGTGTCCTCTAATATTATTTGTGAGAGACGTCATTTTCTGCCACATTGAATAAGGACTCGTTTTTGTTGTTGTTGTAATCATGGAACATATTTTGAAATTAATTATTCATAAGCCAATCATCATGGAAATGAAAATACAAATTGCCCAATCAATGACGTAGTGTTTTGTACAGATGTTGATTTAGTTATACACCATTTCATTTTGCCACTTGAATACTAAGAAAGGACAGAAATAAGGTAAGTTAAACGACGAATTATAAACGTTTCTTTTTTAAATCATTCAAAATATCAATATCCTTCTTGATATCTACATCTCAAGAAATAGATGAAAAAATTGTGTTCAATAAGACTTGAACCTAGACCAAGGTTTAGAAGACCTCTGTCCAATTGAATCCTTAATCTTTGCACGAAATTCCAACTTGGCTCTTCGGGCCAATTTTCGTGGGAACTTGATAACATGGCAGTGTGTCACATAGGAAGGCCGACAATGACTGGATTGCCACGTCAGTGATTTTCGGCTGCAATTGATCGAAATGTCTATATTGGAATTTCATGCGACTGTTAAGGGAAAAATTAGCAAAATTAGAAAGTTTAGGACTATATTAGCACTGACAATTGATTTAGAACTGATTGAATATTATCCCGAAAATATATGCACCTCGTGAGCTATAGCTGCTTTTTAATAATGAAGCTGGTCATCTCATATTTACTAGTAGTTGTGCTTGGTCGCTCCTATTACATAGTTTGTTCTGAAGGACGAGTCATTACGTTTTACTACACATGAGAAATATGCTAAGTGATTTTATACTATTGGAAGATACATCGGATTAAATCCAACAATACATTAAAAGGTGCCCATATAGACTCTTCTATTTTCCACAAATATGAGTTACGGTTAAAAAAGAGTAAAGAAGTGATTACAACTTTCACGGTTCATCTTTTCCACAATGAGCTCTTTTCCTACAGCAAGAGTTCATCTTAAGCGTATAATTCATGGGGTATGAATAGTTTTACCACAAGATTATTACAGTAGGTTGTGCAGAGAAGCAACCAAATCTCCTGGATATTTTTATTTTCTTCTTCGCGTCTCACAGAGAAATACGCACATCGTATGTCTTTGTTGATTATGTTTGCGACATAATCGTAGAAAATCGTTGTTTTCTAGATACGCATACGCGTGATGCTGGCATCTATGGTCGGTCTAATAATGATCAAACCAATGCTTAAACCATTCGAAACTAATTAAACCCAAGTTGCTCCTAGAAATAATCGACTTCTAGAAACACCTGTTCGGACAATGAACTTTGTTTAGAGCACTGCCTAATTGCGTGGCTATGGTTTCGTCTCTTTTTGTTTTTTCTCCGGGAGACGTCGTGGTTGGTCGGGAAAGGATTCCTTAGTAGCCCCCAAGGACGCAAACGTTCAAAAAGAAAAACAGAAATAAACATAAAAATCTCCAAAGGAAAAGACCAATGTATTCTTCTGCATTTGGGCATCCCACCATTGAAATGCGAATCATGTTCCCCCTTGTCATTACGCGCTCAAAGTGGTTCGTCAAAATTATCATCAAACAAACTGATTAATTACGTAATTTTTTTCCCACCACCCATGAGTAACTCAATTAATTAGGACATATTTGAGATTGTGTGGTTAGGTACACTCGTCCCAGATTCGATTCCCCAAATGAGCACCTATGATTTAATTGGAATGTCATGTCGGTGGGTTGTTGTAATAGTTGATAACATCAGATTTTCGATTAGTATTTTTTAGTTTATTTTTAAAAAATTCATAATTTTTTTTTAAAAAAATTACAAAATCAACTTTGGTGGTCTTGGCCAAGCCCGAGGAACCATTTTTGACCAAAAATATTTTTTTTTGTATTTTTCATATTTTTTGGTATTTTTAGAAAATAAAAAATATTCGAAAATTCAGGAAAAATAGCATTTGAGGTCAAAAAATATGAAAAAATATTTAATATTTTTATTTTAATTTCCTTGTATTTTTTACCTCATAAAAATTTCAATTTCAAATTCAAATTTATGTGTTTCTTTATTACACGTATGATTAAATTTGGTAAAAAAAAGTCAATTGAGTCTTTTAATTTACAATTTTGGCATTTTTAGGGTCTTGACATTCAATCTAATTGTACTTCATTGCAATTTAGCCCAATTATTTGCACAAATTGCTCAATTGTATGAATTAGACAAAATTACATACTTAATTGCAAATTAGTCCTTGAATTTGAGCATAATTGAAATTACTTTCAATTCAATGACCACATTTACAAATTGAAGCCACTGCCCGATGTTTTTAATCATTCTGAGTCGATTAGCAGAGCTAATTTGGTCCAATTTGACTGTTTAAACCCTCAATTGCTCAACTTTTCGATTTGCAATTAAATGAAAATTTAGGATTTTCATAGAAATTGACTAGAACTTTTGAGAAAAAATACATTTTTAGATGATATTCATGTCCTAAGTTCAATTCTAAGGTTTAACTGCAAAAATTTCCCATCAAATTGTGATTAATTTTGAAAATCAAGTAAGAACCGATTTTGATCGGTCGGACCGCCTGTCGGACTGGCCGAACCGGTCGAGAACAATGTCGTCTTCAACCTTAGGAATCCCGCGCGAGTGAACAATTCCTAGGTGGATTTTGATCGCAAAATTGAAGGATCAATTGGCCTCGATTCGTGAAATTGATGAGGGGGTTTTGTTAACCAAGAAGTCTAGCGTCGATGACATTCAGTTCGGCGACTTGGGTCCACCGGAGCCGCTCTGACGAAGGTCAAATATCTATCGGCTGTTTCCAAGCCAAACACAGAACCAAATGTAGGTGAAATTCGAGTGAAATTAGAGTCATCGGATGTCTAGGATCGATGACCAATTTGTCTCGAATGTCCACCGGTGTCCGGTGACCATTTCGCATGTGATTACGCGTGCGAATAGTCATCGTTGGATATCTCCCATGCGGCCAATTTTTCGAAGAGAGGATATAACAAAAAATTCACACGTTTTAAATGGGGAATCTCTCATTCTGTTTTGAAGAAGAAAGAAAGAGAAGGAGAGCTCGATCTCCAATTCCCATTGTCGAGAGCTAGAGCTCGAACTAGTAAGGCACTGGTTATGTTGTTTCTGGCCAAATTGAAGCCAGAGAAGGCCACCGGAAACTCTCCTGGAGTAGCAAGAGTCGATAGCCACCGGTCAGGCCGCCTATAATCCCGGAAAAGGTAAGTTCAGTTTTCAAGCTTTCATACTGTGTATCAATGGCGAATTTTATATCCGATCATCATTCTTCGAGTTATGTGGGCGTTTTACTCCCCAAACATCCCTAACCATCATCGCATCTTTATTTTGCATTGACTTTACTTGAATACTTCGAATCGAGTCTCCAAACTCAACCTCCATTGCTAAACTTTGTTCAATGTCGCTTAATCAAATCTAGGCCCTGCGAGCTCAATCGGAGCTCGAGGTAAGTATTCTGAACTCTAGTATAACTTTTTCTATAAGTGAATTTGCTTGATATGTCATGAATCGCATGTATGGAGTCGCCATAGTTGACTTGGTTCGAGCTTGCCTATGCTTAATTTTATGGATGAAATGCTTTGATTATGATATTTGTGAAACTAGAGGAGTAAACGAGTCGAACGACATTAGTTTTAGGTCAATTGGTCTAGGTTTAGTCATCGATCGGCGCTGGAGAAGTCTCGGCCATCCATTCCGCCGAGGCCGAGAGGTTGAAGACAGAGCTGATGTGGCTGGTCAAAGAGTCAGCATCTTAGGTGTCGTCTCATGATAGGTCTACGTATTTGCCTAGTCAGCTGAGTTGTTAGAGTCGGAAGTTAGTCTATTAGGCGATCCGACGGTTTAGGTAATGCCACTTGTTGGTTTAGTGACCGTCAGACCAATTTCAAATTTTCAAATAAATTAAAAATCAATTTTTCGAAATAAAAAATAAATTGGTGGATCGGACGGTCGAGGATTAACCTAGTCGTTCTATCATGGCCGTAGATTTAAGTAATTAGATCTGACGGTCGAGAGATAGTTTGCTTTTGATCTGAGCCGTAGGTTTTGTCAGCCAATCCAAGGGCCGTGGAGTAGCCACGTGGTTCAACAGAAACAGTCGGATTAAATCCAAATAACCAAAAAATAGAAAAATACAAAACGACATCGTTTTGGAGGTTAGGGCCGCGCGGGTCCGAGTCTGGGCTGGGTTTTGATCAGAGTGGATAGGGTCAACCTGGTTCAAATCATATTTTTAATTAATAAATTCAAAAAATGATTTTAAAAATAGTAAAATATATCGAAAAAATTCTAAAAAATTCTAAAAAATGTTAGAAAATCCTAGAAAATCCAAAAATTGTAGTAAAATTGTGGAAAATTCCTAGACACTCTAGAAAATCCCAAAAATCAAGGATTGACCACACACAACTGGTCAATCCTATTTTTGGGATTTCTTATCATTTTTTTCGGAAATCGACGATATTATCCTTTAGGTAAATCGCCTCGGCTTGGTATATGAGATAGGTCGAGAATGCTAAAATAAGAATTAGGGTCATTCAGGTGACCGATTTTTATGCTTGGGTTTCTGAATTTCGTCTTTTTTTAAATGGCGATTTTACCCCTCTAAGGGTAAATCGTCTTTCTTATTCCGATCGAGTTGTGAAAATTGCTCAAAATTAGGATTTGGGTCTAGTGGTCGATCGATCTTTTTGTTTTGGATTTTCACTTCTCATCACTTTATGTAATGACGATTTTACCCCTCAAAGGGTAAATCGTTTCTAAAAATTCTAATTTTTTTTGAAAATTCCCAAAAAGTAGGAAATAAATTGGTTTGGTGCCCAATTATATTTTCACCATCTTTTAACTCCATATTTCATCTGAAATGATAAATTTTTCCTTTTAAGGAAAATTATCTCAAAACTTTTCAAAATTACGATTTTGCCCCTCACTGGCAAATCTTGTCAAAAACATTACTGAGTCTTAATTGGCATTTCTTTCGACTAATAGGGCCTACTAGGGATGTCATGTTGTATTCATGTGATTTATCTACATGTTTTGAATACTTGATTTGCGCACTCATTTTATTGACTGTGTTTGTTAGGATAGTCATTCCTATTTGCATGAACTCTTAGATTTAGAGTTCGCATCTCAATCATCTGCATGAAATCTTAGGGTTAGATAAATCATTCGACTTAGGTATCGAAATGGCGTCAACTATGATAGTTGGCGTAACAAAGTCCCCGATCTCATTTCTCTGGTTATCGCAGGATCGAATAGAATGCTTCCAATTGTTCAATAGGGTTTTCGATCGTGCCCTCTGCAAAACGATCGGTGGGGACTTCTTGGAATGTACACGCATCGCATGTTACCAGACCACACCGAACGTCAATCACGTATACCTCCGTTGCAACTTAGGTAACGAGCCTTGAGAGAGGCCCGCATCCCAGCAGACGGGACGACCCATTAACCCCCTTGCCAAAAATTGAGAAGGTCGCGACACTAGTCTCCCTCGAAAAATAGTCGAGGTGCATGCAAGCTGGTCCGGATACTTTGGTTATAAAAAAAATTACGTAATTTTCATATCTCGATGACAAGAAAAACAAACAACGTAACACTAGGAAGGGGAGAGTGGTCGCGGAAAAAGAAAACGAACTTGTTTTTCACGCAATTTCATTGCAGAGAGTGAAGAAAAGGAGTTATACCACGCTCGAAAAAATGATGAAGATATGCACATTTTACTACGTACCCGTCTTGTAAATCTCGTGTACGATCCCATTTATATAATCATAAAATTGCCCCCAAACTGTTGTTAGCAGAATAAAAAAAATCAGTTAAGAAAGGACGTGCCATACAAACCTCTAAGAAAGGATGATAGACAAAATTTCCACATAGATATCACTAGCTAGTTTCCCACCAGTCGTGCCACCCCCACCACGTGAAGATCTCCTCCTGAATAATTGAAATTCTTTGGGAGATGTTCTGTCATTTTAGCCTAAAATCAAGCTTAATATTTACTGAAAAAGAAGAAGAAAATCATGAAATTATTTGAGTTGCACATTCCCAATATAAGGTGTAATGGTGCCCTCGTGGTCAACTCGAGTGTAAAACAAGTTACGAAAAAGTTTTCGTAAGGCAAGGACAGAAAAAGGCATCACCCGACCATGAGGCAAAGTCAAGACTGTCTTGATTTTAATAAAAGACATCGAACGCGGATTGAACATGAGGGGGTATATTATACTTGAAACTGACATCACAGAAGCTCCTAAATACCAAAGTGCTTATTTAAGAGTCGCATTAGTGTAAGTCTTTTGGCATTAAAAAGACCAGCCAATTTGTTACCGATGCGCAAATACGATAGAAAGAAGGCAATGAAGAATAAAATCGATAGATTGATGAACAATCATTGTTCTCTCAGAAACGATATCAAACCGTAGATGAAAATATTCAAAAAGTCTCCTATCAAAACCCTCGAAACAAGCTTATATAGGGTGTTAATCCTAATTACAATAACGATCGGATGTCATAGACTTTTTTGACAAACTTCACATCACGATTGGATGTCATGGACTTAGGAACTCCATGTAGTTTAACAATTTCCTGTAGGAACAGTCGAGCAACCTATGAAGCATCAAAGATCTTGTTACATAGAATAAAGTGCGTCATCTTCGAAAATCTGTCAACAACCACTGTGATGGAATCCTTACTCCGTCGCGTTCTTGGCAAACCCAAGACAAAGTCAAGGCTGACATACTCCCATGGTGCGACTGGAACAAATATAGACATATATAGGCCAGCATTACTATTTTTAGTTTTCGCCACATGACATGCCTTGCACCTCTCTATAAAACATGTCACGTCTCACTCCATTCGTGGCCAATAAAAATGTTCGCACAACAAGGCCATTGTTTTATCCACGCCAAAGTATCCATCTAGACCTCCTTCATGGCCTTCAATAATAGTAGACTCACTCAAAGAACATTGAGGAATGCACAGTCTATTATCTTTAAAAAGATATCCATCCACAATATGAAATTGCTGAAAAGGCTTCCTTTGGCTCTTCCTCCAGATATCTCCAAAATAAGGATCATCAACATATAAATCCTTAAAAGTATCAAAGCTTAGAACTTTTAACTGCATTGTAGATAGTAAAGAGTGTTTTTGCTCAATGCATCAGCCACGCGATTTAGCACATCTGCCTTATGCTTGATGGAAAAATTGAAAGCCTGAAGAAATTCCACCCACTTTGCATGCCTAGTGTGCAGTTTGTGTTGTCCATTGATATAATTCAAGGCTTCATGATCAAAATACAAGAGAAACTCATTCGAAATCATATAATGTCTCCAATGCTCCAAACTCCTCACAATAGCATAAAATTCTTTATCATAAGTTGAATACTTCTTTTTTGCTTCATTCAGCTTTTCACTGAAGAATGCTACAGGTTTACTTTTTCTAACTCAGGACACCCCAGTACCAATGCCTAAAGCATTGCAACGCACTTTAAAGATCTCATTAAAGTCAGGAAGCACTAGAACAGATGCCTCAGTCACTTCTCTTTTAATAATTGAAAGGCAGCTTCTACCTCCTTAGTCCACACAAACTTACCTCCGTTTTGACAATCCATCAAAGGTCCAATGATAGTACTGAATTTCTAAATAAACCTCTGATAAAAAGACACAAGCGAAAGCTTCATATCTCATGAATATTTTTCGGAATCTCCCAATATGTAATGGCTTCAATCTTGACTGGGTCCATCTGAATGCCGTCATTGGATACAATATACCCCAAAAAGGTCACATGATCAGTCATGAAGTGACATTTCTTGGTGTTAGCAAATAATTTCTACTCCCTCAATGCTTTAAATACCCTTCTCAAGTGCTGCAAGTGTTGTTCAGTTGATGTGCTATAAACCAAAATATCATCGAAATAAACGACAACAAATTGGCCAATAAAAGGACGAAACACCTAATTCATCAGTCTTATAAAGGTGCTCGGCGCGTTAGACAACCCGAAAGGCATTACCATCCGCTCATACAGACCATCTCTTGTTTTAAAGGCTGTCTTTCATTCATCTCCAAGTCGCACCCTGATCTGTGATATCCGCTTCGTAAGTCTATCTTTGAGAAGATAGTCGCTCCATACAACTGATCAATTAAATCATCAAATCTTGGAATAGGAAAGCGATACATTATCGTGATTTTGTTGACAGCTCTGCTATCCACACACATTCTCCACGACCCTTCTTTCTTTGGAACCAGGCCAGCACTGCACAGGGGCTCATACTCTCTTGGATTGCACCCTTTTCTAATAATTCTTGCACTTGACTCTACATCGCCTCATGCTCCTTAGGTCATCCTATAAGTTGGCTTATTAGGAATAACAGCTCCGGGAATGAGATCTATACAGTGTTGAATGTCCTTCATTGGTGGTAATCTAGCTGGTAATTCCTCCGGTATGATATCAGCAAACTCTTCAATTATAGGTAGAACTTGAGTGGGAATCTCTAGACTATCAAGGTTCTGTCATGACTACAACAGCGAAAAACTCAAGAGCTTTCACCGCTTCTTTCTAGAATCCTGATGTGAAAAGCAGATTATGTTTTCCTTCTTTTCTCAAATCTGAAGGCCCAAAGTGATGGTCCGACCATCCTTATACGTATTTTTGAATCCATCATGCTGGGATTTCTAGTCAAACTGTCAAGGTCTTCCCAATAGAATATGACCTGCATCCATTGGAACCACGTCATTCCACACTTCATCGGCATATTTCTTCTCGATCGAGAACTGCACTAAACACCTCTTACTTTCTTTAACTTCGTTCTTTTTCTTAAGCCATGACAGCTTGTATCGTTGAGAATGTTCGATGGTTTTTAGCCCTAACTTTTCGATCATAGTAGCAATATCACATTCTCACAACTCTCTTCATCAATTATCATACTACACACCTTTCCTCCACTAGTGCACTTCGTATGAATTTTATTATGTCTAAGTCACGATTCATCATCTACCTCAGGAATATTTAAATACTTGGGCACAACTAAGGACTCGCCAAAACCGGCATAGAGAATGTCCTCTTGATCTGGGTCTGCATTATCTCGTTCTTCTTCAAATTCTTCGTTAACTGGATCTTCAACAAACATTGATTTATCAACTAAGGTCACAAGCCGCGGGTTCAGGCAATCAGCTGCGAAATGCTCCAGTCCTCGACACTTAAAGCATCGTTTAGCTGCAGCTCCTCCCCTGCTAGATCCAATACTACCCTGTTCTCCTTTTGTTGTAGAATTGGAACTCGTGCCCTTAATTGATGCTGGAGCTGAAAATCTCCCACTCTCTCGCGAGATTCTTTACCTGACTACTTGGAATTGTTGCCTGACCACTTAGAACCACTGTCCGATCACTTGGAACTATTGCTCTTTCTTTTACACGGTCCCTCTACCTTTAGGGCCAGTCTGCACACATCTTCATATGTCCAATACTGTTGTAATTGGACAACATCAGAAATCTCATAATGAAACCCTGTCAGGAATCGAGCAATCGTTTGCTCGTCTTCCTTAGCTACATCACAACGCATTCGCAATCGATCAAATTCCTCTATAAACTCCTCAACCGACCGATCACTTTGCTTGACATTATGATACTCGATAAACGCCTCTTGCCTATAATGGGTAGACAAAAAAAATTTGTAACAGTTTTTTCATCTTCTCTCAACGATCCACCTTCGATTTCCCTTCTCTAGTACGTTGCTTCTTCACATGCTCCCACCAAATCGAAGCATGCTTTCGCAGTCTAATAGCCACTAATTTCATCTTTTGACTCTCAGTCAGATCCTTGAGATCAAAGATTCACTCTACCATATGTAATTAATCGATAAACTCATTAGGATGAGCCTTACCATGAAACTCAGAAATCTCGATATTCATCTCGAAATTTTGAAAAGAAGTCTGATTTCCAGGTCATACTCCTCAATTCCGCCCTTAGTTCAGAACCTCAATAGGGTTGTCTTCCTCCTCGTCAACCTCGGTTGAATCACCAGATTTCGCCCTTTCTTCAGGTTGCGCGTCAAGCCCTGCCTCCGCAAGACGTTGCTACATATCATGGACTTGTCTCCTCAGCTCTTCGTTTTCTATGTCTCGCATAAGCGGTTGTTCATCTGCATCAAGAAAGACTCCACGTCCCTAGCCTCCACGACCGCGCTTCCTTTGACCACCATGATTTTGTTCAGCCATCAGTTCGAAGCAACATGTGCTCTGATACCAATTGAAGCCCTAATACGATAGAAAAAAGGCGATGAAGAACAAAATCGATAGATTGAGAAACAATCGTCGTTCTCTCAGAAACGATATCAAATCGTAAATTAAAATATTCAAAAAAATCTCTTGTCAAAACCCTCGAAACAAGCTTATATAGGGTGTTAACCCTAATTACAATAAAAACGTAAAATTACCAAAATACCATTAAAAATAAAAATATTGCCTAGAAAATAAAAAAGGCCTAAAAACTCATCTAAATGACCCTTAATTACCAAAATCCATTGTAGGTCACAACCAAAGGAGGTGATTATTGATCAAACGGCCGTTTCGCTTCAACCGATCAAATATGAGCTCAATCCAACGTCGTTGACCGATGATTGTGTCAATTCGTCTAGACGCATAACGGGTCCGCTGGTCCCCTCGGTGCATCAGTTACGCTAGTCCAAAGCCTAAAACACGGTGTTTGATCGGGTAATCATGGATCCCCTTTGTATGACATCATCCACTTCTCTAGCAAAATGACAATTTTAGTGTTAAATGTTGTGTACGGAGATTATTTTGACGTTAAAAGTTTTAATTAGATCACTTAATGTCAAAGAAAGATCATTTAAGTGTAAACTCCAATATTCTTTGTCGAAAATCCAACGTGGCATTTTTTATTATTAATATATGATGCTGATGTGGCTTGCTAGATGTCCACCGTCGCATTTGTGACTCTGCTAATTGAATATATTTCTGGTCTACAATTTTATAAAACAGACTACTTGATGTTTGATGCAGTTTGCCAACAATTACTATATGCCATTCGAATTTTGAATTTCCTTCAATATTATAAAATAGAGTGGTTATTTTAACGCCGTTTTTCCAACAAATGCATTTCATGTTATATCTTCTTCACAATGAGCTATTTTCTACTAGAGATGTCAAAACTAAAATGTGAACTGAATTTAGAACTGAATCGAACTGAACTGAAATTTCATTGATTTTTAGTTCATTTCGGTTCAGTTATTAGTTCGAACAGTAAAAAGAACCATAATTTATTTTTTGGTTCAGTTATTTTCGATTCGGTCCAGTTTAGTTAACTGAGCCTAACCATAACTTAAAAAACCTAAGCTCCTGGTTGCCATGGAGATAACATCGTGGACTTGCCCCCGCGGCCGTGAGAGCACCCCCTCCGCGGCGGCCGGCGATGGCGCGGCCTGGGGCAAGCCAGTGAGCAGGTCGAGGGGAACTTGTTCTTGGCTTTGGGGCCGCGGAGGGAGAGGGCGGCCTCGTCGTAGGCCCGGCTGCACCCTCGACGGAGCCGCGCCCTCGGCGGAGTCGAAGGTGCCAAGCCAGATTCGTGCCTTCTTCTACGAATCCCGGATCTCGGCGGTGAATCTGCCCCAGGGCTGCCTCCGGACGCCGCGGAACAGGTGCTCCCATGGCCGGGCTGGTTCTGGAAAATTCCGCTTCGTGGGGATTGGATCTGCGGCCGTCGCGATGGTTTCGGTCTCCGGCATGGATGGAAGAGCGGAAGGGAGAATGACCAAGAAGCAAACTTTTGCCCTCCTCCTTTTTTCTTTTTTCTTCCCTTGGGACCGATTTCAGAGCAGGAGGCAGAGGAGGAAGAGACGGGAGGTCGGGGAAAAAAGAAAGGCATCGCTGGAGAAATCTCGAATACCGCCTCCTTCAATGGAGAGTTAATCTCTGGTTCTCTCCATTTCTGATTCGATTCGACCGAATCGAAAAACTTTTGGTCTGATTTAGATAGCTTTCGAATTACGGGTTATCTGAATAAGAAGGAGATAGAGGTGGGTTTATGATGCAGAACAGTTTATATGTCATTTTCTTGACAAATTGAATCTCCAGAAGTACGCGATACTTTACCAATAATTTTAAATTTTTGGTCAAACGATTTCGGATCACGCTCAAAATTGTCGGTCGAAACGAATCGACCGTCTGAGTAAAAGTCACTGCTTTGTCACAAGATACGATGGATTTTAGCATTTTGGAGTAGTTTATATCAATTTTCAGGCAGTTTCTATTTTAGTCAATTTTAAATATTTCGATTATTTATTATATTTGATTCGAATTCTCTTAGATTAGCTTAGATATGATTTAAATAATGTTATTTTAGTTATTTACATTCCGTTTGGAGTACTATCTATATATACGGACATTCTCTCTTTGCAATACTCAGTTTACCATTTAATCAAATTCAAGTCTTCCTTTGGAATTGCTTTTCAAGTTACTAATTCTCTGCGTTAGTTTTGGATTGGGAGAGAGAGAAACGATGGGCGGCTTACTGGGTAGGGGCGACTCACTGGGTAGAGGCGTTTGGGAAAGCAAAAAATATGAGTTGCACTGATTTACCAAAAACTATAAACCCAACCAAACTGAACTCGTTTGGTTCGATTCAAGATGAGTTTTGGTTCAGTTCAAGCATATATTCTAATGTTTCAATTCAGTTCGGTTTTTCAAAAAATCGAATTGAATTGAACTATTGACACCTCTATTTCCTACAACAAGATAGTTTTAACATAAAATCACCAAAGTAGATTGCAGAGAATCAACCAATTGATCGAACCTTCATTCTGTTTCTTTTCTTCTTGGCGCGCTTTTGTTGTTTCATCAAATCAATCGCGTATCCAGAGAATAATACGACTCGCATCGTATCTCATCAAAATACGCACGTCGTATATTCTTGCTAATTCTGTTGGTGATATTATGTGCACCAGAATCGACGGTCAGTCGAATCAAGATCAAACATTCAAAACTAATTATACCTAAATTGCTCCCAGAAATAATCAACTTCCAGAACTCTCGTTCTAGCAATAAACTTTGTTTATGCAGAACATAATTCTCCAACCTCCTCTCAAGAAGTCGTCTGTTTTGATTTTATAGCTCTCTTCAAAATTTTGACCAGGTGGGAGCAGGCAAGCCGGTGGCCTCCGCACGTGCAATCACGTGCGAAATGGTCACCGACAACCAGAAATCGCCGGGAACGAGATGGCCTGTCCTTTTAGGCCTTCCGGTGAACTCATTTCAAGCGAATTCCCCCTACATTTGGTTCGATGTTTGGATCGAATATAGCCGATGGACATTTGACACTCGTCGGCGTGGCTCCGATAGACCCACATCGTCGGACTGGTTGTCATCGTTCCCGGACTTCATGGTTAATAAAACCCCTCCATCAATTTCACGAATTGAAGCCAATAGATCCTTCAATTTTTCGATTAAAATTCGCCCTCTTTAATTGCAAAAATGGCGCGATTGGTAGGAAGAAGATGCACTGTAGCAGATCGGATCGACAAGTCAGAACTGGTCCGACTCTAGTTTTGCAAAATTAACCAAATTTTGTGGGAAATTTTCACAATTAAACCTCAGAATCGAACTTAGGACATGAACTTTATTTAAAAATGTGATTTTACCCAAAAGTTCTTGCCAATTTCTATAAAACCCCTAAATTTTCATTTAATTGCAAATCGAAAAGTTGTGCAATTGAGGGCTCAAATGATTAAATTGGACCAAACCATCTATGCCAATCAACTCAAAATGATGAAAAACATAGGGTAATGACTTCAATTTGTAAAGGTTGCCCTTGAATTGACAGTAATTTCAATTATGCCCAAATTCAAGGACTAAATTGTAATTAAGTATGCAATTTTGCCTAATTCATACAATTGAGCAATTTGTGCAAATAATTGGGCTAAATTACAATAAAGGACAATCAGATTAAATGTCAAGATCCGAAAAATGCCAAAATTGTAAATTAAAATACTTAATTGATTTTTTTTACTAAATTCAATTATACGTGTAACAAAGGAACACCTACAATTGAACTTGAATTTGAACTTTTTATGAGATCAAGAATACAAGAAAATTAAAATTAAAATATTAACTATTTTTTCATATTTTTATGACCTCAAATGTTATTTTTTTTGAATTTTTGGGTATTTTTTTTATTTTCTAAAAATATCGAAAAAATATTTAAAATACAAAAAAAAAAATCATTTTTTGGTCAAAAATAGTTCCTTGGGCTTGGCCAAGGCCACCAAAGTTGATTTTGTAATTTTTTTTTTATTTTTTATGGATTTTATATAATTTTTCAAAAGAAGACTGAAAAAGATTAGTAAAAAAATCAGGTGTCAACAATGCCCAAATACGATAAAAAAAAAGGCAATGAAGAACAAAATCAATAGATTGAGGAACAATCACCATTATTTCAGAAATGATATCAAATCGTAGATTAAAATATTAAAAAAAAACTCTCCCCTTAAAACCCTCTAAATAAGCTCTTATAGGGTATTAACCCTAATTACAATAAAAACACAAAATTACCAAAATACCATTAAAAAAATTGCCTAGAAAATAAAAAGGCTTGAAAAACCATCTAAACGACCCTGAATTGCCAAAATATATCATAGGTCACGGCCGAAGGCGGTGGGCATTGATCAAACGGCCGTTTTGCTTCAACCGATCAAATATGAGCTCAATCTGATATCGTTAACCGATGATTGTGCCAGTTCATCTAGACGCATAATGGGCCCGCTAGTCCCCAAGGGGCATCAGTTACGCTAGTCCAAAGCCTAAAAACACAATGTTTGACCGGGTAATCATGGATCCCTTTTGCATGACATCACCCACTTCTCTAGCAAAATGATAATTTTAGTGTCAGCTGTTGTGTATGAAGATTATTTTGATGCTAAAAATTTCAATTAGATCACTTGAGTACCAAAGAAATATCATTTAAGTGTTAACTCCAATATTCTTCGTCGGAAATCCGACGTGGCATTTTGTTTTTATTAATATATGATGCTGATGTGGATGTCCACCATGGCATTTGTGTGTTTGCCAATTGAATATATTTCTAGTCTACAATTTTATAAAATAGACTCCTTGATGTTTGATGTAGTTTGCCAACAATTACTATATGCCATTCGAATTTTGAATTTCCTTCAATATTATAAAATAGAGTGGTTAATTTAACATGTTTTTCCAACAAATGCATTTCATGTTATATCTTCTCCACAATGAGCTCTTTCTTATTAGGGGTGTCCAAACTGAACTGTGAACTGAACTAAGAATTGAATAGAACCAAACTGAAATTTCGTTGATTTTCAATTCAGTTCAGTTCTGTTCTTAGTTCGGGTAGTAAAAAGAATCATAATTTATTTTTTGGTTCAGTTAACTGAACCGAACCGAACCATAACTTAAAAAACCTAATGGTTCGATTCACGATTAGTTTTGGTTTAGTTCAAGCATATCTTCTAATAATTCAATTCAGTTCGGTTCGATTTTTGAAAAATCGAACCAAACTGAACTATTGACACTCATATTTCCTACAACAAGATAGTTTTAAAAGAGTAGATAAGAGAGAATCAACCAATTGATTAAACCTTCACTCAGTTCTTTTCCTCTTGGGGCGCTTGTGTTGTTTCATCAAATCAATCACGTATCTAGAGAATAATACGACTCGCATCGTATCTCATCAAAATATGCACGTCGTATATTCTTGCTGATCCTGTTGGTGATATTATGTGCACTGGAATCGACGATTGATCAAATCAAGATCAACCATTCAAAACTAATTAAACCTTAATTGCTCCCAGAAATAATCAACTTCTAGAACTCCCGTTCTGGCAATGAACTTTGTTTAGACTTTAGGGCACTGCCTAATTTTTTATTTTATTTTTTTTTTGTCGAAAAGGGCACTGCCTAATTGCAAGGCTATGATGGTTTCTCTTTTTGGTATTTCTCGGATGGACATCACGGTTGGTTGGAAAAGATTCTTTTGAATCCTCAGAGACAGAAAAATTCAACAAAAATAAAAATAAAAATAAAATAAATGAACATAAAAATCTCGAAAGACAAGACCAACGTATTCTTCTGCATGCCGGCATCTAACTATTGAAACGCGAATCATATTCGGCATCTAACGATAGACAAATCTGCTGCACAGATATCACTAGTCCCCCACCAGCCGTGCCACCTCCGCCACGTGAAGATCTCCTAAACAATTGAAATTCATCGCAAGATGTTTTGTCATTTTAGCCTAAAATCAAACTAAATATTTGCTTAAAAAAAATTACAAGTTTTTTTGAATTGACGAGTCTCATTATCATAAGTTGTAATGGTAGCTTCATGGTCAACTCGACTGCAAAACAAGTTAAGAAAAGGTTTCTGAAGGCAAGGACAGAAAAGGCATCAACCTGAACAGGAGGCAAGTTAAGGCTGCCTTGATTTGATACGACTAGGAAAGACACCGAACACGGATTGGGTTGGTTTGTTGTGCATAACATCGAACGATCAACAGTATCATAAGTTAAACACCATTCTAACATAAACCTATAGCTATGAAAGACTCCAAGAACCTCCTCTAACGCTAAAACTACACATAATCAACATATCCAAACGGCAAACAGATAACACCCAGTTAAGAGATGATAATGATGATGCTGATGGGTATTTGCTGCCAATTCAATCCTTGGTAGTTTTGTTGATAAGGGACTTGTGGATATGAGGGATGACGCCGCCTCCTGCGATGGTTCCCTTGATGAGGGTGTCAAGCTCCTCATCCCCCCGGATGGCCAGCTGCAGATGCCTCGGGGTTATCCTCTTCACCTTCAGGTCTTTACTTGCGTTGCCCGCGAGCTCGAGCACCTCAGCTGTCAGGTACTCCAGAATTGATGCCAGGTATACAGCGGCTGTCGCCCCGACACGACCATTGGCCGAGATCCTTGTCTTGAGGTGTCGGTGAATCCGACCCACAGGAAACTGATCTCAAGCAAACAAATCCCAGAACACATTACTCAACCAAGAAGGTTAATTGCAAGCAATGTGCATATTCATCGCGAGAGCAAAAGGGTGGATCATATTTCTCGGGCTCTTCTAAGACTATCAAGAGGTGTGGTATCAGGACCATACATGAAGTGGTTCTCATTTGCTGCTAAAATGAAATGCATTTAGAACTCCAAACCTTCAAAGATGGCACTATACCGCTGTCAATAACTATAGAGAAAACCTCTGTTACATTTTAGTGAGACATGTTAAACGTAGCTGTGAGAAGTACAGTGGCCAACCATCTCTTCAAGATCCTTTTCCTTGCAGATCAATCTTACCGTATCACTAATTATGAGACAAATAAATTCCCACCATTTTGTGAAAACAGTTACAATATTCTTAAGTAGCATAGAGCAGTGAAAGAAACCTCATCAGATGACTGACTTCCAGCTAGCTTCACACACATCACCCTACCGAAACAACATCTTCCAAAACAGGGTATAAACATACTGAAGTCCGTATATACTGAAGTCACTAAAACCTAATCCATTACAAGATGGAAATTCATCACCTGGGGTCATGGTCTTGTAGATTCCACCAACCATTCGAGTTAAAATACACAAAAGTTCATAAAATTGTGTAATTCCACCAACACGTGTAAACTTTAAGGTTGTATACACGAATTGAACACTGCACAAGATCCAAGTTCCCTACTTTATCTCATATTGCATTAGAAAAGCATGCGCTTATCGGAAATCTGAAGCATCAAACACTTGATCAGTCCCCACGAGGACGCTCATGGGGGATTTTTCAATTCTGTACAAGCTTCGACCTTTTGCCCATTAACGTTGATAAAATCTGGTGCTCGACCCCTTACTACAGTGAACCAACAAAAAGAACAAACCACTATCAAGGAAGATCCGAGAGATTTACCTGAATACCAGCACGGGACGAGCGGGAGGTGGGACGCTTCTTGTCCTTGTCCTTGTTCGCGGCCGTCGTGGTCTTTGCGGCTACAAGCCCCTTCCCACCTTTTCCCGCCATGTTCCCTGCCCACCAGAAAGAAGAAGGAAAACGCGAAATTTTCTTCAATTTCATGCCAATCCAACCAAAAAAGATCGAATGAAACGACGAAACTGCGATTACTTTTAAACGCGCAGCCTTGAAGATCTCTCGTACGCGAGAGCTCTTCCAGTAGCAAAAGAGGAAAAAAAAACGAAGAGCTAAAGAAACACTTGAAAACCATCCTTTTTCCTGGAAAAACGCAGGAAGCAGATGCAAGAAAGGTGGTGGGTGTGAGGAGAATTTGAAGCCCAAGCAGCGAATACACGAAACCAACGACGAGCGAAGAAGAAATCTGACCGGAGAGCGTCGGAGGAGGAGAGATCTGAACTGGGAGGCTCTTCGGAAAGCGAGACCGAAAGAGAGATGGCGAAACACAAAATGAAACGACGGAATGAAGAATGGGATCTCCGAAAGCTTTTGTTGAGTTTTTTGAATCGGAGCGAAACCGGACTTGGCGGGTCAGTTTGGGTGGGAAAATACCCATTTTCGCCAATTTTCGAAACCTCGTACCCCACTTTATTTTTACCGCAGTCTCCCTGCACGTTCGTCCGAATTACGGTTTTGCCATCCTCGGGGCTATCCTCATATTTCTCTTCAGATCGGTCGCTGGGCTAGAGGCGGCCATAAATGGGCCGGGCCTATGATTCCACGTAAACCGAACCCGAACTTACCTGTCTGCGTGCTTGCAATTTACTAATTGATTGGGGATCGTTTTCTTGGGCCGCTCCCAATAGAAAACCGAGTTCGAACTTGCAGATCCTTAAAAATCTCAATCAAAACAATATACGGTCGCATCGTGGAACAGTAATCTCAATCGCTGAAGGGGTGAATCCGGGGACGAAAATTCAAGTTTCAATGCCAACTCATCCATTGACAGTATATATTGTTTCGCCGAAATTTTTCGCATGGCAAAATATGTTTCGTCGAAAGTAGTTCCCGCTTTAAAATTGTAGGAGACCGGGTTCTGCGCCAATTCCGGACCGAACATATCCGGACAAGCAGGAGATTCAACAGCTTGAATTTTAAGAGTGTTTTACAGACGCAAACCGTACGGGCATTTGATCAACAACAAGGATTAGAAAGTATAACCGTTGCAAATGGGCCAAACGTTGACAAACCCTGCAGGAATCTAATCAACGATAGAGCTTAACAATGCCATGATACTACGTCGCAATATAATCGGAGCACCTATGGTAGAGACTATTAGAGATACACGCCAAAATTTAATCGACGACGCAAATTTATAAGCTACAGTTACGAAAGATAAAGTATGATACAAGAAAGTAAATACAGAGATAAATTTATTTCATTTGTGCGGAGGGCCTTTGAAAAGTATTGTATGGCCATATAAAACCCACAATCTACTGTTAAAAGGAGAAGTTACAGACATAGATTACAAAGGAAAGTTACCGACAGAGGTTACAAACACTTATCAACAATTTGTCCGACTCCATTACGTTTACAGCTCTTTCGACTACACTAATGGTTATGTTGACATTTCTTCGACTCCAGTGCGTGATTCGTTTGATGGTTACTACTGCATCCGAGATTATCGACTCCACTTTTTGTCGATTCCTTCAAGTTATCGATTCATCATGTTTTTGATAATTCTATTCATATATGAACGAATTCCGTTTTCATCGACTAAGTCTATCATATATCGATCGTAACCAAAAAAAAAGAAGTCATATTTTGGTGCAAACAAGCATCTTACTTAAAAGAATTGAATGATTCATTTATTAGAAGATACTTTTAATTTAAATAATCAAGAGTCATCATGTGCCCAATTGTCATAAACAAATTTGACTTTATCTTGCTGAATTTTATCTTGGCTCAATTCACCATAAGGCATGTTTTCTATAAAGCCTTCACGCGGGCCTCATACTTAGACGCTCTAGTTTATAAACAGGCAAAATTTTGGCGTTCGAGTTTTTCTCTAAGATTGAACCTCAATCCACTGAAATCAGAATTTGTAGACTCTTTCTCTGAGAGTGAAGTAAGTCATCTATTCCCACCTTCTTGAATCTGGCCACATACTGGTCAATCAACTCATTGTCATATTGATATATTATAATCAAATCAGCAATTGGTACTTTGGGTATCATTTTATAAAATTAAGAGTGGGATTGTCGTTTCATCTCATCCCAAATACGAATTGAATTTATGGTAAATTTGTATACCAAGTAATTGCATTTTTGACAAAAGACAAAGTAAAAATAAATAAATTAATTAAGGAATAGTCGAGGTACGTGCAAGCTGGCCCGGACACCTTGATTATAAAAAATAAAAAACTAAGTTTTAGGAATTTATTTATTCCTACCTCTTCATGTTGGGCGATAAATCGACCAACAGGTTCAATAATCATTTGCTTGGCTAGTGAAAACAATGAAGTCACCCAATCAGGATGTAACTTCCAATATAGTGGCATGATCATTTATATGTCGGCACCTGATTATTATAATACTAGTAGAGTCACTTCTTAGTATACAACAATTGACACATTTCATGCCCCCAAGGTCCAGGGTAGATAGGTCGATAGACTTGGCCTTCTTGCCCCCTAGGTTCAAATTATATAGAATTTTCGGGCCATGGTAAAATCCTTCCTGGTGGTGAGATTAGTTTGCCTAAATTATTTTTGTTGTTCAATTGATTAAGAGTGAGAGAAACATATCTAGAAGCCCATTATTAAGCAAATTACTTCCACCAACATGTATAATCCCACAGGTCTGGGTTGTACCAACAATTTGAGCACTTTGCAAATTACGTCCATCGACAGGTACCATTTCATAGGTCTTAATCGTACCAACCCTACATGAGTTGATTCTAACTACCTTCTCTACTCGTCGATGAGTCGTATGGACATTCACTTAACTCAATTCCCACCTTTGGCTTTCTCTGCCATCGGATGTGCAATCGACGGCTCTAAACATCGTAATCTCTCGTTGGTAAGTGTCGGCGGCGGTGGCGAATAGTTATTACCGGTAGTGTCAAGATCAAGTTGTTATTACCGGTAGTGTCGAGATCAAGTTGTTCACCGTACATACCATTGTATTTCCTCAAGTAGGCCCCATCGATCACACCTGTGCGTTAACAAAATATTTCGCCGGAGTATCTTCAGCAACAAGATATATTTCGTCAAAAGCCATTCGTCAACTCTTACTTAAGTAAAACAAGGCCTGTGGGCCAACTCCGGATAGGAAGTATCATAGGCAAATGAACAACAACCAATTCAATCGGAACAAGAGTGTGCAGATACAAATCACGCCCAAATTTAATCAACGACAATATTCGGGTAGCATAATCTCGATGAACTAACCAAATGTTGAAAAGCTATGCCGAAGTTTAGTGGACGACACAGCATGAAAACGTGAAAGTATTATGCTAAAATTTAATTGATGACACAATACTTATGATATAGATGTAGGTATTTAGTCAACGACGCGAATCTGAAAGTTACGGGTACAAAAGATAAAGTATGATACATGAAAGTAAAGATAACGATAAATTTGATTGGTTCGAAGAGTCTTCGAAGAGTACGATGTAGCTGTTTAAAATATATGATCGATGATTATCGACATAGGTTACAAAGGGAGTGAGACATCATTGATTAATTCACTGAGGTATTATCTGTTTTCGCCCGTTTCATACCGAGCCTTATGGCTTTGTTCTTTGGCATATAGGGCATCTTTCTAAAAGTTCTCATAGCTAAGCATGCTTAACTTTAGAATTCCAAAACTAAGCATTGTTGTTACATCAAAAGTCGCATCCGTGAGTTAATTATAGTTTCTCTCTCTCTCTCTCTCTCTCTCTCTCACGCGCACACACACACCTATATAAAATGTCTAATGCCATCCCTAACTTGAGTTAATGGAAGGATTACATTGAATATTTTTCTATAATTCAGGGACTAAGTTGAACATATTTAAAAAAATCATGGACCATATTAGTCAAATTAAAAATTCAAGGACCACATTGAATATTGGACATCATATTGATCAAATTAAAAGTTCGGATATCATATTGCACATTGAGCCAAAATTAATGGCACAATGTGTTATATATATATATATATCGCTCTCCTCTCTGTTCAGTGCATAATTCGGCTTAAGTATACTATAAGTGCCAAAACTTGTATATTACGCTCACTTTAGTACCAAAACTTTTAAAACGATCACTTAAGTGTCAATTTTTTCCTTTAAAAAGAACACTTTAGTGTCAAAACTTTCAAAATGGTCACTTAAGTGCCAAAATATCAACTTCTTTTAAAAACGATCACTTAGGTGCCAACTCCAATGAGCTACGTCATTTCAAAAAATAATAAAAAACAGTACATGTCGGATTTTCGAGGAGCCACATCAGCTTACTGAAGTGATCGTTTTTAAAATAAGTTGGCACTTAAAGTGATCGTTTGTAAAAGAAATTGACACTTAAGTGATTATTTTTTTAAAAAAATTGACACTTAAGTAGTCGTTTTGAAAGTTATAGCACTAAAGTAAGCGCCACACATAACTTATGGCACTTGAAATGTACTTAACCCGCATTATTCGGTTCATTTTTACCTTGTTTGCCATCTAGCAGCCTGCCAACAGTCGCTCCTCCGGGCCCTCTAGCCTTGACAATCACTCATCGCACTCGTCGGACATAGTTGTTACAGGGAGATTATGAATGGAAGTTACAAATTGGGGTTAACAAAAGGAAACTATCGATAGATGTTACAAATGGTTATGGATGGTTTTTTCGACTCCACTTCGTTGACGGTTATTTCTTCGATGGTGGCATGTGAGATTGTCGGCTCTACTTCTTGTCCTATTCCTTTAAGTAGTTGCTTCATCACATTTTTAATTCATTATATTGTTGATAATTCTATTCATACATCATCAATTTCTGCTCTCATGGGCTAAGTTTATTACATGTCGGTAATAACATAAAATTGGTCTCTTTTTTTTTTTTTTGGCAAACCTGATCACTAAACGACTCCTGCACTTTTCCCTGAATTGCATGTGACGGATGGTTACAATTGAACATGATACATACACTTACAAGCATAAAGAGAATTTCACATTAATGCACTCGCGTGTGTGTGTATTAAGATCCTGATGTTGCCTAACGTTAACATTTTGAAATTACGTGATAAATTACGTAAATTTATATATATGGCGAGATTTTTACATCTCATAAAATTTATTAGGTGTAGATATTAATACATACGATAGACATAGATATCAAGCAAGCTTATCAAAATCTATTTCCAATTAGTTAACAATTAAATATGTCATAAGTTCATAACAAAGTAAATTCATATTTTGATTAACCGACAAATATAGAGTTATAAATCCAACTCATTTAATAAATTTCTACATTCCGACCAATAAATAAATAAATAAATAAATTTCTACATATATCACGTCCAAATAAAATCAAAATGTCGTTTGCCACTTCGTTCGTTTGGGGACTCTTCTCAATTCATAACGGCATCTCTCCTTCCCCCCTCCCTCTCTCTCCCTCTGCGCCCAAAACCACTTGATAAAACCTCGATATCCGCTAATATTCGCTGGAGCTCAGTGAGTCGTGAACTCGCCACCGAGTTCACCGGAGCCAACTCTCGAGAGAGAGAGCGAGAGAGTTTCATATGGACAGTCACTCCTCGCACCTCGCTGCGCAGAACCGATCTCGCGGCTCCCAAACCCCCTCCCCGTCCCACTCCGCCGCCTCCGCCTCCGCCGCCACCTCGATCCACCTCAAGCGGAAGCTCTCCGCCGCCAACGCTGCCTCCGCCGCCGACGACCACGCCCCGCCCTTCCCTCCCTCGTCCATCTCCGCCGACACCCGGGACGGCGCCCTGACCTCCAACGACGACCTCGAGAGCATCTCTGCCCGCGGCGGAGGGGCCGGCGACGACTCCGACGACGATTCCGACGACGAGGAGGAGGAATTCGACGGCGACAATGATGGGGGATCCTCTCTCCGCACGTTCACCGCGGCTCGGCTCGAGAAGGCGGGCTCAGCTGCGGCTCGGAACACGAAGATCAAGGCCGAGAGCAATGCGACAGTCAAGGTCGAGAAGGAGGACTCCACCAAGGACGGTGTTAATGGTGCCGGTGTGGGAGCTTTGGGGCCAGCTGCTACCTCTGGCGCTGGTTCAGGCACCGGAATTGCGCCGAAGGAGGATGCTATGAAGATATTCACCGAGAATATACAAACGAGCGGGGCTTACAGTGCTAGAGAAGAGAACTTGAAAAGAGAGGTAACGTTCTTGGTAGTTTAAATTTCCTTGGTGGAGAGTTGGAAGTAATTACATAAAGTTTCGAAGCATTAGAGTTTGATTATTTGGGTTGAATTTAAACGTCTTTACGGAGACCCTGAAGAGTTGCTTCTAGCACTTTTAAAACCTTCAAATCTCTTTCCCTCCAAAAACCAGTAGCTATACATTAAATGAAGAGCTGAGGTGTTCCTATTCATGAGATATTTGATTGCTCAATGAACTCAAATCCCTCTCTCGAAGAATGCCGGTTGAACCATGTGTGAAATGAATGACAACTATCTACAAGTATCTCGGACATTGCTAGTGAACACTAAATTATGTTGATTTTTTTTTTAATCCGTGTGAGTGTCTAGACAAAGCGACGAGTGTTCCTTTTGTTGGAGATTCCTTTTGATCAAGGATTGTTTCATGATAAAAGGTCTCTCTAGAAAATGTCACGTGGTGTCATAGAGGACAACCGTCTTTGCAACTTCATTTATGAGGGAGGGCTTATCTGAATTCTGCAGGAGGAAGCAGGAACACTCAAGTTTGAGTGCCTTTCAAATGATGGCGTCGAACAGCATATGGTTTGGTACTTCATCTTTTCATTTATCTAATGTTTTAACACCCACTGAGGTTTGTTTTAGTGTTCCATCAAGGGCGAAAACCTTTTTTCCCCCTAATTTACAGATACAAAGTTTGTGCAACAACGGTGAAAATTTACATTTGCCATTCTTCTTTGTCTTAACTTTCAAGAAGACAAATCATTCATCAACTTCCTTTGATCTTGGGTTCTAGTGTAAATATTTAGCTATAGCAAGTCTTAGCACACTCCTTCAACGTTTCTCTTGGTTCTCAGGTTAATAGGATTAAAGAACATCTTTGCCAGGCAACTTCCTAATATGCCAAAGGAATACATCGTGCGTCTTGTTATGGACAGGTATTACCATGGCTGGACATGTTATACCCTCATTCTTATATTTTAAATAAGCTTTCCATGTATATATCTGAAATTGAGTGGGGGAAGAGTTATATAATGCGAAGTTTTCATGAGAATCCGATCATTACAAATGCCGAAAGCAAAGTAGAAGAAAATAAGATACCGGAAATCGTACCAAGTAAAAAGGTTTTTTCCTATATTTCAGCTGGAAGTGTAGGTTGTTGTCCTACAGTACGACTAGGAGTAATACATTCTGGGCTAGAGCTCTTACTCAAGGGAAAAAGGCATTGCCCTTTGGCTATTCAATGTTTGGTAAATATGTAGTCGAATTTAGCATTACACAAATTAAAGGAAGCATGGGGGCACTCACTTGTAGCATTTTAGCAAGGTCACATTATAAACCACAGCAACAAGGAATGTAGAGCCACAACCACAAGTTTCTTTGAAAATAGTACCGTAGAACAAGGTTCATCTCTGTCAGACTTTGCATCTTTGGAGTCACTAAGCAGGTTTGATGTTCTTAATATGTGAACATTCTTTTGTTTTCACATAATTTCATCTGGCAATCAAACTCTTTTCATTTTTATTTCATTGCCAGATGGACCATGTAAAAACTTCTTTTACTTATCTGAAAGGAAAATGTTTAAAGAAACTAATATCGGTATGAGCATGGTCATTTGTCCTCTGTTATCCATGGCTGAAATTTGCTCCAGAATATAGTCGCGCCAAATGTTTGGTTATTGTTGAAATGTATAAATATTAAACCACGTCTTTTTTTAACAGCTTAAACTTTTAGAATAGTTGGTTGTGGTCCCACCAAATCTTATCACGGTATCAGAGCAGAGGTCCTGAGTTCAAATCTTTTTAGGCCCCTATTTGCCTTCCCAATGAATTTGTCCACGCTTAGTACTAGGCAAAAGACCAGACTAAGCGTGAGAGGGAGTGTTGAAATATATAAATATTAAACCACGCTTTCTTCTAACAGCTTAAGCTTTTATAGCAATTGGCTGTGGTCCCACCAAATCTTATCAGTTATGACTGTTGTCAAGTTGCATATACATGCAGTTTTGGTGCTATCTATAGCTTTACTTATCTAAGTGCTTGATGTTCAAGGCATTAAATACCTATGGTTATCTCAAGATTCTTTTGGGAAATATAATAATTCTCTGTTTAAGTGATCATGCTCATATTTGCAGAAGCCACAAGTCAGTTATGGTTATCAGACGGAATCAAGTTGTCGGTGGTATCACTTATCGCCCATATGCCAGGTGATGTTCTTTTTCATTCTGCTGTGCTCTTCTTTCTTCACTTGACTCTACGTACTTTTGTTGCTATTATAGTTAATTTGGACTGCTGATCTTCTGTTGTTGTAAGTACATGTCCTGGAGTTGGTAAAACCTAGGATAACAATATCACTTAAGTAACATGCGTTATTTGAATGCGTAGCTTGTAGATGAGCATTTATTCACACGATGCTGTTTTGTTCTCTTGCAATGCCCTTTTCTTCCCAGAGCATTTGGATTTATGGGTGCCTACATGGACCTAAATGATTGGACATTAAGTAAAATACTGTTTATCATAGTGATACTTTCTTGGCATTGTTCTTAGAATTTTCTATTAATATTTTGATAGAAATTGTGTTTGGGCTTAGAAGAAACAAGGAAGGTTTTGCAAACCACTGGAATTAATTTGACCATGTTCCTATTTTTCTGGCTGCTCTTGGAATCGAACCCACCACATTTCAAAATTCCCCCATCCCGAAACAACCAGGCTAGATGTCCTTTCAAGTGAACCATGGAGACAATGAAAACAAAGGAATTAGTAATGGTGCCTTCCTTTGAGTAGCAATTTCTCTCTCTCATTCTCCCTTTCTTTTGCTTCTGTTAACTGGAATTGGCAACTTATATATTTGATCTGGCTACATGATGTGGTTCCTGAGACTAAAACTATCTTTTCCTTAACTATGACAGCCAAAGGTTTGGTGAGATAGCTTTTTGTGCAATCACGGCTGATGAACAAGTAAAAGGTTATGGCACGAGGCTGATGAATCACTTAAAACAGCACGCTCGTGACGGTGATGGGCTAACTCATTTTCTGACCTATGCTGACAACAACGCTGTTGGCTACTTCATCAAGCAGGTGTAGGTTCTAACCATGAGTCCTGTTCTAAGATTTGTGCTTTATCTATAGAAATGTTGACATGACACTTACTGGTTTTTGCTTTGTGATTTATGTGGATGTCTTATTTATTGTTATTTATATATATCTTTGTTTATTTATTTTTACATATTTTTCTTTTTTCCCTCGATTGATTTTGCTTTATTTTTATGAATCTTTGGGGTTCGTTGACTGCCGACCCCAACTAGTTTGGGATAAAGGCGTTGTTGATGTTGATGTTGATGTATAAGAGAAAGAAGAAAAATGGAATGAACTAAGTTTATGTATGAAAGAGTGGTTGGGGTCCGTCTTTCTTTCAGAAAATGAGTGCTATATTCAAGTACAAGTCGTTTGAGGAGATAAATTGGTGAAAAGAATGGAGGACTTCCAGATATATTTGCTCAACTTTTTTAAGATCATTCTGGTGAGTTTTATCTGTGAGTCGGCTCAGAGCTCAATTTTTTCCGGCTCTTTTGACTTGCTTGTCCTTTGATGAAACAAATTGCGTCAGAGCAAATAAAGGGTACTAAATAATCTGTAAAAGCATGCTTAAAGTATGATCATTATTTGATGTTTGAAGCTGTCTAATAAATTGCAGGAATTTGTACTACTAATCTGTCAAGCGTATTTTTTCTGTTTCTTTCCTCATTCTCACCCCCATAACATATTTCCATGTCCAAATCATGCTGACCACCTCTCAGTTGTTGTAGATTGTAATCCAGTTAATTAAATGGATAAAACCAGCTCCTTGTCAACTATCCTACTCAGAGGACACACATTGTTCATCGCGATGATTGTCCTTAGTATGTCAATTGTCAATATGGAAAATGGTGTGTAGTTGCTTTAATGCATTGAAATTGAGCAATCAAATCCCAAATTAGGCATTGCAAGCCAATGAACTGCATAGCAGTAATTAGCAGGACTTGAGTAAACAAATCCCTAAAGTAGATATTGCAAGCCAATGAACGGCATAATGGTCATTGGCAGGACTTATGCATGCCTGCTACATATGTAGTAAAAGATTGGCTTCCTTGCACCCTAGGATCATGGTAAACTTAGCAGCAGATATGTTGAGGTTTTTACCGATGGATTTCCGCTCCTTTGAGAGGTTCTGTGCACTTCACTTCCAGTTTAATGTGAGTATGATACTGTGGCCTGGCCGAAGATTTTGGATGTGTGGGTTCAGATTTTGGTGTTATAACTAGTTCAAGACCTGAAAAGGAGACATGCCACTGTGCTGAAATCATGGCGACCTTCATCTTGATGGGGTCAGGGTGGGCTTGGTTCAGCATTGGAAATGAGCTTTGGAAAAATAATAATGCCTTCAACTCAAAGGGGTTCGAGAAAATGCTAGTTGTGTTTGGTAAAAACTCATTTGAAATGAGCTTCGGTTAAACTAGTGTTTGGTATAAATAACTTTGCAAAGGAGCTTTGACTACAATTTTTTATTTTTATTTGTTATTTTTTATTTTTATCAAAAATAACCTTCGACGGACCAGCAAAGGAGCTTTGAATACAATTTTGCATGATTTGTGTTCTATGCTGCTATGAATCACTACAGAAGCCGTTGACCACAGGAGTTCAATGCGTGATGCATATGATGCTTTGTTTTGTTAATTCTCGTCAACATGCTTCAAATTGTGTTGCGAATCAATTGATGTTCTGGTACTTTCAGGTATTAGCTGATAGAATTTTTTTTTTCCTCCCTTGTGCAGGGTTTCACGAAAGAGATATACCTGGATAAAGAGCGGTGGCACGGGTGATACTTTATACCATCTATGTCAATTGAAGTTTGGAAACCATATTTTGCAATTTTTTCACTATTATCAATGTCTCCTATTTTGTCCTTCTCATTTACCATCTATGCTCATTGATGTGTTATCTACATTCCCCCCCACTCAAATACAAAAAAACGGCATAGGAATATTTGAAGGAAGGAAAAAAAGTGTGCACACGTGCACCTTGTAGTATCATCACTTATGAAATCTTTAATAACTTGTATCTTTCATAGTATCAGGTTCTGACGATTGCTCACATGTGCACCTTGTAGTATCATCACATCTGAAATTTTTAATAACTTCTATCTTTCACATGCTTAACTTCTAATGATTGCCATGTGTGGTGCCTTTATTACTTTCACATCGCACTGTTTCCTCAGTTATTTATGGGAGTGTCAGAACCTTGGTCCAAACATGCCATAAATTCAATAAGAGAAAAAAGTGGTGGGCGATTGTTTAATATGTCTTCTGCTGGCGTTGCAGGTATATTAAAGATTATGACGGGGGAATTCTTATGGAATGTAAAATTGATCCCAAACTTCCTTATACAGATTTATCGACCATGATTCGCCGTCAAAGGCAGGTAAAGCATTGTTTGCTCGGTGTATGACGTTTTTTCTTTCCACGACTTTGTAAAGGGAGAAGAGTAACTGCCTTCCGGTTTGAAACTCAAATTTCTTAGAGGAGTATCTCTTCAGGAGATAATTGCGGCATGGATAAGTTGATTTGGTCATATAATGAAATATATGGTCTGCATAATCCTGAATCTGTAGCTTACCCAGATAAATGTCATATTCAGGAAATTGAACATACTCAACAATTTGTAAGAAGATTGTAAGGGTCAGTTATTATGTGAAAGCTTTATAGTGTAGATAAGGCTACTTTTAACAATTTTTTACCTGTCATGATCTAGGATATTTTTGTGATAAGAATAGTTATTTTTGTACTAACTTCGCCATTAAATTGTTCCATATAACATGAATCAAATATTGGTTAAGTGGCTGATTTTTGTATACGTCCAAATTCTGTGAGTCCTGTAGTTGGTAAACAATGCTATCACATCATGGTATTGTTTTTGCTGAAAAGGTTATTGGACTAGCAAAATTAGGTTGAGTAGCTACGGCCTGTGCATGGATTCAATATATTATTTGCAGTCATGCGAAACTTTTCTTTCTTTCTTCTTATGACTTGCTCATTGCCTTGACATGTTACTATTATCAGTCCAGATTTTCTTCATTTTATTTAACTTCCGTCTGAAGTCTGGATCTTTATATTCCTTCAAGGTGCCACTTATGACTCATGTCACCATATTTTTTTTTTTTGGTAGGCGATTGATGAAAAGATAAGGGAACTCTCTAATTGTCATATTGTCTACCAGGGGATTGATTTCCAGAAGGTATAAAGTGGAAGCAGTTTTACTCTTTGAAGTACATGTTATCGTACTTGCAATGTGAAGAAGATGTATTGATGGTGTTATTTAGGTAGTTGATAGAGTTATAGAGCAATTTGACCATTCCAAGCCTACTCATTACTTTGTTTAATGCATGAGAGCTATGTTTATTCCATTGTAAAACCATGATATCTCCCTGTTATGATTCCCCCCTAATGCTCTGCGTATTCAATTTCTTTGATAAACTTATATGTGGGGACAAGAAAATTCTCCATGACAGAGATGTATGAGGTGAAGGGTTTTTTACATGAAACTGGAATATAGTGATTGCAGTTGCAATCAGATGAATCTTTATAAACCAAGTCCTGCAGCTGCTTCCCATCTCTAGCAGACAAGTATTCCGCTTTGGAAAGTAATCACGCCTGTCTTTTATTCAACTACTTGAAAGTTAATTAGGTCAACGTAAATTGGAAGTCTTAATTCACTTTCTTGCTTGCTTTCCTTCCTTGTTTCTTAGTATCCGGGTTGAAAATGAATAAGCCTTTACCTATTGTTTGCATCTTCCTTTTATTCTCTTAGTTGGGCTGGAATATTTGTGCATTGTATATTTTTCTGAACTTGATTCTGATCAAAATAGTTCTTGCTTAGAGAGATGCAGGGGTTCCCCAAAAATCCATCAAAGTTGAGGATATCCCTGGCTTGAGTGAGTTCCTTGACTTTTTAATGACTTCCCAATTGGCTAGTTTACTCACACTTATCATTATTTTCATTTTCATCAATCAATTTTGACGTGGTAGGTTTGGTTCATGACCTGAAAATATGACTGGCATTCATTCTATTTGTTTCAGTACTGTTTGTCTGGATGAGATTCAATAGTTCATCAGATGTAATTTGGCATATCAATTTTTTTTTCCCTGTAATAAGATGATATCTTTAATTGGGAATCGTTTGCTTTTTCCCATTATCATGTGCTACAGCCTGGTGTTAATAAACTTTTAAAACAATATATTTGTTCCTCTTTACAGCCATCTCAAAACCTCTTCTGTCACTGTAAATGAGAATATGAATTTCAAAGTAAAGAGAGGTTTAAGAAATTACAAAAACTCATTAGACAAGGGGGTTTACAAAATAAATGAAATAGCAGTGGAAGAATAATTACAGAAACTCCAGAATGCGAGAGCCTATCCCAATCACCACCAAATATTCATACGAGGTTACGAATGCCGTGCTGTCATGGATGGAATTAATACTTTTTTACCAAATTCCACATGCTAAATGACGAACTGTCTCGGAGTATATTTCTGTTTGATGTTCACTTTATTTCCATATACAACATCAGTCAACAAAGACGCTTACTTCCTTATTCATCTATGGTTTATTCAGCTCGAGTCTTTTTTTTTTTTAAAGATATTGTATGCGCAGATTGTTAGATGAGCATTTCAGGATACTGATTTTAGTGCATCTGATTCTAGGGGAAGCCGGGTGGACACCTGATCAATGGGGCCATTCTAGGTTTAGAGGATTGAGTGATCAAAAGCGGTTGACTTTCTTTATGCGCCAACTTCTGAAGGCAAGTAGCGAGCTTTCTTTGTTTTTTCTATCATTTTGCTTCATGGCACCACTCTGTAAACTAGTCTGCTGTCAATGTGCTTATTTTCATAAATCTCATCGACTATCATCCTGTCTTGCTGGTGGTGTCGGTGTTGTAGCTATTTTTAACATATCTTATGAAAAACAGGCAATGCATGACCATGTCGATGCCTGGCCATTCAAGGAACCAGTTGATGCTCGTGAGGTCCCGGATTACTATGACATAATTAAAGATCCTATGGGTGAGAAAGGATAAACTATTAACTTATGTTTCGACAAATGTATTTACCTGAACTTGCGTTTAAATGCTCATACATTCAAGTTGTTGTATGCTCCTGATGGCATGCATAAGCTAAAATTGAAAATCCTAGTACTGCTTATGGTGTATGAGACACCAGAATTGCATTTGATGGGGATGTCTTGCCAGTTCTATTCACTGGTGAGCAGCTTGGAACTGGATGCTCACTGAGGATTAGGCTTCATTTAACTGTCATGTCCATAGCGATAGTTGTCATGACATTTCTGTTCCTGCTTTTCTTTTTTTGGCGCATAGATGTGAACTGCTTCTTGTCCAGCAGCCCATATGGTAAGGTCAGCTTTTTGGTTGGGCCGAGTTAGATTCCTGGTCCATTTTGCCAGTTCATAAAAAACACATATAGGTTTAGAGGTGCACAGTTACCTGAAGCATGATGCAGGATACACAGTAGGTCGAGTTATGTGTAGCGGACCATGATATGACACTGGCTACAAGTGTGGTATGCTTAAGTAATAGGACTTGGGGGCTGAATATGTCCCAGATCGAGTAGTCTAGGCTGATGTGAAATGTTACCACTAGCAGAATCCAGAAATAAAGTGCTTGTTATATTCCATGAATAGAAACGTCTCTTAAGTAACTGTTTTACTAGTCAACTAGCTGCCACTTTGTTCAAAGGTTTAATGACAATGCCCAGAAAATTACTGACTATTAATAAATCATTTTCTAGACCGTGGGCTAGAACGTTTCCTCTTTCTTTTCCTTTACGACTCTTCTACATTTCATTAAGGTGTTCCTTTTCTTCCTCTTGCTATAACCCTGCTAGATAGCTTCAATGATGAGCAGCCGGACAGTTCCTGGTTTTCTGGTTCAAGCAACTTGCCCCATTTGTCTTCTTATTGCACAGTTATTGGCAAAGTTAATTGGCTAGATTCTGGCACTTGAACGAAACTACATGTATGGAGCTATGACCCATCTCTTCTCGAGAAACAAGTGGGCAAGGGCAAAGTAGCCGCTGGGCACAGTAGCAGCAGCTACTTTGCCCTTTGCCGTGATGGCTCATCATCTGAGGCGGCAAAGTATGTTGCCATGCTTGGTGATCGACACAGCGCCCCATGGTGATCCACATCAGCAAAGCACCTGACCTGGGATGTGCATCCCGAATTGGGGTTCCCAGAGGGTATAGGGGTGGTATGTATGCTGAAGAACTGGGCAGTGGAGATCACCTAAAATCCGACATTGTCCAGGCAGGGGAGTCCTAGCCTCACAAATATGTCACGAGTTTTTCCCTTGTGCAAATTGTAGTTTAGCTTACTGGGTTAACCTAACCGGAATTAGCCCAGCGTTTGCAGCTGCTAGAACAAGCCTTTGCCAGCCTGCCATTTGATCAGATTTAACAAAACCCAGCAAAGACATAATGCTGTCTAACTATCATGAGAACTGTGAGAAGTGCGTGTTCAAGTCTTTTGCTTATCAAGTTGTAGCAGTTTCACAACTCATCACGGTTTTGCAGATTTGAAGACAATGACCAAGAGGGTTGATTCAGAGCAATATTATGTTACGCTCGAGATGTTCATTGCAGATGTCAAGAGGATGTTTGCTAATGCACGCACCTACAATTCCCCCGACACTATATACTACAAATGTGCAACAAGGTATACTGCGTCAGTCCTCTGTTTCTATGCTTTTTTCTCAACCTTTATGTCCAATGAAATGATTTACAAGACGTGCAGGCTGGAAGCTCATTTCCAGAGCAAGGTACAATCGAATCTTCAATCCGGTAACGGAAAGATTCAACAGTAGAGCATTCGGTAAACTGGAGTCCCCCACCTCTCTCTATTTGAATATGCGGAGCTTTAGATACTTCTCGTGATTCATGATCGCACTGGGGAAATAACTTACTCTGATTGACTGTAAGACTGAAGGCTGACAGTCAAATACTGGAAAAACTGAAATTCCGGTTCCCTTTGTATAATGTAATTATGATGTAACTTCCAAACTCTGGTAGGTGAAATTCAACCAGATTGTGATATTAATACCTGTTCACCTCATCTGTCACATAGGCGGTCATTTTTCTGTGGAATGGATTGTATTTGGTGACACCTGGAACGGAACGTTTCGTGTAGAGCATCTAGGCTTGGAGATGACATAAAAGCTTATGCAATTTGGCTGGCTTGGCCCAGTAAAACGATGTACAAACATGGGAAATTACCATATTAGAAGTCTCTGTGTTTCAACAGGTTCATCATAATGGATCACGATTCTGTCTCTCGAATTCAGGTCGACACATATTGGGATTTTGTGATGATATGTTTCGTAACTTGCGGTCGCATACGCAGGAATTTGAATTTAGATTCGTATGTGCAGTACCTTTACGTCTAGAAAAAAGGCTCTGCGTCTTGGACAATTGGATCGTTGGGATAGTTTCCTGTGCGGGTTGATAAGTCCCACATGTTGGGTTATTTTTGAAGACTTCTATGCGAAATGCGAAGGTAGGAAACGTTTCCAGGAAAGTAGGATCTCTTTTCCCCTAGACAAGAACGAAGAATCGAAAGAATGTGGAAAGGGCAAGATGCTCATCTCCTAAATCTCGATTGTTGGTACTTTCGTAAAATGGTTTACATTTCCACCTCAACTCATAAGGAAAATTGGTGACGAAAAATAGTTGAATCACAACGTTTATGCTAGTGCCCTCCACTGAGGCTACATTTATTGGCGATTCGTAAAGTTACATGTGAATGGAGATTGCCTTCCTACGTTGAGCTAGTGTACAGCCGTTTTCAAGTCCGAAGGAAATTTCCCTCCGTCCATCATCTCACATTAGCAAAACAATAATATCTCGAAAGGAGCCGACTCCATGGAATAATATGTAGACCAGAAACAGTTCTGGTACGCCGATACACTTACGAGAGTAATCGAAGCCAACAACGGGGTACAAAGCGTGGTGATCCCTAAAAACAATTTGGCCTTGCATTATTGTTAAGAAGACGAATTGCTGCAGAATTAACACGCGTCAAGGTCCCGGCACGGAGGAGGTTTCGGCTCGCTTAACAAAGTCGTGTTCCCTCCTTCTGGTCCACACTTTATTCGCTTCGGGTTTTGAGTGCCCGGCTGAAAAAAAGAAAGACAAATGAGGGATTAGAATATCCAGGAACACGCCATGGTGTATAATCCGTTTATATTTTAGGTTCAACCTAAGAGCAAGATAAAGAAAAAAGTTGAATTTCTTACTGGTAGCTTCTCCCCTCTTCTCAATATCTCGACTATCTCAACAACACGCTCGGGAGTGACGTCTTCCTGCAAAATGAGATTGGAACAAAGTGGAAACATAAGGAACACTTGCTCAAGTGTTCAAAATACTTGAGCAAATGAAAACTACAGTGGACCCACATAATAATTATAAGTATATCCTTCAGATCCGTTGGAGTAATCAGCAACAGTTATCATGGGAGCATTAACACAACAACCCTGCCAAAAAGCAAATCAAACACTTTATTCATTTAATCTTCAACTGCATATAAGCAACATAACTCATCGATAGAAATACAAGCTGGTGAGTACACTATTCCATGCATAGAAAACTGATACCCGCCTCATTTATAATTCCCATAAATACAGGTGACATCAGTAAAGATGTAAACATATACTGACCATGCATTCCATTTCCCCAACGGAGAATAAACCATCCTTGGTCACTTCTGCGCATAAAGAAAACAGGGAAGTTATTGGTTTCTTGATATTATCATGGCATCAGATAAATCATCGTTTGCAATGCTTAGTATGATATCATGACATTGCATAAGACTTGCCATTGCGCTTTACTCCCAAGTGTTTCAGTAAGGCTGATTCAATTTCACGTGAGCCACGAATCATGCAAGGGGTCGTGCCACAGACCAATAGGTGATACTTGCCCACCTACAAAACCGTAAAATAAGACGATGAATTGATGAGTTGTGAATTCAAGGGCACAAATGGATTTTGCTTCTCACCTTTGTCCGGTTAAACATCGAATAAAAGGTTGCAACTTCATACACACGGATAGGAGCAATTTCTATGACCTTAGCAACCTGAACCAATGAAACATATCCATAATAAACTTATTCAAACTAGTAGCATTAAATAAGTATGATTAGACTGGACAAGACAGTCAAATACTACATAACAAGAGAGAGACACTTGATAGCTAAAGTTCGTATGTGCTGTGCCGAACCAAACACCAGGGCACATATAATTTGGGGGGTAAGAGAGCATGTTATACAGCATCTACGCACAACAAAGAACATATGCAAGCTTTTGAAAATAAGCAGGGACTGGTAGGATCTTCTGACCCTCTCCCACAAGTGACTCGAGCACTGGTGTAATGCAAGCACTTTTTCTTCTTGTTTTCTTATATTGGCAGTAACAAGTTGGGTACTTGTTTGCTACTTTTTACTGGAAACACAAAAGTACCCCATGAATACTGGATAAAGAGGAGTTATGCCGTCTCTCAGTGCAGTCGTACACTCTTTCCTCCGGGCATATAGGCAAAATTATCACTTCATGTTATGGATGCCACTAACAAATGTAGTGTTCAACTATTCATACTCAAGGAGATGCTTCCAGCAAGAATTTTTGGCATCCTAGACAACTAAACATTGAGTACCTTTCCACATGACATCGCTAAAAAGCATAAAAGCAGTTCCCTTCTCCCCAGAAAAACATTTCCTTCCAAGTACTTCTCTTGACTAAATCAAACAACCAAAAGTAGTAGGCTATAACACGAATGTCATATAAGCAATAGCACAAAAAAAGATTAGTTAAAAAATTTTACAACATAATCTTTGGCCAATAAGATTGAGGCCCAAAGGCAACATCACAAATATGAAATGAGAACTGGAAAGATCAACAAATACAAGGAAAAACAAAGGGGAAATTTTAGTTACTTCAACTGATGAAAACATGTTTGTATAAGAGAAACTTCCTCAATAGTTAGTACAGCCGTGCCCGCTGCTAAGACTTCACACAAGATTGTTTAACAAGCCAGCATGGCTCTTCTTTTGCAATTGATAGGCATTCTTTTGTGGATCCTTGCCAGCTTAAAAGCATCCTAACATTGTCATGGGTTGAATTGTACTGACTATTGATAGTTGTGACATGATTGTGTAGAGAACATGCGTCGTCAAATTCTGGGTGAATGTACAATCTTCATTACATGCTTCTCCAATGTATAAGCTTAGATCAAGGGACATCAAGGAAAGTGTCTTCATTTAATGTGTAAGGGTATAAATTAAATTAGATAATGGGTATCCAGATCTGCTATAAATCATCTAAACACCCATAGACCAGACAACAAGAAACACGCCAAACAAACTACAAATATAGCAACACACGCTTAAAAAAAACATGATCAACAGACATTAAGATTTATGGATTTTACAGAAGCATATAGTCCAGTCAATAATTGACATTCAAAAGAAGCATATACACCATAGTCAACATTTTCCAAAATTGAGTTTGGGGAATTTTTTTTAACATTTTTGCCAAGTCCATATCTCCAAAAGTGACTGGACTTGGAGGAGTTATGGATAACTTTTTGAGAAATATGATCCCTTAGTTTTACTTGAAAAACTTCGGAACTTTGAACCTTCCCTTCACGGTTAACAATAATAATAATAAATAATAAACATAGGTGAAAATACATAAGATGTCGTCCTATTATACACCTACGCACATGACCTTTGAGTTTGATAAGCAGAACCCAGAATTTTCAGGAAAATACAGAACTTGAAATGTGATATTTGTTTCCTGCGGTGTTTGCCTTTCACCTCTTGTTCCAACTAGATAGTTTAATGCATTACAGTCCAAAATCTAAGAGGAAAAGAAACATCATCCTGAATTCTATGATTCTTGATACTTGCATTACAAATCCATACCGATGTCTTTAGAATACCATGATTATGAAAAAAAGAATCTCAAGATCATGTTACAAAAAAAAAAAAAAAAAAAAAAACTTGTGGGAAAGAAAGCTATGTGAAAAAAGACACATTTCACGAACTCATCATTCTAGGGATTTTTTCCTTTCTGATATGTTAAGGATGTAAAAGGGGTAGAATGGTCTTTTAGGTTACCAAGGGTTTGTCTTGTATATATACTTTTTATCAATAAAAATCTCAACATTCTCTCTTCTACATGGTATCAGAGCTCATGATCTTCATCTACCACAGTCGTCTCTTTTCCATCTTTATCCCTTCACGATCTATTGTGATCTATTACTGTCATCGTTGCAGATCATACACGACCCACTTCTGGTGGTCGCAGCGCAACCCCTCTCTGGTGGTCGCTGATCCCGCGCGATCCACCCCAGGTGGTCGCAGGCGAAGGTGCGACCTTCCTGGTCGCTTGTGGCTGAAGGCGCGACCCCTGGTGGTCGTGGTTGAAGGCGCGACACTCCTGGTCGCTGGTGGCTAAAGGCGCGAGCCCCTCTCTGGTTGTCGCTGGTGGTTGAGGTGTGACTGATTGCTGATGGTTGAGGCGCAACCCGTGCTGGTCGCTGGTTGAGGTGAGATCTTCTTGTGAATGTGAATGGGTGGTCGCCCAATGGGAGTTGAATGTGTTCCGCGTGAATGGATTACTCTGCGATGTGCTACCCCCTTCTTTTTGTGCTCTGTGATGCACAAATGATTGTTGAAGCTCATTGTGCTACTGTGTTAAGGATTTTGTTGACAAGCGAACTTGCTGAATTGAGTTGCTGCTGGTTGTGAGATCGAATTTGGTGGTGTTGGCTCTATTTGAATTTGATGTTCTAATTGTGATATTTTGGGACATTTCATGACGGTAGCATTTTGTGGGTAGATGCAGAGCTGAGTAGGAGAAATTTGGTGGAGCATTTGCTGGTTTTGTGATTGGGTTATTGAGTAGTTGACTTGATTTCAAGTGGTTATCAATTATAATGGCCGATCCTAAAAGAGTGAGAGTAGTACTACCGTGACGACTGAGTTGATTTCCTCTTCGTCTTCTCAAATCACTGATAAGAAACTTGAGGGTATTACCAACTTTCAACGAAGTTTGTTTTGACGGGTAGAAATCAACATATGCATTTGACTGAAACTAAACCTACTGGCAATGCAAATTGGGATGTTATTGATGCATATCTTATAGGTCAGCTTTTGAACTCTATGGAAAGTAATATTGTAGGCTTGGTAACTCATATTGATACAGTTAAAGAATTGTGGGAGTATTTAAATGTGTTGTACTCTGGCCAGAACAATATTTCTAGAATATATGAACTATCCCAGGAGTTTCACCGTTGCGAGAATAAGGGGCGTTCCATTGATCAGTACTTCGCTGATTTTAATCGAATGTATGAAGAGTTGAATGCTCTTCTTCCTATTTCCTCTAATGCTAAACAAATGCATCTTCAAAGAGAGCAGTTGGCTGTGATGAATTTTCTAGGAGGTCTTTGTCTGGCATATGATGTTGTTAAGTCTCGGATTCTTGGAGGAGAGACTATTGGATCACTTCGGGATACATATGCTCGAGTTCTTCGGGCAGCCCGTGGTTCTTCTCAGAGCACCACATCTGTTGTTGACAGTTCAGCTCTTGTTTCTCAATCTAGAGTTGGAGGAAGTAGGGGTGATGAAGGAAATCATGAAGGATATAGTGGTCGCGATGGCCGTGGTAGTCGAAGCATTAGAATAGGAGGAATAGGAAGAGGCCAAGGATAAAGACAGTTTTATGGACAGTCCCAAGCTTCTACTAAGAGCTCAGGAGCTCTTAGGACTTGTCATTATTGTGAAAAACCTAGCAATATTCAGAAATTTTGCTACAAGCTACATGGTAGACCCAGACAGCAACAGGTTGCAAATGCTATATCTGGCACTGACTCTTTGTCCCTACCACGGTCTTCCCAAGGCAATATAGTAGTTATGTCTGATGAAGAATTTGCACGGTACAACCAGTCTCAGATTTCACAGCCTACTTCTTCCATTGCTATTCTAGTTCAGACAGGTAATGCTACTGCATGCATTTCAGCTAGTTCTCGCCCTTGGGTCATTGATTCGGGGGCTTCCGATTATATGCCAAGTCTTTCAGGCATATTTTCCTCTCTTGCTTCATCATCATCCACCGTCACTTTAGCTAATGGTTCATCTTCTCAAGTTCAAGGAGTTGGTACAGTTCATCCAACACCTTCTTTACCATTATCCTCAGTACTTTACATTCCCAAATTTTCCTTCAATCTCATGTCTTTTAGTAAATTAACCAAACACTTAGTGACCTTTTATCCTTATTCTTGTATCTTTCAGGATATGGCCACGAAGAAGGCGATTGGTAGAGGACGAGAGATAGGAGTATGTGCTCGAAGACGCTGCTTCCATTGCTTGCCCTAGTATCACCTCTCTACATCAAATTCACTGTCGTCTTGGACATACTTCCCTACAGAGTCTTCAGAAAATGGATTCTAGCTTTCAGTCTCTTTCTAGTTCAGAGTGTGAATCATGACAACTTGGCAAATTGCATCGTGTCAGTTACCCGCCTCGAGTCAATAAAAGAGCTACGTCTCCTTTTTCATTACTTCATTATGATATTTGGGGTCCTTGTCATTTGGTTTTGAATTTGGGTTTTAGATATTTTGAGACTTTTGTTAATGACTTTTCTAGAGTTACTTGGTTATATTTAATGAAAAGCCGTTTAGAATTTTCTCTATTTTTCAAACTTCTATTTCTGAAATTTATACTCAGTTTGGTGTTCGTGTCAAAGTTTTGCGTTCTGATGAAGCTAGAGAGTACTTTTCTGCACCTTTTTCTGACTTTATGACTCTACGGGGCATGATTCATGAATCTTCTTGTTCTTATACACCTCAACAAAATGGTGTAGCTGAACGAAAAAATAGACATTTATTGGAAGTTGCCAGGTCCATGTTATTTGAGATGAAGGTTCCTAAAACCTTTTGGTCTAATGCTGTTCTCACTGCATGTTATCTTATTAATCATATGCCTTCTTCTGTTTTAGGTGGTATTCCTTTCTCTACTTTGTTTCCCAATCGGCATTTGTTTGCGCTACCACCCCGTGTTTTTGGTTGTTTGTTTTATCCGTGATCATCAACCTGGAATATCAAGACTTGATCTTAGGGCTATTAAATGTCTATTCTTGGGCTATCCTCGTACTCAAAAAGGATATTGTTGCTATTCCCCGACCTTAAGGAAATACTTTATAACTGCTGATGTTTCATTTTTTGAGTCTACTTCTTACCATAAAGTTCCAATCACTGCTTCTGAAATGGATAAAGACGTACATGTGGCTATCATTTAGTCACCTGCTCCTACTGTCTCATCAATGTCTGCACAGGAATCTCTCCCTCATAAGGTTTATACGCGGCGTTCTCGAGCAACCACTGATCCTCCCCATCCTCCCGTACCTACTGCATCATCTTTAGCTCCAGATCTACCTTTAGCTGATCCTCAGGTAATGTCTGATCTCGATATTCCTATTGCTCGCCGCAAAGGTATATGTGCCTGCACTCAACATTCTATTGTCTCGTATACTTCTGTGTCTTCTTCTTTTCGATCCTTTTTATCCGCTGTTGATCAATATCCTGTCCCCAAGTCTGTAGCTGAGGCATTACAGAGCCCTGGTTGGAGGATAGCTATGGAAGTAGAATTAAATGCATTGCAAGTTAAAGAAACTTGGGACTTGGTACCTCTTCCATCAGGAAAAACTGCTATTGGTTGTCGACGGGTGTATACTATGAAAGTCAATCCTGATGGTTCTCTTGCTCGCCTGAAAGCAAGACTCGTTGCGAAAGGGTATGCTCAAGTGTATGGAGTTGACTATATGGATTTTTTCTCTTGTTGCTAAGCTTACATCTGTTCATATTTTGATCTCTCTTGCTGCCACATATAACTGACCCTTGTTTCAGCTTATATAAAAAATGCTTTCTTGCATGGTACTCTTGATGAGGAGGTGTATATAGAGCAACCTTCCGGATTGGTTGCTCAGGAGGAGTATGGTGGATTTGTTTGTAAGTTAAAGAAGTCCTTGTATGATTTGGAACAATCTCCACGAGCATGGTTTGGAAGATTCTCCAAAGTTTTTCTCTCATTTGGATTGTTAAGATGTGAAAATGATTACTCTTTCTTTTATAAACAAGTAGGGAAAGACAAGTTGTTCTTGATTGTGTACGTTGATGATATTATTATTACAGAATATGACTCAACTGGTATAGCTGAATTAAAACTCTATCCTCAGCAACAGTTTCAGACCAAGGATTTAGGAAAATTGAAGTATTTCCTAGGAATTGAGGTGGCACAGTCAAAAAAGGTATTGTCCTATCACAGCGGAAGTATGTGCTAGATTTGCTTTCTGAGACAAGTATGTTGGGCTCAAAGCCTCTTGATTCACCTATGGAGCAAGGAGTTAATCCGGTAGGTGATGGAGGAGAAATTCTTGACAATCCCGAGAGATGTAGAAAATTGGTGGGTAAGCTGAATTATCTTACAGTTACTCGACCAGACATCGCTTTTCCAGTTAGTGTGGTGAGCCAGTTTATGTCTTCCCCTCGTACATCTCACTGGGATGCGGTTATTCGAATTCTAAGATACTTGAAGAAAGCTCCAGGGAAAGGAATTCTTTATAAAAATCATGGTCATAATAGAGTGGAAGGATTTTCTGATGCTGATTAGGAAGGATCTCCAGATGATAGAAGATCAATTACTAGCTACTATACTTTGGTTGGCGGAAATCTAATGTCATGGAATAGTAAGAAACAGAGTGTTGTTGCCCGTTCTAGTGCAGAGTCAGAATATAGAGCCATGGCACAAGTAACATGTGAATTAATGTGGATTCAGCAACTTATGACTGAATTGAGCTTCAAAGCTTTGGCTCCTATGGTTCTGTGGTGTGATAACGAGGCTGCAATACATATAACTTCTAATCCTATGTTCCATCGAAGAACAAAACATATCAAGATTGATTGTCATTTTATTTGAGAGAAGCTTTAGAGTGGAATGATTCTTCCTAGTTATATAAGAACTGATGAGCAACTTGCAGATGTTTTTACTATACTAAGAGAATAGGATATATTTGTAACAAGCTGGACATAATTGATATTTATGCTCCAGCTTAAGGGGGAGTGTTAAGGATGTAAAAAGGGCAGAATGGTCTTTTAGGTTACCAAGGGTTTGTCTTGTATATATACCGAGTTTTATCAATAAAAATCTCAACATTCTCTCTTCTACATGATAGATAGACCTCATCAGTCTAGGAATATCAGCATACACAGACACGACACAATGTCAAACATACTCCTACCTCTCGAAAGAGCAACTAAGGCTGCGTATGGATCGTAGTAAGGGAAAGTGTTTTTGTTCCAAAAGTGTTCCGGGAACACTTTTGGAACAGAAACGCGTATGGTTCAAAATGTTCCAAAAGTGTTCCGCGGAACAGTTTTGTGCTGATGAACACTTTTCAAGAAACAAAAAAAACTTGGTTTTGGATTTTGGAAAGCTTTTTAGAACACTTTTGGAATCACCATCCATCGCCGCCGGCACAGCCACCACCCATTGGCCGCCGCTCGCCTCCCGTAGCCGGACGCCCGCCGCCGCAACCACCGCAACCGCCCGTCGCCCACCGCAGTCGCCATTTGCCGCCAGATGGCGGTAGAAAAAGTGTTTTTTTTATTTTATCAAACGCGTTTTTATTTCCAAATATTGTAGCCGGGAACAGAAACACAAAAAAGTGTTTCTGTTCAAAAAATGCTTCCAGGAACAGAAACACTACCATAAATTAACTCTCCTTTAGGTGAAATATCATAAAGAATACATGCATGTAGACATTTTCGAATCAACGATGGCATACCGCATTCATTGCCGAAACTGGAAGCCACCCTCCATGCTGCTGTTGTGCAAGATCAAGAAGGGGGATAACAGCCGATTGCTTGTAATTAGACGGGTAGTGAGACAATATTTCCTTAACCTACAGATGCATGGGCGATATGGACTCCAATCAGCAAACAATTTAAGAAAATGAATATAAACACATATTTATGGCTTCCCAATGGATCTCTACGAGTTATAAATCATTTACAGCCACACAAGAAATAATTGTCATTAAGAATCGAATCTCAGAAAATAAAAAGGCTCAACCTCCGTCAAGATTATGGTGTGAGCCAATCCAAATGGTACTTGAAGAAAGGGCATGCTATTGCTGGCAGCATTAACATCTCTAAGAAAATCTGTAATGGTGAAATGGAAGCTCGTGGAAAAGTACACTTTATTCTTCTTGTTGGGCCTAAATAATTACGCCCAACGCCCTCGCCTCCCTAAATTTCAAATAGAAGCACCTAGAACTGGGTATGATGACTTAGACCTATAGGAATTGCATCAACAGAGAAGGTATATAGTGCAAAGCCCCTCCAATTACATTCATGCAGTTATATAAGGCCATCTTTATTCTAGAATAATCGGTTAAAAACAGAAGTATCAAAAGAAGATTCAAGGGAGCAACTTTCACACTTGACGTTGTATACAATGGCTTTCCCATAAAGAGGTAGCACAGTGATGACCAGTATAAAGGACGACAAATGCATTCTATTTCCCGCAAAGTCCGAGAATCACCACTTGTCCTATAAAAGCTTATTGCAAAAAGTTTAACATTTCTGAGGATAAGTTAGGTCATATATGCCTAGCACATAGATCTTAGAAGCCACAGGAAACAACGTATTCTAAATCTCTGACATTACAAAAAGACTCAGCTAATCCTCCCTTAACAAGAAAATCCTATCATTCCCTCAAATTTAGGTCCACTCACATACTCAAAAGACTCATAAATATAGCAAAGGAACAGGAACTGAAGTTGGGTCCACTTGCACAATAAACTCATTGCCCCTAACACAACGAAACAAACACTTGATCGGCAATCAACAAACTGAAGGTAATTGGAGTAACCTTGTTTTTATTGGCATCCGAGAACTCCCACGGCAGGTCCGGATTGTTATCCGGCGAATCAATGTGCTGCATCATGCGCCAAAACATTCCACTCATCAGCCACAGTCCAAACGCTCACAGAATTGGCTCAACATTAAAAAAAATCTCAAACTTATGTCGGATATCAACTCACGTAGTTCAAAGCAGTCGAAAACGACCGGGAGACCTGATGAAACCACGATGACCAGATGGATCAGCGGCGGAATCGGAGGATTTCGTCGACAAAAGTGGGAGGAGAAAAAGGAGATAGGGAATCGGGAGGAGGAACCTGAGGGGATTGACGCAAAACCTGGCGGATCTCATGGAGGTGCTTCGTGGTCAAGCGAGCGAGCATTGTCGGAGGAGGGAGGCTTCGAGTCACTGCGCCGAGAGAGAGAGAGAGAGGGGGGATTGTTGCTCGAGCTGAAGCAGCTGACGCTGAAAGCGTTGGAGGACCAGAAGAGAGAGAGAAAGAGAGAGAAAGCGCGCAAACGGGCTTTATCAATCCGGCTGGTTTCTGTTCAAGTCCGGCCCATCGGATATCGAATTCGATTCTTTTTCCTTGCGGGTCGGGTATTATGTTGCTCTTGGAATATTGACGCTGCTACCTGATTATAGTACAGCCAAAGAAGCACCGCCACGCGACATGCCTGTACGTCATTTTTTTTTTAAAGAAAATTTTAACATGTTAGGACATATTATACATTGAATGTATATTATTGTATATAATGATAAAATAATGATAAATTATCATTTTATCATTATTTGAATCATATTAATTTGATTCAAATCTGCAATTAAATAAATAACGTAAAAGAGCCTAGAATGAATTTGCACTAAAAAAATTATTCCACTATTTGTTAATATCATTCATTGTTTCAAATTGACAAATTCAACTACATTTCATTCTAATAATCCATAAAACTTGAAGAAAGAAAAAAAAAACAAGCAATCCATATTTCACCATTAAATTTAACATGTAAGAATAAGTAAAAAATAATAATAATTCAGAATATAAATAACGCAAGGTGATTTGGGACGTTAGATCCGGGAGGGTGAGAGAGGCCGAGGGTGAGAGAGGCCGAGAGAGACGAGGGCCAAGGGGGTGAAAGATGACGATTAGGGTTTGAACAATTAGGGCCGAGCCAATTAAGGTGGATGATTTTTTTTTTTGGGGGGGGGGGGTCAGAATTTAGAATAGTAGGTTTTGATAGATTTACGTTTTCACTCCTAAAATATTAAAAAAATTAAAATTGACTCGTGTGTCAAAATTCCGAACTAGCATGTTGTTGACGTATTAGGAGCGTCGATCGCGTATTGGAGTGTGTCAGAGAGTGTTGGTATCCGACGAAAACAAATATAATTAACTCCAACGAAAAGTTTTTAAAAATATTTGTTTATCCCTATATCAATTTGTACTTCGGTATAGACAATCCACTGTTGCAAAAGCTATAAAATAAACTTATGTACATTTTACACACTAATTAAGCATATCATAATATTAAATCAAGTAATTTAAAAACTACATATAATTTAAAAATCATAATTGCGACGGCAATGACTATGGTAGGCTGTTATGGCTGCGACCTAGGCCATGTCGTCCTTGCAACTGTGACAATCAATTTTCTTAAAAGTAGGTTGTAGTTAAGGGTGCGCATGAAAACACTTCTTGCGTGAGAAATGCTTCTAGCAGGGAAATGGATTTTTCAGCTTTTGCTTTGGAGTAGAATTTGAATTTTCAGCTTTTGCTTCAGAATTTGATTTTTGATAGAGAAATGCGTTTGACAACGATAAAAAAATGTTCAAAACATTATTAAAAAAATGTTTGATGGTGGCGACCGGTGATAACGGAGGCTATGGTGGCTGACCGGCATCCGGCAGTCAACCGGCGACCGACCGGCGGCGGGCTCCGCGAGAATGAATTCTCGAATGGATAAGTAAAAAAAATTTTACTTCTTAAAATTGATCAAAAATCTTGCCAAAAGTGGAAAATCTTGTGGGAAGTAGAAAATCCTACCAGTAGTCAATTTTTTTACCAAACGGCTTTCTACTTTAGATTGGATTTTACCAAACACATTTCCCTGCCAGAATGACTTATGGCAGGAAAATGGAAAAAAAATGTTGTCATGCAGACACTAAGTCAACAACCGCCCAAGTAATATCGACACGCAACACGGCATAACACGTCATTTCTAAAACAAAATAGTTACAACATGTTGTATATTGAATGTATAATTTTTATATATACATGATAAGTTATCGTTTTTATTATTATTTCAATCAAATTAATTTGATTGAGATTGATTCACAAATAAGTAAAATAATTTTAAAAAAAGCCTAGAATTGGTCCTACCCTTGTGGTGAGAGAGAAAGACAAAAGCTAAATGACTTGAGAAGATGCGAACTAAAGCATGATTTCTCATTATTCAGGAGTCCCATATTGATGGTGAGGGAAGGGAGAGATGATTTCTCAAGATTCACGAGTCCCATATTGATGGCGAGGGAAAGAGACAAACATAAAGTCTCTTTACTTGGAGGCTTATAAGTTGAAGGAATGATCCCACAATGGCTGCCTAATAAGGATAATAAGTAGGATGGCTCTTTAAGATGTTAGGGATGAGACGTAGAGGTTGACTTCTCTCGACTGTTTTGCTAAGTTGAAGTGCGGTTTAAATTAAATTTTTTAGTATGGGGATCTCGAGCACCTTGGCTTGTTGTATGACATTTTGAGAATTCCTATATTGACATATATATATATATATATATATATATATATATTATGTAGAAATTTGTAGACGATAAATGTCGCACATGAGAACCCTCGTTGAGTAATTTGCGTAGTTTAGCGGAGATGCAAAATTCTCGAGAAATATGTTCGTTAGAGTTTGGTTGCTAAGCATTTATTTTCGTATTGATTTATAGAGTGTCAATGAAGCACGTAGCGCCACGTTGGTTAATAACGGAGTCCGATACGCTCCGAGTTTACATATCAAATGAGTGGTAGATTTGAAACTTACTAAGTTGAATATTTCCTTGTATTCAATAGATTTTACAAAACGTTTTGACAGGTTTAAAATTTTTCCTAACACATCTATGTTTAAAACGGAGACTGATTTCTTCATTTACATACTGATTTACTTGATATCTCGACAATTTGCCAATATCTATTCTTGGAACTCTACGATAGGGCCATTTGCCCTTCTTCAAATTCTGCCACCTGTTATTGATGCTATAAAGCTTAACCTAGCAAATGATTTCACATTTTATATCATCTGATGCATTTAATGCCCTTAATGATTTCGTCCTTTGCTAGCCGATGAAGCCTTCATTTCCTGACTTACTGATGAAGCTTTGTAGTAATGAGGTCATGACTTGCCTCGTTGACTTTGGCCCAAGTCAAATTAACGCATGCAGTGATTCACCTCCTTACTTGGCCTATGGAGAACCTCTCTTCCTTTTCTTCACCTAAATATCTCCTCTTAGCAAATTAATTAAGCCACATGCGCCCTACTTCTTGGCCGCTAATATAGAGGTGTTGAAGTTTCAACACAAATGCGGCAAATAACATTCTTCATGCAAAGAAAATTTATCTTGTCCAACGACGAAACTCATTTTTATCGCTGTAGACTGACCAAACAGGAGTAAAGGCAATGAAATATTTGCCATCTTTGACAATTTATTGTTGGGTTACTTTATTTTTTAGGCTAGATAATGAAAGGATTTTTCTTCTATTTTTGTTAGCTTAGATTGGTTAATTATTTTTAATGAAATTCGATGATAATTTTTTTGATTGAAAAATATAATTATAAAGTTAAAAAAGTTCATAATTTCACTATATCAAATATGAATGAGCAAAGGCAAGCAGTTTCGCTACATCAAATAGATATATATACCTATACATATACATGTATGTGTATACCTATATTTTTTACAACAAAGAGATAAAGTAGAAAGAAAACAAACAAAACTAACATCAACGAAAATTCTTTAAAATATTTTCTAGCGTGAATCTAAAGCATCTATTCTTTCCTCAAAATGATTTGCTTTCTTAGGGTCTCATAGGACCTTTTGATTCTCAATGGGCTTGTGAAGCCTTTTATGTCAACAAACGAGGAGAGGAGTAAAACACGGAGTGGCAGGGAAAGAAGAAAAGGTAGAAGGAGAATCTTCTCTTTCCTTGGCAAACTCGATGGTAACAGTACCATATCTCTTCTTGATGAACTAAGTTCATAGAATTGAATAGATCTGGGATTTTGGTGCGTAAGGGTCTTAAGAAAGTGGTACTCCCCATGGATCCTGGGAGTCCGCGTCCATCAAGGATTGGCTCGGTTGGTTCTAATGAAATATTTCTAAAGTATTTTCTATGGTATATATAATCCATTGTCGCAAAAGCTATAAAATAAAATTTCATAAATATATTCATACATTAAATCAAGCAATTAGAAAGCTACATGAAATTTTAAAAATCATAACCGTGACAGCGATGACTAGGGTAAGCCGGTGTACCCGCGGTGTAGGCCGGTGTGACCGCGGCCTAGACTTTGTCATAGTTGCGACTATGACAATAAATATTATTGAAATAGGTTGCAGTTAACGCAACAACCGTGTGAGGTCAGAAATTTTCATGTTAGAAAATATGAAATATTTCTTGAAATTACACATAAGTAAATGGCAAGTCAATTGAATAAAAGATAAAAGATAAACGTCGCTATCAACCTTAGTATAAGCATATATGGCATTTCAAACATTAGAGATAAATATAGATGTCATTTTTAAGCTCTAAGGGATAAAATAAAGTTTCACTAATAAAGTACTATATCTTCAATTGACTAAGAAGTTTTCTTCAATGATATAAATGAAAATTGGGAAGAAATTTGCAGAACGGACAAGACGATGAATTGATCGGTGACAAACAGGTGGGGAAGAAATAATGAGTAGCGACGGGACCGAGAGCGATACACGCTTTGCTAGCGATCGGCAAGGACAATGCTCGGTCGGTCCGTACCTGGCCACCACGTGGTCGGACAGAGACGCACCTACCGGCTTGCACGACACGAGGCAACAGTTCTCGGGATGCGCCGCCTCCCAGATGTGGTACCGCCGGTCGATGCAGGCCAAAGGCAACACCCACGGCTATGTCCCCCATTCTATCCCTTCCCACTGTTTTACGAAAGGTTGTTTGTCGAACCTTGCTTCAAAATTTTTTTAGAAGATGATTAGGTTAGATGCTTATGAAATAGTTTAATTAAGCTAATGGAAACTTGATTATGTTCAATAAAGTTAGATTCAAGAAGATGGATAGGTGAGCCAATGAAACGTTGCTAAGCAGTTATGTTCTAGAAAATAAATAGGTGGATCAATAAGAAGATGATAAATTACTAGTCTAGTGTAGGAACCAAAAGGGTTGCGGAAATTTGGAGGATTGATGAGGGGAAGACACAAATATAAATGAGAGCGTATAATATTCAAAATGCTTATTGCGATACACAAAGAAAAATACAAGCTTTGCTCTATAAGCTTGTTCCAACGAAAAAGGCAACTCTCAATTGTCTTTATATTTCTATATGTTTCGATACCTCCCACACACAACAAGATTTAACTCTAATCCCTATTTATAAAAGAATTTCCATTGCCTAAAGACTCCACCGCCAACGGAAGTTTGCCGACTTCAAGAGTAAAACCAGTCTGCCGCAATTTGTTTTTCAAACCAAAGTCCATCCACTTGCAAGCCAAGATGTCCCACGTTGGCCGCAAACTTGTTTTGCACACATTCACCGCCTTCAGTGTGAACAAAAAAAGAAGCTGCCGCAAGTTCATTTCAACTTTGCTCCTCTTTTGGCTTTTCGTTCCAAAATAAATTTTATTTTATTTTTTTTAACATAAACAATCCTCGGTTGCAAGATGGCCCGATCATATTAAGATGAATGGATGGCATTAATTAATACATTGAACAAGACTTTGGGGGCTCTTACTGTAAATAGAAAGTGGCTCTCATTTGCACCACACTAGCCTAATCATCCACTCTATCTTCCCTCTCCCTCTCCCTCTCACCGACCCCCTCTTCTCTCATGCCCACATGCTTCTACCGCTTCGCCATCACGCCGCCGCCACGCCGCCACTCACCGTCGCCTTCTTCCTCTCATCTTGCTTTCTTGATTCGCTTACTTACACGTCATAAAATAAGATACCGTAATCCGGGTATAGGTAAATGGGATTACTAGTTCTAAATGGGATTACACGTCATTGATGAAGTGTTGCATTGAACGTGTGATCACGTTTGCAAAATCGCATGCATTTGGATCAAGTTACATTGATTATGCTTCGACGGGAGAGTCAAGGATGCCAAGTGAGGGTTGACCAAGGCTGAAACCAAGTCAAATAAGAGAAAAATCGGGCTGAAATTGGCTTGACTAGAACTTGGTCGGATTGTAACCAATCGGTCTAGACCTACTAGCATCGGGTCCGGTCTTTCGGGCCTAATTTGAGCTCGGTCCAGTTCGGTGCAAGCTGATCGGCATCAGGCAGGTTAGTCTGGGTCTCGTCGGGCTGACTTCGTTGAGCTAGAGATGGCTCGAGCGGTCTCTCACCCATCTCACTTCCGTCAACTTTTCTTTGCTACAGCTGATAAAAATCGTTTTGATCCCGCATATATATATTTTTTTGATAATTAAGGTGTCTGGGCCAGCTTGTGCGCGCCTCGACTATTCCTCGAGAGAGACTAGTACAATAACCCACCGCCATAACCCTCCACTTAAATCACATGTGCTTCTTTGGGGAATCAAATATGGGACCAGTGCGCCTAACCATATAATCTCAAGTGCGTCCTAACCAACTAAGCTACCTATGGGTGGGTTGATCCTGTATATTTTTATGTTAAGAAAAGATAATAAATGACATGTGTACGCGGAAGAATGTGTATGTATGCAAAAATGAGAAATGAATGCTTATTGTCATCCAAGGAGCGATGTTATATTGGGAATTACGCGCCATCGGCGGGGTTTAGAATTGGCCTTGCTATGAGAAATGATTACTGAGTCATCGTTTCCCCTGAAAGTGACAATGCGAAAGAGACATCGTCTTTTCCCAAATGACGTTGGGCTTATGAGAAAGCATTCCCGGCAAACAAGCTACATGATGGAATCATTACAAGTGCATCCTTGAATTGTGTAATACATGGTATTTTTACAATGGATCATAGGGTAGCTTTGCCTGAATTATTTTGACACCACTACATTGAGTACTTGGTTGGCATTCCTACCTTAGGCCTAATAATGTCATCACTTTATTTTTTAGAAAACTAAGATGGATTAGCCGCATGACCCGCTATTTGGTATGCCGACACACATGGAGCTCTCCCAATAGGGAGTGGTAGATGTAGAGACAAATGCGGTATATGTCGGAGTCAAGACTAGGGTATGGTTAGAAATCGGTTTAGCAACGCAGCTTCCTCTTACTTTTGCCTCTTGGTTCTAGCAAATTGATGATATACTCTTTTTCCCTATACGCAACTTTGATGGGCCGCCAGGTTTTCAGAGGGGGCAACTAATGCTCAAGTCGTGACTAGAAAGGAGTCTCAATAGTCTAGCAATAGTACGGGGAAGTAGCATTGTAATTATCCAGTAAAAATTCCAAATTTTGGAATATAGATAGAAATCAGGATGTTTTGGTTTATTATAAAGTGTATGAGATGCCTATATATAAAACCAAGTATGTTTGTAAAGTCTTGAAAGGTAATATGTCTATCTAATTAGGTTTCCTACCGTTACGCTTTCGCATCAAGAGTAAAGGATGGCAGAAAATAAGGAAAAAATATTTAAGTTGTGAGTTCACGGGATGACATGCCAGAGATGCCACATTCCCATTAAGTAGCATCTATACGATATGCCAACAAGTTATTTCTCCACAAATAGAGAATTGCAGCACTTGTATATTAAATGAATATCTCTGTATGTGCATGTTAAATTGTTATTTTTATGATTATTTCAATCAAATTAACTTGATTCAAATTCATAAATAAATTAAATAATTTAAAAAAATGTAGAATTGGTCTTGCAATGGTGATGAGGGAGATAGAAAAAAGTAAAATTATATGCGAATTAAAACATGATATCTTTGTTGGGTGGTCTTGGACCTATCTCAACCTAAAAGCTAACTCAAAGTTTGAGACTTTCCCTCACATTTATAAACCGACCACCAGCCCCTTCCACAATCGATGTGGGACAAATCCAACAATCTCTCACTCACACATCAGTCCGACCTACTACCGATGTGGGACAACTCCAACAATCTCTCACTCACATATCGGACCATGGATTGGAGGGAGTGACAACCCGTATATCTCCCGTGTGGCTGTCGGATCTAGACTTGTTGATAACCTGGCCTCTGATACCAGTGTTGGGTGATCTTGAATCTATCTCAATCCAAAAGTTAGCTCAAAAGTTGAGGTTTTTCCCCACTCTTATAAACCAACCACCGATTCCTTCCACAACTGAAGTGGGACAACCCCAACAATCTTAAGATTCACGAGTCCCATATCGGTGGTGAGGGATAGAGATTATTGAAAGTTGTAATTCATTTTCTAAGATTTTATAGATTTGCTAAATTATAATCTAGAATCCACTAGATGAAGTGTTGGCTAGTTAGATTTGTGGCTAGGAAATGTCCAGCATGTAACAAGAAGAAAAAAAATCTTTGAACAAAAAAGTCTGATTCGGATCGCCTAACCTTCTGAGGAAAGTTTAGGCACTTAATCTTACAATCTGAGTCGTCTATTTTTAGACAGACGATCCAGATCTCCGATTTTGAAGGGGTAATTTTTTAATTTTTTTTATATATTTTTATTAGTTATAATCTGGGTTATCTATTCATAACACGGATGGTCTGAATTACAAGGTTAGGATTTAACCTTCTAAGGAAAGGTTTGTCTCTGTATCCTAGTACTCTTCCCCCGCGCCAACATCACCTTCATAAACTATATTTGTTAAATTATTTTGTTGAACTACTAAAACTATTTTTCCTGATGTATATCTATAACCTATCCTACGCAGTTCAAATTTCAACAGAGAAACAAAAAGCCACTTTAAGAAACTAGGGATGAGACTTGAAGATTACAAGTTGAACGAAGGAATCTCATGTTAGGTTAGCGAGGATAACAAGTAGGATGGCTTTTTAAGATGCTAAGGATGAGACGTGGATATTTACTTCTCTAGGCTATTTAGCTAAGTTAAAGGGCAGTTTAAATTAATTTTTTTAGTGGACAAGCCGACCATTGTAGCTTTGCTACTAGGGGCTGCTGAGAGTTTGGAGCGTTAACCATGGGTTAGATCTCGAACTCCTATTGATCACGTGTCGGACATATTGACCTAGATAAAAATGGGGACATGACCTCTACCATCCATTACTCAAAGGCTATGAGAAAAAAAAGAAAAAGAACATTTACTTACTAATCTTCATCGAGGGGCTGCTATAATGATATGCAAGGCGACAAGAGTCACAAGTGTGTCAAAATTTTAATAAAATTATTTTTTGGTTATTGTGATGATTGTATTTGTTTACACTTGAATTTTCTTGACTTGTTGTAGCGACCTGTTTTTCTCATTTCCGAAGGTATTTAGAGGTATTGCCATCGATCAATGGCGCGACTTTCCCAAGTCTTACTTGACGCGATGTTGGAGTTCGTTTTCGAGATTACCAAACTAAAAAGTTACTAAGAGTTGTCAGTAGTCTCTTGGGTTCGACTATAAATCAATTGAGACATGAAAATGTAGTCTCGATTCCTATGCAACCGGAGCATTTAGGTCCGGGGACTTATTCATACCAATTAAATAATCAGTGCCCTTTTGGTACCTAATGAGTCGATATCTCCTATGGTAATCACACATTCTGCTTATCTTTCAAAGCCTACAATTATCTAATTAGTGCTAAATGATCATGCATAATGGTTCTCTATCATTTCATGCAATTACCTACTTAATCCTTATCCTAATGCTTTGAAAAGCAACTAGCAAGCAATTTGAAATGCAGTACTGCAGTAAACACTCAATGTATGAAAAGCAGCTAACTGCACACTGGAATGTAGACATACAGATTGCATCAGCATTAGTTACAACCCCGAATATCCTACCCGAGACATGGTCGGGTGTACACAAATCAGGTCGGAGTAGGCATCGATCGACCACCATTGTGAAATTAGAGCCCTAAAAAGCAAATTAGGCTAAAATACAATAAAACTAATTTTTCTAATTTTTCCAAAATTTAAGTACTTTTTTTTTAGGAAATTAAAAAATCAAAACAGTGCCGTTTCGGGTTTACTATGAACTCAAAACGACATTGAACCAAGGGAGATCAGAACGACGCCGTTCCACCTAGACCCCAGATGGCGCCATTTTGTCTCGCCGTTTTCCAAAATCGATCATCCACTATTGTAAAAGCTATAAAATGAACTTATAAACCTTTTACACGCTAATTAAATATATCAAGATATTAAACCAAGTAATTAAAAATCTACATAAAACTTTAAAGACCATAATCACGACGGCAAGGGTTGGCTAGTGTGGCCGCGGCCTAGGCCTAGTTGTCATTGCAGCTGTGACAATAAATTTTACAAAAATTGATTTTAGATAAGGTAATAATAGACTAAGTAGTACCGACATGAGACATGGCATAACACAACGACAAGTCATTTTTTAAAAAATAGATAATTCCGACACATTGTTTAAATGTATAGTTTTATATATGCATGACAAATTGCTTTCGTCTATTAAGGAGGATTCCTCGAGTACCCAAAATAGAGATGATCATAGAAAATGTGAAATATTTGATAGGATCCATTTCGAAAATGTGGAATGGTTAGTTTTATGGTCATTTCGATCATATTAATTTGATTTGAATTCACAAATAAATGAATTAAAAAAGTCTATAATTAATCCCACATTGATGGTGAGAGATATAGACAAAATAAATGACTTGAAGATGTAAACCAAAGCATGATGACTCAAGATTCACGAATCTCACATCGGTGGTGAGGGAGAGAAACATTAAGTCTCTTTAAGGAGTGAATAAAGGAGTTCGCAACTGCATAATGAGCATAACAAGTGCGAAGTCTTTTTAAAATGCCAGGATGAGACTAGAGGATTACTTCTCTCGGCTGATTGGCTAAGTTAAAGTGCAGTATAAATTAAATTTTTTTAGTAGATAGGCCCACCATTGTAGCTTGCTACTGGGGGCTTTTGAGCGGCGCCCTTAGCTTGGCGCATTGTCTGACTCTCATGCCTGGAGCATTGATTGTGTGTCGCATCTCGAACACCTGTTAATCACGTGTGCTAGACGCGTGCCCACGTCCGACACCAAAATGAAAGCCTATGAAACGTGTTTGTGCTACATAGACGATTGCATATCCTCCTAAATAAAAATGGGGACATGAAAATTAACTTAATAAATTTCATCGAGGGGCTGCGACAATGATATGTAGGACCACAGGTGGCGCAAGTGTGTTAAAATAGTAATAAAATTGTTGTTCGGTTATTGTGATGATAATACTTCTTGACACTTGAATTTTCTCGATTTTCATCTTTAGGAAATTTTGTTAATAATGAAAGATTGTAATGGCCCAGGTCAACTTAGTTTGATCGGGATGGAATTGGTCGTTAGGCCCAACCCAATAGAACTCAACCACTTAATCTGGCCTTTCACCGCGCCACACTCTCTTCGGCCGAAATTCCCATTCCACATGGTATGTTCCCATTAGCGGTTTTTTTTTTTTCAAATTAATTCATTTTTTTTCAAAATAGGTAATAAAAAAATAATTATCGATTTGGGTCTCGCGCGGCAACTGATGGCTTGCCTCACAAGGCATGACATCTTTTTTTTTTTTTTAATTTCACAATTTTTTTATTTTTTCAATTGTTTTTATATTTATAAAATTTCATGCTTAATAAGAGAAATCAAAATAATTATTTTATATTTTTTTGGGCCTCTCGTTGATCCCCTTTTTTAAAAAAAAATCGGATGACGAAATTGAAGCTTCGTGAATTAGAATGAATGATTCATGCGGATAGCTTATGGGGATGCACATTTCATACCGTGAGCCACAACCAACAAGTCGATGACGTGATGAAAAAGTATAGTAAAAATGGAGAGTCAAACATGACTCCAAAGTTTTGAACGATCAACAAAAAATGTTATGATAAATCAATCATCAGATATTGATGATTCACTTTCTCAATGACTAGTCCTTTTCGAAGTTCATGAACAACATCCTTCATTGAGTACGAACGACTTGAATTAGTTAAGGATAAAAGGTGGAGTATTCTAAAGAAAAAACTACGTTTAGAATATATAGCGTGATCCAAGTAGGTTTTTAGTTTTTTATTTCTCATATGCACATAATGCTAATTATCCAATGATTACACTTATGGCTTAACAATTTTTTAGTAATCATTCATATTGGATGATTGATTCATCAAAAATTGTTCATTCAAAATTTTGGAGTCACAAACTATTCATTCTAATTCACGAAACTTCACTTTATCCGTACGAATTTTTTTTAATAAAATGGGGAACAACGAGAGGCCCAATTTTTTTTTTAAATAATTATTTTAAGTTTGGTTTTATTTCTCGTATTAAACGTGCAATTTTATAAATATAAAATAATTGAAAAAAATAAAAAAAATTATGATTTTTTTTTAAAAGAGAGGAAGATGTCATGCCTTTCCGCACAAGGCATTAAGTGCCGCGCAAAGCTCGAGCTTTTCGCGCGGCAACTTGACAGTCACGCGAGATCCAAATCGTCAATTTTTTTTATACCTAATTTGATAAATATTTATTTTTTTGAATTAATTTTGAAAAGAAAAACCCCATTAGCTAAAATCCTCACCATCCATAATAGGACTTATAACACCCAATGGTGTAATCACTTAGACCTCCGTCGCTTGAGATCGCGCTATCTGCCACCGTCACAATCCTAGGAAAAAAAAAACCAAATATTTTCCTTTTTAGGGCAAGAGTTAATACATGAAAAATTTAAAATTGATATATATATGTGACAAATTTACCCTAAACTATTTTTTTAATCATCAAGACCCCTAAAAGTGCACACTGATATCAAATTTACCATATATTAGTTTTTATTAAATTTCATTAAGTTTTGTCGTAAAAGAGTACACCTATATCAAATTTGTCCTCTGTTTGTCACATGTATACCAGTTTGGAGTTTTTCGTGGTAATAAACTAATTTAATGGAAAGTAACTATGAGTAAATTTGACATAAGTGCAATAGTTTGGGATTTTTCGTTGTTAAAGAATTAGTTTTTGTGATAAATTTATTGCGCGTGTACCGATTTTTCATTTTTCGTGGTACTAACCCCTGGACAATAAATGGCAGAATAAGAAAGAAAAAAAGTACCCTCTTTTATTCTTCAGATTTTTTCACGTTCACTAAAGGGAGAGCATGAATGTACACAAAAAGGGAGGGGAATCATTTCCTTTGTTGAGGTTTTCTCTAGGATTCACCATCTTTATCTCTTATCTCGAAACATCTTCATCCTTGTTTTCTTAAAAACAGCATTATTCATGATCTTGAATCCTTCGTCACCTTCAACTATCATGACACGTATACATGAGAGAAAACATCATAATGGGGAGAGGTCGATGAGAAGTGGAGAGAAATATCCCTAAAACTATATCATCGACTTTCTTTAGCTATGCCCAATGTCGATTGCTACCGTTTGTTGCAATGGATCATCGCGGGGAGATGCTCTAGCATCTCTCTTATTCAACCCCATTTTGGCCGGATTTAGATTACCTGAGACTGGGATTTTCGTGACATGCATAACATTACTCAAATCAGGTCATCCAAATGAAAATGGACAATCTGATTTGAGAGAGGATTGAGATTAAAAAATTTTTCGAATCCCAAAAAAATTTCGCCCAATTTTTTCCCTCTCCCTCAAACAAATGACGTGTCCCATTCTTGGCCATCCATTTTCATTTGGATGGCTTGATTTGAGTAATGTTATGCATGTCACGGAAACCTCAATGTCAAGTGATCCGGATCCGTTTTGGCCGATAAATTCAGAAGAGCTCACAACTTGTCTGAAACTGCTTCGTTGGTCCAAATTTGGGTTACAAAAGACCGTCAAAGTTTCGATAAACTATTTGAATATTCATCGCTACTTCATCACTGACAATGAAAAACATTATGATCTGATTTTCGATTTTTTTTGTTAGAATATATTATAAAATATATTGGTTGTGGGCTTTATTAATTGTTATTGTAAATTAATTAGTATAATAAAGAAAGATATATACAGTTTCCTAATTCTAGTTAAATATGTGGCTGGATAGTGTGGGCCGAGATAAACATAATCTTTAATGAACAAATAAGTTTCATTCTTTATCAATAGAGCTCAAGTCCCTTCTCTAAACCCTAATGTCCGCATATCCTCACACAAGGAATCGTCAGAACGATAAGTGATGGGCCATCTCATTGAAGCCAGAGATAAAAAGGGTTTATAGAGGAGAAGATCTTGAGCAATGGATCGTCGCAAGTTCCACATCAAGAACAATGTATCCGAAATCAAGTGCGTCAATTCTTCTAATCTATGAATGTGTGATTCGTATTTCTATACGTGAGATCTTGGGTCGCTGCATACGGATTATAATCGCAGCTTACATATGGTATTAGAGGCTACACATTTTAGATATCGAATCATGTTTTGGCTATTTTTCGAAATTTTTATGTTCGAATATTTCGGATTCAAGAAAGCTTTCAACTTTTTCCTCTATGGCGATTTTTTCTTCTATTTTGTGCGGCTGGACTTATTCAAAATGAGTATTGTGCTTATCAGAAAGAAAGTCGAAAAGGAACCTTGATTTAGGGTTTTACCCATCTGTATGGCGTTGGGCCAATCAGTGTTCTAGAGAGTTCTCTTTTGTTTTGTTTTTTTTTTTCTGCACAAAATTATTGTCTCGCGGTGGGACTTGTAAAAAAAAAATGCAGGAATAGGACAAGTCATGCAAATATAGGGAACTTTATCTTGAACAAGTCGTATGCACATGCTCTACAAGATATTTCTCTGTGGTTTTATGAAATACAAGTGCTAGCTCACATGTAAGTACCGCGTATAGATATGGGGAGCATGTTCTGTCAATACATGTATATGGTTTGTCATGTATTGCCGAGTGTATCAATGTAAATTAGCGGCATGTAATTTTGCGGATGATTGCCCCTAATTTCTGAAATTATGTGCATACGGTAAATGTGAAATATAAAGTTTATATCCCAAATTCAGATAAATTCAATTGGGTCGTGATCGCCAAAATGGCACACTTGATTGAGTTTAATAAAGAATATTTTATAAAATATTGGGATGTCTTCTGTTTTAATGCTTAATTATACTCCCAAATGAGGTAATTGCGTATTCTTGCATGAAGAGTTATATGTACAATATATGATTGAGGATTGATTAGTCTAAGCGCTCTCATACACCCAAAGGTGGTGACTAACGAAGATTGAAATAAATTCTCATGGCCATTTTAATATAGGGAGTATACAATTCCATATCGTGTTTTCTGCCCAAAGGTGATTATATGATGATGTATGTATCTCTCAAGGTGAAATTTCACATTTTGCTAATTGAAAATATTGATTTTTTTTCAGTCACCGTTTTATGAATGGCAACTCTGTTAACGGTGAGAATTGAGATTCATACAGGCTCAATTTTTTAGAATCGAATAAGGATTTTCTGTTTACAAAGGATTAGCAAATATTTGTATTGCTTTTGTCAAGAAATACCCCGTAGTTCTTAGTTTTATTAGTGAGAACTTTCAAAAGCATTATGTGTTTATTGGGTAAAGAGTAATTGAATTCGCTTGTTTGATAAAAGCGATCTATTAAATAGCACTTGAAAAGTATTTTGCCAATTAACTGCACTGTTAAATAAATGAAGGAAGCTTTGGAGGCTTTAAAATTATATCTCATATATTACTAAGAGTGATACATATCTGTAATAACTCCTTAACATCAGCTGTGATGGTTCTATTAAGATTAAAAATTACGCCTTAAAGTTGGTGGAATTGCATATTGAGCGGTTCTGAAATCATACTCATAAAGAAATAATAAACCACCGGTCATACTGATCATTTGGGTTCATTGAAAGTATTCTTTGAGAAGGATGGTAACCGCTACTTCTTTTATAAGAAGAACTGCTGCATAAAGAAAAACTACAGTTAATATAAAAAACTTGTTTATCAAAATATGAACATAAAGTAATGACTCTTTGGTGTTGGTTTGTAAATTTATTCTATCTAAAGTCTCATCTAGTTTGTGATGGCTAGATAGCGGTGCAACATATTATGTTGCGTTTATCATAAAGGAATTCATAAACTGAAAGATACCAAATCATGATAAATCAAGCTCACTATAGAAAAAACTATAAAGTTGATGTTGAATTGATGTGAATATCATCCCGTATTTTGGTTTTAATGTGACAATAAAAAACGTATTTTATATACTACCTTAAAGACGGAATTTATTTTCCGTATCAAGTTTGGACATGTGTAGTTACTCTTTTGAGATTTCAAATAAAATAATTACTATTTATTTTAATTAAAATAAAGTTGGGTATTACTCTATGTCCAATGGATTGTACAGATTATGTTTATCTCCCAATGAATTATACGTCACTTATACAGCTGAAACATTGTTTGCAAAAGATCTCTGCCTAAGGAACAATCATGCGCATTATGGAATAAATTTCTTGGTCATATCAATAAAGAAAGAGTGAAAAGACTAATAAAAGCAAGTATTTTGCTCACTCTTAAAAGTGACCTAAACACATGCGTAGATTGAAGCAGAGGTAAGATAACTAAGATAAATAATGAAACTATAGCGATAGTTATGACTTATTGGAGATCATTTATATTGGTATAAGTGGATCATATATGGCAATATTATGTAGAGTTTTTTTTATCACATTTAAATGATGATTTTTCTCTATATGTGTTCGTACTTGATTAATGAAAGGTTTAATTTTTGTGACAAGTTCAATATTTTTCTAACTATAGTCAACAAACTTAAAAAAATGTCAGATTTGATCAAAGTAATAAGTATCATGGTTGACATAGCAATACTGGATAACTTAAAGAGCCATTTTACGAAATACTTAAAAAGATACTAGGATAGTGACTTAGTTTGCTATTCTAAATATTTTTGAATAGAAAGGTATGGTCGAAAGACAGAATCACACCATATGGATATGATGAAGAGTATGATTTATAAAATCAATTTATATAACTTTGGTGGGGTAAAATTTTGAAAATAACCCATCATGTTTCTATCAAAACTATTTCATTGACTTCTTTTGAAACATAAATTGGATATTAATCTAGTTTAAACCATATTAAGGTTTGAGGTGTTCATGCAGAAATAAAGTTACATAATCAAACATTGGATAAATTGGATTCCAGAATCAATCAGTTTTATTTCGTACCTTACCCAATTCATTTAAAGGGGTATTGATTTATCATCCCAAAAGAAGAACAAAAATTGTGGAATTACATTTATCTAAATTGCTGGAGCTTGATATAGACGAATAAGGATAGCTACTCACAAACTATTAGAGGTACTGGTGTGGTAGTGACCATTGTGTCGTTTTTTTCTATCTATACAGATGATCATGAGCATTCTATGTTACGGTTTGATTCTGTTGGGGTTCAGGCTCTTGTTATTAAGACAATTCCTAATGAAGTTTATCAAATCTTACAAACACAGACTAAAAGTTAAAGTAACTCCTCCTAATAGATCTATTAAACAGAGATGATCAGTTGTACCATCACATTAAATAGTCTATCCAGAAGGGCATAACTGCAAAATCGACTATGAAATTGATCTAGTAATTTATACCGTTGCTATTTATTATTCATAATTAGAATTATGGTTGGGTGCATAGTAGATGAGATACAGATGTTGACACTTGATTTTCGATTAGTCTTTTTCAGTTTATTTTTGAAAAATTCACAAAAAATTCATAAAAAGTTAAAAAATTGTAAAATCAACTTTGGTAGCCTTGTCCAAGCCTAAGGAACCATTTTTGAACAAAAAATAATTTTCTTTATTTTTCACATTATTTAATATTTTCGAAAAATAAGAAAATAGATAAAAATTTAAGAAAAATAACATTTGAGGTCACAAAAATATGAAAAAATAGTCAATATCTTTATTTTAATTCCCTTGAAGTTTTTACCTCATAGAAATTCCAAATTCAAGTTCAATTTTATGTGTTCCTTTGTTACATGTATGATTGAATTTGGTAAAAAAATATCAATTAAGTCTTTTAATTCGCAATTTTGACATTTTTAGAGTCTTGAAATTCAATCTAATTGTACTTTATTTCAATTTAGTCCAATTACTTGTACAAATTGTCCAATTACATGAATTGGGCAAAATTGCATACTTAATTGCAATTTAGTCCTTGAATTTGGGAATAATTGAAATTACTTTCAATTCAAGGGCTTCCTTTGCCAATTGAAGCCACTTTCCAATGTGTTTCATCATTTGGAATCGATTGGCATAGGTGGTTCGGTCTAATTTGACCATTTGAGCCCTCAATTGCACAATTTCTCGATTTGCAATTAAATAAAAATTTGAGGGTTTTATAGAAATTGATGTGAATTTTTGGTCAAAATCACATTTTTAGACAATTTTTATGTCCTATGTTCGATTTCGATGTTTAATTTGTAAAAATCCCATGCGAATTAGGGTTAATTTCGCAAAAATAGAGTCGGACCGATCGGACCAGTTGAACCGGTCAGCTACAGTGTCTTCTTCTTCCCCATGATTCTTGCGTAGATGAACAGGGCAAGATTAGATTTGGATCGCAAATTGATTGATCAATCGACCACAATCGAAGACACATTCCACGTCGATTGACACCGGACTCGCGACCAAAGAAGGGGCAAAATCGACCGATCAATGTCGCGGCGGTCATGAAAGTCAACTTTCACAGAATTGCCAAATTGGACGTCCATTTAAGCATGCCGGTGAACCATTTTGATTTGATGGAGTTGCCCATCGTCTCTAGCGTCGTTTGGACCAAATGGCATGTGTCACGCTCTGCGCTCCGGGCACAAGCATGCGACTCCTTGCAAACAACTCAAGATATCTTTCATGGTCCTAGGATTCTCATACAAGTCGAGAGATGTATTACAAAACGAGCAAACGGAAGTGACGGCAATAAAACTTCTCCGTACAAATATAGAATGGAACTTGGATAGCGAGAATACCATAATACATAATCTCCAAATGTTCATACAAGTGCATGGCAAACTAAATTCGTTAGTCAAAGGGGTGATGAGATAAGTACAAAAGAGGTCCATTATCCATCAAAAGAAATAGGCATTAGGGTCGCCGTCAAAAAGTCGGACTAGTATGTTAGGAGCTCCTAAGATGAATTGCTGGAGTCATCAGTTTCCTCTGCCTCCTCCGTGGGCTCGTACTCCAAGAAGGTCTCCGACCAAATCTCTATGATATCTTCTATGGTCTCGTCAGCAGACGGCTCCACCAGGTCATCCTCTGTAGCCTCAACCACTATGACCTCCTCAGAGTCCTCTCAGGTCTGTTCCTCGAATCAGCAACTAACCCCTCAGCCTTCTCTAAACCCCAGGTGGGGTGGCACCAACTACGGATCACTCTCTAGGGCACCTCAATGGGCTTCAGCGGCCTTGTAGATACATCCCCCACCTTCCGGAATCAAGCCTCATAACTATGAGGCTTCCAGCTACTACCACTCTCGTTTACCCACACTACTGTATATTTCCTAACATAAGTAGTCCCCTGCCCGTCAGGGAACTCATTAAAATAGACAGACAACTCCTTAGGGTCGCCGAATCTGATAGGCCACATCTTCAGGACCTAGGATCTGTAGAAAGGGGGGTCTCACATCGGGGTGAGATATACATCTCAATAAAGTGGATCCTAACCCTTGGTTAGGCCGACAGTCCACTCAGGCAATCATAACCACCAACATTTCATGCAAATAAATATATGAGGCATTCAATTATTAATAACAACACACAGATGTCAAGCATGCAATCATGGCGCCATATCACATCTATATGATCATGCACACACCGCCACGTCACATCATCACTTCCACCCTTCTAGTCTGCCTCAACCTCATGCTCGCGCTTAAAACGCCTCATGTTCGGTCCGCGTAAACGCATCAGACCGTCTCATTGACAAACCCTCGTAAACGCATCAGGTTTTCAATGTTACTCCAGGCCTATGTCGGTGCATCAAAACTCCGTCCTGCGTTTCAACGCATCAGGACTATGGCCTTCTCAATCCCGCATCTCATATGCATCAGGGTGCCATTCACTCCAAACCCCATGCTTCAACGCCTCAGGGCATTCATCACACCACCCCGCGTCTCATACGCATCGGGGTATTCACCATTCCTCAAACATGCCATAATTCAATTCAATTCATACACATAATGCCATGTGCAAACTTATGCACAAACCATACACTTATGGCATGCAAGACCTTCAAATTCACACTCAAATGCGACAAATTACTCAAGACACAAGCATAATCAAACATTTCAGCCATCTATACCCTCCTAGGACACACAATGATCAATCACATTAAAGCCTCTCAAGAATCAATCAAACTTTCACCCGACTCGCCCAATTGAGTCCAATCTTTCTATCATAAGTTTAGGATTCCCTTACCTCAAGCTTAATGCCACAAAATCCTTCTCAAGCACCTCAACACTTGTGGTCCAAACCGTCCAAGAACAGGTCCACCGCGTAACCTATGGAAATCCATCCAACCGTCAACTTTTCTTGCTCAAATCTCGAATCTATGGACCACAAACCTTATTAACATGCTTCTCAACATCCTAGCATGTCTCAATGATGCATTTGAGGCTCACTTTCAACCATTAATAGCCCCACAGAACCGGTATGCACAGAATCGAACCGGGCAATTTTTGGTTCTGTGCATACCGCAAACAACCAGCCCTTAAACTACCTCAAATCATCAATTTATTCACTAATCTACTTGCTAACATATAGATCTAAGGGTTTGGGAAGCTCGCCAAAGATTTGGGATCGAGTCGTTGCCGAAAACTCCTTGAATGTCACCGGTTTCTTTAAGTCCTCAAACCGGCAGTTCTGGCCCTTCAAACACAAGACCCTTTTAGGGTCAAAATTTCATCAAATTACCCCAATTCTTTTACCACAATTCAATCCCCTAGATCTCCACAAAATTTGGTTGAAAAAATCCAAGGTTTCGGGGTCCTAAGAGGCCAGAAACGTGGCTTACCTCTGGTTGCGATGATTTCAGTCGACTTGCGAGAGATCGGCTGGCCGGAGCTCTTTGGTGGGTCAAACAACTCGCTTCCACTTCAAGGATGTCGGCAAGAGGATGGGGAAGGAATGGATGGTCGGCTCGGCAGCTGGGAGTTGCTAGAGGTGGCGGTCAGTGGCAGCGAACATGAGGAGCAGAACCGGTCAAGCAGCAGCAAAAGAAGAAGAAGAAGAAGAAGAAGAAGCTCTCAGCTTAGGTGGGTTGATGGTCGGCCAAGTGAGGGGTGAGAGAGAGAGAGAGAGATGTATATGCAAGTCTCAAAGTTAACAAGTTGAATGGTAGTTGGGAAAAGTGGATATGTCTACTCAAGGCCTCATCTATTGACACATGTCCAATGTGTCAATCAAGCTCATCCAATGGACAAGATTCTCTCAACTTTTCAGCAGCCTTGGGGTTGTATTAAAGACCAAAATGCCCTCGTCCAATTATATAAGTAAGGTTAGGGCTTGATGGGCAAAATGATGATTTTACCCCCATGTCCGGAACGTCGTTACACGTGTCGACAAGAGCCTTGCAGTTGTTACACGTGTTGACCTTGTGATTCACATCACATTTAGGGCTCGTCAATTCATGGCGACTTTGGTTTTTATGTAATTGTGAGGGTCTATCACTAGTTCTGATGGTCTCGATCGTCACCGTTCGATTTAGGAAAATTTTACAAATTATACGTTGATTGAGCGACATCACCCGCGCTCCAATCGTATAACGCTAGCAGTGCGTTCCTTAATCGTTCTTAGATTGGCCTTTTGTGGTTCTAAATGTACTCTCGACAATCCTCATGGTCAAAGCGTCATTTCCTATTCGAGTTCCCTAGGTCCACGTACCTTGTCTCGAGTTAGTCTTTCCCTTTTGGTCAGTCAACTCATATTGATTAGATTCGAGCAGATATGACTGAAACACATTGCTAGATACACTTCTCATTAATGAGTCTGAAAATAACAGGAAAATCAGAATGTCACAGCACGCACGGTCACGTGCCATTTGGAGTCAGTTGGAGTTCCCTATTCGGTGCCAAAATTCGAAGAGCTATATAAGCTTGTAGAGGCTTTCTGTTATATGGGGCGGTTCATTTTGTTTCTGGCGAAGAACAGAATAGAGAGGGAGAAAGATCAAGAGTGAGAGCTTGCTCTCTGCCCCCTACCATCGAGAGCTTGAGCTCGACCTGGAAGTGCTCGATGACGACTATTCAGGAGGAATCGAGACGCCATTCTACTTCTAAAAGCTTCCTCTAGCTCCACAGAGTCGATCGCGATCAACAACATTGGCTGAAATGCCGGAAAACGGTAAGTCGAACTTCAACCGGAGCTTCTGTTTATTAATGGCGGATCTTGGTTTTGGCTTCAATCCTTTCAATTGAGGTGTGCATTTCGTATCTACTGCATCATTGAACATCGCTGTATGTTTTAATTGCATTGAAATTGAGTCAAACCTCGCATTCGAATCCCGTCGCCATGGCTATTTCTGTCGAAGCTTCCCTAACTCAAGCTAGCCTAAACCAGGTTAATCGGACTTGTAAGTAAGTGTTCTAAACTTGTATAGACACGATTGTGTGAAGGAATTGGCTCGGTTTGCTCTCGGTTGCTCGATCGAACTCTCATGGCTGTACTCGGCACTTTGCATGATGCTCGTGATTTAGTGGACGAGATACTCTGATGCTTAGGTATGTTAATCTAGAGCTTGTTGCGAGTCGATTGGTGCCAGTTTCGTGCGATTTCGTTAAGATTTTACTGTCGGATCGTCGCCGGAGATTCATAGCCGTCCATTCAGTGGCAGTTGAGAGGTTGAAGACGATGACATGGCAAAGTTAATAGGTCAAACGTCTAGTTGGCAGCACATGGTTGGTCCACGCGTTTGTTGAGTCAACAAAGCCGTTGTAATTTGATTTGAATTTGTTAGTCGATCTAACGGTCTAGGTTGCGCCACGTGTTGGCTTGATGACTGTTCGATCAGTTTCTATAAATTATGTTAATGAAAATTAAATTTTTAAAAATAAAAAATAATGATTTGATCGAACGGTCGAAGATTAGCCGAGTCGTTCGATCTTGGCTATAAATCTAAGTAATTAGATCGAACGGTTGAGAGTTAGTCGACTTTTGATATAAGCCATAGGTTTTAGTAAGCCGATCCTAAGGCTGTGGGTTATTCACGTGGTTTAATAGGAACAGTTGGATTAAATCCGATTAAATCGAAAATAAAAAAAGAGGATACGACGTCGTTTTGAGGGGTAAAATCGTCATTTCAAAAGGTGATGAGAAGTGAAAATCCCAAACAGTAGGATTAGTCGACCTTTTGATCCAAATCTAAATTTTGAGCACTTTTCACGCCTCGATTGGAGTATGAAATGTGATTTACCCTTTGAGGGGCAAAATTGTCATTTCAGAAAAAAGGACGAGATTCGAAGATCCAAGCATAAGAATTGATCGCCTAACAGACCCTAATTCTTATCTTGGCATTATCGAACTATCTCGCGTACAAGGCAGAGGCAACTTACCCCAAAAGGGTAATATCGTCAATTCTCGGATAAATAAATAAGAAATCCCAAAAATTGGACCGACCTGTTGTCTGTGATGGATCCTCAATTTTTGGGAATTTCTAGAGTGTCTATGAATTTTTCAGCTTCTTGCTACATTTTTTTATTGGATTTTCTGAAATTTTCTAGGATTTTTTTAGGATTTTCTAGAATTTTTTCGATTTTTTTAATTTTAATTTTTTTTTGATTTTTTATTAATAAAATAATGATTCAGACCGGGTCGACCGGACCCACTCAGATCGGAACCCGGCCCAGACCCAGACCAGCGAAACCTAATCACCAAAACGACGTCGTATCTTCCTTTTTTTTTGTTTTCGGTTTAATCGGATTTAATCCAATGGTTCCTATTGAACTACGTGGCTAACCCACAGACTTAGGATCGATTTACTAAAACCTACAGCTTAGATCAAAAGTCGAGAAACTCTCAACCGTTCGATTTGATTACTTAGATCTACGATCAAGATCGATCGACTCGGCTAATCATCGATCGTTTGATCAAACCATTATTTTTATTTTTGAAAATTCGATTTTTATTAACATAATTTATAGAAACCGATCGAACGGTCGCCAAGCCAACACGTCGCGCAACCTAGACCGTTAAATCAACTAGCAGATTCAAACCGAATTACAACGGCTTCGCTGACTCGGCAAACAAGTGAACCGACCACATCCTGCCAACTAGATGTTTGACCTATTGACTTCGCCACGTCATCGTCTTCAACCTCTTGACTGCCACTGAATGGACGACTGTAAATCTCCGGCGACGATCCGACGGTAAAATCTTAACGAAATCGCATGAAATCGGCGCCAATTGACTCGCAACAATCTTTGGATTAACATACCTAAGCATCAGAGTATCTCATTCACTAAATCACAAGCATCATGCAAAGTGCCTAGTACGGCCATGAGAGTTCGATCGAGCAATCAAGAGCAAATTGAGCCAATTCCTTCACACAATCGTGTCTATACGAGTTTAGAACACTTACCTACAGGTCCGATTGACCTGGTTTAGGTTAGTTTGAGCTAGGGAAGCTTAGACATAGTTGACCATGGCGACGGGATTCGAATACGAGATTTGACTCAATTTCAATGCAATTAAAACATATAGCGGTGTTCAGTGATGCGGCAAATGCGAAATGCGTCCGCCATTAATGAACAGAAGCTCCGATTGAAGTTTGACTTACCGTTTTTCGATGTTTCAGGCGATCGCGATCGACTCTGTGGAGTTAGAGGAAGCTTTTAGAAGTAGAATGGCGTCTCGATTCCTCCTGAATCGTCGTCACCGAGCACTTATAGGTCGAGCTCAAGCTCTCGATGGTAGGGGCCAGAGAGCGAGCTCTCACTTAAATCTCTCTCTCTCTCTATTCCGTTCTTCCCCAGAAATAGAATGAACTGCCCCCCTCAATTGAAAGCCCTCTTAAAGCTATATACCGTTTCCAATTTTTGGGGCGGAATGATGAGAACCAACAAACTCGAAATGGCACATGATCGTACCTGCCATTTAGTCTAAACGGTGCCAGAGACGATGGGCAATTTCGTCCAATTCAAATGGTCTACTGGCGTGCGCAAATGGACGTCCAATTTGGTTATTCTATGAAAGTTGACTTTCACGGCCGCCCCGACATTGATCGGTCAATTCCGCCCTTCTCCGGCGACCATTGGTCACGACTCCGATGTCAATTGACGGGGAGTGGTCTAAAGCATTAAACCCCCACCAATGTGTCTTCGATTGTGGTCGATTGATCGATCAATTTTGCGATCCAAATCCAATCTTGCCTTGTTCATCTGCACAAGAATCATGGAGAAGAAGATGACACTGTAGCGGACTGGTTCGACTGGTCCGACCTGTCAAAATCGGTCCGACCGGTCATAACCGGTCCAACTCTATTTTTGAGAAATTAACCCTAATTCGTGTGGGATTTTTGCAAATTAAATATCAGAATCGAATTTAGGACATGAAAATTGTCTTAAAATGTGATTTTTCCCAAAAGTTCACATTAATTTCTATGAAACCCCCAAATTTTCATTTAATTAAAAATCGAGAAATTATGCAATTGAGGGATTAAACAGTCAAATTAGACCAAATCACCTATGCCAATTGATTTGAAATGATGAAATACATTGGACAGTGTCTTCAATTGGCAAAGGTAGCCCTTGAATTGAAAGTAATTTCAATTATGCCCAAATTCAAAAACTAAATTGCAATTAAGTATGGAATTTTGCCCAATTCATGCAATTGAAAATTTGTGCAAGTAATTGGACTAAATTGTAATGAAGGACAATTAGATTGAATGTCAAGACTCTAAAAATTCTAAAATTACAAATTAAAAGACTTAATTGATATTTTTTTTTACTAAATTCAATCACACATGTAACAAAGGAACATATAAAATTGAATTTGAATTTGGAATTTATATGAGGTAAAAAATACTAGGGAATTAAAATAAAGATATTGAATATTTTTTTAAATATTTTTGTGGCCTCAAATTTTATTTTTCTTGAATTTGCATCTATTTTTTATTTTTCGAAAATATTAAAAAATGCGAAAAATAAAAAAAATTATTTTTTGTTCAAAAATGGTTCATTAGGCTTGGACAAGGCTACCAAAGTTAATTTTACAATTTTTCAATTTTTTATGAATTTTTTGCCAATTTTTCAAAAAATAAACTGAAAAAGATTGATCGAAAATCAGGTGTCAATAGCTGCTCCTCTTTGAGAGGAATCTCGTGAGAGGTTTCACTTAAAGATAGGTGGCACCTGAGTCTCGATTGACTCGATTAGGAAAAAGAAAAACGAATAATGATATTCAATCTTTCTTGGCTTACTGGTGAACGTTTTGCTCATTCTATCTTTGCTAATGTAAGAAAGAGAGATGGAGTAGAGATACTCACTTGTTACTGACCTGTTTGATGCTCATGTGGCATGCGTGGTGCATGGAGGATTTAAGTGGATACCTAGGGACTTGCCTCTTGAGTATCATAGGGCAGTTAAGTTCTAGCTCGTATGGTAGGCCAAACCAGAATGTGATTCCTATATGATAGGAATCTAGGGGTAATTCACCCGTTCTTTAGGGTTTATCATAGGTTTTGATCCGTATGGTGGATCAGACCCTTCATAAGACTCCTTTCTATTAGGAACCTATGGATGACGCACCCGTTCTTTAGGGATTATCGAACGTTTTAATCTGTATGGTGGATCAAACCATTCATAGGATTCCGTTCTATCAGGAACCTATGAATGATGCACCCGTTCGTTAGGGATTGTCAAAGGTTTTGATTTATATGCTGGATCAGACCCTTTATAGGATTCCTTTATCAGGAACCTATGGATAGCGCACCCGTTCTTTAGGAATTGTCGAAGGTTTTGATCCGTATGGTGGATCAGACCCTTCATAGGACTTCTTTCTATCGGGAACCTATGGATGATACACCCGTTCTTTAGGGTTTATCCTAGGTTTTGATCCGTATGGTGGATCAGACACTTCATAGGACTTTTTCTATCAGGAAACCTATGGATGACGCACCTGTTCTTTAGGGATTATCGAAGGTTTTAATCCGTATGGTGGATCAGACCCTTCATAGGACTCATTTCTATCAGGAGCCTATGGACGACACACCCGTTCTTTAGGGAATGTCAAACGTTTTGATCCGTATGGTGGATCAGACCCTTCATAGGACCCATTTCTATCAAGAACCTATGGAGGACGCACGCGTTCTTTAGGGATTGTCGAAATTTTTTATCCGTATGATGGATCAGACCCTTCATAGGATTCCTTTCTATCAAGAACCCATGGATGACGCATTCGTTCTTTAAGGATTGTCGAAGGTTTTGATCCGTATGGTGGATCAGACCCTTCATAGGACTCCTTTCTATCAGGAACCTATGGATGACGCACTCCTTCTTTAGGGATTGTCGAAAGTTTTGATCCGTATGGTGGATCAGACCTTTCATAGGGCTTCTTTCTATCAGGAACCTATGGACGACGCACTCGTTCTTTAGGGATTGTCAAAGGTTTGCATTTCATAAGACTTACCTAGGAAAATGGTTCGTCTTACCTTTGAAGACTTGCAATGAATTCGATTCGTCAGTGGATCAGTCCGGGAAAAAGGTTTACCTACGGGAAGGCTTACCTAAGAGAATGGTTCGTCTTGCCTGATGAAGGCTTACCATGAATTCGATCTGTCAATGTATCAGTCCGGAAAAAAGCTTCACATACTGAAAGGCTTGCCTAAGAGAATGGTTTGTCTCGCCTGATGAAGACTTACCATGAATTCGATCCGTCAGTGGATCAATTCGAGAAAAAGGTTCACCTACTGAAAAGCTTACCTAAGGGATTAGTTTGTCTCGCCTGATGAAGACTTACCATGAATTCAATTCGTCAGTGGATTAGTCCGGGAAAAAGGTTCGCCTATTGAAAGGCTTACCTAAGGGAATGGTTCGTCTTGCCTGATGAAGACTTGCCATGAATTTCTAGAGAAGGCATACCTAATTCTCAGGTTACCAAAGAAACTATTCTGGGGTTTAAGGGTTTTCTAGAGCCTTACAGAAAGCTTGGTTCTAAATATTGTCTCCTTGACGTGCAAGGCGTCATTCTGGGATTTGGGGACTCCAAGTATCCTGCAGAGAGCTCAAACCTATAAAAACTTTTGTTAATAAGATTTTTCCAGGATTTTGGGATTACCTGAAATCTCTTAGAAAGATGATTTTGAAGCACTTCTTTGTTGAGCGAGGTATTCTTCTTTGACCCGGGGTTGTCATGAGTCTTATAGAAGTTTAAACTTGGGAATTCATTCCTCATCAAAGATGTCAGTTATCTCGAGGCAATGACAATTATAATGCAGGCAAAGCTCCACTTTGACCTATGCAATTATGCAAAATGACTTATAATGTCGGAGGTTATCCAAGACATCTTGAAGTATGCAAAGATGATCAGAAACCCCTGTAAGGAAAATCCTGGATCAAACACTTTAAGGTTTCCAACAAAGCTCACTTTTAAGCATTCTATTGGAATGTCTTCATCAAGGACGGTTTCTCTCTGATCCTTTCACTTTGACTTTTTACGAAGAAAGCACTCGAATCTCCTAATAACCTACACCTGGGCTTTCGGGGCTATTCGCAGCGCATACACTCCGATCAATCGAGAGGTCTTTACGGGACCGTAACGTTGGGCTTGGACACAGTTTTCAAGGGGGACTCATTCTACAAGTCAGGCTTTTTGAAAGAAAGCTTTCTTCATCTGCTCCGGATTTACAAGTCAAGAACTCTACAAAATGAGAAAGAAATAATCTTGCTCATACCTCTTCGAGCTAAGGTACACATTGACCTAGGCGTCTTAGACAGATAAGGCCGCAAACGGTTGTAATGTTGGTAGGATTGGTGACCGAAAAAGACTTATTTTTGGTCAAGAATCGCGAAGGTTTTAACATTGGTGATCATTGCTGATCAATCTTCTATTTTGTCTCTGGTTGACGACTCTTTGAAGAACGTCTCTAATCTTCTTGAGAACGGATTTAATCTTCGAAAGACCTTCTGTATCTTTTAGCGGCTGGCTATGATTCCATTCGAGGGGTAGTCTTTTGCTGCACAGTTTCTGAGGATTTTTCTCTACTTCAGAAGTTGTTAGTGGTGAGAGCATCCTGTAATTTCTTGGTGTCCCAGAATCAATCTTATGACCTTCAACATTTCGGTGAGGGTTAACCCCGCTCTTTGTCGGGCTTTTGTCTCTCTTTCAGCGCATAGAGATTCGGCTTTTTCTCTTTTTGATTTCGCCTTTTCCTTTTCCTTGTCCTTTTCTTTTTCTCTTTATGTAGCTCCTATCTCTTGGGCTTCTCTGTCTGTGAGTGTCTTTGCCACCTTCGTCTTGATGTTGTGCAATGATCATCAATGAGAGTACATGAAACGAATATGTAGGCTCAAATTGGCTATGCAATGGGTGTAAGTGTATAGGATAGATAAATGAACGTCTCTTCATCATCTTATGGTGCCTAGATCAATGCGTATCAACACACGAAGATTGATGTTAGTTCGAACAAAAAGATTTATAACCATTTACCTTTTCAAGCTGTTGGACTGCTCCTATACGACCCCAATGTGGGGCGACTCTTGACAGGGTTAAGAAATGAAAACCACCGTTCAAAGGGTTTATCAATGATCACATGTAGTGTTTATGGAGAAGAATGAATGCCTCCGTCATCCCAATCCGTGTAATTGATGCGAATAGCCCTTACATCCCTGGGTTCAGGTTTTTCTATCCTTACACTACTTTCATCTCTCCGGTGCATATATGACGTGTTTGGATTAGGCTGGCCTCTTTTTTAAAGAAACATTCTTACAAGATAGCCTAAACAACTTTGTTTTGGAAAAATCATTTTGTTTTTCTCCAAACATTTCACCTCACAGGGAATTAATGACGCATCATGCGTGCTTCAGTCATGTTTGGATAACCTCTAACCTTAACATATGTGTAACAAGTGTTGAAAATTTTTCTTTGAAAGCATGGTACATTCCCAAGTTTTACCACATGCATGTTCATTCTTGGCTTTTCATTTCTTACAAGAAAGTGAGAAATTTTACAATATTTCTCCGTTATTGCCTTTTGTCTTCATCGGACATCCTTGTATGAAGAGAAAAGAAATGCCCATGAGTGGAAGATATTTTAATGCTCAATGGAACAATACATGTCACCTGGTTCTATGCGTCAGGAGGCTATTCTGTTCTTGATTTCTCTTGAACAAGCTTGATTCTGAGAAATCTTACAGTATTTCTCCACTGCTGTCTTTCATCTTCGTTGGACATTCCTGTATGAAGAGAAAAGAAATACCAATGAGTATGACATATTTTAATACTTGATGGAACAGATACATGTCACCTGGTTATATGCGTCAGGGGGGCTATTTTGTTCTTGGTCTCACTTGAACAAGCTTAATCTTGAGAAATCTTATAGTATTTCTCCATTGCTGCCTTTCATCTCCATCAGACATTCCTGTATGAGGAGAAAAGAAATCCCAATGAGTAGGAGATATTTTAATGCTCGATAGAACAGATACATGTCACCTGATTCTACGCGTCAGGGGGCTATTCTGTTCTTGGTCTCGCTTGAACAAGCTTGATCCTGAACCCACGTCATGGAATCTTGCAAAATATAACACATGCCATGTATGCATGGATGCATGATGTGCCTATGTAATGACAACTAAGGCGACTTGAATCATTTCGGAGAAATTCAAGTGACAACCATCTGATTTCATTTCAAAGATAATACTTTTTCACGGTATCTGAGTTTACAGGATATCCCAATTCTTCTCCTTCAGAATTTATAAGAATCAATGCCCATCCTACAAATATTTTCTTGACAACATAAGGGCCTTCATAATTCGGGGTAAATTTACCTCCCGGATGAACAACGTTTGGCAAAATCTTTCTTATCACCAGGTCATTTTCCTCGAAACTTCTGGGATTGACCTTCCGGTTAAATGATTTGGCCACCCTCTTCTAGTAGCTCTGGCTATGACAGATCGCTCTAAGGCGCTTCTCGTCTATTAAATTTAATTGCTCGTATCTGTGTTTGATCCACTCTGCCTCAGAGAGTTTAACTTCTGACAATATTCTCAGAGACGGAACTTCAATCTCTACAAGCAGGACAGCCTCCATCCCATATACCAGTGCATAAGGAGTTGCCCCAATCAAGGTCCTGATCGAAGTCCGATATGCCATTAAGGCGAAGAGTAGCCTTTCATGCCAATCCTTGTAGTTCTCGGCAGTCTTTGCCAAGATCTTCTTGATGTTTTTCTTTGCCGCTTCTACTGCTCCATTCATTTGTGGGCGGTAAGGGGAAGAATTAAGACATCAGATACTAAAGTGACCCAGTAGATCATCGACAAACTTGTTTTTCAAGTTGGACCCGTTGTCTGTGATGATCGTCCGAGAGGTACCATATCGAAAGATTATATCCTTCTTGATAAATCTTGCTACACTTCTCGTTGTGACATTTGTGTAAGAACTGGCCTCTATTCACTTCTTGAAATAATCAATTGCAACTAGAATGAAAGGATGACCATTTGAAGCTGCTGGATTAATAGGCCCAATCATGTTTACTCCCCACATAGAGAAAGGCCAAACTTCGGACATTTGATGTAGTTCGTTTGGGGGTGCAATAATCTTATCGCCATATACTTGACATTGGTGGCATGACCTGATGTGTTTATTACAGTCTGATTCGATGGTCATCTAATAATAACCAAGCATCATGATCTTCTTCGCGAGGAGATGGCCATTCATGTATAGCCCATATATACCTTCATGGATTTCCCTCATGAGAGTATTTGCTACTTTAGCGTCCACACACCTTAATAAAGTGGAATCAAATGACCTTTTGTACAAAGTTTGTCTACTGAGGAAGAACTTATTAGCCATCTTGGCTATGTATCTTCAGTCTCCTACTTGACATTCATCAAGAAATTCTCTCTTCAAGAGGTAATTCTTAATATTGTGGTACCACGACTCTCCGTCAAATGCTTCTTCGACCAGCATATAATAAGCTGGTTTCCTGGTTATGCCAATCCTCAGTGGCTCTATATCCAATTCATTAGTTATCCGCAGCATGGAAGCGAGCGTGGCCAACGTTTCTACGAACTGGTTCTGTGTTCTTGGCATGTATTCAAACGACACTTTCTCGAATTTAAGCGTCAACTCTTCCAGGTACTCATGATAAGGGACGAGTTTTGCATCCTTTGTTTTCCACTCCCCCTGTGTTTGAAAGATGATGAGCATAGAATCTCCATAAACCTGTAATTTAGGTACCTCCATGGAGATGGCCAATTATAGGCCTAGAATATATGCTTCGTATTCTGAAATATTATTGGTGCAAGGGAAAGTTAATTTTGCTGCAACAGGATAATGTTGATCATAAGGGGATATCAACACTGCCCCTATGCCAGCTCCAGATAGATTAATGGCACCATCGAAGTACTTGACTCGTGTGTCTTCTGTGAGATTCTGAACTTGATCTTCTACCTTCGTCTGTTCAGAAGATATGCAATTTTGGGCATTTTCTACCAACATATCAGCTATAGCTCTTCCCTTTACGGACTTTTATGGAGAGCTTTTGATATCAAATTTATACAACATTACTTGCCATTTTGCCAACTTCCCTATCAAGGAGGGTTTCTCCTAGAAATATTTGATAGGGTCATTTTCTGTCACGAAATGAATGTGGTGGTGTAGAGTATACTGCCTCAATATGCGAAGTACCCACACTGCTGCCACACAAGCCCTTTCAACAAGCACATAATTTACTTCAGATGATGTGAATTTCTTACTCATATAGTAGATAGATCTTTCTTTACCATTTATAGGGCTTGTTTGAGCAAATAAGGCTCCCAAAGACTCTTGGTGTATAGTCAAATACAAGGTCAGGGGTAACATGGGATTGGTGGCATAAGTACTGGTGAAATGGCTAAATAAGTTTTTATCTTCTGGAATACCTTACTGCATTCATCATCCCAGGTCGCTTTTGCGCCCTTCTTGAGTAGTCTAAAAATTGGTTTGGCCACATCCAACAATTGACTAATAAATCTGGTGATGTAGTTCAATCTCCCAAGAAGACTTCTTACTTCTTTCACTGTTGAGGGAGTTTCCAAATCACAAATAGTTTGGATTTTCGAAGGGTCAATTTCAAGGCCCCTACTATTGACCATGAATCCAAGAAGTTTCCCTGATTTGCTCCAAACACATTGTTAGGGTTCAACCTCAACTTGTACTTTCGCAATCGCTCAAATAGCTTTTTTAGCACTTGAATGTGATCTTGTCCCTTCTTGTACTTGACAATCATGTTATCGACATATACTTCGATCTCTTTGTGGATCATGTCGTGAAACGGGGTAACCATCATCGCCTTTTGATAAGTTGCCCCAGCATTCTTTAGTCTAAAGGGCATCAAATTATAATAGAAATTTCCCCAATGGGTGGTAAACACAGTTTTCGATTTGTCTTTCTGCTTCACGAGGATTTGATTATATCCAAAGATTCCGTCCATGAATGAGAATAATTCGTACCCTGCTGTACTATCCACCAACACATTAATGTGAGGAAGTGAAAAATTATCATTTGAACTTGCTCTATTCAAGTCCCGGTAGTCCACACAGATCTGGACTTTGCCATCTTTTTTCATGATGGGGACTATGTTTGCAATCAAATCCGAGTAAGAGATAGCTTCGATAAAGCCCACTCTAAGAAGTTTCATCACCTCTTCTTTAATTTTGTCTTCTAACTCAACTTTCATCCGTTGGCTGTCCTATCTCACAGGTTTAACACTGGGATCTGTGGGTAACGCATGCTTCACAATTCTTGGATCCAAACCTGGCATATCAGCATATGACCATGCAAAACTGTCCCGGTATTTTTTGAGCAATTCAGTAAATCTGAGCCTTTTAACATGGGACAGATGTCCACCAATCTTGACTTCTTTGACATCCGCCGCATTACCCAAGTTAATAACTATTGACTCTTCTGAAGCGAGAGGTGTCGAATTCTCAAAGGCACTCCAATTTCTACGAATAGCTGCATAACCCTCGTCTGCGTCTTCCTCAATATCGCAGAAATAATCATCTCGGTGATCCGGTTCACACAATAACCTAACATGTGTGTTCGAGATGATATGTCTGAAATGTCATGAGAATGGTTAGTCTCCATTTCATATGGAAGTGTGATGCATGAGTGTAAAAAATCTTTTCATAAGAGATTTCAAAATAAGTGCAAGCATAAATGGAACTAGTCCTCATATTCTCAAACATAATTGTTCCTCGAAAATCTTTTGAAAATCAGGAACCATATGGCAAATCAGGCCTCAAACTTTCTTTGTGGAACATCTTAGAGTCTTGGCTGAAGTATTCGTTCAAAGGATGCTGAACTTCTTAGATTTTCCTTTCCAGGCTGAAGAACCAATGAAGGAATCCTTTTGATTTCGTTGGCATCCATGGCGTCCACGGCTCTTGCCTCGGCATCGGCCTGCTGTCTTGGAGGTGAAATCACCAATACGAGTGTTATAATATTCCAAGCCTACCTTGTGCTCGTTACATTTCAACTGTAGAGAAATGTTGATTCCTTGACCATACTTGTCAAGACCTTTTTCTGGGTTGAACCCATACGCTAGCAACATCTTGGCTAATATAAGGTTGGCTTTAGAGACAAAAGGAACCTTCAGTTTCACCCCTACAGGAGTGTGGATTACTGCCACCAATTCCAAGGAATGATAGCTAGCTTCTTCCTTAACTTTAGGTTCAATGTAGGGGATAGCGTTATTCTGGTATGTGACAAAGTTAACTTCCCCATGAACGGTGACTACCTTCCCGTCAATCACGAATCGTACTTTTTGATATAGACTTGAGGGTACAGCTACATTAATATGAATCCAGGGTCTCCCTAACAAGAACCCAAATGCGCTCGGCAGATCCATCACTTGGAAGTTTATTAAGAATTTGGTTGGGCCTATGAGCACCTCCAGCTCGATCTCGCCTACCACTGTTTTTCTCATCCCATTAAAGGCTCTAACAGTTGCTTTGGAAGTTTGAATCATCTTCTCTTTAATGTCCAAATTCCTTACCGCAGCCAATAGGCAGATGTTAAAAGCTGATCCATTGTCGATTAGCACGTGTGCCACTCTTTTTCCATTATAGTGAGCAGTGATTTATAAGGCTTTGTTGTGTCCTCTTTCTTCCATGGGAAAATCTTCATCTGAGAAGCTTAATTGATCTTTTAGAAAAATTGCTCCCACAAAGTCCCCCAATTACACGTCATTAATAGTTTCAGGGACATGCACCTCATTTAGTATCTTTAATAGCGCATCCTTATGCTTCTCTAAATTGATGAATAAATCTAACGGGGATATCTAGGCGGGCATTTTTCGTAACTGCTCTATCACCTCAAATTCGCTGGTCTTGACGATAGATAGGAGTTTTTTGGCATCCTCCTTTGATACCTTTTTCTTATCTGATTCGCCTTCCCTTGGGAAGTAAAGACGTCCGGATCTCATCACAGTATCTACTTCACTTGTTCCATAGTTCTAGTGAACTGCCTTAGAGTTATAAATCTCAACTGGCGGGACTTGTTTGGTTACTATCGTTAGATGAGATGTTTCAAGTTTGGGTTTATCGTTGGATTCATCTTTTGGTAGGTGAATTATCACTGGTTTCACCAAACAATCTTTTTCTTGGCTTAGGCTATCAAACTCATTAAGTTTAATCTCCACAATCATAGCAGTCTCAATCATCGCCACGGTATCACTCTAGTCTTCAGGGAAGTCCTCACATCCTGTTTGGTGGTAATTGTCAGTATCACTTGACTTAGCTAATATTGTAACTTTCAAGTGTCATGTTATTCTTTCAAATAGCTTAGTCAGACATTGCCACTGGGGCATTAATTTCTCCATCTTCACATATTGCTCCGTGTCAAGCTTATTATCTGTCATTTGAGGGTGACCGCACGTTGTCAATTGAAATGATACATCTTCCATCTCTCTTGAGAGATCATTCACTAGTTCTTCTATAAGCGGGAGATGTTCAGATATCACTCGATTGAGTGAAGATTCAGGTTCTCCTGTTAAAGGCTCTATGATCGCCTCTTAGATTTCGGGTTGGACAGGATCATCCATACTTCCCCATTCATTGAGTATGATATCCTCCATTCTCTGAAAAAAGCTGGGGGGAGTATAGTACTTTACTTTGAAGTTATATCCGCCAGAGTCCTTGCCTAGATTGTCTATAACTTCGCTTTGCTCTAACGCTTCAGCTGCAAATCTGCGATCTGTTTGGCTTCGCTTAACGGCTCGTAGCTCACCTTCGTCAAGCTCTTCTTTTGGTCCAGTGACCAGCTCTACATTGCTTATCAGACTTTCGTGTTAAACAGGATCATCCATATCCCCCATCTGTCGAGTATAATATCTTCTATCTTCTGGAAGAAGTTAGGAAGAGCATAATACTTTACTTTGAAGTTGTACTCGCCGGAATCATCACCTAGATTGTCTACAACTTTGCCTTTCTCCAGTGCTTCAGCTGCAAATCTGCGATCAGCCTGGCTTTGCTTAATGGCTCGTAGTTCGTCTTCGTCAAACTCTTCTTCTGGTTCAGTAATCAGCTATACATCACCTACCAGACTTTCGTGTGGAACGTTCCAAATATTTCCTTGCTCGGTTTCAACCATAAACTGGTTTCATTCTAGGTTGACTGAGGCTTTAATTCCTTCGAACTCTTCATCTGCCACATTCGACATTATTCCCAAGCTCATCCTCTTGGCAATGCATAGCTTCTTTCTTTCAGTCGATACTTTCCCTTCTTTTGGATATGACAAGGCAATTGCTAGAATGCTAGTTACCTTAGGCACGTTTACCTTCAGCTCAAGGCGGTTTTCTTCTTCGTTAGCAAATATTGCCCAACTGCTTGGTGGTCAAGTAGTGGATTCTCTTGTATATTTGGAGCTACATCATCAAATTTCATAATTTGATTGTCAATGAGAGCTTGAACCTTCAACTTAAAGATGTAGCAATTATCCACATTGTGCCCTCTTTCACCCATATGATAGGTGCAGGTCTGGCTTTCATCAAAATCAGGATATTTCACCGGATTTGTTCTGGGAGGTTCTTTTGCCACCAAGTGTTGCTCTAGTAACATAAGAAGTAACTTGGATAAGGACCTGGGAAGTTGAGAGACTTGCTTCGGAGGCTGTCTCTTTCTGGGCTCATGTCCTCTAGACGCTAACCATGACGATCCTCCTTTTATCTGATTGGAATTAGCGAACGCCTTAGGTTTGTTGGAATCCGGCATAAAGGCTATATCAACTCCAGCCTCCCTTTCTTTCCTCAGGGGATATTGCTTTCTTGTTGAAGTTTCATGTGGCTTTTTTTCTCTCAAAGCCCACTCAAATCTCTCAACCACCTTTATCAAGTGTGTAAAGGTTTGACATCCTGAAGTGTTCAGTCTGTCAAAGTATTCATATGGAAGTGCCTTTAGGAACAAGTCAATCAGGTCTTCCTCTGGAATCGGGGGTTTGACTTGAGTTGCTAAGGCACGCCATCTTTGGGCATATGTTCTGATTATTTCGCTTCTCCCTTTTACCGTCCGCAATAGATCTTTCCTTGTTGGAGCCGGAGTTGTATTAAACTTCTATTGTCTGAGAAAATCGTCAGCTAGTTCCTCCCATCCATCGTAATCATCCAGGTCTAGTTCGATAAACCAAGCTAAAGCGGCGCCAGCTAGGCTTTCTTGGAACGTATTCATCAAAAGTGGAATATAATCAGAATAGTGTGCCATCTTACGTAGATAGTATTTAAGATGAACACGTAGACAGTCTGTCCCGTCGTATTTTCTCACAAAGTCTGGCTCTTTGTAATTTGGAAGAGTCTCCACTTTAGCGAACGATGATATTTGTCGAAACGAGCTAACTTATAGTCTTGACTGCTCAAACACTCTTCAATTTTGGCTATTCTCTTAGCCTCAGCTTTAGTTTTTCCAGCCCGCTTTCCTTTCTCCTCCTTCTCGAGGTTGATAATAATAAAAGGCATCTTCGGTTGTAGTGGGACATTTGCCACATGAACGTCCTCTACGATATGTTGGGCACCTCAGTGGTCTCTTTATCAACTGTATCAGGTATTGAAGATTGACCTGAGTCGTTCATGTTAGCCATTGTCGTTTTTCTGGCTTGAGAGGCCTCAAGCATAGCCTTAATTTCAGCCATCAGGGTAGTCATGGTGGTAATCTAGGTTTCTAACATGCTTACTCGCGGAGTCAATTCTTGCTGTTCCATTCTCGTCTTAAGTCGAGTACGGAAATGATGTCTTGGTAATTCCGTGATTAGAGAATACTATGAGAGGTAGAGAGGGATTTCATGAGGGGATGAAACACCAATTGAGTTTATTCAAAAACAAGAAAGCCATAAAAGGTCCCTAGAATATGGGACCTAAACCATCCCTCCCCAAGATCTAGTTTTCTTCAGGGTTATAGTCGATCAAGATTTCCTTCTTGATGGCATCTTTGTATGGTCCCTCTTCAAGATACGGCTCGGCAATCAGAACTTCTATCCTAGTTGAGCATTCTTCAAAATGCGAAGGATAATCGTCAGTATGACGGTTAAGATGCTTTAACTCTTCAGCCATTCTTTGGTCCATGGCATGATGACTTCAGGGGTCTTGTTGGGTTTTGCATTTTTGAGTATGATGCGCCTTGGCTTTGTCTTGGTTGCAGGACGTCTTTTCTTCCCCCAAAGAGAAATCATATGTTGATTCTTCCTGGCTTGACGCTCAGCTTTTCGGTGGGCATAAGCTTCTCTAGCTAAGCTGTTGCGATACTTCCTTTTCACTTCTAGATAGTGCTTAAACATCTCGTCCGCCTGCCGCTTAAACCTAAGGTTATCGACATAATAACTAGTCTGGCAATCTTCAACATATCCCAGCTTACATCCAATCAGCTCCCGACCGCCTAGTTTAATGCAACCTCGTGTTCGGTCCAAGACGAGTGACTTTCCTTAAACACTCAAAGGCCACTAGTTCCGTCGAACTTCTAGGAAATAGCAACATCCTATCCCCGATCATCGTTATTTCAATCAGCCACAAGAATGATATGAAAATGTATACAATGCATGTAGATGCGAATGATATGCAATATACGAACATACTATGAAACATGGAGTAAGGAAATACATCAAAAGAAAATGCCTTACCAACCAAAACTTCAAGGAATATGAAATATTCTCTTGTATCAATGCGTGGTTTTAGGTATACCAACTTTCCACAGACATGCGCATGAGACAAGTGGGAATATATTCTAGAAATAATCATATTTCCACCATTGTGAAAAATTCCTAAACACTCTAGAAATTTCCAAAAATTGAGGATCTACCACAGACAACTGGTCGATCCTATTTTTGGGATTTCTTATCTATTCATCTGAGAATTGACGATAGTACCTTTTTGGGGTAAGTCGCCTCTGCCTTGTACGTGAGATAGTTTGATAATGCCAAGATAAGAATTATGGTTGGTTAGACGACCAATTTTTATGCTTGGGTCTTCGAATCTCGTCCCTTTTTCTGAAATGACGATTTTACCCATCAAAGGGTAAATCGTATTTCCTATTCCAATCGAGCCGTGAAAATTACTCAAAATTAGGATTTGGGTCAAAAGGTTGACTAATCCTACTGTTTGGGATTTTCATTTCTCATCACCTCCTGAAATGACGATTTTACCCCTCAAAAGATAAATCGCTCCAAAAATTTCAGAAAAATTCTGAAAATTCTCGAAAAGCAGGAAATGGATTGGTATGGTGAATAATCCTATTTTTGCCACCTTTTGACTCCATATCTCATTCGAAATGACAAATTCACCCTTCCTAGGGCAAACTGTCCTAGAATTTTTCAAAATTACGATTTTGTCCCCTCAAGGGCAAATCATGTCAAAAACATTTCTGAACCTTGATTGATATGTCTCTAGGCTAATAGGGCCTCACTAGGGATGCCACGTTGCTTTCAAGTGATTTATCCGCAAGTATTGGATCCTTGATTTGCGCACTTTCATTACTGATTGTGAGTATTATGGTATTTACTCCTGTCTGCATGAACTGCTAGTTTAGGGTTCGTATCCCACTCATCTGCGTAAAATCTCAAGTTAGATAAATCATTCAATTTAGGTGCCGAAAGGGCGTCAACTTTGACGATTGGTGTAACAAAGTCACCGATCCCATTTCTCTGATTTTCGCATAATTGAATAGAATGCTCCCACCTATTCGATAGGGTTTCCGATTGTACCCTCCGCAGAACGATTGGTGGTGACTCCTTGGCATGCACACGTATCACATGTCACCAGACCACACCGAAGGTCAATCACATATGCCGTCGTTGCGACTTGGGTAACGGGCCTTAGGAGAGGCTTGTGTCCGATCAGACGTCAGACGGCCCATTCCACTCATTCGGGGAGAAGGTCACGACAGACTGGTGACTCCGCTGGGGACTTATTCTAAACTAGAATCTCTGGTTAGGAATTTTAGAGGATTTGACCCAATTAAAAAGTTGATTGGCTTATCTAACCCTATTTTCTGCAGATGCTTTTGAATGTGAGGTACGTGTCCTAACCATTGTGTTAGATGTTTTTGCATATTGGAGAAATAAGGGGTGGAATGTCTTGTTGACATCTTTCTTGCAAGTTGGAGTTGGGATTGTATGTTTATTTTTATGCATATACTGAAGCGGTGTTTGATACGAACTGTTGTGCATGACCTTGCATTGTAATGATCACGACACATCTCACACACTGGCGGTCGAACATCGACTACAACCACCTCTAGATTTACCTTAGATAGGGAAAGGATACGAAAGGATCTCGTGTTTGATGGCACTTGAGACTTTCGCTTTCGTTCCCGCTCACGATCCAAATTGGTGATTTTTAGCCCTCTTAAGTTGGTACTCTTGGGGAGGAATCTGCCATATTTGGATCGTGAGAGTCTGAGCCATAGGTTCCTCACCTGATTTTATTTCTAGAGTATATTTCCACTTGTCTCATGCGCATGTCTGTGGAAGGTTGGTATACCTAAAACCACACATTGATACAAGGGAATATTTCGTATTCCCTGAAGTTTTGGTTAGTAAGGGATTTACTTTTGATGTATTTCCTTACTCCCTATTTCATAGTATGTTCATATATTGCATATCATTCGCATCTATATGCATTGCATACATTTTGAGATCATTCTTGTGACTGATTGAAATAACGATGATCGGGGATAGGATGTCGCTATTTCCTAGAAGTTCGACGGAACTAGTGGCCTTTGAGTGTTTAAGGAAAGTCACTCGTCCTGAACCAAACACGACGTTGCATTTTACTAGGTTTGTACACGGCCGGGAGCTGACTGGACATAAGCTAGGATATGCTAAAGATTGTCAGACTAGTTATTATGTCGATAACCTTAGGTTTAAGCGGCAAACGGACGAGCGGCAGGTGGACGAGATGTCCAAGCACTATCTAGAAGTGAAAAGAAAGTATTGCAACAACTTAGCTAGAGAAGCTTATGCCCACCGAAAAGCTGATCATCAAACTAGGGAGAATCAACCTATGATTTCTCTTTGGGGGAAGAAAATATGTCCTGCAATCAAGACAAAGCCAATGCACATCATATTCAAAAAGGCAAAACCCAACAAGACCCCTGAAGTCATCATGCCATGGACCAGAGAATGGACAGAAGAGTTAAAGCATCTCAACCATCCTACTGAAGATTATCCTTCGCATTCTGAGGAACGCTAAACTAGGATAGAAGTTCTGATTGCCGAGCCATATCCTGAAGAAGGACCAGACAAAGATGCCATCAAGAAGGAAATCTTGATAGACTATAACCCTGAAGAAAACTAGATCTTGGGGAGGGATAGTTTAGATCCCACATTCCAGGGGCCTTTTATGGCTTTCTTATTTTAGAATAAACTAGATTGGTGTTTCATCCCCTCATGAAATCCCTCTCTACCTCTCATTGTATGTCCTTTTTGTAATAAGAAATTTCATTTATGTTCACAGTTGAAGTTTTGACCAATGGAATGCGACATCATTATTTCCTTTAGTCACTAAGATGATTATGACTAATTGCATAATTCACATCTTTGAAGTTTAAATTAGACATTGAGTCAAGTTTTTCATACCTAAAAGAGATTCTAATTCCATTTCATTAATTGGAATATGCAATTGAATCAGTCCATGCATATTTCATGACATTTACATAATCATGTTTAAAAGTAATCTTTAGCGATTGGTCTTTTAAAATCATTTGCATATTTTAGACGTGATGGGAAAGAATGATATTCAAGTGTTCAAGGTCCCTCGAGCTAAGCTCATAGCCTGGTGGTATAACATGGGTGAAGCCAGTCAGAAGTACGTTAGATTGTAGCTAGGATATTTGTTGGACCTGTTGAAGATTGAATATCCACCTGCTTTTATCCAAGCCGTGGCACTCTATTGGGATTCAATCACCGCAACGTTCTGCATGGAAGAGTTGGAGGTTACCTATACCCTTGAGGAATACAGCGCCGCCATTAGAGTTGAGTTTACTCACTTGTTAGTCCAACCTCCTATAGGGTTTGAGCCTTTGGGTCAACTAGCTGTGTTCCTAGATACAAATCTCAATGAAATCAAAACAAATGCCAAGAGTAATTTTGGGCGAATTTCCTTATCCTTCCTTCTAGGAAGGTTTCCCAACCTTTCTGCCAACAAAGGAACTAAGTCTGGGAGAGCCTTTGTCTTGGCTTTCTTTAGCTTTGTCTTATTTTCAATCTCGCCTGTAACTTTTTATCCTATCATGGACGTAGTAGTCAAACAAGTCTGTCATGGGTGGGATTACTCGAACCCTATCCTAGCTGAAACATTTCTCTCCCTCAACCGTTTTGGGAAAAATAAGAAAGGGATTTTTAGAGCCTCTAGTGATTTCCTGTACATGTGGTTCAAATCCCATGTAAAACAATTTCATACCAGTATGGGTTTTACTGAGATTAGCTCTGACGCCCATTCTCTTAAAACTTTTGTCAAAACTCATACCCACATTTCTAAATTCAATTTCAAAGAAAGGAAGGAATTCCTTAAAGCTTTAAAGCCAAAACAACTCGAATGGCAGCTTAAATTGCCAACTTTAGGTAAGGTCAGGCTTGCACGTAATGATGAAGATCCAGTCCCTTTGTTAGGATTTATGGGCCCTACAGCATACTATCCAAAGAGGGTCATACGGTAATATGGGGCATTACAAGAGGTTCCTTCATCGCCACAACCCGATGTCTGCACATTTGATGTGCCAAAAGAGATCTTCGCAGGAGAGAAGAAAAACCAATTAGAAGCTTAGATGGAATCCATCATACAAGCTTTGAAAAACTCTCGAATGGAAGACGTAGAATGGACAGATGATATGACCTCCGAGATGAATATTCACAAAGCTTCTACAGAATACATCCGGCCCTTTGAAGCTATCAGACGCAGCTTCGTCGAACCTTATGTACCCGAGTACATTGTGCCATGTGTGCCTGGAGTGCAGCCATATATACTAGAGGACATGGGATCCCCATCATACTCAGAAGACGAAGATTCCCAGCACGAGGAATTTGATCTTTGCCAGATGATAAGGGTGCCTTAGGCCCTAAGCGCCCTAGACTTGGATAGATTATTTTGTCAAGTGTAAAATGTGTAAACATTATGATGTTTTCTTGACATTGGGATATTCATTTGTATTAAATGTTACTTTTAACACATGTGTATGAGCATAAGCATGTTTTATCGTTGCATCAAAACTATCGCTGAAGATTGCGCTTCCTTTGATTTAATGAATTCTCTTGATAAATGATTGAAAGAGATGATCGTATGGGACTAAGGCTCGAAATGTAGTCTTTTTTCTCATTCATCAATAGAAAACATGCAAGTGAAGGAATTATGTATCTTCTTTATTTGTTCTAAAAGATTCTCACTTATTATTTTCAAATAAACATGTATTCTCTAATCACGGAATTACCAAAACATCATTTCCGTACTCGACTTAAGATGAGAATGGAACAACAGGAATTGACTCCGCGAGTGAGCATGTTAAAAACCCAGATGACCACCATGACTACCCTGATGGCTGAAATTAAGGCCATGCTGGAGGCCTCTCAAGCTAGACAAACGGCAGTGCCTAACATTAACAACTCAGGTTAATCTTCAATACCTGATACAACTGATCAAGGGACCATTGAAGGTGCCCAACATGTCGTAGAGGACGTTCATGTGCCAAATGTCCCACTACAATCGAAGATGCCTCCTATTGTTATAAACCTCGAGAAGGAGGAGAAAGGAAAGCATGCTGGAAAAATTGAAGATGCGGCTAAGAGAATAGCCAAAATTAAAGAGTGCTTCAATAATCAGGGCTATGAGTTAGCTCGTTTTGACAAAATATTACCGTTCGCTAAACTGGAGACTCCTCCAAATTACAAAGAGTCGGACTTTATGAGAAAATACGACGGGAAAGACTGTCCACGTTCTCATCTTAAATACTATCTGTGCAAGATGGCACATTATGCTGATTATATTCCACTTTTGATGAATACGTTCCAAGAAAGCATGGTTGGCGCCGCTTTAGCTTGGTTTATTGAACTAGATTTGAATGATTACGATGGATGGGAGGATTTGCCTGAGGATTTCCTCAGACAATATAAGTTTAACACAACTACCGCTCCAACAAGGGAAGATCTGTTGCAAACGGTACAAGAGAGAAGCAAAACAATCAAAACATATGCCTAGAGATGGCGTGCCTTAGCAACTCAAGTCAAACCCCGATTCCAGAGGAAGACCTAATTGATCTGTTCCTAAAGGCACTTCTATATGAGTACTTTGACAGACTAAACATTTCAGGATGTCAAATCTTTGCACACTTGATAAAGGTGGTTGAGAGATTGAAGTGGGTTTTTAGAGAAAGAAAGCCACATGAAATTTCAATAAAAAAGTAATATCCCCTGAGGAAAGAAAGGGAGGCTGGAGTTAACATAGCCTTTGTGCCGAATTTCAATAAACCTAAAGCGTTCGCTAATTCCAATCAGACAAGAGGGGGATCGTCATAATCAGCGTCTAGAGGACAGGAGCCTAGAAAGAGATATCCTCCGAAGTAATTCTCTCAACTTCCCAGATCCTTATCCAAGTTACTCCCAATGTTACTAGAGCAACACTCGGTGACAAAAGAACCTCCCAGAACAAATCCAATTGAATATCTTGATTTTGATTAAAGCCAAACCTACACCTATCATATGGGTGAAATAGGGCACAATGTGGATAATTGCTACATCCTTAAGCTGAAGGTTAAAGCTCTCATTGACAATCAAATTCTTAAATTTGATGATGCAGCTCTAAATGTACAAGAGAATCTACTACCTAACCACTAAGCAGTTGGGGCAATATTTGCTGACGAAGAAGAAAATCGCCTTGGGCTGAAGGTAAACGTACCTAAGCTAACTAGCATTCTGGCAATTGCCTCGTCATATCCAAAAGAATGGGAAGTATCAAATGAAAGAAAGAAACTATGCATTGCCAAGATGATAAGCCTAGGAATAATGTCGAATGTGGCTGATGAAGAGTTCGAAGGAATTAAGGCCTCAGTCAACCTAAAATGGAATCAGTTTGTGGTTAAAACAAAGTGAGGGAATATTTGGAACGTTTCACATGAAAGTCTGATAGGCGATGTAGAGCTAATTACTGAACCAGAAGAAGAGCTTGACGAAGACGAACTACGAGCCGTTAAGCGAAGCCAAGCTAATCGTAGATTTACAGCTGAAGCACTGGAGAAATTCGAAGTCGTAGACAATCTAGGTGATGATTCTGGCAAGTACAACTTCAAAGTAAAGTATTCTGCTCCCCCTAGCTTCTTCCAGAAGATAGAAGATATCATATCCGATGGATGGGAAGATATGGATGATTCTATTCAACCCAAAATCTAGGAGGCGATGATAGAGCTTTTAACAGAAGAACCTGAATCTTCACTCAATCGAGTGATATATGAACATCTCCCGCTCATTGAAAAACTAGTGAATGATCTCTCAAGAGAAATCAAAGATGTATTGTTTCAATTGACAACGTGCGGTCACCCTCAGATGACAGATAATACGTTTGACACAGAGCAATACGTAAAGATGGAGAAATTAATGGCCCAGTGGCAATGTACGACTAAGCTATTTGAAAGAATAACAAGACACTTGAAGGTTACAATATCACCTGAGTCAAGTGATACTGACAATTACCACCAAATAGGATATGAGGACTTCCCTGAAGACTGGAGTGATACCGTGGCGATGATTGAGACTGTTACGACTGTGGTGATTAAACTGAATGAGCTTGACAACCTAAGTCAAGAAAAAGATTGTTTGGTGCAACCAGTAGTAATTCACCTACCAAGAGATGAATCCGACGATAAACCCAAACTTGAAATATCCCATCTAACTACAGTAACCATACAAGTCCCGCCAGTTGATATTTATGACTCTAAGGCAGTTCACTGGGACTATGGAACAAGTGAAGTAGATGCCGTGATGAGATCTAGATGTTTTTACGCCCTTAGGGAAGGCAAATCGGATAAGAAAGAGGTATCAAAGGAGGATGCCGAAAAACTCATATCTATCGTCAAGACCAACGGATTTGAGGTGATAGAGCAGTTAAGAAAAATGTCGACCCAGATATCTCTATTATATTTATTCATCAACTTAGAGAAGCATAAAGACGCGTTATTGAAGATACTAAATAAGGTGCATGTCCCTAAAACTATTAATGACGTGCAATTGGAGGACTTTGTGGGAGCAATTCTTCTAAAAGACCAACTAAGCTTCTCAGATGAAGATTTCCCATGGAGGGAAGAAGACACAACAAGGTATTATACATCACTGCCCACTGTAATGGAAAAAGGGTGGCACACGTGCTAATCGACAATGGATCAGCTTTTAACATCTGTCCATTGGCTACGTTAAGGAATGTAGGCATTAAAGAGGAGATGATTCGAACTTCTAAAGCAGCTGTTAGAGCCTTTGATGGGATAAGAAAAATAGTGGTAGGCGAGATCGAGCTGGAGGTGCTCATAGGCCCAACTAAATTCTTAATAAACTTCCAAGTAACGGATATGCCGAGCGCATTTGAGTTCCTATTAGGGAGACCCTGCATTCACATCGCTGGAGCTGTACCCTCAAGTCTACATTAGAAAGTGCGATTCGTGATTGAAAGGAAGGTAGTCACCGTCCATGGGGAAGTTGACCTCATCGCATTCCGGAATAGCGTCATCCCATACATTGAACCTGAAGTTAAGGAAGAAGTTAGTTATCATTCCTTGGAGTTGGTAGCAGTAATCCACATTCCTGTAGGGGCGAAACTGAATGTTCATGTTGTCTTTGAAGCTAACCTTTTATTAGCTAAGATGTTACTAGTATATGGGTTTAACCTAGAAAAAGGTCTTGGCAAGTATGGTTAAGGAGTCAACACTCCTCTACAATTGAAATCCAACGAGCACAAGGTAGGCTTGAGATATTATAGCACTCATATTGGTGATTTCATCTCCAAGACAGTGGGCCGAGACAGAGGCAAGAGCCGTAAATGCCAACGAAATTAAAAGGATTCCTTCATTGATTCTTCAGCCTGGAAAGACAAATCTAAGATGTTCAGCAGTCCTTTGAACGAATACTTCAGCTAAGACTCCAAGTGGCTATGAGAAGAAGGGATAACTCCGTCGACGGAACCGGGTCTCATGAACCCTTTTCTGGGAGATGACTCTGTGAATGTCATTATAGAGTGGCTTGATGATGAAGCCGCCTCTTCTGAGTAAAGAGACTTCTCCCTTACTTTTAATACTGCATTTAAATTCCTACATTTCTTCGCACTTTTCGTCTTTGTTGTTTGAAGTAGAGGTAGGAAAATGCCTTTGGATCTCCGACCATTGGTTCAAATAGTATAGCTTGTAATGCGATTCATTTTTACATTCAATAAAACACATTAGTTTTATTAAGGACATATGGGACTACAAATCAGCCCAATGATGATACTAGCATTCCACATGGAAAGTTTGAGGCCTGATTTGCCATATGGTTCCTGATTTTCAAAAGATTTTCGAGGAACAAGGATGTCTGAGGATATGAGGACTAGTTCCATTTATGCTTGCACTTATTTTGAAATATCTTTTGAAAAGATTTTTTACACTCATGCATCACACTTCCATATGAAATGGAGACTAACCATTCTCATGGCATTTCAGGCATATCATCTCGAACATACATGCTAGGTTATTGTGTGAACCGGATAACCGAGATGATTATTCCTATGATATTGAGGAAAACGCAGACGAGGGTTATGCAGCTATTCGTAGAGATTGGAGTGCCTTTGAGAATTCGACACCTCCCACTTTATAAGAACCAATAGTCATTAACTTGGGTAATGCGGCGGATGTCAAAGAAATCAAGATTGGTGGACATCTGTCCCAAGCTGAAAGGCTCGGATTTACTGAATTGCTCAAAGAATACTAGGACATTTTTGCACGGTCGTACGCTGATATGCCAATTCTAGATCCAAGAATTGTGGAGCATGCATTACCTACAGATTCCAGTGTTAAACTTGTGAGACAGGACAGCCGATGGATGAAAGCTGAGTTAGAAGACAGAATTAAAGAAGAGGTGATGAAACTTCTTAGATTGGGCTTTATCGAAGCTATCCCATACTCAGATTGGATTGCAAACATAGTCCCCATCATGAAAAAAGATGGCAAAATCCAGATCTGTGTGGATTACCGGGACATGAATAGAGCAAGCCCAAAGGATGATTTCCACTTCCTCACATTGATGTGCTGGTGCATAGTACAACAGGATACGAATTATTCTCATTCATGGACGGATTCTCCAGAGATAACCAAATCCTCGTGAAGTAGGAAGACAAACCGAAAACTGCGTTTACCACCCTTTGGGGAAATTTCTGTTATAAAATGATGCCATTTGTACTAAAGAATGCTAGGGCAACTTATCAAAAGGTGATTGTCACCCTGTTTCATGACATGATCCATAAAGAGATTGAAGTATATGTCGATGACATGATTGCCAAGTCTAAGAAGGGACAAGATCACATTCAAGTGCTAAAAAGCTGTTTGGGCGATTGTGAAAGTACAAGTTGAGGTTGAACCCTAACAAATGTGTGTTTGGGGCGAAATCAGGGAAACTTCTTGGATTCATGGTCAGTAGCAAGGCATTGAAATTGACCCTTCGAAAATCCAAGCTATTTGTGATTTGGCAACTCTCTCAACAGTGAAAGAAGTAAAGAGTCTTCTTGGGAGATTAAACTACATCACAAGATTTATCAATCAATTGTCGGATGTGGTCAAACCAGTTTTCAGATTGCTTAAGAAGGGCGCAAAAGTGACCTGGGATGCCGAATGCAGTTAGGCATTCCAGATGATAAAAACTTATTTAGTCACTCCACCAGTACTTGTGCCACCAATCCCAGGTTACCCCTGACCTTGTATTTGACTATACATCAAGAGTCTTTGGGAGTCCCACTTGCTCAAATAAGCCCTGTAGATGGTAAAGAAAGAGCTATATACTATCTGAGTAAGAAATTCACTTCATCTGAAGCAAGTTATGTGCCTGTTAAGAGGGCTTGTGTAGCAGCAGTGTGGGTATTTCACAGATTGAGACAGTATACTCTACACCACCACATTCATTTGGTGACAGAAAATGACCTTATCAAATATCTCTTGGAGAAACCCGCCTTGATAGGGAAGTTGGCAAAATGGCAAGTAATGTTGTCTAAATTTGATATCAAAAGCTCTCCATAAAAGTCCGTAAAGAGAAGAGCTATAGCTGATATGTTGGCAGAAAACGTCCAAAATTGCACATCTTCTGAACAGACGAAGGTAGAAGATCAAGTTCTAAATCTCACAGAAGACACATGGGTCGTGTACTTCGATGGTGTCTTTAATCTATCTGGAGCTGGCACGGAGGCAGTGTTGATATCCCCTGATGGTCAACATTATCATGTTGCAGCAAAATTAACTTTTCCTTGCACCAACATTTCAGAATACGAAACATGTATTCTAGGCCTATAATTGGCCATCTCCATGGAGGTACCTAAATTACAGGTTTATGGAGATTTTATGCTCATCATCTTTCAGGCATAGGGGAGTGAAAAACAAAGGATGCAAAACTCGTCCCTTATCATGAGTACCTGGAAGAGTTGACGCTTAAATTGAAAGAAGTGTCGTTTGAATACATGCCAAGAACACAGAACCAGTTCGCAAACGCATTGGCCACGCTCGCTTCCATGCTGCAGATAACTGATGGATTGGAAATAGAACCACTGAGGATTGGCATAACTAGGAAACTAGCTTATTGTATGCTGGTCGAAAAAGAATTTAACGGAGAGCCTTGGTACCACAATATTAAGAATTACCTCTTGAAGAGAGAATTTCCTGATGAATGTCAAGCAGGAGATCGAAGATACATAGTCAAGATGGCTAATAAGTTCTTCCTCAGTGGACAAACTTTGTATAAAAGGTCATTTGATTCCACTTTTTTAAGGTGTGTGGATGCTAAAGAAACAAATACTCTCATGAGGGAAATCCATGAAGGTATATGCGAGCCACACATGAATGGCCATCTCCTCCTGAAGAAGATGATGAGGTTTGGTTTTTATTGGATGACCATCTAATCAAACTGTAATCAACACGTCAAGTCATGCTACTAACGTCAAGTATATAGCGATAAATGCACCCCCAAATGAACTACATCAAATGTCTGAAATTTGGCCTTTCTATATGTTGGGAATAGATATGATTGGGCTTATTAATCCAGCAGCTTCAAATGGTCATTGTTTCATTCTAGTTGCAATTAATTATTTCACAAAGTGGATAGAGACCAGTTCTTACACAAATGTCACGGGGAGGAGTGTGGCAAGATTTATCAAGAAGGATATAATCTCTCGATATGGTACCCCTCGGGCGATCATTACAGGCAATGGATCCAACTTGAACAACAAGATTATCGATAATCTACTAGGCCACTTTAGCATCCGACATTTTAATTCTTCCCCTTACCGCCCATAAATGAATGGAGCAGTAGAAGTGGCAAACAAAAACATCAAGAAGATCTTGGCTAAGACTACCGAGAACTATCGGGATTGGCATAAAAGGCTACCTTCGCCTTAATGGCATATCAGACTTCGATCAGAACCTCGACTGGGGCAACTCCTTATGCACTGATATATGTGATGGAGGCTGTCCTGCCTGTAGAGATTGAAGTTCGGTCTCTCAAAATATTGTCAGAAGTTAAACTCTCTGAGGCATGGTGGATCAAACACAGATACAAACAATTAAATTTAATGGACGAGAAGCGTCTTAGAGCGATTTGTCATGGCCTGAGCTACCAGAAGAGGGTGCCCAAGTCGTTTAACCGGAAGGTCAATCCCAGAAGTTTCGAGGAAAATGACCTGTGATAATAAAGACTTTACCAAACGCTGTTCATCCGGGAGGCAAGTTTACCCCGAACTATGAAGGCTCTTATATTGTCAAGAAAATCATTGTAGGAGGGGCATTAATTCTTGTAAATTCTGAAGAAGGAGAATTGAGATATCTTGTAAACTCAGATGCCGTGAAGAAGTATTATTTTTGAAATGAAATCAGATGGTGGTCACTTGAATTACTCCGAAATGATTCAAGTCGCATTAGTTGTCATTACATAGGCACATCATGCATCCATGCATACATGACATGTGTTATGTTTTGCAGAATTCCATGACGTGGGCTTAGGATCAAGCTTGTTCAAGCTAGACCAAGAACAGAATAGCCTCCTGACGCATAGAACCAAGTGACATGTATCTGTTCCATCTGGCATTAAAATATCTCCTACTCATTGGGATTTCTTTTCTCCTCATACAGGAATGTCTGATGAAGATGAAAGACAGCAATGGAGAAATACTATAAGATTTCTCATGATCGAGCTTGTTCAAGTGAAACCAAGAACAGAATAGCCTCCTAACGCATAAAACCAGGTGACATGTATATGTTCCATCGAGCATTAAAATATCTCCTACTCATTGGGATTTCTTTTCTCCTCATACAGGAATGTCTGATGAAGATGAAAGGCAACCATGGAGAAATACTGTAAGATTTCTCATAATCAAGCTTGTTCAAGCGAAACCAAGAACAGAATAGCCCACTGACGCATAGAACCAGGTGACATGTATCTGTTCCATCGAGCATTAAAATATCTTCCACTCATGGAAATTTCTTTTCTCTTCATATTGGGATGTTCGATGAAGACAAAAGGCAATAACAGAGAAATACTGTAAAATTTCTCACTTTCTTGTAAGAAATGAAAAGCCAAAGATGAACATGCTTGTGGTAAAACTTGGGAATGTACCATGCTTTCAAAGAAAAATTTTTAACACTTGTTGCACACATGTTAAGGTTAGAGGTTATCCAAACATGGCTGAAGCACACATGATGCGTCATTAATTCCCTGTGAGGTGAAATGTTTAGAGAAAAGCAAAATGATTTTTTCAAAACAAAGTTGTTTAGGCTATCTTGTAAGAATGTTTCTTTAGAAAAGAGACAAGTTTAATCCAAACACGACCTATACGCATCAGAGAGATGAAAGGAGTGTAAAGATAGAAAAGCCTGAACCTAGAGATGTAAGGGCTATTTGCATCGATTACACGGATTGGGATGACGGAGGCGTTCATTCTTCTCCATAAACACTACAGGTGATCATTGATAAACCCTTTGAGTGATGATTTTCATTTCTTAACCCTGTCAAGAGCCGCCCCATATTGGGGTCATATAGGAGCAGTCCAACAGCTTAGAAAGGTAAATGGTTAGAAATCTTTTTGCTAGAACTAATATCATTCTTCGTGTGTTGATATGTATTGATCCAGGCGCCATAGGATGACGAAGAGACGTTTATTTCTCTATCTTATACACTTATACCCATTGCATAGCCAATTTAAGCCTACATATTTGTTTCATGTACTCTCATTGGTGATCATTGCACAGCACCAAGACGATGGTGATAAAGATACTCACGGATAGAGAAGTCCGAGAGATAGGAGCTACATAAGATTGTCAAAGCAAAATGTTCAGACAAGGATGAGACTCAAGTCACGTACCTTACATGATCGTAAAAATCCTAGTTCCTAAAAAAAGAAAAGGAAAAGGCGAGATCAAAAAAAGAAAAAGTCGAATCTCTATGCGCTGAAAGAGAGACAAAAGCCTGACAAAGAGCAGGGCTAACCCTCACCGAAATGTTAAAAGTCATAAGACCGATTCTGGGACACCAAGGAATTACTAAATGCTCCCATCACTAACAACTTCTAAAGTAGAGAAGAATCCTCAGAAACTGTGCAACAAAAGGCTACCCCTCGAATTGAATCATAGCCAGCCGCTAAAAGATACAAAAGGTATTTCAAAGATTAGACCCGTTCTCAAGAAGATTAGAGACATTCTTCAAAAAGTTGTCTACCAGAGACAAAACAGAAGATTGATCAGTAATGATCACCAATGTTAAAACCTTCGCGATGCTGGATAAAAAACAAGCCTTTTTCGGTCTCTAATCGTACCGACATTACAATCCTTCGCGGTCTTTTCTGACTAAGACGCCTAGGTCAATGTGTACCTTAGCTCGAATAGATGCAAGCAAGATTATTTCTTTCTCATTTTGCAGGGTTCTTAACTTGTAAACCCGCAACATATGAAGAAAGCCTTCTTTCAAAAAGCATGACTCGGAGAATGAGTCCCCCTTGAAAACTGTGTCCAAGCCCAACGTTACGGTCCTGTAAAGACCTCCCGATTGATCGGAGTGTATGCACTGCGAATAACCCCGAAAGCCCAAGTGCGGGTTATTAGGAGATTCGAGTGCTTTCTTCGTAAAAAGTTAAAGTCAAAGTCAAAGGATCAAAGAGAAACCCTCATTAATGAAGACATTCCAATAGAATGCTTAAAAGTGAGCTTTGCTGGAAACCTCAAAGTGTTTGATTCAGGATTTTCCTTACAAGGGTTTTTGATCATCTTTGCATACTTCAAGATGTCTTGGATAACCTCCAACATCATAAGACATTTTGCATAATTGCATAGGTCAAAGTGGAGCTTTGCCTGCATTATAATGGTCATTGCCTCGAGATAACTGACATATTTGAAGAGCTTCAAAATCATCTTTATGAGAGATTTCAAGTAAATCATAAATCTTAGAAAAATCTTATTAACAAAATTTTTTGCAGGTTTGAGCTCTCTGCAGGATACTTAGAGTCCCCAATCCCCAAAATGACGCCTTGCACGTTGAGAAGACAATCTTTAGAACCAAGCTTTCTATAAGACTCTAGGAAACCCCTAAAACCCCAGAATAATTTCTTTGGTAACTTGAGAATTAGGTATATCTTCCCTAGAAATTCATGGCAAGTCTTCATCATGCAAGACGAACCATTCCCTTAGGTAAGCCTTTTAGTAGGTGAACCTTTTTCCCGAACTGATCCACTGACGGATCGAATTCATGGTAAGTCTTCATCAGGCAAGACGAACCATTCCCTTAGGTAAGCCTTTCAGTAGGTGAACCTTTTTTCCGGATTGATCCACTGAAGGATCGAATTCATGGTAAATCTTCATCAGGCAAGACGAACCATTCTCTTAGGTAAGCCTTTCAATAGGTGAACCTTTTTCTCGGACCGATCCACTGACGAATCGAATTCATGGTAAGTCTTCATCAGGCAAGAAGAACCATTCCATTATGTAAACCTTTCAGTAGGTGAACCTTTTTCCAGGACTGATCCACTGACTGATCGAATTCATGGTAAATATTCATCAAGCAAGACGAACCATTCTCTTAGGTAAGCCTTCCAGTAGGCGAACGTTTTCCGAACTAATCCACTGATGGATCGAATTCATGGCGAGTCTTCAAAGGTAAGACGAACCATTTTCCCAGGTAAGCCTTATGAAAGGCAAACCTTCGACAATCCCTAAAGAATGGGTGCGTCATCCATAGGTTCCTGATAGAAAGGGGTCTTATGAAGGGTCTGATCCACCATACGGATCAAAACCTTCGACAATCCCTAAAGAACGGGTGCGTCGTCCATAGGTTCCTGATAGAAAGGAGTCCTATGAAGGGTCTGATCCACCATACGGATCAAAACCTTGGACAATCCCTAAAGAACGGGTGCGTCGTCCATAGGTTCCTGATCCTATGAAGGGTCTGATCCACCATACGGATCAAAACCTTCGACAATCCCTAAAGAACGGGTGCGTCATCCATAGGTTCATGATCCTATGAAGGGTCTGATCCACCATACAAATCAAAACCTTCGACAATCCCTAAAGAACGAGTGTGTTATCCATAGGTTCCTGATAGAAAGGAGTCCTATAAAGGGTTTGATCCACCATACAGATCAAAACCTTCCACAATCCCTAAGAACAGGTGCGTCGTCCACAGGTTCCTGATAGGAATGAGTCATATGAAGGGTCTAATCCACCATACGGATCAAAACCTTCGATAATCCTTAAAGAACGGGTGCGTAATCCATAGGTTCTTGATAGAAAGGAGTCTCATGAAGGGTTTGATCCACCATACAAATCAAAACCTTCCACAATCCCTAAAGAACGGGTGTATCATCCATAGGTTCCTGATAGAAAGGAGTCCTATGAAGGGTCTGATCTACCATACGGATCAAAACCTTTGATAATTCTTAAAGAATGGGTGCGTCATCCATAGGTTCCTGATAGAAAGGAGTCCTATGAAGGGTTTGATCCACCATACGGATCAAAACCTTCCACAATCCCTAAAGAACGGGTGCATCATCCATAGGTTCCTAATAGAAAGGAGTCCTATGAAGGGTCTGATTCATTATACAGATCAAAACCTGTGACAAACCATAAAGAACGGGTGTGTTACCCTTAGGTTCTTGTCAGATAGAAATTCCATTCTGATTTGGCCTATCATACGGGCTTGAACTTAACTGCCCTAGGATACTCAAGAGACGAGTCCCTAGGTATCCACATGAATCTGCCATACACCACGTATGCCACATGAACTCCAAGCAGGTGGTTAACATGTGAATATCTCTACTCCATCTCTTTCTCTTACCATACGGGCTTGAACTTAACTACCCTAGGATACTCAAGAGAAGAGTCCCTAGGCATCCACGTGAATCTTCCATACACCATGCATACCACATGAACGTCAAGCAGGTGAGTAACATGTAAGTATCTCTACTCCATCTCTCTCTCTCTTACATTAACAAAGACAAGATAAACAGAGCGTTCATCAGTAAAATAAGAAAGATTGAATGTCAGAATTTATTTTTCTCTTCCCCAATCTAGTCAATCGGGACTCAGATGTCACATGTCCTTGAGTGAAATCTCTCATGAAATTCCCCTCAAAGAGGGACAGCTGTTAACTCCTGATTTTTTATTAGTCTTTTTCAGTTTATTTTTGAAAAATACATAAAAAATTCATAAAAAATTGAAAAATTATAAAATCAACTTTGGTAGCTTTGGCCAAGCCTAAGGAACCATTTTTTAATAAAAAATAATTTTTTTTATTTTTCGCATTTTTAATATTTTCAAAAAAATAAGAAAATAGATGAAAATTCAAGAAAAATAACATTTGAAATCAAAAAAATATGAAAAAATAATCAATATCTTTATTTTAATTCCCTTGAATTTTTTACCTCATAAAAAGTCTAAATTCAAGTTCAATTTTATGTGTTCCTTTGTACATGTATGATTGAAATTGATAAAAAAAAATATCAATTAAGTCTTTTAATTTGCAATTTTGGCATTTTTAGAGTCTTGACATTAAATCTAATTGTCCTTCATTGCAATTTAGTCCAATTACTTGCACAAATTGTCCAATTGCATAAATTAGGCAAAATTGCATACTTAATTGCAATTTAGTCCTTGAATTTGGGCATAATTGAAATTACTTTCTATTCAAGGATTACCTTGGCCAATTGAAGCCATTATCCAATGTATTTCATCATTTGGAATCGATTGGTATAGGTGTTTTGGTCTAATTTGACCGTTTAAGCCCTCAATTGCACAATTTCCTAATTTGCAATTAAATGAAATTTGGGGGTTTCATAGAAATTAATGTGAAGTTTTGGGTAAAAACACATTTCTAGACAATTTTCATGTCATAAGTTCGATTATGATGTTTAATTTGCAAAAATTCCACTCGAATTAAGGTTAATTTCGCAAAAATAGAGTCGATCGGTTCTGACCAGTCAGACCGGTCGAACCGGTCCGCTACAATGTCGTCTTCTTCCCCATGATTCTTGCGCAGATGAGCAGGGCAAGATTGGATTTGGATCGCAAAATTGATCGATCAATCGACCACAATCAAAGACACATTGGTCGGGGTTTAATGCTTTAGACCACTCCTCGTCGATTGACACCAGAGTCATGACCAATGGTCGCCGGAGGAGGGCAGAATCGACCGGTCAATGTTGTGGCGACCTTGAAAGTCAACTTTCACATAATGGCCAAATTGGACGTCCATTCGCACACACCGGAGAACCATTTTGATTTGACGGAGTTACCCACCATCTCCAGCGCCGTTTGGACCAAATGGCACACACGGTCACGTGCCATTTGGATTCAGTTAGAGCTCCCCTATTCGATGCAAAAATTTGAAGAGCTATATAAGCCTGTGGAGGCTTTCTGTTATAGGGGCGATTCATTCCATTTCTGGCAAAGAACAGAATAGAGAGAGATCTAGAGTGAGAGCTCGCTCTCTGGCCCCTACCATTGAAAACTTGAGCTCGACCTGTAAGTGCTCGGTGACGACGATTCAGGAGGAATCGAGACGCCATTCTACTTCTAAAAGTTTCCTCTAGTTGCACAGAGTCGATCGCGATCAACAGCCCCGCCTGAAACATCGGAAAACAGTAAGTGGAACTTCAACCGAAGCTTCTGTTCATCAATGGTGGACCTCGATTTTGGCTTCAATCCTTTCGATTGAGGTGTGCATTTCATATCTGCTGCATCACTGAACACTGCTATATGTTTTAATTGCATTGAAATTTGTCAAACCTCGCATTCGAATCTCGTCGCTATGGCCAACTCTATCGAAGCTTCCCTAGCTCAAGCTAGCCTAAAACAGGTCAATCGGACCTGTAGGTAAGTGTTCTAAACTCGTATAGACACGATTGTGTGAAGGAATTGGCTCGGTTTGTTCTCGGTTGCTCGATCGAACTCTTATGGCCGTACTTGGCACTTTACATGATGCTCGTGATTTAGTGGATAAGATACTATGATGCTTAGGTATGTTAATCTAGAGATTGTTGCGAGTCGATTGGCGCCGGTTTCGTGCGATTTCGTTAAGATTTTACCGTCGGATCGTCGCCGGAGATTCATAGACGTCCATTCAGTGGCAGTCGAGAGATTGAAGACGATGACGTGGCGGAGTTAACAGGTCAAACATCTAGTCGGCAGGACGTGGTTGGTCCACGTGTTTGCCGACCCAACAAAGCCGTTGTAATTCGGTTTGAATCTGTTAGTTGATCTAACGGTCTAGATTGCACCACGTGTTGACTTGGTGACTGTTCGATCAGTTTCTATAAATTCTGTTAATAAAAATCGATTTTTCAAAAATAAAAAATAATGGTTTGATCGAACAGTCGAGGATTAGTAGTGTCGTTCAATCTTGGCCGTAGATCTAAGTAATCAGATCGAATGGTTGAGAGTTAGTCGGCTTTTGATCGGAGCCGTAGGTTTTAGTAAGCCGATCCTAAGGTTGTGGGTTAGCCATGTGGTTCAATAGGAACCGTCAGATTAAATCTGATTAAATCAAAAAAAAAAAAAAAAAGAGGATACGACGCCCTTTTGGTGTTTAGGTTCCGCGGGTCCGGGTCTGGGCCGGGTTCCGACCCGAGTGGGTCGGGTCGACCGGTCCAAATCATTATTTTATTAATAAAAATTCGAAAATCATTTTTTAAAATAAAAAAATCGAAAAAATTCTAGAAAATCCTTAAAAAAATCCTAGAAAATTCCAGAAAATCCAAAACAAATATAGGAAAATTGTAAAAAATTCATAAACACTTAAGAAATTTCCAAAAATTGAGGATCGACCACAGACAACTAGTCGATCCAATTTTTGGGATTTCTTATCTATTCATCCGAGAATTGACGATATTACCCATTTAGGGTAAGTCGCCTTTGCCTTGTACGTGAGATAGTTCGATAATGCCAAGATAAGAATTAAGGTCAGTTAGGCAATCAATTCTTATGCTTAGGTCTTTGAATCTCGTCCCTTTTTTTTTCTGAAATGATGATTTTACCCCTCAAAGGCTTTCCTGCTCCAATCGAGCCGTGAAAATTGCTCAAAATTAGGATTTGGGTCAAAAGGTCGACTAATCCTACTGTTTGAGATTTTCACTTCTCATCACCTCCTGAAATGACGGTTTTACCCCTCAAAGGATAAATCGCTCCAAAAATTCTAGAAAAATTTCGAAAATTCCCGAAAAATAGAAAATGGAGTGGTATGGTGAATAATCCTATTTTCACCATCTTTTGACTCCATATCTCATTCGAAATGATAAATTTGCCCTTCCTAGGGCAAACTGTCCTAAAATTCTTCAAAATTATTATTTTGCCCCTCAAGGGCAAATCATGTCAAAAATATTCTTGAACCTTGATTGATATATCTCTAGGCTAATAGAGTCTCACTAGGGATGCCACGTTGCTTTCATGTGATTTATCCGTACGTATTGGATCCTTGATTTGCACATTTTCATTACTAATTGTGAGTGTTAGGGTAGCCACTCATGTCTGCATAGACTCCGAGTTTACGTTTCCTATCTCACTCATCTGCATGAAATCTCAGGTTAGATAAATTATTCAATTTAGGTGCCGAAAGGGTGTCAACTTTGACGATTGGCGTAACAAAGTCCCCGATCCTGTTTCTCTGGTTTTCGCATAATTGAATAGAATACTTCCAACTATTCGATAGGGTTTCCGATCGTACCCTCCGCAGAATAATTGATGGCGACTTCTTGGCATGCCCACGTATCACACGTCATCAGACCACACTGAAGGTCAATCACATATACCGTCGTTGCGACTTGAGTAACGAGCCTTAGGAGAGGCTCATGTCCAACCAGATGTCGGACGACCCATTAACCCCCTCCGCTCATCCAGGGAGAGGGTCGCGATAATAGACTATGAAACATACAGTGTTTGAAAGCTTATTAGCATGCCTCGAGGTCACAAGTCCATCTGTTGCAATTGGGTGTACAAGACTTAAAAGGACTCCAAATAAAAATTTTTAAGTTATTATATCTGATTATTTTTTTAATCAATGCTTTATTTAAGAAGTTTAAAGACAGATTGGTAGCCAAATTTTTCATTCGTAAAGAATGAGTAAACTTAAAATAATTTTTATTCAGTTACTCATAAAAATTTTCAGAGTGACTAAGGAATTAATAACTCATTATAATAAGGAGCTTTACCATATAGATATTGAAACTTCTTTTTGATTAGAGATTTTAATTTGAAAATCTTTTTTATGTAACCCGAAGGTTTTGCAGCAGATAATTTGGATAAACTTGCGCGTAAAGAAAGATGAATCCCATGTAATACCATAGAATAAAGTTTGAACATATTCATGGGTATTTTAGACTGAAAAGTCTGTTTTATGGGTTTAAGTGAGCTTTTCGACAATTGTTGCTTGAAATTTCATGGTATTGTTGTTATATTCTATTTTGTCAAGAACAAATTAAATTAGTATATACTACAAAATCAGTGGGAGGAATTTTATTTTCCTCATGTCTTATATAGACGGTATCTCGTTTGAAAGTGGTTTTCTTGAATTACTACATAAGGTGAAGCAAATATTATCAAAGCATTTTGGCATGATTGATCTTAATAAGGAGCATTTTGTCATAGACATTACGATCTATATGGATCGTTCTCGCCACATATTGATTATAGAGGACATACATTGATTGTATTCAGTATAAAGTATTGCAAGTCAGGAATTACTCTTGTCATTAAGAGCAATAGACTGAATTTGTCATAGTGTCTTCATAAAGTTATGAAGAAAATTCAAATAAATATTGTACCATATCATGGTGCACTTAAAGCATCAGTTTCGAGATATTAAAAGAGGACAAAAGACTACATGCTAATTTACAAACATATTCAAGATCTGTAGCTAGTAAGGCATTCAAATTCAGGCTTTGTTAACTGTCAAGATGATGTGAAGTTAACAATTTTAGACATTTAAATGTCTAAAGAGAAGTGCAGTTCTATAGAAAAGCGTAAACAGAAATCTATGTAATTCTCGATCAAGAAAGTGGAGTTTGTAATATATTTTTTAGTTGCTGCTCAGGTTATTTGGCTCCAGAATCTTATTAAAGAGTTGATTGTATTTAATTTTGTGGATAGACCCATACAGTTGTATTGTTACTATAACTATGCGGTATTATTTATTAACAATAGCATAAGTCTTAGGGGTCAAAACGTCTGTCGGTCTAGTTTTTGACCATAAAGATAACAGATGTAGGGGTGACACTACAGTAGAGCTTATTATATAGATGATAAGGGTACAAACTCACTAACTAAAGATCTTTGCCCATATACATTTAGATGACATGTTGCAAATATAAAAAAATCGTGGGATGCTGATATAACATGTTAATTGATGGGTTGAGTAAGCATATGAGATTTTGTTGTTCAGTGGGAGCTGTTTTCGGCATTTGCTCTAATAAAGTTTACATCTGTGTTTGTTACAGTTTGTAACATTTAGGTATGTATCAACTATATTGCATGCAATATATGATTACAATGATGTTGAATACATATATCAGGTAAAAATCTCAAGGAATCATGTGAACCTTGAGTGATGGTTGTGGCATTTATTTTTAGCTAAAAGCATATATCTTGTTACACATAAAGTATAGTTAACTATAAAGGTAAGACATATGTTGGTTCATTGGAGCCGTAAAGATATTCTCTAATGACAGATCCGATTTCGTGACATATAAAGTTAAAGAATGGTGACTGACAAGGAGGATAACATATAAGGTGTCTCTATTATTTGATATGTTATCCAATTACCATACTACCATATCAAATAAATATCAATAAAGTTAAGAGTATTCGTGATCATGGATGGTTTTGTGTCTTCTGATGCAATTACTGGCATGGTTCGGTGCTTGAGACTTTATGGGATCGGATTGACTATTGGGAATTATCTTTAGACCAATATAAAGATGCGCATATACAATACAATTTCAATTAATATAGCCCAAGTGGGAGAATGCTAGAATATATTATAAAATACATTGGTTGTGAGATTTATTAATTATTATTGTAAATTAATTGGTCTAATAAAGAAAGATATATACATTTTCCTAATTCTAGTCAGATATGGGGCTGGATAGTATGGGCCGAGATAAACTTAATCTTTAATGAGGGGATAAGTTTCATTCTCTATAAATAGAACTCAAGTCCCTCCTCTAAACCCTAATGTACACATAACCTCACACAATGAGTCGTCAGAACAATATGTAAGGGGCCGTCTCATTGAAGCCAGCGATAAAGAGGGTTTATAAAGGAGAAGATTTTGAGCATTGGATCGTCGCAAGTTCCGCGTCAAGAACGATGTATCCAAAATCAGGTGAGTCAATTCTTCTAATCTATAAATGTGTGATTCGTATTTTTATACGTGACATCTTGGGTCACTACATACAGCTTACATATTTAACCGAGATGGAATACTTCGAAACCTATTCCTTTTGAGTTTGTGATAGAACCTAAACACATCCTAAGCTGATTTTCATCGACAACTAAATTTTGGTGACCCAATGAGGCATTACTGCATTAATAATTACGCATCGATCCCCGCCTCTAAACAAAAAAATATATATAATTGATTGCATATAGTTATTAGGAGCATTTGTATTAATAGTTGAGCTCATAAAATTGCATTGACTAGAGTCGGATGGAGTAAATAAAAACTCTTAATTGTGTCATATGGCCAAGCCCACAATATTATACTAGCCAAAAATTGCAGAGGGAAGTTTCTGAACATAATGAGTTGGATTGATTCCACATAATTGCATTAAAGGTAGAACTAATAAAAGTCATTGAGCTTAATTTTAATAAGCGCATAAGGATTAAATGGAGTCAAGGCCATAATTGGATTAGGGAATAAGTACTTAATTACGAGTATAAATATACTCTTAGTCCTCACGGTTCATGGTGTTGGTTGTTGGGACCTCTAATTTTTTATCCGGAAAGACAAGTTTAGAGGTATTGCCCTAAAGGTGAGCCAAATGAACATTGTTTCGGGCTCTCACAAGCCCATACGTTAAGTGATATTTGGACTTCGTTTTTAGCTCTTTTAAACCTAAGGAATTCTAGGAGTTGTCACTAGCCATGGCTAGAAACCAAATGAGGCGCGGGAGGTTCATCTTGTTTCTTTCGTAGCCAGAGACTCTAGTTTTTGAGGACTTGATTATGCTAATATCTATTAGCGCCCTTTCGATAAAAACACTAGCTTGCAAGGGTTTTTGTCTATGTGACCATTCAATCTTTCTTTTGAATCCTAAATGTATAACATTGCTGAGTGATCACGCAAATGTTCTTGAGCTGTTTATTATGACCCGTAATTTTAACATGAAATTTATTTATGTTAGGCTTGACTGGGAGGTGCAATTCATGATGCTCTTATCTTCGATGAAGCCATTGAAAAATGTGATGTGCAATATCCTCATCCTCCACCAAGTATGTTAATTAATGATTTTTGTGCATTTTTACGTTATATTGTGTATGTGAATATTATGCTGTAGATGCTAGTCATTCAAATCATACAGATCATTTGATGCCACACAAAAAAAAGTAAGATATCATTTGCTAGAGTTTTAACAAGGTCCTAGACCAACATTTTATCAAGAAGTGTTCAACCATGCCCATTCCTCGCTACGAAAAAAATAATTAGCGAGCATTTGGCATTTTGAAAAAGAAGTGCTGGATTGATAGGAATGCTTATCATGTCTTGGAGCTGAAGTCAAGTTATCCGTTTGAAAAGAAGTGCTAGAATAAGCCAAATTATTTGTATGAAAAGTAAGTGAAAATTGTGGCAATATCAATGACTTTATATAATTATGTACGAAGAAACTCCGCGAATGATACCCATTTTTCCTATGCATATCTTAAGTTCATATACACATATGATTACTTCCTGCATGGAGAACATTAAGTCGGACGTCTCCTACACTCTGTCCTGAGAGAGCCGAGAATTAGTGATTTTTGAAATTGAATCTAGTTTTAATTTGCGATCTATCAAAAACTTTTTTAGATAATGAAAACTTCTGAATTCGTTGCGTGCAGACAAGGACATGGTGTAGATGTTTTTCTCTGTAGGGTCAAATTTGTAAATCAAAAAACTTGAACGACTCATATATTAATAGAGTTCATGTTTCATATTGGTATGAGAACTAGATTTGATGAAGCACGAAGAGCAAAATATATACAACACAAATGAAAAAAAAAATCTTCAAAAAATTGAAAGAAACGTAATACTCGTGCTTTTGCAATCATCCAAGATGCGATTTCATTATTATGATGGAGTAAGGTAGGAAATTCATTTGCCTTTTCGCTTCAAATGATCCCGATTTATGGTTTTTTTAAATCTAATTTATTGTTTACCAATAAAATATGTACCTAAATTTCAAACTCACTACGCGATAGATTAATTTTATTTTCAAAGGTAACAAATTACAGAATGCGACGAATAACAACATTTGTCGTTACGAAAAATTTTCCAAAAATTCTCAAACCTATTGAACTTTTTCCCAATTTAGTCATAAATGTTTTAATTGTGTTTATTGAGAGATCATCATTTTCAAGTTTCACCAATTAAGTCCATCTAGCAAATTTTAAATGGAAATTGCTGACACGGATGACGACCGTCATACATAGCACAGCTAGAACTACATGGAGTATTCTCAATAATATTTCAATATTTATTTGGTTTTTATATTTATATTTTATTTTATTTTATTTTTAACCTATGGCCAGCGAGGGTCCCCAACTACGGGCCAGGGCCACAGTGGCCCTGGCCTAGATCTAGACAAAGCCATCATGGCCATGGGCAAGGCTGCCTTGCCCACATCTATTCGGGGCCATAGCAAGGTTGGCAAGGTCTCAGCAACCCTTGCTCGCAGCCCGCAAGGGCTTAGTTGCCCTCTCTTAGTTGCCTTCGAGTGCCCGGCGACCCTTGCAGGCCACAAAAAAAAAAAAAAAAAAGAAGCAAAAGAAAGAGAAAGAGAAGATTAAAAATTAAAAAAATGGAAAATATTTGTTAATAAAGAATGACCGGCGTGCACGTCAGTTATTTCTTGCCAAAGTTAAACGGATAGACTCAATTATATGAAAAAGTTTAGGACTCAATTATCACCATTAAAATGTTTAGAATTGATTTGATAAAAAGGTAATAAATTTAGGACTTTTTGGCAATTTTCATTTTGTTGTTACAAATGAAGATAACGTTGTTCAAAAATCAAAAGTAACAAAACTCATATTTCGTCATCTTGGATTGGCCAAAAAGGCATCAAAGGCAATATTTGTCATCTTTCCCGTGATATCAATTTATAGGGTTCAAAAATGGAAGCCGCTAGCCTGATAATCTGACAGTACTGTCATTATTTCTGACCCCATAATTTTTCAATTAATCAGTGTTTTACGTAAAACATGCAGTGATGATGTGTGGATCTACGATCAGAAATAACGGATAATATTATCAAGAAAACGGTTGTTGAAATAAATGAGGAAAAGTAAATATAGAACACAAGGATTTACATGGTTCGATCAAGGTCCACGGGCGATTCAAAACAAGATTCCACTATAATCAAAGAGAGTGTTGGTTACAGAAATCGGTCTTATCAACTAAAACAAAACGCACGGCTCACAAGTCTCTCATATACCGAAAAACCTCGTTATCACAAAATAAACCTAGCTGCAGTATAAATAGAGACCAAAATTCAAGACATGTTTAAGACATATTTAACAAAACGGTTAATATGCGTCTACAAAGCCGCAGATTGGACTAATTTTTTTTTCTTTTGACTCGCTGTATTTTTTTGGGTCAAATTTCTCTCTTTACTTATGGTTGTAAGGATTTGGTTTGGGGTTTAATTTCTTTTAAAAAAAACACATTAGTTTTCTTTAAATCATTTTTTTAATCACTATATCGAGTTCGCCTTGCACCTCCAGCCAATGTTTGATGCCGTCTTGTCGCTTTGCGGCCCCATCGCCTCGCTCGTTCGTTTGCTCGCTCGTGCACCACTATAACGCCCACCGACTCCGCGGTCCTGTCATCTCGCTCGCTCGTTCATTCGTTGCTCGCTCGTTCTTTTTTTTTCATTATTTTCTTTTGATACTAAATCAGAGTGGAGGCGCATCATCGTGGTGCATGAGTGAACAAGCAAACGAGCCAGGCGATGTGCTGCAGAGCAAGGGCGAATCTTTTTTTTCATTGTTCTCTTTTAATACTAACTCGAAGTCGAGGTGCATGAGCGAGCAAATAAACAAGCGAGGCGATGGGCCGCGGAGTCGAGGCGCGTTATTGTGGTGCACGAACGAGCAAGGCGATGGGGCCGCAGAGCGACAAGGCGGCGTCAAACATTGGCCGGAGGTGCAAGGCGAAGTCGATGTAGTGATTAGAAAAATGATTAAAAGAAAACTAATGTGTTCAACAAAAAAAATGTAATAAAAGTAGGTCTTATGGAAAAACTCAGTCGTATTTGTATTATGTGTTAAACAAAACTTAGTCTATGGAAAAAAAAAACTAATGTGATCAACAGGAAAAGAAGATTAAAGACAATTAAAATAATAAATAATAAAATAGCATGGATGTTGCTCCAACAGGAAAAGAAGATTTAAAAAATAATTAAAATACAAAAAATTAATATGGATGCTGCTCCGCACACAAATGTAAGCGTGTATTAGGTGGGCCTTTGCCGCTCGACAATAAGACTGCCCAGCGGCACCCAAAAAGGCAAATAATTTTTTTACACCTAACTTGCTAATTTTTTTTATCTTATTGGAAAAAAAAACCCTCTAGAAAATGCATCTAGGCATCAGTAAAGATAGAAATTTGACCTCCCCCCCCCCCCAAAAAAAAAAAAGAAAAAGAGAGAGACAGCGAGTCAAAAGAAAAAAAAAATTAGACGTCTAAATCTGTGTAGCTACTCTTGTTAAATGATGACAACATCCTTCAAATTGCGTTCTAGAACAAAGGAATCAATTCTGTGTTGAAGAATATGTGACATGAAATGCAAAAAACAAAGATTGATCCACGAAACTAGACTATTTATGGATAATAATTGCTGCGTGCAAAGCCAGTGGAAGTAGAGTTCTCCACCGAAGCCGCTTCACCATCTTCGATTTGGCCGTTGTAATTTTCTAAATCTGCACTCCGCTATGTATGCGACATAATTCATATTCACGCGTCATATGTGCATGATTCTGTTTAATTCTTTTGTTCATCGTAGGTTTATCTTACGTCTCTAAACGGAAGTTTTCTAGTCTTAAAAAAAGTGCTTTTTCCTCCTTTCATTGAGAAGAATCAATAGGAAATCTGGCTAGATCTGTATGTCTGTACCCTATTTTTGTACATTTTGCAAATCTCAAGAGCTTGTACACATGTCTTGGTTTAAAAAAAAAAAAAGAACTCTGTAAAAGCCGCAAGTGGACTGAAACCATTGCATGCAGCTTCAGATCTCCCACGAGCCTCTTCTGGTTTCATCTGGTTATTAGCGTCTTCTCCGCGCATCATCTGAAGAGAACCTTGGAAGAAATCAACAGAAGCTTCAATGGCTATCTTGAGTACGTATGTCTAGCTTCTGGATCCACCTCTCATGATTCTGAGTCGCTTGCATGTGGACGTAAACATACTGCATCGTCAAATTAAAGAAGAGTTCAGATAAGTCAATGTTGTCTCTCTTGTATTCAGTAACCATGCCAAACCCTAAAAACAGAAACGGTCGAATGAAAGGTGAGGATAACATGTAAAGAGAAAAGAGAAAACGTACTTCCAAGGAACATCTCCGACAAGCATCCAATCCCCATCTTTGTCTTCATAGGTAGGCGCATAATCAGACCCTTCGTCCGAGTAATCACCTGTGAAATACAACGATATAGATTAGAACACCATAAGAGTGTAACCACGTTTGAAAAAGATGGAAACTCTACAGCATATATCTCGAAACGTATATGTGGTTCTTACCAATGGTGATGTTGAACATATTTTCCAAAGATTCCATGAGCTCCTGGTAGCTCTGACACGTCTTGAGATCGACCTTCCTAAGGTAAGGAACACCGTCCATGCTCACCTTCACGTAGCCAGCCCCTGCGCCGCCCTCAGCTACCTCGGCCTTCTTTGTCGCTGGCCGCGACAAATAAAGGTCCTTCCGGTACGACTGGACCGGTGGCCACCCCACTATCGGCGCCCTGTAAAATCACACCGCACACTGAATGTTATCCCCGATCTAGCTAGGATTCAAATATCGCACCAAAATCTTTTCTTTTAAGTGTTGAACGTATAGATGATGTGTAGAGAGCTTACTTTGAAGGACGAGGGACGCCGGTGGTGCTCCTTCTCTCATCTTGTAGGACGCCAAGACTGCCCTCGGAGGCTGATTCCTCATCATCTGCTAAAGCCCTCTTCTTGCTGTTGAAAGAGGGAGACAACAATTTCAACGGCAGTTCCTCCTGAGCCCCGGGAAGCCCTAGCCTCAGCTCGGTCGCCTTCAGGTTGGCCTGATCACACTCGCCATAACCGCTGCTCTTAGACCTCTCCATCCCGATCTCCCCGATATATCGCCGGCTCAGTTCGCAAAGCAATGAGTCTCGAGAAGCTACGGACGATGAAGCTCGAGGAATAGAGAACGTCAACTTCGAACACTCCACAGAGTCCTTGAACGAGTCCTGCCTTCTGCGTGGAGCGAGATTCTTCAAGCCCTGCTCTGTGTGTTGGATGAGGAAGATGCGACGCACAAGGTGGGTCTGTGTTCATGCAAAGTATAAATAAGAAGGCTCCAGTTGATGATCGATGACATGGATCTCTCTGCCTCGAGCTCATTACCTGTCTCTCGTCTTCGTCTTCGTCTTCGTCTTCGTCTTCGTGCGCAATGAACCCCACTTCGAGACGCGTCCGGCCAACCCTCCAATCCGAGCGCGCCACGTCGACCCCAGTCCTACATGATTATTGTTTGGGCGCGAAGTGAATCTCCCCTCCGTGGAGGAGGTGACAGATCGCGCTGCCGGTGGATGGAGGGGCAGGGTTCAGATGTGGTGCTGTGCATGGGGGGGGACAACGGAGGGACAAGCACAGCCGATGGAATTGAATACTCGGGGACCAGAGTTGGACGGCTGGGATGGGGTTTGAGGAGGGCGGAGTGGGATGAGGGGCGTCGGATCTGGTGGGGGAGGGAGCAAGGGCACGTGGGATGGAGGGTCCCACGTGGGTGACCGTGATTGGACGGGCATGGGCATGTGGTTTTGACGAGCTAGTGGTGGGACGAGGGTGAATTATGTCTACCTGATTAAATATTTTGGTAGGCGTAATGCTAACGCAATAAATTTAATGATTTCTTTAAGGATTAATACCGTGAAAAATCTCAAATTGATATACTGTGACAAATTTATCCAATTTTTTTTTTTTACCATCAAAAACCTCAAACCGATACATTTGTGACAAATATACTCCAAATTATTTTTTTTAACCACCAAAAAACCTAAACTGATATAACTGTGATAAATTTACTCCAAATTACTTTTTTTATCATTAAAAAATCTCAAACTGATATATATAAGACAAACTTACCATTTATTAATTTTTGTTAAATTGAGTTAATCCCACGAAAATTTTCAAATGAATACACCTATAGCAAACATAAAGTGTGTATACCAGACAACAGGCACATGTCATCCAATATAGCAATTTGACAGTAAAATTTAATAAAAACTAACGGAGGTTAAATTTATCACTGTTGTATCAGTTTGGGGTAAATTTGTTACAGATGTACCAGTTTGAAGTTTTTTATTGTCAAAAAAATAATTTTGGATAAAATTATCATAGATGTACTAGTGTGATATTTTTGGTGATATTGACCTTTTCTTTAATTGCAACAACACTAACATTAATGATAAATAGCAAGATAAATCTAGATGTTATTGGTCATAATTAACCTATAGAGAGGGTAAATTCTGAATTCGATAAGAGATAATGACATAAATGATCTCTAGTTTTGATCCAATATGTAATGTAGTCCTTAAACTTTTAGTTTATTCAATATGATCCATAAACTTTAACTTGATATGCAATGTGATTCAAGGACTTTTAATTTAGCTAATGTGGTCCTTAAACTTTTTGTGCATATTTCATGTAGTCCTTATATTGTTTTCAAGATTAAGGACATCATTGAGTATTTTTATATGATACAATGATTAAACTGAACATGTACCAAACGTTTACAAATTACATTGAGTAAATTAATAGTTCATGAACTATATTATACTTTGAGCCAAAATTGAAGTACCATTTGTGTCATTATCTCATTATTGACTTTTTTTTTATTTGACTTTGCGGGCCCAAATATAGTTTTCACTAGTCCCGATTCTAATGCGGAAATTTAAAGCATGAACCTTTTTTTTTCCCCCTGGTTTTGCTTATATGATTGGGAAATCTACTTTTGAGTGAGCAAATGTTGGATACCTTGACAATTGGCATCGACGTTCATCGGGCCAAGTAAAAGGAAATTGATTGTACGCACTCGGAACTGTAAACAGGCCAATTGATCTCTATTTGGGATTCACTTGACATGACCTCACGATTGTCATGTAATGGGTTCGATCTTGTCAGTAGCACGCAAGGGCTCCTTCAAGTGGGCAGTGGGAAAAAAAAAATGTGAATATGCTAAGAAAATTGTCACATCCTAGACATACTTGGTGGACTCAACACTAGGAAAAGCCATGCTAAAGGTTGTCATGGGCCCGGACGCCACAACATCGAATGAGAATATTATCAAAATAAAAAGAGAAACTGCAAAATTGAGATTACATATCGAAAAAAGAAGAAGAAGATATCTCTATGAATTGCCGAAGATCTTATTTATTCCAATAGAAAAATTCGGCTTAGGAAGCCAACTAACCGTAGGTATTCATGTTATAAAATTCAATTAAAAAAAAAGTTTAAACTTATCGATAGAAAGATGTTGCACGTATATAAAAAGTAAATAAATCTCGTAGTCAAATAAGCTCATATTATATTTTATTTTTGCAAGTGTCGCTGCCCCTTCAAAGGTCCCAATAAGCCAACACAAGTTTTTGGAATCCCATGCTCTTGTGCCCACAACCAACACAAGAGACCAAAAGCTTTCTTTTGCTAAACATAACACACGCTCATCGCAGTCACCCTCGCCTTTTCCTTTGTATGGATCAGACAATTGGCATGTAGGGTCCCTCCTAGCCTTTGTGACTGCCAGTTCTTTGTCTATTTGCCAATCCACTCTTACCTAATCATGTTTCGGCATGCACAGAATTTTGCTGGAAGGCAGGTTCTAAGGTAATCCCTTCTTTTCGTTTCGACACATAATCACTGGCTGCATGAAGTATCCGACGGGGATCAGATAAGATGCGAGTCGTATCCCCGGCGGCGGCAGTGGATGGCCAAACGAGGTTAACTTTTGGCCACCTCAGCTCGCTAGCTACGACTCCCTCGCTCCTACCACCACCCTAAGATTGGATCGTCGATCTAAGGACGCACCCTTGTGTCTAAGGTCATCGATCTTAAGGCAGCCTCAAATGGGAGGTCACATGTGGCTGACAACCCCCGTTCGAGTCCACCAAAACACAATTGGTTTTTTTTTTTTTTTGGGTGGGGGGGGAGAGATTGGTAGAGTCGGGATCGTGCATAGGAGACCACAGCGAATGATAGTTCTGTGGTCATGCTAAGTAGGAGGGATAACGATATAAGTAGATCATGACTTGAACTCAATATACAATGTATTCTTTAAATTTTTTAATTTATTTAATATGATTCGTGAACTTTAATTCAATGTGCAATGTGATTTTTGAATTAAGACAATAATAAGTATCCCCATATAGCTCAGGGATTAAATAAAAAATTTAAGCTAAAATTCAAATACTATTTACGTTTTTTTTTCCGCAACGGAGACACATAACGGGCCAAGATCAAAATTGGAAGAGAGTGGAGAGGCGTAACATTAAATGCTCCGGATTCCCAAACTTATCGGGTACACGTGTGAGGAGTTAAATGCGAGTGGGGACAGTCTACGTTGGCCTTTGTCCTCGCTTAGCAAAGAGCTAGTTGGGCAAAAGGAAGAAGAGGCCAAAGACCACAAGGGCATACATCCCCCACTTGGTCCTCCTTTTCTTGTCCAATTAAAGGATAGTGTCGATGGTCGCGACGACGAAGACAACGATGAGCAAATGCTCGACATGTCACTGGACTTCGCATGTAATGTGTACTAAAATGAACTTGGACGGCCGTCTAAAATTTGATGAATGGAAATGAAATCACATGAAGCTCGTCGTTTGTAGAGATACATGCTCGTTTATATAGCTACTAGAATGTTTGGGATCAATTCGACCCGACTCTTTTTTCATGCCGTTACATCCTAGTTCTTATTTTCTCGAAGCTCCATACAAAGACCTTGATGTTTCGAAAACCCCACATTTTACGTCATGAAGTTTCTGATGCTAGCTTGCAGCCTCATCGATTATGAAGGATGCACGAGCAAGGGACATCTCTTTCTTTTCTTTTCTTCTGGTCCCCCCCCCCCCCAAAAAAAAAAAAAAAAAAATCTTGGAATGCAAACTACAAGGTGTAACCTCGGAATGCTCATTAACAAGTTCTCACAATGTAACTTAGCAATTATTTTTAAGATCTCTTTTTGGAACTCTACCTATGAAGTATTTCCTCGAAAGATTTATGTTAATTTCTGTCGATGTTGTAATAATACTGTTGACCATACCTAAAATTACCTTAGATCATATTGAAATTTTTTTTTAGTTGTTCGAGGCTCTAATATGTAACATGAATCGAGAATTCCATCTTTATAATTCTGTTTAAACAAAAAAGATTCATATGAAGTGGGATATAATGGAGAAAATTATCAAAAAAAATTGAACCTATTGCAATTGTTTCAATAAAGTCCTAAACTTTTTTTTGCCGATTCAATCATAAACCGTCTATAAATGTGCCAATTTAATCCATCCGGAGAATTTTGGCTGGCCGACATAATATTTTAATAATTATTTTTGTATTTTTTTTCTTTTTTTCCTTTCCCCTTCCTTCTTTTTGTTGAGAAAACTTTCCTCTGAATATTTTGATTCTATCATTCTTTGGAATGAATCTGATTATGCTCTTAAATATTTTATTGCGGGTATGAACACTTCAATAAAAAGCTTATATTGTTCCAAACCTGATATTCAGACTCAAGACAAAGTCATCGTATACTTGCTTCTGAGAGAGTTTAGTCTTATTATTCAGATGGAGGGAGATATTGCCTCTGATGACTCAATCTAGAAAAGATTTATGTGATACATTAGCCGGACTTTTTAAAGCTCAAAATCATTATTCTAGGCAGTTCAAATTCAAAAAGTTTCTTCTCCTTCTGAAGACTACTTCTGCATTATATTCATTTTTTGCAATATCTTTTGACCAAATTCTGAGAACTCACGTTTGGCAAATTTCTGTTTTAGTTGTGTTATTTATGAAAGTCTATAGTTTTTTATTGATAGAATTGTTTTTTTTTAATAAGATTGAGAGAATGTCTTCCATTGGATATTACCTTCAAGGGACAAGAAACCTTAGTTTTTTTAATCAACTATACTAATGGAAATTAAGGATTTAGTTGTATGGGAGACTGAATCTGAACGGTTCATACTCTACTCTAACTATTACTAAATCTTCCTAAGTACCTACTCATTCAATCAAGGCTAATGGTGTTCAATCAATGATTGAAGAGCGACCCTTTGAAGACTTGTCCAATCGCTAGTTTGGAGATAAATAAATATAAAAGAGAGATCCATGATGTCCGATAGAAGAGAGATTAGAACATATAATTTCAAAGTGCTTAAGTTGTTCGAATTCATATACTTATTATCAAGAGCTATATATTTTATATTTGAGAGGTTTTTTTAGGGTGAAAAAGTGTGACATCTCTTCTATCCTTTCAACTATTCATGTGGTGGAATCTAGCCAATCAATTATCAGCATGGAAGAGTGAACGTAAGCTTGTCTAAGTCAAACCACTATAAACTTTGCGGGCAATTCTCTCTTTCTCTAAAACTTTCTTTGTTGTGTTTAGAACATTGCATGTCTTGTTCTGAATTTACTACTGAACTTGTTGAAATTATGTTTTGACTTGTTTAAATTTCGCATTAAGTTTCACAATCATTCAAAATCACATATTCACCCCTCCAAGTGATATTGCTAAATATAACATATAACACTTCTTCCTCGAGCCAGTCGCTGGACCTCAGTGACCAGCCAGAGAGATAGCTGACGAGGCTCGTTGGGCGAGGCCAGCCTCACCAGGAGCTAGCGAGATCATTAGCCCATATTTGTGGAGGTCGAGGCTCGCCAGCTCAGATTTTGTGAGGCTCAGCTGTCCTCGCCCAATAATGACGAGGTCGAGCCTTGCCATGGTTGGATTGGCGAGGCTGGTTGGAAAAAGAAGAGGAAAGTAGAAGAAATAAATATGAAAATATTGTGTCGTCAGCAGGTCAAAATTTGCCGGATAGATTAATTGCAAAAAGTTTGTGATCGAATTGGCCAAAAAAAAATATTTAGAATTGTATTACCACAATTGCAATAAATTTATGATTTTTTTTAATAATTAACCCAATTTTTTTTTAGGAAAGTCCACATATCAATTTTATACAACTGAAGAAATTCACATCGTACAATACACACGTCACTACCGGTGAATGTAGTATAACACCACTTGAAGCGAAGTGTGTATTGTACGATGTGAAGTAAAACACCTTCGACCAAAAAAAAAAAAATATTCCAAAACGTGTTATTGACAAGTCGACAGCATGGAAATGAGTAATCACCATTGCACATAGATGCTCTTTTCCTTATTTATGGATCGTGGTCAACATCACCGTCATCTCGTCACAATACTTAAGTAGTACCAACCAAACCTTGATCTAATGATAGTTGCTTTTGGTTGAGCCGACGATATCCTCATTTACCTTCTCTTTATAATCCTTTTGGCCCTTTGATCCTACGCCAATTCCACATTTATTTATATACATTGAGAGAGAACTATAAAAATTGAGTTTTAAACTACTCATTTATCTAATAACTCATTAAACTCTATAGACTAGCTTTTAGAGGTTCTAGAACATCAAGATTCCTTCTTGAGTTTGACCAACTTCTTTAATTGACCCTCCACAATGATTCTCCTCCTCCTCCTTTCCTTAATGATTTGTGTTGGAAATATCCTTGAGTAATGATCGCCGACCCAGTGAACAAACTAACGTGCCTCAACTGATGGATAATCATTGCATCATTATTTTTCACCCAATGAAAAAAAAAACGGAATTTAATTACATTAGTTAATCGATTAATCCCATAACATCGCGTTACTTAATCTTATATGTCGTTTATTATACTTAGGAGATCATGATAAGTGGGTGGGGTCGGCAGGGAGACACAGAGATTCTCTTGTATCATGGGCGAAAGAAGTATGAGAATTAAGAAGTGTATACAAGTGGGCTGCGAAATTTGATGGGATAATCGTCCAAAAGGTCCCAAACCTGTTGCACGGCGGACAATGCAATACAAAAATTTTCAATTTAGCTAATTTAGTCCGCAACTTTTTGATAGTTTGTCAATACAGTTTTTATGACTAATTTGTTAGGGAAAATCCCTTATGATGTTTTGAATTTGACAAAATAATCAAAGGCCACTAATGTGTTTATTTGGTTGAGTAGAACTTGGTGAAAGAAGCACAAATCCATATGCATATGGTGTATTACCAGAATGTCTAAAGGTTATGAGTTATGTATCAATGGTGAACAATACATTGGGCGTAGAGACGTCTATAATTTTAAGGTATATAAGTAGAAAGTGAATAAGTTTAGAATGGGAAGTTTGGTAAAGCTTGGAAGGACCTTGAATAGGTTAACAACAAGGTAGAGCCGCAATTGCCAATACGCTTGGAGGGACCAGAAGATGAAGCTGAAGATTCCGAAAACTGGTTTCGTTTATGAAGACTGTTCAGACACGACGAAATATTTAGATGCAGAAGATTACTTTTGTTTCTGAAGTTTATTTCTGAAGATTATTCAGAATTTGCGAGTTATATTGATTCCAAATTCTAAAAACTTACGCCTGACATATGTCAGTTATTGCTGAGGTACTTTTGGAAGTTTGCAATCTTTGATTGACAGAATTATTCTATAGCATGATTGATAGAGTATCCTTGATTGAAAATTACCTTTCATGAGATAAGAAAACTTCCATTTTGAAGAACTCTACTTATGGAAATCGAAGGTTGAGTTGTAAGGATGACTGAACCTGAGGGGTTCAGATTTCGCATTAATGGCTAACCTCCCTTGATACAGTATTGTTCAATCGCTGTTTGGATCAAGATTGATGGCGTCCAATCAGCGATTGAAGAGTGATCATTTGAAGACATGTACAACGACTAGCTTCGGGGTGAAAGAGTATAAAAGAAGATCAATGGTGCTACTACGGTGTAGGTTTAGGTGCTAGAGTTATTCATATTCATATTTGTCCTCATGAGTTTTACGCGACAATTATTGAGAGTTTGTAAGAGTGATTGAGAAAGTATAGTGTGATCTATCAAATAGAGTATCATCAATTGTTGTAAACCTCCATTGATTCATTTAGTGAAGTTCAGCCAATCGGCTGTCAGCGTAGGAGAGTGGATGCAGGTTTGATCTAAGTCGAATAACAATAATCATCATGTGTAATATTCTCTATCTCTTTGCATATTGGTGTTCATATTCTGAATCTGCATACCCAGAAATTGCTACTTGTGTTCAAAATCAAAAATGCACATATTCAAATTCAGTATCTATGTACATTTTGACTTAATTCTTTTAATTTCGCATTTTCTAGTCAAAAGTCTTTAAAATTATCTATCCACCCTCATCTAGGTGATATTGCTAGGTACAACATAATCATGATCCGAAATAGATAACATAGATATTGGCTATTTTACGTGGTACGATTGATGCTAACGTCGACGATTTTTTCAATTCTAAAATTTTCAAAAACTTTATCTTTCTTTTCTTTTCTTTTTCCCTATTTCCTCTTTGTCAAAGCAGTAGGCAAAAAAAAATAAAATCATTATGGAGAAGTGATATAAAATATATATATATATATACACACACACACACTTAAATGGGAAGAGTATAAATTTTGATAATTGTGTTTTCATATAATTGTAATGCACAAAATAGATTTTCGGTATTTTTTTTTTAGGTGATAACAAGGGGAAAGGGCAAGTGGGACGCCCTGCCACGGCGCACATGGGACACGGTTCCACGGCGAGGTGACAATGGGCCCATACCACCAGTTCACATGTGGGGCCCACTCTCCTCTCACCGGGATGCCCCGATCGAGTGAATCTCGCCACATGCTATTGCCCACCTGCGGCTCCCACGCATTTCATCCATTTTCCCTTTTTTTGAACTTTTTTTTTTCTTTTTGGGTCCGAGTCATTTACAAAATATTTTGTTAAAAACAATCGCTTAAAACTCTTAAAAAAACAAAATCAACGGATAACATTTTCATCCCTCCATAAAAATATTTGGACATAAATTATACTAACGGATTATTTAGAACATTACGAGCAATCATTTAAAGAAAATTATCTCTCAAATTATTCATTTTTCGTGAAATAAACGAAGTCTTAAATTGCTTATTTTTTTTTCCCTCTCGTCCAAGGGCAATCCCATTTAATCAGTAATTGAATTCCATGTCTCAATCAATATTTGTTAACCAGTGAATTACAGTCATTGATATTATAGGTTTTACGTCAGCTCCACATGCAAGTATTTTTTAAACGGTTGTGGTTCACTCGATTCGCCGGACCCGAATTCATTACGATAGCGAGATCCCCGTAGGCCTCAGACATTGCGATCGTTGATTTGGAAGAGCGGGGCAGGATGATTCAGCTAGTGTTCTCTCTTCTCCGCCAATAAAAAGAGTTAACAAACGAATGCTCTAACATTGAATGCGGGAATGGAAACCATTCTGACTTAGCTTGTTTCTCCAATAATTTATCTTCTTACCGTCAAGAATTAGCAGCTCTGTACTTGGAAAAACATAGGTTGTACATAGCCTGTAAGCCCAAGCAAATAAAAGCGATAATTACATAAATAGTCACTGAACTTTAGCAGAATGTGTAATTTGGTCCCTAAACTTTTAACTTGTTCAATTTATCCCTAAATTTTTAGTGCATGTTCAATCTAATCTCTGAATTATAGGAAAATATTCAATTTTGTCATTTTTATTAATTTAAGATCAGAGATAACGTTGAACATTTTCATACAGTTCGGGGACTGAATTGAACATTTACTAAAAGTTCAAGGATTGAATTGAACAAGTCAAAAGTTCAGGAATCAAATTGCACATTCTGCCAAAGTTCATAAACTAAATTGAACAAATTAAAAGTTTAGGGATTAGATTGCACATTCTGCCAAAGTTCATGAAATATTTGTATCATTTTGTCCAAATAAAATAACGATGTGCCGTCACATGGACCACATTACTCAAATTATTGACTTGGACAAAATTATTGGTGGCAAACGCTTCGAGACAGCATAGCATGACTTCAAAATTCCTTATCTCGAATCTGTGAACGGTCAAAAAAATCCTAAAAATTTAATGAAAGGGATGAGAAGTTAGGTTAGTTATTATAGCCATGGATATGTACACGAGCAATGTGTGCTGCTGCTGATTGATTGTTCCCATCGTGGACCATATAGTAATTGATTACGAGGAATTAATTCGTGCATGGAAGAATTTAATTAAATTGACCATTCCTTAGCCTCGAGCCACTTATCAAAAAACTAGGTTTTCAATTCGTGTCATGCAATGAGGAACGATGGAGGCCGAGGTGGTGTGCTTGATGGACATGGGTGAGAATGTGAGTGAAGATTTTTGGAATTACTGATAAATGTTTTTGGGATTTCGAGTTATTCTTTTTTCTATGCGTTTTTTTTTTCATACCATATGTGCTCTTGATGGAATACTTAAGTACAAAATCAGGCATTCATCTGACAATTTAAGTTTTTAGAATAATTGGTAGTGGTCCCAACCACATATTTCAATGAGTCAATAAGAAGCCACAACCAAGGTATCAGCAAGAGGAATTTTTTTTAATGAGTTTGTGGCAATATCTTAACAAAGCAAAAATAAAATTTCATACAATAAGTTACAAGTGTTCAAAACTTTATTCTTTTTCCTCTCCACTACAAAAAGGAACATTGAAACTTAGGTTTTTCTGGTGATTTTAGCTTGAGTTTATTACATTAGCCATTGGGAAAATTAAAAATTAATTACATTACATTTTGATAAGACAAGGGCTAATTAAAAACCTCCTAATTATCATTAATTTGATATCATGAATCTTATGAAGGTTGATTGAAATAGAAGTTTGGGGGGGGGGGGATCTAATAGAATGACATTTTGGAGGACTATTATTTCGCCACTTATATTTCTAACATAAATTAGTCAATATCAAGAGCATGGAAATGCTTTGTGCTAATCAGGGTTTATCGCCATTTTTCTATACTTATTTAAAAACAAAAGACTTGATCGATATATGCTATGTCTAAATTAAAAAAACTTTTTTAAAGGGGGGAAAATATATATTAATAGCCCATCTGGTTTGAATCTTGCTAATTTTACTTTTATAAATTAGTGGTAGTAAATAGAAAGTTTTTGCTAAAACGAAGAAAAATGGGAAATTATAAAAAGACATAATGTTCTCAACTCAAAAAAAGAAATGATTAACTAATATTTAAGGTGGCAATTTTTGTAAATATTTTCTATAGTCAGTCCTCTTTTTTTTTTTGTATAATTAACTCTTTATAAGTACATTTGAGTATTCGATTTGTGTAATTTGACCTTTTTGTCACCGACTTTTTTTTTTCTCAAATTTACTTAATTATGTTTCGTGTTCTTAAATATCTTATTAGTTTAATTTTCTGATGCGAATATTCCAATTAATTTATTTTTCTCCAATTTTATTTTTGTTTTTAAAGAAACCATCGGAAAAAGAGATATCTCTCCAAAAATATTAAGATGAAAATAGACCTTTACATCCCAAAAGTCGAGTACATTAAAAATGTAAATGGAAAATACAATGAGGGATTAATGATTGCATCAAAACAATAGTTCAGGGGATAATATGTAATAGCTGAAAGTTTATGGACAAACGCGCACTTTCCTTCAAAATTCCAGTAAGGGAAATCGGTGTAACTTCTTAAAACACTAATTACGAGATCAATTACCAGAACTGGCACAGGTGATGGGCCGGGGGGGGGGGGGGGGGGGGGGGGCACAAATTTGTGGCTCGGGAACTTGAGGTTACTTGTTCAGATCCTACCGACTGCATGTAATCGAGATCACCTGCACGGAACAAAGTCCCAAACTCTATCGACTCATAGAGTTTATAGGGCGTTCCATAAGCGTTTTGCGCTCGCGCTTTCGAGTTGTAAAAAGAAATTTATGTACACCAGTCAAAACCCATTGACAAAAAAAAATGTACGATGCACGCATCACCACGTGGACCAAACTCATTTGGATCGTTGATCATGTAGACTTCAAGACCTACATAAAAATGATTCTAGATTATATCAGTCCACATGGTACCATGCACACCAACCAATAAAAAAAAAAAAGAAACACCAAGCAACTGCACCCATATAAGCACCTCATAGAGAGAGAGAGAAAGCAAGAGAGAGAGAGAGCGAGGAGAAATGATGGAAGTGGGACTGCAGATGGGTGGGAAGCTGATGCAGAGCGAAGAGAGAGATCAGAAGAAGAAGCATGAAGAAGCAGAAGCAGAAGCAGAGGAGAGAGAGACAGAGCTGAGGCTAGGGTTGCCTGGTGGCAACAATGGAGGATCCGGATCTGATCAAGGACCAGACCACCAAGTGGTGGTGGGGGCAAGGAAGAGAGGCTACGCCGAGACTGAGGTGGACTTGAAGCTCAACCTCAATCTATCTTCTTCCCGTCCACCACCACCGCCATCACCAGGCTCTGAACCAGATGACCAGACCACCTCGTCGCCCAACAAGCTGGACAAGAAGACCCTCTTGCCTTGTGCCACTTCTGATATTCCTGTCAAGCCTCCAGCTAAGTTAATAAAATTAAATCATCTGCTTCAAGTACCATGATTTCATTTTCTCTTTCCTCCTTTGCCATTGGTGCTGAAGGCTTTTCAAGAGTGTCGGGCGCTCCTTTCCCTTTAATTTGCTTCTGCTTTTCTTTTCCTCTATCAGAGTTTCTGCTACTTTCTTTTCGTTTTATTTTCTTGGGAAGGTTTGCAAGTGATTATAGTGGATTTCTGAGTGATAAAAGAGAGAGTGTGAGCTAGTATGGATCTCACATCATAATCAAAATTTGCTCTCTCAATCTGTAGTTAAGCATATCGTGAAAATTTAAGAAGCATAAAATACAGATGAGTTGGTACTTGTATGTTCCTCTTATTTAATTTATCGAAGCTCTAGAACGCTAAAGCTTGTTGAAAAATCTCTATCTTACCGCATCAAAACTGTGGATGAGGGAGGCCATGTCCACCTTCTTGCACAATCATGCACTCTTCCCGATTGACATAACACAGTGCCCCAGAAAAAGTACAAGCAATTCATAATTTCATTTTACTGTTACAAATGATGAAAATCCATTCTGTAACAATGAAACCATGTGCACACTCTTTTAAGGGCCCAAGTGGCGGGTTGGCCGCCCGTCCGGTCGTTCCGCAAGAACATGGTGGTGGCGCAGAAGAGCAGCACCGAGGACTCGAGCAGCGGCGGCGGCGCCTCCTTTGTGAAGGTGAGCATGGATGGCGCGCCGTACCTGCGTAAGGTGGACTTGAAGATGTACAAGAGCTACCAAGAGCTGTCTGAGGCGTTGTGCAAGATGTTCAGCTCCTTCACCATTGGTACTTATCCTGCCTCAATTAACTTCCATTTTAAAAAGGGTTTCTTCTTCCACACTTGCTTTTGAGAAGGAGGAACAAAAACTTATAATTCTTCAATACCATAAACCAAAATTTAGCAAAAAGATAATACAAAAGCTCACTTGTCACCGAAAGAAAAATGACATAAAAGTACATTAACTCCATAATTTCGAAACAACTCTTACTTCACCTTTTTTTTTTTTTTTGCGTTCTTCAGATGTCTCGTTCCAATTTTAATACCGATACAAATCTGCTTATCTATTAAACGAAAAACTCCCATGCATGTCAATCTGCGATTGATTATCCAAGAAATAGACCCTAAATCAGAATAGTCTTATATTTATTTCACCAAGATTGACACACACTAAATTTTTTCGTAGATGGAGAATTATTAAAAAAAAAAAAGTCCTAAATCTATTGCAACTATGCAAATCCAATCATAAACCTTTTTTTTTATTGTCAATTGAATCCTAAATCATTTTGTATTTGTGACAATTCAATATATTCGGCCAATTTTACCTAAAAATTGCTGATGTGGACACTAGTATACCCATATAAAATTCCTGTTGTAATTCCTGTGTAAGTGTTCACGTTCATGTAGACCTACTGCTAAACGTGAGATCCAAGTTTATGACGTCGGAAGTGGTGTTTTCATGGGTTGGTTTGAAGGAGGATGTGAATCCCAAGGAGTGAAGGATTTGATGAGCGAGAGAAAGCTAAGGGATCTTCTAAATGGCTCTGACTACGTTCCCACCTATGAGGATAAAGATGGCGACTGGATGCTCATAGGCGACGTTCCCTGGGAGTAAGCATCTTCCCCATCTTTTTTAAAACTTATTTTCGCTGTTCTTTTGGAAAAAGAAACCTAAAATTCATATGCACAAAAAGGAAACAGATTGCAAAAAAAAAAAAAAAAATCGCAGAATTTCCCATGTTTTAGAACAGACTCACGAGCCCATTTCTTCATTTGGCTTTTACAGGATGTTTGTTGACTCGTGCAAGCGCCTCCGGATAATGAAAGGGACCGAGGCTGTTGGGCTCGGTTAGTATATGTCTATCAGCTTATAACTAGGTTGTAAAACATGTAATTCTCAGTAGTGCCGTTTCATAACATGGCGTCGCACATTCATTTTGGCCAATTTATGCTGCCCCCCAATTTTTATTTTTATTTTTTTGGTCTCTTCATGTTTATTTTCTTCATTTTGTTTGGTTTTAATGTTTTTTTTTTTCTCTTTTGGGTTTTTTCTTTTGGCTGCAATATTCAGCTCCAAGAGCCATGGAAAAATGCAAGAGCAGAAGGTAAAAGAAGTGTGGATTACACACAGCCTGCTCCTTTGATCTGGTGGTTGAACGACGACAACACAGATGGATTGAGCAGGTGGTGATTTGAATGTGTTTTTTTTTTTTGGGGGGTACCAAGTTGTCTTGTGATAATTACGTCAAAGTTCGAGAAATATGTTTATGAATTTCATAAATGAACCCCCAAAAGACTTTATGACTCTTTGGTATGTCCAAAGACTCGGTTTTGTCTTTGCTTTGTCTTAGTGTAAAAACCTGGGTTGTGTGGCTCTAGCCTAGCAATAACATGTACCTATGTACCGTGCTTCATTGTACCTAGCGTGCTTTGTTTCCCATGATTTCCCCTTTGGCCCAATTAATTTTTGTCAATCAGTTCAAATTCATTAGTGGTTAGTTTCAAGATTCTTTATTTGATGTTGGGTAGGAATTATTTGTGGACGTACGGTATAGAGAGCAAGGAACATTATTCGATGGCATCTTGGAGGAACATGAGCATGTGCTCTTTTATTGGAGCATTTACTCATGCCCAATTTCATTTTTTTTTTCCTTTTGGCCAATAATTTATGGTCATACTCATACATTAATCTCTCAAAACCCAGGAAAAAAAAAAGCAGAGAGGGGGCAAGAATCGATTTCTACGTGCTAATTAGAGAGCTGGTGAATGACAATTATCACAAATTTGGACCAATGAGTATGGACCGATGGTCCCTTGTTACGAAGACATCAACGGTAGTGAGTCATAAATGACTAGGATGATAGCTGGCAATTCTCATATTATATTGCTTGCCTTTTTTTTTGGTTCTTATGATCCACATGATCTTAATTATTGAGTTGCACTTGCCTGTCTCTTCCCCCCTAGAGGTTACTATAGTATTGACATAGCTAGAGAATGAATGGACGATGGAAAGTGGAAAGTGTTCGTGTCTCTTTTTTTGATATTAACGAGGCATTTGAGACATTTTGACTGTACGATTAAACCCCATTCAATGTGGCAGTTTTCCCCGACAACACATATCGGGTAATTATCGAAGACAAACAAATTTATGCTCCTAATGGTGGCCTCAAGAAAATGTGCAGAGTGTTGATAAGATGAAAGGGGTAAGAATATACGCTGGTGTAGGTCTGTTGACTTACACATTCGTCTGGAATTCGATGATTGTTCGTTTCGCGAAAAGAAATTTCTCTGAACTAGTTTTTTTCAGACTTTCACGTATTTGGTTCGTGGAAAAAACTTGATTAAGGAAAACTTTTATAGTCCAAGAAAACGACCATACTTAAATGTAGGAAAATGGATTCCCTGAATAAAGAAGGCATAACAATAAATAAATAAACAAACAAACGCTTATAGTTTCTTTACCTTCTATCGTGTAGTTTAAACCGCTTTTAAGCACGCTGTGGAATAAATAAAAACTAATTATTTCTCTTTTAAAACGATTTTTATGAATAACATTCTCTTTTACCATGAATTTTCGGCGAAACAAAGTCATACCCGTTTTGGTGTTTGACGAGTATTTGTTATATGTATGATTTGGGTTTAGATAAGATTTCCTCTGTATATATAGAGGAAAAAAATAGGAAAAAAAAAACACTTCGAATCACGGATGTCCAGAAGAGGGGAGGAGAGGAACGCAACCATCAGAATGTGGTTGCCTTGATCTTGATCTCAATCTCTCGATGTGAACAACAATCGCTTGACCATTGCCGCTATATTCGATATTCGGAGAATGTTCTAATCGTCTTATATGATTTCTCATCCTATTCTATCTGATATGAAAATCTGGATGACCAAACACGATATTTATCAAAGGAAAAGTCTAAATACGCAGTATCGAAAATCCTTGAAGTACCTTGCTCTGCTCATAACAATTATCGAAAGCTAAATCGATGGCACTTGACTTCTTTCAGCATTGAATCAGTAACTTTCTTCAACTTTCCAACCTCTCCCTTCCGCTTCTAAGCAGAATAGCAACTGCCAATTACACGCACTACAATTTGTTCTTCACGGCTCACTTATATTCTTCCTAAGAATTTCGGAATCCGCTTCAACGTTCCCTTGCCATTGACTTCGGCCACTGTCACGGTCGATCTTTGACCACACGATAGCACGTAAGGGTAGATCCATCCACCAATTAATGACATGAAGTACAAGAAGTAATCCATAAGAAAAAGGTGTCTGAATGCAAAAGAGGAAACAAATATAAGTAGGGTTGGAATCGGGTCGAATTGAACCAATAATGTCAACTTCAAACTCTGCTCACATATTTGGTGCTCAAAAAATCGACTCAAGCTCGATCTTGTATTAAATTTTCAGCTCGAGCTTGACTCAACTTGAAAAATTGAGATACTCGAGCATGATCAGCTTGACTGATTCAATTTAGAGAGGAACTTGAGCATAAAAAAACTCAGAATAATATGAGTGCGTTTATGGAAGTTTGAAGATAAGATGGATAAATCCTCGCTTGGAATGATCACCAAAACCCGAGTCAATCTGAGGTGGAGATTGCATCAGGCAACGGCAACCCAAGCAACACCTCCTCCTGCCCTCGCTCGAGTCAACCAGTGGCCGCAGTGGCGGTGCAACAGCCTTGCCCGCTATCCATTCCCTTCCTCTCCTCCTCCTCCTCCTCCTCCTCCTCTCAACTATTTTCCCCTTTTATGAGTTTTTTCTTTCCAATAAGGTTTTGATTTTAAAAGTACGTAATTTTTTTGTACAATATCGATGACACTTTGTACCATTTATATCCCAAATTCGAAACATCATCAGACACGTTGCAACAGCTCCAGAAGCTCGCAAAAAGTGACCCGCTGATTCCTTCCCTTTTTCAAAAGAACAAAAGCTAATCTTGTAGATCTTGACAGTTGCACTTACCCTAACATCTGTCTCTATCTCGGCCACTGGACCACAGGCACACATGCGTCGCATACAACAACGTGGTTTTCATACCTCCGATTATTACGATGGAGATGCATTCAGCTCCAATCCCGGATGCCTCAAAAGTGATTCACAAGTCTCGTTTTTTCTTGCTATCCATCGCAAAGTGGTTAATGTTCAAACTCTTCATATCAAACTATAAAGATTGCTCAATCGCAGTAGAAATTACACCCGGGAAATTAGAACTTTGGCAAACATCATTCATTAACATCGAACGGAAAATTCGTCATTCAACGGATGCATGGCATATACATCCTAAATGGCGCCAACAAAGCTTAATCCCTGTCATGCACTCCATTGTGCATTTATCAACTCCGCAGCGCGCCCCGAAACAATCTATTTTCTGGCCCATGAAGAGTTAATTCCTTAACCTACGCTTTGGAAATGCTCTCTTTGACAGCTTTGTACAGTTCAGTTGATTGACTTTGTGACAGCACTGCAGTCACCAGAAAAGCACTAGTTGCATCCTTCATCTGGACCACATTATTATCTCCATTATTACTCAATAGAGAGCAAATCCCGAGGGTTTCCAAGCCTGATCGACCTTGGGATTCTTATTCCTTGAAAAAGCAGGCACAGAGAATTCATGTTTGGAAGTCAATTGACTTGATTATCAAATCAGCGTTCTCCTTTGACTTCATTACAAGTTCCGCATTGGGTCGATCGTTGTATTCTATCTGCAAAAACGACTTTCAGTGTTCAAGGAATGGATGATGAAGAGGACAAGGGATTTATTCAGTTAGAAGAAGAGAAGCGCATACCCGCCATCTGGCAACATCCGGAGCCTTTCCTGCATAAGAAAAAAAAGACAAATTACATCAACATATAATCTAATTCTCCCATTAGTGATCAATCGTAGAAGAAATCAATAGAGATATATAAACCCAAAAAAAAAGAAACAGGAACTCTGGAAGAAGCAACCACCTGTGGAAATATGCCTCTTTAAAACTCTTTGCATGGCTTTGTCAATGTCAACGTGAATAAACCTTGCGCAGAAAGAATTACAAATAACATTCCTCAGCCGCAACATTATGAGATCACAAAGTCATAACAAACATATAACTTCTCTCTTAAAGACCCTATTCATCAGTTGCATTTATAGATGAGAGATCAATTCACAAACAAAGCAACAATAATAACCATCTAAACATACACGCCTCTAAGGCAAGTAAATCATTCTAAGGTAACTGGACCAGAGTCCAAACAGCAAAGAATTAGGCCCCGGTGTTTATAAGTATGCACCAAAGTCCTAGCTGGGTCAGTAATACAAGCAAGATTGCAAAAAATGAATAATGATCATATCATGAGGTAGGAATTTTCCATGAGTGAAGTTTTTTTTTTTTTTTCCTTACCCAAAAAAACTTCACTCATGGAAAATTCCTACCTCATGACATGATATTTTTTATAGCTGTCATAGTAGAGAGAACCAAAAAAAGATGTAGAGAAGAAAGAAGACATGCAAATGCCATCAAACGTGCAGCATTTATAGACACTTTGCACACTGATAGATTTGTGATGTTTAATTGTGCTTTTTGATTTAGATTTGCCACTTTTTGGTTAATTATTTAAACCTGCACCAGTAATCAGTTGATAGGTAGATAGTGAATAAGATGGTTAACGTTTTACGAGTGTATATATGCTCTATCAATAGAGAGCTCCCATTTAATTCTGTATCAAGTGGTTTGAGCGATGACCTAACCAAACATTATGTCCCCTCTCCCTTCATGTTGTGTTCTTGGAATCGTACCAAATCATGCAAAATACGACTAAAGCTACTAGACTTTCACATGGGTTGTCTGCCCAAAGGATCATGTGGGCGGGCATAAATCCCAAATAAGAACGTTATAACTGAGCAAAAAATAAGCATGGATGCCTGCAACTTGAATTTAATGAGAGAGCATGCACAATCTCATAAAGGGCCTGAAAGGCTGTAAAAACGAAAGTTATACCACTTCTCATCGAAAATGGATGACACATCCTCCCAAACCCCTTCTTCCAATAACAAATAATTGCCTTCAACAATAACCACTCTGTGCCTGCAAAACAGGTCAGTCTTACCCTTGAACCACACACTAATTCCCACAAAGACGGAAGTTGCTTTAACAGGAGAGCACTCTATATTTCTCGCAATTAGACATTTGGAATGTATGCAATCTTCCTAAACTTGCACACATTTAGAGAGATTTGCAATCTCTCACAAAAGTGATGGTAACATGTGGGAAAATTAGAGACATCCCGAGACAAAGACAATTCAAGTTTGAAATCCGCACAGAAGAAGACGTAACTGCTCTTTTGGTTTGTCTCACAATCTACAGAGCGACAAGGAACATTATTAGGAGTTGACCAAGTCTATTAAAGAGCTTCATAGACTTTCAATACGTGATTTTCCATAGCAACATAATCACGGCCCCACTACACACCATTAAACAATTAGCAACCTTCCATATCAAAAAATTGTTATGCACCATAATAAGATTTCTCACTTCATTTATTTCACCATCTATATATCAAAAACTAGATGAATCAATAGTTAAGATATACAAACTACTTACTGCAGGCTCACAAAGATATCATCTTCTACTGGATCTCCAATGCCATGATCAAAGGATGGCACATAAACTGATCCCTTGAAACAGATGCAAAGAAACAGAAGACATTAATGGCAAGAAATAAACTTGTGAACACCTCTTTGGGGTTCCAAAACCCCCCCCCCCCCCCCCCCCCCCCCCCCCAAAAAAAAAAAAGCCCCAAAAAAAGAAGAAGAAAAAGAAAAGAAAACCAAAACAAAGGCTTGTTATCTCAAGTATTTCAATTCAGACGTTAACAAGAATTTAGCAACAAAGTATAACCAGCAAGCAGTGTTCCCGTGTTTTTTCTTTTTGGTTCTCTAAAGAAACAAATTTCTCGTTCAGCATGATAAACAATCGGAAAGAGTCGACTCTTGGTTAAAAAGGCCTATGAAAATTGAAGACCTATCATACCTAAAGAGTGGGCAGCTAACTCTCGGAATATGGATCGAAAGTTTTACAAAAAGAAAAATACATTGTAGAAGCAATTTACAATTCAAATCACCTGATCCCTCAGATTTTTTAGACAAGTAAGCAGCAGCTCAGGGTTGAATGTCCATGGAGCTGAAATGTCGCACAAAGGCTCTGTAAATTAATTTGGAGAAGTCTCCAAATATGGTAGTAAAATTACAAAAGTTTCACCTCCTCTTCTTGCATGCGCTTCCTCCGGGTCCTAATATCCAAATAATACCAACCAAAGAATTGGATCAGTACTGATTCATGGTTGAGGTACGTACAGAATGTGAGAAAATTTAATGGAGAGAAACTTGTATTCTCATTCATATTTTCTGCTGCTTTACAATGATACATTTATAGGCTAATGTGCAGTGAAATCCTAGCAAACAAAAAACAAAAAAAAGGAAACACTCCCACGATTTATGGTAATTACAACCCCACGATTTATGGGATTTGACTAGAATCTACTCCTCACAATCAGCTAATTTCCCAACACATTTACAGCCATAAAATCTGGATATATACAGCTCAACACTCCCCCTCAAGCTGGTGAATAGATATCTTTCATTCCCAGCTTGGTAATTAGCTCGTGAAAACTTCCACCATTGAGCCCTTTGGTTAAGACATCTGCCACTTGCTGTCTTGAGAGAACATACGATATGCAAATCAGTCCTTCTTCAAGTTTCTCCTTGATGAAGTGTCTATCAATCTCGAAATGCTTCGTCCTGTCATGCTGCACAGGATTATGAGCACTATTAATTGCAGATTTATTATCGCAATACAGCTTCATAGGGGACTGCCACTCAACCTTCAAGTCATCAAGAATGATCTTGAGCCACAATAGCTCACATATTCCTTGGGCTGCTGCCCGAAACTCAGGTTCTGCACTAGATCTTGCCACCACATTCTGTTTTTTACTTCTCCAAGTTACCAAGTTACCTCCAATGAAGGTACAATAACCAGTTGTAGACCTCTTGTCAACCACTGATCCAGCATAATCTGCATCTGTATAAGCTTCAAGCTTGAGACCTGGACTCTTCTTGAATAATATTCCCTTTCCCGGGTTCCCTTTCAAGTAGTGTAGGACTCGAAAAACAGCTTGTAGATGTGATTCCTTTGGATTATGCATGAATTGACTAATCAAGCTTACTGCATAGGAGATATCGGGTCGAGTATGAGCAAGGTAAATTAGCTTTCCCACCAATCGTTGATACATTTCTCGATCTACTGCCGCCTCTTCTTTTGATTCTGCTAGTCTTTGGTTCAGCTCAATCGGAGTGACTACTGGTTTGCAACCAAGCTTCCCAGTTTCTTCCAAAAGATCAGTCACATACTTCCATTGTGAAATAAAGATCCCTTGCTTTGAGTATGAAACCTCAATTCCTAGAAAATACCGTAGCTTTCCTAACTCTTTTATTTCAAACTCTCTGATCAAGTATTGTTTTAGCTGCTGTTTCTCCCTTTCATCATTGCCCGTGACTATTATGTCATCAACATAAACCAACAATGCTGTAACTCCCCCTGCATCTGAGTGTTTTATGAACAGTGTATGATCTCCCTGACTTTGTTTATACCCAGATGCCTTCATGACTCTAGCAAATCGTCCAAACCAAGCTCTAGGTGACTGCTTGAGTCCGTATAATGCCTTTTTTAGTCTACAAACCTTTTCGGTTGTTTCTTTTCCTTCAAAACCAAGTGGCATGTTCATGTAGATTTCCTCTTCCAAATCTCCATGTAAAAATGCATTCTTCACGTCATACTGTTGAAGTTCCCAATCAAAATGAGCAGCTAAAGATAGTAAAATTCTTACAGTGTTCATTTTAGCCACCGGTGCAAAAGTCTCTTGGCAATCCACTCCATATGTTTGAGTGTAACCCTTCGCAACTAATCTCGCTTTGTACCTCTCCAGAGAGCCATCTGCCTTGTACTTCACAGTAAATACCCACTAGCAGCCTACTAGATTTTTTCCTTTTGGCCTGTCAACAATTTCCCGCGTTCTATTTTTTTCCAGTGCCTTCATCTCTTCTTTCATGGCATTTCTCCATTACTCTTTTGACATTGCTTCAGACAAGATGTTAGGGATGACAATAGTGTTTAAACTCACAATAAAGTTTTGGAATGGTGATAACAATCTATCAAGGGACACATAATTTGAAAGTGGATAAACTGGTTTCTTGGTATACTCTCTTGTCCCTTTTTTAATAGCAATAGGCCAATCAAGATCAGTCTCTGATATATCACTGAGCTGCTCATTCACAGAAGGTTCAAGACTTACTGTGCTCTCATTGGCAGTACCCGGAGTGGCATTTTGGACTTGCTCTTTTGTCGGAATAGCTGTCCTCCTTGAGTACACCTGAGAAAATCTCATAAAATCATGAAAACGAGTTGGACTAGTGGGAGTAGGAAGAGTAGGACTAGTGGAAACAACAACAACAGAAGGTGGACTAGAGATAGGATTCAAGGTAGGTTCATGAGTTACGGTGGGCAGGTTTGGATTGACGAGAACATTGGACGGTAGATCCAGGTTATCAATAACACCAAGATCCTTATCTTCCTTATCTTCCATGAGTGAAATCTCCCCCTGAAGATAAGGTTTTGAAAAATAGGGTTTATTTTCAATAAAAGTGACATCTGCAGAGAGGTAGAATTTTTTGGAAGGTGGGTGGTAACATTTGTAGCCCTTTTGTGTTTGTGAGTAACCAAGAAAGATGCATTTGATTGCACAAGGATCTAGTTTTCCTCGTTGATGATGATGAATGTGGACAAAGGAAATACCACCAAAAACTCAAGGCGTAAGGCCATTAGATGTACGGAAGTGAGGATAGAACTGAGAAAGATTTTCCATAGGGGTCTTGTGGTCTAATGTACGTGATGGTAGCCTATTGATCATATATGTAGCTGTAAGAACAGCTTCTCCCCAATACGTTTTAAGAGCATTTCCGTGAAACAACAAGGCACGAGTTGTATTAAGGAGATGACCATTTTTCCTTTCAGCAATCCCATTTTGTTGGGATGTATTCACACAAGATAAGTCGTGGATAATGCCTTCCTTTTGAAAATAAGAGGACAATATTTGATTGAAGTAATCTCTAGCATTATCTGATCTAAAGACCTTGATTTTGACCCCAAATTGTGTTTAAATCATGGAATGAAAGGAAGGAATAATACTACTCACATCAGATTTATGTTGAGTAAGAAAGTCCAAGTGGCCCTAGAGCAATCATCAATTAGAGTGACAAACCAACGAGCTCCAGAGAAGTTTGGAATCGTGGAAGGGCCCCAAATGTCACTGTGTACCAAGTCAAAAGGATTAGAGCTACGATGATTGCTAATTGGAAATGATACACGGTTATGCTTGGCTAACTCACAAACATCACAATGGAAATCTTTAATATCCAAACCATTGAACAAGGCGGGAAACATCACACTCAAGACTTGAAAGGATGGATGACCAAAACAAAAATGGTGAAGCCAAATAGCTTCTTTATTTGAAATACTAAGAAACGATGAAGAAGTTATTCGTGATTCTCCTTGCGGTGAGAGGTGTCTCAAGGTAGTACAATCCACTTTGTTCCTTAACAAGTCCAATCCTCCTCTCCGAGTTCCGATCCTAAAAAACACAGTAAGATGGATAAAAAACAGCTTGACAATCAAGATCTTTTGTGAGTTTTTGTATAGAAATGAGATTGGAAGACAGTTTAGGGACATGTAGGACATCTTTAAGGACAAGATTAGGTGTGACAAGAACATCTCTAACCCCTGCAACAGTAGCAAGAGACCCATTTGCCACAATAATCTTACTATTGCTAGGACAAGATATATAGGTCCTGAAATGTGATAAGATGTGAGTTATATGATCGGTCGCCCTTGAATCAATAACCCAGGAATAACCTGAGAGTGCCAGTGAGCATACACCAGAGGGTTTATTAAGAAACCCTAACAAACCTCTTATTTTCTCAATTTCTTCACTATTGAATGTTGCTTTCCCTTTTTCTGCTTCATAACCAATTTGCTCAATCAAGTGGACCCGGGGCCTTGGTTGCGTTGCCCAGTTCACCCACTCTCGGCTTGAAGTAGTTGGTTTCCCATTCAATTTCCAGCATTGCTCCTTTGTATGTCTCGGCTTCCTACAGTAAGCACACCACAAGTTGTCCCGGTTGTCTCTTCTTGGTAGATCCCAGTTGTCTCTTCTTGGTAGATCACCCTTTTCATCAACCTTTCCGATTGTCAAGGCCGACCCTTCTATTGCTTGTGGTTCAAGCATGACGGATCGACGACTTTCTTCTGCCCGGATCAAGGAAATCGTCTCCTCCAATGATGGTACATCCTTCTTGCCAAGTATTTGAATTCTAACTTGGTCAAATTCAGAATTAAGCCCAGCTAAGAAATCGTAGACTTGATCCTTTTCAATAAAATTCTTCAAAATGGCTGCATCTTCTGGACACCGCATGTGGAATACCCGATAATGATCAAGTTCTTGCCATAAGTTCTGCAAAGAGTTAGCATACTCAGTAACATTCTTACCTCCTTGTTTTGTCCCACTGGTTTTCACCTTAATTTCGTACACCTAAGCTGCATCACGGGCCTTTGAGTACGTCCGTTGGATGGAATCCCAGATCCCCTTTGCGGTTGGTAGAAACATGCAAGTATCGCTTATGGCTGGTTCCATGGAATTCCATAGCCATGACATGATCATGGAATCGGCCTCATCCCATGCATCGAAATTGGGATCTCCCTGCTTGGGTCCTATCCCCAGTAGATGGCTGAGTTTTCCTTTGCCCTTCAGGTACGTCTTCACGAATTGTGACCACTTGAGATAATTTTTCTCATTCAGTCTACAGGCTGGCCTAATATTCTGAAGATCGCCAATCATGTTTGACGAGGCGACCTCCTCCGATTGGTTTGTGGTAGGAGAACGAGAATCTGCGACTTTGGTGTAGTTTCGAATGTGGTCATTTTTGGAGAGAGAGGTGGAAAGGGATGAAGAAGATTATACCAAGAGAAGGTTAGCAAGATACGAGCAGTACTGCAACTATGAAGGCTGGGTACAAAGGAAAATTTTCCTAGAGTATAATAGATAGCAATGAAGGCTTGAAAATGTAGCAATGAAGGCTGCAATCTAAAATCCAGAAATCTAGCCTAGTGCTCTGATACCATGAGAACATTTGATGGAGAGAAATTTGTATTCTCATTCATATTTTCTGCTGCTTTACAATGTTACATTTATAGGCTAATGTGCAGTGAAATCCTAGCAAACAAAAAACAAAAAAAAAAAAAACACTCCCACGGTTTATGGTAATTACAATCCCACGATTTATGGTAATTACAACCCTACGATTTATGGAATTTGACTAGAATCTACTCCTAATAATCAGCTAATTCCCCAACACATTTACAGCCATAAAATCTGAATATATACAGCTCAACAGAATGCTAGGTCAAAAAGAAAAGGGAAAAGTCCAAAAAAGGCCTCAAGTATCTTTGATTTTCTCAAATAAGGGCCTGAAGTGGACCTAGTTTCAAATAATGGCCCGAAGTACCCTCTTTGTTTCAAAAAAGGGCCTAACTAAGGGTGTTTTCGTCTTTTTATATTTTCTGATTTTTTCATTTTCATTTTCCTTTTTTTTCTCTTCCTCGCTGCTGGTTGCCACCGTCGTCATCTTCTTCTTTTCTTGAACCTTCGAACTTCCTCAACTCTGTCACTCCATTCTACCCCCAAGCTCCTCTTTACAAAAAAGACCATCACCAGCCCGCCCCTTCAGAAGTCATCGAATTATGGTCATGCCCCGACTGAGCCGCCGCCGGTGAGCACCTTCTTTGCGCTGGCTCTGAACGGGCAGTTCGAGCTCACATGAAGCCGTCCACCAAGTGCAGGTATGTCTTGAGGTCATCCAGCTACCATCATGCTTCAATGGCACATAGCGCACAAGCTTTCGGGGGTTCAGTACCATGAGCTACCCCGGTGTCGAGTTTGTTTCCATATGCTGATGGAATGAGTGAAGCCATTGCAAAGGCAAGGCACTTGTAGTCGGTCAGAAGCAAAGTTGATTTCCTAGTTAAGCTCTTTTTCCCCTGTTCATACTTGGATCTCGCTGAGGTACAGCGAATCCCTGCTGCTGGGCCTCAGCTCCCTCCCCAGCGGAGCGTACTCCCACTGTGTCCGCCACGCACCTTCGTATCCAGCTTGGCAAGCCCAGTACCCAGATGTCCCGGTCGCTCAAGACACCATCGCCGCCATCAGCCTGGTCAATAACGAACCCAGGCACTTTGGTTATCAGGTCGTCCGAGTTGAAAATGCACAGGACCTTGATCCTTGCTCCTCGAGGCAGCACCAGAAGCTCCGGTTGCCCACCCATGGGCCGCCGAAGGAGATGACGGTGACGATTGGGGCTGCGCTCCTGAAGGCCATCTTCACGTTGTACGAGATGAACGTCGGCATGGCCGAGCCCAGGCTGTGGCCGGCTCGTTGTCGTAGGATTGCAGGAGCCGCGAGATCTCCTTGCACACCATCTCCTAACAAAGCTCAGGCAATTCGGGGCGCGTGACGTCCACAGACTTTGGAACCTGTTCTCCACCATGGGTGTGTCCGGGAGAGCGGTGATGTGAGAGAGCCGCCGCAACAGAAACGTGCCCACTACAATTCGACTGACTTCTAGCGAAGGGGCGGGCCGGCGATGGTTGTTTTTGTAAAGAGAAGCGAGGGGTAGAATGGAGTGACAGAGTTCGGGGAAGTCCAAAGGTTCACGAAAAGAAGAAGACGACGATGATAGCAACCAGCGGGGAGAAAGAGGGGAAAAAAAGGAAAAAATATAAGGAAAAAAATCAGAAAATGTAAAAAGACGAAAACACCCCTGGTCGGGCCCTTTTTTGAAACAAAAATGGCATTTCACGCTCTTATTTGAAACAAGATCCACTTCAGGCCCTTATTTGAGAAAATCAAGGCAATTTGGGGCCCTTTTTGAATTTTTCCTAAATGAAATACACATGTCCATGGCCCTCTTTGGAGTGTAACAAAGGTCGTAGGAAACATTCACTAGATTCCATGGGGAGAAAAAGGGATAATTTGAAAGTGGGATAATTAAGTGTCACCAAACTGCATTGTCATGTATATCTTCTCATTAATAGGACGTTTAATTGCAATGATGACTATTACATTGCAGGTCTATTAAACCTTGACTGCCTATTGTAGTGTTTCCTTGCAGGAATAGTTAGTACAGCTATTTCCACTGAATAGAAATAACTACCTGTCTCTTAATCTTGTAGCTAGTCTCAAACCCCTATCTCTTTACTTCCACTCAATCTACCAAGTTTAGATACTAATCATAGTATAACTAAATATCCTCATCTTGCTGCTATAATGATAACACGCAGTATGATTTTTCTTTCACATATTCAAATATAAGGAAATAATTGATGCAATAGTCATCATGTTAACTGGAGAATACAAAATTATTCATAGTATCAGACATTATTCATAGTATGATATTATGTTCCTAAATTCAAATGATAATCATAAATCAATCGTTAAACAATTGGATAAACATTTAAATTAACTGCAACATCTTAATGACGTATATAGAGTATTCCACCCATCATTGGCTATAAAAGTGATTATTACCATAATATAATAATACTATCAAATGTTTCGTGCTTAGCTTTTAATCATTAATAAATTACCAAAACTAAAATTATATAACGCACACAGTAAATTATACATCTAACGATAAATATGGGATATTAAACTCAAGAATAATTATCATGGACCATTAAAGTTATAATTATTATAGCCATGCTAAATATGGATTTTAAGTGTATTTTGGAAAGTCTGACGCTCTTCCCCCCATTTTATATGTCATTCGAGAAACCAAAAAGTGTAATAGGTATAATATTACTGAAACCAAACAGTGTAATGGTTATTACATCTCTACCACATTACAACATAATAACCACCACATTAAATTCTAAGGGAACTATACTCTTTATACAAGCGTCGAGGGTGATGCTTGTCCAGTTAAGGATGGCTAATCGTAATTTCTGACTTTCCTTTTCTACTTTTCTCTTCTTCTTTTTCTCCACTGCATGTATAATCACAATCCATAGAATAACCTCAACAGTAGGTCTCTTACCAAAATACCTGCCACGTACATCATCATCGTACTAGATTCATTTATTATGCACTTTTTGAAAAGCAATTTCTCATATTCATTCCCCTTTTCAGTTCTGTCCTTTTGCAAATGGATATACAACAGGCCCGCAATAGGCTTTTCAAGTGTTATTGCTTAAATGGAATAGACAGCCACTAGGTCCCCTCTAGCTTGCTCATCATTGGGCAAGCCAGCTTGACTCTTTAGACCCGTTGGTTAAGTGAACTACTTAAAAGAATCTGTAAATCGGCAGGGTCTGATGAATAGCTGGAGTCGGATTAGATAACTAATACATAAACTCACAAAAGGGGCAACCGGACTTTAGCTTCATTATAAAATACCAAAAGGCTTGAGTTGCCTCCATCCAGAGGTGTTCACTGAACTGTGCCATACTTCTCTTGCTACATATTCAACATCAGCATCACATTTATCCCAAACTAAATAGGGTCGGCAGTTGATGAGCGCAAAAATAAATAAAATAAAAGCAAGATCGATTGAGAGAAAACAAATAATTATATACTATTTTCATATATTTATTTTTATATAATTATTTCTTTTCCCACAATCAATCTTTCTTTTATATATATAGAGAAAAAGTACTAAAAAGGACAGTCTGGAACATAGAAATTTTGCCCCTCCACAATGCTAATAGCTTTCCTCCACTCCATCTTAAGACAAATCGTACGCCAATCTGTTTCTCAATTCATTAAATCTTATTTTATTACTTTCCTCCAAGAAAGTTTTGACCGACCTCTTCCTTTCTTCATGTCATGCTCTCAATAACAAACTTCTGCTCTTACCAGAGTATCTAGGAATCTTCAAAAAATATGCCCAAATCATCTCAATCTATATTCTCTCATCTTTTCTGCCACCGACACTACGCCAACTTTTCGTCGAGTAACTTTTCTCATCTTCTACATCCTTGTATGACCACGTACCCATATTAACATTCTCATTTCCACTGCTCCTATTTTATGCTCATGTTACCTCTGTACTGGCTAACATTCAGCTCCGTAAAGCATTGTAGGCGTTACTGTTGTTCTATAAAATTTTCCTTTTAGCCTAAGAGGAATTTTGCGATCACACAAAAACCTTAATACACTCTTCCATTTCATCCAACGTGCTCTGATTCTATGATTTACATCCTCGTCAATCTCTTCCTCATTTTACAATATTGATCTCAGATATCTAAAAGAATCTTTCTTGCTGCATATTGACGCCTCTAATTTAAGAAGAGGAAAAAAGGTAACGAACAGTAAATACAAAATGTAAGACCCAGTATCTCACTGAACGTGCTATTCAAACAAGTGCAGGCAGCTTAACTCCAGTACTTGAGAGTAAGGTTTAGCATATTAGAACAACTATAAATTTTGCTCGGGGAAGGGTGTAGAAAATATGTACAACAGGTTCCACCCCCTAAATTACGACCATATCACCAGAAATTGCTTCGCGACAGCATCTTACTGCAAACCATTAGAAACCATTCTGTCGATCTATAAAAATTATGATTTCCATAAGAACACAAAGATCATTCCTCTCAAATAGGAAAATTATATATGCAAATCACAGAGAAAAAGAAAACGTTCACCTCCATAGCATCTAGCTGAGAGCGATACAAATGGAAGCCATCCATGGGAAGGACTACCGCAACATCCATTGGTTCCACTTGAGAATCAAAGGAAGAAGCATTTTGAGGCCATAAATTATTCACTCTTTGAACTACCTCTGATGCTAGAGTGGACTTTCCAGCACCAGGAGGACCGGCCAAACCCAAAATGTACCTGCAATACTTGAATGAAGTCATTCCACAAAATGAGGAACAAGCATGATCAACATGGTCAGATGATAACAATTTATACAAAGCTATGCACAAGGATAAGAAATCAGTCCAATGGAAGTGTCCCATGAATTTTCTTTTTTCTTTTTTCAACGCATAGCTTAAAAGTTATTAAATTCATTGAAAAAAAATGGTAGATGAACATCATAAACCATTTTTTCTAGGTTCGAATCTGGTCTTGTAAAAATAATAATCATGGACATTTATCAGGATTAGTCACCTGCCTTTAGTTCAAGCAACAAAGGGGTGGGAGGATGCACATGAGAGGAAGGGTAATCAATGCAGGAGTGATTGACTAATAATGAGGAAACCCATGCAAGCTCCAATCTTGGCAGCACTCTTATAAAGACATTGATTTTCCTTGTAGGCAGCATTCAGCCACAAAATGCTTCAAGCTCGAGAAGAAAAGGTTCCAGGCATGGTGAAGCTCCAATCCAGGCAGTAATTCTTACAAAAACATCGACTTTCCTCGTAGCCAGTGTTCAGCCACAAAATGATTCAATCTCGAGAATAAAAGGTTAGCGGCATGGGGAAAGAGACACTCTCTAAACAACCTTACTCCATTGAATTCAGGGATAAAAGTGATCAAGTCATTATTTATCGGGATATCATCAAGCATCCTCGCAGCTCTAGACTTCTTCACTCAAAATTGATCAACTTCGTGGTGTTTTATCCAGAACAATTACGTACAATGAGAGAAAAGCAGTGGATGTTACACGAAGCTTGAATAGGACCAGATAGAGTGAGATCAAGGAGCATAGTTTATTTAGGACTTGAGAGCAAGCGATATTTATATTATAGCCTACATCGAACAATGCATAATAAATTATTCAAGTTTTTATGCGGTTGCTTCAACTCACTTTGAATTACGATTTGAGGCAACTGATGCTGTAGGTACTAGACGTTCAGCCAAAGCATCATAGACATCATCCATGCACCTGCAAGTATAAAGAAATAAATAAGCAAGACATGACAATTAATTCTTCGCTTGGAAAAAGTGGAATATGGATAGAAGGAATTTGTGGAAGGCTTATAAGGGTCGAAAGTGATCTTCCACCATTTGGAAAGAGTAGAGAAAGTTGTGGGAGTAGATTTTGGGGGTAAAATTTTTCTATGGGGCCAATTTTAATCTCTTCAACTCTGGACAGAAACAGAGGAAAGACACAATTTAATCGAATTTCTCAAAGAACCCTTAAAATGAAACTAAATGGCACCATAAATGTTATGTTAGTAGTTTAGTTTCATTTTACTCCTTTGACATTTCATCCATACAGACGAGCAAGAAAACATTCCTTATCTTCCTCTATTTTCAATCCCTCTGATATTTATCCCTTTGCAGTTGCTTTTTCCCAATCTTTTGTTCCAAAACACAGTGTAAAGGAACATGGACGGCATACTTCCAACAAAATCTAAAAAAGTGAAAGTAGGACATATGGGAAACAAAACCAATCAATTCCACGCAGTCAAAATTACCAAATAACACTGCTAAGTGAAGAGAACTACGTTGTTGGCTGACTGTTAGTAGAACCTAGCGACATCAGTTACAAGTGCCCTGGGGGAACTCTTTAACATTTTCCTGAAAGATTTTCATTGCTAGGATATTGCCCTCAACAATATAAGTTCAGACATATCCTAAACAAGAGCCCTGGGGAAGTCTTTAACATTTTCAAAGAATCCTAAACAAGTGGCCCCAGAGGAACTCTTAAAATTTTCCTTTATCTACCATGATCTATACACACATGATGCTCCACAATGAAAACCAAAGAAAGAAGCATAAAATGCATCTAAAATCTGAAGTAGACAAATTGAGCATGACTATACGCGAATCACTTGGCAACTTAAAACAGCAATGCAAAACAGAAGCCACTTCTACTGTGATATAGATTGGTGCATGCTTTCAGAATAAATAAATGCATAGCCTTCAAATAGAAGATACCTCGCTGACACGGTAGGAATTTCTTTCTTCTGGCTGCAGAAAACCTACAACTTCCAATGGGCAAGGGGTGGGGAGGGGTGGGAGGAAGAGAAAATATGATCATCTCATCACATCTACAAAAGTGGAAAGATTTTGAAAGAGAGAGAACCGGTTATATTAACTATGGGTCAGTAATGGACCTGTATGCAACAATGCTTTCGAATAGATGAACTGTCTCGACCATCTAAAGTCCTTGCACTCCTTCCAGATGTTGAAAAAAACAGAGCTTGCTGCCATTTGGCAAATTTTATCCTTCCATTCATCAATGTATCTGGAATTAATGGTAAATTTATTGAAGACGGATTAGCAAATTCACAAAGGGATACTTTCTGAACACTAACAGATCAAATTCGTGCTTGCATGACAGCTTATTATCTTCGTGGACTCAAGACTTGGTGCATATAGCAAGAACTGAAGCGAACAAACCAACGAGACCTTACAATACTGAGTTCAACAACAACTGAGCAAACTCGAGCAGGTTCTGCTCTTGGAACTGACCCGCTGCCTCGTTTTCATTCTTCCGCAGCAGAGGGAGATACTGATCAAACATCATCCTCTCTTGAATTACGGCTCGAAGTACTCGTTACTTGTAATTCCATAATCAGGTTCAACGGTCATTTGACTTAAACCCACCATAAAAGGGTAATTAGTCGAGTTGAGTTCGCAAAATTCAAGCTTAAACCGAACTTTTTTTGCAATTCATCACCTGCGATTACGAAAATAAAAATACAGTCGATCGCGTACTAGGTTCTAGAATCGCCAATTCCAAGCGAATTCAGACGGAATAAGATTGCCTATCGGAAAACGATGCTACGCAACAGAAGCAGATCGATGGTAAAGAACCACGACGACCACGAATGAGACTGAGCTAGAAATCTACAATCGAGAAAGACCTGATGAAGGTGACGAGAGATACGCCTTGGACATGGTGGCCACGGAAGAGATCTCCATTGCTGCCGATTGTACAGCTAAAGCGAAGCAACAAGAATGAGGATCGCAGTGAGAGCGCCAAGCTGACTGTGAAGAGGGACAGGAACGAAGGTTAGCCGAATGGAAGTACGAGGACGATGATTTTTCGCTTGATTTATTAAGCATTAGAATGGAATTACTTTTTTTTTTGGCCTTTTTCTTATTAAAAAAGGATTACCGTGGAAGTGAAATTAAATGGAATTGAGAATTTAAGAAATTTAATGTAGACTTTACATGATAAACTTGTGCAAAAGTACACAAGGATGGAATGCTAATACATGCGTAGGGCGTTGACTTTAGTATTAATATTTTTTAGACCACTTCAGTATTAATTTTTTTAAATGGTTATTTCAATGACCATTGTCGAAAAAGCATACGTGGCTCGCCAGATTATCCTAGTCAGCAAAAAAAATTAAAAATTAATAAAAAATATACATAATATAAAAGATAAAAATAAACTAAAAAACTAAAAATAACTCATAAAAAAGGGCCCAATATCCAAAAAAATCTCCAACTTTAGCATTTGTAATAATTATATCCGAAACTTTTTTTGTCTTATAAAAAACCCAAAAATTTTATTTTATCCCAATTCTACTCAAAACTTTTACCTTTGTCCCAATTTTAAGGGTCTAGTACCAAAAAAACCCTAAACTTTTACTTTTGTCCCAATTTTACCGACCTAATACTAAAAAAAATCCTCAACTTTTACTTTTGTCCTAATTTTACCACCGTTAAATTTTCATCTATAATCATCATTAGTTAATATTACGTGACTTTGTCACGTCATTAATGAATTATACCTTCGCAAAATTGACAAAAAAAATCTGAAATTCTCTTAATTTTTTTTCTACCAGTATATATTGCTGAGAAATATATAGTCACTAAAGCTGGTGCATTTCGTATTATTTTCAACGCTCAACATTTCAAAGAACGACTAGACATATAAATATTTTGATAAACTTTTTAAAAACTTGTCGTCTCTAAAACCTACTATTTTTAAATTTTGAAAATTCATTAGTAAATTCGGCAAAAAAATTCGAGTCACGTAAGATTAACTAACGGTGATTATGAACAAAAGGCTGATGGTGGTAGAATTGGGATAAAATTAAAAGTTGAAAGTTTTTTTGTATTACGCCAGTAAAATTGGGACAAAAGTAAAGGTTTTGGGTAGAATTTGAACAAAATTAAAAGTTGGGGATTTTTTTTGTAGTAAATCGGTAAAATTGAGACAAAAGTAAAAGCTGGATAATTTTTATGATACAAAAAAATTTGAATATAATTGACACAAATACTAAAATTAGAGTTTTTTTTTTTGTAATGGACCTAAGAAAAAGTGATGTTGCCATGGCGAGAGCTCAAAGTCCTCGACACTGCAACTGCACTTTTTTTTATTTTAAAGTTATTTTTCTGTTTTATTTTAATTTTTTTGAAAAGTTAATTTTTAGATTAAATGTCCGTGTGGTGTACAGTTGGACTGAATTTTTAAAAAAAAAAATTTGCCACGTGAAAGCCATGTGGCCTAAACTTTTTTAAAAAGATCCACATAATATTAAGAAATTAATAAAGAAAATACCACGTATAATATTTGGCTGGAATTGGCACTTAAATAATCATTTTTTCTTCAATGCGACACTTAAGTAATCCAACAAAATATTAGTATTAAAATGAACGTTGTACACAAATATTGGCAATCCAAGTGCCCTTTTGCTGATAAACTTAGTTTAACTATCACAATTTTATTAAAGTTCTGTATGAAAGTAGTTTTGCGAAATAGCTTATTAAACAACATTTCAAAATCAGGAAGGATGAGCTAAATTTCTAATTCCAAAAATATTTCATTTATTGAAGTGATGATTATATTTTTGGAACTCAATTGTTCTTGCTTCTATTTTATTTTTATTTTTATTTATTTTTTATGTTCATCGACCATCGACCCAATTAGTTTTGGATAAAGGAGAGTTGATGTTGATTCATATATTTATTTATAACAAAGGTTATATATTAATTATATAAATTAATGTGCTCAATTAATTCCATAATAACTATTGATAATTATTTCACGACTATTTTTATTAATTTGAAGGGTAATTATATCGAGTGGATTGGTGGATCCAATTAAAAGAAGGATTGTACATTCCATGTGGCACGCACATCCCTTCTTCTAATATGTGCCAAGCATGTTAAGATAAACTCGATTTGGGCTTCCTTTATTTCGCGGGAAATTAATACTTTAAAACACATTACTTGTATTGCTTAAAATAATAAATCAATAAAAAATTTCACGATCAATAATAATATGTGTTTAAATGTCCGTGAATGAAGAAAATATTTTTTGTTTATATCAAATGTGTAAAATGATATAAGTGATTAATTTTAGGAAAATATTTTTTAAATTATTTATTTGCTGTGAAATAAATAAATCCTTATAGTGGGTATTGTATTCGAGCCAATTCCAACCAAGCCATTTTTGTTTGTCTAATTCTATCATATTTTATGCCATTATATAAACCACATTGTGTGGCCTATGTGTCGTGTATATGTCGTGTGTAGGTTGCAAAACCCTACTAACTTCTCAGCCTAATACTCAGAAAAACCTCCAATTGTAACATTTTTTTTTTATAACCAAGGTGTTCAGGCCAACTTACGTGCACCTCGACTATTCCTCGGGGAAGACTAGCACAGTAACCCACCGCCATGGCCCCCCACTTAAATCACAGGTGCTCATTAGAGAAATCGAACTTGGACTAGTGTGCCTAAACACACAATCTCAAGTGCGCCCTAACCAACTGAGCTACGCATGGGTGCCAAAACTTTTTTTAGTCTCATAAAAAATCTCTAACTTTTACTTTTGTCTCAATTATACCGGTCTAATACACAAAAACATCAACTTTAGCATATATCTCAATTATATCCGAAACTTTCTTTATCTTATAAAAAACCCACAACTTTGAATTTTTCTCCTAATATTACTACCATTAGCCTTCTGACCATAATCACCGTTATTTAATCTTATGTATATCAAATTTTCTCGTCGAACTTACTAATGAATTTTTGAAATCGAGAAATAGTATGTTTTAGGGACGATGAGACTTTAGATCGTTCGTCCAAATATTTCAATGTCTAATCGTTCTTTGGGCTGTTGAGTGCCGAAAAGAATATGAAACGCGTTGTATTGAGTTAATCTGTATCTCTTTGCAATATGTAGCGGAAGCAGACAATAGAAAATAAGTTATGGGCTATTTTCATGTCAGCTTTGCTATAGTATAATTCATTAACAACGTGAAAATGTCAAGTAAAGCTAACCAGTAGATTATGAACGGAAGACTAATGATGGTAGAATTGAGAGGAAAGTAAAAATTGAAAGTTTTTTAAGAGAGAAAAAGAAAATTTTCGATATAATTAGTATGTATGTTAAAGTTTGAGGTTTTTTTTGTATTAGGCGAGTACAATTCGGACGAAATTAAAAATTTGGTGTAGGATTAAGGTAAAAGTAAAAGATGGAGATTTTTTATGAGATGAAAAAAGATTTGGATATTATTATCATAAATGCTAAAATTAGATTTTTTTTTGGTATTGGCCCTCACTCTTCCCATGTGGGAGAAGTGGCCAGAAAGTCGTTCACTCATGTTTTTCTCTCGTTTGGCTGTCGAATTTGCAGTTTCGGTGTCATATTTTTTCGATTAAATTGATATTTTCATTTGCATAAACACATTCACACGTGAATAGAGTCATGCGGCCACACGTGGGAAAATGATTTCATCAATCAATAACATCAACGAATAAATATTTTGACGATGCTTTTGGAATTTTAAAACAACAAATCACGCATGCTTATAAAATCGACTGATGAAATATTCAATACTTAAACCGAAATAGGGCTACGGTAACGAAAAGTCGTCATCGGACGCTAACCAATGGTCGGGGAAAGAAATTTAGGTCTTCTCCCCCCCCCCCCCAAAAAAAAAAAAAAGGAGAGAATTTCTTAATGAGAAGGAGGAGACCTTTGGCTGGGGACACCTGAGACGAAACCAAGAGCTACAGTGATTACCTGCTACGTTATTTCATCGTTACTTCTTGCTCGGACAAGCGTTGAAATGTGAAGTATTTCGAAAAATAAGTCTGCGTGTGGCAACAATTCTCTGCCTAGAAGTGACTTATGGTCATAAGTTGATTTTTCTATTTTTTCTTGAAAGTATAAGTTGATTTTTCTGCTTCTACTCCAAATTAATTTATGATAAGAGAAATTCGCTTGGTAACGGTTAAAAAATTTTACTTTTGAAACATTATTAATAAAATCTTCGGCGTTGGTGGTCAGCAACAGGCGACGGTGGCGGTGGCCGTCAACAACGGCCGGCAAGCGATGGCCGACAATGACTGCGAGTGATGCCGAGCGGTGGCGGGTTGCAACCGACGGCTGTGGCCAGCGGGGACCGCCGACGACGGCAACTGGTGGGGACCGACAATGGCGACCAACTAGGACCGACGGTGACCGGAGTTGACCAGCGACTGGAGGAGATCGGCGACTGGCGGCGATGGCCGACAACAACCGGCGGCAGTTAGCGGGAGTTGGCCGCGACGGACGTCGGTATGGTCGAAGAAATGATTTCTCTGCCAATATTACTTCCTGAAGTTGACCAAAAATTTTGCCAGAATTAGAAAATCTGACCAAAAATAAAAAATCCAACCAGAATTCATTTTTTTTACGAAATGCATTTATATTTAAACAATATTTTTATTAAACGGATTTCTCTAACTTTTGGCTAAGAAATAAAAAATCTGAAATGTAATCGTGCAGAGGATAAGTAATCCACGCTTCTTTAATTCTCACATCCCGTTCCACACACAATCGAACTCTCAAATCTTAAATCGATGTTATCTTTTTGGTCAAAATTTATGTTTGTTTTCACTGGTTCCTTTACACGTGCATTAAAACCACTCGCATTTTCCATATTTCGATGTTCTTTCCCTTCCTCGCGAAATTCTGCCTTTTTTTTTTGTCGGAACAAAATTCTACCATATAAAAAGATTATAGAATTTATCACGAAATCACAATCGAATTCTAAAACTTATAAAAATGCAATTAATTCTTAGAAGTTGTCAAGTTTGCACAATTAATTCATTCCATTTGTTTCAATCAATTTGGCAAATGAAAAATGATGACATGATTTTTTTTTATATTCTCTCTCGTGCCGTATTTGGACTAAAACACGAAGAAGAAGACTAAAGTACCATCGTTTTGGTGCAAATATAATTCTGTTAATTTAAAATTACATTTGATTAAAGTGAACCAATTTTTTTTTTTAAAAAAGGTGAAAAGCCAAGGGCTTGCAAAGCCATTGCCGCCGCAACCCCCACCATCTCCAGAAAGGCCGACGATGGTAGGCGATAGCCGCAAGCCATCGCACAAATTTGATTGAGGTTCATTGACCCTTGCCTAGATCTAGCTACCCATGCCTAAAGATGATGGCGGGCGGCGGCATGGGCTGAAAGCACTCGCAATTGGTTTCCCTTTTTTTTTTCTTCTTTTATGTGATTTTTTGTTTACGGTATTTATGATATGATTTACAAAAAATTTAATAATCAGATTTATTGTAAACGACGCCATTTTGGTATTGTGTTTCATGTTTTAGTCACGTACGAGAGAGAATAATTTAAAAAAATCACATCATCATTTTTCACTAGACAAATTAAACGAAATTAACAAAATGAATTGATTGAACCAATTGGACAAGTTGTAAAAATTAATTGTTTTTTTTAAATCGAAGGCTTAATTGCACTTTGTTGAGGAATTTTATGATTTTTAATGCACTTATCTATCTCAAAAACAACTAGTTATCTGGATGCATTTGGATCTGCGCATAGTGGGTTCAGTACGTATCATCTTTATTGTACATGAAGATGTCGAAATATAAGTAAGATGGAGCGATTAAATCGGATCTCATATGACACAACCAAACTTGACCGGATGCACTCATTTCACAGCTACACAACACGTGTCGCACGTCCTATCGAATCAAGCTTGGCCATTATGGAGGCCCAGCTGCTCTACGTGATGGTCCATGTAAGCAGGGTGATCCTCCGGTTTGGGACGTTCGGGCTGCATCCAACGGCCCTCGTGGTTCCTGACGAGGCCTTTGTTGTGGATTTGCCTCCAGAAAGGTGGGACCAGGTGGTGGTCCTTCAGGAAATCCGCGTCTTTGTTCACCAGCGCCGGATCTCTCCCGCTTGCTAGCACAAACCTCTGGCCTTTCCCGTGGTACCTGCACCCCATTACTAAATTATTAAAATAAATCGCATTTGGTGAATTCCGAAATGCCGTCTCTAAGTAACCAGTATGATCTATATTCTAAGTAACAAGAATTATCATCGCAATCGAATTTCTCGATTCATCGCATAAGTTATTTCTTCCGAATCTCTATTTATTTTAATGTTTGGTTGTTCGTCATTCTCTCTCTTTCTCTTTATATAGAGATGAGGTGACGTTGTTTCGAGAAGTATAAAAGCAATTGATGTCGATTTTGTCGTTTGAAATTTATCTCCACAATTTATAAGTCTTTATAGAACCCTTAATTGATTAATTTTCTTTCAGTGCATTGTCAATGTATTACCAGTGATGGTATAGAAAAGGTTTTTAAAAAAAATCCTATTTCCGACCACTAGCATTAATGTAGAGTACATATCTATCAAGTTAAGATGATGATGCACATAATTGTTAATAATTCATCATATTAAAAGATGCATATAAGAAAAAAAAATTAACAAAAAATCTTTCTTTTTCTTGCTTTCCCGCAAAAATTAAAATACTATTTAAATTGCCAAAAATTACGAAACAATAAGATGTCGATTTACGAGTCAATAAGTATAGTAATTACGTGATAAAAAAAAAGGCCAAAGCGCGCACGTCGTGAGATTTAGATTAATCAAACAAAATTTACAAATTAATCCACATACGAGGAGGGCTCAATGGATGACTAAAGAAACCCTATAATTTGTCTTTCCTAGTTTGGCCATTGGTTTATTATATAAGCCAAACCTTTCGTCATACTACCATCATCACGGACATCCATCCAGCTAGACAACGATAGAATCGAAAACATTAAGATTTTCATATTTTTTTTTTCGGGGTTTAAGGTTTCGGTCTTTTTATAACTCGATAACTTTGGATCTTCAAATTATTTTATTAGCATCACCTAACAGCGAACAAGAACTTGGCAGTGTGAAAACGACTGCGGTTGGAGTTCGTTCTTTGTCTTCACTTTGGCTTAAACAGATCGATCTACGTGGAATCCACAATCATGCTATAAAAAAAAAAAAGAACATGCTTTTAAAATTAATTTTTTGATCGTTTCCTTCATATATTTTATTGCTTTAATTTTTTACAAATCGCTAGTTACAAGTGAGAGCCAATCACCCTTATCCGATGTCAACAAAGATCGCAGAGCCTCGCAAATCTGGGCGAGGGCTTCGTGGCCATTCCCAGATTTGGGCAAAGGCCGACGACCCTTGCCGATGGCCGGCGAGGGGAATCAGAAGGAAGCAAACGAAAAGACAAAGAAGAAAAAGAAACAAATTTTAAATTTTTCTCAAAAATTATAAAAAATAGTCAACAATGTTTTAGCTATATAATTTAAAAAGATTGTAAGAACCAAGTTTTCCTATATTGAATTAAGTATAAAAAAAACTTTTTAGTAATATGTGTCGGGTAGGATATGAATTGAAAAACTTGCATTGCAATAAATGGTTTATATAATTAGTCAATTTGAGTTAGGTAGCGAGGTTAGGTCATTTATGGCCCATATCAAATTCGACTCAACCCACTGGTTTGACAAATCTAAATAAATCAAAATCGTGAGATTTTCACATTTTCTTTTTAAGGTCTAGGTTCGGGTCTTTTAATAATCCGGCAACTTTGGATCTTCTTCTTATTTTATTAGAATCACCCAAATGAAAAAGGCGTTAATTGACTCGGATATTTATATTTGTTAACCATGAAGTGTCGATCATCACGAGTTGGATGAAAGCCAAGTCTTAAGTCTAGCTAGAACTTTCATTTAAACACCTGCCTAGTGAACTTGGCACAGTGAAAACGACTGTCGATGAAGGGGCTCTTTATCTTTTCTTTGACCAGAAGATTCTTCACCTCGTTGCAATTTCACGTGAAATCCTCAATCATGCTAAAGAAATATGTTCTACTTCCGCATGATGTTAATCTAATGGAACAGGGATTGTCCGAGTTAAGAATCGACGTACCCGTCAAGCAAATGGAGGTGAACCTCCAGGTTGTGGACGCAGGCGGGGTCGCCGGTCGGCTTGAGGAAGGGCGAGTGCTCGTGGTCCAGCTCCAGCTCCACCCCGACGTGCGAGTAGCTCCAAGGCAGCCCACCCGCGAGCCTCATCACCGCCCGGGGGGACCGCTCGTTGATCACCAGGCCCGGCGATTTGGGCACCATGTCGTGCACATTCACCACCCTCAGCACCTTCACCCTGAGCGCCTCAGATCTCTCCTTGAACCGCGAGTTCCCGACCCGGGGCCCCCCGAAGGAGAACACGCACACCGGGACGGCCCGGCTGTCCCGCCTCACATTGATGCCCGTCTCGGCAATGTCGTACGCGCTCAGTATGGCCAGGGCGCTCCCTAGGCTGTGGCCCGTCATGGTGATGCTGAGCTCGTCGTCGGGGTACTTCTCGATCAGGCGCTTCACTTCCGTCAGGATTTGTTCCCTAGCGATTGAAGATGTATTAATCTCGTGTAGTTATTATGCAAGTTCGAATTCGATAATCACGAATTTGATGGTAGATTCAGATAATCTTAATTAAAAATCATAAGCTTCGTTAGGTTTTTATTTATTTTGTTTGGCATTGATGGAAATTATAAGATGAACTTAATTTGAGAGACATTAAAGTAACATCCAAGGAACTTTGAAGACCGTCTGATCACCTGGCCGAGTACTTGGTGAACTTGCAGTCGTCCTCCTTGTCCGTGTAAAGGCACAAGAACCCGGACTCGGCCTTCACGCCCGGGTCCGGGCACGGCACCTTCTGCGAGCTCACCGGCACGAGGTAGTCCATCAGGTCCGCCACCCACTCGAGCCTCGTGACCGTCCCCCTCCACGCGACCGCGACGTCCCGCCTCCCCAGTCGCCGCGTGGTCTCGTCGTCGGAGACCGCCACGTACCCGATCCAGTTCGCGTGCTTGCTCCACACCTTGGGCCACCGCGACTTCTTGAAGAAGTTGGGCAGGTTTATGTTCGACGTCGCGTACAGGTACCGCGTGACGTCGTAACCGGCGCGGCCCTTCATGTCCAACCGCTCGAAAAACTCCTGCTTCGCGTACCTGCCGGAGGAAAAATACATCAGTCATGTTCATGTTCCGCTCGTCATTCTGATAAGATGAGTCTTGTCGGTAAGGCTCGGGGACCTGCAGCTTCCGCAGTACTTGGAGAAGGGGTCGAAGTCGAAGGCGTCGTAGCACGCTTGGGCCATCTCGCCGTACCGGATGAGCTCGGACCTCAGGAGCGGGTCCATCGGGTCGAGCATGCCCGCCCAGTCGTCCTGGCCGTGGATCTCGCGCCACACGTCGGACAGCCGTCTCTCGGACAGCCGGACATCCGGCCTCGCTCCCCCATCGCCGTCTAGATCTACCAGCCCGCCGTATCTTTCTCTTTCGAGGCGGCCCTCGTCAAACAGTATGGGGTCGCTCGGCGCGTTGGGGAAGACCCGGCAAATGGGAAGAGGGTCCGACCGTTTAGCAGTCTTCAGGAAGCATTTGAGGAGAGACTTCCGGGGGGTGATTGAATTGGCGTGGGTGTCACGTTGGCAACTTGGTGGGAAGGAGCCGGAAGGGCGAGCGACGGAGGAGAGGGAGGCGGCCATGGCGGAGATGAGCTGGGTTGAATCGGATGGGTTTAGTCTTAAGGCCACGTGGGGGTTGGCGCCTCGAAGGGGGAGACGGCGTGGCGTTTATAATAATACTGGCGCATTGCTGGTTGCGAGGATAGGAACCCACTTTAAAATATCCCAGACGCTTCAATGCGCCTCCACTTTACCCTTATTTAAAGAATCAAGAGGGAACTCACATGCATATTCTGTTAGTTTCGAGAAAGTTCCTGGCCGATCTCCATCATAATGCAACGAAAATTAGACATCGCGATTTGTGAATAGAGGTTTAAAACGAGTGAGTTTTATGAAAAGCACTTAAAATAAAAAGAATTTGTAGCGTCATTGTTATGAGCCAATCTTGCATTTGCAATCCTAGTATGTCTGTCCAGCACTAGCTGAAAACCTCGACGCAAGTGCAGAAACATTAGTTTTGATTTTGGACCTTGATTGACCAACTGCGGAGTTGACCGACACACACACACACACATATATATATATATATATATATATGTATGGTATATTTGCAATCTTAAATCTTCAATTGACCAATGATGAAAACCTTAATAAGCCCATATTTTATGTGCTTACCCTGACAAAAACGAGCTTCTGTAAGTGTTCTGGAAATCGATCAAATGAGTTCTTTTTTTTTTTTTTTTTGTGGAAAGAAGGTTTAAAAACGCCATTTGATTCGTCAATATCAGCATTTTTTTCTCGCTCTAAATATTGAACCGTACTTTCACCTGGCGTAGAGTATTGACTTGAGAAGGACGAGTGTACACTTTGGTAAAATCTCAATTTGGAGATCGAGACATGTAAATTTCACGTGACGAAATATATAGAATCTAACAAATTTCAACTGAAAAAAAAAAAAGAGAGTACAACTCCATTTGGTTCGTCTCGGGGGAACTTTCCTATAAAATATGTAATTCATTTGGTTTGTGAAAAATAATGAACTCTTGTAATTATTTTATTCCTTCTTCACGAGAAAAGCAAAATCGGTCTTGATTTTCATTTAACTTGGTAATTACCTGTCATGATTTTCCATTAAGTTTAAACTTATTGCTATCTAGAAAATGAAATTTAGCCTCTTCTTCGTCATTGCTCTTATAACAACTCATCTATCCGTCATCCTTCCTATCTCAAAATCTCGAATTCCTTGTGATTTTTCCTTTTGGCTTCATTAGTGTATAACAATGTCAAGTCTCTTTACTCGCGATAAAAAGAAAAATTGTGCTTTTTCCTGATTATCGGTTAAACATCGTCATAGGAGTATTTAGAAAGATACTAAGAGCCTAAGTAGCACCGACGCGCAATGTGCGACACGAGACCACGCGACACAAATCGCCGACATATCATTTCTACAAATTTTTAAAGAAATAGAGCATTACGATACTTTGAGACTGGTTATATATTAAATATACAGTAGGTTTCTTCTACTTGTTCTTCTTCTTCTAGTGATTTAAGATTTTTTTTGCTGATCAGATATATTAATTTTGGAATGTTTGAGTATATGACTTAAGTATATATATTTGATAAATTTACATTTTGACCCTTAATTTATTAAAAATCTTAAAATAGATCTAGTGCTTGTTGAAATGACATGTCGGCATGTTAGACTTGTGTGTCGCTAGCATGTTTGAAACGCTGATCACGTGTCAGTCGTATGTCGAAGAGTGTCGGAGTGTCGAATAGTACACTAAGGCTCTTGGAGATTGTCGATGTTTCCTAGCTAAGAACATTGATATTCACATTGAGGCATTTGGATTTTTTTAAAAGCACCCCATGAATGATACTTATTTTTGTCAATCCACGATGAATGAAGTTTCACTTGCATTTTTGACAAAGTTCTTATCTTCTGCAAAGCTTTAATTTAATTTAATTTTCAATTTTGAAAGTTTCACTTTGGGAATGTAACTGTAATCTTGTATTGGAAAATCTTTTAGAGTTTTTTGTTTGTTTGATCATCTTATTATGTGCATGTGCATATAAAAGACAACTGACAAATGTAAAAACTAATAAACATGGTAGTTTTTAAAAAGTTTCTATGTGTCGAAATCTTTGTATAATCTATTGACAATTAATTGATAAATTTGCTCGATAATGTAAACAGATATAGAAAAACTAGAATGAGAAGGAAATAAAATGAATTTGGAGCCAGCACTTGCATTTTGAATAAAATTCTTCTTTCATACAAAGCCTTGAAATAATTAAATTTCATCTCTTAAAATTTCATGTTGGTGAATGTAAGTATGATTTTGTCATGAAGAATCTTTAAGAAGGTTTTTCCTTTATTGTATTTAATTATCCCATAATGCGTACACGTATATAAAAGATAATTAATGATAAATAGTTTGATGATTATACGCACAATCAACATCAACATCAACAACAACTTTATCCTAAACTAGTTGGGGTCGGCGGTCAGTGAACCCTAAAAAATCATAAAAATAAAAGCATAATTAAGGGAGAAAAAAAAGATAAATGTGTAAAAATAAATAAGTATATATATATATATATATATATAAAAGCAGAATCAAAGGAGAAAAAAAATATAAATGTGTAAAAATAAATAAGTATATATATATATATATATATATATATATATATATATACTACCCCTCCACAACACTAATAGCCTTCCTTCACTCCGTTCTAAGATAAATCGTATGTCAATCTATTTCTCACTCTATTAAATCTTGTTTTACTACTTTCCCTCAAGTAAGTTTCGGCCTACTTTTTACTTTTTTCGTGTTATGCTTTCGATAGCAAACTTCTGTTCGTACTGGTGCGTCTAAGAGCCTTCGGAGTATGTGCCCAAACCATCTCAATCTATGCTCTCTCATCTTTTCCGCAACCGGTTCTACTCTAACTTTTCGTCGAACCTCTTTATTCATTATCTTATCCATCCTTGTATGACCACATATCCATCTTAACATTCTCATTTCCGCTACTCCCATTTTATGCTCATGTTTCCTTTGTGCTGGTCAACATTCAGCTCCGTATAACATGGCAGGTCTGACTGCTGTTCTATAAAATTTTCCTTTTAACCTAAGAGAAATTTTGCGATCACACAAAAATTCCGATGCACTGCGCCATTTCATCCAACCTGCTCTGATTATATGGCTTACATTCTCATCAATCTCTCATTTCTTTTGCAATAATGATCCCAGATATCTAAATGTATCTTTATTGGGTATCTCCCGTCCGAGCATATTTACGGCTTCTTGATCCCCTCTTTATTCTGTGTCAAACTCACACTTCAAGTATTCCGTCTTACTTCGACTTAGCGTAAATCCTTTAAACTCTAACGTACTTCTCCATACTTCCAACTTAGCGTTAACCCCAGCCCTGGTCTCATCAATAAGCATGATATCGTCTGTAAATAGTATATATCATGGCACCTCATCTTGAATATCTTTTATTAGCTCATCCACAATCAAAACAAAAAGGCAAGGGCTCAAAGCAGAATCTTGGTGTAAGCCTACTGTGATTGGAAAATAATTTGATGTGCCATTATAATCCTTCACACATGTAGTAGCAACATCATGTATGCTCTTGATTGCCTCGGCATACTTTGAAGGTACTTTTTCTTCTCAAGAATCCACCATAAAACCTTTCTTGGAACCCTATCATACGCCTTCTCGAGATCAATAAACACCATATGGAGGTTCTTCTTTCTTTCTCGATATCTCTCAATCAATTGTCGTATTAAGAAAATAGCCTCCATGGTAGATCTTCCTAGCATAAATCCAAATTGATTGATAGAAACATTGGTCTCTATTCTCAAACAATGCTCGATAACTCTCTCTCATAACTTCATTGTATGGCTCATAAGCTTGATGTCTCTATAGTTAGAACAATTCTGGGTATCCCCCTTGTTCTTGTATATTAGCACGAGTATACTTTTCCTCCATTCATTAGGCATCTTATTAGTATGGAGGATCTTGTTAAAAAGACTAGTTAAACAACTTATTGCTATATCCTCTAAGTATCTCCACATTTCGATAGGAATACCATCGGGTCCCAAGGCTTTACTATTCTTCATCTTTTTTAATGTTTTCCTAACTTCCCGTGCTTTAACTCTACGTACAAACCTTCTATTTGAATCATCAGAAGTATCTTCCAAATCCACCTCACTTCTATCACTCTCCCCATGAAAAAGTTTGTTAAAATAACTCATCTACTTGCCCTTGATGTCTTCATCTTTTATCAAGAGTGTTTGATTTTCATTCTCGATACATCTAATCTGTGTTAAGTCTTTACTTTTCTTGTCTCCTAACTTTGCAAGTCTATAGATGTCTTTTTCTCCTTCTTTGCTCTCAAGTTTGTTGTAGATATTGGTGAAAACCTTGCCTATGGCCTCTCGTACAATTTTCTTGGTACTTTTTCTCGTCAATCTAAATTTTTGCAAATTCTCTTCATTAGGACATTTATGTAGGTATCTGAAACACTCCTTCTTCTACTTAATTGCCCCATGCACCTTTTCATTCTATCATCAGATTTCCTTTGTTTGATGTCCATTCCCTTTACTTTTCCCTAACACCCTTTTGCCACTGTCTGGATGCAGTTAGACATCTTCTTCCACATCATATTTACTTCGCCCTCCAATCGCCATGGTTTTTCATGTAGTATTATTTCCTTGAATTCTGTTTGTTTCTCTTCATGTAACTTCCATCATCTTACTCTGGGGTGCCACGCACTTCTCTTCTTCTTCTGTACTTTGTTGTACCGAACTTCTAAGACCACTAACTTATGTTGTGTAACTACACATTCACCAGGCTATACCTTACAATCTACATACGAAGCTCTATCCTCTCTTCTGGCAAGAAAGAAATCAATTTGGCTACAATTTTGACCGCTGCGAAAAGTGATCAAATGTGATTCTTTTTTCCTAAAAAAGGTATTTGCCAACATCAAATCATAAGCTAATGACACACTCAAGATGTCTTTGCCAGCCTCATTTCTAGTTTCATATCCAAAATCTCCATAAACTCTGTTAAAACCTCCATGAACTCTGTTAAAACCTCCATGAATTCTGTCAAAACCTCCACTACTCTGACCGACATGTCTATTTAGATCTCCTCCTATGAATATCTTCTCCTCGTGTGGTATCCGCCTTAAAATATCTTTCAACTCTTCCCAAAATATGCTCTTCTCGGACGCTTGCAGTCCAACTTGAGGGGTATACATAGTAAAGATATTCAGAATCAAATCCCATGCTATTAGCTTAACTAAAATAATCTTATCTCCTATTCTTTTAACATCAACAACTCTATCCTTGAAATTTTTATCGATCAGAATCTCAACTCCATTTATACTCTTTGTTGTGCCTGTATACCATAGCTTGAATCCGGTACCATTCAATTCCTTAGCCTTCTCTCATTTCCATTTAGTCTCTTGCAAGCAAGCAATATTCACTTTTTTTTCTAGCAAAAACATCTGTCAATTCTCTCAATTTACCCGTTAAGGTTCCTACATTCCAACTCCCAATCTAATCTCTACCCCCTGGGCTTTTCTTGCCCCCCACACTCGCCCACGGAAGTGTGGGTACCCTTGATTATTTATCATCACATCCGGGCACCGATGTGGCGCATTACTCTGAGAATGATGCAATGCATCGTTAAGAAGGGTACGCTTCAACCTATCTTGGTGCAAAGACCCTTACTTATCGTTAATAAGGCTAGCTTCCTTACCCCTTGTACCCACCAATCTTGGTGCAAAGACCCTTACTCATTTTTCGCTACACCCGGGCACCGATGCAACGCATCTTTAAGAAGGGTACGCTCCAACGAAATATCAATAGGGTTCATCTTATAAAGGTAGCTCTTTTTTTATAACCGACTCGCTACGCCTGACGTAACCCTCATCCTTTACTTGGCTTGGGGATTATACGCACAATAAAAAGAAAAATTAAAAAACATGGTGATTGTATGAAAATTAGTTTATGTGGAAATTTTTGTAGATTTACTTGACTATTAATTCATAAATTTGCTCGACAACATGGAGAAGATCTATGTTTTTTGTTTAGAAAATATCTCCCTCCGAGCTAATTTATATGTAAGTTAAATCTCAAAATAATAAAAAAATGGACCTTTTAATATCCAAAAAAAAGAAAATAAATGTATTCTTAATGATCGCACAAGAAAACAATTCGAGAAAATTTTATATCTGGAGTGAAAATGGAGTGATTTATTAATAGATGTGGACATTGGTTGCCCGAACTCTTCCCCCCCCTCCTCCTTTGGACCTAATACCTTAAAAAATCTCCTAATTTTAGCCCAATTTTAATTCCACACTAGACATTTTCGTTCATAAAAAAATTTCTAACTTTATGTTTAGTCCTAATTCTACTCTAAACTTTATTTGTTTTATAAGAAACCTCAATTTTAAGTAACGTTTCAATTCTCTCCTTTTTTTTATTTTATAAAAAATCAAGTTTTAGGTTTATTTTCAATTTTGCATTAATTTCTTTTGGTTTCATAAAAAAACATCAAGTTTTGTTTTAGTCCCAAAGTTGCCCTTAGTAACCCTCTCGTTGAAATTGCCTTATGGCATTTCCACGTAATTGCTTTAATAGTTTTCCCAAATTTTAGATCAAAAGAAATGTCTTTTGGAGATGAATTTTTATGTCATTCCAGACAACATATCCTTGGATATGAAATTTGTGTAAAAATTAGAGCAATCATATTAGGTTTTCTTTAATTGCTTTTGTTCTTAAAAGAGTCTTCCTTCTATCTTGCTCGAGGATCTTGGATTTTGCGCTCGATCTTCAATGTCTTGTGCTCGAAAAAAGTTCCATCTCTGGAGTTCGAAAAACCGATGCTCTAGACGCTTGAATTACTTGTACTAGAAAGTCTTCCATTTGTGGATTGCCAATGAGAAATTTTGGAGATTCATGAGAGCATATTTGTGCCTCGAGTAAAAGATTTTGGTTTTTAAGAGAGAGAAAAAAAATTTAGAATAAAATTGGGACTAAACGATATAAATTTATATGATAAAAAAATGAGGGTTTTGCATGAGAAAAAAAATTATGGTGAAATTGTGACTAAATTTATAGTGGGAGGTATCTTTCGGAATAAAGAAAAAAAAAATTAAAAGATAGAATTGAAGTTAAATTTCAAGTTGAGGATTTTTTTTACGTGTCATATCCCCTTTCTTACATAGAAGGTCTAATTGCTAGAATACGGATAGTATTTGCCCCTCCATTTGTCAATTAGGGTTTTAGATGAGATTCAAGAAAATTTTCTCTCTTCCGTCGCTGTTCCCCGCCATCTCCGTGGTTTCCTTACCCCTCCCTATCTCTCTCTCTCTCTCCTCTGAAACTTCTGTCGCGGCCAACCACGGCACCATCGCGCGCCGGAGTGGCCGACCATCGATAGCAACCACAACGATCGATTGTCCAAGGTTGATTCGTGCGCCGCGCGAAGCCCTCTCCCTAACCAGCTTCCCTCGTCTTACGACTGCGAAAGAAACCCGCGACTGTGAGCTCTCTCTCTCTCTCTCTCTCTGTTCCATACACGAGTAATGTGACCCAAAAAGTCTGGTTTCTCGTTTTACCCTATGATATCGGGTTTATGCACAGGTTGTGGCGTTTAGCTTTCCGGTGGATGCTACAGTGAATGCCTTTTTCTGGAATTGTGAGCGGTGGAAACTACTTGTGTCTTTTTTTTTCGGTTGCTGATATGCATAAGTTAGCCTTTGAATGTATCAGCCGATGACTGATTTTGGTTTTGCGGAATCCTTCTAGTGATGTTGGAGTTCTGCTTTTGAGTTCTGGATGGTTTCTTTCATTCCTTTCTTGTTTGAAAACGATAGCGACATTGTATAAGCAGCAACTATAGGTGTTGAAACCCTGAATAGTGAACCTCCAAATCCTGTAGTCATCCTTCTGAAAAATCATCTTTGGGATTCGGAGTTGGTTATTTTCTTGTTAGTTCGCTAATGTTGGACTGTGTGTTTGGTAGTAGGGGAGTGATATATTTCAGTTTTCAGCAGAGATGAGATTCAACTGAACCCGGTTGATCTAAAGGATCATTGTGAGTTGCTTCTTTGATTGATGGGGTTGTTGTGGAGCTTTCGTCTAATGCTCTGTTTGTTCTTGCAGTAAAGGTCATTTCTTTTTGTCGGGAAAGATGAGTTTGATATCTCAGAATGTTGCATCTAAGATCAAAGACAAGAATAAAAGAGATGAAAACCATGACTCCGCGGTTTTGAAAGAGAAAAGGCTGAATGATGAAGGAAGAGAATCGGATGCCGATATCTCGAGGACGACAAAGAAGAGGAAGAAAGAGAAGGATAGTCTTGTTGAAATTGAAGAGCAGAAGGAAATGAAAAAGCTTGAGAACTTTTTGTTTGGATCCCTCTATGCGCCTGTTGAGTTTGGGAAGGACGACAGAGAAGAAGTCCCGAACGAGTCCCAGAATGGTCCTGCTTTATTCTTCACTGACCGTGCTGCAAATAGTCAAATTTCCGTTTATGAGGAGGATGCTGAGTCCTCAGATTTTACGAATGATGAACAGGAGATGACGCAAAGAAAACCTGTTTGGGTGGATGAGGAAGAGGGAAAGGCAAATATTAACATAGCTACTGTTAACAGATTGAGAAAACTGAGGAAGGAAGAGAGTGAAAGTACTATATCTGGTTCCGAGTATGTGTCCAGGTTAAGGGCTCAACATACTAAACTAAATCCTGGTACTGAGTGGGCCCAACTTGATAGGAAAGATAGTTCCTATGATGACGAATCATCTGATGAAGAAGAAAATGGGTTTGTTCTTGCCGGGAGACACAAGGATGCTGAACCACTGGGCAACATTCTTCGAACCGATGAAGACCTTGTGGTGAAGAGGGGTGCAAAACTTTTGCCTGGACTTCTTGAATATTCCAGGCTTGTGGATGCAAATGCTGAGGATCCATCAAATGGTCCGATTAATTCGGTGCACTTTCATCGGAATGCTCAGTTACTGGTTGCTGCTGGACTAGATCGAAGACTTAGATTTTTTCAAATTGACGGCAAACAGAACACAAAAATTCAGAGCATCTTTCTTGATGATTGCCCTATCAGAAAAGCATCCTTCACACCTGATGGATCTCAGGTCATTGTATCAGGAAGGAGAAAGTTCTTTTATACTTTTGACTTGGTGAAAGCGAAGGTCGATAAAATAGGCCCCCTTGTAGGAAGGGAAGAGAAGAGCCTGGAAGTCTTTGAGGTTTCTCCTGATTCTAGTACGATTGCATTTGTAGGCAAGGAGGGCTATATCTTGCTAGTTTCATCCAGGACAAAGGAGTTGATTGGAACATTGAAGATGAATGGAACTGCTCGCTCCATAGCTTTTGCTAATAATGGGCAGGAGTTGCTGAGTTCGGGTGGTGATGGGCAGGTCTATCACTGGGATTTAAGAACACAGACTTGTTTCCATAAGGCTGTGGATGAGGGCTGCATTAATGGCACGGCACTTTGCACTTCTCCCGATGGAGCATTGTTTGCTGCGGGTTCAGACAGCGGCATCGTGAATGTTTATAGCAGACACACGTTTTTGGGTGGGAAGAGAAAGCCAATCAAAGCCATTGAGAATCTAACAACTAAAGTGGATATCTTGAAATTTAATAATGATGCCCAAATATTAGCTATCTGCTCTGGCATGAAGAAGAATAGTTTGAAGTTGATACACGTCCCATCCTTTAGTGTATTCTCAAACTTTCCCATGCAAAAGAGGAATCTGGAATACCCTCGCAGCGTGGATTTCAGCCCGGGAGGAGGTTTCTTGGCTGTGGGAAATGCTGCTGGAAGAGTTCTATTATACAAGTTGCACCATTACAATCGGGCATGAGATTCAAAATTGAGAATCGGCATCCTAGATCAAAGTGCTGGGACATTCCTCCTTTGTATTGAAAGATCGAAATTCTGAGGTTTTGCTGGTTTGGTGAAGGTTTCTCAATCAATGGAAGCTATGAAGGGTGATTGCTTCACTCTCTTTGGTAACTTATTGTTTTTTTTTGGGTAAGAATTTGGTAACTTATTGTTTATCCCTCTTGTCCCTGAAATTGCTCACATATACAAACACGGGAGAAGTCAATGCGAGGAAACTGTCGGCATGGACATGGAAGTATGCACGGGTGAAAAGATCAGGTCCGGCCATGTTGATGCACGTAGGAAATCGAACCTATGTGATGACTGAAAAAACTTTTATGTAATTGAAAAATGCTGATAGGCATGCTTTAGAATCTAAGATTATGTTTAATTAAACCCAAAAGAAGTGTCTGAAGTTTTTCTCTGTATTTGCAGAACTATTTCTGCTTTGGTTATTGTTGTTCATGTGCTTGCAACTTTTTGGCTCTTCAGTACACTGGCAATCTACTTGAATGTTGGATTGACTCTTACGCAAATTGTCTGTTGAGGTCTTGTTCTGAATATCACTTCCATGATTCTTTTGATTTTCTATAGTGCAGTAGGACTTTTCTTATGTTCGTGCGAAATTGATCTACCGTATGATTGTAGCTCATAGCATACCTATTGCCGCATAAGTAGGAATAATAGCACTAGAGATAATATTGTTTTCATAAAGTAGAGGTCCAGAAACAGGTTCACGAGTACCATACTGGAGGAGCAGCAATCAAGGCAATAATAGATGCATGGTTGAGATAATCAGGCCCATGTCTACTACCGACAGACAAAAGGGCAAAAGTACAACAGAAGTGTCAATATTTGTGTACGAAGATCATTTCAGAGTCAATAATTTTTTTTTTTGGATCACATAAGTGTTAAATCGAGAAAAAATGATCACTTAATTGACAAATCGCTGAAATTGGCACTTACGTGATCTTTTTTTTTTTTTGAAAAATTGGCCCTTTTAAGTGATCAAAAAAAAATATTGGCACTAAATTGGTCTCCGGACATAAATATTGGCACTTTTGATGTAATTTTACCGGGACAAATGTCATTTTGAGTTTGTTCTAATAGACTTGGTTCAGTGGTGAGGAAATCACTATTGAAGAGCGCACACGCGGAATCACGTTTGTAATTGCACGACCATACGTAACCTGCAAGTGTCCTCTTGGGTAATCCACTGAGTTGGGAATTGTGAAGCATTCGTGACATTCGTGTTCATAAACCTATAGCTGCAGTTGGATGAAAAAACAGTAGTTTTGACCAACAGCATGCGGGAGAGGATTTCCATGTCACCCTCCACATTGAAGGTGGGGTATCTCAATAATCCTTTACCATTATGGTAGAGGATCCGGCATGAGTGTGCTTACAATATATTTTCAGACATATTTCTCGCTAATATATCTTATAATGCGAGGGCACTAACTCTGAGATATGATTCTAAAATCTCCTTAAAGAGTTTCTCACTTTAATGTATCCTATAGACTCCTCCTTGTACTTTCTGCGAGGTGATTGCCTTTTGGTCGCAGTCTGCCTCTTGTCAATATTTAGAGGCTTCGTGTGTCCTCTTTCAAATTAGTGATGCGTAGCCAAATGCAAATGACCAGTGTTCATATGACCTAAATCGTTGGAGACAAACCCGACCGTAGGATAGAGAGGGGAAAGTGCCGCTGCAAAGCGCGTACATGTATAGAAGCGCGTACATGTATATGCCATAAACTCCTGTTATATGTCGGGACAATTTCTCTTGGACATTGATATCTAGAGTGAAGAGATTGTCTAGTATGCCATCACGGTCTTTCCCTTTTTTTTTAGTCCTGAACATGTAATTGCTTTGAATTTTCAATGCTTCTAAATTGCACCACATATTCAGAAGAATTGACAAGATATGTGTATATGTTCGATGGAAAATGGAAATCATCAGGGCGCTCCCGATTCATGGTACGGGCTTCCTAGCACTCTTGCCAGAGCGGACGCTGAACTTATTGGACGACAATGATTAGATACGAACGGCGCACCTGATTAAGTGGCTCGGAGGGTAGACCTTGCACTTCAAGATTCATCCCAGCATACATTAACAAAAACCACAAGATCTGATTAAATGATGATCTATTTCTCTGCTGACCAAATGGTAAAAGCTGCATCTCTAGAGTGATTGGCGCAGGCTATGAAACCCGAATGTCGATGCTGTACTAGAACACATGAAATAGGGAATTTCAATAAAGATGAGGCCTTTAGTTCTCCGTCGAAAAAGGAGGATTTTGGGTAATTGGTCGACGAAGTTAGGCCGTAATGTGTTCACGTTTACGTGCGTATCAAATAAGGAGAGAGCTACGAGTGGCCTAGTCCCCAGCAAAGATGAAAGAGACAGCTGCTCACGTTAGTCTCCACATGCTAATAAGCTAAGATTCCTCGTTATTTAATAAATATCTTTCCGAGATAGGATGCCATCATTACTGCACCAGTGGTCTAGTGGTAGAATAGTACCCTGCCACGGTACAGACCCGGGTTCGATTCCCGGCTGGTGCAACACAATTCTTTTTTTGTTTACTTTTCAGAGGAACTTTATGGCCCTTCTTCATAGTTAAAAATATGACATCCCCCCCTCCCCAAACAAAAAAATCATTCAATTTTAGCATTTGTAATAATTATATATAATTTTTTTTTATCTTGTAAAAAATCTCCAACTATTACTTTTATCTCAATTATACTCCTAACTTTTACTTTTGTCCAAACAAAAGATGCAAATTAGTCTTACTGAGATAAAATACCACAATCCGCGCGCGCTTGCGCTTGACAATTTATACAATACGATTCATGAAGTACGAGCATTTATGCAAGAACAATACTACCTTTCACTTCCACTTGCATGCATACTGCTTTAGAATTATCGCATGTCATAACATTATTATTCAACATCGACGGAGATGGAGGACTCGGAGATTTCTTAGGCTGCTTCCGCGAATCCGACCATGAGATTACCGAAGTCGAACACCGTGTGGTATGCTCCCATGAACATGTCCCCTAGAATCCTGAGATTATGCAGTCATTTTACTTTCGTACCATGTTACAGAGGGGCGCGTCAAGGACTATACTGTATCTTTGGAAACATCTGATGTCCAAAGTACAAGCTTGTTCACGCAGGACAATAATTTTCAGGGAGAGCAAAGGGTTAAAATAATCAAACTCATGGTCATGCTTTATTGATAGAATGGCCTACCAGAGATGACCTTCTGGGATGTCCAGAGGAACGAATCCGCTTACACAGATCGTCGAGCATTCTTCTCCGACCCTGAGAATATACTGTGTAGTTGCTCCCGAAAAGAAAAGGAAAAAGGTCAGTGTCCTTAAGGGACCATTGTTCGATCAGAAGTCTGTAATGGAGAACCTCGAAGATTCGAGCGAAGTTAACTTTGAAGGTGCAAGCGCAGCAGCAAAATTTGCTCAACAGCACATGGGAGAAACGAGAAAAAGTATTGCTTTTGTAGCCACGGATCTCCATGGTCGTGTAAGAGCATGAAATTCGAGTCTAAAAACGGAATGAGGAGTGCTCGGGTACCAGGATATCTTACTTGTTGAGGAGATAGCGGGAATGCCTTGTTGCCGATGATGAACGAAACGTGTGGCATGTTCTCGATGTTATCGCAGTCGACGAAGGATTTCCCCACGGGGTTCGGCAACTTATCGCACAGCTTCAGCATAGGGAAAAAAAAAATAATAACAAAGAACACTTGCTTCAGCTTGTTTGACTCCAATGCTGTTCACCACAGAAACAGATATCTTTCACTGAGCATCACCTCGTTTACGTATTTGAAAACTCTATCCTTTGTTCTCTGCTGCTTGAGCTGCATTTGAATCCAAAAGGCAATCATCTCGCAGAAAGTACATAAAGCGGTCTCATTGACCAAAGAACCCTTTTCAGTGCCATTGTAGAACGTCCTATCCATTTGTGTGCTGCAATAGTCAAGGCTGATCTGTTAGACCCGAAGAAAGTGGCATCACAGGTTGGGATCAAGACGAGTTTTGTACCTAAAATGCTGGGATCCGTTGTACAAACACAGTCCGAGTTCCACACATACTGTTTCCGGGCGGAGCTGCAGGAACGGCAAGTTAAAGGATCGGGGTTTTTGGTCTATCGGTGGAGACGGACATGTATAAAATCACCCAAGACATACGAAGAAAAACAAACCCCTGATATCAGATATTCCCATATCTGATTTCCGTAATTGGAGACGGCAGTTTGACATTCGAAGCTCACAATTCCTGCTGCTCCGATTGCGTGATTAATTTGAGCGATGACCCTCTGTGATAGGACACTCATAAAATGGCATCGAAAAGCAATTATAGGCAGAAAAAAAGGGCAAGGAAATATTGATCTCGAAAGAAAAAATTCGGAAGGGAACGCTACAGCTGGACCAGCAAGAAAAGATGCTCCGGTGTCCAAAATGGCTTCACAACCTTTGTCGCACAATCCTGAAATCAACATGATTAGATGTCACGAGTGCTTTCGGATCATGAATCAGCATTTTACAGACAAATGAAACAAGCATATATCTATTTACAGTGGAAACACAAACTCAAAACACGACCAGTGGTTACCTGTTGAATTGCCGGCTACAAGAATATCGCCCACATCAATCTGGAGATTTTGCAGACACAGTCAGCTGTATAATCCTTCGTTAAGGAGAGTTATTAAAAGAGTTGATATTTACTAATAACATAAACTTCAAATCTCATCCCTGACCTGCCAATAACCCAGTCGAGTAACTGGGAAGTAAGAGTGTTCGCCCCTGAAGTGCCTCCAATCTAGACCGCCGAAGACAATCTCGCCGCCCAGAGTCGATGTAGGGTCACGATTAAACCAGACTGAGAATATTTGCTGAGCAACATGGCCTTGTTGCACCATATTATACCTGCAAGGAGTATAATAACCAACATGTACAGTGCACCATGAGTAACAGCTTCTCATGCATAGAACACATCGATAAACGCATAAAGGTACCACACTGGTGTAGTTTCACCAACAGCAATATCTCGAAATCCGAGCCCGAGTATCCCGTCGAATTGAGCCGCTAAGAAAGCTAATAACCCCTCTTTCCTAGCCTCAACAAACTCCTGAAGGATGAGAAAGTATAAATTGAAGCGGTCAATAGAATGGAATCCTGATTTGATGGAAGAGTTGAAAGCACACACTTGATCTCCGACAACAATGTCCCCAACTTTGACATTATCTTGGCTAAAGACTCCGGTAATAGAACCAGAACCATAGTGGATTTTACATGGTGTTCCTAGATTAATAAGAACACAGAAAGAAACCGAATCAGCAACAACCAGAAGTGAATTCTCACACACGCAAATTCTCACACACCACAATTAACTGCTTTAAATTCTGATGATGTAATGAAAGTCTTGCAATGAACAAATCTGTTACCAATCTTGGTGTAAGTACTTGATAGTCTCGCCTTGTATCTCGAATGAAAATAGCAATTAATCTGCATAGAGGTAAATAGTTTACGCACTTCATAACTACTCACATAGGACAAAATTTAAAAACGTAGATGTATATGGACTTGGTCACTTACAGAAAACAGGCATTTTGAAGATGGCACCCAAAGATTGGAGCTTCCGGTGTCAAAGACGACCATGAATTTCTGCGGCGGCGTGCCAATACCAATCTCTCCATAATATTGGGTGTCAAGATAATTCTTCAGATATATTATATCTGCTTTTGGGTCCGTTGAATTCCTTCTTGTATACCTCTTTTTCCTAAGGTGAAAATGGTCTCCTGCTCTGCTAATTCTAGCAGCACTTACACTGTCAAAATCAAGTGTCCGCTTCTTCAAACCAATTCTCAACAACCCCTCTGAGGAATTAGCCTCGAACGCAAAGGAGGTTGAACAAAGCCATGAGCATAATGCTACCATGATGAGGCTCTTTGAAGCAGCCATTCTCAGCCAGTCCAGTCCAATCTAAATATGCTCACAAGCTGCATAGCAAGAAAGCAAAACTCAGACATGGAGAAAGCATGGAGAAACACCAGTTTGCACGTAACTTGCACATAACTTGCAATTCAGCAGCACCGTTTTTCATTCGATTTTGTTCAAATCGAGTCATTTGTTGGCTGCTTTGACCTGATTAGATACTCCAAGCGCATTAAGTGATTCTCTTCCATGTAAATAGTAAGCACACGTCCATGCAATGTGAATGGAGACTAGCATGATTTGGTCAAGAGACGAGAAGTAGGAAAGTTTATACCTGCAGTGAGTGAAGTCATCCATGATGGGGAAAGAGATGTCTTAGTGGCCTCCTATTTAGTAGAGTGAAGGCTGGCTAGTTGTCTGCTATTCCTTCTGCAAGCAGACTCGCCTTGCTCTTTACATAAAACTTTTTAAAGATGATCATAAACTCGTGAAAATGATAAATGGCAATGTTATTGATTAATTAGTTATATTCAATAAATGAGCCATAGACGGGTTTAAACATAACATGAGTGTTAAATGGGTCGTCATTGGATTTTGCAATTTTCTTGGACCAGACTCAACTCTCTTGCCCTTACTTAATCTCACATTCACCTACTTCGTAATCCCACTTCAGTTTGGGTATGAATTTTTCTAGATTTGATAATACATGAAATTGCTATAGGAATATGTGTCGGGTTGGGCATAAATCGTCAGATTTGCATTGCAATCAATGAGTCATAAATGAGTTTAATGGGTCTATGATCAACCCAACTATTTGACGGGTCTACGTGTCACCGTCCTCCACCGCCCCTGAACACACCCCACCCCGCCGTGTGGGCCGCACAAAAAATCTTCAACAATCAGCAAGCCCTGCCACGGGCGCCGTATGATGCCTCGGGATACCATTGTATCGGGTCACTGGCTGCCATATATCGGTTCATTTTCGCCATAATCCGAAAATGAAGTCGTAATTAAGTAATCTTGTACTACTTTCCATGTTTACTTCCGGTGAAATGAACGCGTTAAAGATCAAACTGAGTCCCAAAACGACATGATCGTCCCAAAACGACATGGGGTTTGTTTTGGACTATGGTGAAAATAGACCGATTGGGGACTCAAACCCCCTCTTCCTTTTGTCCCCTGTAGTTTTTGGGGGTGTCATTCTTCTCTTCAGGAAGCCACCCGGCAACTTCCTTTGGTCTGTCTTCTTCCCTCCAGGAAGCCACGGGCAATTTCCTTTGGGAGGTTACATAGTTTTGTACGCAAGACGACGCCGTCGCCGAGCAAGTGCATCTTTCGGCCCACTGCCATTTTCGTCTTTTATCTCTTTTCAGTCAACTCGTTTCTACCGAGTGATGCATGAAAACAAATCAGAAATAATTTTTAGAACAGATTTCTATTTCTGAAATAGATTTGAAACAGAAATTCATTTAGTAACGCAATTGTAAGAAACTATTTCTGGAATAATTTTGAGAAATAAAAATAGATTTGAAGCAAAAATGAGAAACAAAAAAAAAATTAATTCTTCGAAAAATAGAAATCTCCATCAATAACTAACCCCGCCGGTCACACCCCATTGGCAGCCGCCGATCAAATAAATTTCTATTCCATTAAATAGGAATTATTGACCATTATTAAACGCATTTATTTTGCTCAGAAATTCATTCTGAAATAGAAATACAAAAAACTATTTCTGGAATAGAAATTTTGTTGTGCGCGCCTTAAGAGGCCCCTTTGTTCAGTTCAACGGAAAATTCAATTGTTTTTTTAAAATAATTTCCTAATAAGGGCCTGCATGCACGGCAACTATTTTGATTCAAAAAAGTGATTCTAATTGGAATTGATTTTTTCTGATTCTGTTTCATAAACGAGCTTTAAAAAATCAGAACGTGTTTGGTAACTATATAAATTTTATGTTCCTGAAAGAGAAACTCATTTGATAACTACACAAAATTTTTGTTCTTGAAAATAATTTCTCTTCCCAATTTTCGTTATTTAAGTCAAATAATTACGTAATTAATTTATGAGATTTCATCATACATTTTGAATTAATTAAAAATTAATTCATATTGATTCTCTTATATAAAATATTATATTCAATATTTTTTTTTCATGCTATTCCGTCTAATTACCGTGTCATAACAAGTCACTTTAAACTGGAAGAGAGAGAATATATTGGATTAGTATGTGATTTCAGATTAGAGCCCACCCAGACCTCCTCCTAGACCTATACCAAATCGTAATGAAGGGATATCAAATTCAATCTTAGTGTGATCGGCGACATGTGTATGTGTACATGCAAATGGAGTCGCCATCAATCTTTGGAGAAGATAGACTGAAAACCTCACCGAAAGGTCGAGATAAACCGTTCAATTCTACCCAACTAGATAAATCTAAGGTTTGGTACTTGATTACGTCAATATTTCCATAAATGCCCTTTTGGCATTGAATTTGAGTATTTTCTAAATGTTTCATGCAAATTTTTAATTCATTTTTCAACCTATGAAGTAAGCCAATGCTAAGTGTTCATACAGGTTGTTTTTGTCAATCACGACATTGATAAATCGCATCATAAAATCCTAATGAAGCCTTAAGGGGTCTAGAAAAATGTGGGTTGGATTTGATTTCAAACGTGTTTATGATTTTTCTAAAAAAGAACAAAATCTATAAAATCTAAAGAATATAGGCCCAAATTTACGAAAATGATGTCAAACTAGCCTAATCTAAGCTTACTTTTATTTTTAGGGATTTTTTAAAATTTTTCTTTTTTATATTTATATTTATATTTTTTCTTTAAGACTGAGATCTCATTCTGTTTTAGGTTGAAGGAAAAATGATGATAGAACTGAAAGGAAAAAGTAAGATGTGAAAATTTATTTTATTTTGTGATTATCAAAAGTGATTCTTTCAAAAAAAATTATTCTTATTTTTGCTCCAAAACTGTTTTCGAAAATAGAATTAAAATCAAAATAATTTACATTACCAAATTATGATTCTCATCTTTTTTTTTTCCAAATAACAAAATCAGAAAACCAAATGCCATGCAGGCCCTAACATTTTTTTTTTTTGGAAAATGAATTGTTTTCTTGTACTTGGGTTCACTGAAGAAGCAGTTAGAGAAGACGTTTCATGGCCTTTATTAACGTTCAAACCAAAGTAAATGATAGTTAACAGCAACTGCAAGTTCAAATCGATCTTATTTAAGGGTACCTAATAAAAATCAATTAATTAACGACATATTTACGAATTATTTGAGTTCAGATATGAATTTCTTTTCAATTTAGAAGGTTAAAAATAGAAAAAGCAAAAGAATATAAAAAGAAATTATGGCCATTGTTTTAAAGATTGGTAAAATTATTTCAAATGACTCTTTTTGCAATTTACTAATTTTTTTTTGGAAAATGACATAAGTAGTTCTTGAACTTTGGCAGAATATGCAATGTAATCCCTGAACTTTTAATTTGTTCAATATAATCCATAAACTTTAGCCCAATGTACGATTTGATTTCTAAACTTTTGATTTGTTCAATTTAGTCTATGAACTTTTAGTACATGTTCAATTTAGTCCCTAGATCAAATGAAAATGTTCATGATTATCCCTGATTTTAGATTAAAAAAAGGAATACATTAAATATTTCTCTATAGTTCATGGACTATATTGAACATGTAACAAAATTCTAGAGACCACATAAAACAAATTAAAAGTTCATGGATCATATTAAACATTAGACTAAAATTCAAAGATCATATTAAACAAATTAAAAATTCATAGACCACATTGCACATTCTGTCAAAGTTCAAGGACCATTTATGTTATTATCCTTTTTTTTTCCTGGTAGTAATTAATCTGCAAATCAGCTATCCAGACATCTTTTCGCAATTTAATGGTTTTTTTTGTTGGTAGTAATTCATCTGTTTATCAGCTATCCAGATGTACTCTGTCTGAAAGCTCAAAGCAATAGATTTCATAATGTCAGGAAAAGGAAAAAGCAATAGAGCTGAACGCTAGAATCTGCCGTTTGGTCACTTATATAAACCCCCCATGAAAACAAAGAGAGAGAAAAGAAAGCTTGTAAAAATCAATTACAAAATGTTACCGCTGTTATTTCTTCCTTTGCTATTTCATACATGACAAAAGAATGAAAAACAAACCAGGCGAGAATACACGTGAAGAGTACCTAGCAAAAAATAAATAAGTAAAGAGAACAACCGTATATGATAGCTCTTTGTACCTCCTGTTTAACCCACATTCGCCAGCACCACACTGATCACTGCACAGTGACAACATTTTATGCCACAAGATTTCCGCTGGTCCTTAGAACCAGGCTTTCAACTTGTCCTCCCAGAAATCCCTTCAAATATGAAAAAAAAAAAATCCCGGCCTCTATCAAACGAGCATAACGCTCCCACGCAAAGAGGCACATTACCAGTCCATAGTCAAGAATACAACCTATCACATCATTGAACAGCTGATGTAAGCGAAAATTCATATGTGTCCCGGCTTATTCTACACTAACTTTCCAAGAAATGATATGCGGACCGCATATCAAGATACTTTGCAGTTTCAATAAGCCCCCGATGGTCGAGATTTCAAAACCTTTTAGACACTTCGTATACAGTCAAAATCAGCTTCCTCAGGCTAAAGGTAAACTTCAATTACTGCAGGAAAAGCAGTGCTCTGAACTAATGGTTGCTCAATAAAAGCTGCCTTAATGCAGCTTAAGTTAAATCAATAGACATATGTTACTCCGCTACCGCAGACTTCCCACCTTCATAGTAGGATGACCATTTGCATGACCATATTAAAGTGTTTGACAAGTAATAAGTTTAAAGAGATTGTTCATACCATTTAAGGGAGACCACTCTGTTGTTAGCTCTGGCAGTAGTCCTATACATGCTAAACCCCAGCTGCTGCTTTGGCACCTGAATCCTTCTTTCCCTGCTAATTGGGCAGTCAGGTAAAGATGTCTTCATGTCATCCCGGAGAAATCAAAGCAACATTAAAATACTCAAGTAAAAGGGACTTCAAAACCCAACTCGATGACAACCATGTAAGGCTGCAGATATATGTATGCTCGTAATTTGGACAAGCGCACATGGCAACGCTTCTGCTCTAGAAATCAACTTTTGGCCAGAAATTGATTTCTACTTCTAGAGAAGTATTTTTTTTTTTACTTGCTCAAGTGGATCCATTGGAGTGAAAAAATGTTCCGGAAATAGAGAAATGAAATTGCATAACCAAATGGATTTCTGCTCCAAAAGTTGTGTTAATAAACGGATTTTTGCTTCAAAATTATTGTCGTGCATGCCGACAAGTCTCATTCCTATGGCAGAATCAACATCAACAACACCTTTATCCCAAACTAGTTGGGGTGAGCGGTCAATGAAACCCAAAGATTCATAAAAATAAAAGCAAAATCAATCAAGGGAAAAAAGATAAATGTGTAAAAATAAATAAACAAAGATAAATAGATAAATAAGTAAATAAATAATATATATTTATATCTATACAATACCCCTTCACAATACTAATAGACTTCCTCCACTCTGTCCTAAGACAAACCGTACACCAATCTATTATCAACATCAACATCAACACCTTACGAACCGTACGCCAATCTATTATCCTTGAAGAAATTTTATCTTAAAGATTAATTGTAAAATAGAGAGCTGCTGTTTTAATTTCTGTATATTTTGATATATGCAGGTATTAATCTCTTGAGAACTTGACGGTGATTTACTGAGCAGGCACAGCAGCGCACATGGAAAATGATATTAAGGTATTAGAATAGGCCATTGAACACAGCCAGCATTTTCTTCTTTTAAACTTATACCTGTTCCCAAGCATTTTGTCATTTTGATTAGATGAATTACGTAGTTGAATCAAGAACCGTGAGGCTCACGCTAGTGTTATACCTCCGATGAAGGACCCCTCCGTATCTTCCGAGTGGGCGTCCTCATTGTAACAAATTCCTCAGCAGAAGTTGGGTGAATGCCCACTGTAGCATCGACATCTGCTTTGGTCAAACCAGCTTTCACAGCAACAGCAAAACCCTGTAATTGAAAACTTCAAAATCATTAAAAAAACTGCAAGTTCCAAGGTTTAATTAAGCCAAGTTAGGTCAAAGACATCTTACCTGCACAGTTTCTGGAGATTCTTCGCCGCACATATGCAACCCAAGAACTCTGTCTGTTTTTGCACAGACAATGAGCTTCATAAAAACACGGTCAGGGAGCCCAGAGAGAGTTGCCTTCAAAGGCCTGAAATTTGCTGTGAATATATCAACATCGCCATATTGTTGAATAGCCTGCAACATTTTTCAACTATTAAATATACATGTAATGGCTTGCCTGATAAATATGTGAAAATATTCTATTACCTGTTCTTCAGTGAGACCGACTTGTCCAATTGGAGGCTGGGAGAACACAGCTGATGGAACAGCTCTATAAAGAAGAAAAAACAAAAGTGCATTTACAAACATCAGATGACATAATTAATATATCATTAAGGGGGCAACCCCAGCTTATACACCAATTATAATGCCTCTGCCATAAAAGTCAATATGAACCCTAGATCTCCTGCGGCAACTGTTGATGCCAAGACACAATGCCTAAAATCAGTTGATTATTCACATTCTTCAACTTCACAAATTTACCAAGCCCATGAAACCAGTTATTTAAGTAACATCGCACCTTTGCCGAGACATAACAAGAGAATAGACCAGTCAAACACGGAAGAAAACATAATACAAAGGCGTGCCAATATTTTCCAACATATGTCATACTCTCCTTCTAAGCGCATGACAACACTTTTGTAATTCAGCTCTAGAAGTTCTTATGGAGCAGAAATCCGTTTAATTATACAACTTCATTTTTTCTGCTTCTGGAGCATTTTTTTTGCTTCAGAAGTAGTTTTGGAGCCAATTAAAGAAGTAAAAAATATTTACTATCTTCAGAAGTAGAAAAATCAACTTCTGACCAGAAGTTGAGTTCTAGAGTAGAAGTGCTGCCATGCGCGCCTAGTATACTAGAGTATTATGCCTAATGAAGAAACTATGTGGTAAAATGCACAATAAATAAGGCACAATGCCACTCTAATAAACCCAAAAAACATTTGTTCAACATTACTACATTGAAAATATGATAACATAAAGCATGTAAATTGTCTACTTCATGTAAAAATGCATATTGACCATAAACATTAGTCTTTCGAGTGCACATTTACTTTTAAAAGAGGTAATGTTAATCAAATTCTCACAGAATCAAATTGCATAAAGGAGAAGTTCTTGAGAGGTTAAAATAAACTGAGGATAGTTAATTGCCACTGCAGAAGACCAAAGTAATACAGATGTTGCAATTTTGAGGTCTTTGAAGAGGCAGGCCTAGGTTCACAGTAGTTCCGAACATCTATTTCAAAATCTATTGAGTTGGTTCAGTAGCATCTCAAACATTTTCTAGCTTGAATCAGTGTCCAATTGAAATTGCTGAACTCCTCATGCTCAATTAATTTAATGGCTGCAACAGCACTGTCATTACTACCAAAATTAAGCATGATTGATTATACACAAAAGGTACAGGTATCTCACTTAAAAGTATTAATTAGGATCCATTGATTCCCAAAATATGACTATATCAGTACCTGTAATCAGGCTTTGTTGGCTCATTCAAAAATAGAGTCTTTGCCAATGCTCCTCCCTCCATCAAAGCGACTGGGGTCAAGTTAATTCTGTCAGTAACGTCCCCAACCGCCCAAATGGATGGAACTGATGTTCGTGAAAATTCATCAACCTAGGAAAAATGGAAGAAATTATATGCAGAAACTGACAGAAAGAAGAGGCAAAGAGCACTGATGAAACTACCTCTATAGCTCCATTTTTTTGAAGCTTTACTCCAACTTCCTCTAATCCTAAATTCTGCACTCACAATGTTCATTCAAATACAGTTATTTCATTGAAAGTCTCTGTCATTTTGCAAAAGAACAGTCCATTTAATGGCATCGACGAACTGCAGACCTTTGTATTGGGCCGTCGTCCTGTAGCAAACATAATGTGTGAAAAACCTTCTTTTGTTCCTTTATTGGTCTTAAGAGACAGTGAACCATCAGGCAACTTTTGGATGGCTTGAGGTGACTCCTCAGTATGGAACTCAATTCCTCGCAGGGACATCTGCTCAGCCACAAAATCCCTGATCTGCGGCAGTGAAGAAGATATGTTTCTATGACAGACATATAACTGTAAACATAATGGTAGTGTATTGCTATTTAAGTCAAGCATTTATCACCTCTTCATCAAAACCTCTCAAAACCTTCTTTTGCCTTATAAATACGTGGACATCACTTGACAAACCATTGAAGATACCAGCAAATTCAAGAGCAATGTAGCCACCCCCGATTATTGCGACTTTCTCAGGCTTTGAGGGCAAATCAAGTGCTGTATCTGAGTCAATTGCATATTCTCTGCCAGGAATTTCAGGAACAAAAGGGCGTCCGCCCACTGAGACTAGTATGTGCCTAGCTGAATAGAGCTTTCCATCCACGTCAACTGTGTGAGGGTCCACAATCTGTCCAATTCCATTGAATTAACATAAACCCTGGAAAGGACAATATTGGACACCAGAACACTTATTACAAGACGTACATAAACCCACCTTTCCACGGCCTTCAATTAGAGTGACGCCGGCATTTTTTAATATATTCTTGTAGATACCCGTGAGTCGTTGCAACTCAGCATTTTTGTTAGCCATTAAGGTGCTCCAGTCATGCTTAGGCTCAGCATCATATGTCCATCCAAATCCATGACTCTCTTCAAATTCATGAGAATATTTGGATGCATAAACAAGTAACTTCTTGGGCACACAACCTCGAAGTACACATCTGCATTGGGAATATCATTAAGAGGAAGTAAAGAAAGAAAACTTGCGATTGACAACCCTGTCAATGAGGACATTCATGCAATGCCAATGATGACTGCCGTGAAGTCTTTGATCATGGACCAAAGGATCTAGATAAAAAATAAATTAAGGAACATCACAACGCATACAATTGTCTACTGAAAACTGCATAGACTAGACTCCTGGGCCGTTTTCCTGAATATAAGTAAAGAGCCATTTTTATCCATCCTACGTTTGGGTCAGTCAACAGAGCAGCATTCATTGGGTAAGGGGATACGCTTGTGTGAGGGAAGATAAGGTTAGGTTGCCAGAATTTCTCCAGGAGGCCTTCACTAACCTTCTCTGCTATTGCAAACCAATATGGTCCAACAATTTGGATGCTAACTGATGAAATGACAAACATTATTGATTCAAGCAAACCTTCTCAAAGCACTTAATCATTGGCATGAAAAAATTTGCTTTCTCCTTAATCACCCCTCATCTCGAAAGGACATTCCCAGGTAGAGATCGGTAAAATACAGTAAGGATTGAAGCCGCAAACTTACATGCTAACTAGGAAGCAGGAACCCAATCCTTTCAACAACCAACAAAGAGAACATAATTTAAACTTTGGAACAGAACAACACTCAGCAGAGCATATTCTTCTAGAAAACGTTACAATTGACCTAAAACAAACAACATCCGCCAGCTAAAACTCAGAAGCATCAAGTACATCACACGCTTCGCCCGCCAGAACAAATTCGCTCAGGAAAAGAAAGGAACTAGAAAAGAAAAGCAATAGAGGATTCGCGAATTTCAGCTTACGTTCCGCCGACGCCTCCGGCGGTCTCGGAGGAGATGGTGGAGAACGGGAGCTCGCAGACGGCGACGGAGGCGCCGAAACTGGCGGCGAAGCGGGAAGCGCGGACGCCGCCGCTCCCTGCGCCGATGGTGAAGAGGTCGAAGTCGTAGTGGCGGGCGGTCTTGGCCCCATTGACGGAGTCGGCGGCCTTGACAGAGAAACGCTGGCGGCGAGGCCGGGGCTTGGGGAGGGAGCGGAGGCCGAGGTCGAGGTCGAGGGTCCGGTGGCCGGCAGGAGGGAGGAGAGAGAGGGAGGAGAGGGAGTGGGAGAGCGGGAGTGAGAGCTTCCGGCGGAGGGTTTGGAGGGACGGGGAGGAGGAGAAGGTGGCGGTGAGCTTCGGGGTGGTGACGGAAGTGGCCATTCGTGCGGTGGCTGGCTAATGGCTGTGGAGGAATGTGAGAATTTTGATATTTGATTTGTTATTTTTCTCCTCTTCTTCTTTTTATTTTTATTTTTATAAATATATTATGAAGTGTCGTGTGAATAATAAATATGTGTAGAATATGTTTGACCGTCATTCGAGCTCAAAATCAATTTGGATTTCATCTCTCTTTTGGCTGAAGAAGGTTGCAAATGAGATTGCGCGTGCAACCATGGATAGGGATATATATATATATATATATATATCTATAACATTTGGATAATCTAAATTGAAAAATCAACAGAAAGGGCAAATTATGTGATTTTCTCAGGGATGACATGATCGGGAAAAATAACATTGCACACGAGGTGTCTTTTGGAGCTTTAGAGTGTTGTAGGTCTGACAATAAGGGTTGTTTCACAACCCTTGACACTCGATAAAATTACCAAAAAAATTTTAAACATATTGTAATTATGCAAATTTGATTTTATAAAAAATTTATCAATTAAATTTTAAATTCTTTTGTATTTGTGCTAATTCAGTCAATTCGAATAGTCAATATTGATGTGGTAATTTTTAATTGCATTTTAATATTTTTTGAACTTTATATTTTTTTTAATTAAATAGGCATGATAAAAGGGTCAAGCTAGGCCGACACAACACATTGATTGTTAGGATGGTGTCAAGGTCGTGCCGGGTTGGGTAAGGCTCAACATTGCATATAGCCCGTGTTCGTTGGGCCCATGGGCTTGACGAATTAGGTGAACTCATTTCGGATTAAACCAAATTATTTGAAGTGAGTTAAGAAAGTCAATACTTTGTGATGATATTTTCAATTTATGATGTGGTATAGACATATCAATCATTAATAAAACCTTTTTTTATTAGTGACTTACCAAAATGAGTTATCAATTTCATCAATCTAGCAATTACTAATCTTTCATTAAAAGCTATTAACTTGTTATGTATGTTTTTGCTTGGTTCAATGGTCAAATATTGTCTGGACTTGTTATCAATTTAGGAGTTAGCCCTGGCATCGTTTAACTACTCGGCCAGAAAAATCCATTTAAATAGATACGTAAGCTAGAATTGTTCAATAAAATTATTTAGAAAAATTCCAAATAAGGGTCTAAAATGCCTTCAGTTTCTTAAACAAGAGTATGAAGTGTTCTCATTATTTAAAAAAAAAAAGGCACAATCGAAGGGCATTTTCATCCTTTATATTTTTAAATTATTTTATTTTTTATTATGTTTTTTTTCATTTTTTTAAATTTTTTCCTCTCCCCCACCTTCGATGCCGCTGTGGGACGAGGGTCGCCCTGCACTAGTTTGTGTGACGAATAAAGAAGGAAAAGAATAAAATAAAAAGCGAAGGACACAAATTCTCTTTTTTCAAGCCCTATTTTGAAACAATGAGAAATTCTTTTATTTTAAATAATTTTTTTATTTCAAACTTTTATTTGAAAATTTTTCAAATTCTTATATATCTCGATTGTACAAGGAAAATAAGTATTTGCAAGCCACATTCATCATTGTCCCACCAAATATGTGTTTAGTGGAAGGGCCGATGCCACATACAATCATGAAAAAAAAATTGCATTTAAAATCCTAAATTTTGTGGGAGAACCCAAATAAATCCTCAATCTTTTAATTTATGCAGTTAAATCCGAAACCTTTTCGAAAAAAAGAAAGAGTTCAATTGAATTTATTCGGACGAAAATTGCTTACACGATGGCCATCAATAATCGCTTGTATGGTAGCGTGAAAAGAGTGCTACGCAAAGGGAAATCGGAGAATAACAGATCGGCTTGCCTTACTTCACTTTTGTAAACTGGTTCGGGATCCACTTTTACATCTCTTAATTTTTCTCTTTTTGTTATCAACGAATGAGAGTAACATAACTCGAGACGTAATTAGAGGAAAAGCAAATTTTAATCAGCTTGGTAATTGAGGTGTTCATCAAGTGGTCACTTGATAACGAAATCCACCACCAAATGGGCAGTAGGGAAAAAAGAAAGAAAGAAAGAAAGGCAAATCCACTTGGAAGAAAAGAAGATTCCGTGAACCCGCTTTGCAAAAGAATAAATGGAAAAAGCAGTACGAAGTATGGTCAAGTTGTTGACCGGAATCTCTCTTCTCCTTCACTCGAATATATTTCCCAAATTGGTCCTCGAAATTTTGATGCTTATTCGGACTAGTCCTAGATTATTTTAAAATGTTCAGTATTATCATTGGACTTAAATTAATCGAAAGATAATAATAGAGTAGATAACATATTAAATATCAACATCAACAATACATTCATCATAAATTAATTGGGGTCGCCGGTCGATGAACCTCAACGAATCATAAAATATGAGCAATATCAATCGAGAAAAAATAAATAAATATGTAAAAATAAATAAATAAAGATAATATAAATATAAAAAAATGACTAAAAAATACAGTCAGTAATATCGAAATTCTACCAAATCTTTTAAAGATCAGGAGTTAAATAAAATTTAGGCACCATATTGAATATTTATAAAAAAATTTAGTTATTATATTGAATAAATTATAAGTTTAGGGACGATATTGCATATTATTTTAAAGTTTAAGAGTTAAATAAAATAAATTGGAAATTTAACAATGAGTGTCCATATTAAAATCAAAATTCATGTGCCAGTCATTATCCAATATTATTTCTATTTTTCCAATTTTTCACATCACTAAATAAATAAAATAGTTACAAAGCAACAACGACAGAGCATGGACCTCCTGCGAATTTTTAGTTCTTGCTGAATTGAATAGATTCTTGCTCCTGTTCCTGTTCCTGTTCCTGTTCTTGTTCTGCTTTCCCCTCCCGCTCTCCCTGGATGCATCACTCCGCAATCGCTCCGAAACGCCCGCTCCTCTTCCATGTGACCTTATCCGAGAACCCTACCCTCAGACTCCCGATTCCGCTGACTCCGTCTCTTGACGCTCGGTGGCATCCCCGCTCCGCTTCCTTCTTCCGCTGCAGGGGCGACGGCGATGCCCTCGCCGTCGCCAGGCTTCACCGCTCCGCTCCGCCCGGCTCCGCCACCGCCGGCTGCGGCGGCTTCTTCTTGAGCGACGGGAAGGTGCGGGGCATTGCGGCCAAGGACGTCGATGTCGCCACGCTCGGGAATCTCTGCGTGGACATCGTCCTCAACGTCCCTGCTCTGCCCCCGCCGTCCAAGCAGGAGAGGAGGGCTTACATGGAAGAGCTGTCTGCTTCGCCGCCCGATAAGGTCAGTCGAGGAACTTAAAATGCTTCGGATGTTTTATTCCCCTAGCATTCTGCGTGCAATGGTGGCGATTCTTCAGTTTACTTTGGCTTTAGTTTCTAGTCGCTTGTCCCGTTTGGAGGTGCGTTGCCCCTAATGGTAGATCCAAATTTTGTCCGAGTCCAATTTTTCATAACTCGGACAAAATTTGGAAACTCGCTGTTTGAGATGTAAGGTAAATGACAATTGGCTGAGAGAGTTTGGTCGTTTCCTTCCCTTGGCCACTTTGAAAAGATAGATTGCTAGATGACATGTGAGAAAGAGCTTCAGCTTCATTTAGTTTCAAATAAGACCGAATAGCAATCGCTTCGTCTAAAATTCTGGACGCCTCCTGCTGGGTCGGTAAGACGGAACCTGTTGTTGGACGTTGTACTGATTTCAAAGGAAGGTAGATTCTCAAAGCAAACTGACCCTGAAACTATAGGTTATTCTGCTATTGAATGTTGGACAGTTGACCCTGGTATTTAGATACTGCCCTGCTACGGCGCCTCAGCCTGAGCGGGATGTGATAGATTGATAGGGCTTTGTCATGTGGGTCCAATAACTGTGCATGGTAGAACAAGAGAACTTGCTAATCCCTCATGATGGCTGAGGGTATTAGTCAATCAAGTTGTTCATGATTGTTGTTCAGGAAACGCTGTTGAGTGTGTGTATTTTTGCAATTTCTTTTGTTATTTGTTTGTGCTTTCGTGCATAGCAATACTGGGAAGCTGGAGGCAACTGCAACACTGCTATAGCAGCAGCAAGATTGGGGCTCAACTGTACTGCAATTGGTCATGTGGGTAACGAAATTTATGGGAAGTTCCTCATAGATGTCCTTCAAGATGAGGGCATTCATATGGTTGGGATGAGTGAAGATGCCGATGTGGACAACTCCAGTGCCTCGTATGAAACACTTTTATGCTGGGTTCTCGTGGATCCATTACAAAGACATGGATTTTGCAGGTAAGCTCAGTAAAAGTATTGCTTGTCTTTTATCTTTGTTGGAATTGTCTAACATTTTTGTCACTATCACTTTTCAACACTACAGTAGATATTTGTCGAGAATATTTCTGATAGAAGGCCTGATTGTACCTATTCTTTTACCAGTCGAGCTGATTTTAGAAAGGAAGCTGCATTCAGTTGGATGAATAAACTATCTGCTGAAGTAAAGCTGGCTATTACGCGGTCAAAGATCTTATTTTGCAATGGTTACGGCTTTGATGAACTGTTGCCTGATTTAATAACCTCAGCTCTAGATTATTCTGTCGAGGTTGGCACATCAATCTTTTTTGACCCTGGACCACGAGGAAAGAGCCTTTCCAAAGGAACACCAGAAGAACGTAGGGCACTTAGAAAGATCCTGCAGATGAGTGACGTTCTTCTTCTTACTTCTGATGAGGTTCAACTCTTTCCTTCAAATGTTCTTTCAATGATCACTGATGTGATAATCTTGTAGACTTGCCAAGTTTTCTTATTAATCATGCCTTTTGCTTTTACCCTCAAGTGGGCAATATAATGTCCATTCAGAAAGTCTAGCTATTTTTCTCCTTTAAGATCGTATTTCTTATTGGCGGTTAATTTAGGTGCTTTGATGAAGTATTACCCTCCTTACTCTTTTAATGCCATTTTACATGGTTTCGAGTGTGTGTAGCTCTGGAGCTTTTATCATCTCCGCACATTTACCTTAGCTCCCAAAACTTTCACTGGTTTGCTTAGTCAATCCTCTCTTGTGTCTAGATAACCTGCATGCTGAATTTTCATTTTTACCCAACTAAGCTTGTCACTAGTCCTCTAATGTTCGTTGTCTTGTAGTGAGTCAGTGTCACTGTTGATATAGCTAAATTTCCGCCAGATGCAAATCAACATGCACTTTTTTTTTTTGTCTTGCCTCATGTTATTTAGTACTTTCTTCTTAATTGGCAAAGATATCTGAAATGATTTTTTTTTTCCCTTCCCAAGTCTGAAAGAGTTATTCGCTGTAATGGTCTCTTACGTATAATATAAGTAACATGCAAATAAGTACAATTAACTTTGAAAGGCAAATGCTGAAATATCATAATTGCGTTTGTATCAGTCACCGGGAAGTATAGCACGTAACAAATTACAAGTTTCCAAGTGTCGCTTGTCCAATTTTATTTTTTTAGAAGCAGTTATCGTTTAGGAATTTATTCCTTTGAATTGTAATTTTAGGTTGATCGTATACCTTTGTTTCTTGTGTGCTCAATCTATATCTATTTTTTTGGGGTCGAGTGTGCGCGCATTATATTGGTGGTGGATCTATTGATGGGTGCTAGCAAAATGATTGTCCAAGAGAGAAGTTGAATTTATCATCTTGTAATAATGTCTCGGAACTCTGTTTACATGTTCTCCGTGTCATGACATATTGGATCTTCACCCTATCTGTCCTGCCACTCTCTATTCAGTATTTCTGTCCTTCCTAATATAGATTTTCTGTTATTCAATCACTTGGATTCAGGCTGAGTCACTGACCGGAATTAATGACCCTATTCTAGCTGGACAGCATTTGCTAAAACAAGGTGTACGTATGAAGTGGGTTGTCATTAAAATGGGCGCTAGAGGTTCCATCATCATCACAGGATCAAGTATATCTTGTGCACCTGCATTCAAGGTTTGTAAATACTCGCAGTAATGCACTCGTGTGGGTCATCCTTATTCTTCTGCTAATATTATCTCACAAGCGGAGGATCTTATGCTCAATCCTAAACATAATCTGGTTTGGTTGGAATTGACCCAAGAACAATTGCATGATTGGGCCCTGCTTATTATGTAGAGGCTTTATATGTGCATTTAGCAGATTATCCTGCCCAAGGGCCATAATCAGGTCCAGTAAAATTTTCCTCGTTCAAGTGTGTTTCTGGAGACTTATTCTCCTCAATCAGTAAGGCAGATAAAAGTCGGGATAGGTCTTATTGTGTGTTTGGTTGCTGTCCAAGACATAATAAGGCTGGATATAAGAGAGATATAACCTGGATAAAAATATCCCATTTGAGAAAAATAAAAGAAGTTTAATGATGATGCTCACACCTTGAGTGTGAAGAGCCTATTTGGTTCAGCATTTGGCCAAGGGACTTTGAGTAAATGCAAATACCTTTGGGTTAAAGGCCTTTTTCAAAATGCAAGTAGTGTTTGACAAAGTATTTTTTAAAAACACTTTTGAAAGCAGCTTTGACGTAAATGCCGTTTGGTGAAAAATAAACTTTGTAAGGTATTTTTACTTTTTTTATTTAAAAAAAAGTGGGGGCGGCAGTTGGCGGTGACTGCCGTCGGCGGCCGGCCGCGAGCAGGAGGTGGCAAGTGAACGTGAGAATTTTAAAAAAAAAAATTAATTGTATTTGAGATGCAACTTCTCAAAGTATCTCCAGAGGTACTTTGGCTTAAAGGCCTTTGAAGAGCATTTGAGATGTAATTGCATTACCCAAATTGAGTAAAAAAATGAACCATTTGGCCAAGGGACTTTAGAGCCCTAATGCTCATCTCAAATGCCGAACCAAACAGGCCCGAAGAGTCTTATTCTTTTACCTTCATTGCATAACTGAAACCTTTTGGAATTGGATGTTGGTCTGCCTAACAACATGAAAGTTGGCATTGCTAGCGGTGTTATATCTTTATGGATGGGAAAATAAGGGGACTGTTTAGTTAAGAATTATTTGCTCACTGACCAGGGCAACTGAGAGCTTCCTTTTTACAAGACGAATGAATTTTCAAATGTCACTTGTCAACAGGGTTGGTTGTCTGTACCAAGATTGGTTTATTGGGTAGCTGTATTGACGTTACTAAATTTCAGTAGGAGCCTATGATTGTTTTCTTCTATTTCAAGATGATTCTATTACGCAAAATCTTGGAATTGTCTGTTGGCTTAACACTCATTAAGTTTCATGATGCCTAACTGTCTTGGCAGCCACTTTTTTCGGCTTGTCAAACTCTCATCATCAGTTGTTCCATATTTGATAATCCTGTTATAACTCGTGTTGTCAGGTGAATGTCGTCGACACTGTCGGTTGTGGAGATAGTTTTGTAGCTGCTATTGCCTACGGTTTCATCCATAATATTCCTTTGACGACCACATTAGCACTCGCGAATGCAGTTGGTGCTGCAACGGCTATGGGTTGCGGTGCTGGCAGGAATGTGGCAAAATTAGATCAGGCTATAGAACTCATGAAAGCTTCAAATCTCAATGAAGATGACAAATTTTGGAACTTAGTTCTTGGGGAGAAACTGGATTCTTGTGAAATAAGCATTCTTTCGGAGATGGTCATCAACGGGAAGAGTGCTCAGGTGAATCGGGTACCCTTGCGAAAAGTGGTCTCTGAACTGCTGCCTGAGCTTGAGCCTGCACGGTTAAAGAGTTCAGTTACATTTTGATTGGATCATTGCATTGTTATTTCAGCTCCATGCTCCATCATGTCCACATTAAGGTTGAGAGACGACGCTAGGCCTCAAGGTGAAAGGAGAAACCTCATTAGATGGGCTCCTGAGATGAAGTCTGCCTAGGCCATTTTTGGGGAAGCTCTAGTTTTTCACTTAAGTTGGTAAAAATCGGTGTTTGAGTTGGAGCTTTTGTTGCTAATTCTTGTGGTGTTTTCTTTTTGGGGGCTCAAGAGCTGCTTTACTGCTGGGCCTCGCTCAGAGGAACTTGTGCAGTTATGAAGGACACAATTGCTTCACTATTCTTAAGTTAGGACCACCAACTTCTTTCAAAGCTAAGATTGGAAATGAAGCGGAAGGAGCTTCCTCTTTTTGCATTGAACTTCATCTTCACGTTATCACAACTTCATAATTTGACAGGCGAATGAATACTTTTTGCTGCCACAGGACTCAGGGACTAAAAGCAGGCATGGGAATGACTTTTGTGTTATGATTCAGGCATATCAAATTAATCAAATTCTTCGATGGTAGCACTTTTCAAGGATATCATGAAAGCGGATTCTTCCTCTGTTTAATCCTCACGCTTTCAATTATTGGGACTTTGGACTACACCTTTACATTTTAGTCTACGGATTACCTTGTTACATAGCATCTGGAAGAGGCGTAAAATGAACATTCGAAAGAATTCTTGCACAAGATCATGAAATCGATCCTTTGTGATCTATCAGTAGGAGAAGTGGGATGATTAAACGCACAAGTAGTCAATACATTTGAAGGGTCTCGTTCACTGATAAATTTATTATGCCGTTAATTGTTACTCAACTTCAGATTATCAATTCCGGCCTTTGTAAAACTTCTACATCCCCGGCTGGGGAAAGCCTTTCGTTGAAATAAAGATGTGATTACATAGTCGACAAGCCCCACCAGCAGAAACAAGAACAAACCACAACATAGCGACAAAGCCAATACATTCCACCCAAGTCATCATATAGATCTTACTGTTAGGAAGGACAAGCCTTGATGAATCGAGTGCCAATGAAAATACAAGATGCAGGGACTCGAGGAAAATTTGAAGTTGCGGACTCTTGGTCAAGCAACATAAGCATACAGCTCCAGTAACCATTGAAAAACAAGACCAGCTCAAACTTCTTCAACGCGTTACTCTTCTTCGCTAACGTACATCGAGCCCAGCATTTCGACATTAAGAACTCCAGCCGTGCCAGTTCCTAGGTAGAGTCGGCTTGGACCTTTCCTTCGGTTCTTCACTCCTTTTGCAGCAACAGTGCAGAGCGCTTTCTCCAACTCCATTCTTGCTCACCACCGCAGAGAACCTCATAACCATTCTCTTTCCTTCTGGAAACAACAGCTCCAACTACGATCTCCCAAAATCTTTTGGCAGTGTCCTTGCCATTGCCCATGCATCACGAGACCTGGTGGCGCAGAGCTCCAAGACTTCTTAGATATATGGGTCTCCTACACAGGCATTCCAACAACTACACAACTGGAGGGCACAATCAAGCCTGTCTTCCACTCTATAAGGGAAATAGCATAGGACTTACGGAGTGGCCAAACATGAAGCAATTACGTGTGGACGGACATGCCAAGGGATGTGCCACATGCTTCTTCACATGCATTCAATTGTATGAAAAACCCGGATCACTTGTAATCTCTAGATGATCGATGAAGACCACAATGCCCAAGCTAGTTGAGCACAACAGGCAACTTGACTTTTCATCCGCCAGAAATCGCAATCGCAGGATGATGCTGGTCATGTTTGCAACGACGCAGACGAAGTGATAATTGAAAAAGATTTCCAAAGTATAAACTGAATTCGATAGAATGATAATGTATACTATAGAGTCAGACGTCCTATATATAGATATAATACTCCTTAGGAAATAGAATTACTTAAAGATAATCTAAAACGAATATTAAATCAAATTTAATTGAAATTCAAATCAAATATTGCAAATTATCTAAATCGGTAAGTTTCCTAAAATAGAAAAACTGTCCGAAAAACTATCTAAACGACTTCAAAATGCGAAAATCCATTGTAGTTTATGGCCAAAAGCCGTGAGTATTGACCAAAAATTCGTTTCGCTTCAATCGACCAAATTTGAGTGCAATCCGAGCTCGTCGACCCCCAATCAATGAAATCTCCCTTATTTCTGAGCATCACATTTTTCAAGATAATCATGCACCATTTGTTTTACATCATGTCTGCAGCAATCCTCCTGCAAAAAGCTGCCAATGACCAAACAGTGTCTTCTCCCACAGACTTTCAAGAAGGGAATGATGGAAGTAAAGTGAGATACTCGTGATAATTTTTATTCTGTGAAAGCAAGTCAAAAACTATAGATGCTGTCGTTGCATTTGGTCTTATATTTTTTCCTGCCATGTTCTTAAGCAGCTCAATCACCTCCAAGGCCTCATGATTTCGACAAAGAGCATGCATTAATGTGTTGAATGTAACGACATCTGGAGCACAGCCACTGTCTTCCATTTTCACAAATAGCTCATTTGCCTCTTCAAGTTGATTTTGTCGGCAGAGCCCATTTATCATGATAGAGTATGTTACAACAGTCGGTGCTAGCTAAGCCATCCTGCTGCAACATGTGAAATAAGTCCCACGCAGCTTTCAGATTCCCTGCTTTGCACAACCCATCAATGAGGCAATGGAAGGTCGCAACATCTGCCTTTCCGTTGCAATCTTTGGAATGAAACAAATCCAATGCATCTGGAAGCAAATCATTCTTGCATAGTCCATCCAAAAGTATGCTGAATGTGTACGTATCGGGTTCCACTTCATGATGTTTCATGTCACTAAACAATTCCCGTGCATCAATGACCCTACCTTTGCGGAAAAATGCAAGCATTAAAGTGCTAAAAGTAACTTTTGTTGGCTTAACGCCATTATTAATCATCTTCTTATACACATTCATGGCTTCTTCCATATTACCCTGATTGCAATACCCATTGATCAGCACATTGAAACTGACTGCGGTGACTAGACAACCCTTATTCAACACATGGGCAAGCAGTTCCCTTGCCTCCGCAATCTTACCCGCTGAACACAAGCCATCCATTATCGTATTATAGGTGACAATACTAGGATCTACACCCCTCTCAATCATCAATTTGAGCATGTCTTCGGCTTCATTGAACTTCCCCTGTTTGCAAAGAACATTCAACAGAGAATTAAATGTGATTAACTTGGGTTCCGTTCTTTGATCCACCATCTCATTAAAAAAATCAGTGGCTTTCTTGTACTGTCCAATGCAACACAAACAATCGATTTTTTTTCATTCCCGAAGAAGTGCATATTTTACCTGACGTCATTAGTCCGATCCTTTGTAGGAACTACCCGTAATAACGATACTGTAGGGGAGGTCCTGCGGAAAAATAGCTCGACCTTCTTATCTTCATCGCGGGGTAGAGCAGCTTGGTTGATCTTTTGGGTTGAGCCCGCTTCCTCTAAGGGGTTGTTGTGTAACAAGTGTTTATATGGTTCCAACGAACCAACATTAAATTTGGAAACATTAGCTAATTCACACGGGAAAAAGCCCGGGCCCGTTTACGGAAAGTGGGTGGTCCTTGCTGATTCACACGGGATTCCACGTGCCCCGGCGGGAGGCCCGCACGACGGGCTATTAGCTCCATGTATCAGCGAGTTGTAAACAGACAAATCTGGTGAAATGCCATTATCTTTCATCTCCATGAATAGTTTAGTGGCCTCTTCTAGTAACCCGTCTTTGCAAAGTCCATCAATAATAGCACCATAACAAAATATATTGGACGACGCTATCTTCACCATTGCTACTCAGCATTGCTTCATGTAACTTGAGTGCCGCGCTGGTGCTACCGGTCTGACATAACCCACTAATCAGAGTGCCATAAGTAACAACGGTTGACCTGCAACCCAAACGCGCCATTTTCTTGAACAAGGCGATCCCTTCACCGATTTTATGGTTTAAGCACAATCCCTTCACCAATTGATTGTAAGTGACTATACTATGGCAATGACCTCGGCGAAAAATTGCACCCAAACTGCAAAAGCATCGTTCACCCGCCTCTCATTGCAGAGGCAGTTCAACAAAACTTTCAGCACAAACCAATCAGACAGGAGCCCAGTAACTTCCAGCTTTCTGCTAAGAGAAATCACTGCAGAGCAATGCTTCTTCTTAGCTAAGGAATCTAATAACACGCCAAACGACCAAGCGGGAGGAGCAGGTTGAACAGAGATCATGCGGTCGAAATGGCGGAGCGCTTCGTCCACGGTGAAATCCCCCGTTTTACACTTCTTCTCGAGGAAAAGAGTGAATCGAGCTCGGTCCGCCGCGTCGGCGGCGGAAAGTGACGATTTTTCCGGGGGAGGCGAGACTCCAACGGCGAGTTCTTGAGGAGGCTTGGAATTCTGGGAAGAATTTCTAAGTGGGTGTTGCAGCCGAAGAAGAAGAGGAAGAGGAAGAAGAAAGAGTCCTGGAAGCCATCACTGTGGAACGAAGAAAGCCAAGGCCAGTTCAACTAGAATTGCATCGCCCTCAGTCGGGTTTCTCGATCATAAATGGAAGGGAAAGAAGCCCTCACTTTCATCCGGACAATTTCGACTCTAATTTTCAAGTTTCGCTTCGAGTATCGCATCAAAAGCCAACCTTGAGAAGACTGGGGGCGTATGACAACGGGCAGATATTATTCTTGAAACAAAAAATTATTTATGAAATATATTTGAAATATAAACTCGTTTAATAACGTAGTTTTAAGAAATTATTTTTAAAATAAAAATTTATTCTCGAAATAAATTTGAAGTAAAAATAAAAAATAAAAAATTTTACTTATTCAAGAAATAAAAATAAAAACTTTCGTCGACGATCAACCTCGCTGGTCCCGCCCCGCCCCCGGCCGCTGGCCGCCGGTCGCCGATGCCAGTCACCAATCGACGGCTGTCGCGCCGGTCAAACAAATTTCTATTCTAGAATCAGAAATTTTATGCCGTTATTAAACATATTTTTTTTGCTCAAAAATTAATCTAGAAATAAAAATAAAAAAATTTATTTTTGTTCAAAAAATACATTATGAAACATAAATGTTGTCGTACGTGCTCTAAAATCCCAAAGCTGATAAGGGGTTTTAGCAATTTGGAAATACCGAAGGCTTCCCAGTGAAAGTGAGTCTATTTCTTCCTCAAAACATTATTGAAAACCCATTTTTATGGCCTGTTATTGTTGTTTGGCTAGAACTACCACATGGTCATAATTAAACCTGATAAAATAATATGAAAATAAAATGATCAATTTTGATAGGACCGGAGTAGATAACAGAACTATGCAGAGCTTTTACCAGACAGTAAATAGAGGTGAGTAGAAAGTAAAGAAAATGCACAAGAGATTAGTGGTTTGGCTATGTCACTCTCCCACACTAATAACTTATTAGCCACACTACTAATAAGTTATTAGCTGGATTCTACCAAGTAATCAAATGAGAGATTACAGATTGATGTGATTGCTTGATCACAAGTACTTTTAATAAAAGCAAGCTCTGTCTCTACCAACGCTATCTCGCTCTACACATTTTATTTTATATTAGACTTCTCACAATATCTCACTTTAAGCACAGTGGATAATTGAAACAGATGAAACTCTCTTGAGATATGGATATTAATCTCTTGATCTTATCACTTCTCTTTGAACATGGTGCTCTTTATATATTACTCGTCTTCGAAGCTTTTCGCTTGGCAGGATCATAAATTAGTCGTTGGTTGATTATCGAATAAAGATCACGAGCCCTTGAGGTGAGAAAAATCAGAGATTGGAGAGTATTTGCTCGTCCATACAATGAAATCCGTAACGCCATAAATCAAGCTTCTATAAAGGAAATTATCTACGTATGGAAAGTCATGAAAATATCTTTGTCAGTCAATTTAACCAAGGAATGCAATGATAATTGACCGTTAAGGAGGAAAATTCAATCCGTTAAAAAATCAAGAAAAATGTTGAATAAATAGTGAGGACTAATATGAAGATAGAAATATATCTCCTATAGAATCTCATATGAATTTGCCTCTATCACAAAGCCCAGTTCAATTAAAATAAAAGCGTTAAGCATATTAAGTATAAAAGTCACATAGACATATTTACAAAACATTCTTAAAGTATGCAACAAATCTTTTCAACAAAATATAGAGTTTTGTTTCCTTCAAAATCAAATACAATTTCCCAACATTTATAAGTAAAACCTTATTTGATGTTCCACTTCTTCTTCCGTAGGGCCAGCAGAGGGCAGCAGAGGGGCGGCAAATGCCGGCGAAGGACTGATTCAGTGGGCTGAGCTTTTGCACCAACTTGGTGATCTGAACTCGCTTAAGCAACTTGCCCATGGAGCAATCTCGTCGTCGAGCTGGCTCGCCAACATGACGCGGGTCTATTTCTCGCCGGCTTTTTGCAAGTAAGTTCGGATGGTGCTCCACCCTTTGCCGTAGAGGGGATGGATGATGGTGACTGGTTTTGTGTTTGATGGGGGGGGGGGGGGGGGGGGGGGGGTGAGGGAGAGGAAGAAATCGTAGATGATCAAGTTCTGCGCGGACGTGAACTTGTTGTACCAGACGATGGTCCTCGAGCAAAAGTTTATGGGGGTGATTATGCCAAAATGCACTCCCAACCAGAGAGAATCTATTCAAGAGAAAGGTTATACTTGACCCAGTGTGCCCATTATATACCGTAAAGTCCTGGAAACTACGGAAGAGAACCATTACTCACTATCCTGGGAGTTATTCGACAGTGGCAAATTTGGAAGATGAGGAACGAGTGCATCTTTCGCTCCCAAAAAACAGATCTGAGTGCAATATTGGGAAAATTACCAAAAAAGTCCTAAACCTATTGTAGTTGTGCCAATTCAGTCATAAACTTTTTATAATTGTACCATTTAAGTACATACGGCGAACTTTGACCGGTCGGCGCTAACATGGATGCTCGTCAACAGGTCGCCCATTATTTTAATATATATGCTTTTTATTTTTTTGATGATTTTTTTAAAATATTTTTTTAGGATTTTTTCCTCCTCCTTTTTTTCCTTTCCCTCTCCTCTCCCTTCCCTTCCCTTCCTTGCAACTTTAGGTGGTTGCCATCCGTTTGCCTCACTTAGCCATGGCAGGGGTCGATATTGTTGTCGCCAGCAAGGCAGTGACGGCGAGGTCGAGCCCCGCCATGGCTGGGCTCGACCTTGCCCGACCATGACAAGGAAGCGACGATGGTCGCAAGGAGCATGAGGGTGTCGAGGCAAGCTCGAGCTTGAGGCTCGCAAGATCCGGTCGATCTCGGCCATGGCATGAAGCTTGAACTCGCCAGCAAGATCCAGTCGATCTCGGCCATAGAGTGAAGCTTGAGCTCGCAAGATCAGCTTGCGAGCCTTGAGCTCGACCGAGGCCGATGTACTCCTGCCTCTTGGCCTCGGCGGAGCTGAAGCTTGCTGATCTGGCAAGCCTCGAACTCGAGCTCGCTTGGATCTGGCAAGCTTGTGGCTTGTCGGCCTCGGACGAGCCAGAGATCGCTGGGACCATCCGCCTCGAGCTCGCCGGGTATAGTCATGGCCATCACTGAGCGGCCGGAGGAAGGAGGACAGAGCGGCACCGAGGAAGAAGGAGCAGTGGTCTGGTGCAAGGAGGAAGAAGGAGGTGGGAGGAGAAAAGGAAAAAAATAAAAAAGGAAAAAGAAAAAATCCTAAAAATTATTTGAAAAATCATAAAAAAAATTCAATAAAATATTAAAATATTAGGTCGTCGGCCGATCGACGTATATGTTAGTGCCGGTCGATCAAAATTCGTTGGATGTACTTAAATGACACAATTGCAAAAGTCTTAAGACTGGATCGATAAAAAAAAAGTTTAGTATTTAATTAGCATAACTGCAAAAAGTTTATGCCTTTTTTAGTAATTTTCCGTACAATATTAGACGCTTCCTCCGCGATGTATAGTAGTTACCATGGAACCAATTAGTTACAATAAAAAGAAATGAAAGGGAAAGAGTACCTGCAAAGTGGAGACCCCCCAAAAATGGCTCCTTTTAAGCTCAATATCGAGGGATCCATACTTGAGAGAGAATTGAAAAGAGCCATTGCCAGCATTGTCGAGACTCGAGTGGAATTGTGATCACAGGGTTTACAAAAATTGTCCTTTCTTCCTCGGCGGAGATCGTGGAAGCCCTAGCTATTAGAGAAGCTTTCTCTCCACCGGAAGATTAGGCCGCTCATGGCAACACTCTGACTTAAGAAAATAACTTATGGCTAAAATTCAATTTTTCGACTTCTCCTCAGAAGCATGAGTTGATTTCTGATCAGAAAAATTTATTTTTGGTAATGGTTGAAAATTTATACTTCTGAAGCATTATTAACACAACATCTTCTATGAAAAATTATTGTTAATAATCGAAAAATTTGTACTGCATTTTTTAAAAAAATTAAATTTCGGTAGCCTGATACGACGGCCAATGGCGGTGGATGCAGTAGTGGTCGATAGTGGTTGGCAGCGGGGGTGGTTGGTGATTTACGATGCCCAGCAGAGACCGAAGATGGACGGTGGTGAGAGGAGGTTAGTAGTGGCCGGCAAAGGTTGGTGGTGAGTTGTGGGGATCGCGAGCGGCAACAGAAGGAGGTCAGCTGTGGTGTGTGTGGCATGGGACGACTGGTGGGAGATGTTCGCCGACATAGGTCTGCGGTGGGTGGCGATCGGCGGAAATCTGGGGTAGGTGGCAATTGATATTTGGTGGTAGGTGGCAATTGGCAGTTGGTGATGGTGGTCGGTAATTTACGGCTGACAGTGGTTGGCGATTAGTGGTAGTGGCGGGGCTCTTAGGAGGCGGCGGGCAGTGGTCAGCGATGGATGGTGACAAATGGAGGTGGGTGTGATCGAAAAGTGGGCGAGGGTGTAATGAAAAGAGGATGAGGCGAGAAGTACTTCTTGAGCTGAGAAATAATTTCTTTAACTTCTCAAATCGAGAGAAAAAAATTTAGAAATGCAAATTCACTTCAGAAGTGGAAATTTTTTTCGAAGTGAAAAACCAAAGTAAAAGTTACATTACCAAACTAATTTATGCTCAAGAAGCTTTTAAAGCAAAAATCCATTTCCAGAAGTGCAGCCATGCAAGAGATTCAATTGGTAAAATTTTGTACTTCGAAAACAAATTTCAATTTCTGAAGTGAATTTTCACTTTTGAAATTATTTTTTCCCAATTTGAGGAGCTTCTCAACTCAAAAAATACTTTTGTGACAAAAAAATAACTTACAAAATATTTCTTGCCTCACCCTATTTTCGGTTATGCCCGCCTCCACCACTGCTCACTATTGACCACTGTCGTCGCTAATTATTGCCAACCTTCATCGATCAGTGACCATCGCCAACCGCAGACCAAACGCCTACCGTCAGCCATCTCCAGTCGCAGCCTGTCGTCTACCTTCCATCGCCAACCACCACCGACCTCCATAGATTGCGGCCCATCATCGCTTGCGGTCACGGATAACCGCTGACCATTGCTGCCGTGGAAACGTGAAACATTGTCTAACTCCGACCTCCGTCGGCTGCCACCAACTACTGACTGCTGTTGTTGCCAACCACCGTTGACCTTTATCGGCCATGAGCTTCGCCCTTGCCGCCAACTGCCAACAACCACTGTTCGCCACTAATCGTCGACATCGCCCATTGCCTACCACCGCCAATCGATGACTATTGGGCTACCCATCGCCACGGTCTACCGCTGACCTTCGCCAGCAGCCGTGGTCGGGTCGCCATCTCTAGCTGTCGGAGTAAAAATAAATAATAATTTTTTACTTTTAAAAATAAATAATATTTTTTACTTTTAAAAATAAATTTTTTAATAATAAAAATTATTTTCTGAAAGAATTTAAAAAGTTTAAAAATGATATAGAAATTTTTTTCCACTGACAATAATTCTTCATGGAAAATTTTGAGTTAATAATATTCCAAAAGTAAAAAGTTTCAACCGTTAATAAATGAATTTCTTTAATTAAAAATCAAATTTTGACAATCGATAAACGCTTATGGCTCCCCATTATCAATCACTGCTGGTCGTCATTCGCGACCATTGCCATCCGCTACCAACTGCCCACCAACGCCGTCACCGACAATCGCCCACTGCTGAACTCGATGGCCGCCGGTCTCCATCACCAACGATCAACCACCACGCCACCCACCGCCACCCACAACAGAGTCGCCGTCCTCGGTCGCTGGAAATGACAATTTATTTTAAAAAGTAAATAATATTTTGAAATAATTAAACAATTTTAAAGAAGTTTACAATTTTTAAAATGAAGGACAAATTTTTTGGCCACCGACAATAATTTTTCACGAAAGATTTTGTGTTGATATTGTTCAGAATTAGAAACTTTCAACCGTAAATGAATTTCTCTAATCAGAAACTAACTTTTGGAGCAGATGTATGCAAATCAACTTTTCGAAAACGACGCAGCATTTTCCCAGAATTAAACCAAACACACCATAATTTTTACGCAAGGGATGTGGAAATATCATTAAAATATAGCACGCGTAACGTATAAGATGACAACCGGGCGCGAATAAAGTTGTCGAGGTTTATATCAGTAAACATGACTCCCACATTGACTGTCTCCAGTCGTTTTCGTGATAGCAAGCTAAGGTTAGAAGCTACACTTGGTCACGAGCCGATTTGGGCCCATAATCAGCCCTTTAATCAATTGAAATCGACCCATTTACCAATAGGATCGAGCCTGACAATTTTGAATCTAAACCGGCCTGGCTCATATGGGCTTGTTAAGGTTCCTACCATCCGGCATATAGCCGTTGGGCATTAGGCCCAACATCTATATGAAAAAAATAATAAAAGGGAAAGAGCGGCTCTTTCCCCCCAACGGTTGCTTGCAATAGTTAATTTGACACTTGCAAGCAACAACTACACCTTCTTTAATTTTTTTTTATTAAAATTATCCTAAATCTCTATAAATACTATCATTTCATTTTTTTCTCACAATTTCTCTCAAATTCTCTCATTGCTGGCTCTATGACGCCTTGGAAATTCACCTCTGGCAAGGCGACTGAAATCAATTTAAGAAATTGACATCGCATTCCAGTCGATGGAAAATTTCGGATCGCAAGGACTGAAGAGACGATAATTGGACGAATTCTGAAGTTTCAGTCGGTTTAGATTAGATTTCGAAATTCTTAGTTGTCAAGAATTAGGATTTCAATCCTCGCGCTTGAGCCTAATCCCGATCGAACCTAACATCTGAAATTACCAAAATACCCTTTTGTTCGGTGTCCAAAAATTCGATCCAGCCCTCGTCTACGAAATTACTGAATTACCTCTGTTAAAAAAAAAGGGTTTTCCGATGGGCCCCACCCCACACTCTCTCCTGCTCCTCCTCCCTCTCACGTGATCTCATTCTCTCTCTCTCTCGGCGTAACACAACCCCCCCCCCCCCCCGGACCGAACTCTTCCTCCTCCTTCCTCCTTCCTCCTTCTGCCGTCGCCGATTTGCACCGTCGCCACCCACCACCGACGACCATGATCCTCAGCCCTTCGTCGCCGTCACTCCCGAACCTTCCGCCGCCGTCGACAGCAGCCAGACGACGGCGGAACGCCGTGAAATCCCAGCCCCTTGTTTCGGCCCTATTGAACTGAGAGCGTCGGGGCCTCCTCCGGCCGCCACCGCCGCCACCTACATCCTCTCCGATGTTCCCCTGCCTCCCCTCGACATCCTCTACCCAGCCCCGCCGCCGATTGCCTACTGGAGTCGCTGTAATGGGCCTCGAAACCGCTGGTGCCCTATTTTGGGGACCGATCGATTTTCTCTTCGATCCGGCTGTTTCTGACGACGCCGTCCTCCACCGTGACCGCCAATGAAACCCAAGACCCTTCTCTACCACTTCTCAGCTCGTGGCTGCCGGCTGCAGCGCGTGGCGACTGAAAATCGGCCTAAACCGGACCCCTATTTCTCGGCGCCCAAACACCCATCTCGGCCGGTTCTGTCCGACCGCCTCCGCCGCGGCCACCACTCTCGATCGACTCCTACCGACTCCCTGGTCATTCCACCGTCCACCTCCGAGCCGGCCGCCGTCCGCGGATCGCCGTTCCGGCTGTTTTAGCCCCGGCGCCGCCCCTGCCCTGTCCGTGTCGGTTTGCGCGAGCCGTGGCCCTTTGTAGCCTGGGCCGGGCCGGGCCAATGGCCGGGTTCGTGGGCCATTTTGTTCGAGAGAAGTCCAGGCCCGTGGGCCATTTGGTCGAGAAGTTTGGTTCGTGGGCCGAGAGTTTTTGGTCGTTATTCGAGGAATTTGGCTCGTGATTCGCCATTACCGTTCGTCGCCGTCGCCGTCGAGACAGCCCGAGTCGACTTAATTTGTGAGTTGACCCTAATTCTTGGTTAGGGCGCTAATTGCGCCTAGGAGTAGTTGTTTAGGCGATTAAGAAATTTAGGTACGCGATTGGGGCCGGTTTAGATAGAAATTGTGATTAAGTTAAATGACTGATCGATTAGGCTAGTCGGTTGACTACTTTGTCTGTGGCTAATTGTAATTAGTTGAAATTGATTGATTAATTGTGTTTGATCGCGAGCGGGCGACAGGTTAAAGACGAGCGAGCGATCGATGTCTTAAATCGATTAATTTGGTTAATAAAGTATTATTGTACGAATCGAGCTTTTTGTGGCCTAATCGGTTTTGACTGCTCGTGATTGCTTGGTGGCCTTGTTCATTTGATTGCTTCACTGAGTTGCCTGTTTGACTGTCCTTTTGTCACTGGACAATTGACTGTCTGTTTAGGGTTTGATAGCCCGTTTATGATTGCAGTGTCTAATGTTAGACTGCATATGCATATGGTCGTGTGGGAAGTCAAAAGACATGTTTTAGCATGAAAATGACCTTTGGCTGATCTTTTACATGCGTGAGTGAGCATCCGATTTTAACCGAAGATAATGAAATGGGTTGATTGCTGGATGTGTTCTGTGTGGTTATATGACGGAATGATGATGTTTTCCTGGCAAGTTCGTACTATACCAGTCGTATAGAACCACATGACTTGCCAGAAGCACGATAATTCATGCCCCTTATGGTACGTAATGCATTAAGGGATTGTCGGATGCCGGTCCCAGCTTGTGATGGACCGATGCTCAGTTCAGAGATGCCTACTTGCTGGTGCCGTGCCAGGCGCACTGGAGACACCTCTCGTAGTAGCCGTTGCCGAGAGAAAAGGAACGTAACCCAGTCCTGCCAGTAGAACGCTCGATTGCACTGAGGTGCTGGATCGCGTTATTTGAGGGAGTCGAATCACGTCTTCTTTCGAGTAGATCCTCTCATGTGCCGTGGGCACGATCATCGTTAATAAATGGACTTGTGTGATGTCCAGTGCGTACTTGTGGATGGGATGCTTGTTTGAGTGATTGACTGTTTGGTTGTGAATTGAGTCAAGTATTGCATTATGTGTGGTTGAGGATGACAAGTATGCATGTGAATTATTTTTATATAGTGACTGTATTTGGGTGTTAATTGTGGTGAATTGCTATTGTGAGACTTCCGTTAGGATGCCCGGGTGAATCAGTTTCCTAACCAAGCTTAGGCTTGATTCACTGAAATTTATTCTCACCCCGTCGTGGGATGATATTTTCAGGTCCAAGCGACGAAGCCTCGTGGATGCCAAGGATTGACTTTTGGATTAGTCATCTGAAGTAAGATGAGAATTTAGTCTTATCTGACTTAGTACACCTGCTAAGGTCTGGTCTTGTCACCCCGGGGTATGGGGTTATGTACATTCGGAAGTAGTGTCGGTAGGATCAAGATTTAATTATGGTGTTTAACTCCTACTATTCTATTCATGTTTATTTTTATTGTCAAGGAGTTGACACGTTTCCGCATGCTTAAGTAACTAATAGGTCGATAGCGTGCCTGAGACTCTATCTCTATGACCTCATGGCCATAAGGCGAGGCGTGTCGCGGGCTCGAGAGTCGGGGCGTGACAGACTCAATTATCTCAATTTTCTAAATCGACTTTTCGCTTCATTCTCGAGTTAGAAAAGATTTCTAAACCCGTTTTTAATGGATAATTTTTCACATTAGATGTGTTTGTCATGTTTTAAATTTATGTGTACAAGATAGTTTACGAACTCTTCAAGTTTTTCTCAGCCCAATAAAGACATCAATTCAATTTTTATTGAGTCATCCCCAAATTATGAAAGAATGGGGTAGATTTTATAAATTACATGGAAGAAGACCAAAATAAATTTCAAAATATTTTTTGACTCATTGAAATTCTACGTACTAGTTGCATAATCAATTTTTTTTGCATATAAAGATTTATTATCTTCGTTTATTTCGAATAATGTTTTTCAAATTAAGTTACTCCCACAATTGTGGGTATTTACAATTTTTTTTTGATTTTTTAAAAGTTTTTAATGACGCAACCTATACTTTATCCGGTATTTATTATTATACTACACATTTATTTTTAATATAGTTTGTTAATATTGTTTGTGTTTTTGAATAATACGAAAAATATGATGAGTGAGCTCCGACTGTTACAACAATGTGAGCAAAATGGCTGCATTATTATACCGACATTCCTCTTGTTTATTTGATTGCTTTTGTTTTCGATCTAGGTATCAAATTAGATGGTTTAGGCGATTATCTGATTATATATTATGAATGTTTACATTTGAATGCAACAGTAAATGTTAGAACAATACAAGGAGCGGTTAAAGACGCTATAGTAGAATTGTATAATAAATTTTGTAGTATTTATGGTTTAGGTGATAGTGGATCTTCTCAACCTAGTGATGTACAAAGTGGGGAGGGTGGTAGAATTAGTAGAGGGTACAAAGGGCTCATTAGTAGGCAAAAAAGACAAAAGGGAGAAACATGTAATATTTTTTAGTTAGAGACTTATTTAAAAATTTCTTTTGAGTTTGGTGATTTTGAAGGCGGCACAAAATTCAAAATTCTAGAGTGGTGAAAGAGTCATTCAACCCAATTTCCAGTTCTCACTCTCATCGCAAGACATATTTTAGCAACTCATTATTCAACAGTAGCAGTTGGACATGTATTTTACGTTAGAAGATTAATTTTGGACGATCGACGTACATTCAAGATTACATTCGGATTTGGTAGAGGCTCAAAATTATGTCGATAATTGAACAAAGACTAAATTTCAACTTCAAGAGCTGGATCGAAGCATTGCCGAATTCTTCGATGATGATTATGATGATGGAGATACCACCGTCACAAGTACATGAACGGGTAGCGACAGTTGAAGATGAGGTAAGTTAGGATTATCAAAGGTAAAAGAACTACATGAATTTGATTCTTTTATCCTTAAGAAGATATGTAGGCGCTTAATGATAAGTCATTAAATTTAAGCCCTTTCCCTCTCCTTTCTTCCCAAAAATTTGATTACAATATATAATTTAATTATAATTAATATTTTTTAGTTTTTTATTTTTTATTTCATAATTTATTATTTTTAAAAATAGAACCGAAATCGGTCCAGAATTACCAGTTTCGAATCGGAACCAGGACCGCCCCTTGAGGGGCCGATTTCGAATCAATGGTGATCACAGACAAAACCACCGATTTATGAATCGGAACCGGCTGATTTCGAACCGTGGCCATGTCTAGTACAAGCTACTGTCTGAACTTGGTGAATTCACAAAGATGTTATAACGTTATAACCCTTCGCCGATGATAATAGTTTTTGAGTTTATACTATGTGAAAACACGGCCTAATAACCACAAAAATCCTTAATTTTAGCATCTGCTCCAATTATATTTATAGCTTTTTTGTTTCATAAAAAACTCAAACTTTTTACTTTTATCTAAATTCTACCATCTTTAGCCTTTCATCCATAACATTGTTCGTTAATCTTATGTGGCTTGAATTTTTTTTTGCCGAACTTACTAATGAATCTTCGAAGTTTCATGGAGGATGAGATTTGAGATCGTTCGCCCAAATAATCATATCTCCACATCTAGCTGTTCTTTGGGCCGTTGAGTGTTGAGAAAAATTCGAAATGCACTGTCTCAAGTGACTTTTTATGATGCGTGCGTGGACAGATGATTTCGTAGGATGAGTGTTTCGATACACAAAGTGTTGCAAACGGATTCAAAAGAGTGAAGTGAGGGATGGTATTTTTCGAAATTTCAGAATTAAGTGTGTAGATGGAAAGTGGAAATAATGAAGGAGTGATAGGAATCGAGTTATATCGTGGCATAAAGATATTACTAGCCAACAATAGAGAATGAATGACAGAACGATCACTACCAAAGCCTAATGAAAACACCACCCGAGGAAGAAGATTGGGATTGATAGGAAGCTCAGCACCAATATTTAAAGGCTACGCCGCCAACCAAGGATAAAGGGCTTTTTGCTCGCAATTGAGAAATATCCAATTTTTAAGGATAAAGATGCCAAAGTATTTAAAACTCCACACTCAAGAGAAATTCTCATTCATCAATTATCAAAGTCTTCTTACAATAGAGAATACTCCTCCTTTAAATAGAGGGATGAAGAAAACGTAAAAGGAAAAAAAAAACAAATAATCCTAAACCAATTCAAATAATATGAAAAAAGAAATAAGATAATCTCGCTCATCAGCCTAGCATATCAAATATCATCCCTAAAAAATCTTCCAAATCAAAGTAAATATCTCTAGATAACTTGATGTATATTTGATTGACCTTCAAATCAGCAACTAATTAGAAAAATTGGATTGGAATTATATTAGTTTGGCCCAAAATTAATTTTTTTAACACAAAAATTCCTCAACTTGTATTTATGTGGCATATTTACTCAAATTTTTTCTTGTGACACCAAAAATTTGAGACTTGTATTAGCGTTACGCATATACCTAAAAAATTGGGATTTTTTATGTCACAAAAGAAAAAAAAATAGCATAAATGTGTCACAAGATATAAGTTTGGGATTTTTGATGTGATAAAGAAAAGTTTGGGTGCGCGCAAGCTGGCTCGGCACCTTGGTTATCAAAAGAAGAAGAAGAAGAAAAGTTTGGGTTAAATATATCATAATAGGCGTGGTTTAGGGATTTTTTGGTGGTTTTTTTCCCCATTCATCAATTGTTTGTACTGTCTGCAAATTTTTCGACGGAGTTCAATTTATTTGACTAACTATTGTAAATATCAAACGGACCAACAGTCGGATCTCCATCAAGATACCTTTGGTAAAAAGGATCTATCTTTGAAACTTCAGAAGTAGGATTTGCAGAATCAACTGCAGTAACGGATGGGATTTGGTGTCTGAGAAAACTTTCTAATGGGTTAGACATCATAAGCGAATGAGAAGGAGGATCTGGAGAGTTTGGTGGTGGTGATGGTGGTGTATCTGGTGGCTTGGGTGGTGCTGTAGGTAATTGGGATGATGTTTTCCTCTTTCCACGAGCTTTCTACTTTTCAATTTCTTGCAATTGCGCGCGAAGAGCTGAAACATTTGTTCTGGGTGGTGGAGGAGCTGTATTGAGGATCTCTACAAAGGAAGTAGGTGACCCAACAGATCTTGTAGGAGACTCAACAGAAGAGAACAAGGGATCTGATGTGAAAAGCTTAGGTTTTTGGTTCTCAAGAAACTGATTTTCAAGGATTTGAATCTGTCGTTTCAACTTTTCAATTTCTGGAGTTTGATCTTCCAAATAATGGCTAGGAGGAATCAGCTTATTTTCAAGGAGATAAAGCCGTTTTTGGAAGTCTTCCAGCATTTTCTTAATCTTTCATGACCTAGCCGATAACACGATTCTGGGCAAGTGCATTTTCTATTTGCCAGTTCAAGACAGCCTCTACTGGAGTTGGGAGCTTCTTTTTGCTGTAAGCATCAACATTAGTTGAAGCAGGTATTTTCGGAGTATGAAAATACTTCTTCTGAGAGTCAGAGAAGTTCTCCATAGGAGGAAACTGGAAGGCAGAAGAACTGGATCCAGAGCCAAAGGATGGTAATGGAGGGAAGTCTTCATGTTGAAACATGCAAATGCTTGGGAGCAGTGGGGGTGATTCTGGTTTAGGAACACAGGTGTATGGCTTTGGTAGATCAATGGGACATGACGGGTTTTTCTTTACCCATTTCTGAATTGGCTTATAAAAAGGAGAGGTGACCTTTTTAAACGAGGCTCGAGCTCTTATGGGAGATTTCTCAAATCAGAAGCGTCTTACTAAATTGCTCACGTGGTTTCAACCCATTGAGGCATGGAGAAACCTTTTCAAAAGGCAGCAACGAGTTGGAAGGCCAGAACCTGAAAGACACACCACGGTGATTTTTCACAGATCATGGACTTTTATCAGCTCAGCTGGAGATGCAAGACATGAACGCTCTCAGGTTGGTACATCTATATACAAACCTAAAATCAATGACTAGGTGTTCCGAGTTCACAAGACACTCCCCATATTTGTCTATGATATTTTCGCTGAATTTTGAGGACTTCAGAGGATACTCTGCCAAGAAAATTATACTATTCCTCCAGAGGTATAGCCACATTATGCTACAAATCTGTCATGGGATAGGCCTTGCACTCACCCGATAACCTTCGAAGCTCTTGAAGAATACAGACAAAATAATTCTCAAGTAGCGATGGTTACTGACACGCAACACACTCATGCTCCAAGCACTCAGGACCCATGGGGAGGCCCTCTTGCACAAGACTCATATTCCCAAGATCCATATTTCCCTCAGCCCGGTTTTCCACAGGCGAATATTCCATCAGATATTCCGTCCAATTCTACACAATCATCACAACACCATCATCGACTCTACCAGCAAGATCCCCAAGATCCTGTCACAATGAAAGATATCTTGTCTGGAGAAAGGCATGCGGAACAGGAACGACTTTTGCGTGATTTTCAAAGATAAAAAGATGGTCCAAGCAGTTCTGATGATTCCATTGACAACTCAGAAGAAGGGATCAATTTCAAACTGTACGCGGCGCCGAAAGTCTTTATGTGTCATGTCTATATTATGTTTGTACTTATGTGCGTGAATAATTGACCAAAACTTGTGTAGGTCACAAGACGTCGTCCGGTAAAAAAAATATCATTTTCGATACTATAGTGCACTGTTCATTACTGTAGCGTACTGTTTGTCATTGTAGCAAATCACTGTAGCACGTTACTGTTCATCCGGGGACAACGGACCGAAAAGTTCGCTGATTCGGTGAAATTTTCTGCAGAATGACCAGAGGACTTGTCCTTATGTGTGTCTCTCTTCCGCCTAATCGCCTATATAAAGCAAAGGGTTGTAATCGTTTTGGGCAGAGTTTGCCTTCAATAAAAATCAGTGTGAAGTTTGTGTTGTAATGAGTTTCTAAATTTTCTTTCTTCTCTCCAAGCATGATTCTATAGAGGTAGATTCATTTTGTTAATTTGATAGTGCGATTTGATTTAGTATGCTCTACACTTGCCACATTGTGGAACAGACGATCTGGCCATTTATAATATGGGAGATCATCAAAGGAGAAATATGACTTGGAGGATGAATATTTAGTACCAGCACCAGGGTGGGTATCTGGTGGTCAAATTTGGAGGACTGAACATATTCCTTAACTGCACGAGGAGTATGTTGAATAAAGTGTTTGATGGAACGGATAGGTGAAAATGAGGAGGGTTTAGCAAAGGCGGAATATGGGTTGATGATGGGGAGTTGTGTTTCGCAGATTTTGCTATCTTCAGAATAAGCTACCTCATAGAGACAGTCTATTTTTGAAGCTGAAGATTTGCGAAGTTCAGGTGGAGATGGTAAGGAAACAAGTGTTTCATTGACAATGGGAGTAAGACCAGTAGAGGTTTCAATGGAGGAAGGGTTTCTCTCCTTGCATGTCCTAGAGAAGAATGCACCACCATGGGGACCTAAATAGACAAAAGCAGTAACCTTCTTAAAGGAAATTCTCCAGCACCTCCCTCCATTGCAAATCCCTTCTACTGGGAAGAGAATTCTCCAAACTGATGCCAGTGATAAATATTGGCAGCCATTCTTCTTGAAGAAATTAATGGTAAGCGACGAATCTATGCTTACAAAAGTGGACGTTTCACCCAAGCAGAAATGCACTATCACTTCACTTTCAAGGAGATCCTTGCAGTCAAGTATGGAATCAAAAAAAATTGAATTCCATCTCATAGGACATCATTTTCTTGTTGAAATGGATATGTCCTCCTTTCCTCAAATGCTCAAGTTCAAACAGAAGCAAATTCCCCATTCTCAACTTCTGAGGTGGGCAGAATTGTTTTCCAAATATTCTTTTGATGCCAAACACATTGCAGGAAAGAGAAATGTCCTTGCAGATTTTCTGTCAAGACCGAAAGAACCAGTTTCCTCCATCAACATGTACGTCTGAAAAGAACCCTTGAGTTCTACATTTCGTACTGTCAACATACGTGAAAATCGGTGGAATGATCATCAATATCTTCCAGAAATTCCAAGATATATGAATGTTACAAAAAAGTTTGGGATAGATGTCACTATAGAACTCCGCCTACGTAGTTTACATAACCTGTTCCAAGTCAGGTAAATGAGTATGGTTGCGTCAGACGTAACGAGTCGATTATAAAAAAAGAGCCACTTTTATAAGATGAACCCTATTGATATTTCGTTGGAACGTACCCTTCTTAGCTACGCGTTGCATCGGTGCCCAGGTGTAGCGAAAAATGAGCAAGTGTTCTTGCATCAAGATAGGTGGGTGCATGGGGTAAGAAAGCTAGGCTTGGGCTATCATTCATAGAGTGATACGCCACATCGATGCCTGAATGTGATGATAAATGAGTAAGGGTCTTCATACTTTCGTGGGTGAGTGTCGGGGGCAAGAAAAACCCAGTGGGTAAGATTCGATTGGGAAGTTGGAACGTAGGAACCTTAATAGGTAAGTTGAGGGAGTTGACAGATACTTTTGTTAGAAGGAGAGTGAATATTACTTGACTGCAAGAGACTAAATGGAAATGAGAGAAAACTAAGGAAGTGGAAGGCACCGAATTCAAGCTATGTTACACGGGCACAACAAAGAGTATAAATGGAGTTTGGATTTTGATCGATAAAAATTTTATGGATAGAGTCATTGATATTAAAAGAATAGGAGATAAGACTATAGTTAAGCTAGTAAATGGTGATTTGATTCTGAATATACTTAGTGTGTATGCTCCTCAAGTTGGACTGCAAACATTTGAGAATAACAGATTTTGGGAAGATCTAAAAGACATTTAAAGATGGATACCACACGATGAGAATGTATTCATAGGAGAATATCTAAATGGACATGTCAATCAGAGTAATGGAGGTTTTGACAGAATTTATGAAGGTTTTAAATATGAGACTAGAAATGAGGCTGGCAAAGACATCGTGAGTGTGGCATTAGCTTATGATTTGATGTTAGCAAATACCTTTTTTAGAAAAAGAGAGTCACACCTAATCACTTTTCGCAGCGGTCAAAATTGTAATCAAATTGATTTCTTTCTTGCGAGAAGATAGGATAGAACCTCGTATGTATATTGTAAAGTATACTCTGGTGAATATGTAGCTACACAACATAAATTGGTGGTATTAGATGTTCGGAATAACAAAATACAGAAGATGAAGAGAAGTGCGCAGCACCCCAGAGTAAGATGGTGAAAGTTTCATGAGGAGAAACAAATAAAATTCAAGGAAAGAATGCTACAGGAAGGATCGTGGCGACTGGAGGGTAAAGTAAATATAATATGGAAAGAGATGTCTAACTGTATTCAGCGAGTGACAAAAGGGGGTGTTAGGGAAAAGTAGAGGGAATGTACATCAAATAAAGAAAACTTAGTGGTTGAATGAAGAGGCGCATGAGGCAATTAAACAGAAGAAAGAGTGTTTCAAATGTTTGCATAAATTTCCTAATGAAAATAATTTGCAAAACTTTAGATTGGCGAGAAAAAGTGCTTAAAAAGCTATGCGAGAGGTCAGATATAAAGTTTTCACCAATTTGTACAAAAAAATTTGAAAGCAAAGAAGGAGAAAAATGTATCTATAGACTCGCAAAGTCAATGGACTAGGAAAGTAAAAACTTGACATAAGTTAGATATATCAAGGATGAAAATCAAACACTTTTGGTAAAAGATGAAGAAGTTAATGGCAAGTAAATGAGCTATTTTAACAAACTTTTTAATGGGGAGAGCGATATAAGTGAGGTGGATTTGGAAGATGCTTCTGATGATTTAAATAGAAGATTTTTGCATAGAATAAAAGCATAAAAAGTTAGAGAGACATTAAAAAAGACGAAGACTAGTAAAATCTTGGGACCCGATGGTGTTCCTATTGAAGTGTGAAGATGCTTAGAGGATGTAGCAATAAGTTTGTTGACTAGCTTTTTTAATAAGATCCTCCAAACTAATAAGATGCCTAATGAATGGATGAAGAGTACTTGTGCCTATATACAAGAACAAAGGAGATATCCAGAATTGTTCCAATTATAGAGGCATCAAGATTATGAGCAATACAATGAAGTTGTGGGAGAGAATTATTGAATATCGTTTGCGAATATGGGCCAAAGTGTCTGTCAATCAATTTAGATTTATGCCAAAAAGATCTACCTTGGAGGCTATTTTCTTGATATGACAATTAAAGGAGACATATCGAAAAAGAAAGAAGTACTTCTCTATGGTGTTTATTGATCTTGAGAAAGCGTATAATATGATTTCAAGAAATATTCTATGGTGGATTCTTGAGAAAAAAGAAGTAACTTCAAAGTATGTAGAAACAATCAAGGACATGTATGAGATGCTACTATATGTGTGAAGACTTGTAATGACACATCAAGTTATTTTTCAATCACAGTATGCTTACACCAAGGTTCTGTTTTGAGCCATTATCTTTTTACCCTTGTTATGAATGAGCTAACAAAAGATATTCAAGGTTAGGTGCCGTGATGTGTGCTATTTGCATACGACATTGTGCTTATCGATGAGATCAGAGCTGTGGTTAATGCTAAGTTAGAATTATGGAGAAACACGTTAGAGTCTAAAGAATTCACGTTCACGTTAGAGTCTAAAGAATTTACGTTAAGTCGAAGTAAGACGGAATACTTAAAGTCTGAGTTTGACACGGCAAGAAGAGGAGATTAAGAAGCCATAAATATGCTCGGACAGGAGGTACCCAAGAAAGATACTTTTAGATAGCTGGGATCAATATTGCAAAAGGAGGGAAAGGTTGATGAGGATATAAGCCATAAAATCAGATCATGTTGGATGAAATAATGCAACGCATTAAGATTTTTGTGTGATCGCAAAATTCTCTTAGGTTAAAAGGAAAATTTTATAGAACAACAATAAGACATGTCATGCTATACAAAGCTGAATGTTGGCTAGTACAGAGGAAACATAAGCATAAAATGAAAATAGCGAAAATGAGGATGTTAAGGTAAATGTGTGGTCATACAAGAATGGATAAGATAAAGAATGAATATATTCGACGAAAAGTGGATTAGAACCGGTGGCAGAAAAGATGAGAACATGAATTGAGATGATTTGGACATATTTTTCGAAGGGTCCTAATGCTCCGGTACAAATAGAAGTTTGCTATCGAGAGCATAACATAAAGAAAGTAAAAGGTCGGTCGAAACTTACTTGGGGAAAAGTAATAAAATCAAATTTAATGGAGTGTGAAATAAATTGACATACGATTTGTCTTAGGATGGAGTGAAAGAAATCTATTAATATTGTGGAGGGGTAGTGTGTGTGTATATATCTTTATTTATTTATTTTTACACATCTATCTCTTTTATCTCGATTGATTTTGCATTTATTTTTATGATTCTTTAGAGATTTATCAACCGCCGATCCCAATTAGTTTGGAATAAAAGTGTTGTTGATATTTATCTCTTTTTCGTCGAATGATTTTGCTTTTATTTTTATGAATTTTTCGGGTTAATCGACCACCAACCTCAACTAGTTTAAAATGAATATATTATTGATGTTAATAAGTGTTACTGTTGACACAATTTAAGATTTTGGTGGCTTTTTCCCTTGATGAAATATTTGCAGCTCTACTAAATTGACTCTCACTTCTTTTATCTGATGGAGGGAATAAATTGTTCTTGATACACATATTCTTATTAATAGTGATAGACAATAAGTAGCATAGACAAAAACAATCAAATGCATTCCTCTTCTCTGCCTCTATACATCAAGCCCAGCATTTCAACATTAACAATAAGAACTCCAGCCGAGGCACTTCCTTGGTAGAACCGGCTTAGCCCTCCAGCTCAGATCAAATGTTATGTCAAGGAAAAAGAAAAATGTTCATGACTACAAGTACTGATGCTTTGAGTTTGTTTCTCATAATGACACTTTTTGTTAGTCTGAATGAGCGAGGAGAGGTTATAAAGTCTTCTCTTGATCCCTGAGTTCGTCACTCCTTTTGCTGCTTCAGTGGAGAGCGATTTCTCCAACTCCAATCTAGCTCACCATTGCAGAACCTCGCGACCATTCTCTCACCTTCTGGAAACAACAGCTTCCAACTAGGAACTCCAAAAAATCTTTCGGTACATCCTTTCCATTTCCAAATGCAGATGCACCACATGAGACCCGGCGGTGCAGAGCTCCAAGACTTCTTAGAGATGAGTCTCGTACACACAGGCGCTCCAACAACTACACAACTGGAGGGCACAATGGACATTGTCTTCTACTCTATAAAGCGAAAAAGCATAAGACTTATGGAGTGGCCAAACATAAAGCAATTACGTATGGACGGACATGCAAAGGGATGAATCACATGCTTCTTCACATGTATTCAATCGTCTCAAAAACCTGTATCAATTGTAATCTCTAAATGACTTATGAAGACCACAATTCTCAAGCTCGTTGAGTACAACAGACAATTTGATATTTCATCTGCCAGAAATCGCAATTGCAGGATGATGCAGGTCATGTCTGCTGCAGTCCTCCTGCAAAAAGCATGCCAATGACCAAACAGTGCCTTCTATCGCAGACTTTCAAGAAGGGAATGCTGGAAGTAAAGTCAGATACTCGTGATAATATTTATTCTTTGCAAGCAAGTCAAAGACTATAGATGCTGTGGTTGCATCTGGTCTTATATTTTTTCCTGCCATTTTCTTAAGCAACTCAATCACCTCCAATGCCTCATGATTTTGACAAAGAGCACGCATCAATGTGTTGAATGTGACGACATTTGGAGCACAGCCATTGTCTTCCATTTTCACAAATAGCTCATTTGCCTCTTTAACTTGACCTTGTCGGCAGAGCCCATTTATCATGATAGAGTATGTTAAAACATCTGGTGCTAACCCATCCTGCTGCAACAAGTGAAATAAGTCCCACGCAGCTTTCAGATTCCCTTCTTTGCACAACCCATCAATGAGGCAATTGAAGGTCGTAACATTCGCCTTTCCCTTGCAATCTTTGGAATGAAACAAATCCAATGCATCTGAAAGCAAATTATTCTTGCATAGTCCATCCAGAAGTATGTTGAATGTGCGTGAATTGGGTTCCACTTCATGACGTTTCATTTCACTAAACAATTCCCGTGCATCAACAACCTCACCTTTGCGGAAAAAACCAAGCATTAAAGTGTTAAAAGTAACTTCTGTCGGCTTAATGCCATTATTAATCATTTTCTTATGCACGTTCATGGCTTCTTGCATACTACCCTGATTGCAATACCCATTGATCAGCACATTGAAGCTGACTTCATTAACTAGACCATCCATATTCATCAAATGAGCAAGCAGCTCCCTTGCCTCATCGACCTTACCCGCTGAACACAAGCCATCCATTATCGTGCTATAGGTAACAATACTAGGACCTACACCATTCTCAATCATCAATTTGAGGATGCTTTCGGCTTCTTTGAACTTCCCCAGCTTGCAAAGAACATTCAACAAAGAATTAAATGTAATTATGTCGGGCTCGATTCTTTGATCCACCATCTCGTTAAGCAAATGAGTGGCTTTCTTGTACTGCCCCATGCAACACAAGCCGTGTATCAGCGAGTTATAAATAACCAAATTTGGTGAAATACCATTACCTTTCATCTCCATGAAAAGTTTGCTGGCCTCTTCTAGTAGCCCATCTTTGCAAAGTCCATCAATAATAGCACCATAACAAACTATATTCGGCTTGCATACAGCACTATGTTCCCCATTGCTGGTCAGCATTTCTTCATGTAACTTGAGTGCCGTGGTCGTATTACCGGTCTGACACAATCCACTAATCAAAGTGCCATAAGTAACAACGTCCGGTCTGCAACCCAAACGCACCATTTTCTTGAACAAGGCCATCCCTTCACCAAGTTTATGCTTTAAGCACAGTCCCTTCACCAATTGGTTACAGGTGACTATATCAGGCCGATAACCTCGGCGAAAAATCGCCCCCAAAACTGCGAAGGCATCCTTTACCCGTCTCTCATTGCACAAGCAGTTCAACAAAATCTTCAGCACAAAATAGTCAGACAGGAGCCCGGAAACTTGCAGCTTTCTGCGAAGAGAAATCACTGCAGAGTAATGCTTTTTCTTAGCTAAGGCACCTAATAACGAGCGAAACGACGAAGTGGGAGGAATAGGTCGAATAGAGATCACGCGATCGAAATAGCGGAGCGCTTCGTCCGCGGTGAAATCCCCCGTTTTACACGTCTTCTCGAGGAAATGAGTGAATCGAGCTCGGTCCTCTGCGTCGGCGGACAGCGTGGATTCTGGAGACGGAGGCGAAAACCCAACGGCAAGTTCTTGAGGAGGCTTGGAATTTTGGGAAGAATTTCTGAGTGGGTGTGTGAAGAGAGAGGAAAGTTTACCTTTTGCAGCTGAAGAAGAAGAAGAAGAAGAGAGAGTCCTGGAAGCCATCGCCGTTGAACAAAGGAACCTGCTGCTCGATTATCCAGCTCAATTCATCGTCATGCATCACTGAGACGGGTTTTGCTTTCACATTAAAAAAAGAAAAAGAAAAAAAGAAGGGGCCAAAAAGAGAGGAAAAGTTCAAATAAAGATGCGAAGTCCACTTATTTTCTCACCTAAAAGACTAATCTAAATATTATTTTAAATAATAACATGAAATCAAAGCTTGTTTCTTATGAGTACTTGGAATGGATAGTATTTCAAATAATAACCTCAAAATAACATTATTTTAAATAATGAATTCAAGTGACCTTGTCAGTCTCAAATAAGAGGCTGATCTTGCCACTCAGCCATATATTTCGCCGGATAAATGGTAATTTTCTCGTTCCTTTTTCTATCTTTGCTTTGGCTGGAGGCTGGAGAGGGCTTGGCGTCTCTCGCCTAAGCCCTCACCGACCTAGCCAGATCGGGCGAGGAAGACTCTCTCCCGCCCTCTCTAGGCAACATCGATGGCTAGCTATCGGCAAAAAGAAAAGAAAGAAATTTTAAAGAGGAAAAGGACGAAAATATCCTTAATTGATTGGATAGTCAAACTCTTATTTGAGACGAGTGTTGTTACGTCAGACCTTCATTTGAAATAATATCAACTTTAGCTACTCATTTGATAAAATAAATGAAGGCGCTTCAAATCTTTACTTAAAATAACATCCATTTGAAGCTTGTATCTTGAAAAATAAGAGCAATTTAAACTTTTTTTTCCCCATAAAAAAAGTTCAAAAAAAAGAAAAAGAAAAAAAGGACCGCCTCGATGTGCATTCGTGAGTCGTGACCATCCTTAAGTAAAAAGTGTTGATCCACCTGATATACGTGCTTGAGTTATGACACATGACTCATTTCATGCCTGCCTCTTCCTCTTTTCTTGGCCAACCGTCTATGCAGCACTTGTCATCTCCATTGGAATCAGATTGTTTATTGGGGGAGTGTTATGTAATCTCAATGGAGGAACTTGCTCCAATGATTCAAATCTCAGTGAAGACAACAAAGTTCAGACTCGGATTAAAGACGGGCATGGAATGAAACCGTCAATTTTTCGTGATCATTCACGCCGATCAAAGTAATCAAATTCTTCAACGAGGTGAATTTTGAGGATATTGGTGAGAATGGTTTCTGCTAAACCTGTTGGTGATGAGGACAACGTTGGAGAAAGGTCATGATAAGAGTAATTGCAATCTTCCGATCATGTTGATTCCACAACCGTACCGTGAAATTCGTTTTTTCATAGCTTGAAAAAAACAACCCCCAGAGATACTACATTGACAAATTCTGAAACTGGATTACCTGCTAGTGTTAAGAACACCGGTCAATGACGTCAAGGTTCCGCAGTTGGACGGACAAAAGAAGAACATGCACCAGGTAGGCAAACATCTAAAAAACCGGAGCCCATCGTTTCTCCCACGTACTTCAGCCTGCAAAAATCAAACTACAAGCTTGAACTCAGTATCTACGGACAAAAGATGGAAATTTGGCAAGTTGGAGGTATTGTAGCAGACCAAGCATAACGCACGATAAAAATGACAAAGCCATTACAAACAGCATCTCAAATTCAACGCATCATGAAATATTGGCCGAACCGCAATCATGTACAAGTCACACAACCAATTTCCGCCCTAAACAGGGCAACTATTGGCTTAAAATGTCTCAAACCGCACATGTCACTCACATGCGCATTAATTTGCTCCAAAGACCTATATTTCCCAATTAAACCCCCGTAACTGGATTTGACAATTTCAATTCGAGAGTGCAAAGAAAATGCTAGTGGTATCTTGCAAGTGGACGATGTTTACTAGCTAAGATTGACTGCCATGGCCACGATCTCCAAAGCAGGACACCCGGATATGATGGAAGCACTGGCTCTCTCAGTGACTTTGAGGCTCCACCAGATAGCACCAACCTCGAACCGCACTTTGCCAGCACTTGAGCAGGCTCAGATCTGATACCCAACATTGCATCTGATCATAATCATCAACAATGAGTTTGCTTAAAATTGGCTGTACAACCACGAAAATCGTTTAAAGCTAGAGCTTATCGTCAATGGCGGTCATAGATCGGAGGTTGCAACAGCACTTGGTCATCTGCCCAGTTGTGGAATTGGAGCTGGAGCGGCCAAAACTTTGATCCCTAGTAAACACAACAACATTAAACCCACATCCGCCAGATGCCCATTAAAAACACACTAGCATCTAATCTGCATCTTTTGCAGCATTATTTCAAATTCTAGAATTCAATGGATCAAATGACCTACTAAATGTCAAACATTACCTGCATAGTGGATAACGAGCTAAGTCCAAGGTCAGCCGGCTTATTACCTCTTGCCATATGCAGTGCATCTACCATCCTCTTCATCTGATCTGAGTTTGTATATTATTTGTTGTGATGAACCCTTTGGGTTCAAGTTTGCTGAGTACTTTGCTGCAAGGGGCTGAAAAATCTAAAGGATAAGGATTAATACCAAATATAACCCAGGTTTTTCTTGTCCCAAACTAAGGTAACAATATCTTCTTTGTCCAGTTCAGAGTACAACTCCAATGTATCCTTCATTTGTACCTATGAAAAAACAAACCACAAGAAAGACTTGAGTAAGTTCGTATTCCACTAACAGAATCTTTAGATAAGACAAACGATTGCATTTTCATCTGGACACCTTTCCAGAGGTAATTCTAGAACTTATTAATCATTTCACATAGATTCCTTTCCAGAGATAATCCTAGCATAGTTTTTCTTCCTAAAAGTATGGATAGTTTTTTCCCCCCTTTTGACCTATTCTTTTTTTGTCTTGCTAACATCTCCAATTTAAGAGAATTACAAGCAGCAGGATGAAGACAGGTGTAACTTTGAGATAGCCTTTGAAAGTTTAATGCATTGCCTTGACCAGAGTTCCTGAAGATGACAAGGCTTGCCCATGGTCTCTCCTCACACTAGCCGTGACTTAGGTTAAATGATATATTATCATAATTGCGTGCCTCCTAATCACTTTTATATTCCTCCTCTGTACTGAATGCTTTCTCAATCCATTTCCTCGTGTACCTAATTTCAGTATATTCAAATTAAGACTGTGAAAGAAGTAGCAAAATGTACGACTCAACAACCCGGACCTTTACTTGCTGTGGTAACAAGAATTAAAAGCCATATTACAATTAATCAGGGTGTTAACTACCTCAAGAATTCCCACCATCACACCCTTCACTTTTTCAGGTACTCATCCCCACTTCAAGAAACTTGAGCATGATAACTCCAAGTGTTTAGCAATGGTCACCAAAATCTCACCTAACACGCCACTTCTTTCCCAATCTGCTGCTTGGTCTTCCCTCGTTTTATAACTACTCAAATACCATAAGGTGGATGCCAAATGTTTGTTGGCCCAGAAACTCCATGTAGTAAGCGACGAAATGCTTCAGGGAGCCGAAAATAAGTGTAGATTTTTCCTGTTTCAACATAAGAAATATATGGTACAAACACTATGACAATACTACAAAATTTAGTAAGCATTGAAAAGCAATCGATCATCAGATGAGAAAATGAAAAACATCACAGTACCAGATACTTCAAAGCTCCATATTATCTGCCATATTACAATGTCGTCATTTCTCAGTTTGTTTTTGACTCATCTGGATGATTTAGCAGTTTACTTTGAGCTCGAGGTCTAAGTTGTATAGAACGGGAATTCACCTGTAGTCTTTGTAATTTGTCCATTACTTGATAAGAAATCATTGCTCGTCATTTGTGAAATTCTTCCAAAGAAGAAAGATAGACAGACCAAGGAGAGCAAAGCATCGTGAAATGAGAATTCATGAGCGCTTATATATATATATATATATATATATATATATATTTTTGAAAAATTGACATATTACTAAAGAGCACTCTTAGGATACATTCACAACATTTATTCATTGGAATATTATTAAAGATTTAATAAAAGTGGTCTAGTAAACTGTTAGCGAGTATTTAAGATAGTACAATACATTCCACTAATGGTAGAGATACTTGGACCAGTTTACAAAATTGGTAAACCAAGTGATAAGCCAATTTCATTTGGAGCTTGCACAAAGCCAGCTTGTGACATAATTTTTAGAAACCAGTCTCAATATCCTTAGCATCTCAATTCATTAAAACATCCCCTTGCCAGTGGATACAAATAAAATTGAGTCTTCAAAAGCAAGCATCATATAATCTAGACATGTGCTTTACGTCTAGAAGAGTCCAAAAAGTTAGTCCATAGTAAACTATCAAATTAGAAGATTTGTGAAAAGAGAAGATATGCATCTCATGATTCATTTCAAGTAATTTACACTACTATTACAATCAAATGATCCATGTGGCGCAAAAATCATACCACAGTCGATTCTATCTTTTCTTCCACAAAACAAAAAATGAAGAACTTACTGAGTGGCCCCAGACTAAATTAGTATTTATGAATAGACATGCAAAGTTATGCAGCATGTGCTTCTTCACTTGCGTTCATTTGTATGGAAAAACCTCTACCAAATGTAACCACTACATGACCCATAAAAACCACAATGCCATTGCCTCTCGAGAACCATAGAGATTTTACTTACCAACCTCCAAGAAGCTCAAGATCAGGATCCATCTTTTGACAGTTGCAGTGCCAGTCTTTATGCAAAAAGCATGCTGATGACTGAAAAGTGTCTTCTTCCAATAGCTTTCAAGCAGAAAATGTAGGAAGTAAATAGAAATACTTCTTATAATTTTCATCCTTTGATAGCATGTCAACTACCATAGATGTCGTAAAGTCATCTGGTAAAATACTTCTCTCTGCCATTTTCTTAAGCAGCTCAATCACCTCGACAATCTCATTATTTTGACAAAAACCATGCATCAGTGTGTTGAATGTGACAACATTTGGAGGACAACCATTGGCTTCCATTTTCATAAATAACTCGTTTGCCTCTTCAAGTTGACCTTTTTGGCAGAGTCCATGGATCATGATAGAGTATGTTACAACAGTTGGCGCTAACCCATCCTTCTGTAACCTGTGGAATAAGTCCCATGCAGCTTCAAGATCCCCTGCTTTACACAACCCATCAATGAGGAAATTGAAGGTCTGTACACTTAGCTTTACGTTGAGATCTTGAGAATGAAACAAATCTAATGCCTCTGAGAGGCAATTATTTTTGCAAAGTCCATCAATAAATATGGTGAATGTGCTTGTATTAGGTTCCACTTCATGATGTTTCATTTCTCTAAACCAATTCCTTGCATCACCAACCCTACCTTTCTGGAAGGAACCTTTCATCAGTGTACCAAAGGTGACAACTGTTGGCTTAACTCCTTCATTAATCATCTCCTTGTACATACTTGTGGCTTCTTCGGCATTTCCCTGATTGAAATAACCATTGATCAGCACATTGTAGCAGACTGCATCAATTGGACAACCTTTACTCACCATTTGAACAAGCAGTTCCCTTGCCTCATCGATCTTGCCAGCAAAACACAGGCCACACATAATTGTGTTATACGTAAACATGTCAGGCTCAACACCACTTTCAATCATTACTTTGAGCACATTTTCGGCTTCTTTCAAGTTTCCCTCTTGGCAAAGAACTTCTATCAATGAATTAAATGTGACTGTGTTAGGTGGGATTTTTTTTTCTGCCATCTCATTAAGCAGAACATTGGCTTCCTTGTACTGTCCGATGCTACAAGAACCATGTATCAGAGAGCAGTAAACAACTACATCTGGCGAAATACCACTAAGTTTCATCTCCAAGAAAAGTTTTCTAGCCTCTTCTAACGATCCATCTTTGCAAAGACCATCAATGATGGCACTATAAGAAACTAGATTAGGCTTGCAGAGGGCACTATACTTGCCACTGCTACTCACCATGTCTTGATGTAACTTGAGTGCCACGCTCGTATTACCACTCCTACATAACCCACAAATCAATGTGCAATAAGTCATAGTATTCGGCCTGCGACCCAAACGAAACATTTTCTTAAACAAGACAATGGCATCGCCAATTTTATGTTCTAAGCACAACCCCTTCACCAACTGAGTGTAACTGACAGTATTCGGGCAATGACCTCTTCGAAAAATTGCCCCCAAAACGGCGAAACCATCGGCGACCCGCCGCGCATTGCAGAAGCAATTCAACAAAATGTTGAGCACAATATAATCACACAATAACCCAGCAGATTCCAGCGTTGCGCGGAGCGAAATAACAGTAGAGTAATGGCTCTTCTTAGCTAGTGCGCCTAGTACCAAGCGAAACGATGAAGCGGGAGGGGCAGGTTGCATAGAGATCATGCAGTCGAAATGGTGGAGCGCTTCGTCCACGGTGAAGTCCCCTGATTTACACTTCTTTTCAAGGAAAAGGGCGAGTCGAGATTGGTCTTCTTGCGTGTTGTCTGAAAGATTGGATTTTTGTGGCGAAGGCGAGATTTTAACGGTGGGTTCTTCCGGGGGATTTCGACTTCTGGGATATCGTCGACGTGGGTATGTGAAGAGAGAGGAGAGCTTACCTTCTGAAGCAGAAACAGCGGATGAAGAAGAACGGAGAGCCTTGGAGGCCATGGCTGGTGAGCGAGAATGCTTCGAAGGCGATTTTAAGATTGAATGAAATTGAAGTGGAAAGATTAGAGAGGAAATAAAGACGGGAAAAAAAAAACAAAAAGAATCACGTAAAATAATATAAAGATTTGGAAACTTATTTAAGTATCCTTTGTCATGTTTAAAGGGCAATACATAGGAAAAAAATGCAAGAAGGCATTTTTCTCCATGCAATTAAGTTTCCAAAACTAACTTAAATATCCTTTGTTAGCACAATTCTAGAATAGAACCTAAAACTCGAAACTAGAACGGTAGTTGTCGAAGGTTTCAATATATGTAGGGTAGGTTTCAACTTTTAAAAATTAAGAAACTTGTTTCGACAATTAGGTTTCAGACTCAAAATAGGTGAAATCTATAACTTGTAATAAGTTTTTGTGTTATATATATTTGTCCGCTTTTGCGATATTTCATATTGTCCGATGATAAGCGTGTATTCTAAAATCATTAATGAGCTTTCATTTCTAACTATCTTCATGAATGAGATGTTTTTGTTAATGTTTTATAGTTAATTGTGGTTATCAGATTTTAACAACAAATGTTGATCATGAAATATGATGATTCATTGCAATCATTCACTTAAAAATATAGTAGAACTAGAGTAGAACTTGAAATTGACTCTAGAATCTATTATAGTGTAAGTTTCAAGTTTCAGAATATGTAGGACAAGTTATAGATTCTAAAAAACGAGGAAACTTGTTTAGATCAGTAAGTTTCGGTTCTAAGTGAAAACTGTACAGAAGCTGGAGTTAGAACCTGAAACCGTTCAACTCTAAAAAAAATTGGTCATATAATATCACATTAAGATTATGAAGGAAAGGCGATCAAATTTATGTTAAAATGCAACGAATTGTAAAATAAGAAGAAGGAACAGTTAGAGCATTAAGTGCAAAAAATCAAAATACAGTGATTTAATTGCAAAACTTGTTAGATTTTTAGTTACCACATACGAAATTTAAAGTTGCTATCGTTATTGTTTATATAAATGTTCTAGAAGTTCTCTCGTTTTCAATGTAATATTTATATTAATAAGCTTCCAGTTGATCAAAGAAAACAAACGATCATTAATCATGGAATCGGATTGTGCTAATGTAGTGTACGACCTCACCTTCTCGCTTTCTCTTGTGATGGATCAGCGATTTTCTTAGAGAGTTCTTTTCTCACCTCGTGGCAGACAACGCCTGTCCTCAATGAATGCCTTCAAACCCTAAGAAGTGTTGGACTTGGCGTGGATGTTAGGCACTGTTACAGAGAGGCTAACAGAGTGGCCCATTAGGTTTGTCAGGCATATAGAAGAAGAAAATTGCCCTGTAACTGGTCTTCCTCTCTTCCCTTTGTGCTTCGAGCCCTGTTTGCATCAAAGGCCCATCTATCATGTAATTTTCGCCCTCCATGATCAGTAAATATTGTGCAGCTTTAGACCCCCCCCAAAAAAAAAAGACATTCTTAAATTATATCTTAAAGTGCAAGTAAGTCGAAATTCAATTTTGACTTACTTGTAGAATTTCCGTTAAGCCCTCAAATGAAAGCACTCTAATATATATATATATATATATTGGTCTCACTCTAATATTATTTGACTTCAAAGAGAGAGTAAAATTGGTCAAACCAAAAAGGATGAAATCATGAAAGAAAGAAGTTCACTACCCACTTTCCACCAATGTTGTCTTTGCACCATACATGAGTGCCTTCCTTATTTCATTTTTCGAATTTCGATTGATTTTTGTTTTGATATATTGAAAATATATCAAAATGCTTGTATAAAATTTGCTTTCTAGGGAAAAATTCGTACGACGATAAACACAATGCTAAGTACTTATGTGTCTATCTACTTACTGGTTGATTTTATTGTTAAGTTATAATTTTACACAAAGACAAGAAAGTAACCGTGCTCGGGCATAAGTCATGCATGAAGACTAACTTTTAAGATTAAACAAGCAAAAAAGAAATTGATAAAAGGAGAAAAAAATAATTACTGTACAGAAAACTAACCAACCTTCATTTGTCATTCGCAGCATCGTGGCAAATAAGGAAGAAGTTTGATGGAGCACTAGGCCTTAATAAATTAAATCAACGACTGTTTTTAATCTAATGACCACTTATATTTGAAATTGTCCCTCCGTTTTAAGTATGGATGGTTTGAGTCTTAATTGGTTTTGAGTTGTGTAGGCGGGTGCCTAGTTTAAGATTTAGAGATGAGCAATTTTGGAAAGAAAATTTGACTTCTTGTAAATAAAAATGCAAGCATAATTGACATAAAATGTGTAATTTGGATTAGAAAAATTCCAAATACGGCACGAACTATCATTATTTTCGGGGCTTGGATTGGCCAAACGTCTCACTTAAGGACTTGACCTTACCAGCTGGCCGATCAAGGTTTTTTTTTTTTGGTCAAAATATAAATCCAATCTAATTTTTAGTTAAATTAAGTTAAAAAAATTAAAAAGAAAAAACTGGTGGTAGTGACCTCGAGCGCCTTGGCAAGGGCTAGCGACCTTGCCGACCTAAGTGAGGTTCCCCGACCATCGCCTAGGTCCAGGGTAGGGCCGTGGCCTCCCCTAAAGCTGGGGGAGGGTCAAGCCCTCTCCCGATTATGGCGAGGGGCATTGGCGACCCAATTGGGCATCGTCGTTTTCATTTATTTTTTAAAATTTCTAATACGCTAAAAAAAGAAAAGCAAAGAAAAAATAAAACATAAATGACAAAAATACTCGTGTCAGTCGGTGAGGAAACTCTTTTTTTAGACCGATATGGCTATTTTAAGTATTAATTTGAAATAATGTTCATTTTAGGCCATTATTTGAGAAAATATTGACACTTTATGTCATTATTTAAAATTTAATTATTTGGTAAAAGCTTTTTCATTTTCGAATAGTACGAGAAGAATATCTTGATTTTGTCGCTTTCGACATCTGATGAATCAAGAATCACGTAATGCCTTGGCACGAGAGAGAGAGAGCGAGAGCGCCAGGCAGGAGCACACACTCTTGGGATTCAAGCACGACATCACAAATGTCAAAACTCATGCACGTATTTTTCCCATGTTCAATCACATCTCCCCGAAACGTGCCACCTCGTCACTGCATGGTCTCCCAAAGTTTCCATTTTTAGATGTCCAAAACAGCTCATTACGATGGAAAAAACTGCTGTTTATATAAACATACACATGTCCATTCTCTCTCTCTCTCTCTCTCTCTCCTTCACAACACAAGAAGAGAACCAAAGCCAATTCTGAATCGCCTCTTCTCTGGGTAACTCAAAACATGCAGAGAGGTTAGGACCGATCCAACTTCATTGCGGTTTGGTTTCGCAAAATCTACATGCCCCTTGATCTCATACAATCTCGTTGTTCACAACATTCTTCTCTGTCGCAGACTACAATAGCAGGCCCACCTTCTCGCAGATCGTCGTGGCGTCCTCCATAGGGTTGATCATCGCCGCAGCCATGCGGTATCGGCTGCGGAGGCTGAGAGACCGGAGGATAGCCCCACGCCTGCGGTTATCCGACTCCGGCCGCGTCATGAAGCTCGAAAAGTTCTCCCATTATGTAGGTAATTCTATGATCCAAAAACTCTCTGGCAGTCACTTTATGGATTGATCAACAAAGACTATTTCCGCGAGCAATGCTGATTGAAAAACTCGTAGAATCTTGCTTGATTTGAAGGATGAAAGCTCAAAATAGTCAAGAAAAAGGAAAATTTTCCGCTGTGATGGATTGATGCCGGTTGCCTTGTGATCAATCGTTTCCATCTCATATACCTTCTATCGAAACTGAATAGCTCTTATATATTCCGGCAGCGAGGCAAATGGGATTTGGCGACAGAAGAGAATGCCCGCAGCTATGCAAATTAGCTGCTGAATACGTCATCAAATGTGAAGGTTTCGAGGATGACATCTACACTTTCTTCTCGGGCGAACCGGATGCGGATTCGCTCTTCGTGAAGCTTGTGGAAGAGTTTGAGAGGTGCATCCTCAGCTACTTTGCATTCCACTGGAGCCACGCTGAGATTATGCTCAGTCAGGTATGTTGGAAAGGCAATGCGCCACAATCACATGTAGTTAAATAGATGAAAAGATGTTTAATTTGTTTGGATTACACTCTTTCAGGTCTTAAGTTGTGATGCCGAACCCAAGAGGAAGTTAAAGGACATTGTCATGAAGGCAACCAGGTACGCCTCTAGAGCTCATATCGACAAATCTGGCATTTAATGACGTCACTATTGGTCCTGGTACTTATTTGCTGACTTCGACCATTGAGTGGTCGATGAGAATTACTGCGAAGAAAATGTTAATCCATATGCGCATGTATCACAATCTGAGAACAGCTAAAAGTTTGTGAAGAAGCATGCATGACACTTTGAAATACCTAAGGAAAGTTCGCTGTTGGAAATTTAGTCCTTTTTCAATATAAGAACTTCAAAGAACTGTCAATCACTATACTTGAAAAGCATTTGGCAATAAGTAATTTAGCCTAGAGACCACTCCAAAAGAAAGGAAAAACATATAATGCACTTACATGTGCTGTTCCTTTCTATGATGGAGACAATCATGAACAGTAAGATCGTATTGCATCACCTAAAGCAAATGAGATCAGCTCAGGGGTGAGAAAAGAGATGGAGGAATGGTGAGATAAGATCGCTTGCAACAGATTTGGCACATCCAATGATTTTATAAGGTTCTGCAAAAGAGAGGAATTTATTAAAAATGGCTTTCTTCCTGTATAGATGATTCCATTTAATGTTTCCTTCATGTCATATGAAATGCAGACAACAACGATTCGAGAGCGTGACGAAAAACCTAAAAGTGGCTAGAGTTTTCACAACATTAGTGGAGGAGATGAAGGCAATCAGGTCTTCAAACGATGACTCGGAGTGCACCGATGTAATGGCTCCGGTGGCTCACAGTGATCGGAGTCCGGTCCTCCTCTTTATGGGTGGTGGGATGGGAGCAGGAAAGAGCACGGTTCTGAAGGACATTCTGGAAGAGTAACGTCCGCTATAAGTTCTTCTAGTACAGCTCTGCATTAGATTATCTTCATCTCTTATCGATTACTTCCAGGATGAGAAGTTAGTTTGGTAGCCTTTTCATTAGATAAATCCGATTCTGAGACAGAGCAATTACTTACTTTCCTGTAATCCGAGGTAATTTCACATGAAATAAGCTTATGGATATCCTTTCCTGTTTTAAGTACTGATAAGTACTATGTTTCAATATTTGCTCAAGCATTTTCCGGGCCTCATTTTTGAAGCCACAAAACATAGTAATTTTTGCTTATTCTGCTTGTTTCTTCCCCCCTCCCCCCCAAAATACAATAAAGATCATATTGAAGGGGGAAGGGGGATATTGGAAAATGAAGATTTTAGACTTCCTTGCAGTCATATAACCACAAAAGTATTATCTGGCAACTTTATTCATCTAACATATTGTTGAGATCAGTTCTTCACAAGCACTCCCCATCTAAAATAGATAATGCATCCATTAAGTAGCTTCAGAGAAAACCAAACATGCGAATTTACATAAAGTAAGACAACTTACAGTGACTCCTCTGGGTTATTTGTGCACAGGCCATTCTGGGCAGGAGCAGCGGGGAATGCGGTAATCATCGAGGCAGATGCTTTCAAAGAATCTGATGTCATTTACAGAGCCCTTAGCTCCAGAGGTCACCACGTTGACATGATGCAAACTGCTGAACTTGTGAGACATGAAATAAACCTCTCTCTCTCTCTCTCTCTCTCTCTCTCTCGTGCGTGCATGCGTTCACATGTGGCATGAGAACTGCGGACTTGACTTCTGACTTGTGGAAAATCCGAAAAAGGGTAGTCGCAGAACTAAAAACACAGAAAGAGAAAGTTGCAACCTCTCTCACTTCTCTGTGCTTATTTCCTCCAATGTATGTCCAGAAGAACCACATTGGTATATATTCCATCGACTGATCTTTATGTCAATACAAATTTCGGCTGACTTTCGTTAATTCCATGCTAATTTGAAAGTTTTGTCCTGCTGTTAACCAGAAAACAACTAGGCAGCAGACGTTCTTGGTTTGTGCAGTAGTTCTTGAGTTGCTTTTCGATATTTGAGAGAACAATACTGTGAGTGTCTAACCGAAGATAGGGATTGGATGATTTTCCAAACAGGTGCACCAATCATCTACTGATGCAGCATCATCCTTACTCGTCACAGCACTAAATGAAGGACGAGATGTGATCATGGATGGCACGCTTTCATGGGTGCCATTCGTTGTGCAGACAATAACGATGGCTAGAAACGTCCACCGCCATCGCTATCGCATGGGTGTTGGCTATCGGAAAGGAGAAGATGGGTCGGTGACTGAAAACTACTGGGAACGTATAGAGGAAGAAGAACAGGAACAAGTTGGGGGAAAAAAGAGAAAACCATACAGGATAGAGCTAGTTGGAGTTGTTTGTGATGCTTACTTGGCTGTTATCAGAGGAATAAGGCATGCAGAATCCTATATAGCTTTGTGTTTAATCTTAAGGTTTCTTCTTCCATGGAACTAGGTTTTCTATATCACAATATTGACAATACTAAGATATGAATTTCGGGTGTTTCCAGGAGAGCAATCATGTGCAGAAGAGCCGTGAGGGTGAAATCTCAGTTAAGATCGCACAAGAGATTTGCGACTGCGTTTTTAACTTACTGTCAACTAGTCGACAATGCTAGACTATATTGCACCAATGCTCTAGAAGGGCCTCCAAAGGTACTTCTATATTTTTCTACTCTATCAATGTCTCATTCTGTCAAGCCTCTCCAATGTAGTGTAACAATTTCATCTCAACATCAAGTTCATGGCCTTAAGAACAAAAGCAACCCATATTCTTCTTCTACCTATACAAACTCTTGGATTCATGTGAGCTTGCATGTGTTTTCTCTCTCTGTCAAGTTGATAGGATGGAAAGACAGAGACAAGACATTGTTGGTAGATCCAGAGGAAATAAGCTGTTTGGAAACAGTCGGCAGATTGAACGAAGAGGCAGACTCCATAAACGAGCTCTACAGACGACCAAACCCGGCTTGTGAGGCTGGTTCAGTTTGGAAAGACATCGTCCTATCACCTTCGAGAATAAACATACAGCAGGAGCTGAAGTATTCGATCCAGAAAGTTGAAAGATCGAAGTGACCGATTCATGATGCGGTACTGCAGCTGCATACTAGAATTTGCAATTCAGCTTCACACATCGATCAGACTTTTGTTATTTTGATCAGAAGCATAGGATACTCGGCGGAATAGATGGAGCTTGTATGTAAATTCAAGCATCTTGAGTTTTATTGCAACTCTAGATGCATAAAAGCAACACTTGGCCGTCATCATTAAAGAGTGCTAAAGAGAACTGAGACAATTGTGTCTTGCTTAGAAGAATTTGTACATCATGGGGGCTTGGCGAAAATTTCAACAATCAGTGGGAGTTTGCATACTCTCAAGATAGCAGGAATACAAAACATGCATAACAGTGCTTATGGGGCGATGAACTGACACAATAACACATCTCTTAACATTTCAGCTCAGCTACTACTAAGCAAGTGCAAATCACATTTATCCAATTACTGAGATATGTTGCACTCGACCAGCAACAATCATCGTCAAGATTCAGCAAGAACTTTGTTATAAATTTCCACATTTACGAAAGACAGGAAAGCGTTTATATTGTGGTGGAGGTAAAAACATTGCAGACATTCTGCAGAAATTCAAGGAAAGAATATAGAGGATACTAAAGCGTGTTTGGTTCTCGAACATTTTGGCATAGTTTTCTGTTTTCTTGAAACTGCGTTTGGTTCACGTACATTAAACTTTTAAACTGCAATGCAGATTTTGAAAGCATGTTTGCTCATTTTCAAGTGTTAATTACTGCTACATGACATATAATTGTATTGGAACGGATTGGTAAATATTAACTTAACATAGACGATTTTCTCATTTTTTTTTTCCAGCTCCGTCGAAATTGTGAAGCCTCTCTTGTTTTTGTGCATGACAAAATTGCAAGGATTGCGAGAGGATATAAATGGGAGAACCAAAAAGTAAAAAATTGGCCAGAGTTGCAGCTTCACCAAGTTATTAGGATCCTCAGCTTCTTCAATCTTGGCTATTATCCCCAAAATGAAATGGACGTTGGGTGAAGCCTTTGTCTGCTTTGTCGAAGTAAATTCAGGACATTTCAGGAAGATGCTTGCCAAACAAGTCTTCAGTGAGAAGTTGAGAAATGAAAATAGATGAATAGAAACTCTTTTACGTGCCAAACACTGCCTAAACACGAACTCTCAGCCAAGGTTCGCTCATCAAATTTAATAACTTCAGACGCCAAATGAACGCCTCACTACCCGTTTTCTTGCCGTTACCATATGTTCTTAGGGACTGGGGAAACTCGCCTAAGCTCTCCCGGCACAACTTACCATTTAATCTTCGCCAGACAATGCCAACAAAGTTGCTCCTTCCTGGGAGAATCAAATCAAAACAAGGAAACATACCAGGGAATCTCGGTAATTATAGACCTTTTTCGGAAGCATGGCAAACATTCTTGATATCCAGAAGTTTTCTTTCTCCTAAAAGCAGCCAGATCAGATCGTTTCCATTACATAACGCAAAGAAACCAGAGTTCCCGCATCTGAAATTCGCTCTTTCAGAGTCTGTAGAAAGAAGCTAGATTTCAAATTGCCCATTTCCATTATTTATGTGAAGTGCCATCAAAATTCAATACTATTTGAGCTGAAACACTACAAAGACTTAGACACCAATTCACCATATAGTAGGAGTGCCATAGCATTCGAAAAAAACAATCGGCCTTCTAGTGAAGAAAGGTCGACAAGATATTGAGAAACCTATTTAAAGATCCGGAAATGAAAAAAAACCTCATTTGCTTCATTTGCGTCGATCCATAATCTCAACAAGAGACAGGCGTTGTGTCAACACCGGGGCATCGCAGCATTATGGTTAAGCTGTTACAGGGATGTGCCTTAAGGATGCTGATGTCTTGAGTCTCAAAAGTTTTTTTTCGGATCCCTCAAGTCCCAATTTTAGACTAAGCGCCTAAGTGCACCTTCTTCTCCAGGAATTGTCCAAAAGAACAAGCAAGCAAGATTTTCCTAAAGACAGGCATTGGTTAACACCCATTAGCTGAGAGTAGCTTAATTCTGTCTGAACCTAGGAAAATAAAACTCGAAGATAAAGTCCCCCCTTTTTCAAAATTTTTTTTCCCTTTACATGTGAACCTCAGAAAACCTCAAGCTCAGGTGAGGGGATAGGACAGGGTTGTGTTTCTCTTGGATAAGCTCAAGTTGGGCCCAATTCCATACCCTCAGAAATTTGCAAAGACGGATTCAGTGTCTTGTTCTTAAACAATGCTTGAACTCCACCCCCATCTACAAGCACGGATGATGCAAAAGATCAAGTTGACCTTCTCTTTTGGTAAAAACCACCGCCACAAACATAGTCCAAGATCAATGCAGAAGCCGAAATCATTCAGAATTCTTACCTAGGGAGGGCCAATCCGAAGATGCCTTCTCGAGCAAGCGATCCGCGCAGTGATCCCATTTGCAAACCCTTAATCGAGCTCCAAGCAGATTTACATCTCGCGGGATGATCGCACTATTTACTCTGAGAGAGAGAGAGAGAGAGAGAGATGGTGAAGAATAGGGTGAGGATGAGTGCAGAGAAAGGATTCAAGCCATGGTTCGATGGAACATCATCACCTCGTGATCTATTCAACCAACTGAAGTACATATCTAGAAAATGCTAACTCCCAAAAGCCATTAGAAACTTACAGAGAACAAAGCAAGAACAGGAAGAGAAGAACCGAGAGAAAGAAAGAAAGAAAATTCCGATGCTATGTATTTCTGAAAGAGGCCTCACAATACAATACCAACGAGTTCTATCGAATTTACCGAAACTACCCCTAGACAAGCATTTTCTATCTCACTCTCTACGGCTTCCATCACTTCTTGGCCTTCCGTGCCGAAGGCTTCCTTGTGGGCGACTTGACGCTCTTCAGCTTGACGCTCTTCGCCGATGCCTTCTTTGCAGCCGGGGCCTTCTTAGGAGGCGCCACCTTCTTCCCCGGAGATGTCCTCGTCGAGGTCCTTGAAGCTTTCGCCGGCTTCTCCTTGGGTTTCGGCTTGGCCGCGGCCTTAGCCTTTGTGGCAGCTGGCTTCGGCTTGGCAGCTGCGGCCTTGGGCTTGGGCTTAGCCGCCTTCGACTTGGCAGCTGCAGCAGAAGCCTTTGGCTTAGCCGCGGGGGCCTTTGGCTTCGGCTTAGCAGCTGTTTTCGGCTTGGCTGAGGCCTTCGCAGCAGGCTTGGCCGACTTCGCCTCCTTTGGCTTGGCAGCGGCCTTCGCCTTCGATTTTGGCTTTGGTTTTGCAGCAGCCTTCGGCTTCGACGGCTTCTTAGCCACAGAGGCCGGCTTGGGAGCAGCCGGCGCCGCCCCCGCCGACTTCCCTGGAGGGAGCTTGAACGAGCCCTTGACCTTCGTGATCTTGCCAGAGCTGACAAGCTTCTTCAAATGGAAGAGCAACAGCTTCCTGAAGTTGGGCGGAAGCTGCTTGTGCTTTTCCTCGTTATACTTGGAGATGGCGTACTGGCTCGAGCCGGACTTCTCCTTCAACGTTACGATCGCGTCCTTGATCATCTGCAAGAATAGGCAAACGCAAACGACATCAGAGACCATCCCGAATAACACTTGAACAACGCTAAAACCTTGAATAAATGTCCGGAGCAGTAAACGTTCATCGTTACCTCTTCGTACGGGGGATGAGAAGGAGGATTGCGAGGCTTCTTCGCAGCGGCGGGCTTCTTGGCCTTGGGCTCCTTCGCCTTCTTCGACTTCCCGGCCTTCGGTGCCGGGTTCTCGTCGGCCACCTCCGGGTTGGCCGGCTCAGGCGCCGGCTCCACCGCAGGCAACGGCTCCTCAGTCGCCATCAACGAGCCTAGAGATTTTATCCGAATTTTGGAAGGATTAGGGTTTCGCCGGCCGAAACGGAGGAGCTAGAGATAGCAGAGGTGAGAGGGAGGATTGGGATCTGCGATCGAGAGAGATCGATCGTGAGTGTGCGCGTCTCTGCGGGTAATTTCGTTGGAGAGAAGAAGTCGGAAATGGCAGAATTTAAATAGTCCGACTGCGAGAGAATATGTCCAAAAGGCGCTCTCTGATTGGCCAGGAGGACCCTCACACGGATCGGGGCCATCCTGGAGTTTGAATGTAGGCCCTCGGATGGATCCATCTCGACGGCTGTGGTCGCGAGGCGGAGGCTGCATATGTGGGGGGGAGGGATCATGAAGAGATGGGATTTATGAGCTAGGGGCACTTTTGGGTGTGCTTTTCAGCTTGATTCATCCGAGCATTGCTCGAGTTAGATTCAATGGATTTTGATGGGGGTTTTTTGTATCTTGTAGGACATTATGTGAGCTTTCAAATGAGCATCCTTGCGTGTGGTTACGGCAAGGCATTCAGGAGATATGCCGGCTTGAACGAACAATGGTCGGTGTTAGGGTTTGTCGTGATCTTGTCGCGGTCTTGGCCGGTTTGCGGAGAATGCCCGGGGAGGATCCCGGGTTTGGAGGGGTTGAGCCAAAATAGACAAAAAAAGGGATCTATTGCATCGAGAACCGGGTGAATCCGTGGAGATTTGCCCTGGAAACGGTTCGCCAGAATGTCGCTCAACTTGAACATGCCTCCCAAATTTTGTGAGGTGCATTGCACTGCATTAGGCATCTGAGTTGCAATCCAGAATTATCTGCATAAATCACTTGCTGATGCCTAACAACTGAACAAATCATCTTTTTAGTTTGTGAATGAATGTGAAACTGGTGATGTGTTCATATCCTAATATGGCATGGCAAATAGTACTACATAGAACTCAAAAGGGTAAATTCCAAATCCCTTGCTTTGTTTGAACTTTCTACCTTCTACAGCTCCTGTGCTTCGATTGCGCCTACAAAGCTATCGATACAAGCTACTCAATATGCATCGATTCACTGAACTCGATCGAGCTTACGTTCATAAGCACGAAATGTTCAAAACTTCCGATATTCGGCGCGCTTCGTAAAGTTATCTCATGTTCCTTTCTTAACCATGAGGTGGTAAAAGAATGGTATGGGACCAGAACAAATCGATCAGAATCTCTCGGACTGAACCTTTCTTTGAAACCTCATAATCCGGCCTCGTCTTTCATGTTACTGAATCGATTTTGAAGTCGAAGGAAATGGAGAACAAATCGATGTGGCATTTATGTTGGCCTTCTCCCAATCTTGGTGAGTGAATAAGCAACAGTGTTATAGCTTCACTTCTGGTTCTTTCAGATCAAACCAAATCTCAAATATAGCTGCAAGTTGCGGCTATGCACAAATCGAAAAACTTGCACAGAGGAACTAGCATCTGTACGCAACATAGCGGACTACATAACCATCTTTGTGGTGAGGATGGGAATTGCTTTTCACTGGTGTAGAACTACTACACCAGCTCCAAAGTGGACCATAGTATGAGACCCAACTTTGATTACCATCTCAAACCAACTCGAAGATTGCTTCAGAATGAATCCATACTTCGAGGAAAAAAACTGCAATAAAGAGTGAGAATCCCATATGGTAATGCCCATCAAGGATGGAGAAGTTTGTTAATCATCGTTGTAGCAGGAAAACTAAGTGGAGTAATTGAAATTAGATCAGACTCCCACACCTGCTCATCCAATTCATCCACCAATGGCTTTTCAAGATTGTTTTACTTGGAGGGCAATCTGCAAAGTCGCGGAAAAACGATAGTCATGGATAGCACATCGAAAGCATAGATCGCTCCAGACATGAGTAGACTGAGACTTGAGTTAAGCAGTCAATTCGCTATATAGTCAACTGATGTGGCTCTTCTTATGAATGCTTGGATCTATTCGTGTATCGGTTATGTGAACATATATATGCTACAATTCAAGTCATATGGAACCACTTGATGTCTCTAGCGCTAACTTCTCGCCATTTTCTTTTGATGTAGAGGCCATTTTAAAGCGCGAAAGCAAGCATCACCTCGAGCTAAAGTTCATAACCCGATCAAAGATCAGCGTGTCAATTTGCCTCCATTCTCTTGTATCAAGTACCTCTTTGGCTAGTTGATGCAATCAAAACAGAGACCTCGGTTAACAGATAACGGTTACTTAAGCTCGACTGGTTTAGCAGCATGTTTTGAGCTTGTAAAGCACAAACATAAGTTGATTTAACCTCTTTAGTATCTGAATACACTTGTAAGATTTTGATTTTGAATAAGGCGACTCAGCATATTATAGTCGAAAGAATGGTCATGGTCCATGAAAGGTACCTTGGAGTTTTTCATCGAACAGATCCTGGTATGGACATATAATTCAACCTTCAAACGACGACAAACTACAGCGCAAGCTGATGAACTATATAAGAAGAGAATAGATGATGACAGGCTTGGACCTACAAGCTTGCCCATCATTTGGGAAGGAGTCTGGTTCCTCGTAATAGTTATTACCGATGATTCTAAAAACCGTTAAGAACCGCAGATGTCCCATTACTTTGCCGGTTAATAGGTAAGACTAGTAAATTATCATTTTGTCTAGGAACAATTGTCGCGGAAGAGAAATTGAGTTCTATAATTCTAAAAAAGTGCAATTAAGTCCTAAGATTGCCAAAATTGGTGCAATCAAACACCTTTAAAAAGAGAAAAAAACATTCGGAATATGTTAAGAAACTGAAAAATTGTTCACGCACTTAAGGCAGTGCTACACAGAATGTATGATGACTACATTGTCAACTCATTAGAAGATTTAAGACTTAAATTGAAACACAGGACTGAATTAGAGGCTGCATGATAACACTTCTGCTTCTGGATTTCTTTGCCATAAGTCAATCTGGTAGAGAAATCCGTTTGGTAAAAACACCATCGAAGTAAAAATGCGTTTAGTAAAAAAATTCACTTATGGTAGGATTTTCTACATTTGATTGGGTTTTTGGCCAATTTTGAGAAGCAAAAAAAATTTACTTCTCGACTCCAGAATCACTTTTTCAACCAAAGAAGAAGTTTATGTTGAACAACTTCTTGATTTTGAGGAACCTAAAGGAAAAGATCTCGTCTATGCACCGAAGAAAACACTATATGGTTTAAAGCAAGCACTATATAAGCACTATATGGTTTAAAGCAAGCATTATATTTCATCCAAAGAAGTTATGCACAACAGCTCTCTAGCACAATGTACCCAGCTTCAGTGGTTGAAAGAGCAATTGGGTTTTGCGTCTTTGAAAACCATGATATCAGCATGTTTCCCATCATTTGACAAGTATTTGAGGTACTCTTACAATCAATTACATCCTACATAGTCAGCATCTAAGTTATAGATCAAAGCTCGAAGCTTTTAGATGCCATAACCCTCTTTTGAGTGAGGATGCTACATACCTTATGTTCCTCTTCACAGCTGCGATATGTGATTCCTTTGGATTTGATTGGAACTGTGCACATAAACATACGTAAAACAACATATTTGGTTGAGAAGCAGTCAAATATAACAAAGATCCTATCATGCTTCTATAGAGTTTGAAATCAATTAGCATACCTTTTTCATCCTTGCCCAGCTTAATAAATGTCGCTATAGGTGTTTTAGTGAATTTGCATCATTCCAAACCGAATCTTTTCACCAAGTATTTTGCATACTTCTTGATAGATGAACATTTCAACTCTTGTTTGCTTCATTTGAAGTCCAAGAAAGAAGTTCATCTCTCTTATCATGCTCATTTCGAACTTGCTCGTCATATCTTTGGCGAATTCCTTACAAATATTCTCTTTAGTGTAGCCAAAGATTATGTCATCCACATAAATATGAATTAACAAGATATTTTTACCTTTCTTCTTGATAAAAAATGTAGTGTCAACTTTACCTTTTTCGAAATTGTGTTCATGAAGAAAAGAACTGAATCTTTCGTATCAAGTTCTAGGGGCTTGTTTGAGACCATAAAAAGCCTTCTTCAATTGATAAACATCGTTTGATCGTGAAGGATCTTCAAAGCTTGGTGGTTGCTCAACAAACACCCTTTCTTGGATATATCCATTAAGAAAGGCAGCTTTGACATCCATTTGGTACAAGGTAAAATCATAATGACATGCATAGGCAAGCAAGAGCTGAATAGCTTCAAGTCTAGCAATAGGAGCACATGATTCATCATGATCTATGCCTTCTTTCTATGAGTAACCTTTAGCTACTAACCTGACCTTGTTTCTTACTACATTACCTTTGTCATCCGTCTTGTTGCAAAACACCCATTTAGTGCCAATGATTTGCTGATCTTTGGGCCAAGGGATTAAATCCTAGACATCATTGATTGTAAACTATCGAAGCTCATCTTGCATGGCTTCAATCTAGCTTTCATCAACGATAGCTTCACCTAATGTTTTCGGCTCAGTTTGAGAGATAGGCTAGAGAGTTCATCATGACTTGGATTGAGAATCTCATCTTCACTCCTTCGTCAATCTTCTCGATGACTTTATCTTTTGGATAATTACTCTTGAACTTCCATTCCTTAGGCATCTTATTTGAATTTGAGAGATTGGCAGCTGGTTGTTGTTGTAGCTCTTGAACATTTACTGGAGCAAATGTTTGGAAATCCACCTCATGTTCTTCTTGTTGCATGCCTTTCAACTCATCTTTGAATTTGACATAGATTATTCGTTCAACAACCTGCGAATCTTTATTGAATACACAGTAATCCTTGCTATTTGTAGAGTAGCCAAGGATGATGCCTTCGCTTGATTTTGCATCGAACTTTCTAACATCGTCATTTGCATTCTTGAAGATATAGCACTTGTACTCGAAGACGTAGAAGTACGATAAGATGGACTTCCTTCCTTTAAAGATCTCGTAAGGCGTCTTTTCAAGCTTCAATCTAAGAAGTGCTCTATTCTTGACGTAAGATGCTTAGCGACAGCCTCAGCCCAAAAGTAGGCAGGAACTTCATTTTCGATCATCGTGGTTCTAGCCATCTCCTGTAAGGATCGGTTTCTTCTTTCTGCAACTTCGTTCTATTGAGGAGTGTAAGGTGTGGAGAAGCTATGCGCAATTCCATTATCATCACAAAGCTCTGTAAAACTTTGATTTTGGAATTCTCCTCCGTGACCTGTTCTGATCGCTGTGATCCTGTGTAATAGCCTGGGCCCACTGTGCTTCCACTGTGCCACTTGCAAGATATTGTCCGTTTTAGACACACAGTCCTCACGGTTTTTGTCTCCGATGGAGTGCAGCGCAACGGCTTGTCCCTCCGTGGTAAAACGCGTCTTGCAAGTCTCAAGAGGGCCCAAGACTTATAAGCCATTCCCAAGCTCTCCTCATAGGTAATGTGGGACTAGAGGTGTGACAAACTCCCCTCTCAAAGGTACAGTGTCCCCGCTGTGCACTTCTCGGCACCAACGAGCGCTCGCTGCGGCCCCACATGCTATCGAAGGTCGGGCCCACCGCGCTTCTACTGCGCCACTTGCAAGATATTGTCCACTTTGGACACACAGTCCTCATGGTTTTGTCCTCGATGGAGTGCAGCGCAACGGCTCACCCCTTCGCAATAAAACGCGTCTTGCAAGTCTCAAGAGGGCCCAAAGCTTATAAGCCATTTGCAAGCTCTCCTCCTAAGCAATGTGGGAGTAGGGGTGTGACATCCTGTATCCCTTTTCATTCTGCACTTTTCTAGCAAGTTTCTAAAAGGAATGAAAAGCTTCATGCTTATGATATAGAAATATAACCCAAGAGAAACGTGAAAAGTCATTAGTAACCACTAGACAATATTTACTACCTCCTAAACTTACAGTACGAGTAGGACAAAATAAATCCATGTGCAACAATTGCAGAGCTCTACCAGTGACAATGTTATTGATGGACTTAAAAGATGATCTGACCCATTTTCCCAAAGAACAAGCATTGCAGGCGTCGCTTTTACCGTATTTGATCTTTGGTAAGCCACATACAAGATCATTTGATGCAATCTTGAAGATGTGCTTCACGTTGATATGACCAAGCTTCTTGTGCCATAGATCACATTCCTCTTTGATGGTCATTAAGCATTGCATTTCATCAAGTTCAACGTTCAACAAATATATGTTACCATGCCTTTTATCTATAAAAGTTTGTGTCAAGTCCTGGCTAGTTCCAGTGCGTATATTTTCTTCAAACTAAATTTGTATCCTTTGTCGCATAGTTGGCTAATGCTGAGAAGATTATATCTAAGCCCTTGGCTTAGTGACACATCTTCAATGATCAGATTTCCCAACTTTACATTTCCCAAGCCAATGATCTTCCCTTTTCCTTTCCCTTCAAAGGTCACACTTCCACCATCACCTGTTTGAGATTGATGAACATGTTTCCTTCTCCTGTCACGTGAATTTACTATCCAGGTACTACTTGTTCTTTCTTCAATATCACCTGCAACCAAGAAGACTCTCAAGTTCTCGTTGGTACCCATACTAACTTGGGTCCTTTTGTGTTAGTGTTTGAACTAGTATTGTATCTCCAGTAGACCTTTTTCGGCTTCATTTGCTCCTCTGGAAGTGTTTGCTTGTTATGACGAAGTTCACTATAAACTGAGCAATTGAATTTCTTGCCAGTATATCTAGTGAATTGTCATGCAAAGTGATATTTGTAAAATTGAACATGCAGAGTTTGTTTCAATCTAGTTTTGACATTTGGAAAAAGGATTCTTTTTTTCATGTTTCCTTTCATGTCCAAGACGAGACTTGTTGTGAAGAGGAACTTGAACAAAAAGAATGTGCTGCAAAGTTTTTGAACTAAAAGAGAAGTTCATGCTGATTTTTGAAATATTTTATTTGAAAGATTTGCTTTCTTCCTACGAAGAGTCACACTCACTTTGAGTGTCTATCAAATCTGTCTACAGTTTTTTAAGCTCAATTTTTCTGAGAAAGGTTTTGTTTAGTGACCTCCTTTTTCAGTTCTGAACTCCTTTTTGAAGCTTGTTATGCTCTAAAAATATTTCCTTAAAAACTCTTGCATTTCCCCATATGAGTTCAGGATCATTATCTCTTCTTCATCTTCTCTTTCAGATTCAGCCATGAGACATTTGCTTCTGTGCTATCGCTTGAATCGCTTTCGGCATCACTCCATGTTTCTTCCATGAGTGCTCATTTCTTCTTTTCAAATCTACCTCCTCTTTTCTTCAAGACAGGATACTTAGGCTTTGCATGTCCAGACTTCATGCATTCAAAACAGATGATCTCCTTGCCTTTGGTTTCCTCCTTTCCTTTAAAAGGCTTCTTCTCTTCTGAGAATCTGGAATTCTTCTTGCTTTTGAAGTTTCCACCTTTCTTCAAGATAGTCTTGAATCTTTTGGTAAATAGGGCCATTTCGACGTCGTCGTCATCTTCAGCCGATGATTCACCTCCTGCATTATCATCGTCAGCATTAAACACAATTACTTTCTTACCTTTGGCAAAATTTTGCTTGTTCACGTCTTCAGCTTCATATGACATCAGTGTGCCTATGAGTTCATCTATGGTGATAGGTTGAACTCGCATGGTTTCTCGGACTGAAGTCTTCACGTTCATCCAAGCATTCGAAAGTGCACTAAACAGTTTGTTCACTTTTTCAAAGTTTGTGAAGATCTTTCTTTGACTTGCCAAGCCATTCACTATGTTAGTGAATTTTGTATACATTTCACTTACTGTCTCCTTATGACTCATCATGAATGTTTCGTATTTTTCCAGTGAGATGTTCAACTTGGTTTCTTTTACTCTGTCTGTGCCCTAGTAGACTAGCTTAATACGATCTCACATCTCTTTAGTTGAGGTGCAAGAAGAGATTTTATTAAATTCAGATGGAGATAGAGCATAGTAAAGAAGATGTCTAGCTTTAGAATTAAGAGTAGCTCTTTTTCGATTTAACTCAAGATGAGTAGCTGCCACTTCAACTATTTGTGTAGATGTTTATTGTTCTCCAACTCCAGTAGCAAGAGCAGCAGTAACAACCACTGGGACTTCGACACCATTATGGATCACATCTCACATGTCTTGATCACAAGCATCAAGGTAGGCATGCATCTTATTCTTTCAATAGTTGTAGTTGCTTCCATTGAAGTATGTAGGCTTGTTAGGCGCTGTGGATTCATTGCTCATAAAAACACCAAAGTCAGCCATAATCAGGATCTTTATGCTGACAAGAAATTCACTTCAAATACAGATAATAAAGCTATGATACCAATTGTTAGGACTGACAATACAACCTAATTGGGGATGAACAAGTTGTTTTGAAACTTTTTCAGATTTTGCAAAAAACCAAAGATGGTTTAAAAAGATCGGGTGAATAGATGTTTGCTAAAAATATCAAAGTGAATGCAATAAGAGATATAAGCAAGAAGATATCAACACACTAATATATAGTAATTCGACTTATACCAAGCCTACGTCTACTCCACACAACTAATAACCACAACACGGGCTGGAATGCACTTGTAATCTGCCTCACAAGCTACAGACAATAGGTGAGCTAATTTTTCATAGGATAGATTACGCTATCTAGATACGGCCTCACTACTCTCATAAGTACACTTGTCTATGCATGGTTATAAGCAATAATAAATCACAAGATCTTTCAATCAGCACAAGTTTTTCAACTAGAACGAATTATAGAACAACAATGAGTGTTCAAGCAATTTCCGTTCTCTCTTCTTGTTTTTGGTCTTTATGACCTCCTTCTTTTATAAGCCTCAACAAAATAGCCGTTGGAGCACTTCTAGAGGGACAAAAGAGCTGATCGAGCAGCTTGACATTGCGTTGGAACGACTTGCACATCTTTAGATGGGACTTTACTAAAATAGGTGTTGACCCATTGTTCGTCGTTGACAGTTCTGCAGCTTCTCTGACACACCAGAGAACTGTTCTTGTGAAGGCAGAACTCCTCCCGTTGGCCATTTCCAGCATGTGTGAGTGACTTCAGTGAATCTTTTAGAAACATTGGCGTACAAGCATTTTATACTCCTCATTTTACTTGATCTATCATGTACCAATATCAAACATTTGGTGACCAAATCTTTTGAGAGCCTTATCGAATATTTTCATGAAAACTATCTTAGTCTTCACCCGATTTTTCCCCGATGGCCATCTTGTGATCCATAGCCATAGGCATAAACGTTTGCACAACAAAGGTATATAAAATACCAAAGGATAGTTTGGAAATCATCAAAATATTTGATGATATGTTTCTCCAACACTAATTAATAGAGCTTGCGTTGTGTGCTATATTATCCCGTTGATGACAAAAATGGGAAGAAGATGCATCTCTCTCTCTCTCTCTCTCTCTCTCTATATATATATATATATATATATCTATTTATTGCAGGTTTGTTCTCACAAGACAAGGAATTTATGCTCAAATTCTAGATTATACTTCGCAAGCGTGAGACAACACTTGGTGATATTATTCAGTTTATCTGTGTAAATGCTAACTATTTTGATTTTTCAGAGCACACTATTTTTGGCAAAGATTCACATGATATTTAAAGTTCATACTTTTGTGAAATCTTTTCTGAGCTTATATCTTCACAATCTACTTTTATTGAGGAAGTTTTTCTCATAATAAAAAATGGGGAGATAGTTGAGAAAATCATCTTTCTGAATATTTTTATTCTTAAAAAATTATCCTTAATCACAAAAATATGCATAATGTTTATTAACTTTTATTGCAGGATGAATAAGTAACCAAAAGCTCTTATTGATCCACATTTGATATTCAGACTCAAAGTGTAGTCGTCATTTTGCTTTTGAAGATCATTCAGATGGAGAAGATTACTGACTCTGAAGACTTATTCTTCTGAAGATTTATATGACATGTTAGCAAGGACTTTATTGAAGCTTAAAGTTACCATTCAAAGTCTATTCAGATTCAAGTATTTTTTTGAACACTACATTTGTATATTGCTTAGATTCTGCGATATCTATCAGACAAATTCTGAAAGACCTACGTTTGGCATGTTTTTGATAATGACCGTATTTTTTTTTTTGCCGAAGTTAGTAATCTTTGATTAACAAGATTATTTTTCAATCAGATCAGGAGAATATCTTTGATTGAAAATTACCTTCCAGGAATAAGGATTGCTGATTCTTTGAATCAACTTTAATTTTGGAAATTGAAGATTTAGTTGTATGAGCGACCGAATCTCACTATTCAAAGTTTGCTCAGATTCAAGTCTTTCTTCTGAAGATTGCTTTTGTATATTGTTCATATTCTGGAATATCTATCAGACAGATTCTGAAGACTCACGTTTGGTAGGTTTTCGATAATGGCGGTATCTTTTATGGAAGTTTGTAATATCTGATTGACAATATTATTTTTCAATTAGATCAGGAGAATAGTTTTGATTGGAAATTACCTCCCTTGAGCAAGAATGCGGATTATTTGAATCAACTCTACTTTTGGAAACTAAAGATTTATTACTGAATCTGAAGACTTCAGACTCTACTTAAATAGCTAGTCTTGTTCAATTGCGATTGATGACATCCAATCATTGATTGAAAAGCAATCCTTTGAAGGGTTGTTTAATGGCTAGTTTAGGAGCAAAGAAGTATAAAAGAAGATCCAAGGTGACCAACAGAGTGAGTTGAGGACATACAATTCAAAAGTGCATGATTTATTCAGATTCATATACTTGTTCTAAAGTGCTATAAGTTCTATCATTGTGAGTTTTGTAAGAGCGATTGAGAGAGACATCTCTTGTATCCTCCATTAATCATTATAGTAGAATACAGCCAATCGACTGTCATTGTGAAAGAGTGGACGTACGCCTAACAAGCCAAACCACAATAAACATTGCGTGCAATCTTCTCTTCCCTAAACTCTTACTATTGTGTTTAGATTACTCACAAGTTGTCTTGCTGATTTCTTTCAGACTGTGATTTGAAACTATTTTAATTCCGCATTAAGTTTCAAATAGTTCAGAATCACCTATTCACCCCCTTTAGGTAATATTACTAGATACAATAATCTCCATCGTGTTGTCTATCGATTGTGTGGAACAACACTTGTCAGTTGCAATTTGCTCTGCAAATTTTTAGCGGAATCCAGCCGAGATATTAGGTTGTTAGCTCTGGAGAGAGGGCGTAGGCTTTAATTTTAAACTGAACTTCTATACATTGCCATGTGATCTTCTCTGTCTTATCCTGCATATTAGCACAACATCACAGGGGCTGCAAATGTTTGAGTCATCATCTTGAGTTTTGATTAGTTATCATTCCGTGAAAAGTTTCAAACATCCTCACTCAACATATTCAATCCCTCTTCTAGGTTGTATTGTTAGTCCTAACACTAGCCATTCCTTAGTGCATCCATCACACATGTCCTCTATATCAACAAGGATAAAAGTGGCATGTACACCCTCATGATGATAGTCATCTCATAATCGACTACTCTAGAAATCATATATCATGCATGGTAATAGCGAACCTTGTCTCCTTAGCCAACTATATAGAGATCTGTCTCAGGCGGTTGAACATCTGTCTGTTTACACTGATACACAAACTCATACAGGGGAGTTCTCTCTTCACCGAATAGACCATGGCATACATATTGGTACTTAGCATCATCAATACGCAATTCATTAATACATTAAAAAATGCCATGTATAGTTCAATAACCACAATTGCATATAGTAACAGATTCATCTCTTAACATCTCCCGTGTAAATAGTGGCATAAGTATATGCTTTTTGACATATAAACATTCATTCTCTAAACACCATGCCATAATCACTTAATATGGATTTTACGCAAAATTTATATCTAATTTCGCTGAATTTAACCATAGACAACCAATTCTTTTATAACTTTAGTTACTCATGATTTTCCCAGAATGTATCCTAATTTTCTGCCTAATTCTTCTTCTAATGATCGATTCAACCTTAGATCAAATTCGAATTCTTTTGAATTCTATTTTCTTTCAAAAATAAAAATAGAAAGAAAATATTTAATAATAAATAGAATAAATAAAAATTTAATAAATGAAGAAATTGAAAATATATGAAAATAGAATATGAATAAAAATTTGTTTCTATTGCATTCTATTTCATTGTATCACATTTTGTTTTTCGATATTTGAGAATCACTGTCAATATCTCGGTGATAACCCTTTGTTCCATTGTCCTGGGGTGGGGCTATTTACAACTAGCCAATTAAGAATTCTCAGATGTACTAGTTGCATCTTAATCCGCTGATCCAGGACGGAGGGTGGCTTTCGGGCGGGCTCGCTCAGTGCGGCACTCTCATTGACATGTGGTGAGCAATTCACAACTTCCTCTCTTTAGAGTTTCTTTTCTAAGAGTGCGCCTTAATTAAATTCACCTTAATCATCCAAATTAAAAATAATTTCCCATAATTCGAGATTTCTAGATTTACATACTTTCCCTAATAAAGTTTCTCATTTAATAATTTTTACCCACAACGTTCATTATTTTCTTAATCAAGCTATATAAATTAAAATAAGTACCTAATACCATTCTTGTCATCTAAGTAGACATGCTATAAATGTTCCAAAATTTTAAAGTCTAGTTTTATCTAGTTAGATATATATATATATATATATATATATATATATATATATATATATTTGGTCGGAATCTAGTTATATATTAGCTCGTGCTATTTTCACCTTTTTATTGGCTACTAACACTCCTATTACTTTAATTTGACTACATTACCCCTTGAATGTCTCACTCTTAATTTAGGATCATCTCTTACATTTTTTCTTCGTTTTCGTTTGTTTCAATTTTACTAAAAGACAAAAGTACCCACGTTCCTTTCAAACAGTTTTTCTTCACCTAGTCGCTTCTTCAATACCCATTACATGTCAAAGTTTTCTTTATGTTTGTCTTCAGCAGAAGTTTAATAGAAGTGCCAGTATTTATGTACGGAGATCACTTTAATATCAATATTTTTTTGGATCATTTCAGTGCCACATTGGAGAGAAAATGATCACCAAAATGTCAATTCCGGTAAAAAATGATTATTTCAGTATCAATTTTTGCCAAACAATACACGTGGCGTCTTTATTAAATTTTCAATATTACATGTCATTTTTTTTAGAAAAAATCAACATACGTGTTTGACACGTGGATGTTTCAACGTTAAAATAGTTATTTTTTTCAGAAAAATTAAAATTAAACTAGAAAATAGCCTAAAAATAGAAAAACATTTCAAAAAAATGAAATAAAAATCGAGGCTGGAAAATAGAAAAGTTTGCTATCACTGTTGGCCTCTCTAAAAAAATAGTTAAATAAACCAATTAGAAAGAAAATAGCCCAAAAATAAAAAAAAATAAAAAAAAGGTAGCGCTAGAGGCAGCAGCGAGGGCTGTGAGCCCTCGTTGCCACCGCCCCACTGTCAACGCCCGGTCATGGCTGGGCCTCGCCAACCCTGGCAGCTCGCGGAGGGGTTCACCTGACCTCGGCAACCCCTCTGGGCCCCCTCGTAGCCATTGCCTGCGACGGGTGGGGTGGCGACAACGAGGGTTGTGAGCCCTTATCATTGTAACAGAGGGTTCCATCTTTTTTTTTTCTTTTATTTAACTGTTTTTTTGGTTTTTAGCTTATTAGGTGGATTTTTTTTTGGCTTTTTGTTATCGATGATTAGGATCTCTAGCAAGCCATGTGTGTGCCACGCATGATTTCCAGCAACCCACGTCAGACATGACACTCAAATAATTATTTTTTTAAAAAATTAGCATTTAAATGATCCAAAAAAATATTGACAAAGTAATCTTCGTACACAAATATTGGCACTTCTGCAGTACTATTGTTGTCTATCTTTTTTGAACTTATTCTTGATTGTTGCTGTGACATCCCACGTCTGATAGGCTCCTAACGGTCAAGGATGGTCGAAATGGATTTGAAAGTTGATTTAGGAGTTAAGGACGGTTACTCCTGATGAGTAGAACGAGGAATGAGATTAAGGCAAGCCATGGAAGTGTATTACCTACGGTCGAAAGCAAAAGCTCGACCCACGAGAATCAAGGCCAAGAATGAAGTCGAAAATGTGCCAAGTGCACGTGAGGAATTTATAGCCTTCGGCTAAGGTCAATGTGATCCTAAAATCATTAAGTACAAATCAGATTGGCTTGATAGGTTTGGGCCACGACCAGAATTTGAAAGTAACATCTTAGGACTCCTAGTTAATGTGATCAAGTGCATGAGAAAGAATTGTGAAGTGGCGTAGCCATCACTTTGCCGAATGGGACCACGAAAGAATGTGCACGTAATGATGTATTTAATTGTTGCCGCAAATGACATGGTCATTAATTGAGCAATCGAGAATAACAAGAGAGGTTAATTCTTGTGAGGATGCATACTGAAGCGGCCGTAGGAGACTTGTCATGGCAGTAAAAAATTCTGGTTCGCTTGATCACCACTTGCACCAATTTGAAGGATATAACGGATGGTCGGCTAGATGAAGGAATCTAGAAGGATTGACATACAAATGGCTACAAAGTCTGCTTTCCCCTTCAATCTTGAGCAATAAGAATTAGATTACCATTAGAGACGAGGACACATGGCTCAAGGTGAGCCATGAATTCCCTATATGAGGATGATGAACAAGTGACAAGGATCAAGTGTCTATCTTGCATGCATGAGGACAATTGGATTAAAACTACAACGAATGGGACAAATGAGCCAAGTTCAACCAAGAGAAATGAAGGAAGTGTTCATGTCACTAGAGTCCCTTTTGGCTCTGAATATCATGTAAGATTACATAAGGAAATGCACCACCCAAGAGCCCGCAATTTCGGATTTTAGCGTGCGTAAAAAAAAAAAAGTAACTCATTACCAATGGGTAGCTCAGTTGGTTAGGGCACACTTGAGATTGTGTAGTTAGGCGCACTAGTCCTAGGTTCGATTCCCCAAATGAGCACCTGTGATTTAAGTGGGGGGTCATGACGGTGTGTTGCTGTGCTAGTTTTTCCCGAGGAATAGTCGAGATGCGCGCAAACTAGCCCGGACACCTTGATTATAAAAAAGAAAGAAAGTAAAACTGCTCGTTTGAGCTCGTCCGGAGGCCAAATTGAGCTATGTTTCCTGCCACTTGAGCACAAGATCATGAAGAACTTGAATATGAGATTTGATTGTCAAGAAAGTGGACAAAATATTGTCAGTTTAAGCGAGATTGAGTCTGGACTTACATGAGTGGCAGATACGTTCCTTAGGACATGTGAGACAAATGGCATCACATAGCCAACAAGTGGCACTCATGCAAGACCTAGTGGTGTCTTTGACCTCCAAATGGCATGAAGAGAGGGAGACTTACATGAAAATTGCCACATGGCACACACAAAACTTGCTGCCCACTCTTCCCAACTCTATAAAAAGGGGACAAGTGAGATGAGAGGAGTTTTTGGCTTCTTCGTTTCCTTACTTCCCCTCCTTTGAGTTCGGTGATCAACAGCTGCAATGGAGATTTGTGGCTGATTCCAGAAGTGGCAGAGGGCGGATGACTCAACAAACAGCGGGCTCCCTATATACTAAAGGCAAGGGAACATTCAATTCTATCCTATAGAGCTGATTTAGGTTCCTTTGCTAGGAAATAGTGAGCTATTGGCGTTAAATGAGGGGAGAATAGCTTAGGACAGTAGAGGTTTAGCTTAAGCTGTTTAGGCGCAAATCTAGCTAGCTCCAGTGATGGTTTAGGTGAGCAGATTGTGCAATAAGGAAAGTCGATTAATTCTTTTTGTGGGCGAAAGATTGCTTGACGGATGACTTAGCCTTCAAATAGATCAAACTCAGTATTAGAGGTTAACAACTCATATTTTGACTTTGGCGAAATTGAAGGTTAAAGCCGCTTGAGTTACTTGAACATTGACCTTAGCTCTCTGTATAATAAGGAAGCCGAGAAGCGAGAAATAAGGGATAAGATCGGAACTGCAATTCTGGTTAAGCCGTCTTAAAGGACCTATTTGGTAATTGGAATTCCAAGAATTGTATAGCGAGATGCCCCTTTACCCTTCGGATTTGTATAGAGTAGTTTGAAGGGTTAATTTGATGGCCGTGTAGTCCGGTAAAGCCGAGCATTTGACGTCACAGATTATGGTTTAATGGCCAAATAATTTGATCCGAGAGATGGGCCGGTTTGCTTGGTAGGAGACGTGGCTAAACTAAATCGAAAAGTAAAGAGATATCATGCATGTCGTTACATTTACGTAGATAACTACTTCGGATTGGTAGGCGTGAATGACTTTGAATATGATTCACTTGACGGACACCAAATCTGAGTGCGGGGTTTGCCATGGCGTTGTCTGCGGATGCCTCAGAGGAGAGGAAATGCCAAATCAAGTGGAAGGCTTGGTTTGATGATGATACTTGTCTTGAAGGGTTGAAGACACATTGCATCGCATGCATTGCATATACATTGTGTCATTGCTTATGCTTATTGTTTCAGTTTTCAATTATAATCTAATTTAAAATATTAGAATTTGTATTATATGTTAGGAACGACATGATTGAATGTTTTTCTTACTGGCCGTCGTGCTAACCCATGTCGTGGGAAGCATTTTTCATATAAGGAAATATGGCGGCATCTCAGCCTTGGTCGGTGTCAGAGAAGGTGGTTAGGAGGTTCTGGGCGTTACAGTTGCAATATGAGCAAGCCCTAATCTTATAATGGAGTAAAGACAGGTTATTTTTTTCTGCAAATTATGTACTCTATTTTCCTAGACCATCCTCATGATTGTGCATTTTTCGACTTGGACTTTTGATACAAATTTATGCAAATTTACTCAAAGATTGAACATTGTGGTTGATGTATAAGTTACAACCAATCTACCCATCTTTCATTGGACTATTATTTTTAGTACAATAACTATGGAAGAAAATATTGAAGAGAGTTGCTTAAATGTAACTAATGATGATGAAACTACGAATGGAGAACAATCTTCGATCATGTCAAAATGTTTATTTGAAACTTTATCAGTAATTTTCTAACACAAGAGCATCTTCTTGCTCAAGATTATGTTGTCTCTTTAAAAAGTTCAAAGAGAGATAAATATGTTCTTGGTTGCCTTGGGGGAGGCAATTATCGTGATTGACATAATAATCATATCTCACGTCTGAGGAGAAAGATCTGATCTCATTGATTGTTTATCATTTTTAAGTTTGTAGCTATATAAAGAACGGTGGATCATGGTCACACAAAATATTGAATGCATCACAGATCATGATCCTTTCTAGTGATGTGTCCAAACATCCTACTCGTTGTTGCTTTTCTGAAGTTGAAGCTTCGTATGCAAAGGCGCAAAAGTCTAAAGGGGGTATATAGCCTCGTCAAATACTTTCTTCCCTGAGATAAAGTAATCTTAACATTCAAGCTACTGCTCAAACTGTTTACAATATAAAAGCAAAATTGTGATGTGAATATTTGAATGTTCGCACTATGGTCCAAGCTTTATTGGATTAGTTTAATGCAAGTAGATTCATCTACACTTTCAAACATGACCGGCACATTTATTTTTCTATTATCCTATTTCCATGGTAAGGAATGCGAATCTTTGAAGAGAAGAAAAAAAAAGTAGAGAAGAAGAAGAAGAAGACAATAATTTTTTACGTGGAAAGCCCATTCTAAATCAGAAAGGGGAAAAACCACAGTGCCATATTAGGCAATCTCTCCACTATCAGTTTTCAGCGTTACAGATACAAAAAGATATCTCCCCAATATATAACAGAAGTCTAGGGCATATATAGTTGAGAAGTAAATTACAAGAATACCATGTAAAATATTTGTGCTTAATATTACTTTTCTTTTCTACCAGACTCCATAAAATCCATCAATCTCCCACTTGGAGGTTGATCTTCAACACAGTAATAATTTTTCATATTCTTCATTCCTCTTTGTAACCAAATTTGTCCTAGTGCGGCAGCCCCTCTCATCATTATCCATGGAGGCCAACTGAGGCAATGCATATCCTCAATTTCTCAATGGCGACAACCTTTGTTAACATGTTTGCTGGATTTTCTATACCAAGAACCTTCTTCAATGACAATGTCCCATCATCTATCAACTCATAGATATGATGATACTTCAACTCAACATGCTTTGTCCTTGAATGAAACATCGAATTCGTTGCAAGATAGATTGCACTCTGACTGTCAATGAAAAGAACACTACTATTTTGCTCATTGTCTATTTCCTTCAGAAATTTTTTTAACCAAATCATCTCCTTACCAGTTTCCGATATAGCAACATACTCTGCTTTAGTGGTTGAGAGAGACACACATGTTTGAAGTCTAGACATTCAACTGATTGTAGTGCCACCTGAAGTGCCTCTCTTCCCAATGCTTTATTCCTAGATTAGCCATGTATCTAATCACAACTTCCACTGCGTAAGCTGTGTCTGGTCTGGAACACACCATTGCATACATTAAGTTGCCAACAGCTGATGCATACGGCACCTTAGCCATATATTCTCGCTCTTCGTCTATCTTTGATGACCGCTCCTTAGAGAGTTTGAAGTGACTTCCCAAAGGAGTACTTCTAGGCTTTGCATTTTGAACTTTGAATCTATCCAGTACTTTCTCGATGTACCTTTCTTGAGATAACTCTAAAATTCCTTTGAATCTATTTCACATGATCCTCATCCCAAGAATCTGATTCACTGTCCCCGAATCTTTCATCTCAAATTCTTTTGACAATTGCTGCTTCAGTATATTGATTTTCCTCATGCTAGATCCCGCGATAAGCATATCATCCACATACAACAGCAAAATAATATAACTGTTATCAAATTTCTTGAAGTAACAACAATGATCTATCTCACTTCTAGTGAATTTGTTACCACACATAAAGGTATCAAATTTCTCGTACCACTGTCTAGGAGCCTGTTTCAAGCCATACAAACTTTTCTTCAGCTTGTAGACATAATTTTATTTTCCAGAGACTTGAAAACCTTTTGGTTGTACTATGTATATATCCTCCTCTAAGTCACCATGGAAGAATACAGTCTTTACATCTAACTGCTCTAGATGTAAATTCTCAGCAGCAACAATACTCAACACTAGCCTGATAGTAGTCAATTTCACTACTGGAGAAAAAATCTCAGTGTAGTCAATACCTTCCTTTTGCTAAAAACCTTTTTACTAACCTTGCTTTGTACCTCTTGCTGCCATCAGGTTATTCTTTGACCCTGTATACCCACTTGTTCTGCAATGCCTTTTTTTCCCATCTAGTAATTGAGTTGACATCCATGTTTTACTCTTCTCGAGTGAATCCAACTCATCTTGCATTGCTAACTCCCACTTAACAGAATCTTTAACATGCAATGCTTCCAAAAACTTTTATGGTTCGCTAGCATCAGTTAAAAACAAATAACTCAATGATGGAGAATACCTCTGTACAGGTTTAGATGTTCTCCTAGATCTTCTCAAAGTGGTCTCGGGAGTATATGGTTCTTGTTCTAAAGTTACACTAGAGTTTACAGCAACAGTTTCGGAATTTTTAGCCATATCATGCTTAGAAACCCCTTTCAATTCAACCTCTCTAGTCTCCACCGTTTGCTTTTTCACACTAGATTCTACCGTATCTTTATCCTTATACAACAAGTTTTCATTGAATGTAGCATCAACGATTCTTATTATTTTCTATTTTGCTCATCCCAAATCGATAGTCAAAATAATCAGAATCATATCCAATGAAAAAATATTTTTTTGGCTTTTGCATCAAGCTTATCTCTATTTTCAGAATCTATGTGGACATATGAAACACAATCAAAATTTTTAAATGCGAGAGATTTACCTTTCTTCCACTCTATTCTTCTTCTGGTAGCTTGAAATCAAGTGGAACTAAAGGTCCTCTGTTGATCAGATATGCTGTTGTGTAATTACATCTGGCCAAAACATCTTGGGTATTCCTGCATGCATCCTCATACTTCTTGCACGCTCATTCAAAGTTATATTCATCCTCTCAGCAACTCTGTTTTGCTGAGGTCTATTGGGAATAGTTCTCGTCATTCTGATTCCGTTCTCTGCACAAAATTGCTTGAACTCCTTGCTATCATACTCACCACCATTATCAGACTTAGACATTTAATCTTCAGGCCAGTCTCATTCTCTACTTCAGCTTTCCATCTCTTAAAAGTAGCAAACACGTCAAATTTATTTTTCAAAAAGTAAACCCATAACTTTTTGGTGGAGTCATAAATAAACATTGCATAATAACGCAAGCCTCTAAGGGAATGTACAGAGGCTGGTCTCCACACATTGGTATGCACCAACTCTAATTTTCCTTTCTTTGGTTCTTTCCTAATTTTTGAAAATCTGACACATTTCTGTTTATCCAGAACGCAATCCTCACATAGACCAATATCTATGGACTTCAAATCAAGCAGTTTTCCCTCAGAAGCTAACAACTTCATCCCCTTTTCACTCATGTGTCCAAGCCTACAGTGCCGCAAATTAGAATCCGCTTTCGACTCAGTAATAGCTGCAATTTCTCTACTACTTGTCATGTACAGTGTTCCCGACTTTATTCCCCGTACTACAATCAAAGCATCTTTAACTATTTTCCTAGATCTATCCCCGAAAATAGTTTTTATCTTGTGCTATCTAATTGACTTATAGAGATCAGGTTTCTATTAAGTCCCGGAATATATCTGACATCATGCAACTTCCACTGATATCCATTAGTAGTTTTAATATAAACATCACCCTTTCCCATAATATCCAAAGGCTCATCATCAGTAAGAGAAACCTTTTCAAATTTTCCAGTGGCAAAATTATGCATGAATTCTTTGCAAGAAGTAGAGTGAAACCAACTGGATTGTTAATGCTCAAAATTAAAGCATCATTATCAACTGTATTTTCAAGAGTTGCACTCATTGATTTCTCTTCTTCTTGATTTCGATCGCGATACTGAAATTTCTTCTTTGGGGCTCTATAATCTCGTCTCAGATGACCTTTTTTTTTTTTTTTCAATTCCAGCAAGTTATTTCACCATGAGGTCTCGATTTGCTTCTCCCACTAGATTTCAATCTACCACAATTCTAGTTCCGCCATCGTTGATTGTTTCTCTTTCTGCCTTCAATATTTGAGGCAACACTTGAAAATTCACCTGACTCTTTTCTGCGAATATCCTCGCTATGAATCAAATCTCGGATTGCTTGAAGCTTCAACTTTCTATTACCAGACGAATTGCTCACTACAGTCACAGTTGCACTTCAACTTTCAAGTAGAGAAGATAATAAAATTAAAGCTTTTACCTTGTCGTCGAATTTGATTTTCACCAAACTCAACTGAGTCGTGATCACTTTGAACTCGTTGATGTGATCTATCACAGAAGCACCTTCGTCCATCTTCAGATTGAAAAGACGACGCATCAAATATACCTTGTTCAATGTGGAAGGCTTCTCATACATGTTGGACAAGGCTACCATCAAATCTACCGTTGTCTTCTCATTAGCGATGTTGAAAGCAACGGTTCGCGCCAATGAGAGACGAATTACACCCAAAGCTTGCCTATCTAACAATTCCCACTTTTCTTGCTTCATCGATTCTGATTTGTCTCCCGACAAAGGCTCATGCAAGTTCTTTTGATACAACAGATCCTCAATCTGCATATTCTAGAAACCAAAATCCTTTCCATTGAATCGATCGATCTTCACCTTCCCTTCGTCCATATTCGTCGCTCTCACTATTTCGCCAAACCAAGCTCTGATACCAGTTGTAAGGAACACGAATCTTTGAAGAGAAGAAAAAAAAAGTAGAGAAGAAGAAGAAGACAAGAATTTTTTACGTGGAAAAACCCTTTTAAATTAGAAAGAGAAAAAACCACGGTGCCGCATTAGGCAATCTCTTCACTATCAATTTTCAGCGTTACATATACAAAAAGATATCGCCTCAATATATAACAAGAGTCTAGGGCTACATAGTTGAGAAGTAAATTATAAGTATGCTATGTAAAATATCTATGCTTAATATTGCTTTTCTTTTCTATCAAACTCCACAAAATTCATCAACGAGGAACTTATCAAGTGTCTTTGTAATGGATTGTCTTATAATACTAACATATACAAAATTATTGGTTCTAACAATACAATTTAGAAGGAGGGTTGAATAGGTTGGGTGGAGATTTATGAAAAACTTTTGCGGAATATCTAACAATCTGCACTCTCAAACTAATAGACTTAGTAATGGCTGGACTCCACTAACAATCTACAGAGCAAATTACAACTGGCAAATGTTGTTCCACTCAAATGGTAGATCACACTATTGAGATACAAGCACTGCACTTACACTTATATTCTTTTCTATTTGCTATGAAAGTGTTAAAACAATACAAAGAGCAATTGAATCAAAGAACAGATGCAGCTTGAGTTTATGGAAGTACCCGTAGAATATCCAAGTTGGTAGCTTCACTACCCATTGTATACTGATCTCTTCAAGGTATACGTTGGAGATCTTCATAGACGATCAGCTAGCCGTTTGGAGTTGTTGGAAGTCTATTCCTGACAGGATTGGGATTGCTGTCGCAGTTGCTTCCACCATGAGTATCTTCCCAAAATGGAGTACGCTGCAGCTGCCCATTGCTGAATTGATACTGTGCTTTTCAAATGCGCTTTTCTTGATTTTTCTTCTAGAAATCCAGAACCGCAACAACAATATTCTGAGACAATATTGTTGGAAATTTACGCCCATTAAGAGCCAAAATTGATTAATTGTCATAATTTAGATAATTGATTGGTGGGCTAAATTACTGATTGTATGGCGGCATAATTCTTAGATCGAATCCTAGAATTGTGCATGTATATGTGTGTGCAATACATAATCAAAGGATTAGATCCTTGGATTAAGGGAGTGCAATTGGTGAGCAGAAAATTCAGATCTATAGCTCTCTCTCTCTCTCTCTCTCTCTCTCTCTCTCTCTCTCTCTCTCTCTCTCTCTCTCTCTCTCAGTTTTGCTCTCTCTCAGTTTTGCTCTCTCCCATGGTGGCCAGCAATTCAAGAACAAGTGTGGAGCATTGCATCCTCGATATTGCTAGCACAATTGAGTTGTGAAACCCGCGAGTTCGTTCTTCCATTCGTCGTCGTGATTGGTGGTGTGTCTGAACTAGAGGCTCGACATTTATGCCGTTCAGATAGAAGAACATCTGAACCAGTTTGTTTTCAAGCATACTACGAGAGGTAATATTTTAACTATATTCGTTTATTATGATATTCGATTGAAACACACGAACTACACTTTCGGAGATATATGTATGGGCTTTTATTTATTTCCGTTGCGTTTATATGTTTTTATTTTGCCCGTATGTGCTACGAGAATCCCTACAGTGGATCAGAGCTAATCCTTAGGCGTTTTCGTGCGTTTAATTGATTCTAGTTTGTAATGATTTTTTGCGATGCTAAGGCCAATTTATTTTTAAAGAACTGTTCTTTTTATGTGGCCAATAGAAGTTGATAATTTTATGTGATAAAATTAATCAACGTAGCAAAAAATTGAGACTAAATCAATTTTGAATTGAAAATCGGTAATGAGTTTTATAATGCATATGATTTATGCAAAAATGATTCGTGGCTGCGAATATAAGATTGACAATGCTACTAGCGTTTAAATTACGCACGTGAAATTTGTTTCGTCCGCATTAATTTATCGGTACAACTTGCTTTGCTTATTATGAATTTAATTCAATGCATAATTTTATTTGTGCCTTCCAAAGTTTTAAATTATGAATTTATTGCTCACGTGGAAGGGTGGTGATCATGAAAAATCCCTAATCAATGTGATTGTAAAATGTATGAATGTATGTGTTTATTGGTATTTTTTTTTTGGGATGTAATATTAAAATGGAGGCTACGTCCTTCTTTTATTTTATATTTAATATTTTTTAGTATAGTTTAGCATAATCAATTGTTGATGTAAATGCTACGAGAGGATTATGTGGAGTAGCCATAAAGTCGGAGAGCTCTTTGGGCCCGGTCTTCGAAGAGTTTTAGGAACCAAGAAGAAACGAAGAGCGGATCTCCAATATTAAAATTTTAAAAATGGTTAAATGTGGTCTCATTGGCTCGAGACCCATTAAACCATAATTCCATGATCACCACGTAGGATAGATGTTTATGCGATTGACATCTTTTTATTTATTTTATTTTTATGAGCATGTTAAACCGGTTAATGTGCAAAGTGAGACCTTTAATAATGACTCAAAATCTCTTTAAAATAATATTAAGTCGTAACGGGTTTTGCACTCGTGACCTTCCATCGTCGTGGTTTGATCTTTTATTATTGCGATTGATTGACTAGCTATGGATACATTGGGGTCAATTGTCATTCATAATAATGGATCAATCCATTAAACATATGATGTTGTAGGGTTGAAGTAGAGCGATTTCCAATAACTGTCAAGTGAGGGGATCGTTTTCAATACTTGCATGAGATGATGGGCTAGACTTAACTATGATCATGAACTCAATAACTGTTAGGTGAGAGTATCAAGATCTAGATGCCAAAGTTATGATTAGGACTCGCATATGATGCGTTGAATAAGTTGATTCACTCACTAAGCTTATAGAACACCAATAACTGTTAGGTGAGGTGGACTATGAGCTAGTGGGACTACTGTCCCCACTAGTAATCTTTACACGACAAAGATTGCCGTTTCCAATTTTCAGGACTATGGGATTCAAATATAAATTTAGTGGGAGGATCTATTTCATTTAAAGGCCAAAATGAAATAGTTATTTTGAAAGACAACGGCCAACAATTTATTTTCTGCACAGATATTTATTACTCTGAAAAATGGTGAACACAAACCCGTTCGCTTCGATACTTGACAAGAATTGTTTGACTAGACCCAATTTCATCGACTGGGTAAGGAATTTGAGAATTGTTCTCAATTCAAAAAAACTGGGGTATGTGCTTGATGAAATTATGCCAATCTCTTTTCCTAAGGGTGGGACCCAAGAGGAACGTATCACTTATTGTGACATTCTGATTTTCCCTGTCATTTCGAGATTTATTCATGAGAATGTATGTAATGATGTATTTTAGTTATATCTCGCTCAGATATGATCAATCTCGAGTTAACTGACTAAAAGGGAAAGGCTAACGCGGGACAAGGTACGTGGACCTAGGAAACTCAAATAGGAAATGACACTTTGACCATAAGGATTGTCGAGGGGACATTTAGAACCATAAAAGGCCAATCTAAGAATGATTAAGGAATGCATTGCTAGCGTTATACGATTGGAGCGTGGGTGATGCTGCTTAACCAATGTATAATTTGCAAAAATTTTCTAAAACGAACGATGACGATTGAGACCATTGGAGCTAGTAATAGACCATCGCAATTACATGACAACCAAAATCGCCGTGAACTGACAAGCCCTAAGTGTGATGAGAGTCACAGAGTAAATACGCGTAACATCTGCAAGAGCCATCCGTTAGTTCGAGATAGTTTGAAATTACAATTGGTAGGGAAATAGCCCAGAGATGAGTCTCGAAATTGAAAAATAGAGAATCAAGAATCCCAACATTATAATTGGATTGGACGTTGCATCGTCGAAGAAAATTTGAATCAGAAAAACGATGTTCTGGATGACGAGGGTGAAATTACCGTTTTGCCCCCCAAGCCTTGGCTTTGCCTTAATAAATGGAATAGGGGCATTTTGGTCTTTGTCACACCCCTATAGCTGCTGAAAATTTGGGGTTTAATGGCCATTGGATCATCCAATAGGTTATTAAGTAGACACGTGTCAAAGGATGGAGAGATAGCATTAAATGTCCAACTTTTAACCTACCATTCGTGCAGGTTTGACTCTCCAAATTAGTGTATACACTCCCACTCACCTTCATTCAGCTGAACACCCTATCCTCCATGGCCATCTTCACCGTTTCTTTTTCTTCTTCTCCTTCAAACCGAGAACACCTCCAACCGACCAAATTTTGACCGCCTCTTCGCCGCTTACGACTGCCGTTGCCGCCGACCTCTAGCTCCTACGCTGACCACCATCACCTTTCTCAGTCTCTTACCGACCAGGTCCAACTTGGATTGCTGCATTTGGTCAACCGAGGAGCTCTAGCCAGCTAATCTCCCGAAAGCCGACGAATTTCGTCACAGCTGAGGGTAAGTCTTCATTCAGCATCCTTAGGGCCTCGAATCGCTTCAAATTTTCGGTGGTAGTTTGTAGACATGTAGGACTATGTTTGGCTAAGCCGCGGTAAAAATTTTGGACAAATTTGATGGAGTTTGATGACAAATTGGTGTTGATTTTCGGTGGACAGAAACTGACCGGTGAAGACCTAAGGAAACCGAACCTATTCGAGTACTTCCGGGCATCGCCTTGACTTCAAACTTTTAGTGAGGCTTCCTCACATCTAGAACTATATATTAGCAAATAGATTAGTGGATAAATTTAGGTTTAAGAGTAGTTTATGGATTGATTAGTTGGGCATTATATAGAACCGAAAATGCCCTATTTCGGTTCTGTGCATACCGAGATCATAGGGGCTGTTTGGGGTATTATCGAGCTCTAAATTCTCCGCTGAGGGGTAATAGAATGTCAATGGATATGTTATTGAGGTTTATGCTTGGTGGTTTGATGATTGAGCGAAGAAAAATTGACAAAATGGATTGAATTCTATTAGGTATACGGCTGCCCTGTTTTGGACTCTTTGGGGCCGAATTTTGGAAGTGCTTGGAAGGGGATTTTGCTTGATTTAAGTCTAAGGTAAGGAGTCTCTAAACTTTGGCTAGGGGGATTGGACTCGACTGGATGAATTGGGTGTGAATTGAGTTAGTTTTCGTGAGTTATGTTGTGATTGTCCAATGTTCGTCCTTGTGGATGGATGATTGCTTGAATGCTTGCTTGATGCATATGCCATGAGTTGATTGCCACATTTGAGTGATGAGTTTGATTGTCCTGCATGCTGTAAATATTTAGCTCGTTGCATGAGCTTGTACTTGATCATGAAGTCTTGATTTGAAATGAATTTTGGCATGCTCGAGAAACTCGTGGTACCTTGAGGCATTGAGACGCGGGGTTGTGGTGGTTGGTGTCCTGATGCGTTGAGTCGCACGGTGGTATGAATTAATGCCCCAATGCATTGAGACGCAGGACGAGATTGATTATGTGTCGACACAGGCCTAGAATGACATTTGAAAACTGATGCGTTTACGCGGGTTTATCAATTTGACGGTCTGAGGCGTAATGACGCGGACCGAGTTTGAAGCGTTTTAAACGCGGGCGTGATTCATGATAAAGTTTGAAATGATGGAATGTGTGGCTCGACTTTGTACTCTATTCATGACTTGGTTAATAAGATATGATGCCCTGACTATGTGATTGATAATCGCTTGCATCTTTGTGGCATATATGACTGATGAGTGCCTTATATTGTTGAGTGCGTATTCTTGCTCATTAGTTGCATTCATCTGGGTGTACTGTCAGCCCGACCTAGGGTTAGGGCTTGTCTTACTGAGATGTGAATCTCACCTCGTCGTGAGATCATATTTTCAGACAGTACCCCGAATGGTCGGGGTACTGTGTATGTTAGGAAGTGTATAATGGTCTGGGTCGACAAGGGCGGTAAAGACTGGAAACCGCATCGGTTTGAAGCTTGGTTCCGTAGGGTAGGCGAGGTTACCACTGGTCCGCTGAAGTCCACGGAGGTACCTTGCGGTGCTATTCCTAGTTGGTGTCTTCCTACTCGGGATTCGGTAGAGGTTGAGGTGTCTATAGTTGGCTCGAGGAACATACCTGAGAAGACCCTTACTTTAGAGGACACAGTTGAGGCGATTGAGATCGACACCTCAGAGGACAAGCTAAAGGACGACACGATGGAGGACACCATGGATGTGCATTCCGAGACCTTTTTCGACTACGAGCCTATTGAAAATGCTGAGGAGACGAACGATTCCAGCAGTTTGACCTAGGGGTTTCCTGACTTACTGCGTAGTCTTTTGATGATGACTTCGTCGATCGATTTTATTTTGGGACTTCGATGTAGTTGTCTTTTGATTCAGTCCCGTTACCCCGACCTATCAACATGATTAGCTCACCTACGCTTTTGTATGAACTCATAGGATGTTTATATATATATATATATATATATATATATATATATATATATTATGTTCTCGTTACTCAGGTCCTCTTTTGTTTTTGTACGAAGGTGTTATACATATTACGTTTTCGCATGCTCGCTTGCATTACACATCTCTCGGTAAGTGATTCCTAGGACTCGAGAGAACAAGTTGAAGGGAGTCGTGCGTTCGTGCTCAGGGTGCGGGGCGCAACACTTATGATAAGTGGCACGGTGATGACTTAAAAGTTAGGTCATATATGCTTGCTTCAAGGAACAATGAATTTCAGAAGAAGCATGAAGCAATGGAAGATGCCAGGTTGATCATATTACACCTGAAGGAATTCTTTGATGAGAATGGTCAAATTTCTAGATATGAGATATCTAAGGCATTGTACCGTATGAGGATGGCTGAGGGATCATCAGTTAATGATCATGTCTTGAATATGATCTGGCACATAGAAGAATTGGCTAGGCTGAATCTTGTCATAGACAATCATTTAGCTGTGGATTTGATCCTCCAATCTTTACTCGATTCATTCTCTGGTTTTGTCCAAAACTTCCACATGCATAAGATGGAGAAAACTCTAGTTCAGTTACATAGTATGCTGGTAGTTTATGAAAAGAAAATGCACAACACAAGGCCCAATGTAGTGGTTATAGCTAAGGCTTCTTCTTCAAAGAGTAAGACTACTTTGAAGAGAAAGAAATGGAAGAGGCCTGTGAAAGTTGCTGTACAACCAAAGCCCAGGATTGAAAAGGGAAATGTCATTACTGTGGTGTCATGGGGCACTAGAGGAGGAACTGTAAGAAGTACCTCCCAAGCTTGAAGGTCAAGTCCAAGAACCAACCTTTCAAAGGTATGGTGTCTATGCTTATTGAAACTAATCATATGATTAGTGCTGAATCTAGCTTATGGATTTTGGATTCTGCTGCAACCTCACATATTTGTATGTTATTGCAGAATCTAGAAATAATCAAGATGCTAGGGCGAAATGAGATTGTTATAACATTTGCAAATGGGGCAAGAGTTGTTGCATTAGCTATAGGGACTTTCCGTTTATGTTTGCCTTATGGACATATTTTATTTTTAAATAATTATTTGCATTATGAGAATGTTGTTCGGAACATCATCTCTATACCTCGTTTGGGTAAAGAGAATTGTGAATTTTCTTTTGTTGATGATGTATGTTCTATTTATTATAATAAAACGTGTGTTGGTTCTGGATTATTAACTAATAATCTCTATACCATTACAATGTTCGGTAATGCGATTACCAATGTCAATAAGCAATATAGTTACGATGTAAATGCTATAACTAATAAACACCCTAGAGATAGTCCGAATCCAAAGTATGTTTGGCATATTCGATTAGGTCATATTGTAGAAAATAGAATTAACAAGTTGAGTAATGATGGATATATTAATCCAATTGGTTTTGAACCATACTCGATTTGTGATGCATGTATTCTAGGAAAAATGACTAAAGCGCCCTTTGTAGGACATGATGCGCGAGTTGTTGACGTATTGGGGTTTATACATACAGATGTATGTGGACCAATTAATGAAACTGCTAGGGGTGGCTATTCTTACTTCATTACCTTTATCGACGATCATTCACGGTATGGCTATTTGTACTTAATGAAGTATAAATCTGAATCCTTTGAAAAGTTCAATGACTTCAGGTCTGAAGTTGAGAAACAAATAGGAAAAAGTGTTAAGGCTCTTTGATCTGATCAAGGAGGTGAATAACTTAGTTCTGAATTCTTGGATTATCTTAAAGATAATGCCATTTTATCACAATGGACATCTCTTGCAACTCCAGAACATAACGGTGTATCTGAAAGAAGAAATCGCACTTTATTAGATATGGTGCGATCCATGATGAGTTACACCGATTTACCTATATCTCTTTGGGGACATGCCCTTGAGACAGCTGCATTAACTGAATAAAGTGCCTTCTAAGTCCGTTCCAACTACGCCTTATGAGATATGGAATAGTAGGAAACCAAGTCTTAATCATATCAAGATTTGGGGTTGTCCAGCTTTCGTAAAAAAGCTGAGAATAGAGAAATTGGAGGCTAGGCCTGAACAAGGTCGCTTCATTGGATATCCAAAAGAGACTCTTGGATATTATTTCTATTTTCATTCCGACCAAAGAGTTTCGGTCAGTAAGCATGCTTCTTTTCTGGAGAATCAGTTCGTCTAGGAAGTTGGTGCTGGGAGAAAAATAGTCTTACAAGAAGAAAATAATGAAGTACCAAATAACCAAGTTCAGACACCGATCTCTGATTCAGTAGGAGCTTTTGATACACAACCTCTTAGGAGGAGTGCGAAAACGCTGATGGTCAGATTGGAACTTACAAAGCATGGCTGGTGGCGAAAGGATATGGTCAGATTGGAACTTAAAAAGAAGGGATCGATTACGATGAAACTTTCTCACATGTAGCCAAGCTAAAATCTATTCGGATTATGTTGGCTATAGTTGCGCACCTTGATTATGAGATATTCCAAATAGATATCAAAACGGCTTTTTTAAATGATTTCCTTGAGGAAGACATTTATATGGAACAACCACGGGGTTTTGAATCTAGTGGTGAAAGTCAGAAGGTGTGTAGGTTTAAGATATCCATTTATGGACTCAAACAAGCCTCCAGAAGTTGGAACATCCATTTCGATGAGGTAGTCAAATCGTTTGGCTTCATAAAAAATCTGGATGAACCTTGTGTATACAAGAAGGTCAGTGGGAGCGCAATTGCGTTTCTAGTTCTCTATGTCGATGATATACTTTTGATCAGAAATAATATACCAATGATATCATCGATCAAACTGTTCTTGTCACAGAAATTCTCCATGAAAGATTTAGGAGAGGCAGCCTATATTTTAGGTATCAAGACCTATAGAGATAGATCAAGACGATTTATTAGCCTCTTACAATCTACGTACATAGATAAAATGTTAATATGGTTTAACATGCAATTTTCCAAAAGAGGAATATTGCCTTTTGGGCATGGAATCTGTCTTTCCAAGGAGATGTGTCCCAACGCTCCCGAAGAAAGAGAGCGAATGGCAAAGATACCTTACGCATCCACAATTGGAAGCATAATGTATGCTATGCTATGTATGTGACTTGATATTGCGCATGCTGTGAGCATCACTAGCAGATATCAATCCGATCCAAGGGAAGAGCACTGTATAGCAGTCAAGAATATCCTTAAGTACTTGCGAAGGACTAAGGATTTATTCTTGATATACGGAGAAGGAGAGTTTAAAGTTGAAGCTTATACTGATTATGATTTTCAGTCAGATCCGAATGACTATAAGTCTACATCTGGGTTTGTCTTTACACTCAATGGTGGTGCAGTTAGTTGGAAGAGTTCCAAACAAAGCACAACTGCCGATTCCACCACTGAGGCGGAGTATGTAGCCGCTTCTGAAGCAACAAAGGAAGCAGCTTGGACGAAGAAATTCGTTTCTGTATTAGGAGTAGTTCCTTCCATTGAGCAGCTAATTACATTGTTTTGTGACAACAATGGGGCAATAGCTCAAGCTAAGGAACCAAGGTCTCATCAGAGGTCCAAGCACATTGAGAAACGCTTCCATCTCATAAGAGAAATAGTTTGGAGAGGTGATATCGCCTTGCAGAAAATTGCCTCGGCAAAAAACGTGGCAGATCCTTTTACTAAGGCCTTACCTCAGTCTTCTTGTGAAAGACACCTTGACAAAACGCGTTTAAGGTACCAAATCGGTTGGCTTTAGTGCAAGTGGGAGATTGTTGGAGATATCCCTAAAGCAAGCATGTAATAGTTACATGTTAGGGATTTCAGTTGTACTTTTGATTTCTTATTTAATTAATGGCAAAGAAGTATTTATTCATTTTTCCAATTACCTACTTATATGCATAAATTCCATAAGATCAGTTGTGATTAGACCTATTATTCAAACGTTAAGAATATGTGTGACGGGTTCACAGTTAGACTGAATCTTTAAATAGTTCCCGATCGATAGTTCATTGAATGTATATCAATAATCCTGTTGAGATTGGTGTGTTCTTAACTTCGCAATTAAGTATTGGATACTTAAGAGAATGACGAGTCACAAGTCATTGGATATTGTGATGCCCAAGTTAGAACACAAGTGCTTGTATTATACACATCCATTGAATGTGACACGTAATGAACGATTAGCGACATGAAAGCTTTTAGCGTGGTCAATGTCTAATCGATCATGCTTTGGTCTTGTGTAAATAATCCTTAGACCTGAGGCACAATGTTGACTTGTGTGTTGGATGGCTATGGTTCACGAGAACACATATTGACGGTTCGTTGATCCGTCTATGTACTTGATGGTCATAGTTCATTCACATACAAAGTTACACGTGTGCGCAAAATGGAATCTGTCTCCTTGCCATATGCAAGGTATGATATCCTATGCGATTTAATTATGACAATGCATTGAAATCCTCGGCCGGGGTTGTAACCGAGAATAAAATATTTATGTCTTGTATAAATGCATGTCAATTGAATTTGTGCATATGATCAAATTGGTGACTTGACAAATATTCCATGGTCTTTGTTCGATCGAGATATAGTAAGATGGATGGATTGAATTACACCATAACCAAAGCTGACAGGTTCATTATGTTCTTAAAGAATTCACACTGTCTGGGTAGCCATGACATATTGCTAGATGTCACTCATGGTTCGTGAGACCTAGAGGTTAATCAGGACAATTAATTCTCTTGGAAGTACTAATGTGTTAGTGCATGTCTTACTGCCAGCTCAGTAATGAACCTAGGGATGTCACACACCTTAACCAATATATGACGACAATGAACGGGAAGACAATATTGCAAATATGTTTGCAATAACGAAATTAGATGAAATGGGATTAATTTAATTATTTTATTTTATTTTTTGTCATAGACACAAGTATATATGATGCACATGTACGGATTAAATCAACACAGAATTGCTGTGTCGATTTGCACACATATTATTTATTATTGTGTTTCAATTTAGGCCTTTGTGGGCGAGTGGGAGATGTTGGAAATTACGCCCATTAAAAGCCAAAATTGATTAATTGTCATAATTTCGATAATTGATTGGTGGGCTAAATTACTGATTGTATGGCAGCATAATTCTTGGATCGGATCTTAAAATTCTGCGTGTATATGTGTGTGCAATGCATAATCAAAGGATTAGATTCTTCGATTAAGGGAGTGCAATTGGTGACCAGAAAATTCAGATCTATAGCTCTCTCTCTCTCATTTTTGCTCTCTCCCATGGTGACAAAAATTCAAGAACAAGTGTGGAGCATTGCATCCTCGATATTGCTAGCACAATTGAGTGGTGATTCCCATGAATTCGTTCTTTTGTTCGTCGTCGTGATTGATGGTGTGTCTAAACTAGAGGCCCGACATTTGTGGGGCTCAGATAGAAGAACATCTGAACCAGTTTGTTTTCAAGCACGCTACGAGATGTATTCTTTTAACTCTATTCGTTTATTATGATCTTCGATTGAAACGCACGAACTATGCCTCCAGAGATAGATGTATGGGCTTTTATTTATTTCTGCTGCGTTTATATATTTTTATTTTGCCCGTATGTGTTACGAGAATCCCAACAAATATTGCAGTGCGTATCTTACAATCATCAGACCCGATACGTTACATCTTCAATATGAAGTACACTATCACCAATGCTGATATTTATGACCAGTCTGACCATCTTCAGTGAAGATACCATCTATTTGACACAAGATGCTAAGCTCATTGATCTTTTCCATCTTCATCAGCATTGAGATATACAAGAATGCTATCTCGACTGGTCTTCCCAAGCTACCATAACATCTTTACTGGTGCTGGTTTACCTAATTGTCAAAGATCAAGTATTTCATCTTTAGCTGATAGATAGGATCATTGATTATGGCGAGACGTTTCACAACAAGTATAGTTTGGTTATCATCAAAATACCATAGGGATGTTTTCTAATAATCTCCCCTTTTTTGTGATAATAAAATTATCTTGCAGACATGAAAAATAAGTATAGATAAATTTGCAATAAAAGCAAAAACAAAAGCCATCTTCCCAAAAGATGGACGTGCTAAATGATAGCACGTGCGCAGATTCTATTCATGTCAATATTTGTTGATCGTAATGTTAAAGAACAATATCAATTTCTAGCGAATCATTGTCATAGCAAATGTCATATCACATCATTTCACCATTCTCTCCATTTTTATCATAGAAGAAATATAATGTAATGAAAAGCAAATACTCATTTCATTTAAGGAAACAGGAAATACAATCAGGACAAGAAATACTAAGGCGGTCCGAAAAACAAGCACACGAAAGCACAAAAGAAAATACGGAGATGCAAATGAAAGCGACAGGCTTTGTTGGATATTATTGCAGTATCCAGCTCTATTACATATTTATAATCATGCTTTGCGTTTTTTAAGAAAGGAAGAAGAGGAAGACTATGTTTGGACTTTGAAGATGTTTAGCAACATACTGGGTGTTTCTTGTTAACCTTCAGCTATTGTCACCGATAGAGAGTTGGCATCGATGAATGCATTTCGATCCATTTGTTCTGGAAGTGTAAATTTATTGTGTGTTTAGCTAATTGAGAAGACTATTGTAGTAAACGGTAAACCTCAATTTTTAGGGACGGACTGGGATTCTTTATGTCTGATTGGTCCAAGGTTCTAAACTCCAATATTGAAGCAAAATATGATGGAAGTATTTGGTAATTTCAAGATCGCTATAATAAGCCATTGGTCCTTAATTACATTAAACGTACATGCTTCCTTTAAAAAAAAAAGATGAAAATGTATAAGGATGGCCGATTCTATTGTACAACTAACAATTCAGTATTAAACTTTTTAATTTGATTAATTTAGTTCGAAACCTACTAACGATTTGCCACTGTAATCCTTCCAAGCAATTTTGGCTTGTTATTAGTAACTTGGACATTTTTTTAAAAAAAGTTTTTTTGATTTTTTTTTTTCTGAATTTCATTTTTTTTGTTTTTATTATTTATTTTCTTTCCTTTTTATTTTTATTTTTCTCTTATTTCCCTCTACCAGCCACCGACAGAGGTTGTCGACTACAGGAGAGGTGCGCCCACGCCGAGATCCGGCAAGTGCATCTCAGCCCTCATCTAGCCTAGATTTGGCAACTTACATGGGGTGAGGGCTGGCACGCATCCCTGTGGCCAACAAGAACTTCGGGTGAGGGTTACAACACACTTGTTGGTCGAAAAAAGGACGGTGCGGCTGACCTAGCGAGGGTTGACTAACTGTCTTCATTTAGAAAAGAAACAAAAAAGAAAAAAAAAAGGTTAAAAATACACAAATTGTCCACGCCAATACCAAATGTGCCATATGGGACGGTCGGTCGAGGTCCACGTTAGGGATTTCAAGCAAATTTGATCGGAAGTACTACATTGATAAATTTTCTAAATGTTTAAAAACTAAATTGGTAAAATTAAAAAGTTTATAACTGAATTGACATCATATAATAGATTTAAGACACATCTCAAATCGAGCAAAACTAAAACTTCATTTGTGTCACTGAAAACAATTTGAAAAACACGTCTATATGATTTTTTGGTGTTTGGTTCATGAAAATTAAATGAGTCAAAGAAAATAGTTTCCATTGGGAAAATGATTTCTTCTTTGAGGAAAAAAGTAATCATTTTCCCTCCTCTTTCCTTCATAGATTCTTTTAAATTCCTTTCTTTTTAGTTATGATTGCGATATATTCATTAGAAATCCTAAAACTTGTCACTAAAGTGTAATTGACTCTTAAAACTTGCAAAAAGTATCATCCAGTCCTAAGACTTCTCAAATTGATACAATCTAGTCATTCTGTTAACTCTGTCCAATTTGAGTAATAAAAAATGCTAACGTAATTTTATTTTATTATTTTATCTTTCCTACGTAACTACAACAACATTATTTTGGTCAAAATATAATTTTGATGTAAATTAATTTAAAAATAAAGAAAATGAAAAGAAAAAAGATCATAAAGCTTTTGTAGCCCTCGTCTAGATCTAGGCAAGGGTTGTAGCCTTCACTATGATCGAGCAAGGATTACTGGCCCTCTTCCTATTCTGGTCGTTGGTGGCTGACCGGCCCTTGCAAGATCTGGGTGAGGACCTTGACCCTCGCCTAGATCTAGACGAGGGCTCGATGGCCCTTGCCATTAGTTGGTGAGGGATGCTGGGGCCAGCGACCCTCATCTACCCTTTCCCCATCATCGCAAAGCCCTCGCTGCTAGATTTGATATGGTTATGTTTTTTACCTTATTTTTAAAATCAATTTAAATAAAAATTACATAAAAAATTAGATTTGGATCAAAATGATGTCGTTTTAGCCATATCGGGCCTATTTGGTTTAGCATTTGGCCAATGAATTTTGAGAAAATGCAAATATTTTTGGGCTAAAGGCCTTTTGTAAAATGCAAGTAGTGTTTGGTAAAGTGCATTTTAAAAACACATGGAAAAGCCACATTGACGTAAATACTGTTTGGTGAAAAATAAATTCTGTAAAGTATTTTAACTTTTTTATATAAAAAACGGTGGTGGCGACCTGTGACTGGTGGCCGGTAGTGGCGAATGTCTGCTGCGACGGCCAGCAACGACAACCGACTGCGGCGACCAGCGGGGTATGGAGGTGACGAAGGTGACAAAGTTAAAATAAAAAAAAAATAGTTGCATTTTGCAAAAGTCCCTTAGTCCTATGAGAGATACTTAGGACTAAGGGACTTTAGAGAGCATTTGAGATGCAAGTGCACCAGTCATAGTGAGCAAAAAATTGATCCAAACATCATTTGCATTTGGCCAAGGAATTTTAGAGCCTAAATGCTCATCTAGAATGCTGAACCGAACGGGGCCATCAGCGCCACATACGAGAGATAAAATATTTTTTAAAAACCATGTAAGCATTTTTTGTTAGTTAAGTTGGAGGAATTAATAGAAGGACTCGATTGCATCAATTTGACAAGTTTTAGGACTCGTTTGTATTTTTTGTAAATTTGATGACTCAATTGCATTTTCGTATAAGTTCTAGTGAATGCCCTTTATTTTTTTTTAATTATTCTTTTCTATTTCTATTTCTTTTTTATTTTTATTTTTTCCCCTTTCTCGTCCTTCCTCCTCCTTCCTTCACAGGTCACGGGCCTCGGTGATGCTGATAGCCTAGCGATGGGCCATGACGCAAGCCGACGAGCTTCAGGCTCGCTAAGGTCAAGCGATCTTGAGCTTGCCTAAAGCTAGGGAGGACGGGACTTTCCTGATCCAGGCAAGCTCAACCTCTCAAACTGATGAGGAGGAGTTTCGTCCGAGGTTGATGAGGCTTGAGCTCAATTACGGCTGATTCCCGATCGTCACCATGACCAACGACCAACTGAAGTAAAAGGAAAAAAAATCATTAAAAATTCAAATTTTTATACAAAGAAATGAAAAATAGGAAGAAATTTTTTAAAAAGAAATGCACGGAGGAAAATTCGATTTTCCTTAACAAATGATAGAAAATATTTTCTTGGTCTTTTTCAGATTTTAGCCGTACACAGAAAAATATTGTGATTTTCGTCAAAAATGACTTCCTAGATAATATCTAAAAGAAAACGAATCACAATATCTTTTCTCTGTATTCTTCTTTCTCTAAGTTGCACAGCCATGTCTCTCATGAAATTTTACGACCATTGAAGGACAACAGATTTTAAAATATTTTGTCTCTTACTTCATTTAAACTTTTTTTGTTCGCTTTACAGGTTTTTCAAAATTGCAGAAATGAGTTTTATGTGTGTTTGACAGAAGCACAGGTCCCTTTGGCACAAAAATTTTTCAAGCTGAAATAACGTTTGAAAAAAAAGGAGAGAATTATCCAAAAAATAATAAACCTATTGTGCGGTTGCTAATTCAGTCATAAAATTTTCAATTTAATTAATATAGTTCTAAGCCTTTTCAAGGCCTTTCAATGTTGCTCATGCGCCAATTTAGATCAGGAATCATTGACGTGGTGGTTCAATTATTTCCAGCCGTCCTAAGTGACATGGCCAGAGGGTGATGTGTGGATGAAATTTAAATTATCTATTTTTTTCTTTTTTTTCCCTTTTCTTGTCTTTCTTTTCTAATTTTTCCCCTGTTCTACTATTCTTCTTCTGCTGCCAGTCGTCGAGCCTCAGCGTTGGTCGGCTACAGTCGAGGACCTGCACGCCCTTGCTTGGATGGGCTAAGACATTGCTCTAGCCGAGGTCTGTAATCCTCAACTTTGGCCTTGAAGCCTCGGCTAATTTTGGCTGAGCGCATCTCTCACTTGTGGCTGATGACTTTTGCCGATGAAGAAGATGAACAATATATTAGAAAAAAAAGAAAAAAAAAGCACAAAGGAAGAGAAAAAAATCAAAATTTTCAATATTTTTTAATATTACAAAAATCTCAAATGGGTACAACTGTGACAAATTTACTCAAAACTAATTTTGACCACAAAAAATCCCAAGTTAATAAATTTGTGACAAATTTACCCCCAAATAATTTTTTGGACCACCAAAAACCCCAAACATATACATCTATAACAAACGAAGGTAAAAACCCCAAACTGATACACCAATCAATTGTCATGTGTTATCTAATTTAGCAATTTGATAGTTAAATCCAATGAAAAATAACAAATGGCAAATTTATGATAGGTGTATCGGTTTGAAATTTTTTGTGGTTAAAAATTAGTTTGGGATAAGCTATTTACATGCATACCGGTTTTGGATTTTTTGTTACATTAAACCTTTTATTTGAGATCGCCTACATAGGCACTAGATGTGCCACATAGTACAATCGACACTAACTGGACTGCATCAGCAATTTCTGACCTAAATTGGCTAGGTGAATTATATTGAAAATTTGACAAAAGGTTTATGACTAAATTACCAAATTTGAAAGCTTAGAAATGAATTTGTGACCAATTAGGATTTTTTAGACAATTTTTCCTCCGAAAAAGGATGCTACAACTTATATAAATTGCCTAAGTCACCAATATCAAGGTTAATGACTGAGTGAGTCTATCAAATATTGCCGGTATCCTCGTCGTTCCATTTCCTTTTAAAGTCATAATGATAATTTTTTTTTTGCTAAGTGCACTAGAGGTGCTAAAACTTGTCACGGGAGTTCAATTGAGCCCTAAAACTTTAAAAAAGTACAACCAAATCCTATAAATTGTCAAATTGCTGCAGCCAAGGTCTTCCTTTAATATTGTCAAATTTCCTAATGAAAAATGCTGACATGACATTTTAAAATTAAATTCTATCTCCTATATGGCATTTTTAAATTATAATTTTCTTTAAAAGCGCTTCACTCGAGCCTAGCCTTAGGCCAGCAACGGCTGGCAATGCTCACCTTCACCAACCCCTCCAACAGTGGCAGCGTTCCTTTAGCGAGGCTCTACTGTTCTTTTTTTATTTTTCATTTGTGTTTATAAATAAAATTTTTCCTTTTTGTTTATTTTCAATCTAATTTTAACAAGATTTTGAGAAGAAAATAGCAATAAAAAATTTATATGAATTAGTTAAAAAATTATCACATTATCATTTTCGTTAAACAAATTGACAAGTTTATAAAACTTGATTGTAATTATTGGATAGGAGGATCACCTTTCTTTCTCTCTCTACAGCGCCACCAGTAGCATTTCTTGAGACTCACTTCCCTTTTTCTTCTCCATTTTACCCTCCCTTTCCGTCTCTCCATCTTCAAGATTTCTACTTTTTCATCTTTTCTCTCTTACTCTGTTTTGGGTGTTTTTGTATGCGATTAAATTTCTCCAGATGGTCTTGGGTTAACATGGACATCAGTTTAACCATTTGTCCAATCAGCAGCTAACTAGGAAGATGTTTGTGACGAGGTTCCACAACCTCTTCAATTTTAGGCCGCACTTCTCCCTCGATTTAGATTTAGGTTTAAATCCGGGGGTTATAATCTCCCGAACTAGATTTAGATGTAGATTTGAGAGTTTCTTATAGGTATTTGACGTGTGTTCTTTTAACGTATTGATATTGGTGTTACCGCTCAGCGATAGCGATTAGGATGTCGAACATAGACGTGCACCGCAAGCTGTTGCAAATAGCGTGGAAGATCTCGACATGTACTCATTACTGAATCTGGTGATCGGCTGCAAAATGGTTACAATGGCAATATGTTATTAAGGGATGAGTGTGCTTTTAGTTGCAAAGTGTACTTTGCTATATGCTTTCTAGTATTTGCTTTGTTTTGGAGTAATTTGAAATTTGTTAAGCTTGAAAGTCTTCTGTGTACCTCTCGAGTATTATCCTGTTTAATAAATGAAAATTTTCTTTTGACAAAAAAAAAACTTGATTCTAGTTTTAAAAAGTTTTAGGATTCAATTTCACTTTCATGTTAAATTTTAGGAATTCTAATAAGTTCTCTGTGCATTTGGCACATCCGAAGCATGCTTAGTTTGCAATTGATATTTCTGCTTTGATTATTTTTTTTTATCAGCAAATGAAATTCCAGGGTCCCCAGGAAGCTTTCAATCGATATTGGGGTCCCTCTCTGCCCAAAAATTGAATTGCTCCCTCTCCACGCCATACCATCCTCAATTCCTCTCCACGCCACATGTTCACCAGAATTTGTTGGTGGAACAGTACTTGCTACGGAAGCACAATTTCATTCGCCTCTCATTTGGCTTAATCGTGTACAGAAAGAGAGTTGCGGATATGTGTTGAGTTTGAATTCTTAAAAAACATCCGATATAAGTATGTTTACTAATAAAAATAATTTCCTAATTTTAGTGGTATCTTAATTTAATTAAGTTTCTTGATAGTGTTTCCCTATTTTGGATGCAAATGTCACACATATAAAATGGCAAAATTACAGCACGAGTGCCAATATTTGTGTACGAGATCACTTTAGTGCCATTTTTTTTGGATCACTTAAATGCCAAATAGAAAAAAATGATTAGTTAAGTGCCAATTCCGGAGACTTCGCCAGAATTGGCACTTAAGTAATCTTTTTTTCGCCGGAATTGGCACTTAAGTGATCTAAAAAGCATCACTTTAATGCCATTTTTTTAAAAAGGATCACTTAAGTATCAATTTCGGTGACTTCACCGAAATTGGCACTTAAGTATGATTTTTTCTCTGATTTGACACTTAAACGATAAAAAAAATATTGACATTTCTGCTGTACTTCTGCATATATCAAATATAGAATTTTACTTGGTCATTACACATAGGCTGCGTTTGGTCGCCCGGATTTTTAGTCAGGATAGGATTAGATAGGATAGGATATGAAATCCATGAATTTTGTCATATCTTATCCCGTGTTTGGTGAATCGCAGTAATAGAGCCGGATATGTTCATATCATATCATATTCATTGTTTGGTATATACAATATATCAATATAAAATAAATTTGAAAAATCACAAGCAAAAAATATAATAATCTTTTGTAATTCATTGCCGAATCTAGTAAAAAAAAGAAAATATAAACATTTAAATTTTGCTGAAAAGTTTTGCCTTCTTCGCGACATTCGTTAAACCTCAATATGAAACACAAGGTTATGGAGTAGAAAGAGGTTTGACTCTCTTTCTGATTTTCTTAAACTTTTGATGTGAACCAGAAAGTTAATAAGGGGATTAAGTTTCAACTATCTCGCTATTTTCGTAAATTTTTATAATAAACTAGAAAACTACAAAGCACTCATGAAAATTCCACATGAACTAGAAGCGGAGACAGAGATGCTATCTTTTTTAGAAATTTCATTAGTACTTCTCTTCAAGAATTAGAGAAATTATTTTCAAGTTTGAATATATTACTTAAGATCCAGTTTCTTCTACTTCATTTTTATTATTTTTTAATTATGAATCATTATTATTATTATTTTGACTCCCTTCCATCATTTCTTAATAAATTTTTTTTATTAAGTAATAAATTGTACCATTATACTTAAAATATTTAATGATATAGATACTAAGTGTGTGTGTACATATACAAACTATCTATTATAATGAAGAAAGAAATCAAATTATAAATATGATTTATAAAAAATAAAAATAAAAATAAAAATAATTTATTTTTATTTTTCTTACGAACGTTAGAAGTCAAATTTATTTAAAAATAATTACGATTTTAATTTTATTATAGAAAAATAATTTTTATACCATAAACAAAAGAAATCCTATTCACCTTTATTCTACCTCCCCCTAGGATAATTATATCAAGGCTATATGCTCTTATATCCTGCTATATCTTATTCTGAATAGGAATCAAACACAAGATATGATAAATTTTATCCTATTCTGACTTATATCCTGACTGCCAAACGTAGCCATAGAGCAAACAAGAGAGTGCAAGGCTTTCTATCTATGAGGATAGATTGTAAAATATTATTGTGGTTTTGCTTTGGGTGTAATCTAGGGTTGAGAAACACTTGACCAATTGTAATTTATACTCTGAAGGCTTATAATGGATTTCTTAGCAATTGACTCTCCTTGTAGAATAGGTACTGACTGTTAGGATACACATGCGAATTGTGTTAAAAAAAGTGTAACTTTGAAAATTTGGTGTAGGGTGGAGTAGTTAATATACCTTGATTGGCCAGTACTAACGCAGAGAAGCAATAATTTGGAAAGTAATTCCAATCAAAGACTTGAATTTGATTGAATGATAATCTGAATATTACAAAGAGATGACGTCCATATATATAGATATGACTCCAAACATAATGCGAATAACTAAAGATAATATTATTTAAATAATATCTAATCTAATCTAAGATAATTTGAATCAAAGATAACAAATAATCGAAATATTCGAAATTGCCCAAAATAGAAAACTGTCTGAAAAGTAATCTAAACGACTCTGAAATGCTAAAATTTATCGTATCTCACGGCAAAACGATGACTTTGAGTGAGACGACCGTTTTGCTTCAAATGACCAATTTTGAGCGTAATCCGAGATCATTTGATCCAAGATCCGAAATTACCAGTAAATAAAATCACATGCCGACTGTTCTACATCAAGTACCCATTCGCTTAAGTTTTCAAGTAAAGGTATATCCAACTAAATATATTGATAGGCTTAGACTTAGGCTCTCTCTTGGTGCTTTCCTAAGTAAATGTATGATTTCTACTATGTGCTCCCCACAAATGGTATCATAGTTATGGTAGATTGGTAAGCCTCCAATCTGTTCTAGTGTTTGATAAATATCTCAAGGAAATTTTGGTGACCAAAGCAATTTTCAAGTGGTGAACATAGTGGTGTAGCAAATCATGCCCAATGACAACCTTCATAATTTGGTCTAGAGAAAGAGACTGTGGATGAGGGTAGACATTGATGGAGATTCAAGTTGAGATATGATGGTAGAAAAGAATGATTGAATTTAGGAGGTGCATATCTAACACTAAGTTCACACGTGAAGGAAAGATTATTAGGATGTAAAATGAGTTGTGTTAGAAAATGTGCCGGATGAAAAAATTGGTGTAGTGTGAAATAGTAAATATACCCCAGCTAGCCGATAATTCATTGACTTAAGATTTTAAATAAAGATAGATATAATTGAATACATTGACAAGTTCGAACTTGAGCTCCCTTTTGGCTATTTCCTATTGTGAAGGTATAAAACTTTTGTTGTGAGCTTCGAACACTAACACTTGAACTGAATCACATATCTCTAGTATTCTTATGTAATTCTTTTTAGGGTCAATACCACGAAAAACTCAAAATTGGTATACATGTAATAAATTTACTTAAAATTATTTTTTTATCACAAAAAATCTCAAATTGATATAACTGTAATAAGTTTATCCTAAACTATTTTTTCGGCCACCAAAAATCTCAAACTAGTACATCTGTGAAATTATTTGACCACAAAAAAAGTCAAATTTGTCCACTCATGAATAACTCAGTTGGTAAAGGCGCACTTAGGATTGTGTGGTCAGACGCACTGATTTCAAGTTTGATTCCCCAAATGAGCACCTATGATTTAAGTGGGGGGCCATGGCGGTGAGTTGTTGTACTAATTTCTCCCGAGAAATAGTCGAGGTGCGCACAAGATGGCCTGTACACCTTGATTATAAAAAAAAAATGTCAAACTGGTACACATGTGACAAATTTGTCATCCATTAATTTTCTTTAAATTAGATTAATACCATAAATGACTCTAAATTGATACATTTGTGATAAATAAAAAGTAAAACCCTAAATGTGTATATCCGACAATTGCCACGTGTCAGCAAATTCAGCAATTTGATGATAAAACTTAACGAAAACTAACGAAGGATAAATTTATCGTAGGTATACCAGTTTAGGCTAAATTAATCAAAGACGTACCGGTTTAAAATTTTTTATGGTTAAAAAAATAGCTTAGGGGTAAATTTATCACAAATGTACTAGTTTGAGATTTTTCATGATATTAACTCTTCTTTTTATGGCATGGGATTTTTCACGGTATTAACTTTTCTTTTTATCGAGTTAAATTTGAAGTCTAAGATTCATTAATTTTCACGTTATTTCACAACAGAGAGGGGGGGGGGGGTGGGGAGGATGGCTGGCTACGATCAGGGTGATCGATTTTCAGTCCGGTCTGGTCCCACCTCAGAATCGAGAACTGGTCACAATGTACTTGAAACACATATTCACGTTTTAAATGTGTAGAAGTTTCCCTAATAATTTAAGAGTCTAAATGATTTTGCAAAGATGTTTAAATAGTAGAGTTTGTTTTTGTGTACATGGACTGTGCTCAGCCAGATGCCAGGAATTTTACATCAGCTGCGCTAGCAAACCCAAGCACTCCAAACATCGAGCATTTGAGTTTCGAAGTGCTTTATATTGCAATGAGGAAGCAACTACAGAGGACTTTTGATTGAGATAGTTAGTACAATAAAATAACCGTAGTTACTCAGAAAGGAGCAGATTCTTCCATCCTTCACTTCTCTTCGACCTCGGCCGAAGTGGTGGTGCTCATTGATAAGCAGGTTATGAAATTAAAACTTTTTTTAAAAAAAATTGTCCAAGCAATCGAGTGGGCAGAACCGGGAATCGGAAAATGATTACTGGCTCCGTTTTTATTGAACTGGGAAGCAGACCAAACTGGCTAATCCGATCTGGATAGTTCAGATTTGGTCGGTTCTTTTTGCTCACCGTTAATAATAGAAAATTTGACAAAAAAAAAATAATAATGGAAAGGACGGTGAGGCGATGGAAAAGAAAACGGAAAAGAAGAAAAGAAAGGGAAACAAACTTAAAAAAATGATGAGATGAAAAATGAGATATTAGATCAAATTTTCATCAATAGTCGGCAAACTTCTGGATATCTTCTGTAATAAATTGCTCTCTACGATAAAGAGAATATGTAATGTTTATGTTTTTCACTTTGACTTACATATCGTGAAAGAACTCGTACGTCTTGATATCTTCAGTAATGAATCTTACTGCACCGATGCAGCCCAAAACGGCGACGACGGAGAACCATGTCGCTATGGCCACATTTAAGACTCGAATGAAAAGGCGCACGTTCGAGTTTTTGGGCATTCTCCCGGCCTTTAGATACGCAATGGCAGGGAACACAAAGTCGAGCGGGGTAAAGCCAACCGCGCCGCAGATGGACACGAAATCTCCGAAGAAGGGCATCGCAGCCGCGACCAGAGTAATCACGACCATGTAGACGGAGGTCAGAATCAGACGGATGAGCCGATCGCTGAACGGGAAACGGGAGTTGTGCTTGTCATGAAGCATTCTGTCCTCAAAGTACGCGTATGTTGGCCTGCAATATATCTGTATGTAGAAACTAATCAATATGTCTTCAATCATGTGAATCAGTATACAAGTGACTTTGACAACAAAAAGTAATTACAGGAGTGAAATTACATGTTTTAGGAAAAAACTAGGAACGAAAAGAAGCGTAACCCATGAGTTTAGGTGAGTTGGTTGCACTGGTCATGGCATTTGCGAAGTATGAAAATCTGACAGAGGATCAACATTCCGACATTTGCTATGTAGATATCAGAGGTCCATTTGTGCTCACATCCATCTACTTGTCCTGATTTTTACAGGATTGTCTCATTTAACGATCATTAAAATCCGCTAATAGTCATTTACACCATCCTAAACAAAAGGTTGACTACATACAGCTACGTACCCATCTTTCTTCATCTCCTTTTCTTCCATGTCCTACTTCTAATGCGGAAGCAAAACCTTCCATTTGCATCCTTACAAAGAAAACAGTGCTAATAAAGGTAGTTCCAAATCTAACACTACCCTCTAATGGATAGCCAGTGAGGGTCATTAAGAAGATATGATTAATGCCTTTTTCGGTAGCTTCTTCACAATCCCAACGGTCTTTGCTATGTACAGAGAATTCTAAGCTTTCGAATCGATAGAGAATCTCAAACATTGACTATCAATTCATAAAAATACTTGGGCTACCTGAAAGCATCCTGCTATTTGAATCACAGCAAAAATATTAGCCATGATGATCGTCCAATCCGGGTTTGTCAGAGAAGCCAAGATGTAAGGCTTCACATCTGATCCAAAAGCCCAGTATCCGCAGAAGGCCAATTGCCAGTAGCTTAATAAGATTATGGTGTACGCTGCTGACACGCCTTTGTACATGTTCATTCTCGCAGGTTCTCTCACGGTATGCTGATGAGGGAACGGCTCAATTAAAATCTCGACTTCCCCAATTGAGAGCAAAAGCATTTCAAGGCTATACTAAAAAACACATTTCAAAATGGAACTAAGAAAACAAAAGGACAAGAGGAAGCTCAGTTAATTTACCACATGATATGTCCAAGAAGCTCTACCTGTATTTCTGGAAGCATTGCATCCCCAAATGAGAATGCTATTGCACCAAGTGCATTGAAGGCTTTAAATACTTTTGACGAGGAGCTTCCTTGCAGAGAGTAACTGACCGTTTCTCGATCGATTTCTTTCCCTGAATGGCAACCGGTAATCTCAACCTAAGGATGCAAGGATGTGACATTGAGTTTCTGAAATAGAGTACTATAGAGCAATAGCTGTGACTTCAAAGTACCGTTATAAATTGTCACGCCAATTGTTGTGCCAGCAAAACCAATTGTGCAGAAAGTGCATATTGCATTGACCCATCTCAAGGAGTGGATGTCGGGGAGCTGGGAGAGGAGAAGCTCGAAGGCTCCAAAGAAAGCAATGAAATGCTGCAGTTTCAGAGTCCCGTCCTTTTGATAGTATTTATAGATTGCCTTGGAAAACAACAAGCAGAAGGATGGAGAATGTGAGAAGGAAGAAAGAGAAAACTTGATGCCGACGACAGACAAGGTATTCATGTTTTCTATAGACGCTTGGAAAGCTTGTCTAACCTTAAGGCTACTGCCGGCAGCAATTTGAATAGCGATGTTGTTTCCCAATGAAGCAACCTGCTGAAAAAATGCAACAGACCAATATCCCCAGGAACCTATAAAAATAGTAAAAGAAAGAATAAGTCATGAAAAGAGGAGGGAGAAAGAAAGGGGCGGGGGGGGGGGGGGGGGGGGGGGTGGGGGGGGGGGGTAATTAACAACCTATGTCTTTGGAATCTTTGGATCTTTCAAGATGAACCTTCATGGCTTATGCCTCAGCAGCAAAATAACTCCTAAGTTCTACCGTAACAGCTGAAATTTGAGAACACCTAGATGAATTCATGCGGTCACTCAAACATGGAAGTTAGATATTCAAATTCCATTTCTCCTCTTAGCTATAAACTGTACTGTAACAAACCTGTATCGAGCTTGCAGCAGCATTTAGGGTGCTCACTTATAATTTTTGAAGTAAATCTAGTCAAACTAACAAGAATACGATCCTTAGGTAAAGCTTCATGATTAATCACATGATGCGGCACTGACATACCTATTCACCGAATTATCAACATGAAGCTAAAAAAAATGTACTACTTTATCGCAGTCGGCGAGACAAGTTAGCAGCAACCAATACAGAATAAGCCTTCTACAAATAGACATGGTAATGTATCCACTGAAAGAGCCAAAAAGTTGAGCTTAAAGACTACTCTCCAGAGAGATGACACCCCTGTAAGCTATGCCTGGTAGAATGGTTAAAAAATGACTACTCCAAAACCAAACAACAGAGTAAGGGTGAATTAGAGGGATTTTACAAGCTAAACACCAAAGTTTGATGAAAATTAAACTGTTAGAGCAGATAGTAACACGTACCGAATATGCTCTGGGCGAGATGACGGTATGTGACCTGCTTCTTCCCATTCCACCTCCAGAGTGACGCGATTAATAGACTGGAGTACCATGTGGCCAGGGTCGCACCAACCAGGCTACTAACACCTAAAACCGGCAACAGTGCAAATTTAACATTCCAACTAATTTGATGATGACGATAATGATGGCGTAGAGAGTCCAGCAACGAGACAAGAAAAATTTTCAATATTGCAATACATTGTTTTTCTCATGTTGCATGTAATCAATGCTTTTGAAGATCGAGGCATTTTGCTTAACAAGCGTCCAAGCCATCAGTGATTAACAATATATAAGATAATAAACAAAGATAGAACACACTTCACTTCTTGTTCTGTTCCGTCCACCCAAGCTCCAGATCAAACAGATGCCATTTGCTTAATTTGGAAACATTAAACAGGTGCTATCCGCGCCAACTTCATCGTCGTCCGCGTCCGGACAAACACAGAGATTGCACAGCCCAAATCGAAGAATATCCCCCATGATTATCACTTTTTATTTATTTACTTGATCAAACACCACAAAGAAACAAAAAAAAAAAAAAAGCCAGAAAAGCATTAAACCAAAAATACAAACATAGAACCCGAGAGAGAGAGAGAGAGAGAGAGAGAGAGAGAGAGAGAGCGTTACCGAGAGGCCAACCGAGATAGGCGAGAGCGAAGGGCAAAGGAGCGTAAGCAGCGGGAGTAGCAATGGTGGTGGCCACGTGGAAGGCGGCGTGCTTCCACGTGCCTCTCCCCCCCTCCGCTGCTTCTGGCTCTGCTGCTGCTGCTGCTTCTTCTTCACGGTCGGCGACCGTGAAATGCGGAGGAGTCGATGGATGCGACACCATCTCCCAGCGTTGTGGAAGTCGCGGGACGGCGGATGAAAGAAACGCGAGGAACCCATTTGAACGGGGACTCTCTTTTACCTTTTTATTTTCTCCGAATGGTTTTGACTTATGACGGTTGCAGTGGAAGGACGCAACTCTGGATCAACAGGAGCCTCTCCCTTTCTCCCTTCGCTTTTGAATTTCATGAACAGTAATACGAACGGAAATAAATTGTCTAAAATTTCCTTAGAATTTTAGGTCATAAATTTACAATCTGGACCAATTGTATTGTGAATGTATGTACAGATTATAATTAATAAAAAATATATAAAAAATTTAAAATATTGATCTATAAAAATCGAAGATTTGAACTGTCCGTTTAAAAATAAATGGCCTAGATTGTAAGGTTAGGTATCTAAACTTCTGAGATAAATTTAAACGATTATGAACACGGGGTTGAGATTGAAAGCCGGTGCTGCCACGAGAGAGCAGCGTGGTCACGTGGCATTTGCAAAAACCTTGGAGTTCGGGGGGTGTCGCGCTGACCGCCTCTTTTTTTTTTAAAGCCAATTAAAAGAAATATAAGAAATTAAAAAATTACAACTTAATAATATAATGATGCAACCTCAACAGTAAGTATTATAAATATCAAAAAATAAAACTTACCTCCGATCTTATGTTCATCAATCCATAACTATATTGCCAGACGGTTATGCTAGTGAGACTCAAAATTTAATTATTTCGTCATGGAAGTGAAATGATTAAAAACAAAGGCGGCAGGTGAATAAAAGTTGATCCGTTGTAGAAACAGACTCCCCTAAATTAAAGTTAAGAGAGTTGCTAATTTCTATAGAAATTACCGTTAAAGAATAATTTCCCATTTTTAGGCCTACAAAAAGGTACAATTTTGCGGCCCAATCAAAACAGAATGGTGAGAAAATATTACGTAGTCCTAATTTTCCACGTGTCCAATTGGGCCCCACTTTTCACAATTTTTTCCCCCTCTGATCACGACGTGTGAATGGAATGACCGATGGCCGACATGGAGAAGAATGACTACCCAATAGGAAATGCTATTTGCTTGGGAATAACCCGTTCTAGCAATAAAGCAATCATTAGAATCATTTTTTCAGACCCTTCTCTCTGTAAAAAAGAAAAGAAAAGAAAAGAAAAGAAAGAAAAAAAAAAATCTTTCTGCTGTAAAATTAATATTTTCATTCCAAAAGGTATTCCTCGCGTATAAAAATCGTACGCCGTCAACGACTCGTCTTCACTTGACCTGTCCCCAATTACAAGTTTGGACTTTTCAATAGATTCTAATTTCTAACCACATGTATGGAACATGTGTCCATTCTATCTCAGCCATCTCTTGGACATCATTGGCACGGCAATACAAGTCTCGGTACAATTTGTGGGGCATGAATAGGGTGAATGTCATCCACATAACGTCCAAGAGCTGACACACTGGATGGATGGGTTCTTCCCAAATGAATCGCATTGCTTCAAGAACCAACCAGACCTTTGTGCCGCGCATAGGAGATTATGGATAGGAAGATGGATCCAGACACAACACCAGCGAGAATAACCACCTGAGAGTTTTCCCCAGTGAGCATCAACCTGAATAAAACCTTCCATGGTGTTTTGCAGCTGTTTTTACAAAACTCAAGGATCAGGTTTTCTTAATGAAGGTGATCAGATCTTACATACCCATTTGAAGACGTACCCATGACCTTCTCTCCACGTGTAAGGAAGATTCATGCCGAATATCGCTGCTACCAGAGAATACACAGACAAGCACAGAGTTCCTGAACTGAGGAAGAGCTCTAGCTATGGCCAGTTCAAATTTAGCATAATTAGCAATGAACATGTAATTTTCGTGCAACAGAGATTCATTTGGTTGATAACATAGTTGCCATTGGAGGTCATTTTCAAGGATACCTAGTGGAGTTTTGTGTATCTTGCGATTCCTACCTGTATAAGCTGGTTCCGATGATTATCAAGCTGTAACAAGACAAAAAGCAGATCGAAATGTTACTAGTTACTACTACGTAGTCTAGCGAGGTTCAATGACTAGGAGGAAAAAGGTTCAGATTACATGTTGCATAGTTGTGGATATGGTTCCAAATTCTCTAAAAGCTTACCTGAATATTGATGTAATCCTCAGTATCATCAATGTATTCACGCAACTGAGAGAGAATACAAAGAATTAGCTTCAAGGAATAGTAATGTTTAGCCTACCAAGACAATCATCTTCTAACAAATTCTCCTTAAATTGCTGTAATAGAATTTGGGAGGCAACTTGATGAAACAAAGAACTCATGCAAGATATCAATGACGATGCATACCGTTGACAATTTGTTTAAAGTGCCATCAATTTGCATGAAATATGCCTGCAGAAAAGCATCAGTATTACTTGTGGAATCATCAATGAGCTAAATGAGACCACTGATTGGATTTATCTAACCTCCAGCAACATTTCAAGCTCCTCAACATCATTTTCCTCACGAGCTGTTGCTGCACTTGCTCTACTTGTTCTGGATAACTTTGAGCCAGATGTAGGAGAGGCAAAGAACCAATCTGGAGCTCCGGACCCACTGACAGGAGAAGACCCCACGGCGAGTTTCCTCGACAAATAAAGGTCTGCCATGTCATCGTCATCATCCAGAAGTTGTTCCAGTTCATCTCTCACCTGAAAACCAATATCACTTGAAATTAGGTCTTAATTAACTGAGTATTGGCTGTTAATGCACTGGAACTGGAAGCTCCAATAATCATCTGCAATAATTGATAATGTAAAGAATGCATTCATGGTTTTGATTGAAAGCGTAGATGATGATCTCAACTTAATGCATAAAGAAACAGCCATTAAAAACATACCATTACATTTAATGGAAGAATAAAGCATTGAGCAATATCAATGGAGATGGAGATGGACTGCGTCAAACGTGATGTATATTTTTTGCAGTTAGTATCATAGTTGAGCAGCTGATTTGCACTTAAAATTTTTGCGCTAAAATCTAGTTACATAGAGAGATCGGGTGAAAATTCCCTATATGTCATGGATAGTTAATCACTACAGAAAAGTTATCGAGCGATACTACTTGAATTCAAGAAAACAATCTAAGGCAAGGTTCTGTGCAGCGAAGCAGGGATATTGTCAAAGCCAAATCCCACTGAGCGAGATAATTCCTCATTCCATACCTATTGATGCCTCAAATGAATAATTTCGAAATGCCATGTCCTATACAGCTAAATGGTTCTGTAGGGAGAGCATTAGTCAAACATAGGGGAGCTATTGACAGCTAAACTGGCATTTGACGCACGAGATGTACTGTGGAAGCTTAATAGATGAGATATCTTCATATGCAGCAATAAAGAGCCAAAAAAATAATGTCTTCCTCTGCGATAAGCAAATATCAGTGAGCTACTCTGTGACAAAACATCCATTCAGCTTATAGAGCATAAGGCTGTAGCATTTTCCATACTTACAATGCTTAATTTGCCGGGGAATTCTCATTGCTCTAACAGAAGCTAACTTATGCGGCGGTTGCTCCCTCCTTAATAAGCAAAGGTTGATTTCTAATCTCCAAAGCAACACCAAACCTTTAATTTTCATTGTTGTATTGATTCCCACAAACTTGATTCTCTAGAGTTGTGTTTTGTTTTTGTAGAATCTACTGTTTTTTTTTCTCATTTGTGATTTCAAAAGCATGGGGAGCTACCAATGCAAGAACAAAAAAATACTCTTCATGAATTCTATAGCAGAAAAGACAGGATCTTTTATTGAGTGCTACAAACACGGGAATTAGGACAACTTGGTTTTCTGATATTACTACTAGGTTTCTTTTCTTGGATAAGTTTTGGGAGGATAGAGTGTCAGCCAATCAAATGTGAAGCTACTTCTGTTGGTATTCATATTTGAACCTAAGAAAATTCAGGCTGCTAAGTTAGAGGGACAAATAATATACATAGACATTAAGAGAGCACAGAAGCAGAGAAAAAGGTATAAGAAGATGTGATTGTGTAAGCAGAATATTAAGAAAGCATAAGAAGATTGAAATTCAAAGCACTAGATGTCAGAAAATTTTCTTGAGTTTCCTGTTTGGTACAATGAAAAGAAATAGCCTAACCCATAGTCATCTCCAAAAAAATTTGTATCACTGACACTAGGAACAAATGCCATTCATCTCAGAGAGAGAGAGAGTAGTTGGATATCCAAAATTAAATGGTCATTAGGTCACAGGTCATATATTTCCTTGTGACAATCCTACAGTTTACTCCTAAAATATGAACCCTTTATTCCAGAATTCATCTATTTTACATCAAATGCCTCTCTAACGGCAAGACCAAGAAGTATGTTTACCCAGTTGCGACATGGTAGCAGACCACAAATTAAATCTGTTGGGATTAGTGTGTAATACTAAGAAAGTCACCACAAGCAGTAACAATTGACTTAAATCTGACATAGACTAAACTATGTTGACAAAAACAATCGGTAAAGCCGATTTATCAAGTGGAAAGTGATATATGGGTTACTAGTATCGATACTCCGATCCAATGGAAAGACAACCCATCACAGTTAACAATATATCATTCAATAGGAATACTGAACTCATAAATCCTTGTGAAGCGCTTCGACAATGCAGCCAGGAGTGGGACCAAGCAGTTTATAAGAGTTCCCTGAATAAGACTGTTTGGTGATGGGAAGTACCTTAAGAACCCGAACATGTATGCACTAACTTCATTACCTTCTGAACGCGATTGGTCAATCTTGTCATAGCACTCTTCAATTTTCGCACTCGATCCAAATTGCGACTGCTAATCTGCAATCTTATTTGTATTAACAGACAGAGAAATAAAAAGGAACACGGAGCAAATATTTGAGCTGCTCTACTCATATAATGAAGAAAAGGAAAGGAAAAAGCAAGTTTTCTGCATGCATACTCCAGCCAGACGTCATAGTACAAGACAATGTCGAATGAAAAACTTATTCTTCTGTCAATTACCACAGAAATAAGCGAACAAACAGATTTTCAAGAAAGGCTCGCCTTTGAAGTCAACTCGTCTAAAGCTGGATAAGCATCAGTCTCCAGATCTCTCGTGCGCGCATCAAGGAAACTACAGATAGCCTCCAATGCAACTTCCAATACCCGAAATTCGAAAGGAAATTCTGCATAGTATAGCAAAATGAGCAGCATCCCAATCAAGAAATTTCTCCTCTGGCAAATATCACAAAGACAAAGCTATCACTGAACTAACCAAAACCCGGTGATAAGCAAACACTCTTGATCCTATCTCCTTGTCATTTAGTTATCGGTGAATTATCAAAAGAACATCATCTACTAAAAGCAGCAACATGATACCATTTTGCTCCACGACATCAGCGTCATTGTTAGCTTCTTGCTGCTCGTCCTCTTCACCTTGGAACTGACTGATTCCAGGCAACCGCCTCTCGAGTTCCTTGACGATTGGAGTGACATTCTCATCTAAGGGATCTCTAAGTAACATCTATACAAAAGCAGAAAGAAATTCTTGACCAAACAAACTCAATATCCCTAAAACAAACCTGAATTGTTCCCATTCACGGAAACTAATTAAGCCAAACAAACGCCGAAAAGAAATGCAGAACGCTCACAAGGTGGGAGAAGATCGATCATAGACAAACTGAAAACAACACTAGTACCTCCTCTGCAGTGAGGATCGCTTTAATGTGCTGCAATTCCAAATAAAACAAGAAGAAACAACACAAGGAAAGAGCAGGCGAATCAGCGACTGCAACTCCAGAAAACTACTAAAGCAGACAAGACCGCGACACATCACCGAACAGATAAATTACCTCCAAATTGAGGACAATCAACTTCTCCCGGCCTAAGATCTTAGAAGGGTGTGACAGCATGGGATCGAGCATGCGAAGATCTCTGGCGTGGATTCCCACCCGGCGCATGATTTCGTACTTGTCCACATGCAGCACGCTGCTCCGCCCCTCGCGGTCCAGCAGGATCCAGCTCCTAAAGAACGCCGCCTTCCTCTTCAGCGGAGCTTGAGCGTCGGCCGCGACCGTAGCGCCGTCGTGGGGAGCCATCTCTAGATACCTCCCCAGAGCCTCTCCCTACTCAGCCACCGCGAGGGCGAGGGCGAGCGCGGAGAGGGAGAGTCCGGGCTGAACCGGGGAATCTCGTGAAGGTTCGAGGGGCTCGTTGTGCTAGCGTCGCAGCTGGAGTGGCGGAGAGAGCGACGATGGGTGGGCTGTGGTGGTGGCGGAGGTGTGTGGAAGGGAGAGATGCATGGCGTAGTGGCAGTTAGTGAAATGAGAGTGTCGGGAAGGAAGAAGCGCCTGATGATTGGAAGTTACCGAAAGATATGGGGGACGGTCGGAAAAGGTTTACGCTGTAGTATGAAATGTACGCGCACTCATGAATTTATTACTTTCCTTATTGCTTCTCCAGCTCTGTTAATTTACAGCACGAACGGCAGCCATCATCTTTCCGTGCTCCCTTTCTTGCTAGAAACATATATTTCCTGAACGAATTCATTTGATAACAACATAAAACTTTTACCGTTGTCAGTCGCTAGCAACCAGATATCCACAAATCGCAAACTATATACAACGTGAGTTAAAATTCAAATGGGTGGCCTTCGAGAGAGCCAGTGTTGACCTGTCCTCTTAAGAACCAAACATATAAGTGTGGGGCCCGTTAACGTCTATTTTAACGAGGCCCGACCCTGTCTTGGACCCAACCTTATTTTTGTTGTAAAAATGCCGATCGATGAAGTCTATTTAATTACCACAAAATCGTAATTTCCATAAAATGAAGTCTATTTACCAATGATAACGTCTTCGTTAAGACAATCCGTATCTAAAAATCAAGAAAGACTTGGGTAATATGCACATTCAATAATTTTTTTTAAGTAACTAAAAGCCGGACACCTCTGTATAAAAAAAAAATCGATTCTAAACCCGGTCCTGATGGGCCTTCACCTAAAACTGGTACCTGGACCAATTTCAACTGGTTCTCAAAAATTAAAATTGGTACCCAGACCGGTTTCAACCGGAACCAGTTCCCGACTTTATTTTTTGGGTGAGCTGATCTGGGTTTCGGGTCAACTCGGTTCAGTTGCACACCCCTACTATCTTATTCTATTACACATGTCACATTGTCTGCGTTAAGTACCGTGTATAGGTTGCGAGGCCTTACTATCTCCTTATGCATCCCTACCCCACTCCTCCAAAAGTGGGAACTCGAACCCCTACCTTCCTCTTTCCAAATGAGAAAAGTGGACACTGGGGCAATCCCAAGTGGTTGGCTCATTCCTAATTTGTGGAAACGGGAACTAGCCCACCTGTTCTTTTCTTTTTTTTTTGTCGGAATAAATTAGGCTTTCATTAACCAAAGGTTTTTGTAAAGGAAGCACAACTAGCGTCTAAACAAAGTAGATCCCAAAGGGGTTGAGGAGGCTTATAAAGCCAATTAAGGGGAAGAAACCCAACCCTATGAGCCTTTGCGACCCGGTTTGCACAGCGATTTGCAAAAACTACTTGAACCTCTTGTAAAAGATTTAGGATGCATATGAGAACGCTCTAGAAATGCTCCAGGAAAAGTGTTTCTGTTCTAAAGGTATTCTCGGAACACTTTTGGAACAGAAACGCGTATAGTTTAAAAATGTTCCAAAAGTGTTTCGCGGAATATTTTTATATCGGGGAACAATTTTGAAGAAACAAAAAAAACTTGCTTCTGATTTTTGAAATATTTTTTGGAACACTTTTGAAATCACCATTTACCGCAGCCGATGTGGTCACCACCCGTCGGCCGCCGCCCCTGGCCGCCGACGGGTGGCGACGGAAAAAAGTGTTTTTTTTTAATTTACTAAATGCGTTTATGTTCTCAGAACTTGTAGCCGGGAACAAAAATATAAAAAAAAAAATTCTATTTAAAAACTGTGCCCAGAAACATAACGCTTAATATTTCCTTGCCGTCTTCAAGCGCATTTCTGATGGACCAGGGGCTTTGGTTCACGTTGAGGTGGCCCTCCACGGGAGATTTGTAATCTAACACAAGTACATAAGGGATAGATTTTCCCTTGTCTTTAGATCTGTCTCGTACGTCTCTCCTCTCACCTAAAGCTTCCCACAGGCGCAGCACTCCCTCGCGCAAGGTTAGGGTTTCGACCATGACAGCTGAATCTGTGCAGATCTTAACCATCGATCAAGGTACCATCGCATCCTCTACAGATGCTGGCGACCAAAGCTTTAGAATTCTCCTCCGACCACACGAAGCATCAACGTTGAGTTTTCGCCAATCACCATCTGGAGGTAACCATCTCCCTACCTCCGAACGATTATTCCTTGCCTCTGTTCCTATGGCTTAAAAATTCATCTTCGTGCATGGCTAGAGCATCGGTTAGAGTGGATAGGGGGAAACTCTGAGGCCTGTGAAAGTGCAAGAATTGAGAGATTTCCAAATCTGCCAGAGCAAGCTCGCGAAAACCTCTTTCTGTGTAATACGTGAGCGATCTGTGTAGGATTTTTTTGTTTTTTGGGTCGGGGATCTGTGTAGGATTAATTGGTAAAAAAATGTCATATACGAAAAAAATCAATCTAAATTCTATTTTCTAAATGATGACATTGTAATTATTACTAAATGAAACGAACTCATTGGGCTTAACTTTTGATATATATATATATATATATATATATATATATATATATATATATATATCCCCATCGTTTTATAAAAAAATGTGTAATAAAATTTGATATCTCTAACATAGGCACACTTGCACAACACAAAAACATAATCTTGAATCAAGCAAATGAAAAGTGTGTGTTTGTTTGTTTGTTCAAAAAATTCATTTCTCATTTAAGCATAAGGGAGATTGACTGCATGACCCACCAAAGCGTAAATCCGTAGTTTTCTAAATACTAAGGCCAACTTTTCTTCCCTGCTTAGACGGGTGGGGCGATCACTCAAGAGCATTGATCTCCAGCTGGACCCAATTATAATACTGGAGTTTTACCAACTGAGGTATATCCCCCAAAGAAGGCCTCCTTCCGAGAGCAGAGGGGGGTAATCGTGCTGCTAAGCGAAGAAGTTGAATGATGCACCATACATGGCGAGATGTATATAATTTGGCTTTATGGATATAAAACTATGAGATAATGCTCTAAAAAGAGTTAAAAGAGTATGAGTACAAAAGACAAGATTCAGAACATGCCAAGGCATAAAGGGCTTCAGGAGAATTGGACAACCAATGAGAGGAGATTGCATGGCGTGGTGCGGTTTGGTTGGATTTCGCACTCAAATTCAACCAGAAAAACGCAACGAAATGTATTGTTAAAGTATCCCCACATGGCTTGTCAACGTGATTTATTTTCTATTTATATACACGTGATGTGATTCCCCTATCTATTAGTGTAGTGCTGTAGAGCAATCACATACGGTCCTACAAAGGTTAACATGATACCAGAGTCAGGTTTTGTCTTATTTAAACTTTTTAGTATGAATTTTTTGTGATTTACGATCGAGTGGAACCAACCTATTTGTTATTTCCCTTTTCAAACTTAACTGAATCTACATACACTCTCCCTCCAAAAGTGAATCATTGACATTAAAGTGAGCATCATACACAAATATTGACACTTAAGGTGTTCTTTTGCCAATTTTTATCCTATTTTTTGAGTGATTCATCAATATACGCCGCCACCTTGCAATGCTCCCATTCAATTCTAACACGAGTAGAGTAAGTAGGTCAAATAATTATGGAATCATAACTGTTGACACATAAATTTTGATTTTTAGAAATTCATTCATTTAAACATAAAATGAAAGTTAACCATAATTCTCACAAAAATAATTCGTTTTCATGCATTGCATAATTAATTTAGTTTTTCATGCATTACGTTTGCATCATATTGTAGCGATGGCGAGGCATTTGGTCTTAATTTGACGGGCAATGGGCTAGATCTCACATTGTAGAATTTGAAGAGTAGATAGGGAGCGGTGGCCGAAATATGTAAAGCATAGGGGCTGGGAACTGAAAATTAGGAGGCCTTTTAGTGCTTTAATTTAGGCTTGGTTCGGTGGATTTAAAGCTTAGGTTATTAAAATGCTTTGGACTTAAATAATATATTCAGTTCGTGGACAAGCTCATGGAAAATAAAAAAGAGTTAAGCCCATACTCTCATGTGTACGTGGGTCGACAACATCAGAATTAGAGAATAAGAGTTTAATACTTTAAGATTGCGAGGGATGAGCCCATGAATATCTTTAAACCCTAGTCTTCATTATAAATAGAGCACTAAATCAGAGAGGAAATGAGGGGGGAATGATTGCAACACACGGCCAAAATTCTGAGTTGAGCAGAGAAGAAACAGGGAGGCTTCGTGGAAAAGAGAGGGAGCGGTACCACAGAGCAGACAATAGAGAGAGCAAAGAAACGAGAGCCGCACCCTTCATCCGCCGCGCGCGAATCCTTTACCAGGCCAAGCCGATCCTGTTGAAGCCTGCTATGATAGCGAATTCTTGATCTGAACGCTGGCCCTGCACTGAAAATTAACCGCGGCAATATCCATGTTCATTCTAGAAAAGTCTATTGCTCTACCAAGACAACAACCCACGAAGCTTGATGATATCCCAACAGAGTCAAGCCGGTTCTTCCATGATAATACATGACCGCTCGTCACAGGAATTCTTCATCGAGCGGCTGCATTATTGAGCAACATCGCGAGCGCCCGTACCTAACTGTCACCGTCCCCGCCGAGCCGATCTCATCCGCAAGCTTGATCTGTAAGATTGGCCCGTTTCGAATTAGGAGAGTGAAGGTAAATTTCCTATTTCGGAATTTTAATACATTTACTTGCCTAATTTGAAAATATATAGTCATATTGCATATCTTTGCATATCTTGCATCAAAGTGGGTATCTTTTTAAAATACAGATTTATTAGGAAAATTTACTTTCCTAATCCGCAACTTGCTGCATAATCGAGAACTCCATCTTTAAGATTATCGATGGAATACTCGATTAGGCAAGTATTTGGGTTCAATCATTAATCGTAAGATTACGAATTAAATATTGATTCAAATATTCGTAAAATATTTTAAAACTTGATTGATAAATACACTTTCTTGATTGGCATTGATTGACATATTCACTTTCCTAATTTAATATGAATTGCTTGATTGATGTATTTTTTTAGAATATATATGTCGGATAATGTAATCCCGAAAATTCTAAAAAGATTGATTTCATTCAACTTCCATATTTAAAAATTGCATATCTTTTTTAAAATATCATCATGTAGATAATTGTATATCTAATACTTCTTGTAAAATATTTAGATTAGATTGCATTTTAGAATAGAAATTGCATGTTTAAGTAGAATTTCATGTCTAAAATAATTCGTCTTAATATATTAGGATTTAAGACAATTTAAACTCTGAAATATGCAAGATAAGCATTGTTTTGGCATACTTCTATTTTCGGAAATAAATTCATCCGAAAATTAAAAAATTCATCTTTGCCCACGTCATCTTTGCCACGTCATCTTTGCCCATGTCATCTATGCCATGTCATCTATGCCATGTCATCCTTGCCATGCCATGTTAAATTGCATTTTATCGTCAATTGCATATTAGAATTGCATGTCTTGATTTTAATTAATTTACGTGTCACGTAGTTAATTTAATTAAATTATGGTCTCATTTGTGCATTCGTTTAATTTGCGTGTCATCTAATCTAGTCTTACATTTAATTCATGTTATTACATCATAGAATAATATCATGCATCACATGTAGTATAATTTTTCATGCATTCATATAAAAATCAAAAATTAAAAAATAACTAACTTGTGTGGCTCGTGCTCCTTTGATTATATTGATTTCTGGATGTTCAATTAATTGATTGTGCACTGGCATGATAACCTTTGTTAGTGACTTAGGTTAAAATCCATTAATGTTGCCTTCTCAAATGATTTTTCATGAAATAGAATGGTACCGAAAGGGCGTTAGAGTAATCTAGCGTAATCAAGTCTCCGGACTCTTAATCTCTGGTTCGTAAGAATAAAATAGTTCTCCCACTATTTTATTTATGTTTCTAATTGACCTACCATAAATGATTAGTGGCGACTCCGAATTCAAAATACATTGCAAGTTAATCAATTGAATCTTAAGTTACGATTTGATATGGACTTGGGAGAGTTCGAGTTAGGTTAGTTAAATAATTAACCTAATAATTCATTAACCCAGAAATTTATATTTAGGTCGTAACAATAACTGACGGATTTTATAGTTAGGAGTGGGCCGCCCAGGTTGGGCAAAAGGGAGCATGACTGTATGACCCATTCAAGTGTAATTCCGTAGTTTTCCAAATACCAAGGCCGACTTTCTTCTTTGCTTGATGGGTGGATCGATCACTCAAGAGCTTTGGTCTCTAGCCGGATCTAATTGGAAGAGCGGAGCTGTACCAAATGAGTTATTTTATGGGTGATCGATTCTCGATCCGGTCCAGTCCGGCTCTTCTCAAGAATCCAAAACCGGATCGATGGCCCTGGTTCTCATTTTTTGGAACCGGGGATCGGACCAGCCATCCCGAGAATCGGGAACCAATAGCACAATCAAATTCTATTTAAGAATGACCGAAACATATTCCCGGTATGGTTTGTGAACTAGTGATGTACTCTGTTTTGCTGTCCAAACGCACAATCCTGTACTTCGCACCTGTTTTTTTTGTTCCCTCTTTCTTTGGTTTTGATCTCAAACCATTCTTTACTTTTCGTGCTCCTTCTCACCTCAAAGATAAGGGGGCAAAAAGATTAGAAACTTGGTAGAGAAAATTTTGACAATGAGCAACGGAAGGGGGGGAGTGGGACTTGCAAGAGAGCGAGGAGAGAAGGAAGAGGCGACTCAGGCAATGAGGCGAGGGTTGCAAATCGAAAAGAAGTGAACCATAATCAGTAATCAATTAATGTTATGTTATTTTTTTAAAAAATTGATCGGTCCAGTCCTGGCAATTCGGTCAAGTTCTATGGCCCTAAAAATGGGAAATCGGACCGCCCGATTATCGGTTCCAATTTTAGGAACCGAAAACCAGACCGGACACTTCTAGAACCGAGAACTGGACCATCGATCCGGGCCGATCTGATCCAATCCCGATTTGGATGGTTCGATTTGCTCACTCCTATGTTATATCACCTGAAAAAGGCTTCCTTCCAGGAGTCATGCCACTAGGTAAAGTAGTTGGATGATGCACCCTACATGGCGAGGCGTCTATGTTTTTGCTTTATGAATGTAATACTTTGAGATAATTCCTTGAAAAAGCTTAAAAACAGTTTGAGTACAAAAGACAAGATTCAAAACATACTAAGGGCTAAATGGCTTTAGGGGAATTGGACAACTAGTGAGAAGAGATTACATAGTATAGTGTGGTTTGGTTTGATTTGTCACTCAAATTCAACGACAAAGTACACTTTTAGTGCCAAAAGTTGTGTACGAAGATCACTTTCTATTTTTCTATTCACAGGTTGATCAATTATGATTATTTTAAGTTTAATCACAATTGCAAATACCATATATACAAAAATGCATAAACAGATCAAGAGAGATGTAATGTAAATGTGACCGATTGATCTAAGGTAATGTATAATAGATCAACTCTAAATTATGATGCCCAATTGAGCTACCATTCATTTTCAACAGATGCATGGCAATGAGTTATCATAGTATGTTGGTCGCATAGATTGTTTAATGATATGAACTTTGCACAGAAGAGATAGTATGTTTAGCCCGTCATAGGCGAGTGATAGATAATGGATTTTATGAGTTATGGGTGGGCCGTCCATGTTGGGCTAACCCAGCAGAAGCCCATAACCTTCCCAGGTGAAGGCAGATACTTGCCTTTTTGAATGTGAAAAGGGCAATCACGTTTATCTTCATTTCCAAGAAATTCTCCTTATGACGTTCTCTCAAAAAAGAAGAAAAAGAAGGAGAAAATTGACACAATTTCGTCATCCCAAATGCAAAAGCAAGAAGACGGACGCTCTCTCTGCAACAAAGCATTTAATAAATGAAAATAAAAATATGTTTCAAAGTGTGAAATACCCATTTCGATCAATGATCCTAGAAGTTCCTAGGCATGTTTTTCATGTTTCTCGTGTGGTTTTTTTTTTTTTTGGGAATTCGTTTTCAAAAATAACATAAAACACATTGATGGCATGTTGTAAGAGTAAAATAGGGATATTTACATAAATGGTCCCTAAACTTTGGCAGAATGTGCAATCTGATCCCTGAACTTTTAATTTATTCAATTTAATCCATGAATTTTGGCAGAATGTGCAATTTGATCCCTAAACTTTTAACTTGTTCAATTCAATCCCTAAACTTTTAGTGAATGTTCAATCTAATCCCTAAATTATAGTAAAATATTCAATATAGTCTTTTTGTTAATTTAAGATTAAGGATAACGTTGAATATTTTCATATAGTTCAAGGACTAGATTGAACATGCACTAAAAGTTCATGGAATAAATTGAACAAGTCAAAAGTTTAGGGATCAAATTGCACATTCTGCCAAAGTTCGGGGACTAAATTGAACAAATTAAAAATTCAGGGACCATATTGCACATTTTACCAAAGTTAAGGGACTATTTGTGTCATTTTGCCAGTAAAATATTATTGAAATACACCTTATGTTAATGAAACCGGAGCAATCTCATGAATCATTATTTCATGGAATATAAATAATTTGAAAAATATTTTTCTAAAAATGATCGCTTATATCGCTTGAGATAATTAGTTAATGAGAAATATTTTCATTATTGACAAAAAAATGTTAGTCCCGCACCCCAGGCACGAGCGCCCAACTCCTTTTACTATACTCTCGAATTCTAGGAATCACTTATCGAGAGATGCATAACATAAAGAAGTATGCAGAAACGATAACATACACTCCTCCGTACAATCATCAATGAGAACCTGAATAATGAGAACATAAAATATATACATATAAACATCCCATGAGTTCATACAAAAGTACAGGTGAGCCAATCCTGCTGATAGGTCGGGGTAACGGGACTGAATCAAAAGATAACTATGTCAAAGTCCCCAAATCAAACAGACCGACGAGGTCATCACCAAAAGACTATACAGTAAGTCAGGAAACCCCTAGGTCGAACAGCTGGAATTGTCAATCCCCTCGGCAGCCTCAGTAGGCTCGTAGTTCGAAAAGTTTCAGAGAGCCCGTCCACAATATACTACATTGGGGCATCCTCCAGCTTGTCCTCTGAGGCCTCGATCGCAATCACCTCATCGGTGTCCTCCAAGTTTGGGGACTTCTCAGGCACATTCCTCGAACCAACAACGGACATCTCTACCTCTACAGAATCCCGAGTGGGATGACACCAGCTAGAGGTAACTCCTTGAGGCACCTCCGTGGGCTTCATCGGACCCGTGGTGACATTGCCTACCCTACGGAACCAGGCCTCAAATCTATGTGGTTTCCAGTCTATACCACCCTCGTTGACCCACATAACTGTACATTTCCTTACATACACGGTACCCCGACCGCCTGAGAACTTATCAAAATAAGCTGTCATTTCCTTTAGGTTTTCCAAACGAGTTGGTAGCATCCTCAAGGCTTAGGATCTGAAAAATATGTATCCATGATGGGGTAAGATTTACATCTCAGTAAGACAAGTCCTAATTGTAGGTCAAGCTGACAGTACACCCAAATGAATGCAAACAACGGTCAAGAACACGTATTTAACAATATAAAACACTCTTCAGTCATAAAATGCCACATGAATTCAAGCGTTAGACAATCAAGCAGTCATGTCATTACAACTCATCACTTAAGTCAGGCATGGAATACAAAATCAAGTCATACATTCCGCCCTTCAGAACTTTCTCATGATTCACGCCCGTGTTTACAAAAAGTCTCAGGCTCGGTCCGCGTCATTACGCCTCAGACCATTAGATTGATAAATTCGCGTAAACGGATCAGGGTACCAACCATCACAACCCCGCGCCTCAACGCACCATGGTATCACGAGTTCTCAAACATGCCAAAATTCCCTTCAATTCAAGACTTTGTAATCAAGTATAAGCTCATGCAACGAGCTAAATATCTACGGCATGCAAGACAATCAATTTCATTGTTCAAATATGACAATCAATTCATGGCATGTGCATTTAGCAAGCATTCAGGCAATCATCAATTCATAATGACAAACATTAGACAAACACATACTAATCTCATGAAATTTTCACCAAATTCACAACCAATTCATCCAGTCGAGGCCTATCCGCTTAGCCAAGATTTAGGAACTCCTTACCTTAGGTTCAAATCAACAAAATTTTCCTTCCAAGCACTTCAACAATTCAGCCCCAAAGAGTCCAAAACAGAGTAGCCGTATACCTAATAGAATTCAATCCGTTTCATCAATTTTTCCTCGTCCAAACACCGGACCACCAAGCATAAACCTTAATAACATATCCATTGACAATCTATTACGCCACAACAAATAATTTAGCGCTCGATTATGCTCCTAACAGCTCTTATGAACTCGGTTTGCACAAAACCGAAACAAGGTATTGTCGATTTTGTGCTCAACTCCCTCAATCGGTCCATAAACTATCCTTCAACCTCAAATTATCAACTAAACTACTTGCTAACATAAAGTTCTAGATGTTAGGGAATCTCACCAAAAAATTGAAGGCAAGGCGACACCCGAAAGTACCCAAACAGGTTCGGTTTCTCTCGATCCAGTGCTAGTCGATTTCTGCCCAACACAGCATCAATTTGGCATCAAAACTCCATCAAACTTAGCCAAAATTTTCACCACAGCTCAATATACAAGTTCCCAAGATGTCTACAAATATTAACTAGAAATATGAGGCAAATCAAAGTCCTATGGAGGTCAAATGACGACTTGCCTCTAGCTGGGACGAAATCCGTCGACTCTCGAGGAGACGGTTGGCCAAAGCTCCTCAGGTGGCCAAATGTCGAAATTTCAATTGGAGGTGGTCGGCAAGAGGTAGGGCTTAATGTTGGTGGTTGGCTTGAGCAGTGGTGGTCACTAGAGGTGGCGTTCAACGGCGGCGATAGAGGCAGTCTAGTCTGGTCGGGCGTGGCTGATTCTCGGCTTGAAGAAGAACAACTAGAAAGAAGATGAAGATGGCTATGGAGGGGTATTCGGCTGAGCATGGAGAGAGAAGAGTGTATATACAAATTTGAGAGTCAAACCCCAAAGAATGGTAGGTTAAAAGGTCACCATTTGATGCCAAAACTCCATCTAATGACACTTGTCTCTTTGCTCATTATTAGCTTATCTAATGGCCAATATATCTCCAAATTTTCAGCGGCCATGGGGTATGGTCATTGACCAAAATGCCCTCATCCAATTATAAAGACAATGCTAAATCTTGAGGGGCAAAACGGTAATTTCACCATCGTCGTCCGGAACGCCATTTTTCCAATTCAAATTCTCTTTGATGAGGCGGCGTCCAATCCAAATGTAATGTTGGAATCCTTGAATTTTCATTTTTCAATTTCGAGACTCGTTTCTGAACCATTTCTCCGTCAAATGTAATTCCAGATTATCCCAAACTGACGAGCGACTCTTGCAGACGTTACGCGTATCAACCATGTAACTCTCATCACACTTAGGGCTCGTCAATTCATAGCGACTTTGGTTGTCATATAATTGCGATGGTCTATTACTAACTCCGATGTTCTCCTTCGTCATTGTTCGATTAAGGAAAATTTTGTAAATTATACATTAGTTCAGCGGCATCACTCATGCCCCAATCGTATAACGTTAGCCATGCATTCCTTAATCGTCTTTAGATAGGCCTTTAATAGTTCTAAATGCTCCCTTGGCAATCCTTATGGTCAAAATGTCATTTCCTATTTGAGTTCCCTAGGTCCACGTACCTTGTCTCGCGTTAGCCTTTCCCTTTTGGTTAGTTAACTTGAAATTGATCAGGTCCGATCGAGATACGACTAAAATACATCGTTAGATATTTTCTCATTGATAAGTCTCAAAATGACAGGAAAATCGGAATGTCACAACACTTCCCCTCTTAAAAAATTTCGTCCTTGAAATTTACAATAAACCCAGCTATTAAAACAAATGGGGGTACTTACGCCTCATCGTTTCCTCACTTTCCCACGTAGCGCCCTTGGTTCCATGTTGCTCCCAAATCACTATAACTAGTGGAAACGTTTTGTTCTTCAGAACTTGTTCCTTTCGATCTTCGATCCTAACTGGCTTCTCCACATATGACACTCTGTCATCAACTCCAATAGTTTCATAGTCCAGCACGTGCATCGAGTCTGGCTCGTACCTCCTCAGCATTATCACGCGGAAGACATTGTGCACTTGAGACAAATTAGGCGGTAAGGCAAGCCTATAGGCCAAGGTCCCAATCCGTTCCAAAATCTCAAAAGGACCTACATATCTTGGACTCAACTTTCCTTTCTTTCCGAATCGGGACAGTCATTGCAACCGTGAAACTTTAAGAAAAACATGCTCACCTACTTGAAACTCCAGAAGTTTGCGTCGTTTATCAGCATAACTTTTATGATGACTCTGCGCTGTCTTCAGTCTGTCTTGTATTATCTTCACGGCCTCCAATGATTGTTCTACTAACTTTGGTCCTGTAACACTTCTTTCTCCAACTTCATCCCAGCAAATCGGCGTTCTGCAAGCTCTTTCATACAGTGCCTCAAAAGGTGCCATCTGAATACTTTGCTGATAACTGTTGTTATATGGGAACTCCACCAAATGTAAATGATCCTCCCATCCACCTTTGAAGTCTATGACGCACGCTCGTAACATATCCTCGAGCGTCTGAATCTTCCTCTTCGATTGTCCGTCCATTTGTGGATGATACGCCGTACTAAACTGTAGTCGATTCCCATGGCATCCTGAAGACTCTTCCAGAAGTTCGCCGTAAACTTAGGATCTCTGTCCGACGTAATTTTTACTGGTACTCCGGCAGTCGTATTGTCTGACGCATAGACAGCTCGGCATATTTATCCATCGCAGAGTCTTTTTTCACATGAATGAAATGTGCAGACTTGGTCAATCTGTCTACGACTGCCCAAATAGAATCGTGACTTCTTTGACTCCTTAGCAATCCCATTACGAAATCCATAGTCACGTGCTCCTATTTCCATTCAGGAATCTCTAACGGCTGTAGGAATCCATCAGGCTTACAGTATTGTGCCTTCACCTACTAACACGTCAAGCACTTTGCCATATATTTCGCTACGTCTACCTTCATCTCGTTCCACCAATAATGTTGACGCAGGTTCTGATACATTTTTGTGCTGCCTGGGTGGATACTGTAATTGCTTCGGTGAGCTTCAGATAAGATCATCTTTCTAAGTTCTTCGTCCTTGGGTACGCATAGGCGCTCTCGAAATTTTAAAACTCCATCCTCTAACACTTGGAACTCTTGTTTTCTTTTCGTTACGTCTATTTCGAGGATCTTCTGAATTTCTGGGTCCATAGGCTATAAGGCTTTTGTTCTTTTTTGCATCTCAAGTTCAATTCTCAAGGTTGTTATCAAACTGGACAGTTGGCAGACTTCCAACTTGAACTCCAAATCCCTTAGATCTTCAAGTAATGACCATCCTTTAACCAACAGACAAGCGATACTTGATTCCCGACTGAGCGCATCCGCGACTCTGTTCGCTTTTTCAAGATGATATAATATGTTACAATCGTAATCCTTAAGCAGCTCCATCTATCGGCGTTGCTTCATGTTCAATTCTTTCTGGGAAAAGAGATACTTCAGGCTCTGATAATCTATATAAATCTGAAAATTCTCACCACACAAATAATATCTCCAGATATTCAAAGCAAAGATAATTGTAGCCAATTCCAAGTCATGAGTGGGGTAATTCATTTCATGCGGCCTAAATTGTCGCGACACATAGACAACCACTCTCCCATGTTACATTAGCACACAGCTCAATCCCTTTAGCAAAGCATCGCTATATATCTCATAACTTCTAGGTCCTGATGGAATCGTCAATACTTGTGCGGTCGTCAACCGATACTTAAGCTCTTGAAAACTCCTTTCACACTTATCTGTCCACTTGAACTTTGTTTCTTTCTTAGTTAATCTCGTTAATGGAATGGTTATGAATGAAAACTTCTCCACAAAACGTCGGTAATACCCTGCCAATCCTAGGAAACTTCGAACTTCCGTGACCGTAGTAGGTCTAGGCCAATTCATAACGGCTTCAATCTTCGCAGGATCCACAACAATTCCTTCTCCAGACACCACATGACCAAGAAATGCTACCTTATTCAGCCAGAACTCGCATTTGCTAAACTTAGCTTAAAGCGAGTGCTCCCTCAAGGTTTGCAAGACAATCCTCAGATGCTTTTCGTGCTCTTCGTTACTCTTTAAATAAATCAGAATATCGTCGATAAAGACTATAACAAATCTATCCAAAAATTCCTTGAACACTCGATGCATTAAATTCATAAATGCAGATAGAGCATTGGTCAATCCAAAAGGCATAACGGTAAATTCGTAATGACCGTATCTCGTTCTAAAAGCTGTTTTCGGTATATCCTCCTTCTTAATCCTCAACTGATGATACTCAATCCTCAGGTCTATCTTAGAGAATACCGAAGTTCCTTGCAACTGATCAAATAAATCATCAATCCTCGATAGTGGATATTTATTCTTTACAGTCACTTGATTCAACTGCCTATAGTCGATACATAAACGCAAGAACCCATCCTTTTTCCTCACAAACAACACCGACGCTCTCCACGATGAAGCACTCAACCAAATAAATCATTTATCTAGCAACTCTTGCATTTGCACCTTTAGCTTTTTCAACTCCGATAAGGACACCCAATAAGGTGCCTTTGAGATTGTCTCTGTTTCGAGAGCTAACTCGATCACAAATTCAATTTCTCGCTCTGGTGGCAACCCTGGCAATTCTTAGGGAAAAACATCCGGAAACTCACGCACTACCAGAATATTTTCTAATTTTGGTTCCACAGCAGTCATATCCATAACCGAGATTAGGTAAGTTTTACATCTTTCGGTCATCAGCTTTGTCACTTAGAGCAACGAGACTAAAGGAATAGAGATTCCTCCTCGACTTCCTGCAAATTCAAAATTAGGGCGGCCATCCGGATAAAAACGGATTATCATATTACCACAATCAACTACTGTCATTTGCTTATCCAACCAATTCATCCCAATAATCACATCGAAATCATACATGGGTAACACAGCCAAGTCTATAGTCTCTTTACTACTACCAATGATTATTTCACAATCAGCACTGCCCAATGAGACCAATACATTATCCTTCAACGGGGTAACAACATGTAGTATCACACTCAATGGTTTTAACTCCATATTAACCAGATCAGCAAATTGAGCAGACACAAACGAGTGCGATGCGCCAGGGTCAAACAAAGCGTAAGCACCTTGGTCACACAAATAAACCGTACTTGTGACTACACCAGGCGCTTCTTTCGCTTTCCTGCGTGTCACAGCATAAACCCTTCCTTGAGCTGGTGGTCGGCTCTGATCGTTTTGGGGAACAACAGTCGGGGGTCTAGCCTGTGGTCATTTCCCTTGAGATCTATTCACTAGAGCTTGATTGGGGCAAGTTCTCATCTGATGGCCCATTTGACCACATTTGAAGCATGCTCCGGTCTTAGTCGGACAGGGTTCGTTACCATGCCTCTTGCCACAGAGGCGGCGATTTCAGTTTGCTGGATTCGACGACTTCACTATATTCTTTCTTACTAGAAGGACGAAGCGTCTATTGCCAATCATAGGTCTTTTGCTGGCCTGGCGATTATCTCTGTATGAACTAAATCGTGATCCAGATGTGACATTCCTCTCATTCAGGTCCCTCTCAATCATCTGTCCCCATTCATAGATTTCCTTGTAAGTCCTCAAGTTCAGAGCTATCATCCAGCTGCGAAGCTCAAGTCTCAATTCGTCTCGAAACCTCCGCGTCTTTTCCAGCGGATCCTCCACTGATCTGGGTGCATACCTCGACAATCTGAAGAACTCAGCTTCGTATTGGTCCACTATCAGATGATTTTGACGCAGCTGTGGGAATTATACTTGCTTTCTTTCACGAGCCGTCTCCAAAAAATACTTATCATTAAATGCTATAATAAAAGCATTCCAGGTCAAGGCCATTCCTTCTGAAAATACTCCATTCTTGATGGCACTCCACTAGTCATTAGAGGTACCTTCCAGTTGGTACACCACTAGTAATACTTTTTCTTCATCTGTACACCTAAGAATTGCAAAAGCCTTTTCAAGCTTCTCTATCCACCTTGGTGCCAATTTAGGGTCTCCAGTCCCGTCGAACTGGGTTGGCTTCAGCTTAATAAGTTGCTCGATCAGCTATCTCATCTGCCTAACCACAACACCTTCCTCCTAGGCATTACCTACTTCATTGTCCTGGTCATTGTCGTCGTTATTCCCATTACCTCCATTGTTGCCATTATTGGCGTTGATAGCAGCTATCGCAGCTCCTACTACTTGAGCTATGGCAGCATCCCTATCTTGGGTCTGCTTGTAGATGAGGTTGCCAATTCTCTCTAGTGCCCTTAGCACTCCATCCATCCTTGGGTCTTCCGCCACAGGCGGTCTCGAACTAGAGTCTCCACTCTTGGGTCTTCCATGTCTTCTAGGCAAATTATTCATTCTTGTATTTTCCTTACTACACCTAGACCACTATAATTCCACCACAAAATTAGAAATTTACTCATATAGTCATGTCCAACGATACTAAATTATCTCTTAAAAGAAGCAATCGTAACAAGACAACCTTCCACACAATTACTCCTAGAGACACTTCAATAAGCAAACTATGGCTATTACTTAATTCCATTCACTTCAGTGGTTCATCAAAACCAACGATAACCGCTCGCTCAACAGACCAAAATCCAGGTATGACTTCCAACGATAGACATGAAGCTTGCTCTTCATAAACCACCATAATCATGCATAAACTACATGTCAATCACAGGAGCCAAGTCATATGCCATACATTTCATGCCTAAGTCTAACGAGTCTACTAAGATCTCGCTACCTAGTCAGTCCCAACTCATCCATCCTTATTACTCTAATCCTCAATCAACTTGGATCGAGCTGACCTTACTCTGATACCAAATAAGCGGGGATGTCACGCCCCACACCCTATGCACAAGTGCGCAACTTCCTTCATTGTACTCTCGAGTCCTAGGAATCACTTATCGAGAGATGCATAACATAAATAAGAATGTGGAAACGATAACATACACTCCTCTGTACAATCATCAACGGGAACCTGAATAGCGAGAACATAATATATATACATATAAACATCCCATGAGTTCATACAAAAGCGCAGGTGAGCTAGTCCTGCTGATAAGTTGGGGTAACGGAACTGAATCAAAAGATAACTATGTCAAAGTCCTCAAATCAAACAGACCAACGAGGTCATCATCAAAAGACTACACAGTAAGTTAGGAAACCCCTAGGTCGAACTGCTAGAATCGTCAGTCGCCTTAACAGTCTCAGTAGGCTCGTAGTCCGAAAAAGTTTCGAAGCACCCGTCCACAGTGTCCTCCATCGTAGCATCCTCCAGCTCGTCCCTTAAGGCCTCGACCTCATCGATGTTTTTCAAGGTTAGGGTCTTCTCAGACATGTTCCTCGAACCAGCAACGGACGCCTCTACCTCTACAGAATCCCGAGTGGGATGACACCAGCTAGAGATAACTCCTCGAGGCACCTCTGTAGGCTTCATCGGACTCATGGTCACATCGTCTACCCTACGGAACCAGGTTTCAAACCTATGTGATTTTCAGTATATACTACCATCGTCGACCCACACAACTGTACGTTTCCTCACATACACGGTACCCCGACCATCCGGGAACTCATCAAAATAAGTTGTCATTTCCTTCGGATCGCCTAAACGAGTTGGTAGCATCCTCGAGGCTTAGAGTTTGAAAAATATGATCCCATGACAAAGTGAGATTGACATCTCAGTGAGACAAGTCTTAACCCTAGGTCAGGCTGAGAGTACACTCAGATGAATGCAAACAACGATCAAGAACACGCATTTAATAATATAAGACATTCATCAGTCATAAAATGCCATATGAATACAAGCGTTAGACAATCAAGCAGTCATGTCATTACAACTCATCACTCAAGTCAAGCATGGAATACAAAATCAAGTCATACATTCCGCCCTTCAGAACTTTCTCATGATTCACGTCCGCATTTATAACACCTCAGGCTCGGTCCGCGTCATTAAGTCTCAGACCATCAGATTGATAAACCCGTGTAAACGCATTAGGTTTTCAAATGTCATTCTAGGCTTGTGTCAACACATAATCAATCTCATCCCACGTCTCAACGCATCAGGACATTAATTCTCACAACCCCGCGCCTCAATGCACCAGGGTATCACGAGTTCTCAAACATGCCAAAATTCCCTTCAATTCAAGACTTCGTAATCAAGTACAAGCTTATGCAACGAGCTAAATGTCTACGACATGCGAGACAATCAATTTCATTGTCCAAATATGACAATCAATTCATGGAATGTGTATTTAGCAAGCATTCAAGCAATCATCAATTCACAATGATGAACAATAGACAAACGCATAATAATCTCATGAAATTTTCACAACCAATTCATCCAGTTGAGGCCTATCCGCCTAACCAAGGTTTAGGAACTCCTTACCTTAGGCTCAAATCAATAAAATTTCCCTTCCAAGCACTTCAACAATTCGGCCCCAAAGAGTCCAAAACAGGGCAGCCGTATACCTAATAGAATTCAATCTGTTTCATCAATTTTTCCTCGTCCAAACATCGAACCACCAAGCATAAACCTCAATAACATATCCATTGACATTCTATTACGCCTCAACGAAGAATTTAGAGCTCGATTACACTCCTAACAGCCTCTATGAACTCGGCTTGCACAGAACCGAAATAGGGTATTTTCGGTTTTGTGCTCAACTCCCTCAATCGGTCCATAAACTATCCTTCAACCTCAAATTATCAACTAAACTACTTGCTAACATAAATTTCTAGATGTTAAGGAGTCTCGCCGAAAAATTGAAGGCAAGACGACACCCAGAAGTGCCCAAACAGGTTCGGTTTCTCTCGATCCAGTGCTAGTCGATTTCTGCCCTTCAAACACAACATCAATTTGGTATCAAAACTCCATCAAACTTAACCAAAATTTTTACCAAAGCTTAGTATACAAGTGCCCTATATATCTACAAAAATTGGCCATAAATTTGAGGCAAATCGAAGTCCTATAGAGGCCAAACGACAACTTATCTCTAGTTGCGACGAAATACGTCGACTCTCGGGGAAACGGTTTGCCAGAGCTCCTCAGGTGGCCAAATACCGAAATTCTAATTGGAGGTGGTCGGCAAGAGGGCTTGATGTTGGTGGTCGGCTCGAGCAGTGGTGGTCACCAGAGGTGGTGCTCGACGGCGGCGATGGAGACGGTCCAATCTGGTAGGGCGTGGCTAATTCTCGGGTTGAAGAAGAACAACAAGGAAGAAGATGAAGATGGCTATGGAGGGGTGTTCGGCTGAGCATAGAGAGAGAAGAGTGTATACACAATTTTGAGAGTCAAACCCCAAAGAATGGTAGGTTAAAAGGTCACCATTTAATGTCAAAACCCCATCTAATGACACTTGTCTCTTTGCTCATTATTAGCTTATCCAATGGCCAATATATCTCCAAATTTTCGGCAACCATGGGGTATGGTCATTGATCAAAATGCCCTCATCCAATTATAAAGACAAGGCTAAACCTTGACAGGCAAAACGGTAATTTCACCATCGTCGTCCGAAACGCCGTTTTTTCAATTCAAATTTTCTTCGATAAGGCGGCGTCCAATCCAAATGTAATGTTGGAATCCTTGAATTTTCATTTTCCAATTTTGTGACTCGTCTCTGAACCATTTCTCCGTCAAATGTAATTCCAGACTATCCCGAACTAACGAGCAGCTCTTGCAGACTTACACTTATCGACCATGTGACTCTCATCACACTTAGGGCTCATCAATTGATAGCGACTTTGGTTGTCATGTAATTGCGAGAGTCTATTACTAGCTCCGACGATCTTGATCGTCATCGTTCGATTAAGGAAAATTTCGTAAATTATACATTGGTTAAGCAACATCACCCGCGCCTCAATCGTATACCGCTAGCAATGCATTCCTTAATCGTCCTTATATCGGCCTTTAATGATTCTAAATACTCCATCGACAATCCTTATGGTCAAAGTGTCATTTTCTATTTGAGTTTCCTAGGTCCACGTACATTGTCTCGCGTTAGCCTTTCCCTTTTGGTCAGTTAACTCGAGATTGATCAGGTCCAAGCGAGATACGACTGAAATACGTCGTTAGATATTTTCTCATTGATAAATCTTGAAATGACAGAAAAATCAGAATATCACGACAAACTTATCTCTAAATATTTTCATGACCAATGAAAATATGTTTGGTTTCATCATTTTAGTTCATGCATTCTTGTATACAAAATTATTTAAGCTCAAGCCAGCAAAATGTGCATAAACTATCTGTTTAACCTTATTCACAGGCTCGACCACCCCAAAAAAAAAAAAACCAAACAAACAAGCAAACAAAACAAAACAAACGAACGAACCAACCTTGCTCACAGGCCCATCTCCAAATGGATGTCCAACAGTAAAGAAACGAAGATCAAAGTAAACATAGTTTCCAAAGTTCAACTTTCCCTTTCACTCTCTCACCTCAATCCTCACCGGGAACCCACCCTCCATCTTCGAGGTCAAGTATGAAACAAGCAACGGCTCCGTCCTTTCCTCCTCCGCCGGCACCACTTTGAAACGCGGCAGCACCCCGGCCACCACCCTCTTCATCTGCAGGAGCGCCATTTCCTTCCCCAGACAAACCCTAGGCCCCGCCTGGAAGACCGGGTACTCGAACGCGTCCCTACCAACGAACACCCACTTCTCGCTGCCGTCCTCCGCGGTCTTCAGCCAACGCTCCGGCCTGAACTCCGGCCAGTCCTTTCCCCACAGCTCCTCCAGCCTGCCCATCGCGTACGGATGGTACGTCACCCTCGTCCCCTTCTTCACCACGGTGCCATCCTCGAGGACATCATCCCTCGCCGCCTCTTTCACGTCGAGTGGCACCGGCGGGTAAATCCGCATGCTCTCACACAGCGATGCGTGCGTGTACACCATCTCTTTCACATTGTCGTACCCCGTTGAGTGTGCGTCGGATTTTTGCATGATCTCACCCCGGACTTTGGCCTCCACATCTGGGTTCTTGTGGAGCAGCCAGAAGTACCACGTGAGTGCAGCCGATGTAGTGTCCCGGCCGGCGAGTATGAAGCTGATGACAATGTCGACAACAAAGTCCTCATCGGAGTGGCCCGAGCTCAAGAACCGCGACAGAAGGTCCTCGGCGGCCGATGATTTCTGGCTCAACTCCCTCTTCTTTTCCCTCACGATTTTCTTCGCAAACTCATGGACTTCAGAGATCGCAACCCGGAGGCGCTTCTCGGATCCGACATTGAAGAAGCGCTTGATCTTCCAAATCACTGAGAACAACTCGAGAAGCCTCTCGGTGCTTATTTTCACTGCGTCTTCAAACGCTTCTGCGAACTTTGCCTGTGGAATATCAAACAACTCATTCATGAGTGATGTGATTGACAGAAAATTGCGTTGTTCGGCGATATTCACGCTAAACCTCACGTCTTTTATATCTGTAACCTACTGGAATAACACTTACTCTCGGCTGAGGAAGGGACGGCGATAGATATTCGGCGTCATACCCAAACGCGATTTTGCATATGTTGTCAAAGGCGAATCTCTGGAGGATGTCCTGCATGTCTATTATTGCCCTGCTCTTGGCGGCGAAAGCCAGGAGTGGGAGGAGGCGGTCGTTCAGCTCGGAATCGACGACGGTCTTGACAAACTTCCGTAGAGACCGGGTGTTGAACTCGTGGCTGGAGACCTGCCTCTGGAACTTCCAGGACTCGCCGTTCGCATTGAAGATCCCGTCACCGAGGAGGTCCCAGAAGGTCATCTTCGTGACCCAGCCCTTCTCGTAGTTGCCGAAGTGGGTCTTGAGGATGTGCCGGACGTTCGCAGGATTGCCAGTGAAGACCTGGTGGTGGCCAAGGGGGCGGTGGAAGAGGTAGGTTGCGGACGGGGAGTTCCGGACGAGGTCGGCGGTCCAGTCGATCAACCTTTTCCGGTTGGCGAGCAACGAGAAGTAGGAACCCACCACGGGGTAGATTCTTGGGAGGTTCTTCGAGGACCGCGGTGGCGACGCTTTGAAGAAGAAGAAGACGACGCTGATGATGATGACCAGCGTCGGGAGGTTGATGAAGTAAGGAAGTGAAGAAAAGATATCAAAGTACGACATGGCTGTCGAGGAGGAGATCGTTGTTTATGTCGCGATTGGGTTTTTAGGATCCATTGGCCAGCATCTGATTGTACATGACTTTTTTTTTTTAATTGCATATTATCGTGTGATTGAAGGAGCACCGAATATTCTCTCATGTCTATGCGATAATCACACTTTCAGAGGCTAATGCTTCTAACATATTTCGGAGAAGGCGAGGCTCCATTGACTTTTGAAAACATTTAACTGTTGTAATTTAATGCTCGCCGAAGCTCCAACCACTTACAATTTATACGTCAATTCGAGAAATCCAGAGAAAATAGAGAGGAACAAAGTACAACTAACGGTACAGGCAGTTCGATATTGAGCATCGATACCTACATCTATAAGAGAGCCGACCGTAAATTACTCACTACAATATAATAATCGAAATTTACAAAATGCTCGCACGCTCTTAGTAATTCTCATACCTAAATTAAATCCAAACCCTAAGTATCTAGAGATAAACAAACTCGTTTACGGTAAAGCAAAAGCTCGCAGCACGAACCGTGGCTCGTGTTCAGGAAGCATCTCTTATGGCGTCCGGGCAAGGGATCGGGATCCGGATCCGGATCCGAATCCGCCTTTATGTCCTTGTCTTCTTTGTGCGTCTCCATCTTTGAGTTCGCTTTCCCTTGTAACTTTTTCTTTCGTCCTCTTTCCTCTAACCCCCACCGGATGGATGGAGTGCATTGGTGAAACCGGTCAATTCTTCTCGGTGCGAAGAATGTGCCACCACATGTCTCATGCCAAAACTTGGATTTATGTTATATCCAATATAATCCAAGATAGTTATCCACAAGAAAACATCACCAGATTTCGAGTCCAAGGAGAAATCGGTTTCGTACACAACTCAAACTCGCGGCATAATTCAACAATAACATATTAGCATCCTTCGTGTTTACTAACTATTGAAACCTAAATTTTGACTTAACTTTTTTAGCCATTAATTTTTCCATAAAAATCAAGAATTAATTTTAGTCCCTACTAAAGTTGATTAAATCATTTTTGTATTTTTTTTTAGTATTCCTCACATTACATTTTGCATTTAAATCAGACAGGCGGTGGATGGACTCAATGTTCTATGCTTAATTGAATTATCTAGATGAAGCCCACAAGAGCACAATTTCGACCAAGTTCATTGCACATATTAAATAGTCAAAAATCGCTTTAAATAAATGCCAAGTTGGAAAATATTATATAAATGAGCAATTTGATTTGAATATACCTATTAAGGGGTGCATGATAACACTTTTTGAAGTAGATTTCTGCTAGAGAAGTGCTTTTGTAACAAAAATCCGTTTGGTAAATTTTTTTTACTTCTGAAGTTATTTTTTCCTCGATTTGAGAAGTTAAAAAAAGTTACTTGTCAACTCCAGAATTACTTCTTGGACTAAAAAAAAACTCACAAAGTACTACTATCGTCACCGTTTTTGCATTACGCCCTTACCTTCTATTTTACCATGCTCGCCTTCGCCGCTGCCGACAACCAACGACTACTGCCATCTCAACCACCCTGGCCACTGCCTATCACCGCCCATGACCACCGCCAAACGTTGACCATTTTCGTGACTGCCAACCATCGCCTATCGCCGCCTGTGACTACCACCAACCGTCGACCATTGCCCACCATCGCCGGTTGCTGACTACTGCTCTCTGCTGGCCGGTGATGCTGACCATCGGATTAAAAAATAAATAATATTTTTATTTTAAAATAAATTTTAAAAAAATTAAAATGAAGTAGAAAATTTTCGACCGCTTATAAAAGATTTTATGTTAATAATATATCAAAAGTAGAAATTTTTCACCACTACCAAATAAATTTTTATAATCAGAAATCAACTTCGGAAATAAAAATAGAAAAATCAACTTTTTGCTTTTGAGTTAAAGTAAAAAGAAATCATCTTCTAGTCAGAAGTTGATTTCTAAAGCAGGCATGCATTAAAGGTCTAGATTAGGAAAATAAAAGATTGTGCTCTTAAAAGAAAACCCCAAATTAAATCCTATATAAGCAGAACTTTGCTCATAATTCAAGGAGAAGGGCCAATCAATTGTCACACACGGCCAGAGCAGAGAGGAGGCCATAGAATACACATGCACGGCATCTTTTGGGAGATGGAGTCTTTCGGGTGCCAATATGGGTATTTGATCCACTTCTTAACTCATTTTATTTTTTTGGGTCAAATGTGGGTTTAATAAAATTAAAAAATAGATCAAATATGGATAGAGGTTTATAAAGCCTATTTAAATATGAATTTTAACCTAATCCATTTTCGATCCATTTTCTATCGGTGATCTTTTTATTCACTTGTAAACCGTGGCCCATCTGTGTGCCGCAGTAGTTCGCCTCCGCCGCCTGCTCTCTCTCTTTTTCACCCACCTCGAGGCGATACTTCCAAGAAGGGTTTGAGCCGCATGACGCAGCTCGTCCCATCCGCTTCTGCTCAATCATTGACCACCGACTTGCGCTATAATAGATTAGGACCCGGCAAGCCTGCGAGTCCTTGTTTGGGTTCTGAGAGCGCAGGCAATGGCGAACTCCATTACCATGGGATACTCCAATCAGAGGCGTTCAGAGGAGGGGCTGTGATAGACTTCTGAGTAGAAAGAGGGGATGAAATAGACGAGTGTTGTGCGTACCAATGAGCGATCTGAATTAACAGATTAAAAGAGGGGAGCAAGCCCAGTGAGTTCACTATGCGCAAGGGACGGAGCTACACCCTGAATTTTGGGGCCCTTCGGATTTTACAACCCCGACAACTTTCCAGTCTCTGGACTATCGGCAAATGGAGCCACTTTTGATTGCAAACTTACTGGTACATGCAGTTTGTGGGCCTTTTTCCAAATCAGGAGTAAATTTTTTTTATTTTTTATTTTTACTAAAACAGGTGCAAAATAATTTTATTTACCTAATAAGGTGTCGCTCGGAACTTCGGCACCCGCTCGGCACAAGCACTCATCATTTTTTTTAAAAAATTTTAATCAGTTTTTAACCTGTAGATGAAGATGTTAATAGAGCAACTTCAGATAAGTGGTTCATGCTCGTTGGAATCTTTTCAGATTACTTCAGTCGAAGTCCCAACTAACGTTTTGGATACCACCATATGCTCATCTACATGATTAAAATTTACGCTGGTCCATAATTTTCACAAAAAAAAAAGAAAAAGAAAAAGAAGCTAAGGCGTTTGATATGCATCGAAAAGGCAATCCAAATATATCGGGGTTTGACACGATGAAAGCTTTCCTGTTCCGTCTGTACTCGACACAATAATAGTTGCGAAGTTGCGGATTGATCCATAACAAAAGATCTTCAATGTTTTCAGTGCATTTTTTTTTGTTGTTTCTTCTCCACGACGGATAAATATGCTTACGTTACGTCACGTCACGTCACGTGCTAAAATATCAAATATACTTTACATTACTTTGCGTCCTCCGATGTTGGGGACATCTTGACTTTAATCATCCTAAAGTCATTATGGCACATCATCATGGTTAAAAACCGACAACATCGGAGTCGATGCATGTTATCGTGGTGCACGAGCGAGCGAGAGAACGAACGAGTGAGCGACGAGACCGCGGAGACGAGGCGTGTCATCGTGGTGTACGAGAGAGCAAGCGAATGAGCGATTAACTGTGAAGCCCTCATTTTCAGGTCGAACACCATTTTCGGGCATGCATGTTAATTGTTCGATGAAATGACCCATGTATTATTCGTGAGCTTCAGCGTTTGGTCATGCGAAGCCCGAGCCATTATTGCTCTCCTTTTACCTTAGGCCTATATTAAAATCGACTCTAAGACCTCCGTAATATCTTTCTTGCGCTGAACCCCATCGAAAATGATGGCCGTAGATCCCATGGTTTCTGGCCTGAGCCGAAAGCTCGTGCCGGAGCCACTAGCGGTTGTCGAGCTCCAGCAGAGCTCAGGTAAGCATCTCCATACCCTCTGGATGTTGGTTGATCGATTAGAATCGAAGTTCGAATGAAACTTTTTTTGGCGAGAATGCTCTCTGAAATCGGTACTGTGATAGTCGTTTTGGGCGTGTTTAAGGTGGTTTTATAAACTTGGGTTGAGGTATGTTGATGTGGAATGTCTGAGGAATAGATTAGTGTCCAGCTTGGGTCGAATCTGCGACGTTTGGACGTCAGGAACGACTTTTGGACGAGGTTCTGGCGAGAGTCGCTGGCACCGGTAATCTTCCTCGCGAGGGCGTTGACCAGTCAACACTGACATGGTTCCATCCGACGTTTCCACGTAGGCCGCCACATCGACAAGTGGGGCTGCTTCCAATAGAATAAAAGCGGCCGGAACAGACGGCCATAGAGTCGCCACGTGTCATGATCAGCTATTTTTATAAAATTAAAAAAGAATTTCAAAATAAAGAATTATTTTCGATAAAACTGATCAAACGGTCACCATGGTGCCAAGTGCACTTTGAGGACAGTATGATCGGGTGTTGATTTTCAGAATAATTAATAGCAAATTAGATGCACCACGAGAGGCCACGTGGCACATATGGAGCATTCGATGGGGGTTATTTTTTATTAATTAGAGAATTCATTAAAAAATATAAATTTTTTTGAAAAATTAAAAAAACAGTGTCGTTTTAGATCAGTTCGGACCCTTATAGTAGGGCCAGGCGCCCACGAGGCGCGGGCCGAGTTGACCTGATTTGGAAAATATTTTTTAATAATAAAAAATTCAGAAAATAAAAAAAAATGGAAAATTCAAAAAATTCAAAAAAAATTATAAAAAAATCATTAAAAATTCAAAAAAATCTCAAAAAAAAAAAAAGGAATGAAATGGCCACAATGAATTAGCCAAGACCTATTTTGCATCTTTTGGCCATGATTCTCTCGAAAAAATGACGATTTCACCTTTCTAGTGAATCATCTCCCAAAAAATTGAAAAAAAAAAAACTTCAAAAAAACTTCCCAAAAATAGAAAATGTGCACGATCAACTGGTCATAGACTATTTTGGGTAACTCAACTTCCGAGCCTTTAAAAAATTGATGATTTTTCACTTTTGGCAAATCGTCTCCAAAGTTTTTCAAATTAACCTTGTCCCAAATCTCACATTCTCTAAAAGCTCTTAGGCTCCGTTTGGTCGTCCGAATTTCTAACTAAAATAGAATTGGATATCATAGGATAAGAAATCTAGTAATTTGATATTTTTTATTTCCCATTTGGTTAAATACACCATCCGGAGGCTCTTCTTCGAAGCTGACGCGGTGGATCTTCAGCCACTCATCAAGATTGTTAGGTCGGACCTTTTGACGGCTGTCCCCTGGAGCTATCCGCCATCGCTGGAGGGGTTTAGCAAAAACAAGTTCTCGAGCAAGCGCAATAACATTTATTAGTGTGCCTTTCACTTGACTTGAAACATGCCATTTCACGAGGCCCTCGCTCAAATCTGGGCCCAGCAAGTTCCCTATTGTGTTCGTAAGGTGTGCGATGAAATGTAGATGAGAAACCCATTTTGACCTTATGTGCGTTTGTCTTGCTAAAACCAGGAATTGAAGCTTGAAATTACACTGAGGCAGTTATACAACAAGATCAAGGGGATGAAGGTGAAGGAAATCCCCAACAAGCACTGGCATGATTTTCTTAGGGAGGCAGAACAGAAGTGCCGGGGTGCGGTGGCTGCTCGCAATGGCTCAATAGGACACGGTCAGCGACTGACGGCTCAGGGCTCGCTGAGTCACGCCAAGGGATGACGTACGGGTGGTTCTGACAGGAACCAGCAGAGGCAAGAAGTGCTCAGGCAGACGCAGCAGTGGCTACCAAACACGATGCAGCAGTAGAGTAGGGTCGTGAAGGGCTTTGAGCCCTCCCCCACTGTTGTTGAGGCTATGACGATGATCACCTAAGGTTGTCGCGGCCTCGCTGGCCCAGGGCGAACTAACCCTAGCCCTTGGGCCGGCCGGTGGTGGCCGGCAACGACTCTCACGGGCCACCATCAAGAAACTAAGGGTTTATATATATATATATATATATATTAAATTACAAAAATACTAATAAAAATATCAAAATTAATAAAATTTTAAAAAAAATCAGAAAATATTAAAAAAAAATCCATGTGGCACTCAGAAATCAATAAAATAATAGCATGGCACTCAGGTGAACGTTTTTTTTTTTTTTTGCAGGAATTGACACTCACCTGAACGATTTTGCTCCAACATGGTACTCTAGTGAACGTTTTGAAAGTTATGGCACTCAAGTGAAAACCGTACAAAAGTTATGACAATCATAATGTAATTATCCCTTGATTCTTTGATTATCCTCTTTGTGAGAATTCAGGCATGGTGAAATCCATTTTTTTCTACGGTGCCCATGCTCCTCCAATCAACGACTTTGTAACCTCCATTGCAGGTAGTATCCCAACAATTCCTCATCACCGTTGTCTTCGTCCACAACGAGGCTTGAGTTTGTGAATACAACTACGAAACATATCGCCGGTCCCATCTGCAAACAAGCCCTAATCGATTTGATATCGGTTCAAATTTGGAAAGAGAAAATTCAACAGATAAGGTAATATTTATTATCTAAATTGATTCGAAATAACTTTGCTTATCTTGTGGATATCTTTTAAAATACAAGTTAGATTAGGAAATTTCCTAATCCGCAATTTTCCATATGATCGAGAACGTCCATCTTTAATATTATTGATGGAATACTTGATTAGGCAAGGATTTAGGTTCAATCATTAATCGTAGGATTATGAATTAAAAATTGACTCAAATATTCTTAAAATATTTCAAAACTTGATTGATATATCCAATTTCTTGATTGGCATATTCACTTTCCTAGTTTGACTTGAATTGCTTGATTGTCATGCTTTTTAGAATATATTTGTCGTATGATGTAATCCCAAAAATTCTAAAAAATTACATTCATTCACATCCCATATTTGAAAATTGCAGATCTTTTAAAAATAGCTTCATGTAGATAATTGCATATCCAATCCCTCTTGTAAAATATTTATATTAGATTGCATTTTATGATATATATGCATGTTTAAATAGAATTTCATGTCTAAAATAATTCGTCTTTAATATATTAGGGTTTAAGTGAATTTAAACTCTAAAATATGCAATTTTAGGAGATAAATTCATCCGAAAATAAATAAATAAAAAATCATTCACCATTGCTATGTCATTTCTACCAGGTCATCTTGGCCACGTCATCCATGCCATGTCATCTTTGCCATGTCATCTATGTCATAACATTCTTGTCATGCCATATTAGGTTGCATTTTACCTTAAATTGCATATTATAATTGCATGTTTTGATTTTAATTAATTTACTTGTCATGTAGTTAATTTTATTAAGACATGGTCTCATTTATATATTCATTTGCATGTCATCTAGTTTAATCTTGCGTTAAATCTATGTCATTGCATCCTAGAATAATTACATGCATCGCATATATTATAGTTTTTTCATGCATTCATATAAAACATTGAAAATAAAAAAATAATAATAATTTGTGTGGCGAATGCTCCTTTGACTCTTGGATGTTCAATTAATTGATTGAGCACCCACATCATAACATTTGTTAGTGACTAAGGTTAAAATCAATTAATGTTGCTTTCTCAAATGATTTTTCATGAAATAAAATAATACAAAAGGGCGTTAGAGTAATCTAGCGTAATCAAGTCCCCGGACTCTTAATCTCTTGTTCTAGGAATAAAATAGTTATCTCGCTATTTTATTTAGGTTTATAATCGACCTATCATAAATGATTAGTAGTGACTCCAAATTCAAAATACATTGCATATTAGTCAATTGAACCTTAAGTTACGATTTGGTATGAACTTGGGAAAGTTCAAGTTAGGTTAGTTAAATAATTAACCTGATAATCCATTAACTTGGAAATTCATTTTAAGTCGGACATGCATCGACTTTGTTTTGGGAGCAGTCATTCCGAACAAGGCAGCCTGCCTAATGAGTCCTAAAGAGCATGATGATCGAGTTACGATGACATGTGAATGAACTCCTGGCTAAAGGAAGTATAAGAGAAAGCATGAGTTCATGTGTTGTCACTTCTCTTCTTGTACGAAAAAGTACGAATCATGGCTATGTGCATTGATAATGGAGTGATGAACAAGATCACCATCGATTTTCCATCCCTCGATTTGATGATCTTCTTGACCAGCTCCATGGTGCTACTATCTTTTTAAAGATTGACCTTCGAGATGGATATCATCAAATCCGAATTAAAGATAGAGATGAGTAGTAAACTATCTTCAAAACTAGAGATGGACTCTATAAGTGGATGTTTATGCCCTTGGCCTCTCTAACGTTCCTAATACTTTCATGTACCTTATGATTCATGTCTTTAAACCATTTATTGGCAGCTTTGTTGTTGTCCATTTTGATGACATTTTTGTGTATGATGCCATTCAAAAGCAGTACTTGGAGCATCTTCAGCAAGTTTTCAAGGTTCTATGCGAGAAAAAGCCTTATGTTAATCTAAAAAGTGTCACTTCTTTACCGACAGTCGTGTCTTTTTAGGTTATTGTTTCCAAAGAATACATCAAGATGGATCCTAGCAAGGTGGAGGCAATTATAAGCTAGCCGACTCCAACCTCTATACACGACATTGTACGCGACCCCTTTTTGGTCATCGAGACCTCCACCTTGACGAGATTGAGCGAATGGATTGTCAATTGAGCTCCCACTCTAAAATGTGATAGCGAGCCTTCTCGATGTGGCCCTCCCAGGCCCATACCAAATTGCGAGCAGGAATAATTTCTTTTTGCTGTTTTCGACGATAAAAATTGATTAGGTTCAACTTTGGTGTGGTCGTGGTGACATATGCAATGTGTGCATGCATTTGGAGTCCCTGCCAACCGATGGTGGCCGACAGAGACCCTCATTAGCCACCACCGAAAAACCTAGGTTTCTTTTTTTTCATTATTTTTTTTCATTTTTTTCATTTTTTCTGAATTTGAATAAAAAATAAAAAAATTGAGAAACTATTAAAAATATATATAAATCCACGTGTACATTTAAATATTAAAAAAGCTGTTCGTCGGCGCCACGTCAGCATTTTCTAGCGGCCACGTCATCTTCGTCACTCAAGTGAACACATTTTAAAATTTTTGGCACTCAAGTAAACGTTTTGAAAGTTATGGCACTTGAGTAAACGTCGTACAAAAGTTACGACATTTGTAATCTAATTTTCCCAAAAATCAAATGCAAATTTGATGATGAGATTGGCATTGTTAGGCTCATCAGTGGATTAAAATTGGCCTTGACATGGCAGTTGTGAGACATGCAGGGTTCCCGTGGAGGGGCCTCTTTCATTAAATAACCCCCAAGCCAAAGACTTAATAAACTAAAGTGGCAGTGGATGATACGTATTTCCAGGCCAAGTCACGATGAACTCTTTGTCGGTGTAGGAAAACTGGAGTCACGGTTCGACGATGGGACAAGTGTCTCGGTCGTTGAGTAGCGTTGCAGCCAGGACCGATGAGTTTCGCCGATGTTGAGGGTGGAGTACGCAAAGGCTGCAACGTCGTCGAACTCTGAGCGAGGCACAAGAACTCAGATGCTGGGATGGACTTTTTGGGAGGAGACATCAACGCAGCGGACTGATCTGGAGTGAGCAAGGCGCGGCAGGAGGCTCGATCTTGGATTTGGAGGATGATGGCTTCGTTGGAGTCGTGGATTCCCTCCCTCCCTCCCTCTCTCTCTCTCTCTCTCTCATTTTCTGAGTACAATTGTCTGACCCCCACGACACTGAGTCAGAGGCCTCTTTTACCGGCAAATGGAGTGGTCTCTCTGGGAAAGAGTGCAGATTTTACTTAATTGAAAATATATTATTCTGTCTTTGCTAGTGGACCGAATTTCTTTTGGTGAAGAAGCTTTTCTCTTCTTTCTTGTTTTAAAATTTACGCCCCTACGTGTAATGTGGTTTCCTACATGGTCTTATGTGTAATGTCTGTTCCCTCAATATTGTGCATATCTTTTGGACGTGATTATACATCCCATCTTCCGCCGATTTCGTGTCCACAGGCTCGACAGCAGATTAGGGTCTTCTCTTCAAAGTTGGGCCGAGTCCAACTCATTCCATTCTCAAAGGCCTTGCAATTTTCGGCCGAGCTAAATGAGTAGGATTTGCCAAAAACCCCAGGTTCTCTTTTTGTAGCACAATCTGAGCTTAATTAAACCCTTTTAAAAAAAAATGATGTGCTGAAACGGGCTAAAATAAGCTCAAACCAGACCCAATGAAATCATGAAAATCGGCACTTCTTTCCCTCCATTGCCGGAAAATTTAGTGGTGAACTTCGATCAAGCTGCTTGTTCATTAAAGTTCAATTCTCCAATGCGATCCAAATCCATGCAAAATACAATGCATGATTGTATAAATAAAATATGAATATCGAGTTTATTTCTTACTTTTGTTTAAAACTAAAATTAGTTCTAATCTTTATGCAAAAAATGACTAAAAAGGAAAATCAAATTTAGGTGTCAACAATGCAATGCTAAATATCCCGTATGTGTGGAAGAACGGGAGGAATCTCTTCTAGAGCAACATCTTTAAATTCATAGAGAAGAAATTCTACTTGAGAAAGGACAACATAACGTTCTTCATTCTCTTCCAACACCACGAGAGGATAAGCCTCCATGGATGCCTCCTCATTATCTACTTTAGATTTAGGAGATTATTTCTCTCCTCATTAGATGGTTTAGAAGTATTCCTTATTTTGGAAAGATCCAAGATGATCTTGATTTCTTCCTTCTTGAAAGTCTACGTATTTTTAAACCCATCATGCTTAGTTTTCTGTCAAATTGCCAAGGCCTCCCAATAAACAAATGGCAAGCATCCATGGGAACAACATCACATATTTCTTTCCAATGGAGAATTGAATAAGGCATCGTTTATCAACCTTTACCTCATTCCACTTGCGAAGCCAAGAAAGCTTCTAAGTTTCTCCATCTTGAGGTGCAATTTTTCCATCATCATAGCCACGACGTTCTCGCAACTTCCTCCGTCGATGATAATATCACACATCTTTCTAAGAAAAGTGCATCTAGTGTGAAAGATGTTGCGAAGCCACACACCTTCTTCTTTAGGAGCAACATTCAAGATTCGGCGAAGGATTATATACTTCGCTTGATCTTCATAGACAACTTCATCTTGCTTCTCCAATCTTTCAATGGAACTAAGTCAATTTTCATGTTTCTCCTTTTTAAATTCCTCTTCTACTAGATAGACAATTTCACGATTTGGACAATTGGAGGCAATATGTAGCATCCTTACTCCGGGTACTAATAGTAAAGCCATGACACTCAAGTCGTCACATCAAACTGTTTTCATTTGTAACGAGATTATTTTCATGCAACGGAAGCTTCAATTACATATAAGTGGTAATAGCGGGTAAATACTCAAGCAATACCCATGACACATCAAGCCATATTCGATGTTTACATCATAGGCTTAGTCGACCACTTTAGCCGTTTAGATTACTATGTACATAGAGATGATAACTTGGGTCCACCTAGCCCAACTATATACAAATCGTCGTTTCTCCTACCCCATGTCGCGATCCTCTCGAAATTTGACCATCTCGAGGTGCGGGCTAATGGGTCCTCCCTTTTGGTCAAACGCAAACCTCTTCTAAGGCATGTTACCCAAATCGCAAAGGAGGACATCGTGGTCGACTTTCAGCGCTATCTAGTGACATTTGCTATGTGTGCATGTCAAGGAGTTGCCACCAATCATTTCGTGGATGGTATGATTGAAAGTCTTATCGAATAACCAGAAGCTTCTATTCTTGATTCTGCGAGAGCCAAAGAAGTGGGATCGGGTACTTCGTTACGCCAATTGTCTTAGTTGACGCCCTTTCGGTACATAAGTTGATTGAATTTCCTAACATCAGGATTTCATGCAGATGAGTAAGGTATGAATCCTAAATCTAGAAATTCATGTAAAGAGTAGTGACTACCCTAGTACTCACAATTAATAAAATAAGTGTGCAATTAAGGAATCAAGACACACAGATAAAACGCATCAAATCAACATGGCATTCCTAGTAAGGCCCTATTGGCCTATAGAAGTATCAATCACAGCTCAGGAGTGATTTAGACATGATTTTTTCATGAGGGGTAAAATCATAATTTTGAATAAATATGGGACTATTTGCCAAAAAGGGTAAAATCGTCATTTTTGAAAAAAAGTTGGGAGACGATTTGCCCAAAAGGGGGAGACGATTTTCCCAAAAGGGTAAAATCATCCTTTTGAAAGGAATCTGAGATCCAAAGTATGGAAAATATGAATGGTCAGTTGTAATGTCCCATTTCCTAATTTTTGACATTTTTAAAATTTTTTGGGATTTTTTTAGACGATTTACCCTTAAGAGGTAAAATAATCATTTTTAGGAAGAATCGAGAAATGAAAATCCAAAAATAGAATTGGCCAGTTGCATGTGACTATTTCTCAAATTTTGGCATTTTTCGAAAAATTTCAGGATTTTCGGAGACGATTAACCCTTAAAGGGTAAAATCGTCATGAGACAAGATATGAAAACCCAAAAATGAGATTGGTCAATTGACTGTGGTCATTTCCTAATTTTTGGCTTTTTTCGGCGACCTCCATGAATTTTCAGAAACGATTTACCCTCAAGGGTAAAATTATTATTTTTCAAATGAATGAGGGAGAGAAAATTCAAAAATAAGACTGGATAGTTGAATGTGGACATTTTCTAATTTTTGGGATTTTTTAGAATTTTTTTGGGATTGTTCTCTATTTTTCTAGATTTTTTTGGAGTTTCTAAGATTTTTCATTTTTTTATTAATTTTTTAATTTAAGACATATTTACGGCCCGTGATTTGATTGTGTAATAGCTTTGTGCTTATTAGGTCCCTATTTTTTTACATATATAAATGAAAATCGTGTCCATTAATACCTTATAGTTATAGAGTGACTGTTTACACACCTTCTCGGGCCGGTGGAGTGGTCCCATTATGACGGTGAAACGATCAAAAGATGCCGAAGCTTTACTAATAAGGACTAGTCTTGCTTCTCCAGCCCCGTTGCGTGGACACCACAAGTGCACTACCTCAGTGCCACGTCAACGCCACACTGATCATTGATCGGTCAATGAGCGTTGACTGGTCAAACTTCTCAATGTTGAAGAAGATCGATAGACGGCTGAGCGCTTCCCAACGACCATCAATGGTGAAATCTTGTCCGATTTGGGCGTACCAGGCACTATTGAAATTGAAATCATACCGACGTTAGATATGGCATATCCAAAAATCAACTCAATCAAACGGTGAAAACATTATGAAAAAGGCATGAACATATTCGTATGCATAGATGAATGGGTGTGTGTTATAAACGATATCAACCTAAACTAAAGTTACGACTAGCATCAATAGAGCCTAGGATACATACTTTGTGATTCGATCGTTTCGAATGACGTCGAAAATGAGCTTTCGTGCTCAAGATATTTTTGGCAATATTTTTGATGATCCTCGGCGAAAGAGAATGAATTCGGCTCGCTCCTGAGGCGAAATCAATGGAATTGGACGGGTAGCTTGGTGTCGTGGGGATTCATCGTCATCCAGCTCGAACCCCTTGGGTTCCTCCGATAAATAGGAAAAGAACGAGAATGAGTCAATTTGTATGGTTGAAGCAAAAATCGAGGCCGAAGAGAGGAGAAGGGACTTAGGTTAAATGGAAAAGGATGCGACGGGGTATTGGCTTTTCAGATCAACAAGACTGAATCGAGAGATGGCGCAAACTACCATGGCTTCGTCATCAACACAGCCGCTTCCCTCCTCGAAATTCTCTCTCAATTCCTACCCTTTTTCAGGGACTGTTGGGTCTTGGATTTGAGCAGCCTGGGACAGCGAATGGCGCGGCAACACTCGCACGTCCTGGAGCTACTGGCCTGCTCCCCCCATGGCATCCAACTCCACTTCCATTCTTGTCTTCCGCTTAGCTTCAATGTACCAACCAGCTCAACTATTCTTTTTCAAGCTAAAAATCTGGGCGCCTAAATAAGGTTGACTTGTGCGAAGACAGAGGCTGGACGACAGGGTGTTGACGACTTCAAGCATACGCGTGAACCTTAGATGTCGACGAGACTGAACAAGATGAGCTGGGGCAACGCAAAGGCTGGACGGCAAAAGGTGGAAATGTCTTGGGGGATGGCGGACGACGAGACGACGTCAGGATGATACGCAGCGGGGGTAAGATTTTTAGCTTAGTTCTCTCTCCTCTCTTCTTTGTCCGTTTCATCCTCTTGCCAGTGCTTTACTCAAGTGCCCAATAAAGCGGTGGTGGTGATGATGAGTAAAAGCGGTGATGTCCTCCTTTGTGTCCGTTCAGTTCGTGGATAAATGAGTGGGATTCCACTTATTTGGCTACCCTTACCCCTTCGTGTGCCCTGTATTCTAACTGAACTGGCCTCCGCCATTTTTATTTTTCGCTGTCCCTCACGCCCCTTTTCTCACTGGGAGATGAGATGGTAGCCATCTCTCTCCGTGAATTGACAGCCCACCCGAGGTGGGGCCACCACATCTACGTTGTTATATTCAGAATATCAATGGCATATCTCCCCTACCTTGATGTGCACGTTGGAGCTAAACGTCTTAATCAGGAAACCGACCTGAGGCGGCTGCAGTGGCAAAGGTTGAGCTCAAGAACACCACCCCTCAAAAGGAGTCTCCGACGGTCCAATTAAATGCAAATGTAACGTATGCCTAAAATAAAACTGCGAGATGATTTTTGTTTATAACTAAGATTAGTTCTAATTTTTATGCAGAAACAACTTAGAAAGATTAGTCAAAATTTAGGTGTTAATATCCGATCATATGATAAAGTGCTGCAACCCAGGTCTAGTCATTCGAACCTCCAAAGAAACACGATTGACTATCCCGACCTGTCACTCTAAAACAACACATACCACAAGTGTAAGTAACCTCAGCTAGCTTAGCGAGTAAACTCAACCACTCTAACGCTGGAGGATTAATTTTGGTTCATTAGTGATGCGGTTTGTTTTGTAGATTCTCGTGCTTGAACAGAAAACATCACCGGCGTATTATCTCCTTACAAAACCACCGGAATATTGGTAGTTAGCTCAGCAACTCCCGGTTAAAGTACCACTCTTGCCTCACTAATCCATACTAGTACCGCCCCTACATATATCCTACGGCCGATGAACTAAGAACAATCACGAGCTAAAGTAATTTCAGAAGCGATCCTACACGTACCTTTGCCGCTCGTCCCCACTCACTCTCAACTAGTTATTTACATCGGATGCCTCAAGTGAAGGCTCGGCACATACTCTGAACTAACGACGGAGAATTATAATAGCTCCCCTAAAGTCCCTACAATTCACACTATTCACCTTTCAAAAATCTCGTGGTAGTCCTCAGCAACTGTTCCAGCTCCTCTCGTGTCTCGAAACCCATGATATCGACCTCACCCGATCCACAAGACGACTAATATAAGGAGGCGAATGAGGGTAAGAGTAGAAGAGTTCACTCGCCTTAGCTGCCAATCTTGACGGTGGCTTGGTCTTGATTTCAGTGGGACCTTGGCGGTGAATAGTTGCACGAACGGGCTTCCCTGGAGTTCCTTAAAGGTAGATTATAACTTTTATGAGAGGGAGGGTAATAAAAGGATGGGGTTTTATGTTCCCTGGGCCAGTCTTGCGAAGCAGGGTGGGGGAGAAAGATCGGTTTCTTCCCACCAATCCTCATTTTCTGAGCCAAAGGAGAACTTTCGGCCAAGTGCCATAGTCTTCATTCCCATGATAGCCATCTTCTTCCCTGACTCTTTTGCACGTACACTTCAGCCACCGCCCACTTCTGCCACCTCTCCACTCCTCAAATTTGCGAGACCCTTCCCAATAAATGATTAAGCTTCACTTTCCCTGCATCTTTGGTCTTTCCCTAAGCTCGGTTTTGCAATGTGTATATGTCCCCCATCATCCTCGATCTCTCCGCATGACACCTGTTTTCGTTCTGATTTCTCGCGCGGCACCTGACTTGGTGTACGGTCCCATGACACTGGCCCTTTTTACGGTGAATTTTCTAGACGCCCTTTATAGTCTTGGTTAGAATTCATATTTTAGTTGCATATAGGTGGCCACAAACTTGATACCGATGAATTTGTTAGGACTACATGTCATAGAGCTAATTCCGCTTCTCAAGAAAATCTTCACATCAAACGAGACGAGGGCTCTTCCAAATTAAGGTTAACGATTTCCATTGCGGTGGCGAAATTTCCAAAGTTAGGGGAGTGCTCATGCGTCCCTCTTCCTTATGTTATTCGTCTGTCATTTTTCTAGTGACAAAACAGATTATATTTGCCATGTCTCTCTCTCTCTCTCTCTCTCTCTCTCGTTCGTTGTTCGCACTTCATCGCTCGCTCGATGACTCGTTTGCTTCTTTCTCTCGCTCAATCAGCGTCATCCTCTCTCATTCACTCACCCAATCCAAGAATTAGTGCTCCACTTGGTGGTTGGTGGGAATTAATTAGGGTCTGGTGCCAAATCGATATACATTTTGATTTACTCTTCCCTTCGCCTTGTCTTTGTTGATACGAACTTGAGCTGTTTCTGCTTATTCTCCTCTCCATTGCATGATTTAGATCTTAATTTTGCCCCAATATCGTGGGATCAAATTAGGGTTTCAAGGAGATGTGAGTTTTGGGACAAATCGACAAACCTTTTGCTAGGGCTTGAAGAAGAAGACAAATTCGGGGTTTTTCATGCATAACAATGTCGTTTACAGACTTTGTCATTGAATTTTGCGGATTTGAATCTCCTACCATAATGACAGGGGATCATGATTTTTTGGGCCCTTGAATCTCTCCCCCCCCACGGGGGGAAAGATCCAAGGCTATAAGGGCTACGATTTCCTACCCTTATGGTAGGAAATCCGAGCCCGAATTTTGCTGTCTCGGAAGGTAGAAAAATATTGTTTGGATATTTTAACTTTTTTTCTCAATTTATGATGATGTAGATTGATGTGTACATCGACATTAGTAAACCTGGGACTTCAGTTGCCAAATAAGACCAAATTGGTACAAACAAACAAAAAACTGAAAGTCCAAATTAATATCGAATAAGAACACAATTTTGTGTTCAATTAGTTGGTACAAAAAAAAAAATCCTGTATATACTTAAAAGAGCATACTATTAAATTTTGTTTCAGACATGAAAAGATTTGTGCGTGGCGCCAAATTTTTGAGTAACTAATGAGAGAAAAGCTTGATATGTTAAACATTGCTCTAATTTGCTCAGGACAAAGCACAATCTCAAATCGAACAAATGGTTATTTCAAGGTCCAAAACCCGATATATATATATATATATATATATATATATATATATATATATATATATATATTACTTGCACGAGGGGATCATCTATTGATATTAGTACTCCATGGAATACTTCAAACATAAGAAAACAATTCAGAGATAATATAAAAACCTTAATATAAAGAGGAAAGACTTTCCAAAGTTTGACTATCCCTTTCACTCTCTCACAACAATCCTCACCGGGAACCCACCCTCCATCTTCGAGCTCAGGTACGAAATGAACAACGGCTCCTCCCCTCCCTCCGCCGCCGGCACCACCCTGAACTGCCGCAGCACCCCTGCCACCACTCTCTTCATTTGCAGGAAAGCCATTTCCTTCCCCAGACAAACCCTCGGCCCCGCCTGGAACACCGGGTACGCGTACGCGTCCTTATTGACGAACGCCCACTTCTCACTACCGTCCTCCGCCACCCTCAGCCACCGCTCCGGCCTGAACTCCGGCCAGTCCTTTCCCCATATCTGCTCCAGCCTCCCCATCGCGTACGGATGGTACGTCACCCTCGTTCCCTTCTTCACCACCGTTCCGTCTTCCAAGACATCGTCGCTCACCGCCTCCTTCGTGTCGAGCGGCACCGGCGGGTAAAACCGCATGCTCTCGCACAGCGATGCGTGCGTGTACACCATCTCCTTCACATCGTCATACCCTGCGACGTGTGCATCGGACTTCTCCATGATCTCATCCCGGACTCTGGCCTCTACCTCCGGGTTCTTGTGGAGCAGCCAGAAGTACCACGTGAGCGCCGCCGATGTGGTGTCCCGTCCGGCAAGTATGAAGCTGATGACGATGTCGATGACAAAATCCTCATCAGAGTGGCCCGAGCTCAAGAAACGCGACAGAAGGTCGTCGGAGGCCGACTCGGGCGACGACTTCTCGCTCAGCTCTCTCTTCTTTTCCTTCACGATTTTCTTCGCAAACTCACGGACTTCAGAGATCGCGACCTGGAGGTGCTTCTCGGATCCTACGATGAAGAAACGCTTGATCCTCCAAATCGCAGAGAAGAACTCTTGAAACCTCTCGCTGCTTATCCTCACTGCGTCTTCGAAAGCTTCTGCGAACTTCGCCTGTCGAATATGGAATAACTCGTTCTATGAGTGATGTGATCGACAGAAATTTGAGTTGTCTGGCAAGATTCACCCTGAACTACACAATTTTTTTTTATGGAATGAGTCTGGGAAATACTTACTCTCGGCAGAGGAAGCGACGGCGATAGATATTCGGCATCATACCCGAACGCGATCTTGCATATGTTGTCAAAGGCAAATCTCTGGAGGACGTCCTGCATATCTATCACTTCCCTGCTCTTGGCGGCGAAAGCCAGGAGAGGCAAGAGGCGCTCGTTCAGCTCGGCATCGACCACGGTCTCGACGAACTTCCGTAGCGACCGGGTGTTGAACTCGTGGCTGGAGACCTGCCTCTGGAACTTCCAGGACTCGCCGTCGGTATTGAAGATCCCATCGCCGAGGACGTCCCGGAGGACCGTCTTGAATACCCCACCCTTCTCGTAGTTGGCGAAGTGGGTCTTGAGGATGTGCTGGACATTCGCGGGATTGCCGGTGAAGACCTGGCGGTGGCCGAGGGGGCGGTGGAAGACGTAAGTCGCCGACGGGGAGTTCCGGACAAGGTCTGCGGTCCAATCGATCCGCCGTTTCATGTTTGCTAAGAATGCGAAGTAGGAGCCGAAGATGGGGTAGACTCTCGGGAGGTTCTTCGAGGTGGAAGATGGCCGCGGCGATCTGAAGAAGACGACGGCGGCGCCGACGACGACGAGCAGCGATGGGAAGACGATGAAGTGAGAAAGTGAAGAAAAGAGGTCAATGCCCTGCATGGTTGAGAAGGAGGAGGAGATCATCTTGTGCAGCATGCGTGGTGGTTGGGGGATGAAATCTTTCATGGGGTTTCAGGATTTCATTTGCTTGCTGGAGGTGAAGTGAAAGGGGTGGAATATTTATACAAGCATATGATTATATTGTTTACAATAAGGTGGACCGTGGACCCAATGTTTCCTCATTATATGATAATTGTCGTGTTCGCACTCTTCGGAGGCAATTGTTTCGCGCACCCTATTTTGCTAAAAAGTCTAGTGCTCCAATCATTTTGTTTTTTTAATTTTGCAAAACGTAACCAATTAGGATTCCTCATGTCACGTTCACTATTTTTGTACCAAATGTGCTTTTTTGACTTTTGTGCCATGAACGTGATTAGAGGCATCCTAGGCTCCATTATTAGAAGCTTCTTTATGACCTTGTGAGCTGAGAAAACAAAATGGACGGTTTCCCGACCATGGCATGGATGCTTCTTCCGAGCCTACGCACGTTCCTACGTTTTGTGGCGTCCTTGGACTAAGGAACCTCGAAAGCGGTTTCCTCCTGTTGACGTGCTCCGCAGGTCATGATTTCTATTTGCTTGATTCATTTGCGCATTCAGTATGCGTGATTTTTGTATGGCAGTTAAGGCAGTTAAGCAGCGTCTCGCCGCACAAAAGTCGACCGCATAAGCGGGCATGAATCGCAATTGCCAGCGACCGACCTCGATCTCGGTCGACAGAAGGATAGGGAAATAGAGAGCCACGTAACAAGGCCCGGAGACACGGGCTGTGTTAGGGAAGCGACGGCGACGGCGACGGCGACGAGTATCAAGTGGCGACGGAGGTGACGTGATGGTAGGAACAGAGAAAGAGAGACCTGTACCTTTTTTTTTTACTCCTATGTTTCCTGATTGCAAGCTAAAATTGAGAAGCAAAATCATAACAGGGCCTACCTAAACAATATTTCCGAATAGGAAAAGAAAAAAAAAAAAGCTTACCCGCCGAAATACAAAAATCGCAAGTAGAAAATACTAAAAGAAATCATTAATGTTATTATATAAATCTATTAAATTTAAAAACTTAAAACGTTGGTTTTGTAGCTAATAACAAAATCATTGTGCAATGAAATGGCTTCTCAATCACTTTGCTGAAGTCAAATTGCACTAGAAAAACTCTCCGATGACCTACAAATAAGACCGGTGACATAGATTATGCGTAAAACAAATGAAGTAAAGAAAAATCAACTTAAGAATAACGAATTAATAGAAAATATGTGCATGTACCTAAAATATTACAAAATCAATCTTAGGATCACGTAAATCAAAACTGAAGTTAAAAAAACACAATTTCGATCAATCTTCACACAAATTTTGTCTAGTATAGCTCCAACATTTGGACCATTGAGAAGATTCACATGACCAGGAGACACTAATCCTATATCATTTCATATGGTTTATAAGTCAATGTATAATAAAAAAAATAAAATAATAACAAGTACCATCAACAATTGTACCCCCCGATTCTTTCTTGATTGTAAATCAAAATTTGAGAATAGCTACGGCGAATGTCTGATCCAATTTCCCAGTTGAGTGAAAATCGATAAAATTTCTTGTACTCTCGTCCTGGCAAATTACACTTGTGAATTTAACTGGTAGACGCTAATGCATATATTTCTAGAGAATTCTATATATCTACTTGGAAAATAATGTGGAAACCCCACAACTTGCGCTCTAGAATCACTCGAGAGCCAACCCCCTCATGTAATCCAGATTTCTTATTTAAAGAAACAAAACAAAGTGATGATTTTTAAGAATCTTTCTGATGTTTGCCTCCAATTTGAGCTTGCAATAAGGAAACATATAAGTAAAAAGGAGAGAGAAAGAAACATAGAGTCAAAAAATTAACACTGGTTTAAAAGGTCTACCGCGGACTTGTGGACGACCAAGCAAGCATCTTTCGTTGGGAAAATAGAGAACAGTGGTTCTGTCATTTCGTACGTCAAATGGTGATTTTGTCATTCCGTACATCTTTTTTTTTTTTTTTGGATATTACTAGACACGAAGTAAAACTTAGGCTCATCAAATAAATGGGTCGGATCAAATTTGAATTGGATCATAAATAATCCGATTCAAATTCATCTATTTAACCTGTTATAAATCATTCATACGATGCAAATTACTCGACTTATTTTTTAGCAATTTTCTCCTTATATTGTTGTCTTTGAAGAATTGATGGCTCCATGGACCGGCTCGTTCAGCTCGTGAGGGAGCTTGGGTGTCAGGATATGAACAGGGGCGTGAAGGTGGCGGTGAAAATTCAAACTGGGCTATCCACAAATCATGAAACGGGTTTGAATTTTTCTCTCGTGTAAAATATAAATGAGATCCCAACATATTGGTTAGCGCCCGTTTTATAATACATTATTTGATGGGATGTTTTTCGATTTTAATTATCGATCAAGTAAAGTTAACACAAGACCATGTTATAAAACTTTGAAATCAGCCCTTGCGAGTTAATGAAATAAACGCGCACAGCCATTGAAGAGAAAATCCCCTAACTTAGTTAAGGGATTCAAAGCAATAGCCTTGTCATAATATAATAATGATATCTCAGGCGTATGTGCAAGCTTTCCACAGAGTTTCCCCATCCATATAGAAAGCATGTGACCAATCTTATCTGCAGAAAGCAACCAAAATATCATTATAATGCTGATCATCGTATTCAACTTACTTCGCACCACCATTTTTCATGTCATCACCGTCCCTGAATTTTTTTTCAAATCTGGGCCATGCGATCGAACTGCATCTTGTCGAACGCCTGGATCAAGTAGAGTTATCTTCCTTGTCCTCATAAACTAAAAGATGCAATTCTACGCCACTCGTTGTTTCGTTCGATAGTTAAATATTCGTGTCGATCCTCATCAGATCTGGACATATCAACGAATGAGTCGGAGATAACATAAACAATCGGGGATGTTAATGAAGGCGTCACTTGAAGTTTTAAACCCCAAAACCCACATCTCCACCATCTATCAAAAAATTGCAGCGTCCAAAGGCCCATTGCGCTTGATAGGACTATCAAATTAATTTTCTTGGTGGGTAAGCTTTAACAAACAACGAAGAGAGGGGACCCAAAAAAAAAAAAAAAACAAAGGGAACATAGAGTAAAGAATTCAAGACGATTGATGAAGTTGGCCGATTTCCTGAAAAAATTGTGTGGCTAGCTAGCCTTTGACCGTCCATGCTAGCCACTCCCCTTCCCAACCAACCTATCTTTTTTAATTTAAGTCTGTCCTCTCATTTCAGAACATAAAAAAGAGGGTAGGGCTTCCTAATGATCACGACAAGTTATTACTCCGTGCATCTCACGTTACTGAAAATAACCCGAAAACCAATTTTAAGTTGGATATATAGTGGCCTCAGTTCCACTATGTTTCAATTGGATCGAGTGACAAGGGGGTAAAAAAAAAACATGAGCTAAAATTGAGTGCGTTTGGTTGGGGAAAAATTCCGTGAAAGAGAAAATTACTTTACTAAAAATCATTTTTTAGTAAAATGTTTAGTTCTCATATATTTGGTGATATGTGACTGTGTTGACACTGAAAATTAGCCTAGGCCGCAAATAGCCGAGAGCCCATGAAAGAAGTGCATACCGCTAGCCAAGGATATGGCCCACCGACACTTGATTATTGGAATGTTGGCGATCTTGCAAGTCAAATATGCCGCGCCGACAGCTTGTACTATAAGGTAGCGCATGGTAACATTTCTCATCAACTTATCAACTTTGGATCAAAAATTGATTTCTCTACTTCTCTTCAAAAGCAGAAGTTGATTTTTATACTTCTGCTCCAGATTGACTTTTGATCACAGAAGTTCGCTTGGTAACGGTTGAAATTTTTTATTTTTAAAACATTATTAACAAAATATTTGGCGGCGGCCGGCCATGGGTGGCAACGGTGGTCAGCCGAGGCTTGTGTGGTCGAAAAAGTAATTCTGGAGCCGGGAAGTAAAAATTTTTAACTTTTCAAAGTTGGCCAAAAATCCAATCAGAAATAGAAAATCTTACCATAAATCAATTTTTTACCAAACATATTTCTACTTTGAAAGTGATTTCACCAAATGAATTTTCGTGCCAAATTGATTTTTGGCAGATAAATTCCCATTCTGAAGTGTTATCAAACAGTACCTAAACCGTCCAAAGGATAAAACAAGCAGTTACCAAAGCCAATCCAAGAATTTAGGGATAAAGTGTATGGAAACGACCATAATCCATGGTTATGTTTTACACTTGCTATATAAAGTCGGAGGTGGCTCTTCGTAAATGACCGAATCATTCAACAACTAATAAACACTTATCTTTTGCTATGCAATTTATCTTATTTACCTTTACCTTTTGTCTCACTTTGCCTTAATCATGCATTTATCTTTTAGCCATTTATTTTACTTCATGTTCGGAATAATCACAAAAACCCATTTAATCATCAAATCCAAACACTCTGCGCATTCGACGAAAGATCTTTCTTCGAGGACATTTCCAACAAAACAGACCGAAAACTTTTTCTAGTATTTGGATTTGATTTGAAAAATTATTTCAATCTCATCACTTTATCTCATATTTAAAAAATAAAATTTTGAATTTTTATTTATTTCTTTTTTTGTTCTCTCCCTTTACCACAACTAGCTGGCCGTGGCCACAAGCTAGCTTTTAGCTCGTTGACCCATGTCTGTGGCAGGTCATCATCATCATAGGCTCAATGATCAACAAACAAAGAAAAAAATAAATGAACACAAAATGTAAAATATAAAATAAAATAAAACGTAAATTATTTAAAAGAAATTGAGATGACCAATTCGAGAAATTGTCTCTACCTCTGTAAATTCGGGAATTCTCGTTTGTAGTCTAATGAATTAACTTTTCGATGACCGAAAAATGTTTTTCGTTGGACAAATCATTTCCTACAAAGAAAGAAGTGAAATTCCAGAAAATCAATTCAGGAAAAACACTTTCAATGAAACAAACGCACCCCTCCATTTGTTTTGTTGAAAATTTGTATTTTTTTAAAATGTTTTCTAAGAAGTCATTTTTTAGAAAAAAAAAACAATAAAATTTCATGGCATTTGGTTGAGCCCTGAAAATGAGTTGAATTTTTTTTTATCGACATGTAAAGAAAAGCTAATTTAATTTTTCATATTATCGTTCTGCTTAGAATTGCCGATGTGGAGACTGGTCGTCCCAATTTAGACAAATTTTTTAAATTTTTTTAAAGGAAATTCAAAATTTTAAAATATTTTGATATAGTGGGTTAATACCACTAAAAATCTCAATTTAGTACAATTGTGATAAATTTACTCAAACTATTTTTTTACCACAAAAAATCACAAACTGTTATACCCGCGACAAATTTACCCCAAACTTTTTTTTTTTACCAAAATTTCAAACTGATACATTCGTGATAAATTTACCTCAAATTAATTATTTCATCTACAAAAATCCGAAACTGATACACATATGATAAATTTACTCTTCATTAGTTTCTATTAAATTCGATTAGTAACACAAAAAACTTCAAATTGATACATCTTTGAATAATAGAAAGTAAAAACTCTAAATGTGTACATCCACAAGCCACCACGTGTAATCCAACTCAGTAATTTGACAATAAAATTTAATGAAAATTAACAGAGGGTAAATTTGTCGCAAGCGTATCAGTTTGGAGTAAATTTATTAAAGGTGTACTAGTTTAGATTTTTTGTGATAAAAAAAATAATTTGGAATGAATTTATCACTAGAGTATTAATTTGGGATTTTTCGCGGTATTAAGCCTATATTTTATTTTGTTGCGCCCCGCGCCTTGGCACGAGTGCGCGATTCCCTGCAAGCACAACTATCTCTCGAAGTCTCAAGATTCAAATATAAGTCGAGAGAGATATCATATAGAAAGCACGCGGAAACGATGATATAAAACTCCTCCGTACAAATATAAAAATGAGACTTGAGTAACAAGGTACCAATAATACATAAACTTCCAAGTATCCAAACATGGCACGACCACTAAATATACTGGTCACTGGGGCGACAAAGCTAACACAAAAGATGATCATATTTGCTCTCAAAAAGGGACAGGTATCGTGGTCACCATCAAACTGCCAGACCAAAAATATAAACTCCTATGTCGAGCTATTGGAGTTGTCAGTCTCCTCCTCAGCTTCTTCAGTGGGCTCGTACTTCGAGAAGGTCTCTGAACAAACCTCCATAGTGTCCTCCAATGTCTCATCAGCTGATGGGTGGCTTCGATCACTATGATCTCATTGGTATCCTTCAAGGTTGAGGTCCTTTCAGAACCAATCCTCGAGCCAGCGACGGACCCCTCGGCCTCCACTGAATCCACGGGGTACCTTAGTAGGCTTCAGTGGCCTTGTGGAAACGTCTCCTACCTTTCTAAACCATGCCTCGTACCTATGAGGCTTCCAGCTACTAACACCCTCATCTACCTAGACGACCATGCACTTCCTAATGTAAACGGTTCCCTGTCCATCTAGGAACTCATCAAAATACTTTGACATCTCTTTCGAATCTCTAAAATGGATTGGTCACATAATCACGATCTAGGATCTGAAAATAGGGTCCTTCAACGGGATGATATATATATCTCAGTAAGGTGGGTACTAACCCTTGGTTAGGCTGACCGTCCACTCAGGCAATTACAATCACAAGCAATTTATACAAAACTACATAAGGCATTCAACTTGCACGAAATAGCACACGGATGTTAAGCATGCAATAATGGCATCATACAATATAATTAGAATTAAGTCATTATGCCAAGTCAGATTACATCTTCTACCCCTTTCCAGTCTGCCTCACTTTCATACCTACGTTTATAACGCCTTGGGCTCTGTCCACGTAAACGCATCAGACCGTCTCATTGACAAACCCACGTAAAAGCATCAGGTTTTCAATCTTATACAAGCCTGTGTCGACACATCTCAACTCCGTCCCGCGTTTCAACGTATCAGGATTATGGCCTTCTCAACCCCGCATCTCGTACGCCTCAGGATGCCATTCAATTGAAACCTCGTACCTCAACGCCTCAGGGCATTCATCCAGACAATTCCGTGTCTCATACGTCTCAGGGTGTCACAACTTCTCAGACATGCCACAAGTTTAATTTATTTCATAGCACACATTCGAATGCAACTCATGCGACGAACGACGCATCCATGGCATGCGAGACAATTAAATTTGACATACAAATGTGACAATTAATGCATAGCACAAGCATTGTCAAACCTTCGAGCCGTCTATACGTTCCTAGGATGTACATTGGACAACCACATTATAACTTCCAAGAACCGATCATTTTGCACACAAATCACCCAATTGAGTCTAATCCTCCTATCAAAGGTTTATAATTCCCATACCTCAAGCTTCACTCAACAAAATCCCTGCACCTCAAGAATTAGGTCCAAATGGCTCAAGAACAACTCAGCTGCGCAACCTAAGGAAATTTATCCAATCATCAATTTTACTTGCTCAAATCATCAATCCATGGGACATAAATCTTATTGACATGTCTATCAACATCCTACAATGTCTCAATGATGAATTTGAGACCCAATTCCGACACCAAAAGTCCCCAATAGAACCGGTATGCACAGAACTGAACAGGACATACTCGGTTCTGTGCGTATCCCTACTCAACAGCCATTAAACCAACTTAAATCCTCAATATATTTACTAATCTACTTGCTAACATGTATTTCTAAGGATTGGGGGGCCTCATCAAAAATTTGAAGTCAAGGTGACACCGGAAAGTCCTTGAACGACTCAGGTTCCTCCGGGTCTGCTACCGGTCAGTTCTGGCCCTTCAAACACAAGACCCATTTGGATCAAAACTCTATCAAATTCATCTAAAATTTTTACCACAACTTAGTCTATGTGTCCCCTAGATGTCCACAAAATTTGATCGAAAAAATCAAAGATTTCGGGGTCCTATGAACCCTAAACCGCGGCTTACCTCCAGTTGCAACGGTTTCCGTCGACTTTCAGGAGATTGGCCGGCCGGAACTCCTCAGGTGGTCAAATGACTCGCTTCCACTTGGAGAACGTCGGCAAGAGGATAAGGAAGTAGCAGGTGATCGGCTCGGCGGCTGGGAGTCACCGGAGACGGTGGTCGAGAGTGGCGACGGTGGTAGCAAAATCTTGCCGAACGGGAGCTTCTAGGCAACAAGGAGAAGGGAAGAAGAAGAAAAAGAAATCGGTGATGGAGGGGGATGTTCGGCCAAGTGAGAGAGAGAGTGAGGTTTATTCAATTTTCAAGAGTCAACTTGAGTTGAATGGTAAGTTAAAAAAGATTCTATCAACTCAAAGCTTAAGCCATTGACACTTGTCCAAGGGGTCAATCAATGCTCATCCAATGGCTCTCATTTCTTTAAATTTTCGGTAGCTATTGGGGGGATTCAATGACCAAAATACCCTTGTCCAATCATATAGGCAATGTTAGGACTTGAGGGGCAAAACAGTAATTTTACCCCCGATGTCCGGATCGTCGTTTTTCTGATTCCAAATTTTTTCGATAAGGCGACGGCCAATCCAATTGTAATGTTGAAATTCTTGATTCTCCATTTTCAAATTTTCAAATTTGTTTCTAAATCATTTCTCTATCCGATGCAATTACAGCCTATCCCGAACTGATGGACGGCTTTTGCAGACTTTACGCGTGTCGACCCTGTGATTCATATCACAATTAGGGCTCGTCAATTCATGAAAACTTTGGTTGTCATGTAATTACGAGGGTCTATCACTATTTCCGATGGTCTCGATCGTTACTGTTCAATTTAGGAAAATTTGACAAATTATATATTGGTTTAAGCAGCATCACCCGCGCTCCAATCATATAACGCTAGCAATACATTCCTTAATCGTTCTTAGATCGGCCTTTTTATGGCTCTAAATGTCTCATCAACAATCCTTATGGTCAAAGTGTCATTTCCTATTCGAATTCCCTAGGTCCACGTACCTTGTCTCACGGTAGCCTTTCCCTTTTGGTCAATCAACTCGAGATTGATCAGATCCGAGCGAGATACGACTGAAATACATCGTTAGATACTTTCTCACGAATGAGTCTTGAAATGACAGGAAAATCATAATGTCATATATTTTCTTTCTTTTTCTATTTTCTTCTTCCTCCACCGTGATCCACCAATGACGGCCATAGGCAAGCATTGAGCTCGTCGGCCTAGGTCTATGGTTGGTCGCTAGTCATCAGAGTCTTGGCATTTTCATTCTGATTCCCTCCCCAAACAATTTTTTTAGACAAGAGCGCAAGGCCGGAGCTCGTCAAAAGTAGTAGGAAGGTTGCGGTGGAGACCATAGAAAGAGAGAATCGCAACGTGGAAGCCAGGGTGTTGCTGGAGGGGACACTGGTGACAAGGGACTTCAGGTGTGACCGGGTTTGGGTTTGGGTCGATAGGAATGGGTGTTGGGCTTATTTTGGCCCAATCCAGCCCATTTATCCCTTGTCTTAGTTGCTCTACTAGGGCAGCACATCAGCAACAAAAACATACACACGCGCGAGAGAAGAAAAGAGTAGCAGCCACCGAGAAGAAAAGGAAACGTAGAAAAACACAGCATTTTTTCTAGACGTCCAGCTGAGATCAAATCGACAATCGGAGGTCTTCCCGTGGTTCGAATGGGCTGAGAATTTGACAGCAGCTTCAAGACTCGTTGTTCTTGATTCTATGCGATTGGATCGTGATTTGAATGTATTTACTGTAACTATTCATGGTCATTTCAGGACTGCAATTTTGAGGGTGATTTTCATCCGGTTCTCTCTTTTAAGGTGATGTTGTTGCTTGATCTTCACTTATGTTTGGGATTTTATTGTTGTTATATTTAGCGAGGTTTTGTACTTAAACGATTAATATATATAGTGGAGATTCGGGTGGACTCCGTGAGCGGTCTCGTGATTTTTACCCTTCACATTGAAAGAATTTTTCACGTAAAAATTATGGTGTCATATTTTCTTTGAGTTTCTATATTTCCATTGGTTGTGCTCGATTCGATTTCTCACAGGTTTAATCAAAGAGAGAAAGTTATCCGCTATTTTTCCCAACAAAGTGCTATCAGAGCATTGTTTTTTGACTAAACGATGGAGCCGAATATGAGCATGATGATTAGTTTGAATGGAAAGAATTATCATTTATGGAGAGAAAAAATAAAAGATCTTCTATATGTGAAGCGTTGGCATTTATCGGTGTTTGCTGATACTAAATCTGATAATATGAGCAATGCTGATTGGAATCTTGAGCACAAAATTGTGTGTGGATTTATTCGACAATTTGTCGATGATAATGTTTTGAATCACATCAGCAAAGAATCACATGTTAAGACTTTGTGAAATAAGCTGGAATCATTGTATGTACGGAAGATTGGCAACAACAAAATATGTTTGATTAAACAATTTATGGAGTTGCACTATAGAGATGACCAATCTATATCAGATCACTTGAATGAGTTTCGGGGAGTGATATATCAACTTTCTGTCATGAATATTAAATTTGATGATGAAGTGCAGGGACTTTGGCTGCTATGTATCTTATCGAAATCTTGGGAGACATTTCGTATGTCCTTGATTAATGCTGCACCTGATGGAATTGTTACCATGAATTTTGCAAAAAGTGACGTTCTGAATGAAGAGATGAGAAGAAAAACGCATGGTTCTTCCTCTCATGCTAAAGCTCTAGTTGTTGAAAAGAGAGGCATAAGTCAAAGTAGAGGTCCGAAAGGTAGATACAAGAGTCGAAACACGTTAAGATCATGGAAGAAGACTATTGAGTGTCATCACTGCTGTAAGATGGGTCATATGAAGAAAAATTATTTTCAGCTGAAAATGAGAAGAGGAATGAGAAGAAAAATGACGATGAGAATAATGAGAAAAGGGATAACAATAGTAACGATCGAGTAGCAACTGCTATTGATGAACTTGTTATTGTTTGCTATGATGACAATGTTAATTTTGTTTGCGATGATTCAAACTGGGTTATTGATAGTGGCGCTTCTCTTCATATTACCTCCAGGAATGAGTTCTTTACATCTTACAGGTCAGGAAATTTTGGCACCTTAAAGATGGGTAACGACGGTTTGGCCACAGTTATAGGTGTGGGAGATGTATGCGTGGAGACATGTAATGGAGAAAAATTAATTCTAAAAGATGTTAGACACGTTCTTGATATTCGTTTGAATTTGATTTCAACTAGAAAGCCCAATGATGCATGATTTTGCAACATTTTTGATAATAGACAGTTGAAACTCACTAGAGGCTCATTAGTTGGCTAGAGGTATGAAACAATCTTCTTTGTATTTATTTCAGGCTAAGATTTTCAAAGACATATGTAATGTTGTGGAAGATGAGAACGTAACTGCATTATGACACAAGAGGCTTAATCACATAAGTGAGAAATGAATTGGCTTGTTGGCTAAAAAGGGTTTACTCTCTAGAGTAAATAGTGCAAGACTTGAGAAGTGTGCACATTGTTTAGCAGGAAAACAATGAAGAGTTTCTTTCAAGAGTCATCCGCCTTCAGGAAAATCAGAGTTGCTAAAACTGGTACATTCAGATGCTTGTGGTCCAACAAAACCACTAACACTTGGTGGCGCAACATACTTTGTGACATTCATTGATGACCACTCAAGAAAATTATGGATGTATTTCTTGTAGACGAAAAATCAAGTGTTAGATGCATTTAAGCAGTTTCAAGTATCAGTTGAAAGACAAACTGGAAAGAAGTTGAAATGCATTCGTTCAGACAATGGTCGTGAGTATATTGGACCATTTGATGAATGTTGTAGGCAACAGGGGATTCGACATTAAAAGACATCTTCTATAACACCTCAGTTAAATGGTGTAGCGGAAAGAATGAACAGAACATTGATTGAGAGAGTTAGATGTTTGATTTCATATGCAAAATTGTTGAAATCCTTTTGGGGCGAGGCTTTGAGTACAGTGGTACATGTTCTCAATATTTCTCCTATTACTGCTTTAGATGGTGATGTTCCAGACAGAATTTGGTTTGGAAAGGAAATTTCATATAATCATCTAAATGTGTTTGACAACAAAGTTTTTATTCATGTTCCTAAGGATGAGAGGTCCAAGTTAGATGTTAAGACAAAAGAGTGCATCTTTCTTGGTTATGGTTCTGATGAATTTGGCTATAGACTTTATGATCCAGTTGCAAAGAAAATTGTCAGAAGGCGAGATGTAGTATTCGTTGAGAATGAGACAATTTGGGATATTGAGAAGATAAATAAGACAGATTCCTCCTTACCAAAAAAAAAAGACAGATTTCCCTGAATCTGGTATATCAGTTGATACTAGCTCAGTCCCACTTTTTGAGTTGTAGGAACAGTTGCATGATCGAGTTGAAGATGATGTTTAATGTCAGACTCCAGATCAGTAGGTTCAGAGTCAGACTCAAAATGATTAACAAGTTCAAAATCAGGCTCAGGGTGATCAGCAACAATTAGATGACAATGATGCTCAAGAGATTGCACCATTAACTCCACCAACCACTGCTTTGAGGAGGTCTACTAGAGACCGCACCTCATCTATTAGATATTCTTCTAATGAGTATATTATGTTGACAGATGCATGCGAACCTGAAACTTTTGAAGAAGTAGTAGAAGACAAGAATAAGAAGTAATGGCTTGATGCAATGCATGATGAGATGAAGTCATTGCCTGACAATCATACTTTTAAGTTGATGGCATTACCTAAGGGTAAAAGAGCTTTGAAGAACCGATAAGTGTATAGATTGAAGCAAGATGAGACGATTTTGCATCCTCGATATAAAGTCAGATTAGTTGTTAAAGGCTTTAATAAAAAAAAGGAATTTTGACTATGATGAGATCTTATCACCAGTTGTAAAAATGTCTTTAATTCGAGTTGTTTTGAGTTTGGCAACTAGTCTTGATCTCGAGATTGAACAGATGGACGTAAAGACCGTTTTTCTTCATGGTGATTTAGAGGAAGCTATTTACATAGAGCAGCTTGAGGGTTTCCAGGTAAAAGGTAAATAGAATTATTTTTGTAAATTGAAGAAAAACCTATATGGTTTAAAGCTGGCGCCAATGCAATGATATAGAAAATTCAAGTCTTTTATGAGGGAGCAATTCTATAAGAAGACTACTTCTGATTATTGTGTACTTGTGCAAAAATTTTCTGAATGTGATTTTATTATTTTATTAATCTATGTGAATGACATGCTTATAGTTGGTCAGAATGCTTCCAGAATTAACAAGTAAAAGTGATATTTGAGCAAGTATTTTTCAATGAAAGACTTAAGGCCGGCTAAACAGATTCTTGGTATGAGGATTACTCGTGACAGATAGACAAATAGATTATGGTTGTCTCAGAGAAGTACATAGAAAAAGTACTTCAAAGGTTCAAGATGGATAAAGCTAAAATAGTAAGTACACCTCTTGCTACACACTTCAAGCTTAGTCATAAATAATGTCCGTCCAGTGAGAAAGATCTGAAAGAGATGGAAAAAGTTCCTTATACTTATGTAGTAGGTAGTCCGATGTATGCAATGGTTTGTATAAGGCTAGATATAACTCATGCAATTTGAGTAGTTAGCCATTTTATATCAAATCCAGGTAGATGGCATTGGAATGCAGTGAAGTGGATCATGAGATATCTCCAAGCCACTTCTAGTTTGAGACTTTCATTTGGGAGTGAGAAGCCGATTCTTGTCGGATATACAGATTCAGACATGGCAGGGGATATTGACACATGAAAATCAACTTCAGGTTATCTGATTACTTTTTTAAGGGGAGCTGTGGCTTGGCAATCAAGGTTGCAGAAATGTGCTGCCTTGTTGACGAAGAGACAGAATTCATCGTAGTAACCGAATCATGTAAAGAATTGCTTTGGATGAAAGAGTTCACACAGAAACTTGGTTTCACTCAAGATAGGTATGTTTTACTTTGTGATAATCAAAGCGCTATATATCTTGCAAATAATCCCACTTTTCATGACAGATCAAAGCATATTGATGTGAGATATCACTGGAAACGAGAAACTTTAGAATTCAAAGGGATGGAACTTGAAAAAGTACACACAGAAGATAATGCTTCAGAGATGATGACAAAAGCTCCCACTAGAGGGAAGTCTGAGTTTTGTCGGCGTCAGGCCGGCATGAATTTTTTATGAATTCTTTTGTGTCGGGATCTCCCTTAATGGGATGAAGGGGGAGATTTGTTGGGCTTATTTTGGCCCAATCTAGCCCATTTATCCTTTGTCTTAGTTGCTCGACTAGGACAGCACTTCAGCAACAAAAATATACACACTCGTGAGAGAAGAAAAGAGTAGCAGCCACGAAGAAGAAAAAACAACGCAAAAAAACGCAACAGCTTTTTCTAGGCGTCCAGCTGAGATCAAATCGACGATCGGAGGTTTTCTTGTGGTCCGATTGGGTTGAAATTTTGACAACAGTTTCAAGACTCGTTGTTCTTGATTCTGTGCGGTTGGATCGTGATTTAAAGGTATTTACTATAGCTATTCGTGGATATTTCGGGACTGCAATTTTGGGGGGTGATTTTCATCTGGTTCTCTCGTTTAAGGTGATGTTGTTGCTTGATCTCCATTTATAGTTTGTGATTTTATTGTCGTTGTATTCAATGAGGTTGTGTACCTAAACGATTAATATATAGTGGAAATTCGGATGGACTTTGTGAGCGGTCTCGTGGTTTTTATCCTTCACATTGAAGGAGTTTTCCACGTAAAAATTCCAGTGTCATATTTTCTTTGAGTTTCTATATTTTCATTGGTTGTGCTTGATTCGATTTCTCACAGATTTAGTCAAAGAGGAAAAGTTATCCGCTGTTTTTCCCAACAATGAAAAGGTCACTCAAGTTCCACATATTGGCTAATATAATGTCTTTGACCCCGGTTGCCGCTGCCTGAGTTTTCTGTGTGGTGATTGTTGGATGCTTGGCACTTCTCTCTCTTCTTGTCAACTTTACTCAACAAGACATTAACAATATATAGATAGTTAGATACTATTTAATCATAAAATCCATATAAAAAAAAATCACGGGCTACTTCGACCAAGCGCTGACCTTCCCAAATTATATGCTAAGTCGAACGATTTTCTCTAAATTTCCATAAGTATTCACGGATTTCTTTCGTGTTAAGCGAAAAAGTGTAGAGACCACTTTGAAAAAAAAAAGTCGAATAATTATATAGTAAAAAAATTGTTACGAGAAACGGCTCAAAGACGATATAGTAAAACCTTTTCGAATCTACAAAAAGAGTTGAGTAAAACGAAAGTACATGGACTAAGATTTTGGACCATTATGTTACGTATAAAGTGTCATATCTCTTTATTAGCGAACAAGTTAATTCATGGAGTAACCTTAAGTGTATGTGAAAGGGCACGTGTCGATTCTCCATGTCGCACGTAATAGTTCAATACAGGTGAAATGTCTGGGAAATCCTTTTCTCTAAGTTTTCCTGTTTCGAAATTTATGAGATAGTCACGTAAAAGTTCACTCACACCCCAACCGTTGAATGGTTTAAGAAAACGAGACTTTCCTTTGTTAACCTACTTAATTGGCAATCATTAGGCACCAAATTTAAACAAGGTTTTTCTTAAAAACAAAACTCAATTTCGACATAAAAATAAAATATGGGGCGAACCAAAAGGGGTGGGTGTCAGAAACCCAAATGCTCCACGGGAATGGGGATTGGGCGCACAAACTTGTTGCCATCCCTAACTTGTAAAATACAACAACATTGCATGTTACGTAAGTCCGGAACGCAGCCTTTTGATCAGGTACCTATCTGTCGGAAACAACATCGGATTGGACACGTATTTTGCTCCCGTATTTGCGGACCGGTGATGTCCACGACCTCGAATCTCAATATCGAGGTTGCTGTTGCTGGTGACCTTGCCCGCCGGGCATGCGATCCAATTGAATGGGTGTTGATGTTAAGAGGCAACAAAAGTCAGAGAGAAAGGAGTCAGAACAGGGCAGAAGAAAAAAAAGAATAGTGAGTTGATTAGATAAACCGTATGTATTGCTCTTCCTAGATTTTTATGAAAAGAATGTGCATGATATATCTTTCAATCCAAGCGTAGGTTTATTATTATGCCTAATACTAAAAAAAAAAAAATCTCCAACTTTAGCGTTTGTCCTAATTATATCTAAAAAAGCATTGTCTCATAAAAAAATCCAAAACTTTTATTTTTGTTCTAATTCTACCAACGTACGCCTTCTGTCCATAATTACCGTTAGTTAATGCTATGTGGCTCAAAGTTTCTTGCCGAACTTACCAATGAGATTCAAAAGTAACAAGTTTCAAGAACGATGAGATTTGAAATCGTTCGTTCAAATAATCATATCTCCATTTCTAGCTTCTCTTTGTGCTATTAAGTGCTGGTGAGAATCCGAACGCACAATCTTGAGTGGTTCTATGTCTCCTGACAATATGTAGCAGAAAAAAAAAATAAAATAGAAGTAGGGAGTTTTTTTTTTATGTGAGGTTTGCTGAAGTGTAATTCATTAATAAAATGAAAATGTTACTTAGGATTAACCAAAATTGATTATAGATGGGAAGCTACTAGTGGAAGAATGGGGATGAAAGTAAAAATTGAGATTTTTTCACGAGATAATATATAGTTTTTAAAGATACTTGGGACTAGTGCTAAAGTCCGTTTTCTTTTTATGGTATTAAGCTCACGTAATTGAGGCAAAAGTAAAAGTTTGATTTTTTTTTATGAGATAATTTTTTTTTGGATATAATTGGGACATAGCTATAGTTGAGGTTTTTCTGGGTAAGGTCTTTATTTCTAATAGAAACTAGAACTGCTCACTATACTGATATTTCATCTTGCACAAAAAATTAAAATCAAGTTCGGATATTTAATTGTAAGAAAGATAAGATTACTTGAAAGAATAAATCCATCATGTAAAGGCCCATATCCTGGAGTCTAAGGGGTTGGGCCTCTCGAACTCACAACACTATACTAATTGAAGCCGACCCATATCATTTGCACCATCTCTTACGACGTCAGTGTAACATGCACCAAGTCATGTGACACAATACTAACATGTCCATTTCGAGATGAGCGTGTACGGTTTACTGCATACCTCTTAAATGGGTGGGTCGCGTCGAGATTGATTCGGGTTGAGAATGGTCCGATCCAAATGGACTAATTTAACTCGCTCTGACCCAATTTCATGTAATGCAAATATAGTGACTCATACCCAATCAGACTCACATTGTTGAAATACTTTCATATTTAACTAAATCTAAAAAAAAAATCGTATCAAAATTGAGGTGAGTGAGCTCGAAATTGAGAGAGAGAGAGAAGGGGGCCATAAAAGTGAGTTAGTTCTAAATAGCTTATAAACTCATTTATGATTCATATACAACACATCTAACGCACATATTATATTTAAAGCCATTTTTAAATGTGACTAACCTACATAACAACTCAGCCTGTCGTATTAGTGTTAAGAAATAGATTTATGGTCTTTTTTTGTTTGTTTGATTCCGTCCTATCGTTTTTTTTTTTACAAGCTACACTTGATGCGTTATATGTTGATTGTGAAATCTTACTCCCTCATGCATCTCCATCCTTAACCACTTGGGGGATCCAACTCTCCACCTTCCCTGAGAAGGTGTGCTAATTTTTTTGGTCTTGTTTGTCGTAAATTGACTGCACTAACGGTGATTTTGAAAAATCTTCCCAAAGCAGCTTTGCGCTCCAAGCAAAAGTAGATGGGTAGCTATTTTGAGACTTCGATTTGGGAGTAAAAAAATTTCGCAATATTTTTACCCAATATGAAAATTTCGTACCCCAAAAGTTTTCAGCAACAATTAAAAAAACTAATTCAGGACGGGTGTCTTATTCATCCGACAGTGAACGTAAGTGGCTGTAATTGTGCCCCCGGTGTCTGGAATTCGAGATGAATTCGAGGAACATGGCTGCTATTCCATAAGCACGTGATTTGTGTGCAGTAACTCATAAAAATGTCGTGGACTTGTTGTCGCCTGTGGTAGAAACAAACGATGCTACACAAAAGGGAGGAGGAGTCCGTTTTTTGGTCAATAAGAATTGGGAAAGTTTGAGTGGGGGGTGGCGGTGGGGGGTGATAAAAGGGTCGGACTTCGAAGCGTTTCCCAGTTCCATCTTGAATTGATTGTGGCCCAGGAACGCGAATCCACGATTTTCTTTTGACTCCCACGTTGTCCTGTTCAGGCGTCACCCCCGAGCGTCCTCGAGGATCGACGATACAGCCTCGTCCAAGCACTGCGGGTACACTTGATGTTGCGACACTGAGGATGGTTTTCACTCCTCTTCTCAGTTAGAACTTTTCTCAGCTTTTCTTTCTCATTCTTCGAGAGGCGTCGGCGGGTCTGTCTTACTGTGTGAGCCTGGTTTTTTGGTTTACTGGGTCGTCCTCTTTTGTTATGTTCGTGATTCAAGATCCCTTCGATCGGCGAATTCTTTGAAAAAGATCTGGTTTTTTGGGACTTGAATTTGGGTTAGAAATTAAGGGTTTGAGGTGTTCCTGCTAGATTTGTGTTGCCTGGTATTCTAATGGCATATGGATCTTCACCAGTAACTGCGAAATACTTCCGCTGAGTTGGGCAGATTTGAGGCTCGTGAAGTCTTAGCTTTTGTTGATGCTATTCGCTAGAGGTTCGATTAGTCGATCATTTGTTCTACTCGGAGGGATTGGGGTTTTCGCTTTTATAAATGTGGAAGCAAAAAATGGGTGAGAAGTTTTGGGCAAATGAAGATGACAAGATGGTGGTTGAGTCTGTGTTGGGTAGTGAGGCGTGCCAGCTTTTGATATCTTCTGGAAATGCTGCGTCTGATGTTACGTTGCCTGGTGATTTGGGTGTGCAACAAGGGCTAGCTCAGCTTGTAGAGGGGTCTAATTGGAATTATGCTATTTTCTGGCTCGCCACAAGCTCACGATCTGGCGGAATCTCCTTAATTTGGGGCGATGGACATTGCTGTGACCCTGAGGTTGGCGCAGCTGAAGATGGAAGTTCCCACCAAAATGTCAAATCGGATAGAGTTGAGAAAAAAGAGGAATTGAACAGGTTGGTGTTGCAAAAACTTCATAGCAGTTTTGGTGGGTCTGTGGACGATAATTTGTCTGCAAGGTTGGATGGAGTCTCAGATGTGGAGATGCTTTATCTGTCCTCAATGTACTTCTCTTTTCAGCCTGACTCTGTATGTGGTCCTATGGAATCTTTGAAGTCCAAGAGAGTAATTTGGGCTTCGGATGCACCAACTTGTTTGGATCATTATCAATCGAGGTCATTCCTTGCAAAGTCAGCTGGCTTTCAGACGGTGGCATTCGTGCCTTTGAAGGGTGGTGTTGTGGAGCTTGGTTCAGTCAAAGCGATTCCAGAAGAACAAAATGTTGTAGAGATGGTGAGGACATTATTGGGAACTCCTGCTTCTAACAAAACAAAGGTTCTTCCTAAAATTTTTGGGCAGGAATTGAGTCTAGGCGGTGTAAAGTCTCAGTCAGTGACCAACAACTTCTCCCCCAAGGTGGAAGATGATTCCATGTTTGCTTCAGAAACATTTGATGCACAGAGAGTTGATTCATATCAATTCCTTGTGGGTACATCAAATGGATATCCTAGCGACAATGAGGCAAAACTATTTTCACATCCAAACCAAATTGTCATAGGGGGTTTCAGTCCTCAGACAAGAACTTCTGGCTTGGAGCAACACAAGGACGAGTCATCTCCCCATGCTGATGACCGAAAGCCACGGAAAAGAGGAAGGAAGCCTGCTAATGGGAGAGAAGAGCCACTGAATCATGTGGAAGCAGAACGCCAGAGGCGAGAGAAGCTTAATCAGCGGTTTTATGCATTAAGAGCTGTAGTTCCCAACATCTCCAAGATGGACAAGGCATCGCTTCTCGGTGATGCAATTACATATATCAATGATCTCCAGATGAAAATCAAGATCCTTGAAACCGAGAAGGATATGGTTAACAATAAGCATAAACCGCACCTAGTGCCCGATTTTGATGTTCAGATGAGACATGAGGATGCAGTTGTGACAGTGAGTTGCCCCTTGGATGCTCATCCAGCTTCTGAAGTAATAAAAACTTTGAGAAACCATCAGGTTGCCCCAGAATGTGATGTCTCCATGAAGGGTGGTACTGGAGTGATGCATACATTCTCCATCAGGACTCAAGTTGGTGGCGCTGAGCAACTTAAAGAGAAGCTTGTGGCCGCCCTTTCAAAGTAATATCAACTTTTCAAAGCCACATGTGAGATGAATCTCCCCACCTGCCCTGGATTCGTTAGTGAGATATTTGAGTGATGTAGGTCGTTGACTAGTAAATTTAGATGCATATCTTGACAGGTAATTGTTTGTATTGATATATAAATTGTTGGACAAACTTGTAAGATCGAGATGTGGCGGAGTGTTCTGTTAATGTGCCTGCAGTATGTTGACCCGGAAGAATAAAGGACGGCGTCAATAGTCGTGTTTGAGCCTCTGGACTCAGTCATTGTCAGCTTGTTAGCTTTTACTATCCTTTTGTTCTTCACAATTTTTGCTAGCTATGCACAAAATTATCTATGATTTTTATGTTTACGTCATTTCTTCTATACTCGATATGCATGGGCCACATGTTGTGACTTGTGAATTGGTGTTTTCGTGCCAACAGTCATTGCTCTGATATTCTGCAAACCAAGTAGTCATTAGCATGGGGAGACTGGCTGCTGATGCATGAAATCAACAGTACTCTCTGCTGCTGCTGCTTCTTCTTCTATTTTTTCTTATTTTCTTTTGGTAACCCAATTGGCAATAATTATAGTGAAGTTAGCATTGACTTGCAAGAGGTAATATTAGGGTGTCGCGAGCTTGCCTTCCTCATCACTGTAGCATCACCATCTATGCTTTTCACATACAATTGGAGCATCGATTGGGTGCGAAAGGAAGCGGGTGATGGATGCGGAAATTCTCGCGCAATGTATGATTGAAATAGCATAGTTTGTAATGGATGACAAATATAAGATCAAGTAGCAACATGGAGAGTCTGAAATCATGTTATGACTAGAGGTGCTGTCTGAAATGCCTGCAAGAGACCTTTGTTGATATGATTCTCAAGTTCTGAAACGGTATTCATCGCGAGAATGAAAGATCTTTGTTCATATATGACTCCTAAAGTTTCGCGACATTCCATGCTTCAAATTTGGCTATGCTCTCTCTTCCCTTTCCAACATTTTCGTCTTTTTCATCTTGAGAAACTAGGGTCCCTTAACAAAATAAAACTCTCGCGATCACAGGTGTCTGCAATACTTGTAGAGGATAAAACCTGACTGAATTGATCATAGTTACTCTTCGGGGAGGAGTGAGAAGGGGATCAGAAAGATTGAACTGAAAGTGCAATGGTGGTGTTCTATGTACTGGAACTGATAACATTCAAAATTATACAGGATCCTATTGTAATGCAACAGTCTGAGAGAGTCCTAGTTTGGGCTTTCATGATGTATCTGTCTCCGCGCGACAAATGCATTATTCATTTTCGATATTGTCATAGTGGATGGTCCCGCGCACCCATCCACTCTTCTTGTAGTGCTCGCTTTGCATTTGGTAGTCATAGCTAGTTGCGTTGTACCGCATCACGTGTTGTCAAGATACTTGCGACATTCCACCACTCGGCTGCTGACGTAAACTTGACTCAGTGGTCGAACACCTTCCTACAGCAACGAATTAGGAAACTCACATTTGCCTGATTTGTGCGTAGGGGTGAGCATGGTCCGAGTCGGTCCAGTCCTGACATGAAACTAGGGACCGGATCAATAGTCCCGGTCCTTATATTTTCGGGAACACGGACCGGACCAGAACCGGCGATCCGGGCCGATCCTGGTCCGGGCCTAGTAGAACCGCTAACTCTAACTACTTATAAAAATCTAGTCCTTAGAAATTACAATACAATGTTAATTTACAATCTATAATTAATTTACGACGGCAAAACAATCACGTAAATGCTAGGGGCATCCAACGTGTGTTCGATCCGGCCTTGAAGGCTTCACGTGACCTTTTATGCTCGTAATCGACGTCCGCATGTGGCCCGCTGAATTCAAGTGGGCGATGGAACCGAACTCCGATTTTATTTCTTTCTTTTTTATTTTTGGTTGTGAATTTTTTTTAATCAAATTTGCATAATGACTGGAGTTTCTATCTCATGCACATACGTGCTTATTCTTCGTGCATGTGCCCATCATAAGAAACAGATCTTTTCATCAATTAAGACCCGATTTTGTAATATGTACAATGACACCGCTAAACTCAAGAGGCATGAGATGAGATTCATGAGTTTTTCATAATGTTAAAAATAAGTTAACTCTTAATGCATATTAATTTTAAAATAATATTAGCGGTCCGGTCCAGTCCTAAACCATGGAATCGAGGACCGGACCGCCCAGTCACCGGTCCCATTTATTGGGACTGGAGACCGGACCGTCAACCTCAAGGACTGGACCAACCCGACTGGTCCGGGCCGATCCTGGATTGGTCCAGGTCGGTCCAGTCCAGTTTGCACATCCCTATTTGCGCAACCCACTTCAACAGTTGCGTCCCTAGCTCCACTTGCTCATACTGTCACACACAATTTCTTTTTTGTTATTGTAAATTACTAGATTTGAGCGAAATTATAGAGAGATAAATCATGTAATTAAATACGTGCCAGTGCTTGTACTTGTGTATACAAAGCCTCCAAATTCTCGGCATTGCGTTTTTTGATGTGCCAACATGATATCCTTTACATTTTATCGAGAGATATTTGTCAGTAAGTATAGTCTTTTTCAGCTAATTTATTAAAGATCTTGCAACTGTAGGGACAGAACATAGACGAGAGTAAGATTTCATGGTTTACCTCTTAATAATGCAGGGGAGAGAGCGCTCAACCCTAAATTCACTCCCGCTAGCCCAGCAAGCGTCAACAAAGCAGCTGATCAGTGTCCAGTAGCAAGTTGATCGAGGAGTGAAGTGGCCGGGAGCGAAGGATCAACCCAAACTGCTTCTTCCTTCATGAACCGACGCTAATCTCCTTCCTTCCTTCACTGGTCTTTCGCATCTGTTCTTGGCGAGGGATCGAGAGCAGTGGCGAACGCACCAGCCAACCCCTGGACGGTGGAGCACGCGAAGTCGGCGCAATCGTTGTGCAAGTCCTTGCAAAGAGCACCATCGACAAGGAGAAGCTCCGGCTCGGCAAGGCGGCTTCATCCCTGTAATCTCTCCCTCTCTTGACATGTAATGCCAGTCTTTAGTTTTGTGTTGTTCCGGTAATTTGAGGGGCTTAAAGCTATCATTTTCCTCTTCGCTGTGGATTGCGGATCATGTTTTCCGTTTGCCCATTTCTTGATTTTGGATGGAACGTCCGGTGCGTCGGTTTTTTTCTCGCGCATTAGTTGAGGTACTTGTGTTCCTGTTCGCTGTCCTAAGCGGTTAGAGTTTGTTTCGACTCTGAGCTTTCAGTTATTATGCTAAAGAATGACGGTTCTACCTTAAGTTTCGACCTTTCCTTGCTTGTAAGGCCCTGTAATCGTCGGCGGCCACGCCCAAGGCTCTGAGACTGTTGCCATGCTCCCCGGCACAAGTCTAAAAAGGCAGAATCCAAGACACTGATGATCTTGCTTGGATCCATAACGTTCGGGCTCGGTTCCATTGAGGTTGGAATCAGGTCCACAAGGCTCAAGACCCTGCGCCCATCACCGGATCTATCAAGGTCGCCATTGCCAATGCCCGAGTCCTCGGCATCAGGGCCCATTTCCGTCAAGGCCACACAAGTGTCCATCAAGATTGGGCTCGGAACCTCGGGGCTAGTGCCTAGGACCTTGGAGTCCATGCCCTAAGTCCCCTTTGCTTCGGCTCAAGCCCATGTAGGCCGAGTCTAGGACCCTCGCGCGCCCAGATTCGTCGAGGTAGGGCCCAGGACCTTGGTAACTGAGCCTAGGTCCATCGAGCCCTGGACCGAGGCTCTAGAGATTGTGCTCCGTCCTTGGTGCCCGAGACCATAAAGCCCGTGACACCGTCCTCGATGCCTAGGACCATATTGGTCAAATGCTGGATCGATGCCTATGCAGACATCCGCGGTACTTGGGTCGAGGTCCATCGAGGCCGAACTCCGGACTCTGATGCCCATACCGATTTCCTAGCAACCTAAGGAAAAGTCAATAGTGCACGAATAATGTATGTCTATTTAGGTAGAGCAAGTCAGATTTTTTTTAACCAAACGAAGGGATACATTTTCTAGTTAATGTTCAAATTTCAACCTAACACCCAAAAATATCATCATTTTTGTAGAAAATATTTTTTAAACTGTCAAAATTTTTCGAAATAAACGGTGTCCAAAGCTAACAGAATAAATATAAATTACGAGTTTAACATCTAGTTATGAGATGTGAACACGCGACTTGACCCGTCGTGCCAAATCTCTGAGGCACTTAGGAAGTAGTGTTTGTTAGCACAGAGAAATTTGGAGGAATAAACGTTATTCTTCAATTTTCTATCTTCTTCATAGCTTTTACAATGATCTAGAAACACACACACACATATATGGAGAGAGAAATGAAAGAATCCTATATCCTCTAATTTAGCCAATTACTATATTTCAATCTTGCTAATTACAACCCACATATATTTTTTATAGCTCATTCTCACAGTTGTTATCAAGAAATTCACTTGGCGCAACATTTGCTTTGTTACCAGTTCAACCACACTCGGGTTTTTCATCAATCCCAAATTGACAAAACAATGAAGAAACGGAACTACTAACAAAATCGGGTAGTCGTTGCTTTTCGATTTTTGCACTGATGAAAAAACTACTGACAAATTTATTAGTCTTCAAGGATTACATCCAACAAATTAAACACGTTTCCCAAATTATACATTCCACAACAGATGGAAACTATCCATACGAAAAATAACAAAAAAAAAAAAAGAAAAGGGAACAAATAGAATTATCTGTTTGTGCTCGTAAACGACGTATTGGTTCCTTTTCAATCTTTTTTTACTTACGACTACTCAACTCCCTCAAGAAGGGTCCTCTGCACGGAGCGCCAGCTATTTGCGATCCGCGGCGACGCCAGTTCGAGGTACGTGATCGGGATAATCATGCGGGGGCACGCCCACGGCTGATCGGCCTGCGAAGGCCTTGGTGCTGGTGGTGCTTGCGGTAGTGCTGCTTCCAGGCGTGTAGCTGCCGCCGTTCCCAGGGCTCGGGGTCGTGCCCTTTTGCAGGGTCTGGAGAACAATTAAGCTTGGCTCCTCAACACGAGCCCGCTCTCCTTCGCGACTCTTTATTAGAACCCGGCACGCTTCACTCGGTCGCACCGATGTTACCATCATCAAGAACAGCAAGACCATCACACCGGCTGCTACTTTCGAAGATAAGATCTTCATCCTTGGCTGGTTTCTACTAATCTCTAACTTTCTTCTGCTTTGGTTGTTGCAAGTCGTGTGTTTGTTTGTGTGCACGATGAAGAGAATGCGTCTGAGGATGTCTCATCCTCGTATTTATATCGCGCCATTGTCAAGCTACAGCAATTGCTTCGTTTCTTCTTCTCTTGATCAAACCTGTTGAACGGGCCTGGGATATTTGAATATTTGACTGCCACGGTTAAGGGAGAACCGGATGTTGGAAATAGACTTCGCTGCTTATAGAGAAAGAAGAAGAAGAAGCATTGGAAATGGTCGTCAAGAAAGACAAGATTTACATGGAAATGAACATAGTTTTAGGTTTTCTGTAGTATTTAGGCCATAATCGAATTAAGTAAAAACCAATTGGAGTTCTGTTTTATTTGCATGAGACGGAATTTCAAGTACGAATTTGAACGCGGGTTTTTGATATTTGACTGCCACAGCTGGAGAAGAAATTTAGATTTGACTTCACTAGCTAAAAAGAAAAAGAAATCAGAAGAAAAAGCGCTCATAAGAATTTGAATTGGTCTGTCGTAGAACAAGGCCAAGCTAATGTCTCGTGCTTGTCCTTGACCTACTTGTTTGTTGGATCATCTCCACGACGTCTGTGAACGATGCCATCACGTACGATTGTTTGCACACGATAAATTTTAGTATGTCCACATGATTCTCGGTTTTTATATATCCATGAATGACCTAATACCCTAAAATACCATCAATTTTACCTCTTGTCCCAATTCTATTTGTTTGCCTCATAAAAAAAAAATCAACTTTAGATCTAGTCACAATTCTACTACAAACTGTTTTTTTGTCCCATAAAAAATCATCAATTTTAGGTCTTTTTCAATTCTCCTCAAACTTTCTTTCTGTTTTTGTCTTAGAAAAAATCCCAACTTTAGGTTTTGTCCCAATTTTACCGCCCCATTCTCAATTTTACCTTAAAACTTTTACAATTAAAAATCCCAAACTATTATTCGATGACAAATCTGCCTCCATTAACTTTCAGTCTGGAATTTCTCATTGACAACTGAGAAATGAAAAACTTCCAAGCACAAGTTATTCGAGTATGTTGAGCGCGAGCATAAGAGATCAAAATTAAGCACAAAATCACTAGGGTGATTTTGACAGAAGGTTAATGGAGGCATATTTAGGATTCAAGTAAAAATTTGATCATCTTTTATGAGATAACAAAAGCGGAATAAAATTGAAACTGTACTTAATCTATGATTATTATGAGACGAAAAAAAAATTAGGATAGAATTGATACTGAATCCAGGTTGATGGTTTTTTTTTAGGAGAAAAAGTTTTATGGTAGTTTTGGGACTAGACCCAAAGTGGAAAGTTTTTTACAGAACAAAAAAAGTTTAGAGTAGAATTGCTACCGCACCTAAAGTTGAAGGCTTTTTACATGGAAAAAGGTATAATTGGGACATGAATTAAAGTTGGAGGTTTTTTTAGTGTATTAAACCTTCCACAAATATGATGTCAACATGGTGTTTGGACATATACCCACGGACATACCCACACATTTTCCATTTCAACTCTGAGAAATCTTCGGTCACTGCATAAAAGATAATTTCCAATTGATAACTATATTTATAAGAAAAAAAAGTAGAAAATCATAAAAAAATTCCTAAACCCTATTGCACATTTACCAATTCAGTTCTAAATTTTCAGTTATGCTAATTTAGTCCTAAAGATTTTAGCAATTTGCTAGCTTAGTTCTAACTCTTTTCATGATTTTCAATTTTGTTATTTCGGCCAATTTTGGCGAAAAATTGCTAGCATTGCGATCTAGTCAGCACCAACCATTCTAAGTGGCTCAGCCAGCATTAATATAATTTCTTTATATAAAAATCCAATTTTTTTCTATATTTTTGTTTTCTTTTTTACCCTTACCCTAGGCCAGCAAGGGTCGCCGCCCTTGTTTCGATTTAGGCAAGGGCGACAACGGCAACGCCCTTGCCTATACTAGGCTCAAAGTTAGAAAAAACAAGGAAAGCAAGAGTTAAAAGGAAAATATAAAAAAAGAAAAGTAGTAATAATAATAATAATAATAATAATAAATAAATAAATAAATAAATAATTCATAGGTTTTTAGGAAATTGGCCATATGAGCAATTTCTCGCCAAAATTAGCTAGAATGACTAAATTAGCAAATTATTAAAAGGATCACAACAAATTATTAAACCGAACTTACGAATGCAGCGTTGGACCTCGGGGCTCTCCAAGCCAAACTCATGAACCCCAGCAAACCTTCTTCCCTATATTCGTACAATTAACCTCGGGGATTAGCTCAATTCGTAAATTGCACGGTACAAAAGGTGACATTGCGAATTTTGCATGAATTTGACCAAAAGAAAAAGTTCTGCAAAATTCGTATATCTTTTTCAGAGATGTAGAAGTTGTATATCGTGCAGGATCCTCGTGTTCTTTGACAGAATAAAAAAAATGATTATGCAACCATCTTTGGCTAATTATTATGCTAATAGTCTTTTTTTTGTCACAAAAAATGAATATTTATTATCTAAGAACTAGGAAAAATTCCAAATAAGAACTCACGTACTCTCATTTTCTTAAATAAGGTCTTAAATCCTTTACGAAGCAATCAAAAGGAATTGACACATAGGCATATGCATCCGAGCCATCCGCCGCATGCTCAACAACAGAAGATGATGCTGACTTACTTCCTCTAGCTCTATCCACCAGGACGGACTTTAAGCCTTTCTAAAGGGCATTTTCTTGCACTCCACTCATTATCACTAAACAACGAAGCCAGGAGCAGAAGGAGAAACTTGAATCCTCAACCTCAGCCTTGGCAAGGCTATGCTCTACCATTAAGCTATTTTCGCCAGCTACGGTAGTGGCGAAGCACTACTAAGCAATTCACGTATCACTTGATATGGACGATTTTTGTTTTTTTGGCCAAAATGCCCCACTTTTGCGCCTATCTCACTTCTTCATAGCTTTTATGTTTTTTCTTCTTCTTTAACATGATGCAATATCTGGACTCCTAGACTTGATCTCTTAACCAAGCTTCAAGGCATTTATTTTCCAAGCACTAAATAGTCCTTGCCTGCTCAGAGGCACCAAACTGCCCATCCTTACACTTGTCCTCACATAGAGAGCTCTAGTAGTTCTTGACAGGGTCAAAAGCTGAGAATTCTCTCTATCCAAGTGCAACTATTGTTTGTGAAGCACCCTCCCGGAGTTCTGGTGAAAGCTATCCTTCTAGGGACCTCCCATTTTGATTTTTTCTTTATTTTTCCTTTTTTATTTTTTAAAAAATTAAAAGAAAAAACAAACTTAGACGGGAGGGTTGTGGCCATTGCCCCATCACTGGTGGGAGGTCGGCGACCCCGTGAACCATAGCCCTTGCAAAAATTGAGAGAAGGTTGGGTCCTTGCCTAGTACGGGGTGGGGGTCGTCGGCCTCGCCTTGATCAGGGCAAGGTTCGCCGGCCCTCCCCTAGTCAGGGCGGGGCAACCTAGCAGGTCTTCATCGCCCTCAACCCAGGGGTGGGGTAGCGACCCACCTATGTGTGTTTTTTCTTTTTCTTTTTAATTTTTGAGAAAAAAAAAGAAAAGACAAAAAAATCAAATAAAGGGAAATGACGAAAGTGCCCTTCAACTAGGTCCTTTTTTTAGACTCCATGATCAATTCATGTCCTTATTTGAAACAATATTCATTTCAGATCTTTGTTTCAGAAAATGAGGTCATTTTAGCCCGTATTTGAAATAAGACTTACTTGAGGCTTTTATCTGAAAAAATAATAGCATTTTTTGCCCTCATTTAAAATTTTTCCTTAAAAATTATTGTGGCGTCCAATCTTTTAAGAATTTGTGATTCACAACGTACTGTTATTCTCACAGTTGCTCGAAGTCACTGTAGCTAGCAAATTCCAAAAACAAATGTTGACTCTCTCAAAGATGGGCATAGCTACAGTGTGTGGAATTCCGGTTCAAGTCTCTCGTTTCAACAATATGTTACAGGTCCACGCAACAGAACCGACCGTCGTCTAAATACAATGCGCGCGAGCATTGTCTCTACGTACAAGGTTGAAGAATTTGAACGATGCAAGTCCAGAAGAACGAAGCCCCAAGCCGACCAAACCGAAGCTTTCCAAAACATGTGGTCTTGCAAATTCAAGTCCAGAAGTCTCGTTCAAACGACGTGAACACTCACGCACAATATAGAGGAACAAGACCTTGTCTCTCTATTCAGCATGAAAGAACCTGAATGACTAGTTCTATACCCAAAGGCTCCCCAAAATCTTGCAGACACTTAGCTCATGGTGCGAACCAAGAGTTCGTGCATCAACTCAACATTCACACAAATACAACGAAATAGAGAGTAAATTCGAGAAAGTTATAAATCAAAACAAAATATTTATCTTGATTCACCGTTAAACTAAAACTATATGTAGCAGAGAAATCCACTACAATTAGCATCCTTACCTTTCTATTACAACTTTTAATTACAAGATAAAGATATTATATATAATAATATCTATACATAAGTCAAACCTAAATAACTGATAGAATACGGGCTCAAATTATAAAAATCCTAAAGCGTCCTGGGGACCCTCACCCACTCGTCGGGAAACAGGACCCCATGCCTTTTTGCTAAGGGGAACCATGAACCACACCCCCAACGGCATTGGGCACAGAGAACATGCTATATATACTTAGAAGCTTCCTCATGTTTTGCTTGTGTGCTCGTCTTCTGCAGTCTGAAAATCTTTTGGTATATTGGCCAGCGTTGACTTTGCTTCCCCATATTTTACTCGTCTTTGTCTCCGGTCTAAAAAGGTAATTGCGAGTCAATTCAAACTTAAATCGCTCGAATGGTCCACACAGGTTCGCCAAGTAAAGAGGGTCAATTAATGTTATATTTCTATTCTGGCCAAAGCGGGGGTGTTTCCTACGGAATGAATGTTGTTACAGCAGCAAGGAAAATAGACGGCACCGTGGCAATTGAATTCTATACGTTTTATATTTTAAGACTCCATATGTTTCTATTGAATATTATCATACACGAGTTTTGAATAAACGGTCATGTTTGCAAATTTAAGATTGTTTATTACATATTTAACATAAGATTTTCATTTATTGTAAAGATATAGCCGGGTGCGGGTGCCAATGGGAACCGACGACAGGTACGCGATATTATATCGAAACCTATAATGGGAATGAGACAAGTTTGAAAAATAATAAAAGGTTTACCGTCATGGATTTGGCCCGAATTAACGTCCCTCTTCCATCCCAATTGATTTATTATGAACGCGAAATAGCTTATCACGGTTGAGGTTAAAGTTTTTAAAAAGGTTCGGCAATGTGAGTGTGTTTTTCCTAATCAAACTTGGCTGCATTTTATCCCATCAATACCTACCGGGGTGATTCAACTTCTGCGAGCATAAATAACTCATATCAATAAATATCTACTGCGTTTCCTTGTGCCAAGTTCCTTGACTTGACCTATGTAATCCTAATTCTCAAGCAAATAGAAAAGAAACTCACGAAATAAAATTTCATCGTACCAAGAAGCCCTGCCCAGGCGACGCGCACGTCTTGACTCGGGCATGAAACTTATGAATGCTCGTATTCAGCTCTTGCATTTGACCCATTCATTATTTTCCAAAATTTCCTAATTATCTCAACCACAGAAAGTCAACATTCAAAGCAACGTCTCAAGAGAATTTGAAGTCAGGTAAAGCCCTAATCGTCTAAGAATAACTCGTATATCACGAACATCCTAATCAAATTCCCAAGTCCTCTTTGATGATCAGCATTCGATTTTGGTTCGAAGAAGTCATAGGTATGTTATTTGAATGTATAACCTATATCCTTGTTCTAGTAATTTTTTTTTTAATTATATTGAGTTTGTTATGTTTTGAACTTATCTGGAATTTGTCTTAGTTTGAACTTATGCTTCTCGGATTGAGGGGTGAATGAAATTAAAAAAAAAAATCAATTGACCCACCCAAAAAATAATGAAATTCCGAAGAGCAACCCTAGCGGCCATTCTTGCGCTTTTGCTGCTGTGGTCTGAGCCCAATGAAGCATGCAGATTACCCCTACCAAAGAGATTTAACATCAAAATTTGACGCGGATAAGGACGTGGTCTACGTAATATTGTCTACGTAATATTATCTACGTAATATTGCGTGATATTACGGAATATTACGTAATCTTTATTTTTAGATAATTTATTATTTGTTAGTGGCAATTTCGTAATTTTGAGTTTTGTATCCGAAATCCTAGTAGGGTTATGTCTAACACCTCAAATAAATGGTGTTTTATGATATTTGAGCAGACAAAATATATTTTTGATATTGAATTCGTGATTTTTCTCTCAAAGTAAGATTTACTTATTTTTTTAGCTGAACGTTGCGTCAAAATCATAAGACTAATCAATAGTTCAACATAAAGAAAAAGGGACTCGAGAAAAGAGGTGATTCTAATCTCCTGCTTATTTCTAGATATAATATCTTCCTAGATATTTCTGGACAATACCTGGCATGGCCAATTTATAGCCGTATATTCCTATTCAAATTATGTTATAACGAAATATATAGATATCTAATGACTAGCGTAGAAAAATATTGAATTCCCGGATAAGGGAGTCGATGCAATTCTTTGCACACAAAAGGTTTACGACAAAATTGACGCTATTCAAAGGTTGAGGACTAAATTCAAAAAATTATCAAAAGAGTTAGGACTAAATTGGCATAACTAAAAGATTTAAGACTAAATTGGCTACTCTAAAACAAGTTTAGGAATTTATTTTCTATGCTAGTTGATCTGTGAAAGAGTTAGATAAATATAAGAAAAAATTGTTACTGAAAAAGAATTGCGGATCACTACATTGTTTGGTAATTAAAACTGTGTTAATCTCGCTCTAGTTACCTGGTAAATGTCACTTTCCTGATTTAGATTCTAGGATGATCATTGATGGCTCGATGTGAATCCTAATCGGAATAGGAATCGGACAGCTTAAAAGGACACGAAACTCTAGATTGCGTCAAATCTGATTACCTAATTAGAATCGTGCAAGGATAGTTCCACATAATCTTAGAATATTTCTATAGATATCCACAACATGAAATCCCTTGTCAACCGTTGATCGTCTACTTTCTTCTTCATCATCATCTTCTTCTTCTTCTTCGACCACTTCAGTCATTATTAGCGCAGCTCCTTTGCTTATGTCTTGTACAATCAAAAAGATTTGAGAAGCACCATTTTCGTACAATCGAAATTGAGCCGCGCCACCTTTGCCCGCGCACCATGGAGATGAAATCATTCGATAATCTTCCTAATGATGTGGTGGTGGTGAAGATTCTTGCTTCTGTCGCCACCAACTCCATGGATGACTTCTTCAACGCGAAAATAAGGTATCAGTTAATCTTCCCCTTCAAAGAAATGCTCTCTAATCGGGGTTCATTAGGTTTCTTCTAACAATATGGGGCTGATAAATATTTCTTGCGTTTTACTTTTTCCTACTTTGGTGATCTCTGAATCATACATGACGGAGAATTCGTAATACTGTAGCACACAGCGCTTTTACAATTGTATTGTTCGCGCTAAATAGATGACTTTATATTAATGAAGATTTTTAAACTCAATTTTGGCCATATAAACTTGATTATGCTTTCGAAATTATTGAGAGCCAGTGGAATCTGACCTTTGAAGATATAGTGTCAACATTTGAGTACAAAGAACCATTGAAATTGTTGTACAAACATTAGTATCTATGATAACGTGATCATATATTAACTGTACATATGAAATATGTTGTTGCTATGGTATTGTTGCTGATGACGTCAAAAAAACAGCTAGCACCATACATTACTCTTCTATTTTGTTGTAAACAATTCTTTTCCCCAGTCGTATGCCTGATAAATGTTAGTAGCTAAATTATGTAATCTTATTCTTGTCATTATTCTGTTCCGCAGTTGCAAGATTCTTAATGAATTAGCCGAAGAAGACTATATATACCGACAAATATCATTAGAAAATATTTTTAGGATGACATGGTGGCATCCCCAAGAAGGCAATGCCTTCGTTCAGAGGTGCATCAAGTGCGACAATTTGGAAGCCTTGTATACGCAAGGACTGGTACATTTTAAATTGCGTGACTTGTGTCTCTATTTTGTTATCTACAACTTTGTTCAAAGCCAAATTGCAATTTGTGAATGCTGCAGTTTGAGTATGTAAGTTCTGTGAAGGTTGAGCTAGGACTGGAGCTACTAAAGAGGGCTGTGCAGATCGAGCACCTCGGAGCTTCCTATGCCGTGGGGCTCCTCCTCGTCTGCGAGGGCGGCGAGTTTAAGAAGGAAGGAGTTCGATTGCTAAGAAAAGCCTATGCGAGCGGGCAAGTGGTGGAATGCCGCAAGAAGTACCTCAAAGTCGTGCGCAACATGTGGTGGAACAACGAGAGGATCTTCAGAGGAGAGCCTCCTCAATATGACTGCCAAATGTAAAGCGAGCATTGCAAGAGAAGAGGATGGGTGCTTGACATCGACTACTACAACGACACAGAATGCGAACAATGCATTTGCCGAGCGGAGACAGAGATTCTCTACAAGTATTGCAAACGCCCGTGATCATGAGAGGTTTTCTTTTGCCAGGATGCGAGAGAAGCCAAATTGAAGCGTGGAATCACGGAAAATTTTGGAGATATGGCAGGACACGACTTTCATTGATAGTTCTGCAGGCGAAAGAAACTGCAAGCGCACGAGTCTTCACATAATCTGCGACTCTCCGAAGTGTTAAATAGACATATATAAATGGTCATTCGGAAATTTTTCATTCGAAATTCTGAAGTTTGTCTTACAATTTGCACCTGCCAGTTTCTTTAATTTGTGTAACTTTGCACTGAAGTTGGAATCCCCGTGCGTGATATGCAGTTCCTCTTTAAATTTCGAGAGGGAAAGCATAGGATTTTGAGAGCAGAAGAAATCGCAAAATTTGCTGGTAACTTGATCAAATAAAACTTGGTAGCCACTCCAATTAACATCTATGTTTACTAATTTTTTTTAAAAAAAAAAAAAAATTAATGGGATAGTAAGTAAAATAAATAAAAGTAGGTCACTGAATCAAAACTCGGTAAATGATCAACAATGTGATAAACAAATATTAATAAGTAACGTAGACGAGATTTGGTAAACCCAAATTAGTGGGTAATTTAATGGGAGAAAAATTGACAAATCACAGAAATAAAGTTCGTTGAATTTATAATTCATAATTACAGAATCTGAATAGCATATTTCAAGTCAAGCTCAAAAGCAGATAAAAGGACCAGAACTGTTCGGCATTCTTTCTGATTTCTGTCTTCAGATCAACTGTAGAATTAAGCTACACCGTAAAATCTTCTTGTCTTGACTTATCCATGCCATCAGTCTTGGTAAAGAGGCAGAGCTACATAAATTGCCAATTTAAAATTGGATGTGCTTATCTCCACGTTCACTTCTAAGTAGAGACTTCGAGTTTTTGCATCCCACAGATGAACTTCATGATCCGGATACAGGGGATGAAATCTTATCTGCAAATTTATCTCCTTTCTGTTTCAAAATGTAAATACAAATTAAAACCTTGAAAAAAGACAATGGGTTTTCTATCAAACTTGCATGGAGTCCCAATTGAGCTCCAAAAGCACTCTTCAATCACAATGCAGTTGCTAGACTCGTGTATCAGAAAGTACACGGGATCATGATTACTTGAGCTGCATTTCTATCCTGATTTTTACTAGACTGCAGAATCTTCTCAGGAATGTAAGCAAATAGCTACCAAAGCTTCCCTTGGTAAACTTAGAGAAGTTATATACATGTAAGAGTGCAACAAAACAAGAGAGAAGAGCAACAGTTACCTTTGACGCCCCGGAAAGTTCTTTCTTCAACTTTGCGAGATCATCATCCACAGAAGAACTCTCTAACAATGCGAACTGGGAAAAGAAAAACCATAAAAATGAGTTTTCTTAGCAATAAAGAACATTCTCGAATAGCTACTATCTAATAGATACACCAGTGAATTCAGCTATCTCAAGCTTGAATCCTGGATCAAGGGTGAATATGTGTCCCATAATATGACTTGTTTTTCGGATAAAGAATTTCCGAGATGCAGTTATACCACTGTGTCTCTTTACATCATAACACTCAAACATTAGTTCTTCATTCATGGTACAACTAGATGATGTACTTCTCCTCGTACTTTATGGCACCACTATTGCATATGATAATTATGCCTTTGGTTTTAAATCAGAAGCTCAAAATATGATTAACATAATTTTTGTGCCTCAGCAAAGCAAGCATTCTAATTTCCAAAAGACTTCAATTCCCTGACATTGGAATTGAGTTTCCAAAAAGTACAAACTGAAAATAGCATAAACTCACTTCTGTTCAGTCTCCTTCTTATCCAGGCAAATCTTAAAATTGTTTGCCTATTTCAGAACCTATAGGACATTTATATTTGCCTTTAGAAGAAGCTCACTCGAAATCATCGAAATAACCTGAAGATAATCCTATGCACTATACAGAATGAGATTGAGATAATAAGGAACCTCACCAATTCTCTCTCTAGGAAGCCACGAGTTTTTGGTTTCCCAATCCTGTGCAATCTCCTCAAGAAATGAGATGATAACAAACCTCCTCAAGAAACAGAGACGGTAGCTACTCTGCCTCCTATCATCCTATGTACAACATGAGGAACAATCATAAACATACCCAGAACCAGAAGCAAACTCTGCAACCCAGTAAAGGGGAAGGACAAAGGCGTTAGAAGCAGCCACAACTCAGCAAAAAGGAACATTTTTTTTCTTAGGAATTCGAGAGTTCGAAATGCAAAGCCTCGCTGCTAACATTGTCCAAACCTCAAAATCTCACGACCCAGATTCACCATTAAAGCCAGACGTTCTTGTCACCCAAACACAGATCACATATGAACGAGGAAACAGGAATCTGAATGCATAGAGCATCGAAACAATAAAAACATAGTTCTCCAAACAGTAAGAACATTCGAAATGAGGGCACTGGGACATGAAACGACCTTTAAAAAAGGGCGCATTTTTGCAGAGAAATCAATGGTCACCACAGTTTTGAGATAATGAAGTAAAGAGAAGTGCTTTCAAGCTAACATAGCTTCTAATCTCCATCCCTAACATACAGACCACCAACTAGAGTTTCAGAAAACACAAAATCGTAAGTTTAGAGACAGAGAAACCGCACAGTATCCAACTTCTGAAACAGCATTATAGCCAAATTCATCAACTTAAACAGGAATTCTCGAAAAAAGAACAAGTACCTCCCAAAGAACATGAAGCCATTCAAGAGAAAACACTGTCCAGTCCCGATCGAAAGCTTTTTCGACCTACCAAAGCGCGAATTCAACACAAAAAAAAAAAAAAACCATTCGGGTAAATTTCTAATCCCTCCATAATTTCCCGGAAAGGAAAACACGAATCGAGAAGCAGCGAAGCTGAAAAGAGCAACGACGAGCTAAAGACGAGGAAGAGGGAGGTACTTGATGCAAAGGGGGACGACTCTGTGAAGGTCCCACGCGTCCGCGAATCTTACATGAGCAGCGCAAGCTCATTAACGCCGAAGGGTAACGAGACCGCGAGGGTGTCGAAGGGTAACAGCGCCGTGGCTCTATGGTGATTCGTTGAAAATGGAGAAAGAAGGAACGATGAAAGTGAACGACGGAAGAGATCTACTAGGCGTCTTAGGGTCTCTGGGAGTGTTGGAGGCTTTTAAGTTTCGGGCCTGAGTTAAGGCTAATGGTACCGGCCCATATTAGAACAGTACCAAGGGAGGCCCAAAAATTACCTAAATGTTTAGGCCGGATTAGATCGGGCCGGGCCTTTTTGACAGCCCAGTGTAATGTGTTCACGGAGAGGTTGACGTAGGCTGCGTGTGTTGCATTTTTGTAGAATGAACTTACTGGTCAGTGGTTTTTGTTTCGATGGTCTTCAAATCACCCTGTTTCCCAAATGAGCGACGTTGCCTGCTATGATCATGTTCGTCATCTTGCTTTCAGCATGACTCTTCTGTCAGGATTAATCTGACAGGAACGCAGGAGGCGAAAATAAATGATTTTTCATAAACTTTTCTAGCAATCTGAGTAGTCATTGGAATGGAGACTCGGAAATAGATTCCGTGCCTTAAAGGGTTTTAAGGCAGGGGATCCGGGCCATCCATTTTTGTTATGGACGACCCAAATTCTTTTTTTTTTAAACCCCAAAATATTCCCCCCTATGTGTGGGATCTCAACCGTCCATTTCAAAATGGACGGTTGAGATCCATTAAGGCTCCCCTGCTTTTAATGCAAGGTAGCCAGATCAAACTCGGAAATGGACACCCTGCCTTAAAGGCCGGATCCTAGGGACTCTGGCTGCCGGTGCATGAAATTAGCAGTACTCTCTCTTGCGGCATTTCACCACTCGCCTGCTGGTGTAGACTTGTTTGTGCATGAAATTAGCAGTACTCTCTCTTGCGGCATTTCACCACTCGCCTGCTGGTGTAGACTTGTCTCAGCGGTCAAACGGTTGAGTACTTTCCTTCAGCAACTCGCAGTCCACGGAGGAGCCCAACAACATAAGAAACTCGTAGGTGCTCGATTTGCACGGTCTACCTCAGCAGTTCCATTCCAAGCCCCAAACGCAAATTGTTGAGGGCGAATTTCTAGATTTCAGCGAAATTATGGGGAACAAAATAGAGAGATAAATAATGTAATTAAATACGTACAGTGCCTGCGTATGCGATGTCTCCAAATCATTGGCATTGCCTTTTTCGAGTTGCCACCACAATATCCTTGAAATTTTAACGAGAGATATATGTCGATACATATAGGCTTTTTCAGCTAATTTGTTAAAGATCTTGTAGGGGCAGGGACAATATATTGTCTCGGCCATTTGAGGTAGTTAGGAAATTGACAACTTGGATCATTTAATGAAAACTCTGTTGTTTTATATGCTCAATTATGCCGGTTGTTCTAAGGGCGCGCATGAATGTCATTTTGTTTCATGCCCCTATTTCTGGTAAGAAATATATTTTTTAATTTCTATTTCCTAGACGAGTTTCTTAACCAAAATACACGTTTGATAACGATATAATTTTTTTATTTTCGAAATTGAAATTCGTTTGATAATAGCATAAAATTTCTCTTCCCTAACCCTATTTCCGATGAAGGTGGCTGGTGACTAGCAGCAGCGGTGATCAGCGATTGACCGGGAGGGGAGGCGATGGTTGGCGATTGGGGACGGTGGCGATCGGCTATCGCGGGGATGGCAGCGGCGATAACGGACGGCGGCGATCAGCTACAGACGGTTAGAGGTGGCGGCAGGCGGCAGGCGATCGGCGGCGGCTAGCTGCCAACGGCTGTGGCTGGCTGGCTATATGCGGTGGCGGCAGCAGGTGACGTCCAACAACCGGCGGCGGCGGCTGGCAGAGACAGCAGGCAGAGGTCGGAGATAGGCGACGGCGACCGTAGACAAGCGATGGGCGGAGGTCGGGGATGGGCGGCGGTAGCTGTAAATCAGCGATCGGTAGAGATGAATGAGAAAGAAAGAGCAAATTGTTTCAAGTTTTTATTTCTGAAACAAAAAAGTAGCTTTTTTATACTTTTCATTTCTCTTCTAAACCTATTTCTTAGTCAAAAATCTTGCCCGGAAATAAAAAAAAATTACATTATGTTATCAAACACATTTCTCTTTCAAACCTATTCCCTAGAACAAAAAAAAATAGAAAAACTGAGAAATAGAATGACATGCGCGTCCTAAATCAATCGATATATGAGTAATATTGATCAACTATCTTTGAGCACTCCGTAAGTGATCGCAATCTTAACGAGTGGGAAAAGCTTTACCCAAGACATGAAACATGAGGAATCAAGATTCGTCAAATGATATTTACAAGATGCTCGTGAAATGCACGAGAAACGCACGGGGAGCTCGGGGACTTATTTGAGATTACGTTGGCCACTCCAAACTCTTAATTGAGACAATGTCCATTCTATATCATTTTTTCGAGAAAACAATCCCCCTTCAAGTTACCTCTTTACAACCAACCCTAACGAGCTTGATTTCATTCACTCCTTTTTGTTGGAATCTGCTGAGCAATTTCATTTCATTTTTTATTTGCTCTTGTACTCGTTACTTTAGTGTTTGTGTTGTTTTGGCCAAACGAGAAGTTAACCATATTTTCATTGTTTTTTTTTATAAATAATATGTTTCAGCTCAATGCAATCAGGAGAGGTAGACTTGACTCCATGGTCACATTTCCTGAGGATGAACCAAAGCAGGGACTTTGGCCACATGCAAAAAGGAGGAGGAGGAGGAGGCAGGGACGACTACCTCGGTGGGTCTGGCTCAGATTTCTTGTGGATATTGTACAGCCAGATTCGACTTTGCTCTCATCGACACCGCAAGATATAGGTCCTCTTAGTCGACGAGTACAGAGCCGACTGGTTCTCTAAGAGAGAGGAAGAGAGAGAGTGTGTGATAATCATGGCCAATTTGAGACCTTTGGGTGATAAAAGAGAGTGTGAATGAGGGCCGTGTCCGGTCATAGTGAAACCTTTCCCTTGAATAATTTGGGCATAAAGAATGCAAAATCAACTCTAACGTGATAAGTTGTCGATTATGGAGCTCGAATGAAAATTGTATAATGTAAATTACATCTCTACATTTGATCGCTGCGAAAAGATTTCTATAGCTTATACAATATTTTTCCTTTATTGTTTCACAGGCGTAAACATCACTTTTCACACCCACGGGGAAAAAAAAATTCAATTTCATCCGTTAAACGACAGAGAAACAAAGAGAGAGGGGGAAAAGAATGAGGGAAGATTTCCAATGAACGAATCGTTAGTGTTGCAATTTGAAGTCCTTGTGGATGACTGCTCATTCACTTTCTGTCCACGGCCACGCTGGATCGGACCATCTCTTTGTCACTGGCATGACGGACCGGAGGAGCCACTGTGGAGACGCCCGCGAAGTTCCTGGTCTGTGTGCAAGGCGCCCCTCCATTGTTTGGGGTGTAGCTGCACCCGTTCCCGGGAGGACGGACCGGGCCCTTTTGCAACACGTTGAACAAGTGATGAGGGTTATGATTTTGGTAGTCATCTCTTTGGTGGAGCGATCTGCAGGCTTCATTGGGTTCAAATCGTAGCAGCAAAAGCACAAGAATGGACACTAGAATTGCTCTCTGGAACTTCATTTTTCTTTCTTTTTTCGGTGGATCAATTGATGTTGTCGCTGATTGACGTAGGAATTTGATTAGGGTTTGTGTCTGTGGGTTCGTATTTGTAGACCATACAGGCCGTGTCTGACTTTCAATTTCTTTGGTGACGCGTTTTGAACGTTGAAAATTATGAAAGGATGAACGGGTCAAATGCGAGGATTATGTTTTTGGTTTTCAAATGTTGCATGCACATAAGAGGGGGTCTCCCGGGGAGCGGTTCTTAACACGATGTAATTATACTTCGTATGAGAATTAGGATTACAGAGGTCAATGTCAAGGAAGGTGGCGCAAGAAAACGTGGTTATCCGCTAATTTTGAATGTCTTTGCTAGTTCTGTGTGTTGTTTTGGACGAAGTAGAGGCCTGTGCTGCTAGGAGAATTGGTCATTCCATTAAAAATGTTTATGACTTGATTGGCTATATGTGAAATATTTCTGACTCAATTGGCACAATTAAAGTGTTTAAGACTGAATTGACGTAAGTGCAATAAATTTAAAGGCTTTTTTTTAAAAAAATTTCCCGAAGAAAATGTTATCGGTAATCTAAGTTTACGATAGCATGTTTGTATCTTATGACACTTTCATGAATTTTGCCAACTCTTTCTATATAGCTTACAAAGTAACAATTTTGATGTTATTTTTACTAAATTCTATTTGTCTTTCTTAGCAACTCTTTATTTTATCAGCTACTATATGAATTTACCAATATTCATTTGAGTGACTTACTTACTTTTCCCGATTAAATTACCAAGTAATTTTATTTGAGTCACTTATCCAAGTTTGTTTGCTACTTTCTAGATTTTTCAAGTTTTGTTTGCGTCTCTTACAAAGACCTTAATTTCACAATTTCTTTTTTTTTTTAATTTAACGAACTTTATTTCTGTGATTGTCAATTTTTCTCCCATTAAATTACCCACTAGTTTGGGTTTACCAAATCTCGTCTACGTTACTTATTAATATTTGTTTATCACATTGTTAATCATTTACCGAGTTTTGATTCAGTGACCTACTTTTATTTATTTTACTGACTATCCCATTAAATTTTTTTTAAAAAAATTAGTAAACATAGATGTTAATTGGAGTGGCTAACAAGTTTTATTTGATCAAGTTACCAGCAAATTTTGCGATTTCTTCTGCTCTCAAAATCCTATGCTTTCCCTCTCGAAATTTGAAGAGGAACTGCATATCCCGCACGGGGATTCCAACTTCAGTGCAAAGTTACACAAATTAAAGAAACTGGCAGGTGCAAATTGTAAGACAAACTTCAGAATTTCGAATGAAAAATTTCCGAATGACCATTTATATATGTCTATTTAACACTTCGGAGAGTCGCAGATTATGTGAAGACTCGTGGGCTTGCAGTTTCTTTCGCCTGCAGAACTATCAATGAAAGTCGTGTCCTGCCACATCTCCAAAATTTTCAGTGATTCCACGCTTCAATTTGGCTTCTCTCGCATCCTGGCAAAAGAAAACCTCTCATGATCATGGGCGTTTGCAATACTTGTAGAGAATCTCTGTCTCCGCTCGGCAAATGCATTGTTCGCATTCTGTGTCGTCGTAGTAGTCGATGTCAAGCACCCATCCTCTTCTCTTGCAATGCTCGCTTTGCATTTGGCAGTCATGTTGAGGAGGCTCTCCTCTGAAGATCCTCTCGTTGTTCCACCACATGTTGCGCACGACTTTGAGGTGCTTCTTGCAGCATTCCACCACTTGCCCGCTCGCATAGACTTTTCTTAGCAATCGAACTCCTTCCTTCTTAAACTCGCCGCCCTCGCAGACGAGGAGGAGCCCCACGGCATAGGAAGCTCCGAGGTGCTCGACCTGCACAGCCCTCTTTAGTAGCTCCAGTCCTGGCTCAACCTTCACAGAACTTACATACTCAAACTGCAGCATTCACAAATTGCAATTTGGCTTTGAACAAAGTTGTAGATAACAAAATAGAGACACAAGTCACGCAATTTAAAATGTACCAGTCCTTGCGTATACAAGGCTTCCAAATTGTCGCACTTGATGCACCTCTGAACGAAGGCATTGCCTTCTTGGGGATGCCACCATGTCATCCTAAAAATATTTTCTAATGATATTTGTCGGTATATATAGTCTTCTTCGGCTAATTCATTAAGAATCTTGCAACTGCGGAACAGAATAATGACAAGAATAAGATTACATAATTTAGCTACTAATATTTATCAGGCATACTACTGGGGAAAAGAATTGTTTACAACAAAATAGAAGATTAATGTATGGTGCTAGCTGTTTTTTTGACGTCATCAGCAACAATACCATAGCAACAACATATTTCATTTGTACAGTTAATATATATGATCACGTTATCATAGATACTAATGTTTGTACAGCAATTTCAATGGTTCTTTGTACTCAAATGTTGACACTATATCTTCAAAGGTCGGATTCCACTGGCTCTCAATAATTTCGAAAGCATAATCAAGTTTATATGGCCAAAATTGAGTTTAAAAATCTTCATTAAAGTCATCTATTTAGTGCGAACGATACAATTGTAAAAGCGCTATGTGCTACAGTATTACGAATTCTCCGTCATGTATGATTCAGAAATCACTAAAGTAGGAAAAAGTAAAACGCAAGAAATATTTATCAGCCCCATATTGTTAGAAGAAACCTAATGAGCCCCAGATTAGAGAGCATTTCTTTGAAGGGGAAGATTAACTGATACCTTATTTTAGCGTTGATGAAGTCGTCCATGGAGTTGGTGGTGACAGAAGCAAGAATCTTCACCACCACCACATCATTAGGAAGATTATCCAATGATTTCATCTCCATAGTGCGCGGGCAAAGGTGGCGCGGCTCAATTTCGATCGTACGAAAATGGCGCTTCTCAAATCTTTTTGATTGTACAAGACATAAGCAAAGGAGCTACGCTAATAATGACTGAAGTGGTCGAAGAAGAAGAAGATGATGATGATGAAGAAGAAAGTAGACGGTCAACGGTTGAAGAGGGATTTCATGTTGTGGATATCTATAGAAATATTCTAAGATTATGTGGAACTATCCTTGCACGATTCTAATTAGGTAATCAGATTTGACGCAATCTGAAGTTTCGTGTCCTTTTAAGCTGTCCGATTCCTATTCCAATTAGGATTCACATCGAGCCATCAATGATCATCCTAGAGTCTAAATCAAGAAAGTGACATTTACCAGGTAACTAGAGCAAGATTAATACAGTTTTAATTACCAAACAATGTGGTGATTTGCAGTTCTTTTTAAGTAACAATTTTTTCTTATATTTATCTAACTCTTTCACAGATCAACTAGCATGGAAAATAAATTCCTAAACTTATTTTAGAGTATCCAATTCAGTGTTAAATCTTTCAATTATGCCAATTTAGTCCTAACTCTTTTGATAATTTTTTGAATTTTGTCCTCAACCTTTGAATAGCATCAATTTTGTTGTAAACCTTTTGTGTGCAAAGAATTGCATCAACTCCCTTATCCGCGAATTCAATATTTTTCTACGTTAGTCATTAGATATCTACATATTTCGTTATAACATAATTTGAATAGGAATATACGGCTATACATTGGCCACGCCAGGTATTGTCCAGAAATATCTAGGAAGATATTATATCTAGAAATAAGTAGGAGATTAGAATCACCTATTTTCTCGAGTCCCTTTTTCTTTATGTTGAACAATTGATTAGTCTTATGATTTTGATATTAAATCTCTTTGGTAGGGGCAATCTGCACGCTTCATTGGGTTCAGACCACGGCAGCAAAAGCGCAAGAATGGCCGCTAGGGTTGCTCTTCGGAATTTCATTATTTTTTGGGTGGGTCAATTGATTTTTTTTTTTTTTAATTTCATTCACTTCCTCAATCGAAATACAAAAGGGAAACTCCTCAATCCAAGAAGCATAATTTCAAACTAAGACAAATTCCAGATAAGTTCAAAACATAACAAGCTCAATATAATAAGAAAAATCACCAGAACAAGGATATAAATTACACGTTCAAAGAACATACTTATGACTTCTTCATACCAAAATTGACGGCCGATCATCGAGAGGACTTGGGAATTTGATTAGGATGTTTGTGATATACGAGGTGTTCGTAGATGAATAGGGCTTTATCTGACTTCAAATTCTCTTGAGATGTTGCTTTGAATGTCGACTTTCTATGGTTGAGATAATTAGGAAATTTTGGAAAATAATGAATGGGTCATATGCAAGAACTGAATGCGATTCATAAGTTTCATGCCCGAGTCAAGACGAGTGCGTCACCTGGGTAGGGCTTCTTGGTACGATGTAATTTTATTTCGTGAGTTTCTTTTCTATTGGCTTGAGAATTAGGATTACAGAGGTCAAGTCAAGGAACTTGGCACAGGGAAACGCAGTAGATATTTATTGATATGAGTTATTTATCCTCGCAGAAGTTGAATCACCCCGGTAGGTATTGAAGTGATAAAATGCACCCAAGTTTGATTAGGAAAAACACACTCACATTGCCGAACCTTTTTAAAAACTTAACCTTAACCGTGATAAGCTATTTCGCGTTCATAATAAATCAATTGGGATGGAAGAGGGACGTTAATTCGGGCCAAATCCATGACGGTAAACCTTTTATTACTTTCGAAACTCGTCTCATTCCCGTTATAGGTTTCGATATAATATCGCGTACCTGCCTCACTAAAGTAGTCGGTTCCCCGCACCCGGCTATAATATCTTTACAATAAATGAAAATCTTATGTTAAATATATGTAATAAACAATCTTAAATTTGCAAACATAACTGTTTATTCAAAACTCGTGCATGATAAATATTCAATAGAAACATATGGAGTCTTAAAATATAGAACGTATAGAATTCAATTGCCACGGTGCCGTCTCTTTTTCTTGCTGCTCTAACAACATTCATACCGTAGGAAACACTCCCACTTTGGCCAGAATAGAAATATAACATTAATTGACCCTCTTTACTTGGCGAACCTGTGTGGACCATTCGAGCGATTTAAGTTTGAATTGACTCGCAATTACCTTTTTAGACCGGAGACAAAGACGAGGAAAATATGGGGAAGCATAAGTCAACGCTGGCCAATATACCAAAAGATTTTCAGACTGCAGAAGACGAGCACACAAGCAAAACATGAGGAAGCTTCAAAGTATATATAGCATGTTCTCCGTGCCCAATGCCGTTGGGGGTGTGGTTCATGGTTCCCCTCAGCAAAAAGGCATGGGGTCCTGTTTCTCAATGAGCGGGTGAGGGTCCTCATGACGCTTTAGGATTTTTATAATTTGAGCCCGTATTCTATCAGTTATTTAGGTTTGGCTTATGAATAGATATTATTATATATAATATCTTTCTCTTGTAATTGAAAGTTGTAATAGAAAGGTAAGGATGCTAATTGTAGTGAATTTCTCTGCTGCATATAATTTTAGTTTAAGGGTGAATCACGATAAATCTTGTGTTTTGATTTCTAACTTTCTCGAATTTACTCTCTATTTCGTTGTATTTGTGTGCATGTTGAGTTGATGCACGAAGTCTTGGCTCGTACCATGAGCTAAGTGTCTGCAAGATTTTGGGGAGCCTTTGGGTATAGAACTAGTCATTCAGGTTCTTTCATGCTGAATAGAGAGACAAGTTCCTGTTCCTCTATATTGTGCGTGAGTGTTCACGTCGTTTGAACGAGACTTCTGGACTTGAATTTGCAAGACCACATGTTTTGGAAAGCTTCGGTTTGGTCGGCTTGGGACTTCGTTCTTCTGGACTCGCATCGTTCAAATTCTTCAACCCGGTACGTAGAGACAATCCTCGTGCGCATTGTATTTAGACGACGGTCGGCTCTGTTGCGTGGACCTGTAACATATTGTTGAAACGAGAGATTTGAACCGGAATTCCACACACTGTAGCTATGCCCATCTTTGAGAGAGTCAACATTTGTTTTTGGAATTTGCTAGCTACAGTGTCTTCGAGCGACTGTGTCTTCGAGCGACTGTGAGAATAACAGTATGTTATGAATCACAAATTTTTAAAAGAGTGGACGTCACAATAATTTTTAGGGAAAAAATTTCAAATAAAGGCTCAAAATTCTCTCATTTTCTCAGATAAGAACCTTAAGTGAGTCTTATTTCAAATAAGGGCTAAAATGCCCTCATTTTTTCAAACAAAAGTCTGAAATATGAAGTAGTCATGAAGTCTCAAAAAAGGGCCTAGTTGAAGGACACTTCATCATTTCCCTTTATTTGATTTTTTTTTGTCTTTTCCCTTTTTTCTCAAAAATTAAAAAGAAAAAGAAAAAAAAACACACATAGGCGGGTCACTGCCCCTCTAGTGGGTTGGGGGGGACAAAGGTCGGCGGGTCGCCCCCGCCCTAATCAAGGGAGTATAGCGTCCCCTGCCCTGATCAAGGCGAGGGCCGACGACCCCCCTACCCCGTCCTAGGCAAAGACCCAACCCTCTCTCGATTTTGGCAAGGGCTATGGTTCGGGGGTCGCCGACCTCTCACTAACGATGGGCCAATAGCCACAGCCCTCCCGTCTACGTTTGTTTTTTGGGATAATTACATAAATGGTCCCTGAACTTCGACATAATGTGCAATCTGGCCCTTGAACTTTTAATTTGTTCAATTTAGTCCATGAACTGTAGCAGAATGTGCAATTTAGTCCCTAAACTTTTGACTTATTCAATTTAGTCCCTTAAACTTTTAATGCATGTTCAATATAGTCCCTGAATTATAAAAAAATGTTCAATATAATCCTTTTATTAATTTAAAAACATGAATAACGTTGAACATTTTCATATAGTCCAAGGACTAAATTGAACATTTACTAAATGAATTGAACAAGTCAAAAGTTTAAGGATTAAATTGCACATTCTGCCAAAGTTCAAGGACTAAATTGAACAAATTAAAAGTTCAGGGACCATAATGCACATTCTGCCAAAGTTTAGGGATTATTTGTGTCATTTTGCCTTGTTTTTTCCTTCTAATTTTTAAAAAATAGAAAAAGAAAAAACAAATCAAAAATCAAAATGAGAGGTCCCTCGAAGGATAGCTTTCACCAGAACTCCGGGAGGATGCTTCACAAACAATAGCTACACTTGGTTAGAAAGAATTCTCAGCTTTTGACCCTACCAGGAACTACTAGAGCTCTCTATGCGAGGAAAATTGTAAGGATAGGCAGATTGATGCATTTGAGCAGGCAAGGACTACTTAGTGCTTGGGAAATGAATGCTATGAGGCTTGGGTGAGAGATTAAGTCTAGGAGGCCAAATATTGCATCATGTTAAAGAAGGGAAAAAAAAACATTAGAGCTGTGAAGATTTGAGATAGGCATGAAAGTGGGGCATTCTAGCCGAAAAACAAAAGTTGTCCATATCAAGTAATCGGTGAAATTGCTCATAGTGCTTCAACACTGCCGTAGCCGGCGGAAATAGCTTAATGGCAGAGCATAGCATTGCCACGGCTGAGGGTTGAGGGTTCAAGTCCCTCCTTCTGCTCCCGACTTCATCGTTTAATGGTTATGAGTGGAGTGAAAGAAAATGTCCTTTAGATCAGGTCATTTTTTGAGATTTCATGGTCACTTCAGGCACTTATTTGAAATAATATTCACTTGAGGCCCTTATTTGAAAAAAATAAGAGGTTCTTATTTGGAATTTTCCCTAGTTCTTAGTTAATAGATATTTATTTTTTGTGACAAAAAAAAGACTATTAGCATAATAATTAGCCAAAGACGGTTGCATAATCATTTTTTTTTTATTCTGTCAAAGAACACGAGGATCCCGCACGATAGACAACTTCTACATCTCTGAAAAAGATATACGAATTTCGTAGAACTTTTTCTTTTGGTCAAATTCATGCAAAATTCGCAATGTCACCTTTTGTACCGTACAATTTACGAATTGAGCCAGTCCCCGAGGTTACTTGTCCGAATATAGGGAAGAAGGTTTGCTGGGGTTCATGCGTTTGGCTTGGAGAGCCCCAAGGTCCAATGCTGCATTCGTGAGTTCGGTTTAATAATTTGTTCCGATCCTTTTAATAATTTCTAGCTAATTTTGATGAGAAATTGCTCATGTGGCCAATTTCCTAAAAACCTTTGAATTATTTATTTATTTATTTATTATTATTATTATTATTATTATTATTATTATTATTATTATTACTTTTATTTTTTATATTTTCCTTTTAACTCTCGCTTTCCTTGTTTTTTCTAACTTTGAGCCTAGTATAGGCAAGGGTGTTGCCGTTGTCGCCCTTGCTTAAATCGAAACAAGGGTGGCAACCTTTGCTGGCCTAGGGTAAGGATAAAAAAGAAAACAAAAATATAGAAAAAAATTGGATTTTTATATAAAGAAATTATATTAATGCTGGCTGAGCCACTTAGAATGGTTGGTGCTGACTAGATCGCAATGCTAGCAATTTTCCGCCAAAATTGGCCGAAATGACCAAATTGAAAATCATCAAAAGAGTTAGAACTAAGCTAACAAATTGCTAAAATTTTTAGGACTAAATTATCATAACTGAAAATTTAGAACTGAATTGGTAAATGTGCAGACATCTGCGATGCTTGGGTCAAGGTCCATTGAGGCTAAACTCCGGACTCTGATGCCCATATCAAGTGATACGTGAATTGCTTAGTAGTGCTTCGCCACTACCGTAGCTGGCGAAAATAGCTTAATGGTAGAGCATAGCCTTGCCAAGGCTGAGGTTGAGGATTCAAGTTTCTCCTTCTGCTCCTGGCTTCGTTGTTTAGTGATAATGAGTGGAGTGCAAGAAAATGCCCTTTAGAAAGGCTTAAAGTCCGTCCTGGTGGATAGAGCTAGAGGAAGTAAGTCAGCATCATCTTCTGTTGTTGAGCATGCGGCGGATGGCTCGGATGCATATGCCTATGTGTCAATTCCTTTTGATTGCTTCGTAAAGGATTTAAGACCTTATTTAAGAAAATGAGAGTACGTGAGTTCTTATTTGGAATTTTTCCTAGTTCTTAGATAATAAATATTCATTTTTTGTGACAAAAAAAAGACTATTAGCATAATAATTAGCCAAAGATGGTTGCATAATCATTTTTTTTATTCTGTCAAAGAACACGAGGATCCTGCACGATATACAACTTCTACATCTCTGAAAAAGATATACGAATTTTGCAGAACTTTTTCTTTTGGTCAAATTCATGCAAAATTCGCAATGTCACCTTTTGTACCGTGCAATTTACGAATTGAGCTAATCCCCGAGGTTAATTGTACGAATATAGGGAAGAAGGTTTGCTGGGGTTCATGAGTTTGGCTTGGAGAGCCCCGAGGTCCAACGCTGCATTCGTAAGTTCGGTTTAATAATTTGTTGTGATCCTTTTAATAATTTGCTAATTTAGTCATTCTAGCTAATTTTGGCGAGAAATTGCTCATATGGCCAATTTCCTAAAAACCTATGAATTATTTATTTATTTATTTATTTATTATTATTATTATTATTATTATTACTACTTTTCTTTTTTTATATTTTCCTTTTAACTCTTGCTTTCCTTGTTTTTTCTAACTTTGAGCCTAGTATAGGCAAGGGCGTTGCCGTTGTCGCCCTTGCCTAAATCGAAACAAGGGCGGCGACCCTTGCTGGCCTAGGGTAAGGGTAAAAAAGAAAACAAAAATATAGAAAAAAAATGAATTTTTATATAAAAAAATCATATTAATGCTGGCCGAACCACTTAGAATGGTTGGTGCTGACTAGATGGCAATGCTAGCAATTTTTCGCCAAAATTGACCGAAATGACCAAATTGAAAATCATCAAAAGAGTTAGAACTAAGCTAACAAATTGCTAAAATTTTTAGGACTAAATTATCATAATTGAAAAGTTTAGAACTGAATTGGTAAATGTGCAATAGGGTTTATGACTTTTTTTTTATATAATTTTCTACTTTTTTTGCTATAAATATAGTTATGAATTGGAAATTATCTTTTATGCAATGACCGAAGATTTCTCAAAGTTGAAATGGAAAATGTGTGGATATGTCTATGGGTATATGTCCGAACACCATGTTGACATCATATTTGTGGAAGGTTTAATACACTAAAAAAACCTCCAACTTTAATTCATGTCCCAATTATACCTTTTCCCATGTAAAAAGCCTTCAACTTTAGGTACGGTAGCAATTCTACTCTAAACTTTTTTTGTTCTATAAAAAACTTTCAACTTTGGGTCTAGTCCCAAAACTACCATAAAACTTTTTTGCCTAAAAAAAAACCATCAACCTTGGATTCAGTATCAATTCTATCCGAATTTTTTTTTTCGTCTCATAATAATCATAGATTAAGTACAGTTTCAATTTTATTCCCCTTTTGTTATCTCATAAAAGATGATCAAATTTTACTTGAGTACTAAATATGCCTCCATTAACCTTCTGTCAAAATCACCCTAGTGATTTTGTGCTTAATTTTGATCTCTCATGCTTGCGTTCGACATACTCGAATAACTTGTGCTTGGAAGTTTTTCATTTCTCGGTTGTCAATGAGAAATTCCAGACTGAGAGTTAATGGAGGCAGATTTGTGATCGAATAGCAGTTTGAGATTTCTAATTGTAAAAGTTTTAAGGTAAAATTGAGAATGGGGCGGTAAAATTGGGACAAGGCCTAAAGTTGGGATTTTTTCTAGGACAAAAACAGAAAGAAAGTTTGAGGAGAATTGAAAAAGACCTAAAGTTAATAATTTTTTATGGGACAAAAAAACAGTTTGTGGTAGAATTGTGAAAGTTTTTTTTTTTTTTATGAGGCAAATAAATAGAATTGGGACAAGAGGTAAAATTGACGGTATTTTAGGGTATTAGGTCATTCATGAATATATAAAAACCGGGAATCATGTGGACATACTGGAATTTATCGTGTGTAAACAGTCGTACGTGATGGCATCGTTCACAGACGTCGTGGAGATGATCCAACAAACAAGTAGGTCAAGGACAAGCACGAGACATTAGCTTGGCCTTGTTCTACGACAGACCAATTCAAATTCTTATGAGCGCTTTTTCTTCTGATTTCTTTTTCTTTTTAGATAGTGAAGTCAAATCTAAATTTCTTCTCCAGCTGTGGCGGTCAAATATCAAAAACCCGCGTTCAAATTCGTACTTGAAATTCCGTTTCATGCAAATAAAACAGAACTGCAATTGGTTTTTACTTAATTCGATTATGGCCTAAAAACTACAGAAAACCTAAAACTATGTTCATTTCCATGTAAATCTTGTCTTTCTTGACGACCATTTCCAATGCTTCTTCTTCTTCTTTCTCTATAAGCAGCGAAGTCTATTTCCAGCATCCGGTTCTCCCTTAACCGTGGCAGTCAAATATTCAAATATCCCAGGCCCGTTCAACAGGTTTGATCAAGAGAAGAAGAAACGAAGCAATTGCTGTAGCTTGACAATGGCGCGATATAAATACGAGACATCCTCAGACGCATTCTCTTCATCGTGCACACAAACGAACACACGACTTGCAACAACCAAAGCAGAAGAAAGTTAGAGATTAGTAGAAACCAGCCAAGGATGAAGATCTTATCTTCAAAAGTAGCGGCTGGTGTGATGGTTTTGCTGTTCTTGATGATGGTAACATCGGTGCGACCGAGTGAGGCGTGCCGGGTTCTAATAAAGAGTCGCGAAGGAGAGCGGGCTCGTGTTGAGGAGCCAGGCTTAATTGTTCTCCAGACCCTGCAAAAGGGCACGACCCCGAGCCCTGGGAACGGCGGCAGCTACACTCCTGGAAGCAGCACTACCGCTAGCACCACCGGCACCAAGGCCTTCGCAGGCCGATCAGCCGTGGGCGTGCCCCCGCATGATTATCCCGATCACGTACCTCGAACTGGCGTCGCCGCAGATCGCAAATAGCTGGCGCTCCGTGCGGAGGACCCTTCTTGAGGGAGTTGAGTAGTTTTAAGTAAAAAAAGATTGAAAAGGAACCAATACGTCGTTTACGAGCACAAACAGATAATTCTATTTGTTCCTTTTCTTTTCTTTTTTTTCGTATGGATAGTTTCCATCTGTTGTGGAATGTATAATTTGGGAAACGTGTTTCATTTGTTGGATGTAACACTAATAAATTTGTCAGTAGTTTTTTCATCAGTGCAAAAACCGGAAAGTAGCGACTACCCGATTTTGTTAGCAATTCCGTTTCTTCATTGTTTTGTCAATTTGGGATTGATGAAAAACCCGAGTGTTGTTGAACTGGTAACAAAGCAAATGTTGCGCCAAGTGAATTTCTTGGTAACAACTGTGAGAATGAGCTATAAAAAATATATGTGAGCTGTAATTAGCAAGATTGAAAGATAATAATTGGCTAGATTAGATGCTATAGGATTCTTTCATTTCTCTCTCTATATATGTGTGTGTGTGTTTCTCCATCATTGTAAAAGCTATGAAGAAGATAGAAAATTGAAGAATAACGTTTCGTCCTCCAAATCTCTCTGTGCTAACAAAAACTACTTCCTAAGTGTCTCAGGGATTTGGCACGATGGATCAAGTTGCTTGTTCACATCTCATAACTAGATGTTAAACTCGTAATTTATATTTATTCTGTTAGCTTTGGGCACTATTTATTTCCAAAAATTTTGACATTTCAAAAAATATTTTCTACAAAAATTATGATATTTTTGGGAGTTAGGTTGAAATTTGAACATGAACTAGAAAATGTATCCCGTCATTTCGTTAAAAAAAATCTGACTTGCTCTACCTAAATAGACATACATTATTCGTGCACTATTGACTTTTGCTTAGGTTGCTAGGAAATCGGTATGGGCATCAGAGTCCGGAGTTTAGCCTCAATGGACCTTGACCCAAGCATCGCAGATGTCTGCATAGATTATATACCTTTTAGGATTCTTTCATTTATATATATATATATATATATATATGTGTGTGTGTGTGTGTCCAAGTTATTGTAAAAGATTTAAATAGTTATATAAAAAATTTAGGGATAACTTTTCTTCCTCAAAATCTCTCTCTGTTAACAACTACTACTTCCTAAGTGCCTCAAGGATTTGGTATGAGGGGTCAAGTCGTGCTCAAATCTCATAACTAGATGCTACACTCGTAATTTATATTTATTATGTTAGCTTTGGGCATCGTTTATTTCGTAAATATTTTGACATTTCCGAAAAATATTTTCTAGAAAAATGATGATATTTTTGGGTGTTTGGTTGAAATTTGAACATGAACTAGAAAAGGTATCCCGTCGTTTGGTTAAAAAAAAAAATATAACTTGCTCTACTTAAATAAACATACATTATTCGGGCGTTATTGACTTTTGCTAGTGTCTTGAACCCAACCTTTATGGACCCGGGCCGGACCTCCTTAGACTTGGGATTGATGTCAATGGACCTCAACAGACCCGATCCCGGCCTCTAGAAACCGGGTTCGTTGCCAAGGGTCTGGGAACAAGTTTTGGGGTTTCATGCCCAAACGTAGAGTTTGAGTCTTTGTCTATGTCTAGTTATATTTTAGAAAATGATCTCCCAATTTTAAGAGAGAAAATCATTTTCCTGAATTTAAGCATAGATTTTCCGTCAACATTTTCCTAAACGATCCAAACGCCAGAAAATGGAGAAACATTTTTTGAAAAATACTTTTTGCAAAACAAACGAAACCTAGTGTATATTACATCCGCGTCAATGCTAGTCGCTTTTGGATTTGCTTTGTAACAGTGTCTAAACATTTTAATTTGTGTGAAAGATTGTCATCCCTGGATCGCTTTAGTTAATTATGAAAGGTTGGGAACAAGCAAAATCTATAGCAGAGGCCTGTGGTAGGAGAATTGGTTATGCAACTCTACAGGACTATTTGCTATATTTCTGAAGGAGCTTTATAAGTGGTAGAAAAAATTAACCATCATCTGATCTTGTGATAATTTGCTGGTAATTTATCAACACTTCGATGAACTTTACTAACCTTTTGTCGACATTTCTTATCTTTGATAAGTTTTAGTTGTCTGTCTAACTTTTGAATTTACCAACTCCCATATGGATTTATCGATCATTATCAGAATGACTTGCGCCCCTCTTAAATTTACCAAGTAATTTCGATTGCCCACTTTCATCCGAGTTACCCTATGTTTGCACCGAAAAATTGACCGCCTTTTGGTAATTATCAACATATATGATAGACTAAGTCGACATCGATGGATGTGGTTCATACTCATTTGCTATACATACTTTTTTTCGTTTGTAATTAAATGATGTGATGAGAGGTGCGAGGTATTGACATAGTCGTAGTTTAAGGGCGAAACATAATAAAATCTCATATATCAATTTTCTCTTTCTCACTCGTTTTATTTCGCTGTTATTGTGCGCCGATCCTAATAGACATGGAGTTGATTTCGTCAAAATCAAAGTAATTGACTTGATTCTTAACCAATATGTACGCAAATGGAGGTATTTTCTTGATCAATTGCCGCACTGGCGTCTCCTTTACTTGCTGCTCGAACAACATTTATACCGTCGCAGTACACCCCAATGTTGGCAAACAAAATAGCAATTGACCCTTTTTTTTTTTTTCTGTTTATTCAATGAATCTGTGGGGACGAATCGACCACTTTGAGATTGAATTGACTCCCGATGAAATTATATAGTGCGCGTGATTGGTACATATGTTTGAATGAGACTTGTGGACCTGATTTGGAAATTCCACACTATTTGGCAATGCCCCTGTTCTTTGGGTGTAATTGTAAGACCGCGTGGTCGGTTTGGGGCTTCGTTCATTGGGACTTGCGTCGTCCAAATTCTTTAACCCTCGACGTGGGGAGTCGATGCTCGTGTATGTTGAAACGAGAGACTTTGACCTAAATTGGAATTCCACACGCTTGTAGCTTTTTGCCCATCTTTGAGATAGTCAACATAATTTGTTCTTCGGGAAAAGTATCGAAAAAGTCCTAAAAATATTGTATTGGTGCAAATTTAATCCTAAACTTATGGCATTTGTGTCAATTCAGTTCTTTTGGTTAAATTTTGAAAATATTGATGACGTGAATGCGAGACGACCTACATGGCATGGTCGGCACTAACGTGAACATTTATTAACAATAATTTTTTATTTTCTTTATTTCTTTCTTTATTTTCTCTCTTTTTTTTCCCCTCTTTTCTTTGATGGCATGCGACGGTGGTCTCACCTGCCATTTGGCGACACACCTCACCGACCATCGGAGGAAAGAGGGAAGATAAAGATAGAAAAAAGAAAGGAAAAAAGTAAAAATAAGTAAAAAAATTAGTAAATATTATTTAACCATACCACGTAGATCATTTGGTGTCCACGTCAGTAATATTGTATCAAAGTTAGCTAGAATGACTGAATTGGCTCTATGTTAAAAGATTTACGACTAAACGGCACCATTAAAAGGTTTAAAACTAAATTGGCACCAATGCAATAGATTTAGGACTTTTTCAACACTTTTCCCTTTGTTTTTCTTAGGGATAAAAGCACCAAAATCCTCAATCACATCACTAAAGTACAGTTAATTCTTAAAACTTTCAAATAGTACATATCAAGTCATAAAATTTGTCATATCGGTGCAATCAAGTTGTTCGATCGACTCCGTTTGACTTGACTAATGATTTATTTTACTCTTTCTTATGTATCATGTTACGTTAATAAATCATGAAGTGCAATTCTAAAGAAACGTTGTTTCGGCTCAAATCTTGATTTTTTTTTTTAGCCAAGTCTTACGTCATTAAAACATGCCATGGATAACTATTGAAATTTGTTACTACTTCAACATCCGTTATTAAGCATACTAGATCGGGTCTCAGTAACAAAAATTTCGTGTCTGCCCCATATCAACTTGGGTTCGACCGCAAGGTCCAAGATCCAAGCATCGAAATCTCTAATCCATCTGCCGATGTCTTGGGATCTTGAGTCCCAGGTACAAGGTTCTTTCCAGGACGTGATATTAGCTGTGCCACGACCGACCAATTCAAATTCTTGTTAACGCTTCTTCTTCTGAACCCGTGAAGTCAAATCCGAGTTTCTTCTCCAGCTGTGGCAGTCAAAAATCAAAATCCCATGTCCAACAATTTAATCAGAAGAATCGAGGAAACACATGAAACTATAATCTGGTGTTTGCTTATAAATACTAGCGATACCTTCCCCAAGACAAGGCAGCCTTCATCGTACCTTTTGTTAAGCCTAGTGACAAGTCGTGCCAAGATCCCCCCCCCCCCCCCCCCCCCCCCCCCCAAAAAAAAAGAAAGAAAAAAGCAGATAAAAGAGTCAGGACTAGAGCTAAAAGATGAAGAAGTTCTTGCGAGTTGGTGTGGTTTTGCTATTCTTGGTGGGAACGTTAGTGCAGCCAAATGAGTCATGCAGGGTTCTAATTAAGGGCAAAGAGGAAAGCGTTCTTGTTCTCCAAACCCTGCAAAAGGCTCCGGAGCGCCCTCCCGGAAATCCTGGTGGCTACACTCCAGGCAGCCCTAAACTCGCTGCGGACACCACCAATACCAGGGCCTTTGCCGGTGGAGCCATGGCGTGTGGTTACTCCTGTCACATTCCTAAGTTCAGCGCAGCTGCCGATCGCAAATAGTTGGAGCTCGCCAAAGGACGCTTATCAATAGGCATGTATGCGTCGTAGAAACTAGCGGCCAATACGTAGCTGCAATTATAAAGGTTCACAGGAACCAATCATAGTCACTTTGCCCGAGTAAATTGTATAACAGTGCGACTGTTCCGATGGTTATTTTCCATCTATTGTGTAGAATATGTAACTGGGTGAAACACGTCTGGTTTGATTTAATCCTTTAAGTCTTACAAATTTCTTCTTCTTCGTTTCATCGAAAGCAATATTTTCATTTCACTTAAAAAAGAAGTACATTGCTTCAAGATAAACATGAGAAATAAGCAAAGAAAATAAAACTGAAAAATAATGATGATCACTCGTCAAAATATCCTTCTCCACTTACGGCTTTGTCCTTTGCCCGCTTAGAAGTGGATTCGAACCACTGACGCAAAAATTTTCAGTCCTTTACTCTAACCAGCTGAGGTACCTAAACCACTTTCCTAAAGTCTATTTGATTCATCGAATAGTGCCCCTTGACTAGTAAGGCGATGCATGCCTAGGTTCTCTAGCACCATCATCAAATAGAGATGATATTAACAACACCAACTTGTTAAGAGAGTACAGAAAATGCCTTGCAGATCTATTTCTGGATCGGAATAAAAGAGCATTCAAATCTAAATCTAACTCTAGGTCGGGTAAGAAAACCTGTAAAACAGTCGAAATGAGACTCCCATCCCTCCTCCCTCAACCGGTGGATTCAACCCTAACAAACAATCAGGATCGGAAAGGAAGCTGCGACTGGTCCCCCCCCAAATCAAATGGAGGGAAGCACACCAGGACATGAGATTGAATGCGATTGAGTATGGTACTTTGAGGGTAGATTTTCTAGTGGTCGTAGGTACAATTGCAATAAATTTATGTCTTTTTTGATAGTTTTCCCCAATCTCAGACCTTCGGATCGCGAGTGATGCTGAGTTTTTATGGCTCAAATCCCCCAAATCGAGAAAGTGATATGGAGGTGAGGTTGTGATGACGTCAGTTGTGTGTAGGACAAATGACATCATCAGTTTGCGTTAAGTGTTTTTCAATTTTAGGAAGCTTACAATATAGATTAGATTAGATAGTTGCAATATTTGATTGAATGATAGGATATATATTACAAAGACAGACATCCAATATATAGTGGTAGGACTCCTTTAGAAAATAAAATTATTAAAGATAACCTTATCAAAATCATATCTAATCATAATTCAAATCAAATATTACAATTATCTAATACATATTGTAAGCTTCCTAAAATCGAAAAACACCTAACGTAAACTGATGACGTCAGTTGTCCTTGCAGTTGCAATCCCGGCTCCATGTAATCCAAAGTGTCGGCAAATGGTAGTGCGCCATGGCTAGGCATATCCTCCAACCCTCCCGTCTCTTTCCCCTTGTTCACATCTTTTTGCAAGGTTATGATGCATTCATTGTTCTTATTTACAATAAAGTCCACATAACCATTTTCGCAATAGGAAAATAGCCATCCCATCTAAGCCTCACCATGTTAAAATTTCCAGGGAGTATTTTTAATGGTTACTCCCGGTGGCAATTAACAAAAAGGACTTGATTGCATAAATAACGATAGTTGGAGGACTCAATTACACTAAAGAAAATACAAAGGGCCATCATTCACAGACGATATAAGAAATGGGACTAGGATGCTGTGTTTGATTTAGTGTTAACACGTAACAGTACATATGTAGCGTCGGTGGAAGAGAATGTTTCTACGAATGCGATCAAGAATTCAAGACATGGCTTTTAACTCTGTTTTGTGCCCCACATGCCCTCTTCGAAGCGGACAAGAAATGTTCGTGTCTGCGCATCTGTCTCCCCCGCCCCTTCCACTTTATTCATTCGAACTTATCCTCTTTGTCGTACCTTCGAATTCGGAAAACTAATTATTTGACCGGCGTGGATGCTGACAAAATGTGTTCAACACGCATATTTCCCGATTTAAAAAATTATCCAAAAAGTCCAAAATTTATTATTATTTTTTTCTCATTTCAATCTCAAATCTATTAATTTTACCAATTACGCTCTAAATTCTTTTATGTTTTGCAACTGACTCCATGTTCCGTTAATTTTGATCGAAAATAGTTGATGCGACACCAATCATCATCGTTCGTCCTACATGGCTGGGCTAATGCTAACGTGGATAATTTTTTATATAAATTTTTATTTTTTAAAGGAATTTTATTGCGTTTTTTCTTCTTCTTTTTTTCCTTTTTTGGCTAAAAGGGCTGGCAAGGCAAGGGTTCAGGAGCCCTGCAAACACCTGGGCAAGGGTCACAACCGACGCCCTCAATGAGGGCCACAAGGGCTGGCAAGGGCCCGCGGTCCTCGCTTAGTGGTCAACGCAGGTCATCGGTCATCGGCCCTCAACCAGTGGTTGGTGGCCTTGCTCGCACTTTGAACAAAAAAAAAAGAATAAAAAAGGAAAATAACAGAAAAAAGAAAATGTATTAAAAATTATTAAAAAAATATTGCCAGCATTAGCCGTGTACTATTGGATGATCAGTATCCACATCAGCGATTTTTAGTCAACACACGAGTGTTTTAAATTTTCAATTAGCTGCATAGGCGTGTTTGTGCTAACAACATGGAAGAAATGTAAGTTATTGTCCCAGTACGAAAAGGTGGCATTTGCAAATTTCTTATTATCTTTAGGCCAAAAAATATTATCAATTCATTGGATTTAATAAATTGTCTTCCTTGACGACCAATTCAAATTCCTCCTCCTCCTCTTCTTCGTCTTCTTCCCTTTCTATAACCAGCGAAGTCAAATTCCAAAGCTGGTTCTCCGTTACCGTGGCAGTCAAAAATTCAACAATTCCAGGCCCGTTCAACAATCTTGATCAAGAGAAGAAGTATCGAAGCAAATGCTGGTAGTTCACAATATAAATCCTAGACATCCTCAGACAAATTCTATTCATCGTACACACAAATAGACACACAACTCGCAACAACCAAAAAAAGAAGATAATCAGAGATTATTGGGAATCAGCCAAGGATGAAGAACATCCTAACTTCAAAAGCTGCAGTTGGCGTGATGATGTTGCTGTTCTTGATGGGAACATCAATGCGACCTGGTGAGGCGTGCCGGTTTTTGAGTAAGGCCCCCGAAGGAGCGCTGGATAATAAGGAGGAGCCGAGTCTAATTGTTCTCCAGAGCCTGCAAAAGGGTACGACCCCCAGCTCCGGGAACGGCGGCAGCTACACACCAGGAAGCAGCTCCACCGCTAGCACCACCAGCACCAAGGCCTTCGCTGGCCGATCAGCCATGGGCGTGCCTCCTCGTCGTTATGCTGATCGCGTCCCTCGATCTGCCGTTGCTGCCGATCGTAAATAGTTGGTGCCCTACGTGAAGGACGCTTGTGAAGGGAATTGGGTAGTTGTTAGTAGAAAGATTGAAAGGAACCAATAAACGGTTTACGAGCAAAAACGAATTAATCGTTTTCCCCTTTTGATTTTTTGGATGGATAATTTCCATCTATAATATAATGTATAACTTTGGGATACATGTTTAATCTGTTCGATTTAATCTTCCAAGCCTAATAAATTTGTTGGCAATGTTTTATATAAAAACAAAAAGCGGGAAGCGACTGCCTCATTCTATTGGTAGCATTGTTCTTCGTTGTTTCATCAATTTTGGATTGATTGGAAACCCGAGTGTTGTTGAAATGATACCAAACCCGAGCGTCCCTTAATGTGTACCAAGATTGAGCTAGAAAAGTTGGTAAGTCACAAAGAAAATAATAGTAATTTTCGATAGTAGTTGGTAAATTTAAATCGTTGCTAAGAAAGACAATTAATAATCGGTAAATCACGAGAATTTTATCTTCATTCACATTGATAATCAACTCAAATTAGAGTCGGCAACCAAAAAGAAAAAATTCAGTATCTTTTTAAGAGAAAAGTTGGTAAGTCGCACAGAAAAGGTTAGTAATTTCCAACAGTTTAAACCAAATAAATAAAAAATTGGTAAAAGACAAGGATATTTTTTTTAGAGACAAGGCAAGTAGAATTATTCGAAACCAAAAACAAAATGAATGTTAGTCATTAACTCAAATATGAGTTCGTAACGCAAATATTAATTGAGAACTCGATCGGAAAAAGTCGTCGATTGCTCTAATTTAGATTGATAATTTCTAAAAGAGTTGACAAAACTAAAAGTTGGTAAGTAAAACAAATAAAAGTGGCAACTTAATAGAAAATTTATTCAATTTGTGAAAAAATTTAAATAAATATGATTGAACATATCAAATGAGAATTGATGACCCAAAACTAGTTCGTAATTTAATCGGCATAGTAAAGTCAACATGCTTATCGGGTAATAATTTCATATAACAGTTGGTAAATTTAAGTTATTTTTGATAAAGATAAAGAATATAGAAGAATCTTCTCTTGTTTAGAGATAAGTAAAGTTGGTATTGAAAAAATCACATAAACATTGGCAAATAATTTAAATAGGAATTGAAAACACAAAATTAGCTGGTATCCTGATCGGAAAAATTTGGCAGTCTCCCTGATTTAGGATGGTAATTCTTGAAGGTAGTGAGAAAGTCAAGAAAGTTTGCAGACAAGTAATGAAAAATTGTAAATTACTAATAATAATAAAATTTAAAAAAAAACAACCGTTGGAGAAAGCTGATAAATCAATTAAATAAAGGTTGCTAATTTCATATAAGAGTTGATAAATTTGCATCATTGGTAAGATCGATGAAAACAACTTTATAAAAGATAAAAATAATTTTTGCTATAGATAAGAGAAGTTGGTATGTTAAAAAAAAAAAACAAATAAATGTCGATAACTAACTCAAGTAAGAATTGGTAACACAAAACTTGTTGGTAACTTAATGGAATGATTTTCAGTGATGACTCTGATTAAAGTCATAATTTTCAAAAAGAGTTGGTAAATAAGGTGGTACAAGCAACGCCAACAAAAATGGGTAGCTCAAAATACGTATGTTGGTAAATCTATACCAAAAACCAAAATACACGTGGTTAATGAACGCAAGCGGATGTTGAATACCCCTTCTATAATCCGAACGACTGACCAAATACCTCTCCCTTTGTCAAAATTCTTTTGTTTCTTCTTACCATTTTGCTTCGATCTCTTGAATCCCACGGCATAAAAAGCGCCCTATATGACCAACTATTAGATTGTGGGGAGCTCGTGTGTGAAGCTCGGGTGAGAATCACACCGTCATAAGATGATTATGATCGATTCTGTTCATTCGGATCCAGATCTAACTAAAAAGATTCTGTGTCTAGACGTCTTCGCCCATCGTCGTTAACGAGTTTACTAAGATATCGATTAAGTTTACTAGTGATTCTCTTCCATTTCTTCTCTTGATTATGAAATTTTGATGTCTTATTGTCTTTTCCTTTACCCCCACTGGAGTGGGATTTATTTGCTGAAGGAATTCTCACCCAAAGTGAGATTTTTATCCGAAGATATCTCCGAGAGTGACGGAGTCATTATCTTCTTCTTCTTCTTTCCCCTTTTTTTGGGTCGTGTATATTCGTAATTCTTTCTTTCGGAGTTATCTACAAGAAATTGATATGTATATGGTGAATATTTATTTATAAAATGAGTGAAGATTTCTCAGGGATGAAATGAAATGTGTGTGTGGGGACATCATCGACATTACACAGGTGGAAATATAAGAGCCAGAAAAAAGTTGGACATAACCAAAAATCTGTCGTGCGTAAACAATCTTGCATGATTACGTTATTCTCGGACGTTGGGGACACGATGCAACAAAACGAGTACGTCAAGGACGACACATTTGGTTCCACGACCGACCAATTCAAATTCATTTTCTTCTTCTTCTTCAATCCCTTAGCCACTGAAGTCAAATTCAAATTTCTTCTCCAACGGCGGCAGTCAAAGATCAAGAAGTTCGTGAGAGTAGGTTCAATTTTGCTAACTTTTGTTGGAATATTAGTGTAACCAAACGAGGCATGCAGGGTTCTAATTAAAGGCAAAGAGGAAACGTGGGCTGAGGATCAGCCAAGCGTTCTTGTTCTCCAAACCCTGCAAAAGGTTCAACCACGCAGTACTAAAATACAACTACAAATTATTTACGTTAATGTCGGACGTGCCACGTAGGCGGCCGGCGTCCACGTAAGAGATTTCCGGCCAAATATGGCTGGGATGGACTAAATTGACAGAACGTGAAAATATTTATAACTCAATTAATCAAATTAAAAAGATTTTATGACTGAATTTGACAAAAATACAATAGGTTTATAGCTTTTTCAATAATTTTTCTCCAATGCCGTCTTTGAAAAGGACAAAGACAAGCTAATGTCTGGGAATTCGTCGACCCGAGCTTGTTCCTAATCCCCCACTTTATTCAACCCATCTCATCCACTTTTTCTTACCTTCGAATTTATATATGAAATTACTTAATGTTTGACCACCGTTGGTGGGGAACAAAAAGCGTTCAACACAAATATTTTCCCAATTCAAGCTTTACGTAACTGATGATGAAAATAACGAGAAGAAAACCTATTTGGGTCTTAAAGAGGGCCGACATGTTCTTCAAAGTGAAACCCTTGAAAAGAGTAGAGGAAATCTCTTGTTTGCTCATGACACAAATGTTGGATATGTCATATATATGGTCCGTCCAAAAGAAACAGACGATTTTAGGGTTCACATTACTGTTCTAATCGCAAAGGAGTCTGTGGTCTACATAGCTAGAAGAATGTGGGACTATTACTCTATTGATACAAAAAATTCTGAGTTTTTAGATGAAGCCGTGATTCATAATTAGACAGATAGCCAAATGATCTTGAGACGTTGTAACTACGTCAAGGCATTATATTTTCAAAAAAAAAAAATCGACATGGCTCTCAATTCAAATATAAGGGTGGGAGGTTGGGATTTCGCGATAGTATTCGACTAGATATATGTATCTATCTTTGGGTGGCATGGGAATATATATGGGCTGTTTATTGCTTTATAATCTAGCATCTGTAACATTATGGGCTGTTTATTTTTTCATAATCTGACATCTGCAACATTAATGTGAAAAACCTAATCAAAATACAGGCAACATATGCAAAACCTCTCATTATATTTAGAGCCATGAAAACTATAATGAGATTGAAAATGAGAATTTAAACTAATGGGTCATTCAACACCCATAAAAAAAAAAAAGAGTTTGCTGCGCTATTTAATGTATCAATATTTTTAAACCAACATTAATATAGTTGCATTTTCATGGATAAAATGGTTCTTTTTGTTTGAATAACGTGAAACTCTTAACCCAAAGCGTTTCCACAAAGTAATTCATGAAATTATTTTGTACATATTTAGATTACACACTTCTATCAATTAAGTTCCCAACTAAACGCATAGTTTTAGATGAAATAGCGCTTTTTTTAATAGTTTAAACTTTTTGAAGACATCAATCCTATAAAATTTTTACATGATATCAGAGCCCTGTTTTTCTCCTTTATTTTATGTTTCCATGCTGCTTTAGTCTTAGGCTAAAATCCAGCCTACCCATGAAGAGGAGTTGTAAAGTGTTTAGATATTAAATAACGATTTATTTAATAGTTTAAGCTTTTTAAACAAGTTGGTTGTGGTTCAACAAGAATGTACAAAATACATACATACATGCATACGTACGGCGCTCTTATTTATAATATCACATTGTATATAATTGTTATTTTTGTAGTCGTAAGACTAAAGCCTAAATTCAGATGAGATAGAAGCATCTCTATCTCACAACAAGCTAGGATATTCAGGAGTATTTTTTTTTTAAAAAATTAATTCTTGAGTAGTTGACCACGTTGGTTCTACATACTTTCAATCACCCCGCAGGAAATTTCTTTCTTACTCATGAATCACATATGAAAGTAAAAAGTTCTTCCGTTAAATAATCTATACTTCTTTCATGAAAGCTATACTTTACACTCCTATGAAATTCTTTGCTAGATTAATTAAATCAACCCCTTCGAATAGTGGGGTTTTCTTTTGCATGGATTTGACTCCATTGTCATTAAAATGAATAAATCTGCCGCACTGATAATCAGACAATTGAGCGTCGATGCCAATAAGCACACGCCAGTGCTGGTAAAAGGATTTGAGGGAGTGAGGGCACTAGTATCATAGGTGTGGGGTTCAACTCCCACGCTTTGCAAGAGGCAGAACAAAAATAAAAAAAGAAAAGAGTTAGATATAGGACAGACCCAAAAAACAAATAAGTGAGTGTCGATATGCTGGAAAACTGCTAATTGGATGCTTCACAGTTTGTTAAGGAAGCGTCAATGAACAACAAATTGCTAAGAAAATTTATGAGACTTGAAGTATTTAATCAAAAAAATTGAACATGTTTCACCACGCTAATCGCATATTCTACGCAATAGATGGGAGTTCACATCATCCGAAAGGTTCAAGACAATTTATTCCTGCAGAACTCCAGATGACTCCATTGTTTTATTCGTGCACATGACTATACTATCGTTTCCTTTAATCTTTATACATACCGACTGCTTATTAACCTCTAGAAATTCAGTTTCCACAACACACACATTCCCCTTGATACGAGTGTCCTTCAGTAAGCTCCACTTATTTGCGATCGGCAGCCACGCTGGACTTAGGGATGCGATCGGAGTAACCACGTGGAGGAGCCACAGATTGACGGGCAAAGGCCCGGGCGTTGGTGGTGTCAGCGCCTGGAGTGTGGCCACCTGAATTGCCGGGAGGTCGAACCGGACCCTTCTGCAGGACTTGGAGAACAGGAGCACATTCCTCCTTGCCCTTAACTAGAACCCGGCATGCCTCGTTTGGTTCCACTATTGCTCCCACCAAAAAGAGCAACATAACCACACCAACCGCGACTTTTGAAGCTAGGAACTTGTTCATGTTTTTGCACGATTTGTGTGTAACACAACAAAAGGTACAATGAAGGATGTCTAGTCTTGGGAGATATGTCGATCCTATTTATATGCATCGATAAGCTCATTTTTTCTGGGTATATCTTCGATGCCTTTCATCGAAGTGTTGGACACGGGTTTTTATTTTTGACTGCTACAGCAGGAATAGATTTGGGTTTTGACTTCTCTGGATAAAGAAGAAAAGAGGAACAAGCATTAAAAAATACTAATTCGAGAGGTAATGCTAAACATACTAAAGATTCATACAATAAATGACTTTACTAATGATATGGCCAATAGTAAGTGATTATATAAGTTAGTAGGTCCATTTAATTACCCAACAAAAATCTGTCGCATGTATTTGTTTAGTGAAAATTAACGATTCAGAAAATAATTTTGTAAAAATGATTGCCGACTAAAATGAACCAAGGAAGAAAATTTTACTATCAACAAAATTGTTTAGGCATAGGATATTGTAAATTATTGTTAGAAAATTTTACTTTGAAATCACATCAATTGCCAATAGGCATGCGACCCTGTTGATCAGAGATTGGGGGTGGAAACGTTAGTATCATAAGTACGGGGTTCGACTCCTGCTCTACACAAAGTTAGAGCAAAAGTCATAGAGATGCTGGTTCAAGATAGGATAAATCTGAAAAAAAAATCACAATATGAGCAATGTCCAAGAATACTTGTCATTTCGGGCATCATTGTTTTTCATAAACTACTTTTGGTATATCTTTCTTTATTGTCAACTTTTAGTATATGTCCAATTAATTTTTAAGTTTATTTTTTCACGGTCTACAGAAATGACAATTACTTCGCAAAGTGCTAAATGGTTAGGACATTAATATGTTTAATGTAGTTCTGGACAATACGAAAATATTTAATTTTGAAAATTAGGGTAAAGCTCAGGAGCCACATTAACAATTTAAAACTTTGTAAATTATATTGTATATTAGTTCGAACTTCAAGAACCATTTTTGTCATGATGCCATCTAATTAAAGTGGCAACTGACTTTTGTTTTAGCACGGCAGTTTAATTTAGAATTGACGCTATTACACATGGCGTCGGTGGGTGAGAATGTTTCAGCAAGTGTGATGCGAGATTTAAGACAGGCTTTACCACTCTTATGTCCTCTTTGAAACGGACAAAGCATGCTTGTGTTTTGGGTACTTGTCGACCCACTAGTTTTCCCAATCTGACTTTTATTCAATCGGTCTCATCCTCTTTGTCTTCCCTTCGAAATTTATAAAGTCCACTTCTTGTCTGACCATTTTGGATCATGACATTTTCAACACGTATATTCGCTTGATGATCAAAGTGAAATCTGAATCTGGACTTGACTTATGTATCTCCCAATTCCTGAGCTTTACGTTGATGACCACCGGCAGAAAATAGCGAAAACCGAATAGGAATATGTTGAAAATAAAATGAGAAACGTTCCACGGGTTGGTTTCAAGAAAATTTCTTGTTCATGATGTAATCATTCTGAGAGAAGTACCAAAAAACTCATAAGCATATTCTATTAGTATCAATTCACTCATAAATGACTTTAGTCCCGAAATTTTTTTTTATATTGGTACCAACCGAGTATATCCAATTAATTTAAGCTAAAAATTACCGAAGTGAATGACGGCCGTCCTACTTGGCAGGTCGCCAATGGTTAGCGAGGGCTTGCTGGCCCTCACCCAATGGTTGGCAAACTTCACCGAGAAAATGAAAGGAGAAAATAAAAAGAACAAAAAACATAATTTAAAAGAAAAAAGAGAAAAAATTCAAAATATTATTGAGATACTATTAAAAATATTCACATCAAAGCCTACCCACCACATAAAAGCTAGATCCATGTCGTTAATTTATGGCATAAATGACCAAATGGTTTCAATTGATACAATATGAAAAGATTTAGGATTAAATTAGTCCAATTGAAAGGCTTAAAATTGAATTAGTAACAATACAATATGTTTATTACTTTTTTATACTTTTCCCTAATTATTCAACTACAATCTCTTTTACAATGTATAAGCGCACCTAAGCAGGTAAACCCCGAACTAATAGAACATCCAATTAATAACCTTATGCATCATGTTAAACGAGAGCTCGAGCTCTAGTAGCTTGGCACAGCCCAAGCATAGACTATTCGTACTTGAAGGTGCGAGGAATCCAATATATTTCGTACACCTAATCCAAGCACAAGTCATTTCCTTAACGTTGACACTTGGTTTTCGATCAGTTTTTTTTTCTTTTATTTTAGAAAAAATTCATTAAAAATCTATAAAACATTGAAAAATTACAAAATCAACTTTCGTAACCTTGCTCAAGCCTAAGGAACTATTTTTGACCAAAACATAATTTTTCATATTTTTATTATTTTTGGAAAATAGAAAAATGCATGAAAAATCAAGAAAATATCATTTGAGGTCACAAAAATATATATTAAAAATATTCTGTAATTATTTTAATTCCCTCTTCGTTTTGACATCATAAAAAGTTAAAATTCAGGTTCAATTTTATGGATTCCTTTGTTTCACATAAGGTTGAATTTGGCTAAAAAAATGTCATTTGATTTTTTTATTTTGCAATCTTTACGTTTTTGGAGTCTTGATATTTAATTTGATTGTCCGACATTATAATTTAGCCCAATTGTTTGTTGAAATTGCATGATTTGCAAGAATAAGTCTAGACTGCATACTTTTATTGCAATTTAGTCCATGGATTTGGACAAAAGTGAATTACTTTAAATCTAGGGACTGATATGCAAAGGTAAGACCTCTCCCTCATATTTTTTGATATTTTGAATCGATTGACATGGTTATTTGGGTCTGATTTGGCCGTTAAAGGCTTCAATTTGGAGAATTTTGTAATTTGGATCTTTGGATCAATTTGAGATTTTCGTTCAATTCATGCTAAACTTTTGGGAAGATCATATTTTCAGAAATTTTTCATGTCCCTAAAGTCAATTTTGAGGTTTAATTTCATAAGTTCACCGTAAATTTTGATTAATTTTGAGATTAATCTAGTCCGGGCCCATAGGCTAGACCTGATCCAGCCCACAAACACTCGGACCAAATAGTGCATCTTCAACCTTGGTTTGGCGCCATTTTCAATTTCTAACAGGCCAAGATTGAATAAAAAAATTGAAGACCAAAGCGATGGTAATTGATCGAATTTATCTGGCCATTTTGATCCTCATAACAAGGCTTGTCGAATGGGACCAACGGCGCCACCAATGGCCGCCGGACACGAGCAGAGTGGCTGGTCAAAGCCACGATGCCTAGAAAAGTCAACTTTATGCAAAATTGGACCAAATTAGTTCGCATTCGACTAAACGGAGATTCTAACGAGATTAGACGAAAGCTCCCATTGTGACTTCGCCATCGACGTGCCTAAACGTACATGAAGGCACATGAGAGTGAGGCGGTGGAGGTCGCCCGTGTACGCCAAGCTTTCGAGATTTGGATGTAATGCTCGGAGAGGTTCTAGAAGCGGGGGAACGTTGATTCTGTTCTCAAGATCAATTGAAAGAAAGAGAGAACGAGAAAGCGAGAGACAGCAAGTTCAGAGGTTGCCATTGTCTTTGCTCGAAGCTCGGATTGTACATACATGCTTAGTTTGATTTGGAGCAAACCGAAGCTTGGGCTTAAGTACACCTAGAGTATCATAAGTTATGTACGACGATCAGTTTAATGCCAAAACTTTCAAATCGATCAGTTTAGTGCTAATTTTTTGTAATTTCGATCACTTCAGTGCTAAGTGCATGACCGTCAAAAAATCTACGTGACGCCTACGTGGATGGTTTGCACAAAAACTGAGGCCGACGTGGCTTGCCGGAAGCTGACTTAGCATTATAAAGAGTAAAATGACATCATTTGCAAACAAATTTCACCAACATAAACCCTAATTCCCAAATTGATTAGGGTTTGTCTTTGGTAGTCTTTTTTATCTTCGGCGCCATTGTCTTCCGCTCCATGCCAGCTCAGAGCTCCTCAGCCAACCACCGCCTCCTCTTCAAATACTTAACCCAACCAGAAGGAATTCTGTTCATCTCCGACTCCAATTCAATTTCAAACCTCGTCAAACTTGAAAAGCTCGAAATTGGACCATCAGAGCCAGACGGTCGTCGTTTGCGAGGTCTGTTTGGGGGCGATCGAGGCCACAAGAGAAGACAAGAAGATGACCATACGAGGTCTACGGAAGGTCAGTGAAAGCGTCCGCGGATATTTCAAACGAGCAGAGACGGCGCGCACTCAGTGGAGGAGCTTCGACGCCATGGTTGTTTGCTGACTCTGCTCCAGCACAAAGAACTCTACGACGTGGGGGAAGCGAGTGGAACGAAGGTGGGTCGTATCGCGTGTCGTCGATGACAATGAGAGAGACCTCAGAAGAGGTGATGGCAAGGGATGTGTGAGCCGGCGTTCAGACCCGTTCGTGTGATGGCTTTAGCCCAATCGATTGTTTGATGTAGGCATGGTAATCAGATCACTAATTTCACTTCCAATGCCCATAACAACTCGAACTAACCCCAAATTTCTCTCTCCACCCAAGCAATTTGCAGCAATTCACATAGATTCAAAATAGAAGAAGAGCAAACGAAAATAAGAAAAGGGTTACTGATTGGTAGGCTGATTCGAGGGGGTGATATTCGAGAGAGGACTGAGGACACAAGAGGGACGCGTCGTCGAGATGGAGCGAGGCTGAGTGCAAGTGGGAGAAGGCTGAATCTAATGGTTGGTGGCAGTGCTGGTGCAGATGTAGGAGCGGGAGGTGGTGTTGGTGGAGGTGTCAGAAGAGGGGCAAGCAGTGGCGTTGGAGGTGGAGTTGGTTGAGGTGGAGGAGGAGGAACGGGCGGCGGAGCTAGTGTTGGAGGTGGAGGAGGTGCAAGTGCTAGAGTGGCGTTGGAGCGAGAGTTGGTGTCGGTGCCGGAGCAGAAGTGGGAGGTAGAGTACGTGTATGCGCAGGCATTGGAGGTGGCCACTTAAGATTCCATCATGATTCACTCGTATACATAAAAGATGTAGTTTTAAATTATTGCCCTTTTTTAAGCCACGTAGGATTCCATCATGGCAGCCGCTTTTAAAAAAAATTTGCCACATAAGATAATAAAAATTAATTATAATATCCACGTAATTCATTTTGTCGGACTTTGGCCGGAATGACATTGAAGTGCACGATTTTCTCCAATATTGGCACTAAAGTGATCGAAGTTACAAAAAATTAGCGATAAATTAATCGATTTGAAAATTTTGACAATAAATTGATCGCCATACACAATTTATGGCATTCCAGGTGTACTCAAGCCTCAAAGCTTGATATCAACTTCAAAAGCTTCGTCTAGTCTTCAGGAAGCAATGGCAATCGTTCTCAAGCTCCATCTCGCATAGAACTGGTACGTCCAGAGCTCAATCTCCTCTCTGCATGTTAATGGTGGAGTTCCTCTCTAGCTGCGATTCTTGAAATTGATGTGTGCCTTCTAGTCTTAGAACATCACTGAGCATTGTTCTGTGTTTATTGAAAACAAATCAAACCTTGCAGTTGGACCCCATTACCATCGCCTATTCAGTTAAAACTTATCTAGGCAATCCTAGACCTAACCAGGTCAATCAGACATGCAAGTAAGCCTCCTGAACTCATTTAGGTATGATCCGGTGAAGGAATTCGTTCGATATGTTTTCTATTGATATATTAGAGCATACATTGCTGAACTGATTTAGGCTTCATTAGTCTAGATTCCATGGATAATATTGAATGATTCCTAGATATGTTATTTCCGCCAAGACAAGTCGAACGGCGCCGGTCTTATCTGATTCCATTAAGATTTTAACGTTGGATCGTCGCCAGTGGCTCACAACCGTTCGTTGTAGGCGAAAATTGCTCGAGGGAGAAGACGATGACGTGGCATTCAATAGGCTGACGCTGGGGGACGTGGCATGCCACGTGACGGCCACATTAGCTTGGCCATTAGCGGATAATATCGTTCTATTAGGCGATTCGACATCTTAGGTTTAACCACGTGTTGGCCACGTAGCCGTCAGGTTAATAATTAAATTGTTAAAAAATTAAAAATTAGGCGAACGGTGTTGTTTTGAAGGAGGGGCTTCACGCGATAAGGGCCGGCCATTAGTGTCCAACTTTGCTTGTATTTCGTGGACCAAGTCTAATTTGCACATTGCAGATTGAACTGCCGGATCCAGGCCCATAAGGCCTCCGCGTAGATCGAGAGAGCCCAGTGCGCTGGCCAGGTTCACAGACCAGTCCTAGCTCCATTTCTTTTAATAAAAAAAGATTTTCAAAAAATAAATAGAAAATAGTTTTAAAATTAGAAAATCATGGAAAATAAAAAAGGAAAATTTGAAGAAAATTCCTAGATATTTCAAAAATTTCCAAAAATTGAGGAATGATCACAGACAAATGTTCAATCATATTTTTGAGATTTTTTATTTGTTCTATCCACAATTGACAATTATACTCTTTAGGGGTAAATTACCTATACATTGTACCTGAGATCTATAAAAAATGCCAACATTAGGTGAGGGTCAATTACGTGGTCAAACATTCTATTTGGGTTTTTGATTCTCGAAATCCCCCAAAATGATGATTTTATCCCTCAAAATCGTCTTTGATATTCCAATGAGTTGTGAAAATTGTCAAAATTAAGTGATGAGTCAGGTGGGTAGCCAATACTTCTATCTGGGATTTTCATATCTCGTTCTCTTTTTTTAAATGACGATTTTACCCCTCAATGGTAAATCGACTTATAAAATTTCAGAAAATTATCGAAAAATGGGAAATGGGCTAGTTGAGTGGCCAATCCTATTTTCGACGTGTTTTGATTCTAGATTTATTCTAAAATAATGATTTCGCTCTTCTTGGCAAATCGTCCCCAAATTTCATCAAAATTACGATTTTGCCCTTCATGAGCAAATCATGTCTAAATCACTCATGAACTGTGATTGACACTTCTCTAGGTCAATGTAACCTCACTAGGAATGCCATGTTGTTTTGATGCGTTTTATCTGCATATCTTGATTCCTTAATTGTATACTTCTTTTATTGATTGTGATTGCTAGGGTAATCATTTACCATATGCATAAACTCCTAGATTTAGGGTTGTCTCCCACTCATATGCATAAAACCTTAGGTCAAAAAATTCAGTCAACTTAAATACCGAAAGGGCATCAATCAAGACGATTGGCATAACTAAGTCTCCAATCTCACTTCTCTAGTTATCGCAAAATCAAATAGAAGCTCTCAATTATTCGATAAGGTTTTCAATCATACATTTCATGAAACAATTGAAGGCGACTCCATGGTATACACACGTAGCACATGTTACTAGATCATACTGAAGGTCGGGTACGTATTCACCCGTTGCGATTTGGGCAATGGGTCTTGGAAGAGATTCGTGTCTGATCATATGGGACAACCCATTAACCCTTGAGAGGAAGTAACCTTAGGTTCGCGACACTGAACCATTAAGTCTGAAAATTAATTGAATGGTCGACAGACCATGTGGACCACTACTCATGTGGGCTCTTCGTCAGACCAACATGATTAGAGGTTAGATGGTTCTAGTCTACATGATATATCAAGTTATCAACCATGCAATGTCAACTCAGTAGTGAACCCCATAAGGTTAATGTAGAGGTGTCAGGATCGAAAACTCATATTTTAACCATTATTCAATGAGATGGGTCAAAATATGGGTTAGTCAAATTTTAATAAACGTATCATTAATGGGTTTGAGTTTTAAACTTACGTGTGGATTGTAAGAGGGTTTGAAGACAAACCCATATCTCACCCATTTACAGTCAATTAGTTTATATAAGAGTTATCAAATAAGTCAACCCATTCATGTGCCTCTTGAACATAATTTTTGGGTTTTTAATTTGTAATTTTCTTAATTTTCTTTTTTTCTTTTGTCTTTTTTCATTCGTTCTTTTACATAACAAATTAAAAGTCCGGCCGCCGCCGCTACTGCGCCGAATCTCGTCCCGTCTCTTTCCCCTCGCATGCTTGTCTTTACAAGCTTCTAATAAGCAATCTCGAAATAGGAATAATCCCGTGCCATCTAAGTCTTGCCATGTTAAAATTGCCACATGGACGTTTCTAATGGTTAATAGGAGGGCTTGATTGGATGACTAAAAATAACTTGAGGACTTGATTACGCAAAAGAAGATGCAAACCATCAAATCTTAGGAATGATATCGGATAGAGGACTAGAAAATCTGGGGTTGTGATATAGTATTAACGCTTCCCACTTCGTTCAATCGACCTCATCCTCTTGGTCTTCCCTTTGAATTTACAAAGCTTACTTCTTATTTGACCACCGTCGATCGCGACAAAATGTGTTCAACACGCATATTTCCCAATCGAAATATTTACGTAATTGATGATCGATGGCAGGAAATAACGAGAAGGAAATCCATTTGGGCCTTGACGTTTTCTTGGAAAACAAGAAATCAGATGAAAGTCCTCGTTTGGATGGTCCAATTAGAAGAAACAGGCGATTAGAGAGTTCAAATTTACTACCGAATTTCAAAAGTAGCTCTGATATCACATTGAAAATTACCGGACTACCCTTAACCAATCTAAAAATTATGTGCTTTTAGATGAAAGCATGATTTCATATTTAGAGAAAAATCCAAATGCTCTTGAGATCATTTAAGTTTGGCAATGTATATTTATTTACAAAATTGACATGTCTCTTGACACGAGGTTGGGATTTGCAGTCATCAATTGATTATATATACATATATCAAAAATTGAGTGGAAGCTCTATCTACGTTGGAAAAAATTATCACTTCTAATTATATTGTACTAATGACAATTCAGTTCTAAACTTTTTATTATGACAATTTAGTTCTAAGATTTTGGCGCAAAATTCTAATATAATCATTACTATTGATTTTTCTCAAAAATGTCTGACATGTTGATCTAGTCATCACCTTCCGTCCTATGTGGCACGCTGCTACGTCAGCGATTCCGGTGAAAATTGGGTGGAAGGATTATGTTGGAATTTTGCAAAGAGGTTTGTTCCGAAATGGTTTAGGACTTAGTGAAAAAATTAGAAAGTATAGGATTGAAAACGAATCCGTACAATAACCTTGTGACTTATTAGACGATTTCCGTCGTCATTGGACAGTCTGGATCAAATGCTTATTACAATTTCATGCCTCAAATGGCTCTATTTATTTGAATAATGTCAGCCGTTTAATATGATATTTTCCTTTTGTTTAACTCAAAGAGCTTCCACAAAGTAATTTATGCGATTTTTCTTTATATGTCCTCACCATTCACGTTTCCAATTAATTCCCAACTGAAGATATTAACTTTAGAGTAATGCTAGGTGAAAGAAGTCATCAATTGTTATTAATCATGCACAAGACGTGCACATACACGTATTAAAAATTTAAATATTCAACAAAACACTCATATAATAATTTAACCTTTTGCAACAAATATGCAGTAGTCCTATAAAATTTTACATGGTATCAGTGTACATGAGTTTCAATATTGCTAGACCCCTATAATATGTATCTACACTTTAGTTTTAGGTCAAAGTCCAATTTATGCGTGGATGGGAGTGTTAAAGAAAAAGACTCTTAATCTAATAGTTTAGTTTTTCAAGACAAGTTGGTAGTGGTTATACAAAGTTTACACACGGTGAAAACGTTAACTACCACAGAGAAGACGATAGAAATTTTTCTCTAGTAGCAAGATTAAAGACTAATCTAACTATTTTGCCAAACATATCTGTCATATGGTCTTTGATATCTTCAATGTATGTAATGTTTCTATCTTCCGAAGGAAGTTTGTTTTGCATGAAATTTGCTTCATTGTCATTAGACACAGCAAATCTGCGGCATTGCTAATTAGACAAGTGAGCGTCGATGGACATCACAATTGCTAATAAGTTTATGAGACTTAGAAGTACTAAAGCAAGCAAATTGAACATGTTTTCAGCATGATAATTACATATCCTACACAATAGATGGGAATCGATCATCCCAAGGTTAAAGAAATCCGATCAGCAGCCACGCTGGACTTAGGAATGTGACCAGAGTAACCCATGGCGCGACCGGCGAAGGCCCGGGTTTTGGTGGCGTCAGTGCCCGGAGTGTAGCCTGGACATCCGGGAGGTCGGACCGGACCTTTTTGGAGGGTTTGGAAAACAGGAACACTCGGCTTATCAGTAGCCCAACCTCCCTCTTCGCCCTTAATCAGAACCCTGCATGCCTCGTTTGGTTGCGTCATTGTTCCCACCAAAAATAGCAAAATAGCCACGGCAAATGCTACTTTTGAAGTTAGCAACTTCTTCATCTTTTCTGCTTGTTTTGTCACGGTTTTTTTCTAACACGACAGAAAGCACAATGAACTATGAAGAATGTCTTGTCTTGGGAGATACGTGGATGCAATTTATATTCATCGATAGGCTTATAGCTTCTCTGTGTTTCCTCGATTCTTCTGATCAGATTCTTGGATACGGGTTTTTGATTTTTGACTGCCACAGCAATAGACTAGATTTGGGTTGACTTCACTGGTTAAAGAGGGAAAGAAGAACAAGTATTAGTCCATGAGAATTTGCAAAGAAATGCCGAAATACTAAGACTTGTATCCTTATGTATTTGCTAAAGTAAGCGGTCATTTAAGTTAGAAAGGCTCAATACCCAAAAAAAAACCTCCAAATTTAGCATTCATGGAAATTATATCCAAAACTTTTTTTTCGTCTCATAAAAAACCTTCAACTTTTACTTATGTTTCAATTATAGCCAAAATTTTTACTTATGTCCCAATTCTACCGGTTTAGTACCAAAAAAAAAATCATCAACTTTAGCATATATTTCATATTATATTCAAAACTTTTTTTGTCTAAAAAAAATTTTCAACTTTTACTTTTGTCGCCTTCCTTCTATAATCACCATTAGTTAATCTAACATAGTATTTTCACATCATTAGTAAATTACACCTAAGCAAAGTTGGAATGAAAAAATCTCAAATTTCTCTTCTGTTGTTTGCTTTCCCTATATATTGACGGGAGATATATAGTCATTCAAGACAATTTCGTATTTTCTTTAGCAATCAACTGCCCACAGATCGGCTAGACATAAAGATATTCTGAGGAATTATTTAAAATATCGTCGTCCACGAAACCTACCGTTTCTACATTTCAAAAATTTATTGGTATATTCAGCGAGAAAAATCGAGTCACATAATATTAACTAATGGTGATTATGAATAGAAGGTTGACGATGCTAGAATTAGTATAAAAATAAAAGTTGATGGTTTTTTAAGAGATAAAAAAAGGTTTTGGATATAATTAGGAAATATGTTAAAGTTGAGGGTTTTTTTGGGTATTAAACGGGTAGAATTGAGATAAAAAAAAATAAAGGATTGTTTATGAGATAAAAAAAATTGGACATAATTACGTACCAAAATTTGGATATGATTGACACAAATGCTAAAGTTGAAGGTTTTTTTTTTTTTTGGTATTAGGCCAAGTTATTAAACTAATTTATGCACCAATTAAAAATCTGGCTGAAAACTAACGATTTGGAAAACGTTTTTTTGTAAAAATATCTAATTTTTCGACTCGGAAAAAAATCGTTGTTCATTCGATACAAAATTATCGCTACATATACATCTCAAAAGTCTAACACGCCATTTGTGAAAAATAACATTTCTCCCAGAAGGTGGACAAAACATAAAGTCATTAATGTGTCTATGTCTAAGTCTCCAATCCCGAAAATTCGTAGTAGATTTTGATTCTCCGGTTAGTGTTTTTAAAACCCTAGAAGTCCATAGACCGGCTTTTACCACGCATGTCTACTTTGAAACGGACAAAGAATGTTTGTGTTCGGGCACTTGCCGGCCCACAAGTTTTCCCAGTCCGACTTTGTTCCGTCGTTTTCATCTTGTCTTGCCTGGAATTTAATAAATTTACTTCTTGTCTGACCAAAGCGTTAAACACGCAAATTTGCGAGATGATCAAAGTAAAACCTGAATAATCTGGACTTGAGTTCACAAATTTCCCAATTCCAAGTGTTCAAGGGAAGCAGAAAGAAGACGAAATCAAAGTATTAATTAATATGTTCTTTAAGTTAAAACCGTTGAAAAAAACATTAAGAATCGCTCCACGGGGCGGTTTCGGAGGAAGTTCTCCGCTGTTCGTGACGTAATTATTCAAATACAATCTCCTTTCGGCAAACCCTAGACCAATGGAACACCAAATAAATAACCTCGTGGATCATGTAATGCGCAAATTAAAGCCAGGACATATGGAAACATGGAATTATTTGCACTCCATGGTGCGTGGAAACGAACCGATACCGTGCAACTCATCGATACGCATAGGTCTGTTCCTTAGCCATTAAGCCAGAATAATGAATGTATGGTCGCCAGATCATGTGGACCAAGCCTCATATGGACCATTGCTCGTGTGGACTCCACATTGAGACCGACAGGGTGAAAAGTTAGATGATCTTAGTATACGTGATTTATAATGCAACATTAGCCTCATAATAGCGGACCCCAGAAGGTGAAATACATGTTTTATGGTTAAAGAAGAAACTGGTGATTTAGAGTTCAAATTACTATCATAATCACAACACAAAAGTCTCTATGAAATGCGTAGCTATGATATCATATAAAATTTTGTGTGATTACCATCAACTTATTTAAAAGCTACATTTTAGTTTTTAGATTAATATGTAGTTTTCATTTATATATACAGTCAATTGGTTTGGGATCTTTACAAAGCCTTCTATTCAAAAACTAACAAAAAAGAGGTGTTTTATGCATAAATGTTGTTCGCTTTAATTGCTCATCCTATTTTCCTATGAAGCCATTTTCTTTTGTTAAAATAACATTTCATTCACTGCCTCAAAATATAACAGAGAAACATCCTAGTTCAACTGCAAAGAAATACAAATCTCAGGCAACTCCAAAACAAAGTAAGCTCTAAATAATAAGAGAAATCATTAAAATAAGGTTGTAAATCACTCGCTCAAAGAGCACATCGGTGACTTCTTCCCATCAAAATCGACAGCCTATCACCAAATCCATTTTTAGTAATGAGCACACACGAAAATCTCTATCTGTTGCTATGGCTTTGCCTTTTAGTGGTGCGCGCCGAGGTGTGGCGTCCCAACACCATCACCGAGCAGAGTAAAAAGATTGAACGAGCACGAGCGAAACCTTCACGAGTGATCATTTCAACAACAAAAGGGAAAGAAAAGAAAAGAACTTCATGTTGAGTGATTGTATTGATGGAAGTTAATTATTTTAGACATGAAAGAAGGTTTTTGTGCACTGAAGATATTAAGTTAACTCCTCGTCCCTTTTACAAGTGATTTTTTTTTTAAATTGATGTTGAGTGATTAATTTGAGAGATGTTAATAATTAATTGCACAAATTGACAACGGTTTCATAAATTCAAGAGTAGGTGGCATTAACAAATAGAATCGAGAAATTTAACCGCAATGTTATGCAAGTGGATAATCACAATTCTACTGCATGAGTAGTGTCATGGGGGCCCAAAGTTGCCACACTGGTAAGACATTGGGGCGTCGATATTGAAAGAACGTAACTAAACTACAAAGTTGCTAAGAAATACAAAAAACTTAAGAGGATTAAATCGAACAAGAAATGTTTCACCAAGTTGTATTCTCTACACAATAGATCGAAATTAACCATCGAAAACGTAGTACTATTTATTCGTGCCAAATTGACTGTATTATCGGTTCCTATGAACCTCTATATTTGCATCAACGTGTTGGTCTCTAAGCATTTAATCTCCACAACACATACATTCCCAATTGATAAGTGTCCTTTGTTGAGCTCCAACTATTTGCGATCGGCACTTACGCCGTGCCGTGACTTAGGAACACAGCCGGATTAGCCACACGAGGAGGGGCCATGGCTCGTCCAGCGAAGGCCCTGGTGTTGGTGATATCGGCGGGAGTTCTGGGGCCGCCTGGAGTGTAGCCTTTCGGATTTCCGGGAGTGGGCACCGGACCCTTATTCAGGGTTTGGAGAACGAGAATGCTCGGTTCATCGTTAGCCCTCGCGTCCTCTTTGCCCTTGATCAGAACCCTGCATGCCTCGTCTGGTTGCACTAGTGTTCCCACCAAGAAGAGCAAAATCACACCAACTCTCAGGAGCTTCTTCATCTTATAGCTGTAATTGCTGACCTTTTTTTCTTTTTTGGTCTGATTTTCTGGGTCTTGGGACAATTTTTCACTGGCTTTCACAAAAAACACGATGGAGGATGCCTTGTCTTGCGAGAGATATCTCTCGTATTTATATACAAACGCCAGCTTAGAGTCTCTGTGTGTTTCTTCGATTCTTCCGATTAATCTGTTGGACACGGGTTTTTGATTTTTGACTGCCCAAGTTGGAGAAGAAATTTGAATTTGACTTCACCGGTTCAACGGAGAGAGGGGAATGGCAGACGAAGAAGCGGCAGCAGCGTTAATCACAGGGTTTTGAATGCCCCATCCTCGACGTACTCGTTTTCTGCATCACGTCCACTACGTCCGACAATGACGTCACCATGCATTATCTTTTTCTTTTTCTCTTTTTTTTTGGTCAAACCATGCATTATGGTTCACACACGACAAATTTCAGCACGTCCAATTGCTTTCGGGTTTTTATATTTTCATCCTCACAAGAAAAAAAAAATGGAAAAAAGAAGAAGAAAACATTAGGACGATAGTTTTATCGCAAAAATAATTGTCAATGCCGTCTCTATCTACTGAATTTATATTTACAAGCTGAATAATATAGGATCGTGTATGGTTATTGAAGGTCCTGAAATTAGACTATAAACTCCTGTTATAGGTCTCAGGTTCCCAATAACCAGACCCGAGCGCACAGCATTCGACCATGGGACTCCGCAAGACCAAACTCATGAACCCACTGCAAACCTCGATCCCTATACTTAGACTTGAAACCTTGAGAATCGGCTCGAATTAGGGCTTAAGGAACCCAAGCATGGACCCTGAATATTCCATGGATCTTTTTTGGCTTGAACAATATAATTTGATTTGTTTATTGTAAACGTAACAAACATCTCCAATACACGGTTTCTAAGATAATAATTCTCCCCCTGGAGCATGTTTGGGTTCAGTGAGTTTCTCAACTCTGAGTTTTAACCTTTTTATTTGGTTGACCTCGTACACCCTTTGACCTGATTTCAAATTTATCAAAATCGACTTTTTATTTGACCGTCGTGAATCATGACCAGCTGTGGACACGCATATGCTTGCATGATCAAAGTAAAATCTGACATTTAGACTTGACTTTTCTGTCTGAAAGTTCGGATCACTAGGACAGAAAAAGGTGTTAAAGACGGAGAATATATGTTGTGTCAACTTTACAGGCGCCCAACGTTTTTACCAAGAGATTCATATCAAACGATTTAGCAACCTATGCGACGTCTGCCAACGCCTTAAATTTATCAACTTTATATAAATTTGCTAACATTTGTTTCGATTAAATTATCAACTAATTGCAGGATACTAGCTTCTATTCCAACATTTCTTTGGTTTTTGTTAATTTGCAAACTTTTGTTGTTGATTCCAACTTTATTTAATGAAAAACAAAAAAGATATGTCGGTAAGTAACTCAAATTAGATTCAGTAAGCTAATAATATTAACTAGAAAGTTGTAAGTTCTCATATTAAACTAATTTTGAGAAATTTTTCCAGCTTAACAAATTCAATGCCACAGTTGTAATATTTCGAAGTTATCAAATAATTCATTCAAATAATTTTTTTTGGTCCAACATTCAAATAATTTATCAGCTTGATATCCTAAATAATATTAGGAAATGGAGAATTTTCAAGATGATACGGTTACCTATTAATTTTGCATTATCAACTCTTATTTGAGTTAATCACCAATGTTTATTTGGGTGGTTTTTTTTTTCTTAGGTAACCAACTTCTCTTATCTTTAAAAAAAGTTGTTAAATTAAAACTAATTTTCCAGAAATTTTCCCTGCTTAAAAAATTCAATGACAGATTCATAATTTATTGAAATTATTGAATAATTCATTTAAACAATTTATCATCTTATATCATAAGCAATCTTGAGAAATGAAGGAATTAAATGTCACGGCCACCACCTAGCTTTGCATTATCAACTCTTATTTGAGGATACGTGTAGTTCGGCTTTGGGGAAAGGAGCTTTGAGGGAAGTTGTATTTGGTGAAAGTAATGGTGTTTAGACAACTCATTTTTGTGCATATTTTGCAAAGCAACTTTAAATTTAAAAAAAGAAAGAAAAAGAAAAAGAAAAACAGAAGGCAGACATGGCCAGCATGGGCAAAGAAGGCATGAAGGTGGCCAAAGGCGATCATTAGTTAGACGAGCGTCGACTGCGGCTAGAGGCGACCGTCGGCCAGGCGAGGCCACAAATCTCGTCGCAACACTTGTTGAAGCTCAACAAGACCAAGCGATGTAGGTCGATGAAGCTCCAGGAAGCCCAAATGAGGCCCGTCACCGAGATCACGGCCCTAAGTGAGGGCTATCGGGGTCGAGCAACCTCAGACGAGGTGTCGCTGAGGATGCGCAGCGACACTAAGATCGTATGTCTGCGATCGAAGAGTCAGATCTGGATTGCTTCACCCACGACCTTAACCTCGACCCATAGCAGATAGCATCTCTGGCAAAGACAACTGCTCAATGGTTCATGCGACCCTCGATCTCGGCTTCGGCGACGGGCAACTTCATCCTGGACACTGCCCTCCACGACCAACCAGCGAGCTCATGGAAGAACAAAAGGAAGAAGATCAACAGTGCTTTCTTTAGGGCAAAAGTGAAATACACAATTATAAGTAAGGGCAATAGTGAAAAGCAAAAGAGTCATTAAACACTCATAATACCATTTAGAAAATGCTAAAAGCCCAAAGCTGGCAGGTACCTGCGAACACGGGTAAGGTGGTCCTCACCTGACTGCTAGAGGGCGGACAAGAAATGTAAAACAGAGAAAAAGGAAACAAAAAAATAAGAATATTATAAAAAATATTAGGATATTATTACAAGTTATCCACATGGACGTCGGCGGTGCCACGTAGGATCATTAGGTCCACGTCGGCAAACAGGATTGAATTGTCAAAAAATTAAAAACTTTAGAACTGAATTGACAAACTTAAAAAATTTAAGACTGAATTGATAAAAGTGCAAAGATTTAGAATCTTTTTTATTTGACAATTTTTCCTATTTTCATAAAACGTAGCTTCAAATACCAACATAATAAGGTTATAGTTATTTCTTCGATTCTTCTGATTTAAATTGTGGGACACGAGATTTTGATTTTTGACTGCGAAAGTTGGACAACAAATTTGGATTTGACTTCACTCGTTAGAAAGAGGGAATAGAAGACGAAGAAGAAGAAGCAGCGTTAAAGAACTTGAATGGGTCGGTCGTAGAACAGCCTCGACGCACTCGTTCGTCGTGTCGTGTCCACAATGCACGAGAATGATGTCATCATGCACCATTGTTTGAACACGACAAATGTCATTATGTCCAAATTGATTATGCCTTGTCAAAATGTCCTAACTTCTCTCCGGTAACAAACTTTGAATTAGTAATAAAGCTTAGCAATCAAGTATAATATTTTTTTTTAATCTTGTTGTCCAAATTGCCATAATTTAGTATGCAAGCTTTTCTCATTCGTTATACAGTTGCTAGATTCTATAATAATAAGCTGAGATGTTTTTACCTACTTTTAAGGAAAATATCGATATACATCCTTTCTTCATCTACCTATTACAGACAACGTGTAATAGAATACATTTGATCTTGGAATAATAGTTGTTGCTTTAAAATTGCAGATTGTATTTTGGAATTTTTTTACTCGAATTATATACTTGGATTTATTTCTTTAAATGTAACAAGCCTCTCTAATCGCAGAAATTGCAAACATCTATTGCCAAGAAGATCCTTAAGAGGACAATGTTTGGGTTCAGAGCTCTTCTCAACTCCAAGTTTAGTTGACCTTGTGCTTGTATCCTCTTTGACCTGCTTATTTTTTTCCTTGGTAGAAGTTTGACCTACTTTGAAATTCATCAAAATTGACTTTTCATTTTGACCGTCATGAATCATGACCAGCGCTGAACACGTATATGCTTGCATGATCAAGGTAAATTCTAACTTCGGGATTAAATATTTCGCAAATTTATAGGATACTATCAAAATAATCGTTTATATCGCCTAAAAAAATGAATGAACAAAAAATATTTTCACCATTCACGAAAATGTTTATGCATATTATCAATAATGAAAATATTTTTCATTGACAATTATTTCAAACGATTATTTTCAGAAAAAATATTCTCAAGTCATTAACTATCTGCGAAACAACCGGAGTCTTAGATTTTTCCTTCTCAAAATTTCAGCAGCCGAGGATCACTGCTGATGTTGACAATGTCTATTGTTCAGATAAAACTGTCTATAGCAGCTGGTTAAAAATTCTATGCTTGAGTTGGAACGTTATTAGTTGTTGAATGCAAGTGTTTTGTAGAGCTCAACGGTAGGTCTTTCCTCTGATGTATGCTCCCGAGGGCGACTCTAATTTTCCATTAAGAACAGCTGGTTTTTTCTGTGCCGTAAATTTCTAAAAGAGTGGGTGAGTATCAAAAGTTGTTGGTAAAGAAAAAGTAATCGTCCACTTGATTTCCCGATAACTTGTTGGTAACTTATTGACACGTATATGGAGTTACTAATTTTTTTTAATAGGTCACAAAGATAGTATCAAAATTTGTTGGTAAAAAAAAAAAAAACAAAAAGTTATCGACCACTTAGTTTTGTTTGTCTTTCTTACCGTCGTCTTAAATTTACCAACTTTTATGAAAACTTACTAATAGTTATTTGGGTTACTTATCATCTTTTTTCCAATTAAATCACCAAAAATAGTAACTCTCGTTCGAGTTATTTACCAATGTTTCTTCAGTATCTGTTAATACATTAACTTTTGATATTGTTTAACAACTGTTATTTATCTCTATTGCGAATGTCATAGTACTTATTATATGAATTTTGCCAACTTTTATGTGTGTACTGTTTTTTTTTTTTTTTCAAGTTTATTAGCCAGGTTTGAGTCATCATGTTTCATTTTGAATAAACACTGAAGTCAACATATTTTGCAATTCAATATTGAGAATATGAATTGCCAATCCTCCATGCCAATTCGTGGATCACGTAGGGAGCACAAAGTCTATAATTGGCAAAAGCTGTCATCAATCGATCGAATGTTTGTAGCTTTAACCTTTTAACAACCCTTGGAATTCATCAATCGCAAATTGACAATACAACGGGTAACAAAATTGCTATCGGGTGGTCACTTCAGACCTTTTGCACTAAAAAAAAAAAATTATGCTAACCAATTTATGAGGCTTGTAAAATTAAATTGAACAAATCAAACATGTTACCCAACGTTATACATTCTACAACAGATGGAAATTATCCATCCGAACAATTTAAAAGGAAAAAAATAATAATAATTCGTTTGCGCTAGTAAACTGTGTATCGGTTCCTCTCAATCATTCTGGTTACAACTGCTCAATTCTCTTCACGAGCGTCCTTTGCATGGAGCACCAACTATTTCCATTCGGCAGCAATGATGGATCGAGGGAGGCGGCTGTGAATGATCACGCAGAGGCACCCCCCATGGCCGATCGGCCCGCGAAGGCCTTGGTGCTGGTGGTGCTAGCAGTGGTGCTGCTCCCGGGAGTGTAGCCGCTGCAATTCCCGGTGCACGGGGTTGGACCCTTTTGCAGTGTCTGGAGGACAATCAGACTCGGCTCCTTATGACCATCCCGTGCCCCCTCGCGGCTTTTAAGAAGCCGGCATGCCTCGCTCGATCTCATTGATGTTCCCATCAAGAACAGAAAGATCATCACGCCGGCTGCTACTTTTGAGGACATGATCTTCTTCATCATCCTTGGCTTGTTTCCAACAATCTGTTACTTTCTTCGATTTTCGTTGCTGAGAGTTGTGTGTCTATTGTGTGTACGATGAAGAGAAAGTGTCTGAGGAGGTCTCGAATTTATATTGCTGCCATTGCCAAGCTACCAACAATTGCTGCGTTTCTTCTTGCTTTGATCAACCCTGTTGAACGGGCCTGGGATTTTTGAATTCTTGACTGCCACGGTTTTGGAGAACAAGAAATGGAATTTGACTTCACCGGTTATAGGGAGGGATGAACAAGGATTTGAATTGGTCGTAAAGGAAGACAATTCTTTATTAAACGAGTATAATTCTGGGTTCTCTGAAATGTTATGCTATAATCTAATCATAATTCCATCGAAATTATACACATGTTTCGACTTTAGGACATACATCACGTCAATTCCTTCTCTGGTGAGGCTTTCTCTTTTCACCAACATCTCCAAGTGCCATGAAAATCTTTTGGAGTATCTTCGGGTTCAGGTATTTTCGACTCAAGTTTTGTTTCTCCTACTTTCTTTGACCTTCTAACGTGAAAAATCATTAAGTTGGCTTTTTATTTGACGTTCCCGACTCATGACCGGCGTTGGACACGTATTGCTTGATGATCAAAAGTCAGAGTTGCATCAAGACTTTGACTTTTCCTCCTCAAGGGGGAACAATTCAAGGATGGTAATCGAGTTAGGGTTCAAATTTTAATGTGATCTAGGCGCAAAAATGCAGCCCTTTCGATTACTTTATGGCACAAAAGGTCATATAATCGCCGCCGCTGAGACTACTCTTCCCGTTGTTGAAGTCCCTTGTTAGGTTCGGATTGAAAATACTCTGTTGAAAGTTCCGGTGCCATAAAATTCTCTTTTGATTACTAAATGGGTACATATATAGTTTCAATCTTAGAAGGAACTCACATGATCTGACGAATAAGATGAAGTTGCGTCACATTCACCCAATCAAAAATTACCAAAACAATCTTAAATCTATTGCAATTGTATCAATTCAGTCCTAAATTTTTTTTTAAAATCAATTGGGTTCTAAACCCTTCGTATTTGTGACAAATCAGTCTATTTGACCGACCGGCGCTAGCATGGCAAATTTTTAATAAAATTTTTCTATTATTTTAATTTTTTTCAATAATTATTTTTCTTTGTTCTTCCTTCTTTGCTTCTGTTTGTGGCTGGCGAGGGTCGCCAAAACTTGAAGAAACACACGTGAATTTAGAGATAATTTCTTCATTAACCTTTCAATTTACAAGACTTTGTATATATACATAGTAGAAAACCTAAACCCTAAGACTCTTCCTTATCATGAGATAAAATAAACATGAGACAAAATAAGAAGTAAATATTACAAATTCCTAAAATTGTTCTAATTTACAGCTCATGTTAACACTCCTCCGCAAGTGGGTGAAAAGATGTCTTTGATACCCAACTTAACAAGTGAACTGTGAAAGGCCCTATTCGACACTGCCTTAGTAAGTATATCTGCCAGTTGATCTTCAGACCTAATAAAGGGAAACCGAATCACTTTGGCATTCAGATTTTGCTTTACAAAATGTCTGTCAACTTTTATATGTTTGGTTCGATCATATTGTACAGGATTGTGAGAAATGTTAATTGTTACCTTATTGTCACAAAACAATCTCATCTCAGATTCCGGCGGAAAGCCAAGTTCCGTCATCAACCTCTTAAGCCATAGTAGCTCACATTACCCTTTAACCACCCCCTCTAAATTTTGCCTCAGCACTGGACAAGGCTACTATCTTCTACTTTTTGCTCCTCCATGTAATCAAGTTTCCCCCATAAATGTAAAATATCCAGACGTGGACCTCATGTCCGCGATACTGCTTGCCCAGTCGGCATCTGTAAACCCCTCCACCTCAAGATGAACATTCTTTGCAAAAAATAAACCTTTTTCAAGAGCTGACTTCAAGTAATGCAGAATTCGAGTCACGGCATTCATATGATCCTCACTCGAAGCATGCATAAATTGACTCACAACACTTACAGCATAGGCAATATCAGGACGAGTGTGTGACAAAAAAATGAGTTTGCCTACTAACCTTTGATATTTGTCTTTATTGGTCGGAACCTGATCCGAATACTCTCCAAGTTTATGATTCTGAACTATAGGGGTATCAGTGGGCTTGCATTCCAACTTCGGCTAACAAGTCCAACACATTTTCTTTGTGACAAGAAAATACCTCACTTTGATTTGGCCATTTCAATACCTAAAAAATACTTCAACCCTCCCAGGTTCTTCATCTCGAACTCTTCTACTAGCTTTTCTTGGAGTCTCAAAATCTCTTTAAGGTCATTTGCTGTAATAATCATATCATCTACATATATAATTAAGGCTGTTACCTTACCTTCAAATTGCTTCAGGAATAAAGTGTGGCATGAGTTACTTTGAGAATACTCATATTTTCTCATTGTTGAACTAAATCGACCAAACCAAGCACGGGGAGATTGCTTTAACCCATATAATAATCATTTCGATTTGTACACCATATTTGGTTGAGTGACACAACTATACCTAGGTGGAACTTCCATATAGATTTCTTCCTCTAAATCCCCATGAAGAAATGCGTTCTTCACATCAAATTGATGCAACGGCCAGTCCAAATTTGCTACGAGAGACAACAATACTCTCACAATATTAAGCTTCGCAACAGGAGAAAACGATTCTTGGTAGTCTATGCCGTAAACTTGTGTATATCCCTTCGCTACCAACCGTGCCTTGTATCTCTTAACAAAACCATTTGCTTTGTATTTAATAGAAAATACTCATTTACACCCTATTGCTTTCTTTTCCTTCGGCAGCTCCACAAGACTTCAAGTCTTATTTTTATGCAGCGCTTCCATCTCTTTTTTCAATGCTTGGACCCACTTGGAATCTCTCAGAGCTTCTTGCGCCCCAGTAGAAACTCGAGTTGTAGAGACATTTGATACAAATACCTTCAAAGATTCAGATATTTTTTTGTTGAGACGTAATTTGCAATAAGATACCTTGATCTTCGTTCTTCCACGTCTGGTGAATATGGATTAGGAGGTTTGCCACGATTGTGCGTGTCAAGTAATTTATATCTAACAACCACATTAAAATCATCAAAGAAATCAGCTGTAGTAGGAGAACTTACCTCGGAAGTATCCTCAGGAGAATGGTCAGGTACTAAAGAGGGGACGTCAGGAGAGAGAAGACTGTTCTTAAGACTATTTAGAAGCATTCTGTATCGATATCAATTGTTGGTCATCTTCTATTGAGGCCGTTGTTCATTCTTTGCAACATCTGTTGGGGCATGCAGCGAGTTAGACCCCGCCCCGGCCATAATACCACCATTCTCCCACCAATGTTCCATTTCTCTATGTATCTCCCCCTGAAATGGAGAATTGGTGTTAAGAAAGAAAAATTCAGACTCAAGAAATGTGACATCCATGGTGACATGTGTCTTTATAGTGGCCGGGTTATAGCAATGATAGCCCTTCTGATGGATTCCACAGCCAAGAAAAACACAACGGATAGCACAAAGATCCAGCTTGGTCCTTTGGTTCTTGTGAAGATGAACATAAGCTACACACCCGAACACTTTAGAAGAAATTGTCAATATAGAAGGAAGAGAAACAAGTTTTGAAAGGACTTGCAACGGGCTCTTGAAATGTAGCACGCGAGAGGGCATCCGATTCATCAAGCGGACTACAGTAACAAAAGCAGCATCCCAAAATCAAGTGGGAACATGTCCACAATAAAGCATGTACTGTCTCTAGAATATGGCAGTTCTTCCTTTCCGCAATCCCATTCTGCTGGGGAGTCTGAGCACACAATGTTTCATGAATAAGACCATGTTCATGAAAATATCCAGTGAGATATTGATTTGCATATTCACCCACATTGTTTGTACGAACAATGCGAATTTGTGCTCCAAATTGTGTTTCAACCATGCGATGGAATCTCTGAAATACGGTAAAGACTTCATTCTTGTGCTTCATAAAATACAGCCACGTCATACGTGTGTAATCTTCCACAAATGTTACAAACCACCAAATTCCCGAAAGAGTGATAATCGGTGAAACACCCTACACATTAGAATGAATTAACGCAAAAGGTATTGTGCTTTTATTAAAACTCATTAGAAAAGAAACACGATGACTCTTTGCTAAGATGCATGTCTCACATTGGAATACAGAATTTGATAGACCCTTAAACAATTCAGGAAATAAGTACTTCAAATACCCAAAAGAAAGATGTCCTAATCACGGTGCCATAACCATATTTCTTTCTCCCTACTTGTAGTCTGACCCTCGATATGATGAACTCTGCTAGTGGTGAAATCATCCACATAGTATAGCCCCGCTCTCTTTGTACCACGTCCAATAATCTCCTTCGTGAAGATATCTTGAAATAAACAAAAATTGAGGTACATGAGAACACAGCAATTCAACTCCCCAATAACTTGTCCAACAGATAATAATCGATTAGATAATGAGGGCACAAGCAAAGTATGAGTTAAAGAGAGGGAAGGCGTGAGAGCAACCAGCCCCTGTCACTGGATAGCTATGGCCATTAGCATTATAGATACTTCGTCGTCGCGGAGTAGTGTTGCAAATGAAGTCATCAGGATTGGGTGTCATATGATCAGTAGTGCCTGAGTCAATAATTCGCCCACTGCCCCCACCCTGATCAGTATTGATAAAAGTACACCAATAATTACCTTCAGGAGCTGAGGCACATATGCCAGTGGAGTCTACCTGTGGAACTAGTGAGAGAGCCGAGTCTCCAATAGCCAACGATGCATGTCCTTTACCTACACTTATTGTAGACTCGGTTTTTTTCTTGCCCTGCAAATCTTTCCACCAATCGAGGTACCCATGTAACTTAAAACAAGTATTTTTGGTATGTTCTAGATTCCCACAATGTGTACATCCCCCAGTTGGTTGTGACCTTTGCTTAGAGCTTGTATTGGACCTACTATCTAGAAATGTCAACTGTAAAGTTCTAGGTTATGGGATGCCATCAAGAACCCGTGGCCCTATCCTCCCCCCTACGAGATACCATTGCAGCAATAGAAAAAGATGCATCTACATTGGTCAGCATCACAGCTTGACGTACATCCTCTTGTCGTACCCATGCATAAGCTTGTTCCATGGTAGGAAACGGTTGCATCTGTAGCATATCAGCCCTAACATTGTCAAGGCGTTCATCAAGACCATCAAGAAAGGTGTAAACACGATCTTTTTGAATAGTTATGTTGTAACGCTCAATATCAGCTGCACACGACATGGGATTAGGGCGGCGAAAATCAATTTCTCGCCAGAGTCCTTGAAGGTCATTGTAAAACTTTTCGATAGGACCTCCTGCTTGTTTCAGTCGAGCAACTCGGTGCTTCAAATCATACACCTGCGAAGCATCGATGCCATCAAAAAACGTGGTAGATACTGAATCCCATACCGTTTTTGCGGTTGAAAATCGGATAAAATTGCTGATCAACCATTTTTGCGGTTGGAAATCGGATAAAATTGCTGATCAACGCCGGATCCATGGAATTGATCAACCATACTTTCATTGTCGAGTCCTGAAGGTCTGTAGGTAAAGGCTCCGGAAGGTCTCCGTTAATGTATCCCAATTTATCTTTGCCAGCGATATACATCTCCACCACTTGGGACCATAAACCATAAATGGTTCCATCTAGTTTGATTGCAATTTGTGAAACAGATGAATCACCGTGCGGTGTTGGGTTTTGAATCTGATTTTGGGTGAGGATCTGAGTCAATCTCGATGTCAGATTCTCAAGCAGTGCTTCAGTCTGATTCTGGGGTGCTCCTCCTTCGGTAGAAGTTAGATCTGTCATCGGTCGGAGCAGCAGCAATCCTAGCCGCGGCGTTCTAGGCAGTAGCTACACAAGCTGCGACGAGTCTGGTCTGGGTCGAAATTGCATTGATCAGATTCAACACACTGGATCGGTGCAGCGACGAAATCGGCCGCGTGAGTATTGTACGCTGATCCACAACTACGGTGCAATAAAGAAAGTGGGACCACTGTAGTCGTGGATCAGCATACAGTACTCCCAAGGATCAAAACTCTAGGCTCTGATACCATGAAGAAACACACGTGAATGTAGGGAGAATTTCTTCATTAACCTTTCAATTTACAAGACTTTGTATATATACATAGCAGAAAACCTAAACCCCAAGACTCTTCCTTATCAGAAGATAAAATAAACATGAGACAAAATAAGAAGTAAATATTACAAATTCCTAAAATTATTCTAATTTACAGCTCATGTTATCAAAACGTACTCGCCACTAAGAAAGGTCAACGAAGCCTTGGCTCAGCTGTAGAGGTTGTGGCCAAAGACGGCCTCACTCGTGTGCTTGGCGACGCCATAGCCACCTTTGTCCACGCTCAGCGAGTTACGGGCGAGGTTGGCCTCACCTAGATCTATGCAAGGTGGCCTCGTCAACGACCATGCCATGTGACCCATCGCCTCGCGCATTGCGACCCATCCAAGATCTAGGTGAGGTCGCCTTCACCCGCGGATGACGAGGCCATGGAGAGGCAGCCTCTCCTCTAGCCTCACATGCCCGATGAGGCCTACAACCCTCACTGGCCAGCTCACTAGCCACAAATAGAAGCAAAAAAAATAAATGAGAAATAAAAAAATTAATCAAAAAATTCAAAGAAAATATTAAAAAATTGAAATAACTTTAAAAATATTATTAAAAATTGGCCACGTTGGCGCTAGCACGGCCACGTCTACGCTGACCGGTTAAATGAACCAAATTGGCACGATTGTAATAAGTTTAAAATTGTTTTGGTGATTATCCCTTCACCTAATGCATGGAAGAATTTTTCCAATATTAGAGATTAGATGTAACCTCGAAGGCACAAATGAGAGAAATTGTCCAATCAATCATAAATTTATTGTATGTATGACAATTCATTCCATTTTTTTTTCAATTTTAATTATTTGGTGTTAAAATTTTGCACAATATTTTAATGTAGTCATTTTTATCAATTTTGGCGGGAAGACGCTAACGTGACAACGTGCCACGTAGAAGATCAATGATGGCTAAATCGCCGCATTAATGATTTGCGGTGAAAATTGATCAAAATGATTACAATGAAATTTAACGCAAACTTTACATGTAAATTGACAAAATTAAGAAGTTTAAAAGTGATTTGGCACCGATAAAATAAGATTTAAGATTGATTGAATAATTTTTAGAAAAATATCATCTCATCCGTACTTAATCAATCGATTAAGTGGCCCTCCTTAGGGAGAGTAGGATAAATTATCGGCACTCACCATCGTCACATTTCTTTTCACTCTTTTGTATTATGGGAAAACTTCAAATAAAGATTTGAAGTGCACTTATTTTCTTAAATAAAGGCCTAGAGTACACCATGTTTCAAATAAATGCTTGAAGTACATTCATTGTTCAAAAAGAATGTAATCAAGGACATTCTCACCATTTACTTTTTTGATTTTTTTCCTTTTTTTATAATTTTTTTGCTTTTCCTTTTATCCAATTTCTTTATTTTTCTTTATAGCATCCAGCGAGGGTCCAACGACCCTCACCTAGGCCTTTCGCGGGCAACGCAACCCTTGGTTGGGCTCTCCACAGGTGAGGTGACTCTTGCTTGGGGCCGTCAACGACAGCCTTACTTGGGTAATGTAGGGCTACCCGCACCGCACCCTCGCCGGTATGAAAAGTGAAACGCCTCGCGTCCCCTGGAGCTCGTTACATCCGCCTCAGGCCAAACATTTACCCATGAATCTCACCCGACTTAGTATGATATAAAATGCATAAACAAAAGCGAAAATCTCCGTACACTAAGAAATAAAAGAATATGAGAGTTTTAGAAAAATTCAACAGCACACCATTTATACATAGCAGAAACATTCATTACAAACAGTGGAAGGGAAAAGATAAAAATGTAAAGTCGCACACCCTAGGTAGAAAAGAAACTAAGACTTAGGGTTCAAAGCCTACTATTAAACCTTTCATAAAGCCTAATACCAAAATTATTCCTTGATCACCTAACCCCTTTCATTCAGACTTCTCGTTAGAACAACTTGAATCATCTCTTTCATCGTCCCCCTTAGCATCTGGGTCGTAATCCGAAAAAGTCTCGGATGGCACGTCCTATGAAGGCTCTTCAATGTCTTCCTTGGCTTCCTCATCTTCTTCTTCTTCTTCTTCCGCTTCATCTTCTTCGTTAGTGGCATTGATAACGTCAGCAGAAAACTCTACATAGTTCATGTACTTAGCAGAGGACAAAGGAGACTTCGGCACTTCAAGTATATTTCTTGAACCTTCCACGAATACTGGGTTATCCACTTCAATGCCCAGTCAAGACGAACGGCACCAAGTTGGAATCACCTCCCACGGAACATCCTCTGGCAGCAAGGGTCTCATCAAGCTGTTGTCTCCCACCTGACAAAACCAGGCTTCAAAACGATGGGGTTGCAGTTCCGGTTTCCCTTCGTCTACCCAGATTGTCGTGCTCTTTCTAATGTACGTAATATCCTTCCGATATGGAAACTCATCAAAATCGGCGATCATCTTTTTCGGATCACCTATACGGATTGGCAACATGGTTAGGTTTTGGGGCCTAAAAAGATTGTCCCATTAAGAGTTGAGATCGACATCTCAGAAAGTGAAACCTAGCCCTTCACCTCAATGTCAGTCCTACCAGATCACACACATATGCCACTCATAATGCAAGACATCAAGCAATGTAAGGGGAAAAAGGCATCACATGGCAACAAATCATTAACCAGACATGGATAATCAATACACAAACACATATACACCACATTCACTACAACCACCGCTATCTCAACCACCCACATCCTCCACTAACAACTCCTGCCACTGACATCGCCAGGATCATCAGACCAAATGATGTCCACATACACAGGGGTCATCAGACCAATCGCACACTCCAGGCTTATAGCCACTCCATGCTGTCGGGGTCATCAGACAAAGTGGCATTCACATTTTTATTTAATTTCACCACCCTTCAATATCGCCGGGGCCATCAGACCAAGTGGTATCATCCACACCTTTCTCATTTAGTTTCACCATGCCATCAGGATACACATGCAATTCATTTCATAAAATTTCATCAGTCAATCACGTCATTCAATAACTCATCCAGCGTGTCCTGGCATTCAGAAAAAGTATCAGGTAACACTTACCTGCTTAAATATCACAATACAACACCAAGAAATTATCTTCAAAGCCACAAGTATAGAATTTCCATGAATGCGTCGTCAACTTAACAAGATTAACCAATATTGAGTCATAAACCATGGAATATTCACTTTCATTAACTCAATCTTTCCCTGGTCACACCATTGACAATTCAAGACACCTTTTTATAACAATTGGATACATGGCAATGCTCACTCCGAACCCTCAATATGTTCGGTTTACTCATCCATATACATGGCAATACAAAATTTAGCGTTTCGTGCACCAAACTTGCCATAAATCACCTTTAAACCTCAATCCACTTCTCACACTTCACATTGACACCTCACATGATATCATACAAGACATTATATGTCAATTGAAGTCCAAATATTCCTCATTCAGCCCCCAAACAGAACCGGTCAGCATGTATACACCTTCAAGACATAATCGATTTTGGGTTCTAACCGCTGAATCAAGCCATACTTCAATCTCAAGTCTAACTCTTTGCACAATTAACATTTCAAGAACTTCATTTACATGATTAGAAGGCTCACCAAGTGATTTGGAGTCGGTTGGCACCCCACAGATGTCGAAACAACCTGATCTCCTCTTGGTCAGAATCTGTCCAGATTTTACCATTAATGTTCAGCCATAAAAACCGAAGTTAACACCATCTATTTGCAGCCACAAACCATCTTAACATAATACTAGGTGTTATGAATCTTTCTTAAAAATTTGAGGCCAATCGGAGTCTTTAAGAGGTAGAACGAAGACTTTACCTCAGCTCACGCGGATTTCGTCCGGTTTTGGCCTAAGAGCTGGTATGGAAAAACTGTCTAACGAAACTTCGATCTACTACTTGGGATGTGTCAAGGACACCTTTATCTAAATTCTGGTGGTTGGACACTGCTAGACGACGCCGAGAAGAGGGGCTCGACCACACCGAACAAGGAGGACAGAATTTGTCTTTCTGGCAATTTTCGGTTGAAGTGTGTTTGGAGAGGAAAATTGCGTTGAACGTGAGTGAGATGTATACACAGCTGATGGAGTCTTCAATTCACTTGTCTCACGCATATAATTGGCCTAAATTTGATTAGACTTGGTTAGGTAAGATCATTAATGCTTGGGGGTCTCAATGGTTGACATGTGGTAAGTGACCAATAATACACTTAGAACTTTAACTCACCTTTGACCCCATAGATATGTGATTTTCGGCAACCATAAGAGTAGGAAGAATGTCCATTTTGTCCTTCATAATTTCTTAAGGTAAGGGTAAATGGGCGAGGGGCAAAATGGTAATTTTGCACTTTCAGTCCAAACTTCATTTTTTTCAATTAGAAATTACCATTTGGCGAGACGTTGTCAAATTCCTATCCATAATTGAAATTCTCTATTTCTAATTTTCAATTTTGAGCTTCCATTTCATGATCATTCGTCCGTCAATCGCAATTCCAGATTGTTTCGAACTAACGAGTGACTTTTGCAAACATTACGCGTATCGACTCTGTGATTCTCATCACACTGAGGATAGCTCAAGTTATGACAGCTTTGGTTGTTATGTAATTGCGAGGGTTCATCGCTAGTTTCGATGGTCTCGATCGTCGTAGTTCGATTTAGGAAAATTTATAAATTATACATTGATTAAGCGGCTTCATCCACGATCCAATCGTATAACGCTAGCATTGTGTTCCTTAATCGTTATCTGATCGGCCTCATTGGCTCTAAACGTTCCATCGACAAACCTTATGGTTAAAACATCATTTTCTTTTTCGAGTTTCCTAGGTCTACCTTGTTATGCGTTAGCCTTTTCCTTTTGGTCAGTTTACTTAAGATTGATCAGATTTGAGCGAGACAAAACTGAAATACATCGAAAGGTACATTCACATTCAACAGCCTCAAAATGACCGAAAATTCAGAATGTCACAAAAAGGAAGAGGAAAAACGAAATAAAAAAAAGCAAATGATGAAAATGCCTTGGGTCAGACCTTTCTTTGAAACAATGAAGGCATTTGAGACCCCTATTTTAAATAAATTCCACTTCATGCCCTTATTTGAATTTTCTTTTCTCTTTTTCATTTTTGTGAGATTTTTTTCTGCACCAACTCTCATTTACCTTTACCTTACTTACATTTCACAATATATATATATATATCATTGACCTTATAATTGCCCACCTCCGTACATCTTTCTCTTTTTGCACTTTCTACATCTACAAAATTTCCCCCTATTTTCCCCAATTTTGGATTTTCTATTATTTTCATGATAATACTTGGTTTTTTTCGTCGAAATAATAATACTTGGTTCATTTCTTATACTTATTATGTAGTTTTATATTGGTATTTTTCTTATTCGTTAACTTTTATAATTTTCTTATTCCTTCGTGACCTTTCATAAATTTTACTTTATTTAAACACTCATACATCCAAAAATTACAGTTCTCTTTAAGAAATGGGGAGATCGTGATTTCTTAATGTACAAGGGAGAGTAAGTCCTCATCCTTGGAAAAATTACCAAAAAAGTCAAGAAGACCTATTGTAGTTGTGCTAATGGAGTCCTAAATTTTTTTTGTATCAATTGAGCCCATAATCGTTTGCACTTATTCCAATTCAGTCAATTTTGGCTACCACGCTAATGTGGCAATTTTTAATATTATGATTGAAATTTGCACAATTGCAATAGATTTAAGAATTTCTTTTTTAAATTTCCCCTAATCCTTCATATTTGTTGAGGGAAAGGTTCACGGTATTATGATTCTCTCGTCATCCAAAAAAGTGAGATTGCTGATTACAAGTTCATTTTAATGCTTCCAAAATTGCTTTTATTATGTGGCAATAATCAACATGTTTATATAAATAGAAAGGTTTTAATCTTCGTAGATATCTCTCCTCTTGCTCTAATCTCCATCGCGGCTACAAGAGAATATATATATAAAGTCCTAACTTATTACATTGGTACCAATTCAGTTCTAAACTTTTTAATTTGATAGATTTAGTCATAAACCTTTTTGCATTAATATTAATTCAGTCCATCCAGCCAAATTTTACTAAAAATCACTGACGTAGACATCGGCAATGCCACTAAGTCGGCCGGCAACTCCATCAAAATTTTTTAATAATTTTTTAGCAAAATCATTTTTTAAATTTTCTTTTTCTTAAACTTTGGCTTTGGTCGGCGAAGGCTGACCAGCCGTTTCTGACCTTGGCAAGGGCTGGGTAACCCCCATCAGGTCTGACGAGGGTCGTCCGCCTAGGGCCATTGCAACATCGCCAGCCGCATGTTAGGACGCGAAGGTGCTTTCGTAGGTCTTAGTGGTCTAGCCAACCACGGACGAAGCAACCCTCGCCGGCAAAAGGTTGGTATTGTTCCTCGCAAGGTGAGTATGTTGATGAAAATGCATATTCCAAGAACGAACTTGTAACTGGTTCTTATGTTGATAATTTTGGGTGAATTAATAGGAGTGATCGACTCCTGAGGGATCCTGTTACCACCCCAGAATCAAAAACTGGATTAGAGAGACTGGTTCCAATCTTCGAAACTGGGGACCTGACCGAGGGTGCCTATAATTAGATCGGACTGAACTCATTGGCCCCAATTTTTGGAACTGGGGATTGGATCAGAGGTACGTAGAACCAGATCAGGCTGAACCCATCAGTCCAATTTTCGGTCCAATAAAACTAGTTGTATGCGCTTGAAATACATATATTCACACATTTACATCTTTTTGCAGCACAACATTGTATGAGCATTACTGCACATGATAAACATTACACTTAGATCTTAGCCAAAAGGCCAAGAAAGCTATGCTTTGAGCAAGCGGCGTGGCTTTTATTCACAACCCCTCTTATGGTCTCTATGTGCCCAATGGATGCGCCTGCCCAAAGCTTTTGTTCACAATCATTATTTTCTACGAGGAATAACCCATTTGACGTTGGCTTTGCCATGGGCCTACCTAAAGCTTTCACAAGGAGAATTAAGACTCCGACAAGCCCACATCAAATGGGTATGAAGAGACTATAAAAGGGATTGTGAATAAAAGTCAAGCCATGCGCCTACCCAAAGCATACCTTTGAGGGGTTATGAATAAAAAGCCAAGTCGTGTTTTTGCCTAATTTTAAAAGTTTTTTAATAATTTTTTATAAATGATAATGAAATTAAAATAATTATTAGTTCGTTTAATCTAGTCAGTCCTGATGGGCGGTTCTAACCATAGAAATAGGAATCGGATAAAAAATCACCGACTTTAATTCTATGAAATCTAGGGTCCAGTCAATTCTTTCACAAGAGGAATTAAAATTCTCTGAGAGGCTCGCATCGAATGGGCATGAAGAGACGGTAAGAGGGATTGTGAACAAAAGTCAAGCCATGCGCCTACTTAAAGCATACCTTTGAGGGGTTATGAATAAAAAGCCAACATCATGCTTTTGCCTAATTTTAAAAGTTTTTTAATGGTTTTTAATAAATGATACTGAAATTAAAATAATTATCGGTTCGGTTGATCTAGTCAGTCCTGGTGGGCGGTTCTAACCATAGAAATGGGAATCGGATCGAAAATTACCCACTTCAATTTTATGAAATCGAATGTCCAGTCAATTCTTTCACAAGGGGAATTAAAACTCTCCGTGAGGCCCACATCGAATGCGCGTGAAGAGACTGTAAGAGGGATTGTGAATAAAAGTCAAGTCATTCGCCTATCCAAAGCTTACCTTTGAAGGGTTTTGAATAAAAAGCGAAGTCGTGCTTTTGCCTAATTTTAAAAGTTCTTTTAATGATTTTTAATAAATGATATTGAAATTAAAATAATTATCGGTTCGGTTGATCTAGTCAGTCCTGGCAAGCGGCTTCAACCATAGAAATGGGAATCGGATCGAAAATCATCGACTTCAATTTTATGAAATCGGAGGTCCGGTCAATTCAATTTGCTCACCCCTATGAACTAGTGGTGATTTTTGGACGTGTAGGCAGACTTGAGACTGGAGTGAAAGTTGAGAGATTTTTCACAATAAAATAAAAGTTCAGGGTAAATATCGAGACTGAAGCTAAAATTTAGGATTTTTTAGGAAATTGTACCATCTGCTTTGGATTCTTTTTCGCGATATTATTATCTCTGCGTGTTAATTTTACTGCATGACCCAACCAATCAGAGCTCGACAAATACGGTTTTCTATATTAATCTCGACAGCAGTGTCAACGCCGAATTTCGAAAACCACATGACCTGACCCATAAAAAAGGGGAAAAAAAAAGGAGGAATTTAAGATGAGGCCCGATGGGCCGGTCCGGATCGTGCGGGCTTGACCCGAAACCGACCGGCGTGATATAACTCGGTCCAATGGGTCTCTGCTTTGGGTCAGCTTCGTCAGCTCAAGCAACGGTCCTCTCTTCGTCTCCACTCGAAGCCACCTCCGAGAATTGCTCCGTCGCCGGGCGACCAAGCGCTTCCAAGGGATCCGCCATATGATTTTCTTGCTGGCGCTTCTAATGGACTTAAACTGCGTATTGGTTACGCCCAGCCATTCGACTTACAACTGCTCAATTCTCTTCACAAGCGTACTTTGCATGGAGCACCAACTATTTATGGTCGGCAGCACCGATGAATGAAGGGACGCGACCGGTATAATCAAGCGGAGGCATCCTCCATGGCCGATCGGCCTGCGAAGGCCTTGGTGCTGGTGGTGCTAGTGGTGGTGCTGCTCCCAGGTGTGTAGCCACCACAGTTCCCGGTGCAGGGGGTCGAACCCTTTTGCAGGGTCTGGAGAACAATCAGACTCAGCCTCTTGTTACCATCGCGCGCTCCCCCGCGGCCGTTAAGAAGCCTGCACGCGTCGCTCGGTGTCATCGATGTTCCCATCAAGAACAGCAAGATCATCACGCCGACCACTACTTTTGAAGACAGGATCTTCTTCATCATCCTTGGCTGTTTTCCAACAATGTGTAACTTTCTTCGGTTTCGGCTGCTGAGAGTTGTGTCTATCTGTGTGCGCGATGAAGAGAAAGTGTCTCAAGAGGTCTCGTATTTATATCATTGTCATTGCCAAGCTACCAGCAATTGCCGCGTGTCTTCTTGTCTTGATCAACCCTGTTGAACGGGATTGGGATTTTGAATTCTTGATTGCCACGCTTAAGTTATGGAGAAACCATATTTGACTTCACTGGTTATGGAGAGGGAAAGACTAAGGATTTGATTCGGTCGTCAAGGAAAGACAATTCTTTATCAAATGAACATAGTTCTAGGTTTTCTGAAATATTATTACCGTAAGCTAATCACAATCCCATCAACATTATATGCATTATACATAGATATAAATGTATCTACTTAGGTTTTTTTCTCTTTTCACCACCATCTGCAAATTGGCAAGAAAATATTTTGGAGTATTTTTGGGTTCAGGTATTTTTTTTTTTTTTGGGACTCGAGTTTTGTTAATCCTACTTTCTTTGACCTTCTAACATAAAAAATCATAAAGTTGGCTTTTTTTTTTAATTTGACCTTCGCGGCTCGTGACCGGCGCTGGACTTCAATGAACAAAAGTCAAAGTTGAATCAAGACTTTGACTTTTTCTCCTCAGGTGGGAAAACTTTTAAGGATGGGAATCGAGTTTTGGGCTTAAAATATGATATTGGGGGGGAAAATGCAGCACTTTCATGCACTTTATAGCACGAAAGGTGAGATAATCGTCATTGCTGAGATTACTCTTCCGGATGTTGCAGTCCCTTGATAGATTTGGATTGAAAACGAGCCCTGTTGAAAGTTCCGGCTCAGTGTCATGTAATTCTCTTTTGATTACTGAATGGGAACTTATATATGTATATATAATTTATTTATATTCTATATATATGCAAGAATTTCCCGCAAACAAGTTAAGGAGTCATTCTTGCATATTCCTAAATCAAGTGGGAATATGAGCCAGATCAATGCCAACCATAAAATAATTTGAGCCACATATGGAACTCACATAATTTAAAGATTGAGATCAAGTGAGGTCACATTTACGCAATACACGGGAGAATTTTTTTCAAAAATAAGAGATTAGATGTGATCTACTAGACAGAAATGGGATAAACTGTCCAATCGAACATAAATCTTCATACCAAACTAATCAAAAACTTTTTAATTTGACTAATTTAGCCCAAAACTTTTACTTGAAATTCAATGTAGTCAGTTTGGTCAATTTTGGCCGAAAATCGCTACCGTGGTGGTGTCTCGTGTAGAACATTGGTATTGCAGCTAGCATCCCTCTGTTTCCAACATCTTGATACACCCTGGTATTGCATCTAGCACTGGAGTCAGGTTAGGTGTGTATTCATTTTGATTGACACCCACAATAAACATGGGAGCATCATTGGGTTAAAACACAAGAAATAGAGGAGATAGCTTTCACCTTATGGTAGTGACATGGTCCGGGAGAAGGATCTCCCTCAAGGGTTTTTAGCATGATGAACCGTAGTGACATGGTCCGGAAGAAGGATCCCCCTAGAGGGTTTTTAGGACGATGAACCGTAGCCCTTTCTTATGTCTGTATTTATCCCTAGTAGTTGGGTAGTTGATAGATGCAATCTCCACAGTTAGATCAAGGAGGGATATACGGACGATATCTAGTGAATCTTTGTATATAAGGGACCTCCTCCCCCTCATTGTAACAACTCATTCTCACGAGTAATACACTTTCAAAGCTTCTCTTTCTAGTTTCTCTCTCTAGAGTGTGGTGAGTTTGAGCAGGGTAAGGCTGACTTAGGGGAAGAGCTCCTAAAGCCACAAGAGTCGGATTCCTAATGCCACACAAGTCGGATTGAGGATCGAGTCTTGAATCGATCGGCCTGTGACAGTAGTCTACTCCATGGCTGGTGATTTTTTTATATCAAAATTATGATATGGTAAGTTCTAGAAATTCTCTACTAGCTTCCTCAATTCATTCCTAATGGTAACTAAACCACAGAAATTACATTATCACAAGATCTTAGCACATTCTAGTAGAGTCTACTAAGATAGTTACCGACCAAACTTAATATGAAAGCACAAAATCAAACATAAGCCAAGGCTTGACAGATTCGATTTATCGCTTATTGATTTCTAATACTAACTAAACCACAGAAATTACTCTATCACAAGATCTATCTGAAAACTATTTTTGAGAGCGATTTTCGTGAATGTAGCATGTTGACGCAGCATACGAACACACAAGCACGCACGAGGGGAGCAAAATAACATGTAGGCAGTATTGATGAATGGATTGTTGACGACAATGTTGTCCCTCTTGAGTGCGACTCCGGCCACCAAGCGGCTGATCTTGCCGAAACCTTAGCACTGAGCAAAAAAAAATCACAATGATCAACAAAGCGCAAGATCAAAAACATACAGAAAAATAGATAAAATATGGACAAGCGCAAGAAGATGATGGGCAACGCATCGTTAAGCTTTTCAGCAACGAGGGAGAAGAGAGAATGCTTTGGCGAGAGTGGAGTGAAAGCTTTTCAAGAGAGAGAGATAGAGAGAGAGTGTGTGTTTTCAAATTTTTTTAAGGAAAAGGGGAAAGAGTGGAGGCCGGAGAAAAGAGAGTTTTTCTTTTTGTCTTTTTCGGACAAGGTTAATCTGGTCGCTACGGCGAGATTGATTTTTGGGCATTTTCTTTATTAAAAAGTTCAAGTAAAATAACCCCCCGGCACTAGCAGATATGGGCGGGTGTCCTTGGAAGGGGGACAGAGTCGCAATAACAGGAACCTACAATTACGAGAATAACCTCATCGTTATTTTGGGGATTTTTCCTTTTTTTTCGATTTTTTCTTTTCTTCTAATACTTCGATTCGTTTAAAAAAGTGATTTTTCATTGTCGAAAGTGACGATGGAAATTACAAAATGATATTGTTTTCGACTTTATCATGCATAAAGTGGCGACCGGCTAGAGTCGGCCTCATGTGAAGCTTGCCCCTGCCAGCCCTGGATGAGGTCTTCACTAGTGGCAATCGATCGGAGGGAGAAAAAAGAAAGAAAAAAGATAAAAAGGAAAACAAAAACTAATTCTAAAAAATATTAAAAATTGTTCACTTTAATGCCGATCGTATCACTCCACCTCATCGCATGAAACTAACATGTATCGTGGTTTCCAAGAGTCAAACTAGATTATCGAGCAAGATTTGATAGGTAATAGTTGACAAATCAAAATTATATTTATCATTGGACTTTATTTCTTCCATTTGAACTCATCTCCATAATTCTTCCGGTTGTTTGGATATACATGATTGCACTTGCTCGTTAATGATTCATTTTTGTAACTATTTACTAGCAATCAAAATTTAAATTTGTTTTCTGTTATCAGATCCATTCATCTTCAATTCTATTTGAAAACTTTTCATTTATAAAATAGAAATTCTTCAAATTGATCCATTTGCCATTTGTCGAAGGCAAAAGCATTAAAGATGAGGTCTTCGAGCCATCACCTTTCTTTTTAAGATCAAAGACTTGCTTTTTGAATGTTGTTACTAAGTTGTCCCGACGGTCTTCGGCACAACCACAAAAGAATTAATTATGACTGAATTGATACAAAAGAAAATATTTACAATTGAATTAACGTAAATGCAAAAAATTTGAGGTTGAATTACCAAAACTAAAATGATCATGACTGAATCGATAAAATTACTAGAATTTTAGGACTTTTTGACAATTGTCCCCAAAATAAAGACTAGAGCAGCAAACTTATAACGACAAAACAAACAATGTAACCAAAAAAAAAAAAAGGCACTCCACAGCTGGAGCTAATGCGGCGCTTGACAACCACTGAATAGTTTCTCATACTATAGTGGGGAAACAATTTCTGTTTTTTTGGTTGGATAGTGGAGAAACTATTTGAAAATAATTTATAACCATCGTTTGTTAAGGAAATTATTATCTCTATCTCTCTCTCGGATTTTAGGACCGCCGTTGGATCAAGTGTGCTAGGAAATAGCTCTGAAAATTTCATTTGATTTAACAGGATTATTTATTTTTATTTTTATTTTTATTTTTATTTTTTTGGGGTTGAAGAGATAACAGGAATTGACCCGTCAACTATAGTATTTCCATTATTCACCAAACAATCTCCTCCAGTTCATGAGCAGAGTATTTCCACAAAGGTCTTTTCAAGAATGCCATGGTCTGTTGCTCCTGTGTTCCGGAATGAAATTGGCTGTCTGACATACTGGATCTAAATTAGCAATCAAAATATGGGCATTGATAAAAAGTAAATTAACCTCCAAGCTATCCACCATCAAACCAAAATACTTGTAAGACTTCTTTGCTTGCTGAGGTAGCAAAGTTCTAGCTGTCCACTTGGATCAAGGCCAGTAATGGAATGTCCAGCATTCAATGAACAAGTTCCATTCTTTTCCGGGTTAAAGGAACGGCATTGCAGATTAGTAGCTTTAGCTGCTCAAGCGATTGCAAAGTACGATGCTTCGAACTCTTTGTGGAAATATCCACATTCTGGACACTTTTCGGTCCTTCAAGCATCTTGAGTTCTGCAACACGTGAAAAACTGACTCATAGGTTCTGGAAAGAAAATTAGACAAACAGCTAGGGAGACCATCCTGATGAATAGCTAATGTTTTAAGTCCCAAGAGGACAGATAGGTGCTGCAAACGACATCAGTCAAGTTGGTTAAGATGACAACCACATGAAACCCAATCCAAGAAGGACAAAAAAAAAAAAAAAAAAGAGGCTAAATACTGAGATGAGAGAGTGCACTGTAACAGAAAAGATCGATTCATATCAATCATTTAAGCATCCAAAATTATTATGCGGAAGCTAGAAAGCTGAAGCAGCCAAATTGCATTCCAGAACCCATTTCATCATAGTGACTTGTTTGTCAATGAGCAATCCATTTCGTCATATCACCTGGTCCAACTTCTATGGTATCATTATATAGTTTTTGTTTCCCCTACATCATTTTGAAGCCCAGATCAGCAAAATAGACATGAACTGGTCGGCATGACTTTCTAACAATTATCAAGCTGTGTCGAATAGGTCTATGCAGTTCGAATGGATTCTAAAATAGCTGTGGACCATGTATAGGTTCATCTCCACTCCTACAAGATGCGTTTTACCTCATACTGGTTATTATGTGGTTTGAAATTTGTTTCCTCATATGTCCTACTCCCTGTTCGTGAAATCTACTCTTGCAAGCCATGGCAGATGATATAAATATCAATCTCAGAGGCCCGAACAGTTGTTGTGGAGAGTCAAGTATGTAAATACCATCCTTCTGTAGCTGCTTTAGAAATGAAGTGTATGTTCCAACCCAATGACAGTATTGAAACTTGAAATAGAAGCCACTACTTTGGAACCGGCTATGGCAACAATCCCAAAGTAGGCTTTCACAGAGAAGTTCCTCAAGTTGATCGTACCATTGTTCATAAATTGACACCTGATTTTTAATCAATTTTTAATTTTGAAAAATCTTTAAAAATCCATAAAAATTCATAAAATTGCAAAATAAACTTTGGAATCCTTAGTCAGGCCTAAGTAGCCAATTTTTAACCAAAAAAAAATTCGTATTTTGGCATTTTTTTATATTTTCATATATTAGGAAAATACCCAAAAAATTACAAAAAATGACTTTTAATCAATTTTTCTTTTGAAAAACCTTTTAAAAATTCATAAATCATAAAAGTGAAAAATCAACTTTTAAAGTCTTAGTTAAGCCTAAGTAACCAATTTTGAGCAAAAAATATTTTTTGGTATTTTTTGGTATTTTTTCGCATTTTTAATATTTTTTGTATATTAGGAAAATAACAAAAAATTTAAAAAAAAATGAATTTTTGGCCACAAAAATACGGAAAAATATTCAATTATTATTTCTTCATTTTGACCTTTGAAAATTTGGAAAATTAAATTTGGGGATGCATAAGTCTTCACAAATGTAAACCCAAACTGAACAAAAAAAATCATTTGAGGTCCTTCTATACTTTTTCTCACTTGGTTCCAGTTTTGACATTTGATTCTCACATCTTTAATTGCATTTTGGTCCAATAAATTTCAGTTTTATAGCAAATTGAAAAATACAATTATTTGCATTTTCGATTTAGTCCATGATTTCCAATTAAGGTCAAATTGATCATTTTAGAGATGAACCCATGCATAGATGAACCTTCACCAACGGGTTTTTCAACATTCTAAACACACTGGTGAGGTCAGACCGACACTAATTGGCGATTAAGGGCCTTAATAGGGTAAATTTTGCATTCGAGTAAATCTTGAAAGTTGAGAGTTCTGCATTAAAATGAATCAATTTTGCCTAAACTTGTCATTATTAAATGAAACGAATGCTGTAGATTCCAATTTTGTCATCGATTTTGTGAGAATAGGTAATATTGGTAGTTAATTAAGCTTAAAAAATGCGAAGCTGGGTCAACTGGATCGGGTTGAACCAATCCACTCAACCCATGAAACCAAAGACCAGGACTGGTCTTCTTGCTCTTCTCTTGGATGCATAGTGTTAGGAGTGACAATGCAACCTGGAGGGGATGAACAGTTTGTTTGAATTTTTTTTCAAATTTTGCGGAAAATCAAAAGTAATTTGAAAAAGATTGGGTGAGCAAATATTTTACTAAACAGTATATGAGTGAATGTAAGCAGAGATATGAGCAAGAAAAAATTAGCATACCAAATATATAGTGGTTCGGTTTACACCAAACCTACGTTCACTTCATACAACTAACAGCCACAAAAAACTGGAATGCACTAGTAATCTGTCTCATAAGTTACAACAAGTACGTGAGTTGATCTTTCACATGATAGATCACACTATCTAAATACATCATCACTAATCTTAGCACAATTGCAAGGCACAAAATATCATAAGATGTTTCATTCAGCACACGCTTTTCAACTAGAACGAATTCTAAAATAACAATGGATATTCAAGCAATTTCTATTCTCTCGTCTTGCTATTGGTCTTTACAATCTCCTCCTTTTATAAACATTAGCAATACAACTGTTGTTGCCGTTGGAACACTTCAGGAGGAACAAAAGAGCCGTTGGAGACTGATAGAACAGTTTATCATTATGTTGAGACTGCTTTCGCTTCGACAGACGAGACTTTTCCAAAATAGGCACTAACTCGCTATTCCTCCTTGACGGTTCTGCAGTTCCTTTAACATGCTACAGAACTATTCTCGAGAAGGTGGAATCTTTCCATTGGCTATTTCTAGCTCGCATGAACAACTTCATTAGATCTTTTCGAAACATTGGCATGTTGCATTTTATACTTCTCATTTCACTCGATCTTTCAAGTACTGATATCAAAGATTTGGTGACCAGATCTTTTGAGAGTGTCAGCGAATATTTTCATGAAACTGCTTCAGTCTTCACGCGATTTTTACCCGATGGTCTTCTCGTGATCCTTAGCCACTGACAATAAACATCTACACACCAAAGGTAAATAAAAATACCAAAGGATAGTGTGGAAACCATCAAAATATTTTATGAAATGTTTCTCCAATAATCTTCACCTTTTTTATGATGATGAAATTATCTCACAGGTATAGTGTGAGACAGAATTTATAGAGTATAATAAAGTAAAGATCTGCATAGCTAATATTTCATGAAATTAAAGAGTTACCGATTATGTCTAGCGAAATTAAAGACTAGCCGAAGAAAAAGGGAAAAGAAAGGAAAATAAAAATTAGAAAAAAGATAAATAAGAGAAAAAAAGATAAAGATAAAAATTAACATATAAAAATTTTGAATTTTTCAAAAAAAAAAGTGAAAAGAAAGTAACAAATAATTAGCAAGAAAGGAAATCTGAAAAGAGGATGAATGAAAGATAAAGAAAATGTTTTCCTCTTCTTAAAAAGAGAAAAACATTTTCTCCATTTTTGAAAGAGTTTTTTTTATTAGTAAAAAATATTTTTCTTGACTTACTTATTTTTCAGAACTAAACACCGAAAAGTTAAAATATCATTTTTCTGAAATTTATTTTTTTAGAAACAAACGAGCAGGATAACATGGTGAACGCCGCATTTTGGTAGCAACGTGATCCGACCCATAAAAAGAAAAATAAGGGAATTAAAGTCGAGGTCCAACGGGCTGGGCCGGATCGTGCAGGCTTGACCCGAAACCGACCGGCATGGTCAAACCGATAATTGGGTCCAATGGTTCTCTACTTTGGGTCAGCCTCTTCAGCTCAAGCAACATTTCTTTCTCTCTTCGTCTTCCCTCGTGCGGTCGAAGCCTCCTCCGAGAATTTCTCCCTCGCCGGGCGACCGAGCGCCACCAAGAAATCCGCCATATGGTTTTCTTGCTAGCGCTTCTAATGGACTTAACAGTAGGTTCCTGCTCATCTGCTATCTTATCAGTCTGATAAGTACTAGAGTGACTGCCAAATTATGTTGTTCAAGTCTCCGTTGCCCAGGTTTCAGTTGAAGGAGAATACTTTCTTGTGGAGGGAGATTGAGCAATTGCGCGGGTGTGTTGGGGTTGGGTGGGGGACTGTTCTTGGTGTTGCCATTGAAGGTAGATGAAGTACTTCGTTAAGTCGTTCTCCGACTCTTTGAACTAAAGCTCAAATTTGACCAAAAATAAAAAGTAAAGCTCATTTAAGGGTTCATCGAGCTTGAGGTGTGCCCATATTTCATGGAACCCGTGATTCATTAAAGCTACATTCTGCTGCTTGTGGTATCTTTCCGGTTCATTTGATGCAAATTATAAGTTCTGCTGTTTTACGTGTATTAGCTTCGGTGCGTTTGGAACAGTTGAGGTTTTTGTAATAAAGCTTTTCTTTGATGATTCTTGGATATTTTGGAGAATGCACTAGCTCCTTTATGCAAATCATATTTTCCCTTCCTCTTGATAGAAAAATCATTACTGACCTAGCATCAAGTGTGAAATTGCCACTGTTAATCTTCTTTTGATGCTTCTGTTATGTAAGTTTTAGTCTCTGAAAGGAAAAAGGATGGCGCCATGTAACTACTTTAGTAATCGTTGGAGATTCTTTGAACCATGTATCCTGATGCAATTTCAACAGGTCTACATCATTAGATGCATTCTTTGAACCATGCATCCTGATGCAATCGTTGTGGGGGGGGGGGGGGGGGGGGGGGGGGGGGGGCGCAGTTCTCATTTCATGCTTTTGTGATGGGTAACTTTGGATGTCAATCTCATGGGTTAAGATTCAATTTTAAAGTTCTAAACTGATTGGCTGTTTATGCATTAGTTATTTGATCTTGCTATAGCCTACTACATTTAATCATAGGGAAAGTTTCATGGGAAGAATAGAACTGCCTTATGCTTGAGCTCTTTGTCTGCTGAAAAGTATTTGATGTTTAGTTCTCTAGGATGCCACTATATCTGATACTGGAAGCATTTTTTGAAATGAATACTGCATTAGTTTATTGTACTTCTAACATGGAGGTAGGGATATAGCCGATACATAGTAGTGGAATGAGTGCACGACTACATGGAGAAAAGGCATAAGTCCTCCGATCGTGTATGCATGCATACTTTTGTGTTTTCAGCAGCAGTTACAAACAAGTAGCCGATTTTATTTCATACCCGGAAAAATGGAAAAACAAGGGGCCAATTCTCTTGGGAGAGATGGTTGGATCCTATTTCCAAAAGCTAGCATCTCAAGCTAGCATAAAATGGGAGTAGCGGAAATGAGGATGTTAAGGTGGATGTGTGGTTATACAAGGATGGATAAGATAAGGAATGAAGAAATTCGATGAAAAGTTGGAATAGAACCGGTGGCGGAAAAGATGTGAGAGGATAGATTGAGATGGTTTGGGCATATACTCCGAAGGCCCTTAGATGTACCGGTACGCACATAAGTTTGCTATCGAGAGCATAACACGAAGAAAGCAAGAGGTCGGCCGAAATTTACTTGGGGAAAAGCAGTAAAACAAGATTTAGTAGAGTGGGAAATAGATTGGCGTACGGTTTGTCTTAAGACGGAGTGGAGGAAGGCTATTAGTGTTGTGCAGAGGTGGTGTATAGATAGATAAATAGATAGATTTACATTTGTTTATTTATTTTTACACATTTATCTCTTTCCCCTCCATTGATTCTGCTTTTATTTTTATGATTATTTGGGGTTCATCGACCGCTGAACCCAACTAGTTTGGGATAAAGGTGTTGTTGATGTTGATGTTGATGTTGATGTTGATGTATTGTGCTTAGTTGCCTTATCTCTTGCTTGGTCTCAACCCGTTATATGTGCCTTGAATTTTTTTTTTTGTTATTATGTCCACATCTAATCACAGAACGCATTTAATGCTTTGATATTCATGGGAAACATGTTTAAGTTTTGTTTTGTACTATGGAAATATGCCTGGCACATAAGTTGATTATGGAAAATGTTCTGTTGATTCAGGTTGCTAAGATCATAGAAGTCGCAACTATCCTTGTGTGTGAAGTTGCAACCTTTCATTCAATGCTTAACCGGACAAAGGTGAGAAACAAAAGTCCTGTATCCACAATTGCAAGTGGTCATTTCCTCATTTTGTTATATGGGTGTTGTAGGCGGGCAAGGACCACCTGTTGGTCTGTGGCACAACTCCTTGCATGATTCGTGGCTCATGTGACAGGCTCACATGACATTGAAGCAGCCTTATGAAAGACTTGGGAGTGATAGCAATGGCAAGTTCTCATTTTGTTATATGGGTGTTGTAGGCGGGCAAGTACCACCTGTTGGTCTGTGGCACAACTTCTTGCATGATTTGTGGCTCATGTGACAGGCTCACATGACATTGAAGCAGCCTTATGAAAGACTTGAGAATGATAGCAATGGCAAGTTTATTGCAACATCATGATTCCTACTCAACATCGCACACAAGCATTCTTTTGATTCCTTAAAAAAATTGAGATATATCAACAATTTCACCATTTTTTTTACCCACAGAATTGACCAAGGATGTTTTGTTCTTTGAAGAAATGAATTGCTTTCATTGTTTATTTACATCTTTACTTATTCCACCTGTATCTTTTGGAGAACTCTTATTTGAGTAAGATAATGAGGCCAGCATATCTGGATAGGTTGCAAAGGTTGCGGTCAGATAAGTATATTATTTGCATAAGGATACTAGCCATCTTTTATTTTTCTTCAGTGTTCTGCTTATAAGCTATCCATTATTAAAAGTTTCTTTTTTTTTTTGCAGGGCTGTTGTGTTAAATGCTGCCATGAGATCGTTGCTGATTTGTAATGGATCTGAAGGATCTAATTAATATGTGGGTCCACTATAGATTCTCTTGTTCGCTCAACTCTTTTGAAAGTTTTAGCAAGTATATTCCTCTTATTTTTCCACTTCTTGTATCTCATTTTGCAGGAAGATCTCACTGCAGTGCATGTTGTTGAGATAGTTGAGATGTAGAGAATAGGGGAGAAGCTATCGGAAAGGAAGCTGGCCTGAAATTGGTCTCTTAATGTGAAAAAAAATTCGTGGGAATTGCATCTTTTCTTCATATTTAGTTGTAGTAGATCATTTAGCAATGAATTGGGTCCTGCAGAGTAAGCTGTGTAAACTCCCTCAACCAGCATTGGCTCACCGTCTTCAGGCCATCCGGCTATTCATCGAGGCCCGAGTCAAATGGGTTCGTGATCCGCTCCTCGACGCCGCCATCGAGAAGGAGAAAGACCTCAAGCCCCTTTGCTCTCTCCTCCACCACATCCTCTCCTCCCCCTCCCTCTCCCTCCCCCTCTCCTCCGCTTCCCTCCTCCATCTCCCGTCCTCTGCCACCGCCTCCACCACTGCCGCCTTCTTCCTCAAATACCCCTCTGTCTTCACCATCTTCCAGCCCAGCCCCGGCCTCCCTCTCCATGTCAGGCTCACCCCTCCCGCCCTCTCCATCCACCGCCAAGAGTCTGCCCTCCACCGCTCCCCACCCCTCCGCCACTCTGCCGCCACCCGCCTTGCCAAGCTCTTGATGCTTGCTGGGTCTTCTGCTTTGCCCTTCCATATCATTGATAAGTTCCAGTGGGACTTGGGCTTGCCTCCTAATTATGTCCCTGACCTCCTCTCCGATTACCCCGATTACTTCAATGTTTGCACGGTCAAGGATGAGGCCACGGGTAAAGAATTGCTTGCGCTGGAGCTCGTGTCCTGGAGAGACGAGCTGGCCGTGTCATCATTGCAGGAGATAGTGAGAGATGGGGACTTCAATGGGAAACCAGCAAAGCACATCAGGTTCTTGATGAATTTCCCCAGAGGGTTCGATCTGGAGAAGAGGGTCAAGGCTTGGGTGGATCAGTGGCAGGACTTACCCTACATATCACCTTATGAGGATGCTTTCCATCTGGCGCCCAGTGGTGATCAGGCAGAGAAGTGGATGGTTGCTGTCCTCCACGAGTTGCTGTGGCTCCTCCTGTCTAAGAAGACAGAACGGGACAACTTGCTTTGCTGGGGGGAGTATATGGGTTTCGGAACACGGTTCAAGAAGGTATTAGCTCATCATCCAGGCATCTTTTACATCTCCAATAAGTTGAAGACCCAGACTGTGGTGCTCAGGGAGGCTTACAGGAAGGATTTCTTGGTGGAGAAGCATCCCCTCATGGGTATGAGGCATCGCTACATTTATCTCATGAGTAAAGCCAAGAAGTCACAGAAGTCTAGGACGTTCAGGAATCGAGCCATTAGCTCTTAAAAGTTCACCAGGTAGAGAAGGACGGCCATATACACAACGCAGATGGAAGAGAAATGACAGACGGATTTCCAGATGGTGAATTAGGTGAAGCTAGTATATAGAAATGATGAGGCAATTGAAACATAGATGTGGATCCTGGAAATTATTGTTTGAGGTGCTTCAAGCTTTTGAAGTACATGGCGACGAGAAAGGAGATGCTTCAGGTCTAATTTGTGTTGCAGAACTCTGGAAAAAGGGAATGGAGACCCTACCAGCTTTAGTTCAGTATGAGAAGAGACCAAGGGACAGGAGTTTGATCATCTAGAGGCCGGTTGGCTAAACGGTGGCTGGTTTTTTATTGATTTGTAAGTAGATAACATTGTTCCGTGCCAGCTCTAGTTGACAACCTCAGCCCCTCCAAACTCTGCCAAGAAAGTGGGAGACTAAACCAGAAATTGAGGAGAACGGAGCTGCTGCCGACAAAGGTTTCCAGGAAGTTTTTGTGTGCCCCTTCGTGACAATGCTGCTGAGGTGAATGTGGAGTTTTGAGATGTTCTCAGAGACCTTTCTTGCTTCAGTGTGGGGAAAGTTGCCATGCGCAGCCTTTTGGCAAACCCTTGTATAGCGCCAATCTTTCGTTTTTTGTGCCAGTAGAAGCGCATATTCTTGAAGATCTCATCGTTAGGGAAAAAAGGTATAGCCTGCAATTGTCTTCATGTCCGTATGGCCGTATAGGTTCTCTGTGTCATTGCACACTGTTATTGTATTTTTCTAATTTGATGCATATAGTGTTTTGCTCATCAAAACTTGATGAAAATGTGTCGGTTCCTATAAATTCGAGCTAAGTGGGGGTCAAGTCAAGTTTAGACTTCTCTCAAATTGACAATCATTCTCGTTTAGGACTTTATTTCTGACCAAAAATATATTTTTCTATTTCTATTCCCTAGACGAGTTTCTGAGCAAAGACACGCGTCTTATAATGGCACAAAATTTCTATTTTTAGATCAGAAATTCGTTTGATAACAGCATAAAATTTCTACGGTTGCAGGCGGTTGGACCTCGGCCAGCGACCGACAGATTAGAGATTGACGATGAGTTTCTAAGTAAAGACGTGATAAATGGCACAAAATTTCTGTTCTTGGAATAAAAATTTATTTGATAACGGATTAAAATTTTTACAGTCGCCGGCCGTTGGGCCTCAACCGGTAGAAGGTGGCCGTTAGATGGCGAACGGGAGCCCAGTACTGGAGGTCGGCATTAAGGGGCTAGAGGATGGCGTATGGCGACCAATGGTAGGGACTCGAGAGAGGTGCTGACAGCGGATGGAGACCAGGGACTAGAGATCGGTGGCAAGCGACTGACAGCCGATGGCCGACAACCGGTGGGAGGGATAGGAGAGAGAAGCAGACTGCACGCGAGAAAAAGGGAGTAAGCAACGAGAATTATTCTTATTTCTGTTTCTGTGGCGCAATATCGGCGGAGAAGTAGATGGTGGCCGTCCTCCACGAGTCGCTGTGGTGCTTGAAGGAGTATTTTGGATTAGGGATACGGTTCAAGAAGGTATCGGCTCGTCATCCAGGCAACGCCAATGAGTTGAAGATCCAGACTGTGGTGCTCAGGCAGGCTTCCAGGAAGGATTTCCTGGTGGAGCCCTGATGGGTAATCAGGCATCGCTACTTCATTTATCTAATGAGAAAAGCCAACGAGTCACAGAAGCAAGTAAAATTCATTTTCTTGGTACCAGTACATGCGCATGTTCTTGAAGATCTCATCCTTCGACAGCAGGAAAAAAAAAAAAAAAAAAGAGTTGCAGCCGGCAGTGGTCTGCGTGTCGATGCATCAATATATGTTATTTTTGTCATTCCATATTGTCATAAAATTACCTAATTTGATTAAAGTTTCCATCAGAAATTGATGAAAACTCGTGAATTGATGTTGATGTTGATTTCGAGTTTGGTCGGGTCGAGTTTAGGCTCTTCTAAGTAACTTCAAATCCTGTTCAGACCTTCTTTTTTGTTGTGATAGGAATTGCCATTTCTAACTAAAGGTATGGTGCTTTGATCGTTTTCATAGATCAATTTTTTTTTTTTATCGTAATCATTTTCAAATTTGGTTGGTCTTTTTAGGAATTTGCTTCAATTTTTTTCTTTGTTTACGTTTTTCCAGCAATTTTCTCCTCTTTTTCGTTAAGTTTAAGAACCTACCACAGATGAGGAGACATTCTCTCATGACGTACTCCGTTAACTTCACGAATTAGTTAAGATGCGAGGCTATACTCGAGTGAGTACGATCGAGAACTGATGATGTTCTTAAAATCAAATCCATATGATGGATTTGCCTGCACCATGCAATGTATGTAAGCGTGTGACCTTAATAATTCTCTAGAATATGAGTTAATCGCTCACTTGAGCTTAACAATTGACATTAATAAAAATACATGTGCTTTTCTAAAATCGCCAAATCAATGCCTTGATTATTCAGGCGGAAGAACCCATTAATCCAATAGTGTGCGTTTAATCCATTAAAGTTTCTCTTTTTTCATTTCGGTAATCTTTTCCTCCTAACTTGCATGGTTAAACCGGAAAACCTGTCCAAAATGTCATAAACTTATTGCACTTTTCACAATTCAATCCCAAACCTTTTAAGTTTGCCAATGCAATCCCATAACCTTTAAAATTTGTCAATTTGGTCCGAAACATTTTCATTTTTTTTTCAATTGAGTCATACTGACGGAAATCGCTGACGTGGATACCCGCCGTGATCGGCGCTGACATGGACAATATTTCATCATATTTTAATATTTTTTTCTAGGCCGTGCTAAGGTGACCCTCACCGTCCGCTAAGAAAAGGCAAGGAAAACAAAGGGGAAAAAAAAGAGAAAATATTAATAAAAAAAATTCAAAAAATAAAAAAAAATATTATTAAAAATTATTCACGTCAGCGTCGATCATGCTATGTAAGACAGCCGGCGTCCATATCAACAATTTTTAGTCAATAAGATTCAATTGGCAGAAATTGAAAAGGCTTATATCTGAATTTGACAAAAGCGTAATAGAATTTGGAATTTTTGAACAATTTTCCCCGGTTAAATTAGTTGTATAACTTGCAACTCCGCAGGGAAAGGGTCCCATATTCTCCTCCTCTTTTACTTTTCTTGTAAATAAATGTCATTTTACTATTCATACTGTCCACCATAAGCCACACGAAAAAAAAATTCCGTACGTAAGGGAAAGGGTCATATTTGGTGTGCTACATGTAATATGTTAAGCTTAACATGTGACGCGACTGAGGATGGAAAATGTCTCTTTGAATGAAGAAAATCGAATTGCGTTGACTTCTCCCCTTTTTTTTCCATGCATGTTGAGGGACCTAACTCTACTCTCCTACGATTAAGTTGAGCATTAAGAATCACAAATGAAAATAATTCTCTATTAGGGTTTTTTTTGTTTTTGTAACCGAAGTTTCCTACATGCAATAGACTATTTCTCAAGATGATAGGGGTATGAGCGCCAATGTCACCGTTTAAGTCCCTCAAGACGCGATCGGAAAAATTCGAACCTATGACCTAATCAGTTTAACCGTCTAAGACCCATGAATCTCACCAACTCAACCAACGCCCCATTGGCATTCTCTATTAGATTCATTGTTGGTGTAAAAATAATTCACACATTTGCCGTTGATTGATTGACACGAAGTAAATTTCGATTTTGAAGTGCTTTTTGTGCAACACGGACTAGTTGATTTTACTCTTTCCGGAACGTAACTTTTGAGCATATGAAATCTTGGTCGATCACATCGTAGCATTGTTATAATTACACCTTAGAAGCACAAGGAACCAGTAAAACGCGCAAAATCTATTCCCCTTTCCGGAAGAACAACTCCTACTCCAATCCTTCATCCCTTCCGTTCCGTTGTTAGGGAGGTCCGAATCGGCAGGTATAGCTGCCGGAGGCGCTGCAACCATTCCCGGGACGGCGAACCGGACCCTTTTGCAGGATCTGGAAAGGCAGAAGACCGCTCGGCCGATGATTAGCCCACGCCGCTCCTTCACGTTCATCTCGGCCTCCAATGAGCATCCTTCCCGCTTCATTCGGTCGCGACCACATTCCCAGCAAGAGAAGCAAAACCAAAGAAAATGCTGCGGATGAACTCAGCTGCTTCTTCATCTCTCTTCTCTTCTCTTCTCTCGCCTTCTCTCGTTTTGGTACGATTTTTGCCCAAGTTTTAGTGAGATGTCTTGTGAGGACGTCCTGTATTTATATCGAAATCACTTAGTCTATATAAAATGTTAGGTGGGTTGGGACTATTTTGGCTGTAGCGGTGCGCTTGAGACTGAGGATTTTTTTTAATCATGAAGCTGGGAAAAAACAAAGCGTTTCCTTTCAAGAATGCAGTGCTAAAACACCCATCATAGGCGCCAGCTTCATTACGCTACCGGTTCATAGCGAAATTCCTAGCTTTGACCGGATCATGTACCTTGTTAAGCTTGACCAAATTCTATTTAGCATTCGGATTTGGACAAACCCGAATAAATTTAAATGCAATTTTATGGGCATATCGATCAACTATTGATGGGTCGTGCTACAAACTTTTGTTTAGGGGCCGGGATCGATCTCTAATTTACTATGACTAAATGGCTAAATGATTCACCAAAATTTAGGTGTCAACGCATTCGGATTTGGATAAGCCCAGATAAATTTGAATGGATCTCGGATAACTTATCCTCACATTATACATGGGATGATTTTATCCCATCCGAGTTGAAATAAGAATTTTTTTTTTAAAAGAGAAAATAGTTAAAGAAAAAGAGAGGAGAGAAGGGAGAATCGAAGGGTGCCTTGTGCTCTAAGAAAAATCAAAATTTGGGGGAAATTCAAATAAGGATCTGAAGGGAATTTTGTTTCAAATAAGAGCTTAACATGGTCAGTCAAAGGGCACCTTCGTCTATTTACTTTTATGAATTTGTTCCTTTTCTTTTTCTTTTTCTTTTCCTCTTCCCTCCGTCGTTCTCGTCTAGTCTGGCGAGGAAAAGACCGGCCTAGACAAAGGCTAGGGTTGCCTCGCTGGATCTTTCAAGGGTCGCTTGAGGCCATTGATTGTCAACTATGACAAGGGAGGGAAGGCAAAAAGAAAAAAAAAAGGAAAAAAGGAAAATAAAAGAAAAGTAAAAAAAAATCTTAATTTAAAATATTTTCTTACTAAAATACCCCTTCTCTAAAAGTCGAAATAGTTACATGCTCGTCGGCCGGACAAAAGTCCTTAATGGAGCAATTTAGCCACTTCATGCCCTTATTTGAAATAATAAAATTCACCTCTGGCATCACCGGTGATTACATGCCATGAAAATCATATGGTACATATGTCGTTATTTTCCTCAAAAGTCCATGAAAATTTTGACATTAATTTGATAGAACATTTAAAAAAAGTAATTATAAGAGTGCATTTGTTTCAGGAAAAATTAATGATTTGAAAAAGTTAATAATGAATATTTTCATTATTGACAGCAATTTATATCTAAACATATTTGTGGACAATGAAAATCTTTTTGGTTCATTCGTTTTTGTAAGTGGAAGTCGCCATTTGCAGCCTTTGTAGCAAAGACTAAGGGTGTGCAAACTGGACTGGACCGGACCAGGCGGGTTGGTCCGGTCCTTGAAGTGAATGGTTCGATCCCTGATCCCAATAGATGGGACCGGTGACCAGGCGGTCCGATCCCCGATTCCATGTGTTAGTACCGGACTGGCCCGACCTAGCCCGGACTGGACTACCTATAATATAAAGTTGTGTGTGTGTGTGTGTGTTTGAAAACAAAACAAAACAATGATTAAAAAAAACTTATCTACATTTTCATTCAACTGAAGTTATAAATTGTAAATTAACATACGATCAAAACATATTTTTATTCTAAGGACTAGATTTTTATAAGCAGTTGGTTGGTATTAGCTGTCCTATTAGGCCGGGACTAGGACCCGACCAGACCGCTGGTCCTGGTCCAGTCCAATCCCGGTCCGGTCCCTGGTTCCGAAAATATGAGGATCGGGACTACCGGTCCTGTCCTCAGTTCCATGTCGAGACCGGACCGGTCCGGATCATGTACACCCCTAGCAAAGACTAGTTAGAAGCCCGTACAAGGCACATGCTCTACTTAGGTTATTATCCCTATCTTTGTTACCGGTATATGCGCATGTCCTTGAAGATGAGTGCGCAGCCAGAAATTGTCTTCGTCTTGGTACATCTACATTGTTCGTGTCATTCCATATCGTCATAAAACTATATTCATTTGATTACCAAATAATCTTTCATAAAATTTTGTTTGATGAAAACTTGTGAGCTAGTATGAATTTCTAGTTAACCCCGGTCGGATCGAGTCCGGGCAAGTTTAGACTTATCTCAGCAGTTTCTTCTCATTCTATCATGTTGTTGCTGATGTGTTTTGTCAAAAAAAAAAGTGCTACCTCTAACTAAATATCAGTTAAGGTTTAAGACTGAATTGATACTAACGTAATAGATTTATGACCTTTTTTTTTATGCTTTTCCCCATATTCGGCTAACTTTATGAATCGGTTAAAATACAAGAATGTGCTCGAGTGAATTAGATTAAAAAAATCAATATTATTTTCTACTCGTTGGTGTGCAAAATCAAATCCATATCTTTTGCCTATACCAAACATGTATGTGAACGCGTGGCCTCGTTGATTTGATTTTTTTCCTTAGAATGAGAGTTCTTGCTCACCGGAGCCTAATAAGTGAAATTCATAATAGGTAAATGCTTTCCTGACGGTATTATTAGGAATGATACAATCTCAACCAAATATACACACACCATCGGCGCTTATTTTGCATAAACCGTTCATAATATACGCTTAGAACCCACAAATTCGTGAGTTTCTACGAGGCTTAGCTCACTAATAAAGAAAGTGGGAAAAGAGAAAGTATGAGAAACAAGTCATTTTAAAATACTCTTATACTAAAACGAACAGCTTAAATTTGTTCTTCCGAGAACATGATTTTTGCATACATTGTGATTTGTTCTTCCACGTCGTATCATTGCTATGATTAAATCTATAACGCACGTTAAATCTTAGAAACACATGGAACCAGCTAAACACAAAATCAAAATCCCTCTTCCATAAGAATGACTCCTACTGGCTCCTTCATCTCTTCCGTTCTGTCATTTGGGCGGCGGGCATCCACCGCGGGAGTAGCGTGAGTAGTTGCAAGGATTCCCGGCACCGGGGACCCGACCCTTTTGCAGGATCTGAAGAGCTAGAAGACCGGTCAGCTGATGAGTAGCCCGCGCCGCTCCATCGTCTCCTTCCTTGCTTTTAATGAGCATCCTTCCAGCTTCATTTGGTTGCAACCACATCCCCAGCAACAGAAGCGAAACCAAAACAAACGCTGCCGATGAACTCAGAAGCTTCTTCTTCATCTCTCCTTCTGTTTCGCTCTCTCTCGTCGGGTGAAGATTTGCGAGTCGTTTCAATGAGAGGGCGTTGTCCGATATGTGCGAAATGTCTTACGATAGGCGTCGTCTATTTATCCAGGAATCGCTTAGACGTGTATTATAAGTCAGGTGGGTCTTGATTCCTTGGTCTTTAAACTACTGCGGTCAGCATGAGACTGGGATTCGTAGAACGTGAACTGCGGGTTTTGGAGAAGTTTTTAGTCCTAAACTTGGAAAAAGAAAGCATTGTTTCCCTTTCGAGCATTTGATGCCGAGTAAAAAAACCGTATAAACTTTCCTTAAAAGTTTAGGCCATAAACTTCTAATCTGGATCGTTCGTATTATGAATGTATATCCCTGGTTATAACTAACAAAAAATATATATATATATATATGAATGTATATCCCTGTTTATAACTAACAATATATATATATATATATATATATATATATATATAATTTAAAAGATTGCTCCATAAAAATCGGAGATCTGAGTTGTCCGTTCAAAAATGGACGGCCCAGATTACAAGGTTAGGTGCCTAAACTTCTGAGAAAAGGTTAGACAATCTGGATCTGCCTGCTGAACGCTCCGCGTACGGACAAGCTCTGTCACGCTACTAATTGCTAAATGGAAATGGATCCCCTAAAATTGCCAAATTCCAATCTTCGACCGGACCATGTAGCTTGGTCTTAAAAGCTTTGCAATCAACAGGCGTCTACGTAAATTACATAATTGTTGAGTTCTCCTTTTTTTTGTTTACTTTAACCCTCAAAGGGATGTGCTTGGTCACTCGGATGGGAATAATAAACATGCTGGGGAAATTGTCAGAAAAGTCATAAACCTATTGCATTAATGCAAATCTAGTCCTAAACCTTTAATGATTCTAATTTTGGTCCTTAACCTTTTGACCTAGAGACAAATTCAGTTTTTCCAACTAATTTTGGCTGGACATTCTTGGCATGAATGCCGGCCGGCCTACTTGGCACGGCTAGCCTTGATGTGAATATTTTCTAATCATATTTTAGTAATTTTTGAATTTTTGTTTATTTTTATTTCTTTTTATTTCTTTTTGCCTTTCTTTTTGTATCTGCCTTTTTCTTTCTTTCTTTCTTTTTTATCCCCTTGCTCGGCACGCTACTGATTCCTAAACGAAATTCCAATCGTTGACCGGACCATGTAGCTTGGTCTTAAAAGCTTTGTAATCATGAGGCGTCTACTTAAATCGCACAATTGTTGAGTTCGTCTTTTTTTGTTTAACCCTTAGGGGATGTGATTGGTCACTCGGATGAGAATAATAAACATGTCTGGGAAAATTATTAGAAAATTCATAAATCTATTACATTAGTGCAAATTTAATCTTAAACATTTTAATGATTTCAACTTTGGTCATTAACCTTTTGACCTTGAGCCAGATTCAGTTCTTCCACTAATTTTAGTTGGATATTGCTAATATGAATACCGGCCGCACTAGCTCACGTGACACGACCAGCGTTGACATAAACATTTTCTAATAATATTTTAGTAATTTTAGAATTTTTTATTTTTATTTATTTTTCTTTCATTTTTCCTTTCTTTTTGTGTATGCCTTTTTCTTTCTTTCTTTTTTATCCTCTTTCTTGGTACTCGAAAAGGGCTGGCCCTCATTACCAAAGGTAATGATTGGCCTCGTCAGGGCGAGGGCAAACATCGGCGAGGTCGGGGGTTGCCCGAAGAAGGGTTGGCCTCACTGGGCCTTTCCTTGGCCCTGGCAACGCCTCCCTAGTCCAGATGACGCCTAGGTTCGGCCATCAGGAAAGAGGGAAAAAAAAAAGAAAGGAAAAAAAAAGTCAGAAACAAAAAGACAGGAAAAAATAAAAACAATTGAATATAATTGAAATATTATTAAAATGTCCATGTCAGTATCGGTTGATCATCCACGTTACCAATATCTGGCCAACTTTAGCCAAAAGGACTAAATTGGCTCTAGATTAAAAGGGAAAATTATCAAAAAAAATCATAAACCTATTTCTATTGGGGATTCGGATCCTTTGGGTGACATTGATCAAATCGAACTATTCAAATCAAAATGGACGTCTTGAATTGACTTGGACGGTCTGATTTGATCCATGTCATCTCTTCACAATTTTAAAAAATTCCAGCCCAAATTTTTTTCCCTTTTCAAAAGGTGATATGAATCAAATTAGGCCGTCCATTTTGATTTAGATAGCCCGATTTGATCAACGATATCCCTAACATTGTCAATTCAATGTTATTGTTCAAAATCATTATAATTGTGTCAATTCAGTACTAAATCTTTTTTTTTTCTTACCAATTCAAATCTAAACTTTTGTATTTGTGTCAATTTAGTACTTTCGGAAAACTTCAGCCAATCGGCGCTGACGTCGGTGCCGATGTGGATAATTTTTAATAATATTTATTTTTTAAAAATTATTTATTTATTCTTTTTTCCTTTTTTTCTTTTTTGTTTTTTCTTTCTCTTCTTTCTCGGGCATCGAAGAGACTTCTCTTGCTGTGTCCCACGATCGACCGATGGTAGCAAAGGTTATTGTTTAAAATCAAATTGCGACTTCAATTCTTCTTCCTCCGGCAATCAAGGTCCAACGAAATCTGCAGAACTGCTTTCTCGTTCATGCCTCTCCACTCATGTTGACTCATCTAATATCATGGATAAGATTTTTGGGTTTTCCTTTTGCATCCTTAACCAGAAGTCTCGCGTGGGTTGCAAGGCCTCAGGGTTGTGGGGTTGCGAGGCGATCTAGGGTTTTGCGAGAGATTGGATTCGAATTGGAGAAAAAATCAGGGCTGAGCTGTAGCTCCTTCGGGTCCAATCGTTCGTCCGCGAGGAATGGTGGGAGCCTCTGAATCTACACCGGTTGAAAATGGTGGTACCGTCGAAGAACTAAAGAAGAAGATGAAGCATTACAGCGCTCGCCCAACCCAAAAGGAAGGAGAAAGAAAAAAATAAACAATTTGAAAAATAATAAATTATTATTAAAAACTGTCCACATTAACACCGACGTACACGTCAGTGCCAACTAGCATCCACATCAGCATCGGCTAGCCAAAGTCGGATGAAAGGACTGACTCAGTACAAATGCAAAATATTTAAGACAGAATTGGCAATATTAAAATATTTAGGACATTTCCCAGTCAAAAGGTTTAACACTAAATTGGTACCATTAAAAGGTTTATGACTGAATTGACAAAAATACAATAAGTTTAGGATTTTTTCGACACTTTTCCCTAAACATGTACTTTTCTGCATTTGGTTATTCACTCGAATTTGGATAAGCCTAGATAAATTCGAATGAATCTATGATAACTTAATTATCATGAGAAGGTAGGATAATTTCATCCCATCCAAATTCAGATAAAGAAAATAATCATCGCTATTGAATATAAGAAATAAAAAAAAACAACGCTATTTTGAGTTTACTTTTTATTATTATTATTAATGAAGAAATTACTTATAGAAGTAAATTTTTTAATCAAATTTTGTGAGTATTTCCTACAATATAATAGTAAATCAAAGCAATGCTGTACTTTAGATGAGTATAATGCGGCGTGTGCTTTGAATGTTTGTTGATTATCTCACTCCAAAAGAACGAGTGTACCAACGTAAGATTGAGATTTTTGGGAGAAACGGAGGACCAAATCTTGCATCATCATCAGTGATGGGCACATATCGAGAATTTTTTTTTTCCAGTAACTACGGTTTTGCCTTGCCAAAAGGCGGTGCATGCCGATGTACCCCAACCCCATCATTGTATAGAGATCATAACAACACCCAAAGGTTGAACGAGTACAGAAAATGTCCTGTAAATCTCAGATCTATCTCTAGATCGGGATAGAAAAATACTCAAATCTAGATAAAACTCTAGATTGGGAGAGACAAGCTACACAATAAATAGTAATTGATCACAAAATCAATTTCAAATAAACCGATTGCTGAGAATAGAGAATAGCAGCAAACGAACCTCAAAAACTCGTGAAACGCTCGACTATCTGAAGCAAGTACCCGGATCCGGAGTGAGCGAGCAAATTCGGATAAAGCAGGTGATTTTGAAATACCCACACTTCGATCTTCAAAGCTTGCTTCTGCGAAAAATGTCAGATCGCGTCCACAAGATCAGAGTAGAAGCCGAAAAGATAGAGAAACAGAAAACAAAAGGATAAAAGGAAACCAGAAAGGGGATTTGGTCAGAAGAGGTTTGATGGCGGAAGAGGAAAAGAGAAGCCCTAGGGAGCGCTTCAGACGAGTCCTGCTAAGTTGGTTATAATGCTCTATAAAAACACATGAGAGCATTTTGTTCATTTTGGAACAAGTCATGTTTGGTTCAATCATTTGGTCAAGAGACTTTGAGTGAATACAAATATTCTTGGCTTAAAGGCCTTTTTTAAAATGCAATTAGCGTTTGGTAAAGTATTTTTTAAAAACGCTTTTGAAATTAACTTTGACGTAAATGTCGTTTGGTGAAAAATACACTTTGTAAAGTATTTTTACTTTTTTATTTAAAAAACAATGGCGGCGGGGACCGGCGACAGGCGGTGGCCGGCAACGGCGTGTGGCGGCGACCGGAAGCGGCGGGGACCGGCGACCGAGCGACCGGCAGCAGTGGCCAATGGCGGCAGGCGACAAGTGGCGGTGGCGTCCGACGACCTGCGGCGACGAGCGACCGACAGAGGGGGCAATCAGTGATGACTGGTGGCGGTAACAGGCTGCAGCGGCGGTGGCCGGCCGCGGGGGGAGGCGGCAAATGAATGTGATAATTTTTTTAAAAAAAATTAGTTGCATCTGAGATGCAACTTCTCAAAGTACCTTGAAATATACATTGGCCTAAAGGCCTTTGGAGAGCATTTGAGATGCAATTACATTTGCCCAAATTGAACCAAATAATATTTGCATTTGATCAAGGTACTTTAGAGCCCCAATGCTCATCTCAAATGTTGAACCAAATAAGGCCATAGTATAGGAGAAGATGCCTCGGACCATTCGAATTAGAGACCACCACCCGTCACCCCCGACTCGATTCGACCAGTTCATCGGCCGACTTTACGACTTTCCTCCGACATAATATTCGAAAGATAGAAAGCGGCAAAAGTTAGATCTACGGCATGATGTTAGCTAGCTCTTGAAAGGAAAAAAAAAACCTTCCCTTCCTTTTTATCTGTGCGCTAATGTGTTTACATTACAATTATTTGGAAGCCATGACTCCCAAATTGCCGGGTGAAAAGAAAAAAGAAAAGAAAAAAAACAAATGCAATCGAGATACATTAATTTCCCTTCCAGCTACTGTACTAATGAACTCTGAATCTGTACAGCATCCGACGGTGGCGTACCGATGGATTATGACTTCATGACCGAGCCACTTGTTTGACATCGGTCGCCATGCCGAACCGGGGCAAGCCACTCGGGTACGCGTTCGGAGGAGCCACCCCCACGGCATGGCGGGCGGCGAAATTCTGCGTGGTCGTGCAGGGCGCTCCGCCTCCGCCCGTGTAGGAGCACCCGTTTCCAGGGGGACGGACGGGGCCCTTCTGCAGAGCCTGTAGGCGGAGGAGGCCTTGCCGGGCCCACGTCTCTTCGCCGAGCAACCGGCACGCCTCGTTTTGTTGCACCATCATTGACCCCACGAGGAGGAGCAGGATGACAGCCATGGAACCAGACCTTGAGAACCTCATCTCTCTAAAACTCTCTCTCTCTCTCTCTCTCTGAATTCTTATTGTCGGTGGTGGACAACGTTAGGGAGCACAAAAACGATGATGAGAAGATACATGCGACTGCCTCTTGGGGTTGCCGGGCTATTTATTAATCCAAAGACCGGGTTTTGGTTTCTGACTGGACGATAGTAAGAGATTACATCTTTGTTTGACTTTGAATAAAGAGAGGCGGGGGAATATAAAAGTATTACAACGACTACGAATGCGAATGGGTCAAACACGTATTGAAGAAGAAGCAATATAGAAAATCGCTATAACATGTCCCATGCACGGAGGAGGATTATCTCATCTGAGGGTTGGTGAAAACGAATGTTCTCGTTATCAATTCGATGTGGATGTATTTGCCTCCGGTCATCTACGTTATACGATCAGATTTGTCTTTTGAGGAAAACAATATTTTAATCCCGATCAGAGCACACTCTTTCCTACCTGTTCAACTATACACTTGGCGATGATCAAGACGGGTGAGGCTGGTTGAAGAAATTAAGTACCATCGCTATAGCCTATAATGTTATCGGGAGAAATATGCATGGGGTTCATTTAGTGTTCGGGAAAAACCGTCCAAAAATTCTAGACATAATTGTGTTTTTGTCAATTTAGTGGCAAACCCTTTAATTGTGTTGATTGAGTCATAAACATTTTCAACTTTTGTCAATTGAGTCCCTCCAACCAATTTCAATCGGAAACCGCTGACATGGACGTCGGACATCATACGTGGCGCCATCAACGTTGGTGTTGATAATTTTTAATGATGTATTTTTTTATTTTTTGTCTCTCTTTTTTTTTTCCTTCTCTTTTTCTTCTAGCCAATGGTCGAAGGGAAGAAACCGAAAAGAAAGAAAAGAAGATAAAAAAAAAACACATCAATAATTTTTTTTGAAATATTATTAAAAATTATCATGTCAGCATCGCTCGTGCCAAAAAGGCCAAGGGCCTCGTCAGCGATTTCAAGCTAAAATGGCCGAATGAACTCAATTGCCAAAACGTGAAAATGTTTAACACTCAATTGACACAATTAAATAGTTCAAGACTGAATTGACCGGAAATCGTTGCTCGACCGAATTTAGTTTTCAGACTCGCAAGAAACGAATCGAATCCACAATGGCCCCTACTTTACTGGAGGACAACAAACAGCTCACGAGGTTGTCCGGATGCAACCATAAGTGTTTTTAAAAAAAAAAAAAAATCCCAAGAAGCAGTCTTAGCGACACGGTTTTGGTTCATCAGGCCTCTTTTTTGACCACCAAGATTTCCTAATCTTTCTTTTTTCTCTTTTTGTCGTCCCCAATAGTATTAATTATCGATTGGGGACCAGTTCAATCCCGAATATGAAACCCCCCAACAAGACTTTTCTGCTTTCCAAGGTTTATTGTAATGTCCGCCAGACATGAACGGGTGAACGACGAAGGCCAACAACTTGTTGAACGTGTCGCCTTGAAACGAAACGACGCTCGCCCGCTGAAAACACATTCTGCGGAGGGCGGTTGGAGTCTACAACGTACGAAGTGTTCCGCTGCTGTCCTTCCTGAGGTTGATTTTGACTCTCCTGTGGAGAGAGAGAGAGAGAGAGAGAGAGAGGTTAACTGGTATGCGTATGAGCATACAGCACCACTTTTTCTACGGAAACAGTTCGTGAGAAAATATTAGTTAGGCCAGTCTTTCCATCTAGGCGGTAAATCATACCATTCAATGCGTCACATGTTCAAGTCGCTCCACTGATCAATCTTTTTCTCCTCTTCACTCTTCCTTTATCTTCTTTCTTTTTTTTTTCCTCTTTTTTTTTCTTTTCTTTTGGCCCGTGGCCAATACTCGACGAGGGCTGGTGAAGATATCGTGGCCCTCACAAGCCACAGGCGAAGGTTGCTCTCGCCGCATCTAGCAAGGGCATGACCCTTTGCAGACCTTGGCGAGGGCTCGACCCTCGCGGCCTGGGCAAGGGCGCGGATGAAAAACCAATGAGTGGAGTGACAGCGGAGGATAAGCCTCCAATGAAGAAGTGATTGGACAACCAAGTGGTGTTGAAGGTGTCGGTAGAGTTGGTGGTGAAGCCACACTCAATATGGAAGGACAAGTTGGCTGTGCGGTGCCGAAGAAGCAGCTCATAATAGGAGTAGGAGGCGAGAGGGAGAGAGAGAGAGAAAGGCGGAGAATAGGGGTGTCAAAAATGCCCGCATCGATCGACCCAACCCAAAAATGCAGTTAATTTTCGAGCCTTTTCGGGCCACGACTTTTTTTAACACCCATATTTTCCTTTTAATTTAATTTAATTTAATTTTTATATTCTTTCATTTGATAAATTTATTAATTAATTTTGATTCCAAAAAAAATGAAAAGAAAAAAATAATCCAGCCTGGCTCAAACTCGATACTTTTCACCTTCGGGGCTGCCCGGCCTAGCCCATTGACATCCCTAAAGAAGAAGAGAGATGAAGAGACAAAATTTGACACATGGGCTCTATTCAGACAAGTGGCGATCAATGAGTGGAGTATCATGTCGCTTACGTGGCAAGACAACCCATCTAATATTTTCTCCTTCCATGGTTTCTTGCTTAAAGTGGACGATCCTAAATATATTTAATTAGAATGATTGCCGACTTTTATCCGATTAAATTATAAGTTAATTTAGTGTTACCCCACTTGTGTTTGGGGAACGGTATTTACTATTATCAACTTTCCGTAGCACCCTTCTTATCTTTAACAAACTTTTGTTCACCTTTTCTCTTACAAATATCTAATGAAAGTTCCCAACAATAATATGAACTTACCGACCTTCAAGATTAACAAATTTGGATAATTAATGGGTTTTCCCCAAAGCCATGTCGTTTTGTGCACTTCGCCACGATAGGACGAAAATTTTTCCACATTGGACTTCAATTTCCTTTAAAGAAGCTACATGTGAGCCAAAAAACAATTTAAAAACTACGTAGAATTTTTTATCGGGATTTATTGCCAGAGGCACTTAATTAATCATTTTTTAACCGATTTGACACTCAAATGATCTAACAAAAACTTTTGATTGCAAAGTAAACATTGTACGAAACTTTTGGCACTAGTTGTGTCCTTGCCCTTTTTTTGTCGGAAATAATAAAAGTTGATAATTTAGGAAAAAAATAAAATAAACATTGTTGACTAACTCAAACAAGAGATAGTAACCCCATAAATGATCCCAACTTGACTCGAGGTGAAGCTTAAATCAGAACAATCTTCCTGTGCTCTTCCTCAAGGATGGTGTTCTCTGTATATGCCCGTCGAGAATGTTAAGATAACTGATGTCTGTTCGCAGTAAACTCACTCATATACCATAAGAGGCTAAGGGGTCAACAAGTCATGGCTTCATTACATCCAACTCTTTCTTGACTTCATCAAATGCAGATAGCATAGATAAACGCATGTTTGCTATCTGTACTAGCGTCTCCAATGCTGCAACAAACTATAGGTTTTAGAAACATGATGTCTATAAATTGGAGTCATACATACACTTATTTGCAGGATAAAATGTTAATATCTGAAGTTTGTCCCAGCGGGGAAAAAAAGGGAACTGTGATCTAATGAAGCAGGACGGCTACTTTTTTTTTCGTTCTTTTTACTAAGCAAAGCAGAACCGGAATAAAGAAAGGTGAATGAGCAGGAATGTAGACAGCAAGAGAGATTCAGAACCTGTTTCAAATGACAATTGAGCAGCTCGAAGCTTCGGGGATACTAGAGTTCCAAACACAGAGAGTGATTTGGCTCGCTCCTTCTGGACCTGCAGAGTGAAACCAAACTCATAACTTCTTCCAAAACAAATATGTAGTAAATTAATGTTAGGTTCCAATGGATCCTTCCATTCACTGATAGTAATATAAGCTAGACCCGCAGCAATCAGAGCTTTTTTCTTTCAATGATTTTGTGTGAACCAAGAAGTCAACAACGATATCCATTATCATTTACTCAATCGTAGTCTGAAAGCCCTGACATTTCTCCCTGCATCCACAAATAGCCATAAAGGATAGCTAATCTAAGAGTACATAGACACAGACTATATGCATTAACAAATATATGAGAGAAACCGTGGGAAGCCAAATCTACTGAAAATAACAAGCATCTGCCTGCATCTCAAGTGCAGTGAGTGGAGTGCTGCAATTCGAGGCACTAGGGCAGAAGACATATGCGAATAACCTCACTGAACTCACATTGAGTGAGCCCATTAGTTTTCCAAACTGAATAAATCTAGAACTTACCATGTTGTTAACTACCGGTTGAGAAACCCCATCTTTCGATACTTTCTCCTGCAATTCTTCACATAGTAGGAAGATAATAACAGCACAACACCATCAGCAGCCTCATTGATGTTTAACCAGTGAAAGCTTCCTATGCTGACACATTCTGATTGCTAAGTTCGACATATTCATAGACAAAAAACATAACACTACCAGAAGATGCAGCAGTGCCACGTCGTCGTATCTGTGTACCATCAGATCTCTCCTGCATTTTTTCCTTGCCAATTTCATCTCCACAAGAGCAACATTCTCGGGTATCGACAGATGAGGCCCACTTACACAGTCGAAAGAGAGGCTCCCTCGCACTGGACTCAACTGCAGAGATCCATTCCAAAACTTCAATTGTATACAAAAACAGCATGCATGTAACTGACAAACTGCTAGTTAAAAACGTGATTGTATAAATGCCCAAAATATAAACAGTTATCTCATGATTCCTAGATTTGCTATTGATACTATCTCAAACAAAAAGTAGCCCACTAGTATCTTTTAAAGGCCAGTAGGATTCACACTTGAATTGTCATTGTTTCACAGCAGATAAGTGAAGAAAGGCAAGTATAACCCCACACATAATGAATAAGAGAGAGAGAGAGAGAGAGAGAGAGAGAGCTTACAGTCATGATGGTTAGCATGCAAGTGCGTAGCAGCAGAATGGTTCTTCAGGTCCAATAAAGCACTATTGATCCGTGAAGCACCCATGGAATGTCGAGCACCAGCTAATTCGAACCACCCCTAGATATGCACAAACACGAAGGGTCGGAAATTGAAGATTACGGATAGAAATACTTGTAGATGGACAAAAATTCCACATCCAGAAATCTTTAAAATCAAACTAAAACTCCACATCCACAGATCTTTAAAATCAAATTTTGATATATTTGGCAAATCTTTGCATGAAAAGCCAAAAGCTACACAAAAGTTAATATTACAAATGTGAACTTAAAATATTGTATATATCAAGTAGGAAGTCTAGGATATGCATATACAGATACGGGTATCAACATATACATACATGCATGTGGTTGGTGAGAAAGAGAGATAACAATTTACCTGGCGAAGTGTCAAGGATAAAGAATCCATAAGGATCAGGTAGCTGTCCAATGAATCCAGGAATTCCAAAATATTAAGGTTCTGATCCTTTGCTTCAGATCCAACTTCTCCTCCTTCATCCTTATGCTGATTCTGACCAGCAATTTCAATGCTTCCTGTTGCCTCCCCTTCTCCCATGGAGCTCTTAAGACTGCGAGTCCAAGTCTGTTGCTGGGACTTAGATAAAAACAACAAATATTTAGGCAAGGGTCACTAAAAGTACCTTCTGTGAGCCAACTTTTAGTATGTAATAGCCTGCTTTAGCTTTAACAGCGGGAAATTAGCCTGATAACTAAAAGGTGGGTATGCTAGCTGGAGTGTTGCTATCAAGTGAACAGGAAGCGGCATATTCCAGCAGGAATAGACGACAAGTTTTCCTCTTTTTCAATTAAGCTGAACACAACAATCTTAAGGACTTGTCTTCTTACTATACAGTTTCCATTCACTTCTTCCCTGATGAGCCAAGAGCCCCATCCCGTAGGTATAGTATGGAAAAATATGTGATGGCCTGGTGATAATTCAAAAGGATCCATTTGGAGGACTAACGAAATCGAAAGTTTTGCTCATACAAGTGCTCTGCCTTCTAAAGCGATTCGAGATGGGGGGCAACTAAAAGAACCAGCCTCCAAGCACCCCTTTCTAAACAGACTTTTAGCAGCGTAGCTTCTAGCCTTCTACTCAAGACAGACACAGGTACAAAATACAACGAATATGTGCCGGCTTTCTGATCCCCCCGCTGTAACAATTCAAATTACTCCCCATGTCATAACATTCAGCAATATTTCAAGAAAACAAGACTAATCATTAAGCAAAGTGTAATGAAACCTAAAATCCAGTCAATTCAGCTCGGTTCAACTCCAACTTGTTCAGTTTAAGTTCTCCGGTTACCTGAATTCCTGGCAAGAGTCATCACGGGGGTACTTTTAATATCCTTCCATCAATCCCAATTCAACACGATCAAAATTGAAGATGTATTGACTAAGAGAGACGACGATATCGAGCGCGACAAATGCGAGCTATCCAGTCAGTTGGTCACTGTGAGTGAGCCGGCGAGAGAGAGAGAGAGAGAGAGTACCTGATACACGAGTTGAAAAACGGATCGGGGCGAAACGGCGGGAGGACGATGATCGAAGCGACGACGAGCGACGGTGCTCGGCGGACAAGAGAGCGATGGGAGGCGGCGTCCCGATTTGAGGAAAAGACAGGTATACCTTTCTCTGCTCAGTCGAAACGGGACCAGCCGCATCGGAATTACGAAATTCGTGAAAAATAATTTTCTGCGACTAAAAAATAGCCGCGAAGATGAAAAATTACTGCTTGATAAGGCAAAAATATCTTCTTTTTTTGGGGTCATAAAAATACTACTTTTTTTTACATAGTCAAGAATAATTGTTAGTTTGAAATAAAATTGCTCCATTCAAGATGAACATTTACAATTTCATTAATAAATTAATGACATAAGGTGCACTCGTTTTCTCAAACATAAAGTGAATTTGTTTAAATAAGAAAATGAAATGTCTTTGTTATTCCAAATAAAGACCTAAATCGCCTTTAATGTTTTAAATAAGGGGTTGAAGTGGTCATATCAATCTCAAAAAAGAGTCCAACTTATTTGGGCAAGGGCCGTCGACCGTCACCCAAGTCCAGCTAAGAGCCTGCCGAGTCAGCGGTGAGACGGCGGCCCCGCTTGTATTTCCTTTTTTTTTTTGTTTTTTTGTATTTTTAAACTTGATTTAATTAAAAATTAGGTTAAAATTGTAATTTGATAAAAATGCCACTGACAGATTGGAATATTTACTCGATTGACATGGCCATGCCTTTATCTGCAATAGTCTTTGCCACTTTAGCCCTTTTTTTAAAGCTGTCATACGTCCTTATTTGAAGCAATAATCATTTCATGTCTTTATTTAAGAAAAATTATGTCATTACAAGTCCTTATTTTGAATTTTCCCTCAACAATTTTTTTAAAAAAAACACCCTGTCGAAATTGCTCATGTCAAAGGAATTATAAAAATAGATATCGAGAACTTATGATAATACCAATAGAATTACGAGCCATTTAAGAAAATTCACGATAAACATCAAGAGCCTTGATCACAATTCACGATAAACATCAAGAGCCTTGATCACGCGATTATCCTTGTGAAAGATATGGGTATTGTTTTCCTATTACGTAACACTCATCGCACATCATGCGGCGACATGATCACGTCGAAAAATTTATTTTTTTTTACACGTTCTTCTTTTCTTACGTTGGACTATGCTTGTCTCTCCTAGTAAAATAATGTGAAGGGAGAAAAGGAAAGCAATTTATCCTAAAGGAGACACACAAAAATTAAAAACAGGGGAGGAAGGGAAAAGGAAACTTCTGCCATTTCCTCAGAAGCGCAGGTTCTGCCCTTGGAATACTGGCCGTCCGTGTTATGAATAGACGACCCGGATCATTACTACAACATCAACATCAACAACACTTTTATCCTAAATTAGTTAGGGTCGGCAGTCGATGAACTCTAAATAATCATAAAAATAAAAGCAGAATCAAGGGAGAAAAAAGAGATAAATGTGTAAAAATAAATAAGTAAATAAATATATATATCTATCTATACACTACCCCTCCACAACACTAATAGCCTTCCTCCACTCCATCAAAGACAAACAGTACGCCAATCTATTTCTCACTCCATTAAATATTATTTTATTGCTTTCCCCCAAGTAAGTTTCAACCGACCTCTTGCTTTCTTCGTGTTATGATCTCGATAGCAAACTTATGTTCATACCAGTACATCTAAAATACTTCAGAGGATATGCCCAAACCATCTCAATATATGCTCTCTCATCTTTTCCGCCACCAGTTCTACTCCAACTTTTCGTCGAATCTCTTCATTCCTTATCTTATCCATCATTGTATGACTATGCATCCACATTAACATCCTTATTTTCGCTACTCTCATTTTATGCTCATGTTTCCTTTGTGCTGGTCAACATTCAGCTCCATATAATATGGTAGGTTTGACTGGTATTCTATAAAATTTTCCTTTTAACTTAAAAGGAATTTTGCGATCACAAAAATCTCGATGCACTACGCGCATTTCATCCAACCTGCTCTAATTCTATGACTTACATCCTCATCAATTTCTCCATCTTTTTACAATATTGATTCCAAATATCTAAATGTATCTTTCTTGGGCACCTCCTGTCCAAACATATTTACAGCTTCTTGATCCCCTCTTCCTGTCGTGCCAAACTTACACCTCAAGTATTCCGTGTTACTTCGACTTAGCACCGTTAATAACTTGATGTGCCATTACAAGCCTTCACACATGTAGTAGCACCGTTATACATGTCCTTGATTGCCTCGCCATACTTTAAAAGTACTTTTTTCTTCTAAAGAGTCCACCACAAAAACTTTCTTGGAACCCTATCATACGCCTTCTCAAGATCAATAAACAACATATAGAGGTCCTTCTTTTTTTCTCGATATCTCTCCATCAATTGTCGTATTAAGAAAATAGCCTCCATGGTAGATCTTCCTAGCATAAATCCAAATTGATTGACAAAAACATTGATCTTTATTCTCAAACGATGCTCAATAACTCTCTCCCACAGTTTCATTGTATGGCTCATAAGCTTAATGTCTCTATAGTTAGAACAATCTGGATATCCCCTTTGTTCTTATATATAGGCACAAGTATACTTTTCCTCCATTCATCAGGCATCTTATTAATATAGATGTTATTGTTAAAAAGACTAGTCAACCAACTTATTGCTACATCCCCTTAGTATCTCCACACTTCAATAGGAATACCATCGGGTCCCAAGACTTTACAAGTCTTCATCTTTTTTAATGCCTTCCTAACTTCCCGTGCTTTAACTCTACGCACAAACCTTCTATTTGAATCATCAGAATCATCTTCCAAATCCACCTTACTTCTATCGCTCTCCCCATTAAAAAGTTTATTAAAATAACTTATCTATCTACCCTAGACGTCTTCATTTCTTATAGAGAGTGTTTGATTTTCATCCTTGATATATCTAACATGTGTCAAGTCTTTACTTTTCTTGTCCATTGACTTTGCAAGTCTATAGATGTCTTTTTCTCCTTCTTTGCTCCCAAGTTTGTTGTACATATTGGTGAAAATCTTGCCTCTAGCCTCTCGTACAGCTTTCTTGGCACTTTTTCTCGTCAATCTAAATTTTTGCAAATTCTCTTCATTAGAATAATTATGTAGGCATCTGAAACACTCATTCTTTTGCTTAATTGCCTCTTGCACCTCTTCATTACACCACCAGGTTTCATTTGTCAATTCCTTTTATTTGCCCCTAACATCCATTTTGTCACTGTCTGGATGTAGTTAGACATTTCCTTCCACATCATATTTACTTCCCCCTCCAATCGCCACGGTCATTCCTGTAGCATTCTTTCCTTGAATTTTATTTGTTTCTCCTCATGTAACTTCCATCATCTTACTTTGGGGTGCTGTGCACTTCTCTTCATCTCCTGTACCTTGTTATACCGAACTTCTAAGACCATCAACTTATATTATGTAACTACACATTCATCAAGGTATACCTTACAATCTACATACGAAGCTCTATCCTCTCTTCTAGCAAGAAATAAATCAATCTGGCTACAATTTTGATAGTTGTGAAAGTGATCAGATGTGACTCTCTTTTCCTAAAAAAAATATTTGCCAACATTAAATCATAAGCTAATGTCACACTCAAGATGTCTTCGCCAGCCTCATTTCTAGTCCCATATCCAAAACCTCCATGAACTCTATCAAAACCTCCACTACTCTGACCGACATGTCTATTTAGTTCTCCTCCTATGAATACTTTCTCCTCGTGTGGTATCCGCCTTAAAATCTCTTTCAAATCTTCTCAAAATCTGCTCTTCTCAGATGCTTGCAGTCCAACTTGAAGGGCATACACATTAAGGATATTCAGAATCAAATCCTTCACTACTAACTTAACTAAAATAATCATATCTCCCATTCTTTTAACATCAATAACTTTATCCTTGAAATTTTTATCGATCATAATCCCAACTCCATTTATACTTTTTATTGTGCCTGTATACCATAGCTTGAATTCGGTGCCATCCACTTCCTTAGCCTTCTCTCCTTTCCATTTAGTCTCTTGCAGGCAAGCAATATTCATTTTTCTTCTAACAAAAGTATCTGTCAATTCCCTCAATTTACCCGTTAAGGTTCCTACATTTCAACTTCCCAATCTAATCTCTACCCCTAGGCTTTTCTTGCCCCCCACACTAGCTCATGGAAGTGTGAGGACCCTTGCTCATTTATCACCATATTCGGGTATCGATGTGACGCATCACTTTGGGAATGATGGCCCAAGGCTAGCTTCTTTACTCCTTGCACCTACCTATCTTGGTGCAAAAACCCTTGCTCATTTTTCGCTACACCCGAGCGTCGATGCAACGCGTCGCTAAGAAGGGTACGCTCCAATGAAATATCAATAGAGTTCATCTCATAAAGGTAGTTTTTTTTTTATAACCGGCTCGCTACGCTTTACGTAACCCTCCTACTTTACCTGGCTTGAGACAAGTTATGTAGACTACATAAGCGGAGTTGGCCCGGATCATTACTAAATAAAAAAAAAACTAAAAAAGTTGCCTCTTAAAATTAGGAGATCTGGGCCGCCCGTCTAAAAACGGACGACTCGGATTCTAAGGGCAGGTGCGTGTCCTTATGAGGAAAGGGAAGGAAAGGAAATGAAAGCAAGCAAGCGCTATGAAGTGATTGATGAACGGCGTCCGCTTGGCACAGGGTCAAGAAGAAGTAGGAAGGGGTGAGAAAGGAGGGGGCACGAGCCAACCACCATCGGACACGTGGCGTGAGCGGAAAAGGATTTACCGGCTCCGTTCGAGTGATGATCGATGGAAACATCATTGAATTCATGGCCACGAGATGCAGGGGAGAAGCTGCGTTTTTTGCACAAATTGCGTGGGGGGAATGTGTGACATTGCGTCGCTTGAGCTCTCTCCCATACGCTCTCACCCCCTTTCTTTCACCAAAACGTGCAATTTTGGCCATTGTTCCTTAACCTATTTGCCCTCTCTCTCTCTCTCTCTGAAAAAATCCGAACCTGACCGGTATAGTTATTCATCATGTGTGGATCCCGCACACAAAGCAACCTTATATGAGATCTATAGAGAATTCATGTGATCGACCATACTATGAGCTTGATCGAGATGAGACTGATTTAGTGTTTCTTAGTACCTTGTGTCACATTCAGAATCTCTCTTTTGGTTTTCGGGATAAAAGCATGGTTGGTGATCCTCGAACTTTTGCAATTTATGCAATGTATTCCCTGAACTTCTTTTTTAATTCTAGCGGGTCACTAGACTATGTTCTTTCCTATTCGCTTTGCTCCTTCGTTTAAAATTGAAAATAAAACGAGGACATGGCTTCCATGTAGACGACGCCTCATTGCCATATCTACACCTTCGTCGCACGACCGCCGTGGTGGAATGAAAAGCGTGCACAAACCCTAGGGGAGAAGGTTCACCGATCGCATAGTCCGAACAATGGCATCGACAACGCCTTGCGACCCTCACGCACCTCGAGCGGTACCTACCAATCAACGGACTCTTCACGAATCATGAAAACCTCGTGGGATCATGTATTACAGATGCTTATTATAGTGCCCTATGTGAAGTCGAGCAATCATGTATTACAAATTCTTAGAGAATTAGAGAAGCACAGCTAGAGCAAATTAGATTACCCGAAGGTCAAGTGACAAAAACTCACCAAGGACTATATATGGATGAATTAGGTCTCTATGAATCGTGCAACCATGGCTTATCCTCTCCGTCAAGTCGTCGTCAATGTCCCTGGGAACTGCTCGTGAATATCACCCTCTGCGTCGTCGACAACGTTGCCCGTCGCCAAGGAGCCAAGGGCTACTGCCTACGAGAGTCGCTGCGAACATGAGGAGCGCCGTCAAGCATTCGACGACCGTCGCCCGTCGTTTCGGTGTGGAGGAACAAGAGGCTTTAGCATTGTGGAGGAATGGAGGAGTTGGGGGCTTTTAGCGTTCTCAATTTGGGCGTGTTCTGATGGCAATTTAACCAGAAATGCAAAAACAATTTTTTTTTTGTCATTTTCGTTTTCGGTGGCCATGTGAATGCCAAACCTTTCATGTGGTACGGCCTGTGTTGATTAGGAATCCACGTAAGTATTTTTTGAGAGTTAAATAGGCTGGAACACTGAATCGGCAAAAGGTTAAATAGTTTATGACTAAATCAGCAAAATTGAAATGCTTAGAACTGAATCGGCAAAACATGATAAATTTTATGACTGCATCGGCAAAATTAAAAGGTTTAAGACTGAGTCGGGAAAATTACGGTAGGATTAGGACATTTTTGACAATTTTTTTCCAAATTCATTGATATTATTTCGCTTGCATCCTATCGTGGTGTCCTCGGCTTCACTTGCTCATCCGCATGCCTGTCTTGGCCATCTTAATAATAAATTAGTCGTGTTTGCAATTCTATTTCTAAGTCATTATCTTGGGAGTCATCGCTTGTGGACAAATCCTGTCGATTGTCACCTTAATTATTCTGACGTCTAGCGACGACTACTTTTATGAGACGATCGCCGTGGGCCTACCGAGAGCCTGAGGCGGTCCGAACCCGAAAGCCCAAATACATCCGAAGCCTCTCCCCCGGCCCACCCCCTCTTCCTTCTTCCCTCTCTGTTGGCGAGCCTGCGTGGGTTTAGCGTCTGTCTCTCGCTCGCTCGCTCGCTCGCTCACGGAACATTTAATGGGGGGTTTCGCCGACGGCGGCGACAAGCGCTTCACGGCGTCGCCGGACGTGGAGGGATTCCTCTGCGACCGCTTGCTCGACCCGAGTCAGCCGATCTCGGAGCGATTCAGAGCCCTCTTCTCTCTCCGCAACCTCAAAGGCCCTGCCCCGCGCACTGCCCTCGTCCAAGGTTCTTTGTCTCTTTTTTCTGTTTTTCTTTTTAAACTTTGCGCGCATTAATTTGGCTATCCGCCTTGGGAGTCTTGAAGGGAACCGCAAGTGCCCCAGTCACCTAGGGCGGCGTGTACTTAGCTGCCCGTAGGCTGTCTGCTGTCAATAGCTTGTAAAACCATGTCTTTCTGGTACTGAGTTACAAGTCTCGGCGTCTTATAGAAATCAGGGTTGTTATGGTTGAATTTGGAGGTGCCTGGAAATTAATCATGTCCCTGTGATAGCATTTCGAGCATATGATGCTGTTCACCTTGATGGGTTGTGGCTGATGAAGATGGTTTAATGAGATCATAGGTGGCAACACGATGGGATTGGCAGTGGCCAGGTTTCTGGCTTTTTTATTGCATTGTCCTGAGGCCTTCCCTAGAACTTATGCTTCTGTCCTAGGTTTGCAGAGTAGTCATGCGACTATCTGTAGAATGAAACTCAGATTGAGTTATTAGTGAGGATTAGATATTAATGATTGAGTGGTTCTGGTTCCTTTTGTTCTTGGAAAGGTGGCGGAGATCACAAAAGTTTGGATGAATAAAATGGAAGGTGCATGACGTTCTCTCTGTGATTGGTGAGTGCTGCTTAATCTCGAGGGAAACGTGATAACATATAATGAGGTCAAGTGTGCATTAGGCTTTAGCAAAGGATTTTGAAGAATTAAACATCAACTCGTGCATAGAGCAAGTGAAATTGGGAGATGAGGTATTATATGGTAGAAACTAGTTCAAGGTGTTTTAAACACTTGAAATAATGCCTCATAGATGTTTCTATTTTGGAAGGTGTTTTAAACATAAGCAACCTGTATATGTTTAATGAATTTGAAAATTTGAACAGTTTCTTTGAGTTACTCTTATTGTACTAATCAAAAGTAAGTGGACAATGTGTTTTTATAATGAGCATTCATGTGAAAAGGAGTGAATAAGACTCACAGGTATGCGAAATTATGTGCACAAGGTTATGCACCTAACTTTAAATATTATTCTTCAAATGGAACTTGGAAGATGTGGTATCAAATATTCATTTAGTTAGCTTCACTCTACAAAGGAAGAGGAGGCTTGTTAATGCGTCGAGGCCATTTTGAAGGAATGACATTGGTATACTATCAGAGTTCTCATGAGTTTTTCCCTCTCATGCTATTAACAGCAACAAGGGATCCGTCAAATTTGTTGGCACATGAAGCAGCATTTGCATTGGGACAGATGCAAGATGTAGATGCAATCCCTGCTTTAGAGGCTGTTCTCAATGATCTTTCTTTGCACCCTATTGTCCGCCACGAGGTTGGGTTTTTGTCTATTTTCCATTAGATACATTGTCTTATATGGTATTTTAACCTCCTTGGAGTGAAGAAGATTACTTATGTTTCTGCACTCTTTTAATGGCGCAGGCAGCAGAAGCTCTTGGTGCTATTGGCTTGGAGACCAATGTTCCTATCCTGGAACATAGTTTGGCTCATGATCCAGCTCAGGAGGTTCGAGAAACATGTGAATTGGCTCTTAGCCGAATCAAACAACTGAAAGCTGCCAACTTTGATGATTCTTCTTCTACAACCGAGAGATCACCTTTTATGTCGGTTGACCCTGCTCCACCTGCTTCATCTTGTTCATCTATTGGTCATCTCAGGTTCATACAGCTACTATCATCAAGGGAATGGGCATTTTCCATTTTTATTCATTTGTTTGCTGGTTGACCATGCTGCCTTTTTCTTTATAGGGAAGTTCTTCTGGATGAAGAAAGAGGCATGTATGAACGTTATGCAGCTCTTTTTGCTCTCAGGAATCATGGTGGAGATGAAGCCATTATGGCTATAATTGATTCTTTGGGTGCAAATAGTGCTCTTCTCCGTCACGAGGTTAGTAAATAATCCAATTGTGTCACTTGTCCCGACAACTTGTCGAGGAGGTTTAATTATCTCGCTTTGCTTTCTCTTGTACTTTTCTTTCTCTATTAGAAACCGTGTATTAGATACTGTGGGGTGTCTTTAAATTCATCGTGAACAACTTCCAGTTGCTGCAAGTAAAACTTTTATTTGCAGTTGATTGATATTGTGCTTGTAAAGTTATAGCTAACTTTGGATTTCTTTGTTGTTGATGGTAATCTTTAAATTAGGTGATTATTTTAAGGTGAAGATGAAGGAACGCATAATTTATTTGATGAGGCTTTGCTTTGTCACCTCATTCGGCATTTTTAAAATCTAGGTAAATTGTTTTGTGTCATATGCCAGATTGCTTACGTTTTGGGCCAGTTGCAAGATAAAGCTGCGTCAGCAGAACTCTCAAACATTCTCAGAAAAACAGATGAGCATCCAATGGTTAGACATGAAGCTGCTGAGGCCCTTGGATCAATTGCAGGTCTGATTTGCTTTCATGACTTTCTAGTATGGTTTTTGGTAATAGGAATCGGAAGGGAAGTTTTCTATTTGGTTTTTACCCAATTCACTAGCTGGTAATGAAGTCTCAAGAGAATCCAGCAGTTGGGAAGAACCTTAATTTGCTAGGAATGTACTTGTTAGTTGTGATCATGTCGCTTGTCTGCTTTTGTAGGATGAGTTGGTGAGGGTTTACAGAATGACCGTGCCTTGGAATAGTATGTTTGGACAAGGCTGATGCTTTTGTTATTTAGTGCTACTTACATGTAGAATTTAGAACTTATCTTAGTTCAAGTCTCTGGATCAGTTTTCAGGATCGACTGTGGGGGGCTGCTTAGTCATGGCTTCCTTTCAATTTTGGATGTATCACATCGCCATAGCTCTTGTTTATGGATTTTAACTGATTCTCGTAATAAATGAAGCTCCAATCTTACTTTTAGTTTTCCTAGTGTCCATTTTGAGCCCCTCCATAAATCTTACAGTCTGGCAGATCTTTTTTTCGTCCTTTTCCTTACATTCGTATTGAAAGATGATATTCAAGCCCTTTCTTCTGAAGTAGCTTTAATGCCTTCATGGTTCCTTCCACTTCATTTGCTGTCATTAGCAATTACTCTGTTTATGCTGTTAAAGTACTCCCCTACCTAGTGCGAGAACAAGGAGATGAGATGTTTGGCTGTTTAGTGCAAGGTTATGTACCTATTGCAAATCTCAATTCCCACTATTGATATTACAGCATGTTGTCTTTGCCGACATATCTAATGAAGTTTGTCTTGATAGATGACCAAAGCGTGGCACTTCTTGAGGAATTTTCCAAGGACCCCGAGCCTATAGTTTCTCAAAGTTGTGAAGTTGCTCTCAGCATGCTTGAATTTGAAAGATCGGGAAAATCCTTTGAGGTATTTTTTTACATATCACATCTCAGACCTCAACTTCTTAGTTGGAAGGGTGCTAAAATGTCGTTTGTTCTGCAGTATCTGTATATGCAAGCTCCTCAAGTGCAATGAAGCATGCACTGAGCTGGATTCTCATCAGTGTGGTCTCCATAGCCTCATAGTCAGTACGATACCAGGGTGAAGGTAATTTTTTTTTGCGACTGAGCATAGAGTTGAGGGAGGATTGCACGGTAGAATATATCTGAGCATTTTGAGTTCTTAATTGAATCTGACAGATTTGTCAAATATGTGACCATGGCAAAACTGATTTGAGGAAAAATGGCGTTTCTCTTGTTTATGTGGGTGCACCAAAATAGATCTCGAGTATGTGGACAGAACTATTAATCTTCTGAATTTGTAGAGTTTGCTCTGGTATTTTTTCAAGCGACATAGCTCATTTCTGTTCATTAAAGTTTGAATGAAGCATTGCTCATGGGAGCTGCAAAACATGGTCCCAGTCCGGAATGCTGGAAGAAGGTAGATGTTAGCCCAAGTATTATGACTCAAGGACTAATTATTGTGGCTGTTGGGCACGCTTCATGCTCGTGATAGTTTTTTTTTTTTTTTTTTAAATTATTCATTTGTAGGCTGTTGAAACTTAGAAGACCTTTTACATTGACGAGAGCATAGAGAATCTCGAATCAGTAACGTATGGTTTGGAAGCTACAAAGATGGATGTGACGTGGAAATTCCAAAAGTATGATTAAGTAGGCAGCGATGATTCTCTGTGTTTCATGCCCACTCAAGTTACTCGCCATTCCTTGCCTCTTCGGGGAGTTACTGGCCGAAAAGAGTAAAAATAGTATGTAACCATTTTGCCTCTACAGCTCCCAATAGGAGGCAAAAACGGTGAAGAATGCTGATTCTAGCCATCCAAAACACACAAAACGAATTTAATTTTGCCCCTGTTCTTTTCGGTTTAGGGCTTGAGGAAAATTTTGGATTCAGCCCCAATTCGTGAATTTGGGGTAAACAAATGGCCGAATCGATGTGGTTTTGCACTATTTTTGATGACTTCATTTTGCCGACTGGCCAAGTCAAGCGCTTTATGTTAAATTATTGCCATCATACGACGGTCGGAATTCATCGGATTGGCTGAATTGGCACAATAACAAAAGGTTTAGGATTGAATTGGCAGAAAAAAGTTTCAGAACTAAATTGACATAATTTTAATAAATTTAAGATTTTTTTTATAATTTTTTCAAAATAAATAATATAACCTTCTTATCAAAGGGAGTGCCTGAACAATAAGCTAATTCCCAAAATGAATGTGTGGTTCGATCGTCATTGCCTTTAAGTTAATACCGTGAAAAATCTTAAACTGATACATTTGTGATAAATTTATTCAAGATTATTTTTTTATCACCAAAAACTCTAAATCGGTACATTTGTGATAAATTTATCGCAATTTTTATTTTTAACCATCAAAAATTCTAATTTAGTATAACTGTGATAAATTTACTCTATATTATTTTTTTTACCATAAAAAATTTCAAATTGGTACACATATGACAAATTTATCCTTTGTTAATTTTCGTTAAATTGAGTTAATATCACGAAAAATTTCAAATTGATAGATATATAGCAAACATAGGGTAACGTGTACACTCGAAAATAGCCACGTGTTATCCAGTTTTGCAATTTGACAGTAAAATTTAACGAAAACCAACGGAGATTGAATTTATCACGGTTGTACTAATTTGGGGTAAAATTATCATAGATGTACCGGTTTACTTCATGGTAAAAAAAATAATTTGGGGTAAAATTGTCACAAGTGTATCAGTTTGAGATTTTTTGTGGTATTAACCCCTAATCTAAAGGCTCTCAATAGAGATGAGCGATTTTAGATTCTGTATAAATTCCACCTGAAACTTACTTGTCTATTTAGGTTCCTCAGTTTTTGGAACCTAGAACCCGCTCTACATTTTTGGAACCTAAAATCTACCCTGTCATAGGTTCTAGGGTCGATTTCAGGTTCCACATGTATTCTTAGTTGAATGATTGCAGTGAATAATCACATTTAATAACCATTACTTGCTGTTAAAATCCATTAACTATATAACTCATATCTAGATACTAAAAATATGAAACATTAATAAAGTAAAATTCTTAATGATAAAGTGATTCCGAATTACACACTCATTATCGGACATCATGGAATATCGCAAAATGATGTGAAGACATAAACTGAGAAAAAAAATATAAAAACTTGCTTCAGGTTTTAGGTTCCGATTCTAGGTTCCACCTATCTGGAACCTGTAACCTACAACATCATAACATGTTCTATAAGTTTTGAAACCTAGAACTTAACTTCCATACCCTGAAACCTGAAATCGATCGGTTCATATCAGTCTGATTCTCTAGGTTCGAGGTTTTTCCCTAGAACCATGCTTACTTTTAGCTCCCAAGAGACTTTGAGCCCATAAAATCCTTTGACAAAAATGAATTGTGTTTGGTGCAAGTATTTGAAAGCTCGTCTTGGAAATGTAACGTATTTTCAAAGAGCCCCTCTCTCAAGGTGAGGGCCGAGTAATTTTGGCTTTCTAGAATTTTTCGGCATGCGGAAACTCAGGAGTTATCGTTCTCTTCCAAGCCTGCTCACGCTGACATTTTTGTATTCCTTTAAACCACTGGATGGAAATCACTCTTCATCATCTCTTTGCAAAGCCAAAGAATCACCGATGATTGTCGAAGTCAAGGCTGGCTTAGTCGCTCGACTTGGGTGCTCACCAAGGTCAAGGCTCACCCAGTCGTGCGACCTTAGCGATCTGGCGCTTGAGCTGGCCTTTTGTTCCCATATTTGGCATGCTGGAGGTTGCACAATCTCAGCAACTAGCCGTCGCCTGAGCTACCGAGGTCACGACAGACATCTTTTTTTTTTTTTTTTTTTTTTTCTGTGTTAAAATTTACAAGTGTAATCTATTTATTTTTTTGGGTCGAAAGTGTAATCTATTTCAAATGTCATTTAAATCAGAGTTGTTTCGCAATGGGCTTTTTAATTACAGTTTACCAAAAGCGAATTGCATTTCGTGAAAACTTTTTTCGTCGACTTTCCCAAATGCAGCTAAAGGCTGAGTCTTCTTAATTAGAATGCAGTCGTAAAAATGGATTACAGGGCCGGATCATTCAGCGGGCCACGCTGGCATTGGCGGGGAAGGAAGCGCTCGACCCGGCCATCTACGTCGTACAAGTGCCCTCCCCTCTGGGCTTCCAATGCAGGCCTCAACAAAGCCGCTGAGCTGATCAGTGTTCCAGTAGCGAGTTGATCGAGGAGTGGAGTGACCGGGAGCGAAGGGTCAATCCAGACTGCTTCTTCCTTCATGAATCGACGCTAATCTCCTTCCCTTCTTGGTTCTTCCTTCCTTCACTGGTCTTCCGCATCGGCTCTTGGCGAGGGTTCGAGAGCAATGGCGACCGCACCGGCCAAACCCTGGAGGGTGGAGTACGCGAAGTCGGCGCGATCGTTGTGCAAGTCCTGCAAGAGCCCCATCGACAAGGAGAAGCTCCGGCTTGGCAAGATGGTCCAGTCCTCTCAGTTCGACGGCTTCATCCCTGTAATCTCTCCCCTTCTTTTGACATGTAATGCCAGTCTTTAGTTTTGTGTTGTTACGGTAATTTGTGGGGCTTAAAGCCATCATTTTTCTCTTCGCTGAGGATTCCGGATCATGTTTTCTGTTTGCCCATTTCTTGATTTTAGATGGAACGTCCGGTGCGTCGTTTTTTCTCGCGCATTAGTTGAGGTACTCGTGTTCCTGTTCGCTGTCCTAAGCGGTTAGACTTGGTTTCGACTCTGAGCTTTCAGTCATTATGCTAAAAAATGACGGTTCTACGTTAATTTTCGACCTTTTGTTGCTTGTAAGGCCCTGTAATGTGTGCACCAAGAGGTAGCGTAGGATGCGTGTGTAGCATTTTTATAGAATTGACTTGTTGATTTTTGTTTCAATGGTCTTCAAATCACCCTGTTTCCCACAGGAGCGAAGTTTCCTTGTATGATCATCTTCATCATCTTGCTTTCAGCATGACTTTTCTATTATGATTAAGGTGAGAGGGATGCAGGAGGGAGCCATGTAATTAAAAAAAGACATCCTACTTCATTCGATTCCCTCGTTGGTAGAGCATGCTCCACTTTCTTGCGTAGCAGACATCATGCTAGTGGAGATTATGTAGAGAATGAAGGCACATTGTTGCTCAACTTTTGCTTAGTTATGAATATATGGCAGTCGGCCCTGCGAGCATGTTTGCACTCTTTGTTCATTTAGAAGGTTAAGGGGACCTAAAAATGGGTATGACATGCATTAAGTAACTTTTACCAACAATACAATTTCGTATATGAGCGCCAGCACCCTCCTATGTGTTAAAAATAGAGATCGTTTCAAGATCAACTATTGATCTTCGACCAATTTCCTTCAGAGAGAGGAATAGAATGCTCTTTACTTTTGATGCAATGGGGAACTTCAATTTTATACCTATAGCTTGTTGCATATGATTGCTTTCTCTTGGTAATTTTCATGGGTGGGTTTGCTTCTGAAGTTGTTTTGGATAAGGGGTCTACCCCTTGGTATCTTTCATGATATGATTTGGTTTTTCCTTACAAAACCCGTAGAAAAAAACTAAAGCAAGATTTTGTGGGGATTGTGGAGCATTTTTATGCTGACTACAATCAATAATATATAATTTTAACATGTTTACCCATTTTCAAATTTGAAGATTGATTTAATCTAATCTCATCTATGGAATGATGTTATTTGAAGGTTGTTGACGTCTTCGAAGTAAAATATGATGTTGAAAAGATCGACTTTCCTCTTTCTTAAGCAAGGTAGCTCTAAGTTTTAAGTTACTAGAAGCTACTGCTCATTTTGCTAAGACTTGCTATACCTTGAAAAACCAAATAGGTCACCATATTATGAGTTTTAGAGGATGGCAATGAAATTAATTACTGAAAGCCAGGTGCTAGATGTGTATACGAATTATGTGACAAGGTACTTTTGTGTCACACAGTGCGAGCCTTGTATGATATGTAGGTACTACTTTCATGGTCTACTCGAAGACAAGACTATTAAGCTATATTTCTTCATGTTTAATTGTGAATAGTTTCTCGGTGATTGTGAATCTGCATATTCTCTGATTATGTTCTTGACCTACGAGCTTCGTTTTGAATTTGATTTGAGGCCTTCTTGTGTTATTTCACAATCCGGAGATATCTTCAGTGTGGAGATTTGACATGTGTTTGTTTTTGAATCAGATGTGGAATCATGATGATTGCATTTTGAGGAAAGCAAATCAAATTAAATCGTATGTTCTCTAGCCGTTATGGCTATGTAGGGTTTCATTAATTAAATCAAGAGCTGTTTACTAATCTTGAAAATTTATTTTCAACTAGGATTGATGATGTGGAAGGCTTAGAGTTGCTTCGGTGGGAAGATCAACAAAAGATCAGGAAATATGTGGAGACTTGCGGTCCTCCGACCAAAAATGATGGACCTTCAACCAAAAATTCCTTCACTGACTCAGAGTGCAGCATTGAAGTGTCGCCAACTTCTCGTGCATCCTGCAGGCATTGTGATGAAAGGATTATGAAAGGGGAAGTATGACCTTGTTCTTTTTGTTTAGTTCTTTCTACCAGAATAGTATTTACTCATCATGTTTGCATTGTAGCATAAACCATAAAAATGGAACAGGAAACAAGTGTTTTTGTTGCTTAGAGGAAATCATAAGTCAACGAGCTTTGGTGTACAATGCAGTACTTTTGTGGTCACTCTTTTTCTTTTTTTATTGCAAGGAAAAGATTTTACTTGGTTGTAGAAGACCTTTTGATAGGATTTTTATCCGACCAAATGTCTCGTGGAGGAATAGTGTTTTACGGATTTATTTGCAAGAGCTAAAATTGGCTTTTGGTGACTTGGATTAATAGCTGGGAACATCGGGTTGTTTGTTAAATGACTCCTTGCAATGTGAAGTCCTAATAAGTACTTAACCATACTTAAAGTGTGAAGCTGTCCAGTCTCTTAACCTTTTTTAAGAGATTTTGACTAGACTGTTTTGGTCACAACTCATTGGTAAATAGAATCTACTTCTTGACAAGAAAGAGTTTTAGACTACAAACGAATGCATTCTTATAAAGGGAAAGGAATCAAGGGCATCTACCACCAGAACAGAAAACAGAGATCAGAAAGAAAAGAAAAAGTTTGCATCCAGTCAGCATAGTTCCTTATTCTGATGGCAATAACATAGACTACCACAACTTTTTCTGATATTTGCGCTCTTCTTTATCAGACACGGATATCTATAAAGCCTGATGGTCGAGGAGTCAAGGGCTTGGCATGGCATCATGGGCATTGTTTCATGAACAGATTTCCATCTACCCAACTGGACAAGATAAGTGGATGGGACAGCCTTTCTGTTTCTGATCAGGCACCGCTAATAGACTTGGTTAAAAGCGTTCCCTCAGTCGCAAAGAATGGTATAGAATCAGTTGTTTCTTCTATGTCGGAAAAACCAGGGAGAGCACCGAGTTGTGATTCCCATTACTGTCTACTGTTATGGTTTGATTCCCGTTGATGCCTTTCGTTGTGGTTGTCTTCTTAGGGAAAAAGCATGAGCCACGAAAGAATGAAGAAACTGTGCAAGAGCGAACCTCCAGAGCTGGAATGAAGCGTAAGAAAGATGTCACAGGCGAGCAGAAGTCAAAAGCAATCAAAGCTGAAGGAGATGCGTGCACAAGTGCGGTTGCCAATCCAAAGAATGTTGATCATGAAGACATAAAAGTTTCTGAGTTAGAAAGTAAACTAGAGGCCCAGACCAAAGAGTTATGGGCATTGAAAGACGACTTAAAGAAGCATGTCACAACTTCTGAGATGCGTGAAATGCTTGAGGCAAATGATCAAGATTCAACAGGATCTGAACTTGATTTGCGTGACAAATGGTAAATATTTGTACATAGGCCTCATTTGCATTGTAGGTTTCTGCTTTAGCTTTTACGCCAAAATTTGATCTTTTTGATGAATGCCTCCAGCAGTGATTTGTCATGTCATTCATGACCAGTATATAAACTGTTTTCAAGACTGGCAATGCGCTTTAGCCAATGTTTTATCATAAACTATAGTATATATTAATAAGTTGCACAGCTCTTATTGGCACCTGTTTTGTTTAGTGCTGATGGGATGTTGCTTGGAGCACTAGCTAGCTGCCCAGTTTGTGCTGGTTCACTTCGATACTATAGTGGCATGTATAGATGTCAGGGGTATCAGTCAGCATGGAGCAAGTGTTCTTATTCTACTCGAGAACCAGAACGTGTCCAAGGGAAATGGAAAATCCCAGAGGGAACGAAAAATCAATATCTGAAAAAGGTAAATATGCTTATATATTACATCAACAAAGTTATCCATTGGTTAACTCTCTTTTTCCTTAATACAGTGGTTTAAATCACAAAAGGAGAAGAAGCCCATTCGAATTCTTCCACCACCCTCAACTGCCAGTCCTTTAGGAGGGCAGCATGCTGGTCAGTCTCAATCATCAAGAATTGAAAGCTTGGGAGATCTAAAAGTCGCTATTGTTGGATCTACAAAGGAATCTCTTGTATGATTTTTGCTCTCCATGCTTTTCAGAGAATGACTATGGAAATATACACAATAGCGTTTTTGAACAAACTTATAACTGCGTTGGACATAAAATTTATTGCAGTAGTGTTTGTGCAGAGTGAGTGGAAATCAAAAATTGAGGAAGCGGGTGGACAAGTTCATGCCAAGATTAGGAAAGGTATTATTCTATGAACTGAAGTGTGGATACTTGCTCTGTTCTTGCTTCATTCCGTGTGGTAAGTTCAAGGCCGTTGAAGTGATAAATGTACATTGCATTGACAATTGACAGACACTAGTTGCGTAGTTGTTGGTGGAGAGCTGGACGATCAAGAGGCTGAGATGAGAAAGGCTAGGTAGGCTACCGTTAAGGCTGGCCTTCAACATGAGATTTCTTGAGCTAATGTCGCAGTTTGTCTTGCAGGAGGATGAAAATTCCTATTGTTAGAGAGGATTATCTGGTTGATTGTTTTAAGAGACAGAAGAAGCTTTCATTTGATCTTTATAAAGTTGAAGCCCTTGGCAAAGCTTCAGGTGTAGTTACTGTCAAAGTGAAAGGGCGAAGCGCTGTGCATGAATCATCTAGGATGCAAGACTCTGGTCACATCCTGGAGGATGGAAAAAGCATCTATAATACTACTTTGAACATGTCCGACTTATCAACAGGTGTAAACAGGTTAGTTCTTGTGTCCATATTGTTCATCTCACCCTCACTTTTGTTTCTCATCATGCATGCGCGCGCTCGGGCGTGTGGCTTTGATGTCCAAGGATGGATTCTCCTAGGAAGAATGAAACGTTTCTGGATTTAATTGAGAGACTGTAGAAATAAACTACAGTTTGATGTGATGTTTGCTGTCTGTACCTGATTGCAGTATGAATTTGTTAGTATTACCTTATTGATAGTGCTATGCTTCCTAGGTAGATTCAGTTGATTATTCTTCTTACATGTCCGATCACTCTTCTCTTCAATGGGAGGTGGTAGAAGCTCTGAGCATGACTTTTTCTTTTTCAAAAGCAATTGGCGTGATGTTTCCCCTGATTTTTTGCAATCTGTTTAAAAACCTTGTTTGGAATCAGGGTGCTCCTCTGATCAGTAACTTTGCTTTAAGCCAAGATCTATTGGTATAACCCGAATCAGGACCTATAGCTGGATTGTCCTGTTTGTTTGATCTGCAGATTTTATCTTTTCTTTAGATATTAAGATGAAACCACGTATCAAATTTAGAAGAAATTACACAAATCCCTTGAGTGCATATCTCATCTACAAAGAATACATGGTTGGCCTTGTTAATCGCTTAAAAGGACGGCAAAAGTTCTGCTCAATATTACATGTTAAATTAACAAAGAGTTAGCTGTTGGCCATAAAATAATGGCCTAATCGCAACTGTTTCAAAAGCTTTGAGTGTGTAAGAAACTATAAAATAATTTAAACTAGGTGACATATAAGGATGGAGTTAGGTCATTTTTAATGTGTCTTGAAACATGGTAATGTATTTTAAAAGAAACTGGGATCAGTGGTTCAAGTTCATAACTGACATTGTGACATTGTAAGGGAAACTGAAAGAAAGGGAGAGAAAGAGATGGCAGATTTGTCTTAATCAGCCCTGGTGTCTATTTTCTTTTACTGGCATATTCATCTTTGTGTGCATAAGAATTACTTCTGGTTAATTGACTACCATGGCTTGGATGGGGGTCTAGTTGTAATTTACTACCCTCAAAATAAGTTTCGTTTCTTCTTTTAATTGTGTCACCAAGCTGGAGCTTCTTGCACAGAGATTAGTACATAGAAGACAATGCAAACGTGCTTTTTGAAAGTGTTTAGTTCTTAACTGCAGCATTTAAAATGTAAATTTTTCACTGGAATGGCCTTTACAGGTTAGGCAAAAGGAGTTAAGACTTTGTGGGTTTTGGATGTATGTGCATGTGTACGGTCAATGACGTGGAAACTAGGAATGGAAAATGAAAATAATCTGCTAGAAGAAAATAAGGTGACAAATAGTGATGGCATATACATTGATTAGTAAGGTTATAAAAATAGACTTTGTGATAAGATTGCAAATTGTGTGGACCAAATTGCGATTGATCTTATCATCCACAATTAATTTTCGCAAATCTTTCTCTTGTACAATCTTCCTAAAGTCTAGGGTCAAATAACTACAATCTCATTGTTTATTATTTGAATATTAAACCACTGACTTAATTTAATAGCTTAAGCCTTTAGAACTATCGGGAGTGGTTCCACAATTTTAAAGTTGTCATGAAATGCATTAATTAAACTATGTATGAAATGGTTGGGGATAATTGACCAATTTGAAATGTTATGAGCTGATTGTGAGCTTTTTAGTTTGGAGCTATATTGCATAGCTGATAAGGAAATTGGCGTCTTCTTCTTCTTTTTTTCAACCTTTTCTATTTATGTATGCCTGACCGATTTTCGGTTTACTGAACTCTGATCAAAGTCTACTACATGACTGCTTGATGTCCATATAAATGTTAAACTTACTCTTGCTGATGGATGACTGTGTCTGGTTGCTCTGCGTAGTTACTACATTCTCCAAATAATCCAAGAAGATAGAGGGTTGGACTGTTACCTTTTCCGGAAATGGGGTCGAGTGGGAAATGAAAAAATTGGAGGATCCAAATTAGAGGCGCTTTCAAAATCAGATGCGATCGATCAATTCAAACGGTTGTTTTTTGAAAAGACAGGGAATCCTTGGGAGGCATGGGAGTCAAGAGAGAATTTTCAGAAGCAACCTGGCAGATTCTACCCTCTGGATATAGTACTTCTCATCTATATTGCCTTTTCCAGTTCAAATATACTTGATTATGTGTGAAATTTTATTTCTCTCTTACTTTCCAAATGATCGATGTGAAGGACTACGGAGTCAGCAAACAGGTCGCAAAGAAAACTTCAGATGATGCAGATAGCCAACTTGCTCCTCCATTGAAAGAACTGATGAGGATGCTTTTTAACGTGGAGACATATAGGTCATATGATAACCAATATTAGAATTTCATGACCTATGGTGCTTTGTATTCTATCTAAGTCCAATTCTGACTGCAGAGCTGCTATGATGGAATTTGAAATCAATATGTTGGAAATGCCGCTTGGAAAACTGAGCAAAACTAACATAAGGAAAGGTACTTGATTAGAATAACAATCTTTTCTGATTTGTATAACCAGCTGAAATGCCATATTTTTCTTTCTGTAATTAGATTTTATTCAGCAATCATGTGTCTGTGATATTGTAGGTTTTGAAGCATTGACAGACATACAGAATCTATTGAATAGAGGAACTCACGATCCATCCGTCAAAGAAAATTTGCTTATTGATGCAAGCAACCGATTTTTCACGTTGATCCCATCTATTCATCCGCATGTTATCAAGGATGAAGATGATTTTCAGTCCAAGGTACCGAATGCACTGCAAAATGCCTTGCATGACTTGTCACCTAATGTCATGTGTTTCTTGTGAAGCCAATGAGATTGTAGTTGATTGATTACTACGTAGACAAAATGTTTCTCATCCTTGTCATCTCATACTTTTTACTTGTGAGGTAAGGCTGAAAGAATTCTTCTCTTACAACTCAAGAAATGTGCATAAGCCATTCTCAGGTTGAAAATGTCTATTTGCGACTTGCTGGCTCCTTGCATGAACCCACACAAAATGTTCCTTGATGCAGCCAGAATCAATGTACCTTTTCGGTTTCAGTCATGAACTCAAACTGTTCGAATCCAAAAAGAGAGAGAGAAAGAGAGGAAAAAAACTCAGAACCGCAAAAGAATGAGATATTTGGCCAGTATCTGGCAATAGATGCAATATTGGTCTGGAACGATAGTGAGATTGAAATTCTTTGTGATTGCCATCAGACTACAGGAAGCAATAGTTGCAGAGCATGTCGTAATTTTCATACCTATATTCCCCGTTTTTATCCTATTGCTTTAGGGCTTTCTATAGTTATAAAGTCAGGAACCTTTACCATATGGATATTTTAGAGGCAGTCTACAACCAAATAAAATGAGGATTTTATCTGGTGAAATTTTGTATAAGTTACATCATGAACTTAACTATGGTATTCTTGATACCTGCTATTCTGTCCTGGATTTGATCCTTTGATATTTCCAAATTTGTGGGTGCTAATGTATGTATATACCTTCTCCCCACATGGCTTATAACCAATTTGATACCTTGGTGAATTTAGCTGCTTTCCAAAGTGGCTCATTAAAACTATTATGTCAAATATGTTCTTGCCTTTATGACAGGTGAAAATGTTAGAAGCTCTTCAGGACATTGAAATTGCATCTAGACTGGTTGGCTTTGATGTTGATAATGACGATTCGCTTGATGAGAAGTACAAAAAGCTCCGATGTAACATTGATCCCCTTCCTCATGATAGTGAAGAGCATCAGCTGATCGAGAAATATCTCCATAAGACCCATGCACCTACTCACACGGTTGGTGTACTTTGTGATTGTTGATTGTAGACTTCGGCTTCACTGGGTTCTCTCTACTATTTATTCTGCTTCTTTTTTCTTTAGGATTGGACTCTAGAATTGGAGGATGTCTTCTCACTTGAACGTGAAGGGGAATTTGATAAATTTGCTCCCTTTCGGCAAAAACTAAGGAATAGAATGCTTTTATGGCATGGTTAGTGACACCTTTAATTCATTAAGGAGTGACATGATCTTTCATTTGAGTGGCTTCTGCAAAAAAAAAAAAAAAATGATTAGTAGCGACTAAAAGTTTCTGCTCCACAGGTTCTCGCTTGACAAACTTTGTAGGTATACTCAGTCAAGGACTGAGAATTGCTCCTCCTGAAGCTCCAGCAACTGGCTACATGGTTCTCCATCCTCTCTCTCTCTCTCTATATATGTGTGTGTGTGCGCGCGCGTGCGCGTGCGTGCGTGCGTGCGCGCGGTTTTTCTTGTCTATGTTGAAACTTTATCTGCAAATTTAACCGTCACTTGTTATGCAGTTTGGCAAAGGAGTATATTTTGCTGACATGGTCAGTAAAAGTGCCCAGTATTGCTTCACTGATAAGAAAAATCCTGTTGGACTAATGCTCTTGAGTGAAGTTGCTTTGGGAGAGGTCTATGAGCTTAAGAAGGCAAAGGTGTGTTTGCATATTAGGTCTTTTAGGCCTGAAAGGATAACTGGTTTCCTTTATTCCTATATGTTTTTGACGAACTGCTTTGTAGGAAAAGTTTCTGATAGCTTAGAATCCTTCCTCAAGTCAAACTTTTAATTTGCAAGAGGGGCATGTTACCCTTTCTTTTATTTGTCATTCAGTACATGGATAAGCCCCCAGAAGGCAAACACTCTACTAAAGGTCTGGGCAAGAAGATACCCCAGGAATCTGAGTACGTGAAATGGAAGGATGATGTTATTGTTCCCTGTGGCAAACCAGTATCTTCTAATGTGAAAGCCTCTGAGCTTATGTACAATGAGTACATCGTTTATAATACAGCTCAAGTAAGTTTGGCTTTTCAGATTCAATTTTAGTTATCATAATACTGCTCATAAGTGATTGCATTTCCTCAGCATGATGCTTTGTCTTTTGTGGATAAATTCTTAGTTTTTATTTAATCTAAATCTTGTGGCGGACATACATTTACTTTTTCATAGTCCTAAATACCTCGAACTTATGCAGATTTTGAAATGTGATTCTCATATAATTTTCTCATGATCATTTGAAATTTGGACGGTATTTTAAATATTGGTGGGAGAGCAAAAAGTTGCTTTTTGCCTTTTAAAAAAGCACATCGAACCGTTTTCTTCTGTATAACAATCTAGAGCTCTGCGTTTTTTTTATTTTTGGGTCACAAAGGGAGAAAAACAGAATAGCAAAAAAAAAAAAAAGTGTGTTCAAGGGTGCGTTTGTTTCACGGAAAACTCAAGTTTGGAAGACATTTTCCAAAAATGATTGCTCGTATTGCTTACAATAATAAACCAGTGAAAAATATTTTTATCACCTACGAAAATAGTTAGTCATAGATTTTTGCCGATAATAACAACATTTTTCGCTGACTTATTTTTCTAAGCGATATAAGCAATTATGTTTCAAAATATGTTTTCCCAAATCTTGAGTTTTCCTTGAAACAAACGCAGCCTAAGAGGATCAAAGCAAAGGGTTGTCTTGTCCCTATGTGGTAAAAGACCATACATTCTTGGCACAAACAGAGTGATGTAGGTTTTCTCACTGCCAACAGGCATTCGATATCACTTGCATTCATGCTTTCACTTGTCTGACCACCTCAAGCATCTTGTCATAATTTAAGTTTGGCAGTTGGAGTCACGAAGTAGTTCTTTGTTTTTTTGACAATGAAGTGTAATATCGATGTTATTTCATTGTTACTATTGCAAGCTGAATCATGCTTGGTTACTACTACCCTCCCACTGTTTCTTCAGAACTCAACACAGATTATAACTATCTATTACCCTGTCTACTGACCTGGTGGTTGGATGTGATGTCCTTAACAGGTTAAGATGCAATATCTGTTGAAGGTGAGGTTTCACCACAAGAGGTGAAGAAGCAGCTGAAGTGTTTGGTTGCTCGCTTTTTGAATTTTTGTATAGGCTGGATGTAAATAGCACCTAGTGGCCTGTCTGGTTGGAGACTCAGTTTCCGGGTGGTATTGACACTTGTACCCGCTAACCACTGTCTTCCATTACTGGCAAGATCTCATTTTGCGGTTTGGTGGAGATCTTCGAACTTCCTCTCCCAGCTACAAGTATGTCAAGTTTCGGTCTTAGCCCTGTAATTGACATTTCCAAGTGAAAAGGTGTTGCCCCTTTGAATTATGAGTTCGGTTGCGTCCTCTTGGTTTTGACTAAATTCTGCCAAGGGGTTGCAAACGATCTGCTGTCTCTTTTGTTCAGGGAGTGAGGGACATATTTTCTTGACCAGAAACGCAACTGTATCAGACCTCGATGTTGCCGAAGGCAGACTCATATAGTGAGATTTAATCATGTATCGGTAAGCAAGCATCATGAAGGCCATCGTCCTCTTAGATTTTACTAAGATCCTAGGTATTAGCTTGTGATCCTGACTGTATGTCACGAGTTAAGTTCTTCGTTATTGAGCGCTTTGTAGCTCAATGCGGATCCGAAGAAGATTGCTAGAATATCTTACGGTGAAAATTGGTCAGGCAAGCCGAGCAGAGAATCTACCCCTGATTCAGTAAGAGGGTGTCGTCGGTCAAGGTAGACGATCTTAAACCTCGATACAACTGGACAGCTTGGCGAGAGTGTGGCATGTGGGGAGGAGGATGACCTCATTCCGACAGACGTGATAGGTGGGGGCCCGAGGAGGGAACAAGGACGGCAATGATTCCGGCCGCTTACATGGTTAAGGGGGCCGGTGGTTGGCGTGACGGTTGTGAGCGCAAACAGCCATTTTCCTCAGTCACGGTTACGATGTCACTCTGGTGCAGCGGTTCTCTGACATGATGCGGCAGCTTCGCTTTTTATATTCGTAATAGAGCGGGGTTGCCTTTTGTACGTGTGATGACTGACTTTGTAGGTTTGAGTTCGAGATCAGTTACGTTGTTCCACGGTCCCGGGCACTGGAATCTGACTTCCGTTTTTGTCCTGATTGTCGTCGCCTCTCCCACTCCTTTCGGTCGGAACGTTGTTATCGGACGACGACCGCGTGGTCGGCATCTGTTTGGTTGGCACTTCCATTTTTGCCCCCCTAATATTATTACGGCAACGCTGTCCGACACACCCCAAAGTTTGGATTAGCAACCTATGCGTTGTTCTCAACCCGTTCTGTCAAAAGTCGACGGAAATCCAAGTTTTAAATCACATGGTGGGGACGTCACTATTTGCATCTTTTTTCCCTATCTTTTTCAAACATGATAAGAAGGGTTGGATTGGATTTTAACTATGCATAAAATGATAGGGGGTTACTCAGAATATTCCATTTATTTTCGTTTGCATTTCTAGCCGAAAAAGCAAACAGAAAATTGGATATTTTGGAAAATTACTGAAAAAATCCTAAATATATTTATTTTGTACCAATTCAATCTTAAACTTTTCAATTTGTACATTTGAGCCATAAGCCTTATGATAATGTGCTAATTGAATCCTTTAGGCCAATCTTTGTCAGAAGCCGTTGTCGGGGATGTCCATTGTTGTCCTATATTGCCACCACCGACGTTGGTGTGGACTTTTTTTTGGTAATTTTTAATTTTTTAATTTTTCTCTTTGTTTTTTTTTCAGGGTAAGCCCAGCCATATCATCCTCGCCTGCCACCGGCCGAGCCACAAAGGCCCTCCTCCAAATCTGGTGAGTGCCTTCGCGCCCTCGTCTATGCACAAAGAGGCCGCAATGGACTTGCCCAAAGCCTTCGAGGCGTTGCCGGCTGTGATTAAGATAGCAGTTAACTATATCTAGCGAGGGCCTTCGCAGCTGACGAGCCACGAAGAGAGAAAAAAAGAAGAAGCAAATATAATCAAAATTCGAAATTCAAAAAAATTATTAAAATGTTATTAAAAAATATTTAAGTTAGTGTCGCCGTAGTGATTGGCCTCCACGTCGGCGATTTCAAGCCGATTTGGATTGGAATAACTCAATTGGCAAATTAACCAGAGTTTTGGGATAAATTGGTCAAATTAAAAGTTTTAAGATTGAATTGGTACGAACGCAACACACAAAGAAAAGATCTTTTTGAAAAATTTCCCAAAAAATTACTATTCCAATGTGTACTTATTGTACGGACGTGTATTCGGTTTAAAATCTTTCGATTGCACCAATACAGTCATAAATATTTCTATTGAATCATCAAGTTCCCATCTTGCCCACCAGAATATTTTCCTTTATGGTCATGGAGTTTATCGGATCTAAATGGGAAAAATTTTCTTTTTATGAAATATTTCGGAAATAAAAATGTCTCCTTTTTTTTTTTTTTGGGGGGGGGGGGGGGGGGGGGTGGGTTTCCCGTGCCTCCTCTCCTCTTTTCTGTGTAAATGCAATTAAATGGAGCATTCTAAACGAGGCGTACGCGGACTTCTCATGCTAATCAATATTGACCGACCGCCTCATTGATTAAAAACAAAAGAGAAGACAGAAGATATCTTCTCATCCTTGTGATCCGATTTTCGAGCTAAACTTCCTAATTTTTCCTTGGCCTAGCCTCCAAAAAGTCAAAGCCCCTACTTATTGTTTGACCAAAAATTTAGCTCCCTCTCGCGTTAACCCGACTCATCTCCCCCCCACTTCACATTTTGATTTCTCGATGTTCGCAAGAAAGTAAAATCACATTTTTTTTTTCTCTTTTTCCTTTTCAAAAAAAAAACTATTAAATTTAGATCCTATTGTGTGACGATTTTAATCGTTCAACCGTTGGATTTCAAAAGGGAAAAGAACATCTCATCGTCCCCGCTTCAAATCGATTCATAGATCGTAACATGTTACATTCCTACATTTGATATACACATACATATATATAATGAAAATAATAAAAAAATCTTGAACTGGTACACCTGTATCAAATTTATCATAAATGAATTGATACATCTAAGACAAGTTTACACTACGTTGGTTGTCATTAAATTTTTATTGTCAAATTATTAAATTGAAGAACATGTGGTAATTGACGGGTATATCGAATTGACATTTTTTGTGGTATAAATTAAATTTAATGAAAACTAACGAACGAAAAAGTTATCATAAGTGTACGATTTTTTGTGATCAAAAAATTAATTTAAGATAAATTTTATCATAATTGAACAAGCTAAAGATTTTTTTTTGTAGTAAAAGATTTAGTCAAAATGTATCAGGTTGAGGGTTGTCGTGATATTAATTCATACATATATGTATATATATATGTGAATGTATGAATGTATATGAATGTGTGTACAATTTCATCTTCAACTTGGCCAAACTAGTAGACGTGGTGACCGACAAGTGCCGGTTCCATTTTCCATCCACCCCAGTTTTGGTCAGCGTAAAAAAAAGCGACAAAAAGCAGCAGTTCCCAGGTGCGGCGTTCGGCGGAGAAAAAGACCGAAAATAATAAACAACCAAACAAGAATAATTAATTAGGCCAAAAACCATTTATCTTTAATCCGTCCAGGCCCCCCACGAGTCACAAAATTACAACTTTGGCCCGATTTTTTTCTTTTTTTTTTACTCTATTATGGGCCAAACCGTGCGACGATAAATTAAGAGCTCATTCTCCAAATAATGCAAAGGTGTGGGGCCCACCCAGCGCCCCCCCTTAAAATTAAACTCAAATCGCAATAAAGCCCCCATTGATTGATGTGCCCTCCGAACCCAACACGCAGACCTCCCCTGTCCCCGCCCCCAGTTCTCTCCCATCCCCTCGCCTTCCTATTGCGAGCAAAAGTAATAATCCAGATGCACCTATGTAGTTACTAGGTAATACCACGCATTACCAACATTTTCGTAGCGCCCATATTGATGTACAGAATCAATCACGATAAAAAAAAAGTATGTCCGCAAATTTACATTTCGATGATCACGTCGCGTGTGCAATTTTTGTTTCTGCTTTAATGGTTAAAATGGTCGAGCAGAACAAAAACGGTATCATGCACACCAGACATTTTCAAAGGCGTGAAAGCCAACCTCCGATCCCTTAAAATCTCGCATTAATCTCATCGTCCAAATTTGATCCTCTTCCCAATAATAAATTATTGTGAGTCGCTTTAAATTCACCATATTGATGATAGAACTGCAGTGATGCACGACCAAATTAATATTCCTGCATTTTCAGATAATTGGGGTTTGTATTATGAGATATGGATTAGACATAATGTGTCTTGTGAGTCAAATTTTTTTCTTGAAATCTACTAGCTTAACAGTTTAACAGTACCGCCGTTTATTTCTGACCACATAATCTCTCGATCAATGAATATTTTATGCAAAATATACTGTGATAGCGTGCGATTTATGATTAATATTTTACCGTTTTTGAAAGTATTTATTTTTTATTTTTCTTCGAAGATAACGAGTCGAGACAATAATTGTACTTAAAAAAATAAAAATGTACTTTAGTCCTTCCTCGTTATATTTATAGACCACCCTTCTAACTCTAAGTGCCCCACACGCTCTCTACCTCAAAGCAGTTGGGTTACGCGTACGTGCAAACCTGCGACCTCTGTGATCTGTCTTTATTCCTTCGCTCATCCCCACTGCACTCGTGCGCATACCTCCTCTGTCTCTCTCTTCGCCGTCGCCGTCCGCCACCGATGGGATCGAGCGGGGCGGGGAACGGCGCGGGGGTTTCGCCGTGCGGGGCGTGCAAGTTCCTGAGGAGGAAGTGTGCGGCCGACTGCATATTCGCGCCCTACTTCCGGACGGAGCAAGGGCCGGCGCGGTTCGCGGCGATCCACAAAGTGTTCGGGGCGAGCAACGTGTCTAAGCTGCTGCTCCACGTCCCCGTCGCCGACCGCTGCGAGGCGGTCTTCACCATCGCCTACGAGGCGCAGGCCCGCCTCCGCGACCCCGTATACGGCTGCGTCTCCCACGTCTTTGCCCTCCAGCAGCAGGTCTCTATCTCCCTCACTCGCCCCGACCGTGATCATTCATTGGAATTCAAGATTCGATATGTTATGTTCTGATCATCATCTTCTCCTTTCCTTTCCTTCCCTTTTCCTTTGGAAGGGTCGATGAACAAATGAAGTTTGAGCAAGAAACATGGGAGAAAGATCTGAAACTGAAGTTCTTTCAAGTCCTTCTCCAAAGAAAAATCAAGATTTTTGGTCATGGCATGTGAATTTCCTCAGTTTTCCGAGATTTCCGCTTCTTAAATTTTTCCTTCTGGTTCAAAACTCATTGCTGAAAATGCCCGCAATTCTTGACCCTTCGACCTATTTTTGTAAAGTGTAATGCAAGAAGATCAACCTGTAAAGCCCCGACTGTCTAATTTCTTAATTGATTGCGACTCTCCTTCGCATTGGTACACTACACGACATGAATCTCTAACTCTGATTTGCAATCTCTCTCTCTCTCTCTCTGCTTTCTTCACAGGTTGCCTTTCTGCAAGCACAGCTGATGCAAGTGAAAGCCCAACTGGCGCAGAATCTGACGATGGACTCCATAAACCACAACGTCGTGACGCAAAACCCTCATCAACAATGGTGGGGCGATAACAATAACGTAAGCGGAATCCAAGCGTTCACGACCCATCACATGATGATGATGATGAGCAACAGTTCGGCCTCTCCCACGAGCTCGCTCAAGTCCATTGACCACAGCAGCAACAGCAACCGCAGCAATGGCGCCGCGGCGTTGATGGCTCACCGCGGCGAGACGGAGAGTAATAGAGAGGACTGTTACAATTATCAAGAGCTTTGTTTCCGGCGGCCATCTTCATCGTGCGCCGCCATGAAGAGACCCCACAACGGCGACTTGAGCGAGCTTCAAGCTCTTGCACACACAATGATGAGGAACGGATCGTGATGGCGATCATCTTCAAACTTGGTCTGACGACGCTTCATGCCCTGATCATGGTGACGATGTATGGCCGCACATGGTGTAAAATATAAATATTGGAGAGACCCATCAAGGTGGGGAAGGAATAAGGAGAAAACAAAAAGTTTAGCCTAATTTGAGATAGGACTGCGGATGTAGGGGAAGTTTCTTTGTGCAGATCCATCATGTATGCAGTTGCATAAATGCTGCAAAGAGCTCATCACCTATCTCACTGTTTTTTTCATAATCGTGGGAGCGCAGCGATTGGATTGCCCGAAAATTCGTGGACTACTCTGAATTTTTCATGAAGTGCTAAAGTGCAGGCTCTTCGACTTGCATAGTTAATCTAATCCTGATCTAGAGTAATCTGCATGCATTGACTTCATTTATTTCCTACTTAGGTAATTTTTAGGCACTATGCAATCAGCTTAGTTATGATTTTGCTATTTAAATACTCAATGTGAATGTGGCTCAAGTAAAGTGACTCGTTCTAATGAAGAACATTAGGGCGCATTGGACAATTCGGATTTAAGGTGGACAGGATAGAAATTAGTCTATTCGGTGTTTGATAACGTCATTGGGGAGGGAAAAAACTCGGACAAACTCCTATAAAAAGCTTGATAGGTTGTAAGGGGAAAAAAAATACTTTCAGATTAGTCAAAAGAGGGAACTAATTCAGCCTTTTGTATCACCACCGACGTCGTCTGAAACCACTTCAGGACGGTCTCCCTCTCTCTCTCTCTCTCTCTCTCTAGGATGTGACAGAATCATAACTTATTCTGATCCGATTTTCACTTACACCAAATGCAACTTAACTCCGAGACTTCAATAAAAGTACCGGTTGAAGGCACACCTAAGCTCGAACCCTTAATTAACTTCAGGAATCAGGTAACATGCTGAGTCAAAATTCGAGTGAGCAGCTTGTTTGGCGCTTCTAGCATGAAAATTAAATATATCCTCAATATGATGGGCCACGGGCGTTACTTAGGAAAATATAGATTGGAGTCACGCACGTACGCCCCCAATATATCATCATTGAATTGGGGATTAGAGCACACTAGTGGCAGGTCATATGATTGTAGATAATTATCAAGGCTACCCCAAATCCCTCAGGTGAAGTACTAGAAGGGGGGGCCATCCTTTGCCTTAGACCTCATGCCCTAATGAGCAGGTTCACCTAACGTTAGTCCCAATCTCTTCAATTTAAACCCACTACTCCATGCCTCCTTTGTACTCGTATTAAAAGACCAAATGTCCCCTTGATTGAATGCATGTGGGTGCATTCATTAGCAGGTGTTTGGGCTTGTCAAAGACTTTGTCAACCGAATAAGCAACCCCAAAACCCTAAAACAATTGTTAAACAATGTGGAAGACAACCTTATACTACTTACGGTCGAGAACTTAATCATCTCGCAGTTTATGCGACAAACGCACGTAAGCTTCGAGCCCCCGAGTACTATAATATAATTTGCTACTAGAAGACATATCGATCGGTCTTAATCCGAGTCAAATAATTCAACACATTTTATCATCATCTTCCAATTGCATCGAGCCCCTGGCACACTGGCATATATTATAGGAATAATCTGACCATCAAATTCCTGTCAAGCCGCAAGCGACCCCATTTTCGGACATTCAAAATGGTAAAGATAATATGCAGGAGGGAGTAAAATTAAATGGCTTAAGCATATTCCTTATAGGTGTCATTGGTTAGACATGGAAAGCAACTGTGTCTGAACAATGCTTAGTTATAGTTTAATGGGCCGAATACTGTACGTTAATTCAGAGTAAGTTCCAGGGACAAAGACTGTCCGGAAAAAAGTTGGTAACCGAGAAAAGGAAGAGATGTAAAGCTTAGTAGGCGACACGATTGGATAATTAAAAATAGAAAGCAAGAGGGTTCCCGAGTAGGGAAAGCAACGTCGCTGGGGCGAATTGCAGAAAATTTTTCTGAATTAATAATGGCTTTGATTTGATTAATCGCGTCGAGCCATCGCTCGTTCGACACGTGTTGCCGAGCCCTTTGTCTTCTCTATATTGCTCACCAAGGGCGCATTCGTGTTCACACAATCCCGAGCCGAAGGAAGGATTCGATATTGTGTGGGATTGATGAATGGAAGGACTTCATTGAAATTTTTTAGCCCATGGCAATCGTAAATCAGCAAAATTGAAGCACGAAAACGATAAACCAAAATGTCCAAATTGAATTGAAACCCGTGAAAATGCCAGAATTTGGTGTTAACTATTGAATGAGCTCCGCCATTCCTCAGCCAAATTTTAGATATTGGGGTACTATTCAGAGCCAAGGAAAGAAAGTGAAGCAAATCCTTTCTCGAAGCAATTGCTTTACACAGGAGTTACTTTCATTTTCATTTTTATTTCCTTTCAAGTTCTCACGCCAAACGTGGTATAAGACTGCTGCAAAGCGTAAAGCAGAGCCATCGGGCCTCCCCTTTGTGTGAAGGCTACATTCGATTTGGAATCGAGAGAGCTTCATACACGACGTCGTTGGTTGACATAAATTTGTCACATGTAATATGTCCGATGGTCAAAAATCACAAAGAAAGCAGAAAAATTGGGTGTGTGTCGATACATTTACATGGATGACAACTGTGATTAGCTAGTTTTCCACATTTCGTAAATTGATTGAGTTGGCACATGGCACTCGTGCAACATAATCTTCAATCCAAGCAACAAATCTTTGATTTATTGTGGATTAAAATATTAAAATTGTTTGGTGTGAGATCAACTTTGTCCACATTGGCCTGCAACCTTCGTTAACACATCGAAAAGCAGGCCCGTTTTCCCGGGTCTTTTCATGGGCCATGCCGATATATATATATTTCAATTGGATAGCTTGATGTATTTACCTAATTTTGTCTAATTCGACGCCAGTGACGATACAAAAAAAATAAAAAATAAAAAATTCCATGTGCCTCTATATATCTATTGCGTATTAAATTGAAAATGGGAATTTGGTGTTTGTCTCTTTCGTTTCTTCCAAATTTGCCTCTTGTATTAAATAAAAAAACAAATGCAGTTTACCGCCCCGCAGAAAGTTCCGTTCGCCCTTGCCGTACTCTAGCTTGGTTGTTTAATTAGTCATCAACATGTAGGGTCTCTCGCTTTTCAAAAGAAACTTCTTCGTTAGGTTTTCGGAAACTGACTTTTCCCACCTGTCTGAAAAGCTCAACTCTCCTACATAGGCAAATTTTTCTCAAGGGCACCTAGGTTTACCTTCCCTTTTGTTGTCCATTTTATTGTAACAAGGACACTCCTCCTTGTGGGCCAACAGGCATGGCTTCTGGCGAGATGTCGCCGAGCACCGGTAGTCGGAAAAATAAGTCACAGAGTTAATCATAAAACAGTAAATGGAATTTCACATGGAAATCTCTAAAAGTAGAATAATGGAATAATGGCCAAACCACATACCTTCTGGACGAAGAGACCCTTTACCACCAGCCTAAAGATGGCATTATCACGGTCTGATTAAACAAAAAAAGGGAAGTACTTGGCAATTTTTCCTGAAATGGGTAAATGTTAATATGTTCTTACCATTGAGACTTCGAAAAAAGCACACTGAGGCACTGAGCAATAAGAGGAAAGATGACTTAAGCCTTGAAAAGCAAACCAATCTATTATTTTTCCGGTTTTTTTTGGATTTTTATTATGGTTGAATTTTCGGAAATTGTTTAAGGGACAGAGAGATAAAGTAATATACACATTTGGGCTTTTGGGTAGCGGGACTTTCCTTTTTGTCCGGAAGACAGTGGGACTTCACTTACATGGATGTTTGTTTGTTTGTTTTTTATTTATTTATTTTGTTTGGGGGGGAGGGGAGGGGGGGGGGGGGGGGTGTTAAGAAGTAGCAAATTGCCATTATTTTCTTATTATCCCTCTTGATATGGAACTATAGTATTCAAGAACACCTTAGTTTCCAAGATTTCTAGGACTGATTAGCAATGGACCATATGTAATTTCTACCTTTACTGTTTGTTAATTTTATTGCTCATCTTATTATTATGATTTGATTCATTGTGAAAGAGCAGAAAATGCTAGCAAATTGAAGGAGCCTCTTCATGCATACTTATCCTCTTCTGCAAAGGCAAAAAGTTCAGCAATTGCACGAACATCTCTCTCTCTCTCTCTCTCACTTTGTATGGATTGTTCTTCTTTTGATTGTGTGTTCTTTGTAAAGGCAATCAGTATATCAAAGAACACACAATCAAAAGAAGAACAACCCATACAAAGTGAGAGAGAGAGAGAAGGTACTGCTACTATACATTTAAAAAACTGGCTGAAGGATGGTGGACAAGATGAACAAAATTTCGATTTAGCCTACAAGCATGAACTCCAAGAGCATGACTTTTCGTGATTAGTTGATAACTTAACACTCCAAAATTGTCAAAAGGCTCGAGTAAATGTTCATCAGCTGCTCTATTCCTGAAAGATTCGGAGATCAATTTCCACTCGAACTGGAATGCTCTGTAAGAAAATGAGTTCAGTAAGTGAAATCATTCGGAACCAACATCGACCCCTCTTTGCTTCAAGAAATCCTTGGCCTCAACAACGTCCTGCAAAAAACTCTCTTGCCTCAACACAAAGTTTAACTATGTGTTTTAGTTATAAAAAGAACTATAACTGAACTAAAATGTGCATAAAAAATGGGCAGGTATAGAATACATTGCTAAGTTTCAGCAGATTGTCCAACAATGGAGCAACCATTCTGAAAGATCAAATTCATATGACTCGTTGCAGCTGTTTGCCATCAAATTATGACATCATAAGTACTTCACCATGGTCTTCCACCACTGCTTCCAGAGACACCAAGTACAACAAGCATCAGCTACCTACTAAGAGAGAACCTAAGACAGCAAGAAATTGGGCTAGATGTGAAGTCAGCTACAGGTTACCCCGTACTCCTGTGGTCGATCTACGAGTCAGCCTAAACACAGGCAGGCCGGCTACATAAGCCAAATTGAGAAACAAGTCCTCTTGCCTTAGAATGCATCCCTCTTACCCTGCTAGCAATAGAATTCACAGTCATCCACAACCCAGAACTAGTTCTTATGGCATGTAGTCCCTTCAAACCACCTGCTAGATTAAATCTAGTAACAACTCCTCTTGTTTTTTTACTAGAGGAACACGAACCTATTATCTCGTTACAAAGAAAATCCATGGTCACCTAAAACACTCTGACTAGCTCTTAGGGGACTATATTCCCCCAAGACCACCCACACCCCCCAAACAACAAAATGGTCATTGACAAGCCATAGAGTTGTTATAAGTTATTTTATTATTCATCATCATGTGTAGGAATGCCCACCGTATTACTATGTGCCCTCTTCATTATTATAAATATGAGAGCATGCTAACCTAGAGGGTTAGACAATTCATTCATATCATTCTCCTCTTTTCTTCTTCTTTAGACATGGTATCAAAGCCAACCCTAGTCGCCCCAACCTAAACCCTATCCAACACCCACTATCAGCGCAACCACAATCTAGCACTTGCTTCTCTCTCTAATCTACTATCCCGACCAGCTTGTCGGCCACGTCCTAGGCTCTCGGCCAGGGATCTTGGCTAACTTGGCCAGCCATGTCCCTGAGATTTCGACCAGATTGGCCGGCCACGTCTCAAGTTTCTCGGCCATATTGGCCGGATACGCCGGCCACGTTCCAGGGCTCTCGGCCATCTTGGCCAGACATGTCCCAGGCGGTTCGGATTTGATTTACATGTCGAGGTCTGATTAGACCTAATCGGATCCATGAAACGGTAGAGCTTGTGACTTTCTTAATAATCTAGTGTCTAGATTAAGTATTCGTCATGAGTAATACAGACATTCAAATAGTTGCTGCTAAATCCGATGAGACTGGATTAGCCATGAATAAATCTGGTGCGACTGAATCCGATATGATGCGATCACAAGCTCCGACCTTTATATCTACTTCATCTAAGCTCGTCGAACGTGTTTTGAAGGAACAGTCTACATACACACTTTGGAAGAAGAATACCTTTAAGAATTTGCACGATCAGGGGCTATCTTATCGTCTTACTCAGCTTCCTCCGAGCAAGGATGACCCAACCTATGATGAATGGTACACTGTTGATTGTCGTGTTTATAGTCAATTGTTGAATGCTATAGATATTTCTGTTCAGACTGTTGTTAGTAATACTGATACTGTTAAGGAGTATTGGATGCTTTGGCAGATTTATACTCCTCTCTGAATGATTTTTCGCGACTCTATGATGTCGTTTGTTGGTTATTGAAGCCAGCTCTTGCTGGTCGGCCTCTGAATGGATATTATGAGGAATTTAAATCATTTGCTGATGAGTTTGATTGGTTAGTCCCATTTACATCTAATCGGGCTACTTTTCAAGAACGAAATCAATTTTTGGTCACCTACTATCTTAATGGAGTGGGAGCTCAGTTTGATACTGCTCGATCACAAATTCTATCAGATGCTCGAGTAACTTCTCTTGGAGAAGTTCATCGCCGTGTTCTTTGTACCGAAAGTCGTGAGGAAGTTAGATCTGCCCCTTCAGAAGTTGGTGAACAGGCGTTGGTGAACAGGCTGTTGCTTTATATATGAACAGAGGAGGTGGCCGTGGTAATGGAGGCCGTGACCGAGGAGAAGTCGTGGCAGTATTATTGGTCGTGGTCGGGAGACATGTACTTGCAATTACTGTGGTATTGTTGGACATCTTCGCAGTTATTGCCGAAAGTTACAAGCTGTACAGGCAGCTTCTGGTTCACGGACCACACCTGCTCATGTTGCATCTGAAATTGTGTTTATGGACCAAAAAGTTATCACAATGAGTCCAGAAGAGTATGCTCAATACTTGGAGTTTCAGACCTCAGGGAGTGGAACTACATCTGCCTCTGTTGCGAAACTACAGCAGTCATTCGATTATTCCTTTACCTCAGCATGTGCAGCTCTTCCTTTCACTGATTAGATTATTGATTCTGGTGCAGGTGCTCACATGACGGATAATAGAGGTATTCTTACTGTATATAAATCCTCGTCTCCGTTACGCCAGATTACTATTGCGAACGGGTCATCCGTGATAGTTCAGGGACACGGAGCTGCACGACCTTCCAACGAGATCTCCTTATCTTCTGTTTTATATACTCCTGGCATGCCATTTAATTTGTTATCTAGTGGTCGTATCACACGGTATTTGAATTGCTCCATTACTTTCTATCCTGATTATTTTGTTTTGCAGGATCTCTTGACGCGGAAGACTATCAGTAAAGGAAGCGTCAATGGTAGGATCTATCAGCTAGATGGTACCTCCAAGCTGCACTAGTGAAAGAGACTAATGTTTTAGACATTCACTATCGTCTAGGACATTCCTGTTTGTCTATGTTGCAATCATTATTTCCTCGTTTTCGTTCGGTGTCTACAATAAATTGTGAGTCATGTCAGCTTGCAAAACATAGTCATGTGTTTTTTACCACTAAGTATATCTCAACGAGCAACTGCTCCATTTGCCTTGGTCCATTCTGATGTGTGGGGACCTAGTCCTATTGTTTCAGCCTTTGGTTATCGTTACTATGTTCTCTTTGTCGATGATTTCACAAGAATGTCATTTGTTTACTTAATAAAAGAACGTTCTGAGTTATTTTCTATATTTCGTTAATTTTATTCTTCTGTCTACACTCAATTCCATCATAATATCCAAGCCTTACAATTTGATCGTGGAGGGGAATATATGTCGAATCATCTCCATCAATTTCTTCGTTCTCATAGTATTCACCATCGTCTTTCATGTGCTTGCACACCTCAATAGAATGGTGTTGCTGAGTGGAAGAATCGTTATCTTATGGATACTGCTCGTGCTCTTCTTATACATATGCATGTTCCACAGAAGTTTTGGGGGGATGCTGTTCTTACAGCATGCTATCTCATTAATCGCATGCCTCTTTCCTCTCTTGGAGGCAATACGCCCCATGGGCTCCTCTTTCCTAAACGCAGTCCCTTTCCTCTTTCTCATAAAGTGTTTGGGTGTACTTGTTTTATCCATGATGATCATCCAAGTGTATCAAAACTAGATCCTCATGCACTGAAATGTGTTTTTCTTGGTTACTTACGAGTGTCAAAGGGTTACCGTTGCTATTCTCCTACCTTAGGAAGAATGCTCACCTCTCGTCATGTTACCTTTATAGGGTCTCAACCTTTCTTTTCTGTATGTGGCTCTAGTTCATCTTATCCAATCCCGCAATTGTCCGAATCCACATCTTTTGACCCCGCCCTTGTTTATTCTCCACCAACGGTCTCTCATCCAGTTATCTCTCCAACATCTTCACTAGACAATGTCCCCATTGACAATTCTCTTTATGTGCCAGTCTCTCCCGTGGAGGATACTCTTGCTGAGATAGACTCTCATGTTGCTAACCCACTTGATACTGATACTGCCGAGCAACCTATTGTACTTCGTAAGAACTACCATGCCTACAGAGATCGCTCTCTTTATACACATTCCTACAAACGTTTATCAGAAAGTTTGTCGGCTTTTGTGGCCAATATCGATGCTGTTTCTCTACCTACTTCGGTTTCCGAGGCACTTCAGCATGCCGGTTAGCGTTTAGCCATGGAGGAGGAAATGAGCGCCCTCCTTGGTCCTTGGTTAATCTTCATTCTGGTGCTCAGGTTATTGGCTGTCGTTAGGTGTTTGCCGTGAAGGTCAATCCTGATGGAACTGTTGCTCGGCTGAAAGCTCGATTGGTTGCTAAGGGTTATGCTCAAACTCATTGTCTTGATTATTTTGAGACATTTTCTCCGGTTACAAAAATGGTTTCTATTCGCCTCTTCTTATCCCTTGCAACTGTGCATTCTTTGTCTCTCCATCAGTTGGATATCAAGAATGCTTTCCTTCATGGTGATCTTGCCGAGAATGTTTACATGGAGTAGCCCCCAGGGTTTGCTGCTCAGGGAGGGAAAATCTGTAAGCTTCGTTGCTCTTCGTATGGTTTGAAGCAGTCTCCTTGAGCATGGTTTGATAAATTCAGCTTAGCTGTTTGGAGTTTTGATTTGCTTCAGTCTCAAAAGAATCATGCAGTATTCTATCGACGTGCTACTACTGGGTGTATCTTTCTAGTTTTATATGTGGATGATATTGTCTTAACAAGAGACAATGAGCATGGTATTGCTGAACTAAAAAGATATTAGTATACTCACTTTGAGACGACGGATCTCGGTGATTTGAGATACTTTTTTGGGATCGAGGTGGCCCAGAAGAAAGAAAGTATCTCTTTGTCACAGCGTAAGTATGTTATGGATATATTAACTAAATTTAACATGCAACAATCTCGCTCTGCAGAGTCCCCTATGAAATCAGGATTAAAGCTTCTTCCTGATCAGGGTAACTTGTTTGAACATCCTGAAAGATACCGGCATGTCGTCGGTAAACTAAACTATCTCACTACGATGACTAGGCCTGATATTGCTTATTCGGTTAGTGTGGTTAGTCAGTTTATGGCAGCACCTAGACAACCACATTGGGATGTTGTTTTGAGGATTTTAAGATATCTTCGAGGTAGTCTTGGTAAGGGAATTGTTTTTGCAGCTCATGGCCATGCTCGCATGGTGTTATACTGATGCTGATTGAGCTGGTTGCCCTATTGATAGGCGGTCTACCTCTGGATATGCTTTGTATGTTGATGGTAATTTAGTTTCCTGAAAGAGTAAGAAACAGAATATTGTGGCGAGGAGTAGTGCTGAGCAGAGTATCGAGTCATTGCTACAGTTACTACAGATATTATGTGGACTAGATATCTTCTGAATGAGATTGGATATGGATCGAGTGGTCCCACATCGTTATGGTGTGATAGTAGTTCAGCAATTCACATTGCTTTAAATCCCGTCTTTCATGAGAGCACAAAGCATATCGAGATTGATTGTCATTTTATTCGACAAGAGCTTACACGTGGTAGTCTCACTCTCTCACACATCCGCACTGGAGATCAGCTAGCAGATGTGTTTACTAAACCTTTAGCTAGGCAACGGGTTCGCTTTATATGTAATAAGCTGGGCATGGTCGATATCTATGCCTCAGCTTGAGGGAGGGTGTTATAAGTTATTTTATTATTCATCATCATGTGTGGGAATGCCCACCGTATTACTATGTACCCTCTTCATTATTATAAATATGAGAGCATGCTAACTTAGAGGGTTAGACAATTCATTCATATCATTCTCCTCTTTTCTTCTTCTTCAGACAAGTGTAAATGCCATGATTATTGTTTGGAATCTCAGACCACCTACTTCTCGAGGTCAAGAAAAAGTTGTGCTTATGGAAATACAATGATAGATGACACCAGAGCCATATAATTTTGCTGCTTCCATATGTCCCAGGGGTAACTGAGTTAAACAAAATGCTCCAATAAACCTGATAAAACGAGCAGCAAAGTACCAACCTAAAGATTTCATAGATTGCTTGAACATGAAACCAAGCGATGTTTTGAGAAATACTATTCAAGTATCAATGCGAAAACATATATAGACTTTCTTTTTGAGAAATGTGTTCGAAGAGACTAAATATGTTAGAAGTTCGTGGTCTCAATGATGTTCTCTATTCGACATAATAGAAAAAATGTAGGCAATAGAATTAGCTCCCTCAAGGAAATTTCCTCTAAGGCATTCACTCATGCACTTTAAATGCAGCACACTACCAGTAATATACTGAAGAAATTCAAAAGAGGAGCGTCGGTATAATCCTTACAAAATATACATGCTAACATCATTAAAACAACCAGAAGGAAAAGAAACGAATACAAAGAGAAAGGAAACACATTGAGAGTCAAAATCAGATTGTCAACGTATGAACCTTGCCCAATCACAAAATTATGAAAATTTGAAAAACCATATACCTGCTGCAACAACACTGCCTCTTGAGGACAAGTTGGAAAGTGCATTAGGCCGATGCCAACCATCAGCAATCCATAGCATCCAAGTGAAACAATGAAATATATTGGTAGCTGAAGAACAGTTAGAAACTCAAAACATCAAGCTATGAACCAAATAAAGGATCTACAAGTGTAAAGGAGATCAGAGAAGGGAGAAGCAACTAAAAACTCTCACCAACCAAGTCTGGCTTCTTGGAACTACAGACATCTCCAGGAGACCAATCCACATGCCAGAGATAGCCACCAACAAGGTAATTATCTTCACAATATGCTTCATTATGCCCAAGCAATGCTAACCTTGGTCATACGAAAAATCAGATCAGCAAGAGCTAATCTCTCACCAGATTAGCAACAATATCTTTCGGCCGTATCAGCGGCCCACAGACTGCCAGACCAGGATATTCCATATAGAAATTTCTCACAGAGAGCATTTGTATAGCCCCTTATTCACTTTCAAGCCAGCATTGAAAACGTTTGTGCACACCATACATAAGTCAATACTGGTCTTCTCTAACTAATTAGGAAATTCTAAGACATGGACATCAGATGAATACCTGATTCGACTTGGAGAATATATCTGGATGGAGGGATGAAGGAGAAAACCAGGAAGCCGATCCGATTTGAAGTGATCGTAACCTCAATCCCACCGAAATCTTTTCAAGAATTAGCCAGAGTTTCAAGAATTGCAAACCTTTCCGATCGGAGGGAAGAAAGAAAATCAAACCTTTGAAAGATTACACGGATTGTTGAAGCTTTTAGATTCAAACCCAACAAAGTACCTAAGGAAAGTCCGGAACTTTGCGATGACGGAGAGAGCCCAGGTCGATGATCGAGGCTTCGGAGAATGGAAAGCGAGGATTCAAGCGTAGATTGTCTATTGATGGCTTTCTCTGCTACCAGAACGAGGAACATCGCCGGGGAGCGACTGACGAAGGAAATGGAGGTGGAGGATGGACCGAAGGATGGACCGATCGGGTTCGGTCCAAATGGGCCTGTCTCGGACTTTGGCGGGCCGGACTTAGCAAAGCCTTTTTTTTTTTTGGAGGCCGGAAAGCACAGTCAGTTGGCCATGGGTGAACCGGAACCGGAACCTTAAGGAGCGGTTCCAGTTTTGGTATTGAACCGGGGGTTCCGGGCCTGTTTAAGGCCTAGTTCCAGTTCAAAACCGAAAATCGAACCGCTGATTCCGGTTTCGGTTTTAGTTTTTAAATTTAATTTTTAAATAATGAATTATGAAACAAAAATAAAAAAAAAATATGAAATTATGAGTGAAATCAGTCTCATGTGATGAGTGAGTGAATATGTGTGATCGCTGTTACATAGCCCACCGAAATATGATGTTGACTGTAGTTCTGCTTCGTCTGCTTTATTGGTGTCAACGGGTGGTATGTGGTAATCAATATAAATTATGGGCCTGGTACTTTACACCTTTTGCAAATTCATGCCCGCAGTTCAGATATGTACTTGCTTTCCAATTTCTTGTGGATTTTAGGGCTACCACATATTTGCAACATTTGAATTTCCTGGCTTCGAAAGATGTTTATCCGTAGCCAAGTGCTCGAGCCGATAACGGATGCATGCTGATCATGGTCAATGTTTCAACGGTATTAGAGTCCATGGTCTCTGCAAACTCCATCAGGGTTTCAGTTGAGTCGTTGTTGTGTGCTCTAAAACAATCTCAGACTGTCTTGCGTTTGTTAGGAACCGATATCTGGGATAGATTTGAGCGTCGTGTTCACAAGCGGGTCAGTGACCTCTTCAGCTCTCCTGAAGTTGACAAGCAGATTACCTCCGACACTATCGAGCCAGGCGTGGAGGTCGAGGTCACCATTGCAGACTCTTTTAAGTTTGCTTCACCGCGTTGTATGTGTGAGATTTACTGTTGGTTGAGATATGTAGGGCTTACATGGACAATGTTGTCCCAGTTATGTCCTGACAAAGTCTTTGATATGCAGAAGGCTTCTTGTGACTCTTTTATTTCTTTAATTTTCCACCTGAATATAAAATCTTCTTAGGGCATTCCTTCGAGACCGAGCGCTAGAATCTGGGAATGATGATTGAATTGACTCGAGATGTTTTCTTGCCGTCGAGAACCTGCCTGTTAAAGGGCATTCTGCATCTCTTTTTCTCAAGATTTGGCCATGTTTCTCATTGAATTTCTGTCTGGATGGATGATGTGGACGCCGATCCAGATTTTGCTTATCCTGGTATTAGGAATTAGGCCAGAAGCAATATTTTGGCGAAGCAAATCGGTGAATCATAAGACAGAACAAAAACATCTCGTTGGTAAGTTGTAGCAGACTTTTGCTGCTGAAAGGGGGAAGGCGAAACTTTCTACGACTAGCTCACGCAGTCGACGAAGTTAGCCAGGCGACAAACAAAAATCGATTCCCATATGATTCGCGAAGAAGATGCAGACAAAGAAGGATAAAGATTGTTGTGGCTTGTTTTGGAACTCGAACAGCAGTTCCGGTAACATGCTCTCCCCAGCATTCCATTTACAGAATATCCAAAGATTCGAACTTTGTCGACGATGTCCTGCAAAAGATTCGAACTTTTCTGGCCTCAACACGATTGCTAATGTCCAGCAAACCATCCGAAGTGTAGCCGGTTTGCATCATTGCGAAACTGTCGTTCTTCAGAGGAGACAGTTCCCACTCCCCCTGGGCAAAAGATGAAGTAACGCAACTGCATGAGGTAAAAATATCACGAAGAACACGTACACTTCATCCTTGAGACGCGGCCGTACCTCGTGGTCATGTAACTAACATCTATATATGCATGCAAATGAAGTCATGAGTGATTGTTCCTATCGAGAGGACGTCTCCCAAATGTTCCGGAGTTGAAACTTGAAAGGTAATATCAGTTGCGGCCACGGTCTACCATTAGTTGTTCCAACAAAGTGATTGGGCTACGCATGCCCGTGTGGATTGCCGCGGCATGTTGATCCTCTTCCCTAGTAAGGATATGGGAAAATGACATAAATTGTCACGAATTTTGGCTTAATATACGATGTAGTCTCTAAATTATTAATTTGACTTTCTAAACTTTAGCCCAACCTGCAATATGATTCCTGAACTTTCAATTTATTCAATATGGCCCCCAAAATTTTGGAGCATGTTTAATTTTGCCCATTAACTATAAGAAAATATTCAAAACGATTCTTAAATTTGAATTAATGGAAAAACTGCATTGAATATTTTCCTATAATTCAAGAAATTTAAACATATTTTAAAATTTTATGGATCATATTGATCAAATTAAAAGTTCAGCGACTATATTATGTATTGAATTAAAATCTGGTGACTATTTATGTGGCTATCTCCAGGTACATATAGAGAAAGAAATGAAGTTTATTTTTTTCGGGCCGCCATTTAATCGCCTGTGCTAAGTCCGGCCCGTCAAAGTTTGGACACAGGCCCATTTGGACCAAACCCTACGCAGTCGGACAAACCCGACTGCTTGTTACAAATTTTTTTTTTTTTTGGGGGGGGCCGAAATTGCTTGTTACATTAAAAACCGAAACCCTAGACATATATAAACCCCTCACCATCTCTTTCCGAGTCTTCCACCTCCATTTCCTTAGTCGGTCGCGGCTGCTCCCTCTCCTTCTCTCTCTCCAGCCGTCGAAGGTACCTCCTCTCTTTGATTTAAGCGCTCCCTGCGATGTTCGCCGTTCTCAAGGTTCTGCCTTTTGCTTTCGTGTCTTTGGCTCAATGTGCTGGGCACTGTTTAGTAGTTTCGGTTCGCTTGCTCTGGTTTTGTTGGTGATTGGATTCGAGGGATGGCGATTCTTGTGCGGAATTATGTCTTTGTGTTTTGGGAATGATGTCGGATCTCTGATTGGTTGCGTCGGATCTTGTCCTGGATGGTGCACTGGGGCTGGTGCTTACATGACCGAGCTATATTTCATCACTTCCTGTTTAGTCTTTGCACGCTACGCTTGGCAATTTTAAGCTAAGAGTGAGAATGAGGGAGAAAGAAGAGGGACAAAAATTACAGTGGGTTGGATCTTATATTTGAAGGGAAACACGACGTGGAGGGAAATTGAGCTAGTTAATGGGCTAAAGGGTCCTTTTCTTTTTTACACTTTAAAAGAGATTAGAAGGTCGGAGGGAAAAAATGGGAAGTTTCTGCCTATTTGTTTCCGAATTTGCGAGGAAGTGATTTGTCGTCTCAGGGTAATTATTTCCTTTGTATTAGCATCAGTTGGTTCCCCTTTGTTACCCAATGAAGGGAACTCATAGGTAATTTCTGTCCAATTCTTTGTAACCAATGTTCGGTTGGGTGGAGTTGGCCGAGAGGAACGAAGTGAGATGCTGGGGAATATGTTATTTCGTTGGATAGCATGAATATTGAGGAAGCAGCGGACATATGATAGAATAGTTGTTATTCAGTCCGACAAAACATGTCCTCCAAAATATTTGGGAGGAGAAATGGAAAGAAATGCATCGTGAGCTTTCTTTCTCAGTTCTGCCCCTAGTTTTCCTTTGATCAAGAATGTGAATATGTGAAGATTGTTTTAGTCTACGTAATTATTTCATTTACCCTTGATGACTTGTTCCTTTAACAACTGTCTTTCTCTCTACTTAAATTGCCAAGCATAGTAAAAATTGCATTCACAATGCAAAATATTGTTTTGTCTGGCTTATTCTGTGAAAGAGAAATCTATTTAATTTAATCTCATTGACTCGATAAGAATGTGACTTTATTTGGTTTTGCAGGGTTAAGTTACCAAAAGGAGTGAAGATGGCTTATGCTATGAAGCCGACCAAGCCGGGTTTGGAGGAACCCCAGGAGCAGATTCACAAGATCAGGATTACTCTGTCCTCCAAGAATGTCAAGAATCTTGAGAAAGGTCTCTTGAAACTTTTTTGCTTCGACATCATATTATCTTTTGAATTGTTCTCTGCTTGGTAATTTGGCAAAAATAATTTCTGCTGATAGAATCTAGTTTGATACTGATTCTAATGTTTGATAATCTGTTCATTCTAGAGTAAACAACTTAGAACAGAAATCTATTTCTAATGTTTATGCAGACTGCTTATAAATTACCAACCCAAGCTACTTTTCCTTATTTTATTCAAATTCAGTGAAAATTTCGTTTGTAAAACGTAACTGTTGATCTGTTGACTTTTCACTAAATGGCAGGAAGATTTGGGCTGCCACATCTGTTTCTTGGAGTTACCTTAGATTTTCAGTCTTTCAAAGCTATTTGCTGTATTCCTATATAGAAGAGGCCAATATTGTTGTTCTGTTTGAAATTGTGTTGCATCTAAAAGAAATGCTTTTACTTATCAGTGTGCACTGATCTGGTGCGTGGGGCAAAAGACAAGCGTCTTCGGGTCAAGGGACCGGTGAGGATGCCCACCAAGGTTCTTCACATTACAACTAGGAAGTCACCTTGTGGAGAAGGTATTTCGTTAAATACTTCTGTTCGATGCCTTGTCAGTTTCACGTGACGAGTGAGTGAGTATTTTTGACCCTGATACATGGCCCGCTGAAGTATGATGTTCTCTGTAGATCTGCTTTGCTCCGCTTTATTTGTATGAATTGTTTCTATGCGGTTGTCACTCCACAATATAGGTGCTGATACTGTAATATTATTGCAAATTCGTATCTGGAATTCAGAAAAGTACTTGTTTTCTAACTTTCTGGCAGATTTTTGGGCTATCCACATTTTGCATAAATGATTCGTGCTGATCATGGTCAATGTCTTGACAGTGTTGTAGTCCGTTAAACCTCTGGAAACCGCATTGTGGTTTTTGTTGAGTTTTTTGACGTGCTCTGAATGAACTTTACCATTCTCTTGCATTGATCAGGAACCAACACCTGGGATAGGTTTGAGCTCCGGGTCCACAAGCGGGTCATCGATCTCTTCAGCTCTCCGGAAGTCGTCAAGCAAATTACCTCCATCACTATCGAGCCAGGTGTGGAGGTCGAGGTCACCATCGCGGACTCTTAAGTCACTTTTGCTACGACGAGTTTGTCTGAGAGATTTATTGTGGTTGAGATATGTAAGGGATTATATAGCCTTGTCGTCCCAGTGGTGTCTTAACAATTTTTGAAGTCTTTTCGATATGCAGAAGGATTCTTGCTTACTGTTTCTTTTTTCAATTTCACCTGGATAAAGCTTTTCTTAAGAGTTCTCCTTCAAGACTTAGCTCGAGAGTGGGGGATGACTAAATTGACTTGCGACGATTTCTATGTTTTCTTGAAGCCGCAACTCATATTCAGGAATTTTTGGACTTTTCTTCGATAGCCCGACCTTGTGATGTGCCATTGCGCGTCTCTTCTATTAATTAGAATGATCAACTCAATGTTCTTGGCCGTGTTTCTCGTCCAATTTCTGCATGGATCGATTCTGTCGTTGCTGATCCTGCGATTTAAATTTTTGTGTGATGGTTTGGCCAGAAGCAAAATATTTCAGCGGAGTAAATGATGTATCATAAGACCGTAAGAAAAGAAATTATGGAAATTATTGCACATATGGTAATTCAATTGTGAAATCTTTAGTTTGGTTAACTTTGTGTGAAACCTTTTAGTGATTTGCAAGGCCATTTTTCCGGACTATTTTGGTTGGAAACGACACATTGGCTATATTGAAAAAGTCAAATTTAAAGGTCAAAATCGATTAAATTGAAAAGTTTAGATCACAAGTTTAGAACGAGGGTAGACTAAATAAGAATATATTTACGTAAAATTTGTAGCATCATTTGGAACTTGATAGGTCATGTAATATGATCTCCTTGTCAATGTTATAACGTTTACATGACAAAAGCAAGGTAGAAATATATATTGGGTCCAGTCATGGAGAATTACTTCAATGGCGCTCAAAGGTAATCTTAAGTTCGAGTTCGATAATCGAGTTAATCGGAACTTTCACTGATCCACAATTTCCTATTGATCTACAGGATCCACTTCTTAATCCATAATTGATGGGCTAAGTCATTATATGGATTAGCTATGTTAAGTAAATAAGCTATAAATGGATTTAGAATGGCAACAAGAAACGTATGAGTTTACAGTCTACTCAAATCCAACAACGTACCTCTGTAACTCTCTTTCATCGTTGATTTATAAGATCATAGTTCATTCAAAATGTTCCGAGTTCAGAAATGTCTTGGTGGGCCCACAACATGAGCATGACTTCACCCCTTATAGAAAGTATCGAGACGGCTTCTTTTTTTCCCTTATTATTTTTATATGTATATTAATCTTGTAAGTTTCATCCGTTAGACATTGGAGTATGTCTTTTCTTGATTGCATTTGAAATTATTATTTTTATGTAATATCCCAATCTTAGCTCTTGTTACTACAATCCATGGTCAGCATAAATCATCTTCTTCAATATCTTACATTCCATTTAATTAGCTTCAATTCCATTGCGTTACTTGTTGTTATAATTTAATAAATTTTATATCAAGCATGAACTTTTTCTTGTCCTTGATTATAGATCAACTCTTTTGCATTTACGAACTTTAAGTGGGTTAGTTAGATGGGGAAGAAATTATCAAAAAAATTCCTAAACCTATTGAAATTGTATCAATTCAGTCATAAATATTTTTTTGGGCTAATACAATCCTAAACCTTTTACAATTGTGTCAATTCAATCTATCAAACTAATTTTTGCCAGTCAACGCTAACGTGGCTCGTGACTCGTTTTTTATACTAATTTTGTGAATTTTTATGAATTTCTTATTTTGTTTCCCTTCTTTCCTCTTCATATTCTCTTTCCTTATTCTACCTCCAGCCAGACCTCGCCCACCCAGATCTGGCAAGGTCAAGCCCCACCATGGCTAGGCAGTTGAGGTTGGGCCTCGCCGTGGTCCAGCGAACACACAACCGTGCGTGATGTTGATCAGCGCGGTGGCCCTCGACACTTGGAACCATGTCGGGGGAGCCACAGCGGCGCGAAGGCAGAGATAATGGCGTGTGGACATAAATGGTGGTGTGACGGGTGGCCTGCACTAGTTCGATACTTCTTCTTCAATGAACTTGTGTAGTTGAAGCCGAAGAACTAGGAAAAGAAGGGGAAGGAAGAAAAATAAAAAAGGAAAAGGAAATAAAAAAGGAAAAATAATAATAATAATTAATATATTAGGTCGTCAGCTGGTAGGCGTCCACATCAGCGCCGCCGATCAAAAATTACCGGATAGACTGAATTGACATAATTATAAAAGATTTAGGATTAGATCAACAAAAAAAATTTTAGGACTAAATTGACAAAATTACAATAAGTTTAGGACTTTTTGGTAATTTTCCTGTTAAATGGATATGGAATTCCAAAATTTATGATTAAATATGGAAGTGCTTTAGTAATGGATCAAGTACGGGTAACGGCACGAGTCGGATTCAGTATGAGTCATTGAATTCATACAACATATAAATATGTCAAACGGGATAAATAGGTTACTTTGAGTCTAACAATATTCGATTTCACCCAAATCTGACCTAACCCTCCTATTTGATGGCCCTATTCTACACCAATCAACATATTATTAGTACAACCAAGTAGGGCCAATATGAAGCATGTAATGTAAAACCGACTCCGGCCTTCCTAAAATTTTCGAACTACGGAGAAATGGCATCATTGGGTATTTTATTAATAACGGATGCTTTTTCTTTTAGAATGTAGTTTTTTTCCCAAACAAACATATCCTTAATTTGGTTTGTAATTTGTCAAGATGAATAGGCTACATATAAGCCGGATGTATGTATATATATATACATATATATATATATATATATAAAGCTGTGGCGTTCGATTTTTTTTTTTAAAGATTACTCTATTTAATCTAGATTAGTGCATTTGTAAAAGAACCGTAAAAAGGTTAAAAGAGTCGAGTTACAATTTAGTTCTTTCTTTCGCCAATTCTTTGTGGGAAGGTAGAACAACTACGTTCCAATATGATTTATTTTCCATTTTACTTTAGATGGAGCTATTTCCATACATTTTTTCTTGGCTAATGATGGGTTGCTATCTAATGATTGAATTGGATGAAGTGTGGTGCTACCAAAGATGTAGAAAACTGTTAGTGAAAAGTTGGATAGATTGTAGTAATCTCAGAAGATCTTGAACATTAAATTACAACTATATATTTCTTCATAAGGTTAGGCGTTTATCTTTGGGATTCGGGCTGTCTGTTTTTGAACGGATAACCCAGACCTCATGTTTTTAGGAGGTAATTTTTTATATATATTTTTTGTTAATAATAATTTGAGTCGTTCATTCATAACACGAACGACCCGAATTTTAAAGGCACGACCTAACATTCTGAGGAAATATTAGGTGATCCCTTTTTTTCGAGAGAGAATTGCATATGTCAAGGGCATGTTGGACATTTAAGGGTGGACACCTATAGGAATTAATGAGAATTAACTCTTTGTTAGTCAGTCCACGAGTTTTTATCTTTTATTCACCGTTCAAATTGAAGAAAATAAAGATAGATAATGTGGAACTCTTATCTTTGCCATCAAAATCAAGTTATAAATTATTATTATTTTTCATTATCATGATCTCATGTTTTGAATTGTTAGCTCTATTTGTAATACTGGGGACACCCCCAAACTGATTTACTTTATCTGTTGTACAACACTTACATCTTCACCCCCCCCCCCCCCCCCCCCCCAAAAAAAAAAATTGCTTGAATAGGACTTTTGTATGTTAATTAAATTCGTCTGTCGCATAACTTCCAAGTTAGTCCAAGAGAGGATTATTTTTAAAATTAGAATTAAATAGGAATTTTCGAAGACCCGTTTAACTCAGACTCCTGCAAGGCCCAACCCTAGACATGCATGAAAACTCGAAGAACAAAACCTGAAGTATATAAACCCCCTATGCTTCTCTGTCAATTTCTGCATGCTCTTCTTCTTCAGCCACCAGTTGCCGCTTCTCTCTCCCTCCCTAACTCCCCATCTCTCCGAGGAAGGTACTCCCCCCCCCCCCCCCCCTCTCTCTCTCTCTCACGTTACTGTCTTTCGACAGTTAGGGTTGGGGATTTGTAAATTTGTTGTCGAAGCCTTGATTAGTGAATACACATTAGAGTAGAGTTCGTACGAATGATCTTGAGAGCGAGAGAGAGAGAGAGAGACGAAGTAATGTGATTGCTAATGACCTCAATTCCCGAGCTAAGTCCGCAATTCCGTCACAGTCACGTACAAACCTTGATCATAAACAGTGTTGTCCTATTAGGGTTCTTACTGTAGAGAAGGGAAAAGCTTATTTGCATTGTCCAGGCCCTTTGATTAGATTTCATCAGTTTCTTTCGTTTCGCTGATGCTATCTGACCTTGTTTATATAGCTTGGCAACGATGGATTACCCCATGAAGCCGACAAAGGTTGGTTTGGAGGAATCTGGGGAAGAGATTCTTAAGATCCGAATTACTTCGACTTCGAAGAATGTTAAGAATCTTGAAAAAGGTCCTTTTATTTTCCATTTCTCTCTCTCTCTCTCTCTCTGAATGTATATTGTGTTTCATAAAGGAATTCAATCATTGAACTGTAAGGAATCAACTATCTTGTTGAAGATGAACACAATATTTCTTATCCTTAAAGAATTTCTTTTATGTTGTAACAGATAAAAATAATATGATCTACTATTTTCCAGGTATTTATCGTGCTGTCGTAGGGTACTTCTTAACAAGGTCAAATTGTTTTCATTACTATCCTATTCACTTAGTAGTTCGATGATTTGCATAGTCTATTTGTATGGTTATCATTATTAGAGCACATCCCTTCATTGCATACTCACTTATATAAGGTGCGGAAAAACTAATTTTTCCAAATGCTTCTCTTGATAATAATAGCATCTGGATGATTAATTATGTTCTAGTATGTCTCTGACTAGATTGTGTATTTGACGTCGAATATTATAAGTTATTACAATTAAAGTAAACTCTTGAGTATGACTCTCGCGCTCTCTCTCGCTCTCTCTCTAGAATGTTACTATATTGTCAAATTCAGTTAAGATTTAAGAGGCATTAATTTATGGGACATTGAAGATGGTAGATCTCACATGACTTCATTGAATTCAACAATTCACCTGGTACATATGAGGTCCGTCCAATAGTTTGTTCCGAGATTTTGACTTACACATTAGGAGTAGCATGTACATGATATCCAATTACTTGTTCTAATTTATTTTACTGGTTACAATTAGCATGCACAAGGTGCAGTTAACTTTTTCACCATATGTCCTCACTCCTTGCTCTTTGGAGATATCTTTATACTTGAGTTCATGTACTATTGAGTTTTTAGTTACTGCTATACTTCAGTTCCTTTGGAGAGAATTCCTCGATGATGGGAAAAGTATAAGAAAAGGCATATGGCTCTGGATTTTCTGTCTCAAGTCATGTTTTTATTTTTTCGGTGCTTGACATGGACATCAATCTTTCTACAGTTTGCTCTGATTTGATTCGCGGTGCCAAGGATAGGCAGCTCCGGGTCAAGGGGCCGGTGAGGATCCCCACCAAGGTCCTTCGCATCAACACCAGGAAGTCGCCTTGTGGAGAAGGTATTGAAACGACTGAACATCTTAGTCTGACTCCAGATAGGTTCTCTCAAACTTTGCTATATGGAAAGATTGTCCTATATCCCGAACTTTTCTGTCTGATTGCATTTCTTTCTTCTTCTTCTTTTTCAGGAACCAACACGTGGGATCTATTCGAGCTTCGCATTCACAAACGGGTCATCGACCTCTTCAGCTCTCAGCACGTTGTAAAGCAAATTACATCGATTACTATCGAGCCTGGCGTGGAGGTTGAGGTCACCATTGCTGACATCTGACTTGCCACTTGTCTCAGTTTAAGGCATTTCTAGGATTGGCAATAAAGGTAGGTATTGCATAGCTATGTGGATCGAGTTACTGATTTCAAGTTTTTCTTAAGCTTTGGCTTTGAGAACCGAGAGGCACAACACTTTCAGAATCGGATCTTCTGCAACGAAGCAGAACCCTCCTTCAAGTTGAGATTTCCCCGCTCATCAATGGAAACGCCTGGAAGGGTTTGCATCTGTGAATGATTTTATCTTTCTTTCCACTGCAACAGAAAGGAGAAATCCTCCGTCTCCTCATCCTTTAAGTCCTCTCCCTCTCTGTCATTCTCAAACGGGACTGTAGAAACTAGGGCAAGAACAATCACGTAATCAATCTGAACATATCTCGAAAGTATCCAAAAACAATCTTTGAGGGTTCAAGCTGCTTGTTGTTTTGCGACTATGGTCACTTGTATCAGATGAAGATAAATGGTAGGAAATTGACACCACGGAAACACTCAAGTCATAAGAATTTGCATGTGACCGAGTTAAATTACAGCATAGTCACTATGTCGTCTGCATAGACAATATAAAAGTAATCCCAAGATATCTTTGGAATTTAAATTACGTGCAAGAGTGATAATTCTTATCAAACTGAATTTAGTTGGAGACCACACAATTGCACAGGACGAACAGTCTATGTTAGAAATTCTCGATGATCCGTGACTTCTTTTCTTTTTCCAATTAAGCATGTAAATTGTTACGTGGGTAATAATCTGGAGATATTTTGATCGCAACTCGGGCATGTATGGATATACTAGGGCCAAATTTTATTATTCTGCTCAACGTCTAGAAAATAGTAGGTTCATTGATACGTAGGCATGGTGAGTGTTTTCAATTTTTCTTGGATACAATTTCTGTGGCACTAAGGTTGCATACAGATGGTTGTGGGAAAAGTGCCAAAAAAATTTCTAAACCAACATTGGTATCAACTCAGTTCTAATCTTTTAATTAGACCAATTTAGTTTTAAACTTTTTTACATTGGAATCAATTAATTCATTCTAATTAATTTTGGCTGGAAATCGTTTATGGTTGTTATCTTAAGTGGTACCATCGAAACTAATGTGAATATTTTTAATAATGTTTTTTTTTTGTAAAGCATTTCTTGCTTCTTTTTTATTTTCCTTTTCTCTTCTTTACTACTACATCTACTATTTTTTCTTTTTCTTCCTCTTTCTTTTGTGGGCCGGCAAGGGCCGAACTAGTGCTACTATTCCTTCTTCTTCTTCCTCTTTCTGTCGTAAGCTGCAAGGGCCATCAATCAACCCTTAGCAGTCACAAGCAAGGGTCATTTGCCATTAGGGCTAGGCTCATTTGGCCTGTTGCCCCAACCCAGCAATAGGTGCGATGCCCTCGCTAGATTTGGGCCAACGAGGGTGCCACGGCCCTTGCCAACCCTCAGCAAATAATAATAATAATAAAAAACAGAAAATAACAAATAAAATTCAAAAACATTTTACAAGATTATCAAAAAATAACCATATTAGTGTCCGCCACCATGTCACATCAAATAGCTGGTGTTCAATTCATTGATTCAATTGTTACTAATTCAAAAAGGTTTAGGATTGGCTTGACATTTGTACAATAAATTTAGGATTTTTTTTTTTTTAATTTTCCAATCGCGACACATCACTATTACGATTTAACCACAACTATATACCAAACAAACTGATAAGAACCTTGGCAAAACCTAAGATTACGTGGGGCATACCTATTGTTGTTTGGGTGGAGGAGGAAGCTGATCCACCTTTTTCAAAAGGAAGAAAAGAAAAGAGAGAAAGGTGTGAACCTGAGATGTGCCGATTGCATCCAAAACGATAGCACATGGAAAAGTGGTTCACTTGTGGCAGTTCTGTTCTATGGACAGGCACCATTGCCTTGCTCTCTGCAAAAGGAGCTTCAGAAAAGGGGGCTTCGATAATGGTGGACTCTAGGAATAGTTCCTCTCCTTTTCTCTGGGTCTCTCCTTGTCCTCTTGCTTTTTCTGGAGGTCCCCCCAAAGATCCCAGGGATGGTGGAAACCCTAAAAGGACTGTGTGAACAGCCAGAGAATCCAATTCACTGGCAACAAAAGCAAACAGCTCGATAATCTCCATCTACATTTAGTGTTTTTTTATTATTATTATTACGGGAATCATTAAATCCTGTGAATTTTGTAAGATCGAAGGGGCTACTGTAGATTAAATACCTAATAATCTTTCATGAAGATGGTTTTTTCGACAAAGATTGCAATGCCCCAGATCTAAATAGACCCATGAAAAGCATCAAAACTGTAAAATAATATAATCATCCAGCAAAACTTCTTTTAGGGCGAGGTGGGTTCTATTTTTTTTGTTAACCCAAGAAGGAGAGAGAGAGAGAGAAGCTAATTAAGGGCATCCTTTTCTTTCTGACAGCACACAGGTGGACTCCAACTAGTTGCGTTCTGTTCTCCAGGGTCTTGTTTGCTGCTTCAAATAGCTCCTCTCTCTCGATGAATCCTACATTACCAACTTAGCTAAAACATAACCTTGAAAAGTTCTACAAAATTACTTGTCAAAAGACACTCTTTTTTTTTTCACCTTAGTGGATAGTCAGAGAAATTAACAAAATCATGGGAAAAAAGAACCAAAAAAAGAAAAGAAAAAAAGAAGAGGGAGTTGCTAGTGGAGAGGCAGAGAAGTCCACATCCTCCTTCAGTTGCATGCATAGAAAAGACAAGAACATTATAAGGTGTTTTCATGGTGAAAATGTGGCTGAAGTTTGGTTGAGTAGAAATTCTTCTGCTCGTGATCTTCCTTCTGATCTGAGCCCATCATTTCCTCTTTCACTCCATTGACATTTTCTTTCTTGTCCTTTTCTCTACCAACTGGTTCTTTCTTCTGCTCTTTTTAGGTATTCGAGGATGAAGGAACATGAAACCCTAATTTCATGGTGCCGCTTAGTCGTGAAACTAAAAGCAGAGCTCTGATAAGAAAATCTCAGTGACCCATGCAGCTCCTTCACTCTCTCTTCCCCGCTTTCTAGACGTTCTAAGTATGGTTTGTTTAATAAAAATAGGAAGACCATCCCCTTGTTCTTCGGGCAGGAGAGATAAGAATAACTCTGATGAGTAGATAATTGTAGTGTGGTCCTCCTTTTATTTGGATTATTGTGTGTGGTTGCTGGAGCAGACCGACGTCCCCCAGAAATTCGGAGAGAAAATTACCAAAAAATTAATAAATTTATTGTAATTGTGACAATTTTGACCTAAACTTATTATTATTATTTTTTACGATTTAGTCTTAAACCTTTTACAATTGTGCCATTTAAGTCTATCCAACAAATTTTGGCTGGACAGCATTGACGTGGATGCCAGCAGGCCGGCGAGCTAATGTTTTAATATATTTTTAAAAATTTATAATTTTTCTTTCCTTTTTTTTTTTCCAATTTACTTTCTTTTCTCTTTCCCCACCCCTCCTTACATCCGGTTGTTTGTTGGTCAGGGACAGACCAGACATGCCGGAAAGGCCGAGCCTCACTGGGCCCTGGCTGAGGTCGACCTGCCGTCACCGGCCGAGACAGTGACGGTGAGGTCAAGCCTCGCCACGGTCGGGCAACACTCGACCTCGCAAGTCCAAATATGTGCAGGAGAGATCGAGCCTCGCCCGGCCATGGCGGGGCTCGACCTCGCCCGGCAACCGGTATGAGGCAAGCATTTAGATCAATCACAATGTCCCAAGCAGAAGCACGACCATGAGGACTCAGCCACTCGTCCCCTTCAAAGATCTGCCTCGTCTCCATGCTCCACCGTTGTTTGTATTTGCACGTCACGCACTCCTCAGTCAATTGCAAGTGATCTCCGAAAGCCTGTGACTTTTTCTGCTAAGGAGTTTCCTGCAAGACTTAGTTGGACGCCAATCCATGGATGCTTGCCTTGTTGCCGTCATTGGGCGAGGTCGAGCCCTACCATGGCCGGACAAGGCTCGATCTCTCCTACCCAGATCTGGGTTTGTGAGGTCGAGCATCACCCGATCATGGCGGGGCTCGACCTATCCGTCGTTGCCTCCCCCAGCAACAACGAGGTAGACCTCCGCCGGGTCGGGTGAGGCTCGGCCTCTCCGGCGTGTCTGGTTTGTTGCCGACCAATGAGCGGCGGGAGGTAGGGAGGGGTGGGGAGGAGAAAAGAAAGGAAAATGCAAAAGAAAGAAAGAAAAAATTGAAAAAAAAATTAAAATATTAGCTTACCGACCAGCCAAAATTTATTAGATGTACTTAAATGGTACAATTATAAAATATTTAGAACTGAATCAACAAAAAAAAATAAGTTTATGACTGAATTTGCATAATTGCAATAGGATTCTGAATTTTATGCTAATTTTCCCCAGAATTTTGCAGCAAAATTTAAGGTAAGAATAAAAGGCCTCTAGCTCTCTTCCGAAAAGATTAACACCATTAAAATTCTCGAAGCGGTACCCATGCTTGAACCAATTTTTGTCTTATTGCAAATGCTAAACTCGAGTCATTGACACAATGATTCCTAACTAATTTTGTGTCACGAAAAATTTCAAGATGGTACCTTATGAACCTTATGACATATCTACCCAGAAGTAGTGTTCATCTCATAAAATAACTCAAATTAGTATTCCTGATCTAAATTTATCTTTCATTAATATTTTACGCGTGTCAACATATACTGACAGGTGATTGCAAAACGGATTTGATGAGAAGAAAGGTAGATTCGACATAGAAACTCCATGTGTGTTGATTTTCAAGTATTTTAATGGGTAGATAGATTTAGGTGTTAGTGGTATCAATGTGTCTAATACAAAAATTAGTTTGGGGGTAAATGCGTCATAGGGTACGAGTTTGATACTTTTAGTAATATCAACTCAAAACAAAATGCTAACTTCTCTATTTCTTAAAACTCAACCTCATAAAATTCAAGTATGTGACGGGAAACAAATGGCATTAGATATAAATCTAAACACAGAAAATATAGATGAAGGTAAATGCATGATATAAATTACATGAATTCATATTACTATTGTGTCGTCGAGCGACGCTCATGTCAGGTAAACAAAACTTAGACATCCATCCACAATGCTAATATATATAAAGTTATACTCGATCGAATAGATGCAAATAATGATAACACTGCGATGATTTATAAATATTTAATCGAATTTAAGTTCAACAATCATGCATAATAAAAATAAGGAAGTTACTACTCTGAGAGTTTGACAGTGTTTCTGATCCCAACGGTTTTTCAATTAACGAGTGCTTTATGCAAAACACGCGGTGACAATGTGTGGATTTACATGATTTTTTAATTAATGAGTATTTTATATAAAACATGTGATAATAGTGCGTGGACCTATAGTCATAAATAATTAATAGTATTGTGGGGGAATCATTTTCCGTAAAAATAATATACGATTTACAGTGATTGGCTGTTAATTGTTGCGAGAAAAATCAACCTAAAAAAGAAGAAGAAGAAGCTGATCCTCGTCTAATTAGTCAATAAAAATGGGTCAATTTGGATGAACTGGTTCCCACTATTTTCGGTTGTTTGAAAATGATTTGAGGAACGGGAATGGAGACGCGTGGGAACCGCTAGTGGCCGCAATTAACACGCGCCTGAAACGGGTTAACGCCAGTGGCCACTTACACGTTGCCACGTGGCTTCCGGTACAGGAACCTTTTGTCAGTTTGTCAGTGGGAGTGGGACACTTCTTTATTTTCAATTCTTATTCACCTATCCCGTCCGGACAGATATACTATTCTGATTCACTTCCCTTCCAAAATTACTGAAATATAAGAGAATATTCAAATTTTAAAAAACCAAGAAACGTTCCAGATGGATTTACATGTCAGACATTAAATAAACTTTTAATTATCCTGTATGATTTTTTCGACGTCAAGTAAGTTCAAATTTCAAATGTTGGGAGAGCATTTTATATTTAGAAGCGATCTAGGCTCGAATATCGGATCGATAGTCGAAAAGATGTCCTCATCCGAGAAAACTCAGCCTGCCCAACTTTGGCATAGGCCCAATGTGTCTCGAACGCTTCTAAAAAATGTTCATGCTAAGAGCAAATTTAAACAATACACTAGACCCAATTTTAGAGTTCGGGACAATCGAACGATCACCTCTATAGTGAATCCTTGTTTTGTTTAGTGTTTGCCGACAACCGCATAATCACCTATCAAACACACCAAGCTAAAAAAACCTCCGTCAAATTAGGTTATTGTCGCATTGCAACAGTCCATCAACCACAGGGAGTTAGAAACAATTTCAAGGGACCGACGACATGAAAGATCAAGGTTGAAGTCAAATGTCAAATCGAATTCAAATCACAAGTCTAGGTTTGGAGGAGGTCGAAGAAAAAGCTCTTGATCTCCCGGCCTCTTATCTTTTCTCGTTTCATCGTCACAAGGAAAGAAAGAAAGAAAAGGTTGATTGTAAAGTCATCTTTTCTCCCCTCGTTCATGGATGAGAGAGTGAGAGAGAACATGTTGCAAAAAAATTGTATAATATGAAATTGGATCAAAATATGAATTTAGCATGAGTTATAAAATTCATAGTGTATGAAAACGGATTAAAACTGATTACATAGATTAATGCGAATATGATCATGCTCGACTCTGATCCAAATCCGATATGAGGTACTAATTTGACACCTCTGCTCACAAACATAGCCAGTGTCTCTTACGCCATTTTAAGGCCCAGCACTCACTGGATTTCGCTTTCGACCATTAAAAAAAGGTGGGGAATAAACACAGTGGTCTTGTACAGCTTGCTCATGATCCCCCACCCTCCAAAAGTGTTCTGTCCATGGATCATTTACTCCCTCCGGCAAACCCAAGCGACAAACCTGAGCCAAAAAAAAAAAAAGGTCCAACAAAACAATTACCCATTCACTACAATCGATGATGTCCGGAGCCAAATTGGGCATTAATAATAGCCACTCCATGCTTTGTGTCTTCTCTTGTTGTCCTAGTTCGAGGAATCCTATGCATCTTCATGAATCAGATTTAAACTAGACCAATAATGGAGCTCAGGTTCCATCTAATCTGCTGGCGAAACACATAAATCCTAAGAGGCCTTTTGAATACACGAGATATCACCAGCACTAGCAGGGCTTGGAATGGGGGTCAGGCTCTCGGATTTCGAAGGAGTCGCGCATTATCGGCTCATCGTTTGCTCGAACCATTGACTTTTAGATGATCGAAACCGTGATCAAATAACTGTGTTCGAAAAACTTTTCTAAGGTGATGTGTTAGGGACGCTTGTTACTGAAATTAAAGACGAGAACATAATCGCCTGTCTTGTGAAATATGGATGGGCAAGCGGATTGAATTTGAACGAACCCTGCATGAAGCCATCGAGCCTCGGACTGTCATTTGAAATAGAAAAGTCAACCGATCCAATAGCATCCATTCGCCGTCCCAAGTTCCAAAGCATTTCTTTTCTCGAATTTTCGATATTTATTGTTTCTTCGCTGCAAAACAAGCAAAAATTCAAAGGCACAAATTCAAGAGAAGAAAAGCTGAAAAACATCACTCGGTCACGGTCCACGCCAGTCACCACCACCTTCTTCTTCTTGTCCGAGAGAGAGAGAGAGAGAGAGAGAGAGAGAGAGCATGGGTTTCGCTTCCTCCCCGCGGCTCTTCTTCTTCTTCCTCCTCTGGGTCTTCATTTTCCTCGCGACCCAAAGCAACGTGCTCGTCTCTGCAACAAGCTCAGAGCTGAGAGCTCTCATGGACATGAAAGCCAGCCTAGACCCAGAAAGCAAGTACCTTTCCTCATGGACCATCGATGGCGATCCCTGCGATGGGTTCTTCCTAGGCGTCGGTTGCGACGACAAGGGCCTAGTCGCCAACATTTCGCTGCAGGGAAGAGGGCTCACTGGGAGGCTCTCTTCGGCCATTGCTGGGCTCACCCACTTGACTGGCCTTTACCTTCACTACAACTCCCTATGCGGAGAGATTCCGCGGGAAATAGGCGACTTGAGCGAGCTCAGTGACTTGTATCTGAACATGAACAATCTCTCTGGCCAGATTCCTCCTGAGATGGCTAACATGGCAAGCTTGCAAGGTTAGTCCTTTTCTTGGTTTTGCTGGACATGCATGTTCAAAATTTTGAAACTTTCAAGTTTCTTTTGGAGATTGTTCTTTGATGTTCATACATTTCGTCCATTTTCAAGTTTTCGGTGAGTAAAGAAACTTGTCTCAGTGTTTTTTGATTTGCCAAGAAAATCTTGATGGTTCTTTCTGGGTAAATCCATCTGTGTCAAGTCGAGAAAATAAAAAAAGCCGAAACAAAAACGTAAAGCTACAACCTTTATGCTTTCAACAACCAGATGGTAAAACGACTAGGGAATTCGCTTCCACTTCTTTTTTTTATTCAACTTCACAGGGTTTGATGTAGGCTGAGTGGGACGTAAAATTTGCAGAATTTCATTTTTCGAAACCATGGTTCATTGAGCTCAGCGTTTTTCATTTTACCATTTCAGAAGTTTTTTTGGGTTCTAAAGTTTGTCCCTTGCCTTGTAGTTCTGCAGCTCTCTTACAACCAGTTGGCTGGAAGTGTACCTACACAGCTGGGATCTCTGAAGAAGCTCAGTGTTCTTGCTCTGCAATCTAATCAGCTCACTGGTGCAATACCGGCAAGTTTGGGTGACCTAGGGACGTTGACGAGGTTAGATTTGAGCTTCAATCGCCTCTTCGGTTCGATTCCCACGAAGATAGCCGATCTGCCTCTTCTCGAAGTCTTGGATGTCCGAAACAACACTCTCTCTGGCAATGTACCTCCTGGTAACTATTCTGCCGTGATCTCCTCTTCAATCTCTCGCTTTTAGGAATAAGTTTCACCCACAACTGATTGTGGTTTCTTTTTCAAATATTAAAGCGCTGAAGAGACTGAACGAAGGATTTCTGTTCGAAAACAACTTCGAGTTGTGCGGGACTGGGTTCCTGTCTTTGAGGACTTGTAATGCTTTGGAGGGTCGAAAGCCCGGTCGACCTCAACCATCTGGAGTTGCGACAACAGTACCCTCCGCAACTATACCCGAGACAGCCAATGTGGTGTTACCATGTAACCTGACTGAATGTTCTAGTTTGCCAAAATCGGCACATCCCTCTGCGCTTATTGGATCAATCTTGGCAACTGTTGCATTGTCGGCCATAGGGATTCTTATGTTCACATTCTATCGTCGGAGGAAACAGAAACTTGGCTTTTCGGCTGAGGTTTCTGATGGCCATCTAAGTACTGATCAGCCCAACAGTGCTTATAAGAAAAATGGCTCTCCTTTAGCTAGCCTGGAGTATTCAAATGGATGGGATCCACTTGCTGATGCTCGGATCGTTAATGAGTTTTCTGAAGAAGCTTTCCAGAGCTTCAGATTCAATCTGGAAGAGGTGGAATCTGCCACTCAGTATTTCTCGGAGGTGAATGTGTTGGGTAAGAGTAACTTCTCTACCACATACAGAGGAATACTGAGAGACGGCTCTGTAGTCGCGGTCAAATGCATCAACAAGACTAGCTGCAAGGCTGACGAATCTGAGTTCTTGAAGGGTTTGAATATGTTGACCTCTCTGAGACATGAAAATATGGTGAGGCTGAGAGGGTTCTGCTGCTCAAGGGGCCGTGGGGAGTGCTTCCTGATATATGATTATGTTCCGAATGGGACTCTGCTAAGCTTTTTGGATTTGGAGGAGGGGGATAGTGGCACCCTTGAGTGGTCCACTAGAGTTTCGATCGTGAAGGGAATCGCTAAAGGTCAGTGCTATGTCTAATGATTTCCTTCTTGTTTCATCTAAATGGCTATCTAATGAATTTAAATCCTTGTCCCATAATCTCTCCAAGGCTTTCCGAGTTCTTCATTTATTCTTGTGCTACATGTTGGATAACTCTTGTTGCTGCTAGCTATTGCTTTCTGAGTTCCCCTTTCTGCATAAAGCTTTTGTTTGATTTCGGAAGTTGAATTGAATTGTGGATTTTATCAGATGCTAGAGAGCTACCTGTAATCTTCGTAGGTTATTGTCGGTGTGTGCTTGAAGACACATTTTGAGCACTGCTTAAAAAGAATGCTTGTAGTTCCAAGATCTCCAAAGTAAGTAGTGTGTAATGCTTTTTACGTACGGCAAGAAATTCGAACATTCAAAAAGGACACTTGTTTACACTTTCAAAGGGACATTTGTGAGCCCAATTGGCGCTTTAAATGCACTCGTCAGCATTCTTAAATTCAAGCAAGAACCTTCAAAACAATAACTCCAGTTCTAATTTCTTCTGATGCATCATTGACAGTGCTTTGGATCTCTAGTGAGCAGTAACCACCTAAGGGGCTATGAAATTCATGATAGCATGATCTAGTCTTTATGGAGGAACAAATTTTAGGTGGTCAGGGCTTCTATCATTTGAGGAAACCTGCCATTGTTGAATTTGCTGCAATGAAATTTGCCTGGTCACTGCTCGGTCATGTACTAACATGGGTGATGCTTGTGGTGCTTAAACAGCATACTGTGGCATCTAATTTAAATGTTTATCTTTCTCTGATTTTGTCGATTTTCGAATGATTTTACGAAACAGGTATTGCCTATCTGCATGCTCACAAACCGGACAAGGCCCCTCTCCTTCACCAAAACATCTCGGCGGAAAATGTGCTCATAGACCAGCGATACAATCCGCTGCTTTACGACTCCGGTCTCCACAGGCTCCTCACGAATGACGTCGTGTTCTCATTGCTCAAAGCTAGCGCTGCCATGGGCTACCTAGCACCCGAGTACATGTCCACCGGCCGGTTCACGGAGGAGAGTGATGTCTACGCGTTTGGAATGATCGTGTTCCAGATTTTGTCGGGGAAGCAGAAAGTTGATCACGCGGTGCGTCTGGCTGCTGAATCGTGCAGATTCCAGGAATTCATGGACGTGAATATCCATGGAAGGTTCTTCGAGTACGAGGCGGCTAAACTCGCGAGGATCGCCTTGCTTTGCACCAACGAGTCTTCTTACGACAGGCCATCCATGGAGGCCGTGATTCACGAGCTGAGTAATTGTAGCGGCTGTCTCTGATTGTGAGGCCGTCCTGGATAAATGTTCCGAGAGTCGTTCGTTTCAAAATTTGGTCCGAAGAAGCTATCTGCACGCCGCCACTAATGTTGTAACCTACTGGCTTCAACATTTATTTGGTTTTGGTCCTCTGCATTACGGCTGTGCTTTCTTCGAGCCCAGTATACATATGTAAACTTGCTTTGCGGAATAGTTTCTTTAGGAGTAGGTTCATTTCGAAATTAGATCTTTGATATTCCTTATGCATATAGGAAAAATGGGTCTTACGGTGTGTGCTCATATGAGCAATCACACCTGCCTCTAAAAAAAAGAACAGAAGCTCTCCTTTTCCTTGTGAATACATAATGTATTGTCGAAATCCTCTCTTCCTCGCTGTTGATCCACGTTCAACACGAAGAGACTCTAAAGATTGTGAAGGCGACACTTAATCTGTAGATTCCTTATGTGATCATATTCCGATCGATAATACAAGTAAATGATAGATTGAGCATAATTTTTACATGTAATTCGTTTAGAATTAAGGAATCCGTTTCATTCATGTCAATTAGGTGAAAATCATTGTCGGACTTTGGAGCTCTCCTAGGCCCTTCATTGACATGTCGTCAATTTTAATTGCAAGTTAATCCAAGGGATTTGTTTTTCGTTGCTTATACATGGGTCAAATGCACGTGAGAAATGCTCAAGGGAAAGAAGGCGGCATTAAATTTGTGAATGGGTACGGTCCTTTGCGTGATCGTATTTCGATCAGTGATCAAGTAAGGCTCTGTTTTGTTTAACATTTGAGATGAGCATTAGGACTCTAAAGTCCATTGGTCAAATGCAAATACTATTTGCTTCATTTTCTTGCTCACTTTGGACAGTTGCAATTACATTTCAAATGATCTCTAAAGACTTTTAGGCCAAAGTACCTTTCGAGATACTTAGAGAAGTTGCATCTCAAATGCAACTATTTTTTTTTTAAACTTTGTCACATGCACCGGCCGTGTCCTGTCGCCGCTGTCGCCCTCGCCGCCGCCACTTTTTTTTTTAGTAAAAAAGTAAAAATACTTTGCAAAGTACATTTTTTACCAAACGACATTTACGCCAAAGTTGCTTTTCAATGCGTTTTTTGAAAATACTTTGCCAAATACTATTTGCATTTTGAAAAAGTCCTTTAGCCCAAAGGTATTTGCATTTATTCAAAGTCTCTTAGCCAAATGTTGAACCAAACAGTGAAAGATTGCGCATAATTACCGCATGTAATTCATTTAGAATCAAAGAATTCGTTTCCTTCATGTCACTTAGGCGAAAATAGTTGTCGGACTTTGGATGTTTGTTAGACCCGATAGTGATAGATCCGACAATGATAGACTGTGCATGATTTCCACATGTAATTATTTAGAATCAAGAAATACGTTTCCTTCGCATCACTAATGCGAAAATCGATGTCGGACTTTGGATGTCTCTTAGGCCCTCTGTTGACATGTCGGGAATTTTAATTGCTAGTTAATCTAAGGGGTTTGTTTCTCATTGCTGATAGATGGGTCAAATGCACGTGATAAATGCTCGAGAGAAATAAGGCGACACTTAATCTGTGGATAGTGAGTACGGTTTCTCGTGTGATCGTATTTCGATTGGAGATACAAGTAAGTGATAGATTTGGCATAATTTACGCATGTCATTCATTTAGAATCAAGGAATCCGTTTCTTTCACGTCACTTAGGCGAAAATCGCTATCGGACTTCGGATGTCTTTTAGGCCATACGTTGACATGTCAGCAATTTTAATTGCTAGTTAATCCAAGGGATTTATTTTTCATTGCTGATACATGGGTCAAATGCACGTGAGAAATGCTCGGGGGAAAGAAGGCGACACTTAATATGTGGATAGTGAGTACGGTTCGTGATCGTATTCCTATCGGTGATATAGGTAAGGCCTTGTTTGGTTTAGCATTTAATATGAGTATTAAGGCTCTAAAGTCCTTTTGTCAAATACAAATACTATTTGGTTCATGTTTGGCTCACTTTGGGAGGATGCAATTGCATCTCAAATGCTCTCTAAAGTCCTTTAATCCAAGGTATCTCTGGTAGTTTGGGAACTTGCATCTCAAATGCAACTAATTTTTTATTTAACTTTGTCACATTTACCAGTCGACTTCCGCTGCCGGTCATCGGCGGTGGTGGTGACGACGGCCGCCGGCCTCTAATCGCCGCCCGCTTGCCGTTTGTTGGCCGCCGCCTGAGGTCGCTGTCACGTCGGTCCCTCGTCGCTCTCAGCAGCCTCCGTCGATCTTCCATCACCGCCATCGGCTGCTGCCGGTCGTCCATTGCTGCCTTCAACGCCGCCGCCACTTTTTTTTAATTAAAAAAGTAAAAATAATTTGCAAAATATATTTTTCACCAAACGTCACTTACGTCAAAGTTGCTTTCAAATGCGTTTTTAAAAAATACTTTGCCAAACACTAATTGCATTTTGAAAAATGCATTTAGTTCAAAGGTATTTGCATTTGTATTTATTTAAAGTCTTTTGGTCAAATGATGAACCAAACAGTGGTAGATTTGGCATAATTTTCGCATGTAATTCGTTTAGAATAAAAAAATTCGTTTCCTTCACGTCACTTAGGCGAAAATCGATGTTGGACTTTGGATGTCTCTTAGGCCCAATAATGATAGATCCGACAAAGACAGATTGGGCATAAGTTCCACATGTACTTCGTTTAGAATCAAGGAATCCGTTTTCTTCATGTCACTTAGGCGAAAATCGTTGTCGGACTTTGGATGTCTCTTAGGCCCTCTATTGACATGTCGACACTTTTTTTTTTGGATAAGGACACGTTGGCAATTTTAATTGCTAGTTAATCCAAGGGATTTGTTTTTCTTTGTTCATACATGGGTCAAATGTACGTGAGAAATGCTCGAGAGAAAGAAGGTGACACTTAATCTGTGGATAGTGGGCACGGTTTCTCGTGTGATCGTATTCCGATTAGTGATATAAGTAAGTGATAGATTGAGCATAATTTCCGCATGTAATTCGTTTAGAATCAAAGAATACATTTACTTCACGTCACTTAGGGTAAAAATCGCTGTCGGACTTTAGATGTCTCTTAGGGCCTCCGTTGATATGTCGGCAATTTTAATTGCTAGTTAATCCAAGGGATTTGTTTTTCATTGCTTATACATGGGTCAAATGCACGTGAGAAATGCTCGGGGGAAAGAAGGCGACATTTAATATGTGGATAGTGAGTACGGTTCGTGATCGTATTCCGATCGGTGATATAGGTAAGGCCTTGTTTGGTTTAGCATTTAATATGAGTATTGGGGCTCTAAAGTACTTTTGTCAAATACAAATACTATTTGGTTCATTTTTGGGTCACTTTGGGAGGATGCAATCGCATCTCAAATGCTCTCTAAAGTCCTTTAATCCAAGGTATCTCTGGTAGTTTGGGAACTTGCATCTCAAATGCAACTAATTTTTTATTTAACTTTGTCACATTTACCTGTCGACTTCCGCTGCCGGTCATCGGCGGTGGTGGCGAGGACGGCCGCCGGCCTCCAATCGCCGCCCGCTTGCCGATTGCTGGCCGCCGCCTGAGGTCGCTGTCACGCCGGTCCCTCGTCGCTCTCAGCGGCCTCCGTCGATCGTCCATCACCGCCATCGGCTGCTGCCAGTCGCCCATTGCTGCCTTCACCGCCGCCGCCACTTTTTTTAAATTTAAAAAGTAAAAATAATTTGCAAAATATATTTTTCACCAAACGTCACTTACGTCAAAGTTGCTTTCAAATGCGTTTTTAAAAAAATACTTTGCCAAACACTAATTGCATTTTGAAAAATGTATTTAGTTCAAAGGTATTTGCATTTGTATTTATTTAAAGTCTTTTGGTCAAATGATGAACCAAACAGTGATAGATTTGGCATAATTTTCGCATGTAATTCGTTTAGAATAAAAAAATTCATTTCCTTCACGTCACTTAGGCGAAAATCGATGTTGGACTTTGGATGTCTCTTAGGCCCAATAATGATAGATCCGACAAAGACAGATTGGGCATAATTTCCACATGTACTTCGTTTAGAATCAAGGAATCCGTTTTCTTCATGTCACTTAGGCGAAAATCGTTGTCGGACTTTGGATGTCTCTTAGGCCCTCTATTGACATGTCGATAATTTTTTTTTTGGATAAGGACATGTTGGCAATTTTAATTGCTAGTTAATCCAAGGGATTTGTTTTTCTTTGTTCATACATGGGTCAAATGCACGTGAGAAATGCTCGAGAGAAAGAAGGTGACACTTAATCTGTGGATAATGGGCACAGTTTCTCGTGTGATCGTATTCCGATTAGTGATATAAGTAAGTGATAGATTGAGCATAATTTCCGCATGTAATTCGTTTAGAATCAAAGAATACATTTACTTCATGTCACTTAGGGTAAATATCGCTGTCGGACTTTAGATGTCTCTTAGGGCCTCCGTTGATAAGTCGGCAATTTTAATTGCTAGTTAATCCAAGGGATTTGTTTTTCATTGCTTATACATGGGTCAAATGCACGTGAGAAATGCTGGAGAGAAAAAATTACACTACCCTTATTTTATGACCTAGGCCATGGTTGCTCTCTAATCCAGACGCGATATGGTAAGAGTCCCTTTCGATCGGACGTGATCGGAAGGCGACCGGGCAACTACTACTTCTCTTTGTTTCTGCAGAACATAAATGGTCATGTAGCCTCACCAGAAGGGCACAGTCCAATCACCTTAACAGGCTTCAAAGCTTCTGCTACCAAGATGCAAACCTTGCCCCTTCCTGGAGAATCCTCCTCCTGTAGTGGGCCGCTCTATGACAGAGCCGAAGAAGCAAAGGAATTCGACGAGACCAAAGCCGGCGTCAAAGGCCTCGTTGACTCGGGCTTGTCCAAGGTCCCTAGGCTCTTCATCCACCCACCACAGAACCTGCTTGACCTGTCCTCCGACACGGACGGGGCCGCCACCGGCTACAAGGTCCCTGTCATCGACATGATGGGCTATGGGGACTGCCGGCGGAGGGACGTGGTCAACGACCTCCGTAGAGCGTCGGAGACGTGGGGTTTCTTCCAGATAATCAACCACGGGATCCCGGTCGACGCGATGGAACGCGTGTTGGAAGCTGTCAAGCAATTCCACGAGCAGCCTGTGGGAGTGAAGAGGGAGTGGTATTCCAGAGACGATGGTAAGAAATTTAGGTACTACAGCAATGGAGACTTGTTTTGGTCCAAAGCAGCAACTTGGAAGGACACCCTCTTCTTTGATTTCCCGTTTGGAGAGCTCGAACAAGAGGCAGTCCCTCTCCTATGCAGGTCATGAATCATGATCTATACTCTGTTCCTTCACCGAAGACCTCGACAATTTTCGAAAACTATGTACCCTGTTTCTATCGTACTTCAAAAGGGAACGACAACGGTTTTCCGTATAACTTCAATATGGTATTAGGACACGACATCTCAAGTTCGATTCTTCGCATCTCTTTCATCCAATTATAACCTTCCCTTCTTTATACGCATAGGTTCGATTATTCTTTCCGCCTCATGCTCTTTTTTTTTTTTTTTTTTTCACTCCTTCGCGCAGAGAGCCGGTTTCTGACTACGGAAAACATATCGAAAAATTGAAGGGATCTCTGTCTGAACTCCTATCGGAGGCCTTAGGGCTTGATTCAGGCTATCTCGGTGAAATTGAATGCATGGAATCCAAGAGATTGGTAAGCCATTACTACCCAATTTGCCCTGAGCCAGAGCTGACCTTGGGCACAATCAATCACTCCGATGCCACATTTCTCACCCTTCTTCTCCAAAGCAACCATGGAGGCCTCCAAGTCCGCCACCAAAACCGGTGGGTTGATGTGTCCCCGGTGCCCGGAGCAATCCTAGCCAACATAGGAGACCTCATGCAGGTACAAAGATCATTCAAATTTGTCACAGATTGAGTAAGGTTATCTCCCACTCAAAGTTTGCCTGATTTGTTGATTGCAGCTTGTTAGCAACGACAAGTTCAAGAGTGTGGAGCACCGGGTCCTCGCCAAGCGGGCTGGGCCTCGGATCTCGGTGGCGTGCTTCATCTTCCCCGGGGCGACACGGATGTCGAAGCCATACGGACCGATAGAGGAGCTTCTCGACGACGACAACCCACCTCTGTACAGAGAGACCTCTTTCACAGAGTACTATGGGTATTACCTCTCCGGTGGCAATGGCCTGAATGGTGAATCTGTGCTTCCTCATTTCAGAGTAAGCGAGCCCAAGTAGAGAGTACAAAGATGTGTGAATCTTCCTTCAAGAATGTGGTAAAGTCTTTAGAGGCTACTTGTCTTATTGTTATTATTATTTTTGTCGAAAAGGTATGTCTTATGTTTAAGCCAGTAAGTAAAATTAGGAAGTTTCCTAATTTGAGTGGGATTGCTCATTGGAACTGGTTTCTAATTTGGATCCAACTCTTTTTTACATAAGAAATGAGAAGGATATCTAAGTGGCTACTTCTTAATGAACAACACCTTGAAGCAGTCCAAGAGTGTTCAAGCCAATGAAGTCTTGTGGATAAGATATGTGAATACCATTGTGCGATTGAGATTATTCTGAGAGGAATTGTGAAGCCTAAATACTATGAGAGTTACTCGGTGTAATTGGGGCCGAAAAACACTTAAGTATCTGAGGCGACTTTAGTGTGGTTGTAATATCTGTTAATCGCTTAATCTATAGTATAATTTCTCGTTGCCCTCCAATAGAATAGGTCTCACTAATTGAACCATGTAAATATTATTTTGCTTATTTTATTGTTCGATAAATTATTTTCCACGACAAATGGTATCAGAGCCGGACTTCACTGAGTTGACGCGAATCGATCATGGCAAAAGGAGGAAAAATGAAAATTCGCATATTTGATGAGAATGGTTTTGATTTTCGAAAGATGCAGATCGAGGAATATCCGCATTAAAGGAATATGCACTTAACCCCGTCCAAGGAGAAATTCGGATTCAATGCAGCATGCTGATTGGGAGTTGCAAAATTAAAAAAGGGTCCGGCGTTATTCGGCTAATTTTGGCTTGTAAGGTCACGGTTAACATCTTGAAAGAGAAGCTACTACCTCATTAATTAATGCAAGTCGAAAACGTAGGAAAAAAAAATTCATTTTGCAATCACTAAAGTCAACTCGATGAAACATATCTTTCATTTAAAAATGGGGGAAGGTGCGCCGATTGCTGACATAGCGTTAAATTTGACGTAATTGTTAGTCAATTGAGTTTGGTTAAGATTGACTTTGACAATGAGGTACGTGGTTGTATGCTATTATTTTCAATCCCGGCGGGGATGAATTACTTTAGCTTCCGCTTGTATAATTGCTTTGCGAAATATTTTCTTCAGGAGTATGTACGCTTGGAAGTTAGATTTCCAATATTTCTCATCAATTATGCAGGTGAAAATGGCCTGAAAATAGCCCTGTTGATTTAGAGAAAGAGAATTTGATCCAACTTCTTTTCCTTTTTCGATTTCGTTTTGGCTTTGTTGGTCTCGTCAGGACAAAGACTGTGGTTAGGAAGACGATTGGAAAAGAAAAGGAACGAAAAACGTGAATAAAAGTTGAAACTTGTAGCTGAAAATGAAGATGAACAGAGAAGTTGAAGATGGGGATGAAGAGGAAGAAGAAGGGCTATGGTAATATAAGTCATTTGACCAAAGATTTGCCCACACTTAAAAAGACTTTACGTTTACTTTGAAAAGCCACGCCGCGCTTAAAAACTCTGTAAAAAAGTGGCGTGGGATGAATCGTCAAATTATGTCGCCAGAGGCATTCAGATAGACAGTCATGTTGCTGTATATTCTAATGAAATTCGAATCTAAATCAGCCGAATTCGCTTCTCACAAACTGTTTGATCACTTTCAGTTCGAAATAACATTTCCTCACAATAGCTCTGTTTGATCACGAATTCATACTAGATAGATTCAGCTCTAGATAATATTTCAGATAACATATACGTGGTCACAAGAGGGCATCTTGTGAACATATGAAGAAATATACAAGCACACACTTTAAGGAAATTAAAAAATAACGGTATTGAATCGAACGTACAAGAGAAGATAGTATGAGAGAGTCAGATGGATATCTCTGTGTCCCAGCATGGTGATTGCTCACCTCTCAAACTAAGGAATTTTCAAAAGAGAAAGAATCATTTGCTTCATTTGTAGACGAGGATTTAGTGAAGGGTGGAAAAAAAAAAAGGACACAAGTTTATGCTACGTCCCTTTCTGTGGTTAGTACTCATGAAAGTCTTCTGCAGCCATACAATTGGGGTTACTTCTAAAATGATCGACGTGAGGCGTCGAGACAAGATCGCAGGATCTGACCTCGAGGCCCATCCTCCGCTGTTCCTCCTCCTCCGCGGACCACGGTAAGTGCTCGCACCCTTCATTCATCTAAGTGGCGACATCTTTTCGAACCGAGCCCGAATTTCGCAGATTTGTTATTTTTGAGTTGGTGGGTTGAAACTAGGAGTGGATTGAAATTTAGGGTGCTGTGGAGCTGTAGATTTAACAAAAGTCAATTTGGATCAATTCGGGCTTACCGTTTGCCCGAAGAGAATGTTCAAAGTTATGCGAAACTGCTCAACAGTGGCTATATATATATTTTGCAGTTTCGGATGTCCTTGGAGTCGACAAAGCTTAGGATGTCTAAGTATCTTGAAAGGGCCTTTGTTGACTTTTAGAATTGTTAGAATTGACAAATAGAGTTGCGGCGTGAACTAGTCCGACAGGTAAACTACGCGCAGCGGACAGCAGGGAACGTCTGCCACATCGAGCCTTTCGTCGTTATGTAGGAGTCGACTGGTCGATCCATGAACGTAAATAGTCGAGTTGTTCGTTAGAGTTGTTTTTTGATCAATTTTTCCCTATGTTTGATGGGAATTCGGACGTGTCGGCTCGGGTAACTCTTGTAGGTCGGCGTTGGCTTTATCGAGTGAGTGGTACCATTTCTTCCTTATGTTGCAAACTCCTACTTCAAAAATGATAAGTAGTAGATAGGTTGTGAGTTGAAAGATGGCATTTTGTAAAAAGGATTGGGAAAAGTTCATCACTCGCGATCGTGGTTTGTAAAAAGTCGTTCTGATATGATCGAAACGTGAGATCTGTATATGTTTTGAGGTTTACTGTAGAGTTTGGGCAAACGTGATTTATATTGATGAAGTAATTTACAATATATACGCTAGGGTTTAGGGATAAAACAATACAATGACAATTATGCCCTTAAGTATAAATCTAATCTACCAATATTCCCCCTCAGGTTGGTGAATGTAAGCATGTCAACAAATTGTTCTTAAAAATAATAAATAAATCACGTGTGACCGGCTTTGTAAACAAATCCGCGAGTTGGGAGTGACCGGGAACATGAAGAGTATGCAAAGTTCCATTTTAAATTTTTTCACGGATCAAGTAACAATCAATCTCGATGTGTTTGGTGCGTTCGTGGAAGACAAGATTAGTGGCAATGTGGATGGATGCTTTTTTATCACAAAAAAGATCAGAAATAGCAGAGTTGACGCAGAGATTTGAGAGAAGCATGTGAAGCCATGTGATTTTGCATGCAGCAGACGCCATAGCACGGTATTTAGCTTCTGCTAAGGAACAAGCAACAATAGTTTGTTTCTTGGAACGCCATGAGATGAGGCAAGAACCAAGAAACATGCAGTAGCCAGAAACAGATCGTCGGGATGTAGAGCAAGATGCCCAATCAAAATTTGTATAACCATTAAGGTGGAGAATAGAATTAGACGAGAAAAATAAACCAGTGTCGGGATCATGTTTGAGATATCGCAAAATATGAAGGCCAATATTCCAATGGTCTTCATTAAGAGAGTGCATAAATTGTCTGAGATGTTGTACTGCAAAGAGCAAGTCTGGACGGGTTACTATAAGATATAATAATCTACCAATAAGCCATCGATATGAACCTGAATCCTTAAGAGCTGGGGAGTAGTCCGAAAATTGTATATTAGGTTCCATCGAAGTATCAACATGACGTCCTCCAAGAAGACCAACGTCAGACAAAATATCAAGAACGTATTTCCTTTGTGATAAGAAAATCCCAGACTTAGAACGAGAAAATTCTATGCCCAAGAAGTATTTGAAAGTACCTAAGTCCTTAATGCGGAATTGTGTGTTAAGAAATCGCTTGAGAAGCTAAATCATAACTTCATCATCACTCGCGATCATCAAATCATCAACATAAACAAGGACAATGGTCGAAAGAGAGCCGCTGATCAATGTGAAAAGCGAATATTCTGTCTTGGACGGTTGAAAACCAACATCAAGTAGTGCAGAAGAGAATTTAGCAAACTATCATCTTGATGCCTATTTAAGACCATAGAGTGATTTCTTAAGATGACAGACTAAATTCTCCCTCTTAGTATGAAAGCCCGGTGGAACCCTTATGTAGACCTCTTCGTCAAGATCACCATGCAAAAAAGTGTTATTGACATGTAATTGGTAAAGAGGCCAATGACGAATCGAAGGAAGAGCTAATAAAGTACGAACAGTTACCATTTTAACTACAGGCACAAATGTGTCATGGTAATCAATGCCCTCTATTTGAGTGTAACCTTTGCAACAAACCTGGCCTTGTAGCGCTCAATGGTGCTATCAGAATTATATTTGATACGGTAAACCCATTTACATCCGATAAGATGTTTGCCAGGACGAAGAGAAATAGTTTCCCAAGTGTTATTCTATTCAAGGGCCTTTATCTCAAAAGACATGGCATCCCACCACTTGGGAGATTGACACGCAGCGTTTCAGGTTCCTGCTCAGAGGATATGGAGGCTAGAAAAACGAAGCGAGTGGGTGAAAATCGCGAGTATGATAAACTATTGGATAAGGGGTAAAGAGTACTTGATTCAGTTACTTTAGAGTCTGAAGATGATTGATCGGAGCCACAACAACGCAGTGATAGTCCCAAAGATATCCAGGCGGATGGCGTTGCCGAGATGGCTAAGGCACAGCTTCGGTCTCAGTGGATGATGGTGCTGCCATGGGTGCAGAGGGCTGAGAATGGGAGGTTGGTGCAAGCATCGGGGTAGATGTTTCACCAAGTTCGGGTACAAGCATTGGAATTACCGGATTTTGTTTGGATGAGGTATGTTCGACAGTTTGATGAAAAGGAAAATCTTGCTCATAAAAAATGACGTCGCGACTAGTAAAAGTTGTTTGGTTTTGGAGGTCATATAGACAATAACCTTTGTAGTTTGTGGAATAACCGATTCGAACACATCGGCGAGATCGAGAGCCAAATTTATCGGAGTGCAAATGACTAGTAGAAGCATATCATAATGAGCCAAAGATACGAAGATGAGAATATGAAGGTGGTTTGCCATAGAGAATTTCATAGTGGGTTTTATTGTGGATGAGAGAATTTGGTTGTCGATTAATGAGATGAATTACTGTTAAAACACAGGCCCACCCCAAAAATAAAAAGCCATGCCAGAATGAAAATGCAAGGCACGAGCAACATTAAGCAAGTGACGATGCTTACGCTCAACAATTCCATTTTGCTAAGGAGTGTGAGGATAACTGCGCCAATGGTGAATACCGTGAGCGCAAAAAAAAAAACTCTTGTAGAGAGGAAAAGAATTTAGTCCCATTATCATATTGAACATGTTGGACTCTAGTTTGAAATTGAGTTTCAATATAAGCAAAGAAGCGAATCAAAGAATCAACTGCATTAGACTTAAATGAAAGCAAAAATATCCATGTATACCGCAAATAATCGTCAATAATAGATAAAAAAAAAATGACGACGTGCCTTATGTGTAAAATGAGAATAAAGTCCCCAAATATCAACATGGAGACAACCTAGCGAACCGAAACATCTTAGTAGCCAGAGGAAAAGAAAGCAAAAGCGATTCCCGTAGTAGCGGCGAGCGAAATGAGAGCAGCCTTCGAAATTAAAGAATTCAAAATGAAAGGGTTCGTTTTGATCGTTAAGAGTAGGTAACCCGTTCGTTCCCTAGGAGAAATTTTTTTTAAAAAAAAACAAAGTTAAGGGATTGGATCAAGAATTCAATTTTGGATTCGGTATGGATAAAAGATCTTCCTATGTTATACTATTTGATTCTCGACAATGAATTGATTTGATAGTTCAGATATTGTTATTCATGATTACGTCCAATTACCTTTATTTTGTTCGACAAAAGTTTAATTTATATACAATAATCCCATTGTAGCAGGTGTAGTTTAATGGTAAAAGTGTGATTCGTTTTATTAATCCCTTTTATAGTTAAGGGATCCCTCGGTTTGATTCATATTCCGAACAAAAACTTTTTTGTCTTAAAAGGATTTAATCCTTTACCTCTCAACGAAAGATTTGATGAAGAATATAAATTCTCGTGATTTGTATCCAAGTATCAATTAAAAATTGAAAAATTGGATTATTTAATTAAAATGAGAATAAAGTCCCCAAATATCAACAATGATAAGCTCAAAAGGACGTAAAAAAGTAATAGTGCTAGACGGAAAAAGCAGAAGCATTTGCTTGGACAAATGACAAGTATCACATGGATTTATTTGTTTTTCTGGAATAAAACTTAAAGTCTGCTGTAAGGTAGATAAAACTGACTTAGATGGATGTCCCAAGCAGGCTTGCCAAAGATGAGGTGAAGATGTGTCGGCAGAAAGAACGACAGATTCGATAAAAATCTCCAAGTAATAGAGACCACCACGCTTATGACCCCGACCAATGATTTTCTTCGTCAAGAGGTCCTGAAAAATACAATCATTTGGACAAAAAAAAAAGTGACTGAGCAATTTGAAGTTTGAGTAAGCTTGGAGACTAGTAATAAGTTGTATTTGAAAGAGGGAGCACAAGACATTCTCATAAGAGATAGTTGGGGTAAGAAGAACAGAATCGTATGATGTTACGGGACACCAACACCACTTGGAATTCAAACAGTGGGATGTGGATAAGGATAGTATATTGGGTTTGTAAGGTGACGCGATTCAAATGTGATGTGGTTTGTGGCACCAGTGTCAATAACCAAAGTATCGGAATTAAATGAATTCGAAGATAAGCCAAGAACATTACATGAGAGGCTGGCTTTTGGGATGTTTACCTCTTGCAGCAAGTGCATCAGTTGTTTATATTGATCATTTGTGAACGGAGAAGGTACTGCATCAGAAGTATGGCTGGACTTTTTATCAGCTGGTCAGAAGGAGGTAGATGACTGTCCGCGGCGTTGCTTTTGATTGGGAGGGAAGTCATGAAGTCGGTAACACACATCTCGTGTATGTCCCAAGATACCACAATGGGCATATCGCTCCCGGCCACGGGATGTGTTCGTTCGTTTAACTAAGTTGGCAGATGGAGCGGGAGCACCAATATTGCTGGGCAATCCATGAGATGAAGAATTCATGTACGGCGGCGGAGCATGGTTGCCGCAATTGCTAAGCAAAGTACTGGTCTGATCGAACAGTGGACGATCTGATTGCATATGGCGGTGCGATTCATCTTGAAGAACTAGTGCATATGCACGGGCAACACTAGGAAATGTATTCATTGGTAAAATATGACTGATAACATTTGCGTACCTCGAATTGAGATCCACGAGAAATTGAAATAAGCGTCGATTCTCTTGTTGTGTGGTGATGATAGAATTCATCGAACAAGAGCACCGCGGTAATGAATCCAAATTGTTCAATTCATCATAGCAGGTTCTCAAGTTGTTGTAGTACTTGGTCACGGTATCATCACGTTGAGCAAGGGTACAAATTGTTTGCTCGAGATGAAAAACACAAGGACCATTCGATAGTGAAAAACGTTCACGGAGATATGTCGGCAATTGACTCTATATAGAGAATCCTTGGCACCAAATCCGGATAGATGGAATTAAGAATACATGATAGAATCATATTGTTCACGCGAAATAATCCACACGATTCTTGTCCTTAATGAACAAACCAAAATCGTAATCAACGCCAAAAGAAGATGAATTGAATATAGAACGCACCTCCAGTATAAGCGAATTGAAATCACCAAAAGAATACGCCAAAAAAGGGTCAAAACGTAATTTAATCTATCAGAGCGGTGATCCTTGGAGAACCCGTCGCCCGTGGCGGACTGCACTACAACAGAGCGAAAGAAGCAAACGAATTCCCCGAGACAAAAGCCGGAGTCAAAGGCCTCGTGGACTCCGGCGTCGCCAAGGTCCCCAGGCTCTTCATCCAACCGCCCGAGAACCTGCGCGACTTGTCCTCCTCCACGGATGAGGCTGCCACCGGCCTCGAGGTCCCGATCACCGACATGACGGGCTGGCGGGATTCCTGCCGGCGGCGAGACGTCGTCCGAGACCTTCGAAGGGCATCGGAGACGTGGGGGTTCTTCTAGATAGTCAACCACGGGGTCCCGGCCGCCGTGATGGACGGCATGTTGGAAGCTGTCAAGCAGTTCCACGAGCATCCCGAGGGAGTGAAGAGAGAGAGTGGTACTCAAGAGATGAGGCAAAGAAATTCAAGTACTACAGCAATGGAGACATGTTTTGGTCCCAAGCAGCAGTCTGGAGGGACACGCTCTTGTTCGATTTCTCGGGTGGAGCGCTGGACCCAGAGGAAGTCCCTCTCCTATGCAGGTCTGAATCGTGATTGATATGCCATTCCTCCACCCTAGAAAAATTTCACGATGCTTTCTTTCCTTCACTCCTCTGCAGAGAGCCGGTTTTCGAGTACGAAGAACACATGGAAAAGTTGAAGAGATGTCTGTCCGAACTGCTATCCGACGCATTGGGGCTTGACTCAGGCCATCTTGGTGATATTGAATACGTGGAATCCAAGAGAATCGTAGGCCATTACTACCCAATTTGCCCTGAGTCAGAGCTGACTCTGGGCACGATCAATCACTCAGATGGCACAATTCTCACTCTTCTCCTCCAAAACAACCAGGGAGGCCTCCAGGTTCGCCACCAAAACCAGTGGGTTGATGTGTCCCCTGTGCCTGGAGCAGTCCTAGCCAACATCAGAGACTACATGCAGGTACGAGGATCGATCGCATCTGTCATTTGTGTCGTATGTTTCCGGTTTCGATCGGGGACGTGAAATCGTCAGGTCAAGGAGTGGTTTTCCTCTTCGCCTGGTTTGTTGATTGCAGCTTGTTAACAACGACAAGTTCAAGAGCGTGGAGCACCGGGTCCTCGCCAGGAGGGGCGGGCCTCGGGTCTCGGTTGCGTGCTTCCTCTTCCCGGGAGGGATACGGAAGTCGAAGCCGTACGGGCCGATAAAGGAGCTTCTCGATGAGGACCATCCACCCTTGTACAGGCACACCTGTTTCGCAGACTATCTTGGGTATTTCCGCTCGAGGAATGGCCTCAACGGTGAATCTTTACTTCCTCATTCTTTTATCTAATAATTTAAACTATAATCTCACAAAATTTTATATAAAGTGAGTTCAAAGTAAAGGTATGAATTGTCTAAAAAAGCTTTAATAAATGTGTTGGAATTCACATTAATATGATTGGTTTTTTTTTTCCAATCAAATTTTGGGATCGTCAATCAACGTGGTGGCATCATTCTATTGTTCGTCTCGCACGTCTTGCTGATTTCCAGACTACTTATTGTGATGATAAGTCTTTGTTGGTACAAAAAAAAGGTCAAAACTTATCAAGTTGTGTTAATATTGAGTTCATCGCGTAAATTTGAGTTCTCTGGTATTATCGGAATAAGTACACTGCAAGTACCATAACTTTCCTTACAAAAAAAAAAGATACCATAACTTTTATACGATATTTAATTAAATGTCATCACTTTTAAAACGTTCACTGGAGTGTCATGGAGGAGCAAAATCATTTAGGTGAGTGCCAATTTCGGCAAAAAATTGTTCACTTGAGTGTCATGCTATTATTTTATTAATTTCTGAGTGCCACATGAATTTTTTAATTTTTGTCATTTAATATATATATATTTTTTAGTGCCATAACTTTTTACGGCGTTCATTTAAGTGTCATACCTTTCTAAACGTTCATGGAGTGCCATGTCGAAGCAAAATCATTTAGGTGAGTGCCAATTTCGGCGAAAATTGTTCACTTAAGTGCCATAGTATTATTTATTTAATTTTTGAGTGCCACATGAATTTTTTAATATTTTGTTTATTTTTTATTCATTTGATATTTAAATTTTATATTTTGTCATTTAATATATTTAAAAAAAAAAAAAAGGGATCGGTGAGGATTGCCGTTAGCCACCACCGGCTGGCCTAAGAGCTAAGGTCGGCTCGCTCTGGACCAACGAGGCCGCGACGGCCCTCGATTGTCGTCGGGGCCTCAAGTGGGGCGAGCGAGGGCGCGAAGCCTTCGCTAGATCTCGGCGAGGGCCTCTCGCCCCCTCTTTGGCCCTGGCCTTGCGACAATTGTTTTCGATGAAGAAGAAGAGCAATTGTCGATCTTTCTCTGGTCCCACTCCAACGACCTCCAGCATCGATCTTTCTATGTTCATTTTCTCCTACATGATCTCTCAAACATCTTCACTCATCACTCCTCGTCGGTTCTTAGGCGTATGAGCAACGATCAGTTTCTTTTGGGGAATTTCGTCGAACACCCGACGTCTCTTGCGTCTCTGCAGTTTTTCCTCGAGCCGAAGGCAGAGAGCTCTCTGCTTCTTTAGTGTCCCAATCGGCGCCAACCCAGATTGGGTTCATTCAGCAATCGGCCGAGGAAGTCGCCGGTTCTACCTCATTCGAGGGGCTTAGGTTGCGGGTGCTCCGGGTTGAGAGCTGTCGAAGAAGGCTCGCTCAAGTGTTCAATGGCCGCCACGAGGCCGCCCTAGGCCGCCGTCACAAGGCCGAGGCCGGTCAGATCTGGCGAGGGCTTCGCGCCCTTAACACCCCCCCCCCAACCTGAGGTCGCCACGGCCATCGCCGTCCTAGGGCAACCTGACTCTAGCCCTTGGCCTGGCCGGTGGTGGCCGCCGACACCATCAGCCACCGCCAAGAAACCAAGGATTTCTTTTTTATAAAAAATACTCATAATAAGAAAATTAAAATAATTTTCATTTGTACAATAAAAGATTCCAAAAAATGATTTTACCAGGGCCAATGTCACCAAGTCTGGCAGCCAAGTCACCTTTTCTGACTACTACGTCATTCTTAGCACTCAAGTGAATAATTTTTAAAAATTATGACTTAAGTGAACATTTTTAAAGTTATAACACTTAAATGAAATACTTATAAAATTTATGTAATTTCTAATGTACTTATTTCAGAATTATCTACTTAAACAAAGTCCGCTTGTGATGCGAACATTATTTATCACACCAACTTTGACGATCTGTGTCAGTATGCCCTGGCACTAACTCAATTGACAAATGCGTAAATTAGGTGTTTCATTTGACCAATTCAAGCCATTCCCATGTGCAATGGAATCTGACTCAGATTAGGACAGCGACTCCGGACCAAACCCCCAGCATCTTGTCTCCGGGGGAATCCTAGGCATTTTGTTCCCTTGACCAAATTTGTGCAGTGGCCTCTCTCTAGCTAATCAGCTTCATATCATTCCCACGGTCACAGTCCCACATTGAGCAGGGCTCAAATTCATTCAATCCTAATTAAGGCTTCAAACTTTATCACTGCAAGATGATAAAGTTTGTTGTATAGTTTGGCTTCCACCCAATATCGCCTCACCAAAAAGGACAACTCAACCACCTTACCTCCTTAATAGGAGAAAAAATTGGCATCAAGTTCAAAGCCTGCACCCACAAAGATGCAAGACTCGCTCAGTCATGGAGGAGAATCCATCACCTGCGGCGGACCACGCTTCGACAGAGCGAAAGAAGCGAAGGAATTCGACGAGACCAAAGCCGGAGTCAAGGGAATCGTCGACTCGGGCGTGGCCAAGGTTCCCAGGCTCTTCATCCACCCGCCCGAGAACCTGCGCGACTTGTCCCCCCACACGGACGGGGCTGCCACGGGCCTCGAGGTCCCAATCCTCGACATGACGGGCTATCGGGATTCCCGACGGCGAGACGTGGTCAGCGACCTCTGCAGAGCGTCGGAGACGTGGGGGTTCTTCCAGATAATCAACCACGGCGTCCCGGTCGACGCGATGGACGGCATGTTGGAAGCTGTCAAGCAGTTCCACGAGCAGCCCGAGGGAGTGAAGAGAGAGTGGTACTCAAGAGACGACGCAAAGAAATTCAGGTACTACAGCAATGGAGACTTGTTTAGGTCCAGAGCAGCGACATGGAAGGACACCATCTGGTTTGATTTCTCGCGTGGAGGCCTAGAGCCAGAGGCAGTCCCTCTACTATGCAGGTCTGAATCGTGATTGATTCCCCGTGTTCCTTTGTTATTTTGAAAGGGAAAAGAGAAGAGCCTTCCTTACGGATTCAATACGGTATCAGGACGAGATATCTCGTATTCGATGGTGCTTCACAGCTGTTTTTCAACTGTTTCTGACTTTCCCTTCTTTATACACTTGGGTCCCAGTAATTATTTCCGACTTGTACGACTGGTAAACATCTAGGACATTGAAACTTTTCACAATCGTAAGGTGTTTTAATTACACATCTTCAGTAGGTCAAGAACGCATTTTCACATTGTGAAATTAAGTCTGGAATAAACCAACACCAGAACCGCAAACGTGTAGTGCAGCTAAAATGAGAGGAAAAGGAAGAAAGCGCTCATAATGCCCTTTTCACTCGTCTGCAGAGAGCCGGTTTTTGAGTACGAAAGACACATCGAAAAATTGAAGACATCTCTGTCTGAACTGCTATCAGAGGCACTAGGGCTTGATTCAGATTATCTTGGTGGCATTGGATGCATGAGATCCAAGAGAATGTCATGCCATTACTACCCAATTTGCCCTCAACCGGAGCTGACTGTGGGCACAATCAATCACTATGACGCCTGCTTTCTCACTCTTCTCCTCCAAAACCACCACGGAGGCCTCCAAGTCCGCCACCAAAACCAGTGGGTTGATGTGTCCCCAGTGCCTGGAGCGATCCTAGCCAACATTGGAGACTTCTTGCAGGTACAAAGTTAACTCACATTTTGTCGTTTATTGCAAATGTTTCCGATTCGATTAAGGTGGAGCTATCTTCTGAATCGAAGAATGATTTTCCTTTTGCCTGGCAGCTTGTTAGCAACGGCAAGTTCAAGAGCGTGGAGCACCGGGTCCTGGCCAGGAAGGCAGGGCCCCGGGTCTCGGTCGCATGCTTCCTCTTATCAGGAGAGATGCAGAAGTCGAAGCCTTACGGGCCAATAAAGGAGCTTCTGGACGAGAGCAATCCACCCATGTACAGAGAGATCTCTTTCACAGATTATTTTGGGTATTACCTCTCCAGTGGCAATGGCCTGAACGGTGAAGCTGTGCTTCCTCATTTCACAGTAAGCGACTCCAAGTAGAGGGTACGACAAGAATGTGTAAAAGCTTCATTGGAAGGTATCAGTCTCCACATGAAATAAGACGGTTCTATCTTTGCATTAGATATCTCAAGAGTACTCCAAGTGAAAGAAATTATTAAGACTCCACACGCTGTTTACATAAGACTGAATCAAGAAATAGCAAAAAAAACATGAAGGAGCTGAACGTTTTTCGTTTTCTTTGTTCGGACCAAAGCAATGAAGGAACTTGAAAAAAGCAATCTGTTCACCCTTGCAGCTGGACAAGAAGGAAAGTGCTGAACATATATATGTTCGAGGGCGAATGAAAAGCATGGCTAGTACCTCGCTCTAGTAAACAAGGGAAGAGCTATTTGAGTGATTATTGTCTATTGAAGTCGTTTGATTTAGTTACACTAACAGTAACAGGAGAGCGATAGTTGGATGATTTTCGAATTGTTGGGGAGTGGTTCATAGAAAGCATGTGGGTCCCGCCCCGGCGGGGGTCCAAGTCTCAAGGGGGCAGCGCCCCCTGGACACTAGAGGGCTTTTATGATTTAAGCCAGTAAATTCTCGTTAGTAGTTTGGGCTTGGACTCATGAATAACTACTGATATATATACTCTTGTTTGCTTGTAATTGAGTGATCTAACGAGAAGTAATAGATGCTAATATAGTGAAATACTCTGCTGTACGTTGCCCTAGTTTAAGGGTGAACCAGAATAAATCTGGCGTCTCGATTTTCCTTTTTCTCATCTTTTTTATTTTGCTGCGATTGTGTGCCGATCCTTACATCTGGTATCAGAGCAAGGTTTGAAGTTAGGGTTTTCTTGATGAAGAGAGATCCGAAAAATCGAATCTTGGGAAAATGTCGGCCAGTCAATCGCGAATTGAAGTGGAGAAATTCGGAGGACGGGGTTTCGAGTTATGGAAGTTGAAGATAGAGGTTCTACTCGTGGACAGAGATTTGTGGTACGTGATTGAAGAAGATAAACCCGAACTGCCTACTAAAGAGAAAGCGAAGGAGGAAGATATTGTGTCCGCATCCAATCAGGTGAAGGTGTGGATTAGCAGCTATCGGAAGGCGCGAAGCCTAATATGGTTGTGCCTCGATGATAACGTCTTGGTGAATGTGACTTCTGAGAAGACGGCAAAGGATCTCTAGACTAAGCTGGGAAGCCTTTATCAGATCAAATCACTTGTGAACAGGTTGTTTCTGCGGAATCGACTGTACAACCTTCGAATGAGTGGAGGTGATTATTTTTCTGCACACTTAAACGAATTTAATATTGTTTGTGGGCAGCTTGCATTAATTGACGTTAATTTGGATGAGGAAGATAAAAGCATGTACTTTGTTGTGTTCACTGCCGAATTCATGAGAACATATTATTATTTCGATTGGTACCGGTGTTAGTACCCTATCTTTTGATAACGTTGTATCTGCTTTATTTTCTAAGGAGATGAGGAGAGCAGGTTCTGATAATGCAACGAATGAAGCTCTTTTCATAAGAGGAAGGAGCAGTAAACGATTTAAATCCATATTTGGTGTAAGGAATAAGTTTAGAGGAAGATCTAAAAGTCGAGATCGATTTGAAATAAAATGTTGGAAGTGCGAAAAAGCTGGATATTTGAAGAAGAATTGCAGAAACAGGAGCGTAGGTCCAAAGAAGCGGGATGAGGACCATCGACTAGTATAAAGAAGGATGATGACAGCAATACGGAAGACATGTATCTCGTTTGCAACTCATCGCAGGTTGATCGGGATGCATGGATTATTGATACTGAAGCATCTTTTCACATGACATCTCATAGAAATTGGTTCTGCTGTTATGAGACATATCAAGAAGGTACAGTTGGATGGGAGATGATACGACACTTAATATTGTCGGTCGCAAAAAGGTGAAGCTTAAGATGAAAGATGAGACAGTAAAAAATCTTCCAGATGTGATGCATGTTCCTGATCTTACTAGGAACCTTATATCTGTGGGAACTATGGTAGATGTCAGCATTACTTTCACCAGTGACAAGTATTTATGCAAGCTAGCCTGTGGATTTATGGCGATTGCTAGAGGCGAACGGGAAGAAAAACTATAGAAGTTACTGGGTAGCACGATGATCAGTTGTGAGAGTTATATCATGGAGAGGTGGAAGAAGATTCTGCGATGTTGTGGCAAGATTGGGTCATATCGGTGAGAAAGGATTGGTGACTCTTATTTCAAAGAAGATGGTAGATGAAATCCCAAGTTGTTCTATGGGTTTTGGATTTTGTGAACATTGTCTACATGGAAACAAAATTGTGTATCTTTTGAATCCATAGGAGGGAGAGCGAAATGGATTTTGGATTTAATCCACAATGATGTTTTCGGTCCTACACCTGTGGCATCGTTTGGAAAATCAAGATATTATGTTTCTTTTACTGATGATTTTTCCAAGCATGTGTGGATATATTTCTTGCAAAGAAAAGATGTCTTTGAAAAATTTCATGAGTTCAAAGCTTTGGTGGAAAATCAGTTTGATAGAAAAATCGAAGTTTTGCGGACTAACAACGGAGGAGAGTTTTGTTTAGCGAAATTCTATCAGTTCTGTGCTACCAGCAATATTGCAAGGCAGAAAACTATGCCTTATTCACCTCAGCAGAATGGCGTGGCAGAGAGTCTTAATCGGTCTTTCATAGAGAAAGCTAGAAGTATGCTTAGTGATGCAGATTTATCAGCTAAATTTTGGGCGGAAGCAGTGGCTACTGCATGTTATCTGAAGAATAGGTCTCGTACATCAGTTTTGAAGGATCAGACACCGTTCGAGGCACTGTTTGAGAAGAAGCCAAATGTATCCCATATTAGAGTGTTTGGCTGTGAAGCATATGTGCATGTGCCTAGGGAAAAGAGGAATAAACTTGAGAACAAGTCAGAAAAGTGCATCTTCATTGAGCACAAGGATGGTATCAAAGGGTATAAGCTGTAGAATCTTGATACTAAATGTATTACTTACAGCAGAGATGTAGTGTTCAGAGAATCTACGACAAATCAGATTATTTCACAATCTCTTGAAGAACCACATACAGTTGAGTTAGATGTAAAATTTGCATGGAGAAACAGAGGCTACACAAGCTGAAACAGAAAATTCAGATTTTGAAACTGATAAGCCGGATGTGGAGGATGATATAGTTGATTTTGATGCTGATTTTGAAATTGAAGTACCATCTGAACCGGTCTTAAGGAGATCCACACGAGTAACAAGATCACCTGACAGGTGTACCCTATTTGCTAATAATTAAAATTATGCTCTAACTGTTACAGGTGATGATCCAAGTACTATTAAAGAAGCAAGAAGTGCGAAAGATGTCAAATAATGGGAGAAAGCCATGAAATATGAGATGGACTCATTGAATAAAAACAGGACATGGAGTCTAGTAAAATTACCCACGGATCGAAAGGCAACTGGTTGCAAGTGGGTATTCAAGAATAAGATATCTGCAGATTGAGATATAGAACGGTACAAAACTCGTTTGGTTACAAAAGGGTACTCGTAGATAGAAGGAGTCGATTATGGTGAGATTTTTTCTCCTTTCGCTAAATTAAGTTCCATAACTTGTCTTTTCTGCAGCAGCTGCATACAATCTGGAGGTAGAGCAGCTAGATGTAAAAATAGTATTCCTTCATAGTGACTTGGAGGAAGATATTTACATGAAGCAACCAGATGGGTTTGTGGTCAAAGGAAAAGAAGATCTTGTTTGCAAATTGAACAAGTCTTTGTATGGCTTGAACCAATCTCCAAGAATGTGGTACCAGAAGTTTGACTCATATGTCTTGAAGCTTAGCTTTATTCGTTGTGATGCTGATCATTGTGTCTATGTGAAGAGGTTAGATGATGACTTTATTGTTTTAACATTATATGTAAATGATATGCTGTTAGTTGGAAATAATATGAAAATGATCAGCATTATGAAAGAACTGTTGGCAAAACAGTTTGAGATTAAAGATCTAGGTCGAGTAAATTTCATCTTGAGCATGCAGATAAAAAGTGAACGTAAGAATAGGAAGTTGTGGTTAAGCTAGAAAAAATATGTTGAAAAAGTTTAACACGACAGATTGTAAACTAGTGAAGGCCCCTATGTCCAAAAGTTCTAAGTTATCAGCGCTCCAATGTCCTAAGACTAAAGAGGAATCTGAAGAGATGGCAACAGTTCCATATGCAAGCGCAGTTGGCAGCTTGATGTATGCCATGGTATGTACTCGTCCAGATATTACTTAAGCAGTGGGAGTATTGAGTAGATATATGTTCAATCTTGGTAAAGAGCATTGGATAGTTGTAAAGAGAGTTTTTCGTTATCTTCGCGGTATGTCTGACATTGAGTTATGTTATGAAGGCGTGAAAAGCTCAAAGGGATAGCAAGCGTCAAAACTGAAGTGATTTGTGGATGCCAATTAGGGAGGTGATATTGATAGCAGGAGGTCAACCAGTGGTTATATTATTTATTTATTCGATGGAGCTGTGAGTTAGAAGAGTAAAAGATAGAGCACAGTCGCTTTATCTACTACCGAAGCAGAGTACATAGCTCTTACTCATGCAACTAAAGAAGTGATCTGGATGAGCAGATTGTGCAAAGAGCTTGGTTTTACAAAAGGAGAAGTGAATATTGGGTGTGATAGCCAGAGCGCTATATTCTTGGTTAAAAATCCTGCTTTTCATGCAAGAACAAAGCATATTGACATAAAATATCACTTCATCCGAGAGAAAATAAAACAGAAAGTTGATGTGCTGAAAAAGGTTGACACATGGGTGAATAATACAGATTTTTTGACCAAGGCAATGAGTGCAGAAAAATTTGAATGATGTACAGCTAAGTTGGGTTTAAAGAAGCATGGGAAATATTCACCAAGTGGGAGAATGTTGGGGAGTGGTTTATATTCCCTTGCGATAAGAAAACACGTGGGTCTCGCTCCACACTGAGCGGGCGGGAATATGGAGGAGCCGCCCCGGCTAGGGTCTCAAGGAGGCAACGCCCCCTGGACACCAGAGGACTTTTATAATTTAAGCCTGTAAATTCTCATTAGTAGTTTGGGCTTGGGTTCATGAATAGCTACTGATATATATACTCTTGTTCGCTTGTAATTGAGTGATGTAACGAGAGTTGTAATGGAGTAATGTAACGAGAGGTTAGAGGTGCTGATATAGTGGAATCCTCTTCTGGACGTAGCCGTAGTTTAAGGATGAACCGGGATAAATCTCGTGCCTCGATTTTCCTTTTTCTCATCTTTTTATTTGTTGCGTTTGTGTGCCGATCCTTACACGAATCACCTTCTTCGTATGTATTTGCTCGTCAGGGAATGCCCGATGGACTTAACCAACACGGTTAAGACGCTACATTAGTACAGCAAATCCCGAGTGATTGACTATATATCTGCTTGAAAGAAAGGTGGAGGCTGCTTCCATTTGAAGCGTCGAGTTGCGATTGAGCTTCGGTGCAAATCGTAAATCTCATGCGAGTGAAATTTTAGGGGGATGAATGGAAAGGACAACTTTCAGAAAGGCCCAATTCGAACTCGTATGAAAATGATTCTAACTGTTCATTGACAAAGAAAGCCATGAAAGCTTCCTCAACTTACTAGTTTTTTTTAGTTGGTTTTGAACTTCCTTTGCTGTTGATATATTTTGAGCATGTTGAATGTTAGTTGTCGTTGCCCCCGCATCATTTTTCAAAGCAGACCGACCCTCGCTTATTGTACGCTTTCATAACACGACCTATTTCAATCGCTGGATGATTTCAAAAGTTTTATATCACTGATCAAAAGATTACCAACGTCACTATCAATCGAAGAAAGAAAATCATGTCTATACAAGGACAATTGAAAAAAAAGGGTCGCGCTTTTTTCACTTCAACCATAGTTAAAACACGTCATTATAGTAATATAAAAAATAAAAGAGTTTGTGCACCTGGTTTCCAATCTATCTTTTTTTTAGGCGGAATCGCGAGCTCAAGTTCTCTTCTATCACCCTCTGTGTCCCTCGCTCAATATCTGCATGCGCTCCTTTATATGAGGTAAGGTTAGAGAAGAGACTTGAGTGTTGTTTATAGAACTTTCAGTCGGTCCCCCTCATCACGAACCGAGCTCAACTCGGCCCATACGATTTAGGCTCATATTAGATTGATTAAGAATATTTATATCTTACGTTTTATCAAACTAACCAGCAAAATGATAAATTAATATTTTAAAACGATAAATATAAACTCACGTTAGAGAAACTCATACAGTGAATTCTAACCCAGATTAGCACACCAACTCTACACCTAGGCATTTAATTTCCTCAACTAAACAATGGCATCTCCAGCTCATCGTCTTCATAACGATCACATGGTCACAGAATGTCATTTGATCAGGGCCCAAAGTCGCTGAATCTTAATTGAGACTTACAGGCGTCGCCACTACGTATAGGAAGATGCAAACCATGTCCAGTCATGGAAAATCCATCACCTTTTGCGGACCACACTACGACAGAGCGAAAGAGTTGCAGGAGTTCGACGATACCAAGGCCGGAGTCGAAGGCCTCGTGGACTCTGGCGCCACCAGGATCCCCAGGATCTTCATCCACTCTCTATAGAACTTCCCCGATTTGTCAATAGATGCGGAAGGGATCGGCCTCCAGTTACCGATGGTTGATCTAAGAGGCTATCGGGACTCTCGGCTGGGAGACATCATAGATGGTATTCGCAAAGCGTCGGAAGTAGGGGGTTTCTTTCAGATAATCATCAATCACGGGATTCCGCTCGATGTAACGGACGACATGTTGGAGGGCGTGAAGAAGTTCCATGAGCAGCAAGTGGAAGTGAAGAAAGAGCTGTACTGGCCAGAGAAAAATTCGGACTTGCTCCGGTTAAAAGCAGCGAATTGGAAGGACACTATCGTGTATGATTTCCAGGAAGGTGATCTAAACCCAGTTTGCAGGTATGTGTATGAGTTGTGAACTGGATTTTTTTTTTTTTGGCTGGAAAGCTAAATAATTTTGGCCTTTTTCTCTTACCGAGGACTAGTTGGGATTCAATCTTGTTAGATATATTGTTAATATAATCCATATAATATGTTCACATACGAGCACAATAGGTGAAAGCATGGTTATTTGGGTCTATATGAGCTGAAGCCCATAACTTGCATATGACTCTAGGGTTTCCTACACTTAAGGTAACACTGTTGAGTGTTCCAAACTTGACTCTTTGTGTAATACTTCAAACAGATAAAACCCTTTATACCCTCTCAAACCCTAACCTCCAACAATCTTGAAATATTATCTTCGTATGTCGGATTTGAGCGAGCAAGGTGTCTATTTGAAGATATCGTCGAGACGAACTCACAGGTACAAGCTACTTTCAATTTTAACAGCTAGTTTGGCCAGGATTTGAGTTTGAAGATACGGGTACCGAAATCTTTGAATCAAGAATCCAGAAATTATAGCTAATTTCAAAGGGGAAGACCACTTGGGTTTTGTTCGTCTCGCCGATACGAGCGTTTTGAGTGGTTATTCGCGTAGAACTGAGGTCGGACGACGGAGATACGACCGTTGAAAGAATCACTGTAGCGCAGCAGGTACTGTAGCGCGGTGGGTACTGTAGCATATTGGTTACTATAGCACTGCGTCCACCGTTTTCAAGCGTATTTAGGCATATTTTCGATCTTTTTGCCAACAAAGGCAGTCCATCTTAAGGTTTTTGAGCGCTCCGGACTCATTTTTGGGGTCTATTTTGACAAATTCCATCTATACAGAGTAGTTTGACCAAGGTTAGAGGCGTTATTCGACTTTGTGAACTCCAAGGACTTCAAGGTGCACTCTTTCTAACTCTTTGCTCTGATTAGAATGGCAAAACATAGTTCATATGATATTATAAAACTGCTATCATTTGATGTTACTGAATTTCATGGTTGAAAATTGCACGTTTAATTTGGCATGAAAGAACGCGAAATATTCTATACTATATTAAATAATTTGACATCTACCACTGAAGATGTGGATGAACATCAATGGAACAAAAATAAAGATTTTTATAGAGATTACTTGTTGACCTCTCTAAATCCTTGTCTAGCTATGTCTTATAGTAGGTATAAGACGGCAAAAGAGATATGAGATCACTTGAACGCTCAGTTTCAAAAAATAAGATGGGTTCTCTAAAACTCTTCTAGTGGAGAAGTTCTTTGACTTTAAATTCAATATGAATTTGAGTATCACCTCTAAATTAACTGAACTTGAGGACATAAGGAACAAGCTGAAAGAGAATAACTCTGATATGTCTGATAATCTCTTTGTTAGTCTTGTGTTGAGTAAGCTACCTACTGAATGGAGTTCTTTCAAGATTAAAATGCATAGACAGAAGGAACAGATGGGAATGGATGAATTAAAGAGATATATACACGTTGAGGATCAAAATATTACTAGAAAGAGTTTGGAACAAGTAGGTCAACAAAAGTCAATTGCCAACTTTGTTTCACACTCCAATAAACCTCAGAAAAAGTCCAAGTCACCAAAAGGTGAATCATCTTCACGGTTAGAGGCAAAAAAGAATATCTCCAAAAGGAAGAAGAAGGGTAAGTGTCATAACTATGGAAAGTGGGGTCACTAGGCAGCAGAGTGTAAACTACCAAAGAAGCCAAAGAATGACACACCACAAAATGAGGCCAATATGCTAGTTAATAAGTCTGAGCCTCAAACCTTCATTAGAATGATGAAGAATAGAAAGGTCAGTATCTCTTTTGAGTGGTGGTTGGATAGTGGCACTACTTGTGATGCTACAAATAACAAGAACTTACTCATTGAGATCACAGAAGTGAAAGACACCGTGGAAAATTGCAATGGTGGTGAGGCAGAGGTAACTAATGCTGGAACTGCAAATTTGGTGCTTTCTTTAAGTAAATTATTAACTCTGAAACATGTTAGAGTCATACCTTTACTTAAAAAGAATTTGATATCTATGAGTTTACTTGATAAAGCCGGTATGTCATTTTCAACTATGAATGGTAGAGTAACTTTATCTGTTAACTCATGTTATTTCGGTTGTGCATCCATGGTTAATGGTATGTATAAGTTGAGTTTAAATACTGATAGCATAAATCATGTGAGCTCTATTTTGATTGATCCAAAGTTGTTACACAATAGATTTGGATATGTGAATTACAGGAAAATGCAATATCTTGCTAAAACTCACAACATTCCATTGGATAAATGTGAAGTGTGCGCATAGGCTAAGATTACTAGAAAACATTTTAAGTCGATTTCTAAAAGCGCATAACTTATTGAGTTAATACATTCTAACCTTTGTGACTTTAGAAATTACGTTACTAGAGGTGGTCGGAAGTATTTAATAACGTTCATAGACGATTTTTCTAAATATTGTCATGTCTATTTGTCGAAATTGAAAGATGAGGTTTTTGAAAAGTTTAAGATTTTCAAGTCTAGAGTAGAAAATCAACTCAACTTGAAAATTAAGAGGTTTAGAAGTGATAGAAGAGGTGAATATACAATGATGGGGTTCAAGGAATTTTGTACTTCAGAAGAGATAATACTTGAAACCACTGCTCATTACTCACCCCAATCAAATGGTGTTGCCGAGTGTAAAAATAGAACGCTAACTGAAATGTTAAATTTCATGTTATTTACAGCTGGCATGCCTTCCTCCTATTGGAGAGAAGCAATTCTAACAACTAATCACATCTTGAACAGGTTGCCGTACTTTAAGTTGTCTATGACACCTTATAAGATATGGCATAAGCATCCTTGTAGATATGATGCTCTTAAGACTTGGGGCTGTGTTGCTTATGTTAGAATACAAGATCCTAAGAGACCTAAGATGGGATCTAGAACAATTACTTGTGTATATCTAGGTAGTGTAGAAGATAGTGTTGAAAATAGATTTTTGGATCTATCTACTAATACAATGATAGAATCTAGAGATGCAAAATTCTTTGAAAACAAGTTTCTCAGAGATCATGGCATGAATGTTGCTGGACCTACAAATATGATTTCAAAGTCACATGTAAAATTTGAAGCAGGTTCTTCTGACACTAATTCCACACAACTCGCTGTTGAATCAGTTCCGATTAGAGTATCTTCAAGAGAGAGAGTTTACAAAAGTTATGGCGAAAACTTTGTTACTTACCATCTAGAGGGTGATTTATTCTCCTATCAAGAAGCAATGAGATCTAGGGGATCTCTATTATAGGCAGAAGCCATGGATTATGAAATGAGCTTTTTGCTGCAGAATCACACTTGGCGGCTAGTCAATTTGCCAGATGGGGCTAAGACTATAGGCTGTAAGTAGGTATTGAAGAAGAAACTGAATAGTGATGGATTAATAGCTAGATACAAAGCACGTTTAGTAGTTAAAGGCTATAAACAACAGAGTAGAATAGACTATTTTGATATTTATTCACATGTGTGTCATATATCAACTATAAGAATTCTTCTTACTTTAGCATCTATTGAATACTTTGTAGTGCATCAAATGGATGTAAAGACAGCTTTCCTCAATGGAGAGTTAAATGAGGAAATCTACGTGGAATAACCGGAATGGTATGTCGTGAAAGGCATTGATGACAAAATTTATAAATTGAACAAATCTTTGTATAGTTTTAAACAAGCACCTAAGATGTAGCATCTTAAGTTTGACAAAGTGGTAAAGAGTTATGGCTTACATTCTAGTTACTTAGATAAATGTATTTACCATCGTTCTATGTCAAATAAGATGGTCATCATTTGCTTGTATATTGATGAAATGTTAATTTTTGGCTCCGATCATTCTGTAGTAAGTGACGTGAAAGCTACTTTAGTTAAAGAATTTGACATGAAAGATCTTGGTAGTGCTAATACCATTCTTGGTATGAAAGTAAACTTTGAAAGGCAAGTCATCTCCCTTAACCAAGTTACTTTCTACCTAATGATACAGTGAGTGTAAACCGACTGAGACACCATGTGATTATAATAAAAGACTGAGTTCCAATGAAGGGACCAGTGTGGATCAGTTAAAGTACTCGAAACTAATTGGTAGTCTCATGTATACTATGAGCTGCACTAGATCTGACATAGCTTTTATAGTTGGTATGCTGAATCGTTTCACTAGTAATCCTAGTAAAGAGCATTGGGATGCCATCAATAGGCTGATGAGATACCTTAAAGGTACTAAAGATTATGCTCTATGTTACTCTGGTTTTCCTCTAACTGTTGATAGATATTCTTATGCATCATGGTACTCGGAGATTGGAAATAGTAAGTCCACAAGTGGATATGTATTCACTTTGGGTGGAGCTGCTATTACTTGAAAATCTAAAAGAAAGACTTGTATTGCATTGTCGTCTATGGAATTAAAACTTTTTGCTTTAGCTTCAGCCGGCGAAGAGGCAGAGTGGATTAAGAATCTGATTATAGATATTCCTTTGACTCAGTTAAAGATTAATTCTTGAAGCCTGTTCTGTGATAATCATACAGCTGTCCAAGTCGTCAAGAATGCTCTTTTTAATTCAAAAAGAAGACATGTCAGACTGAGACATGAGTTGTTAAATTATCTGAGAGAACAATGAGTTATCACTTTGATCGATGTGAGATCGAAGGATAACATGGCAGATGCTCTCACAAAAGGTATGCCTAAAGATCGATTATTCAAAACAGTGAGGGAAATGGGGTTAAATACTGTGTAGACAAGTTTTAATTACCATTTACTTACTTTCTAACTGTGGGTTTTGAATTATCGAATCTTCTTTTGTTGGCCAAAATGATAAGCACAGTTTATGTGTTTCATCGATGTTCATGATTGCTGATGAATTTGAAAAGGGTAGATTGTCTCATTCCAAACTTGATGAAGATGACTTTAACCTAATTCAAAGGTTCTATCTGGGAAGCTTGTGTCATTCCAAACTTGATGATACAATCCAACTAAGTTGAGCTATCCTTTCGGTTAAATAATCACATTCCAAACTTGATGTGCGATTATTTGACTTTCAGAAATTAATAATTGCGGCATTCCAAATTAGACCATAGAAATAGTTGGTTGCATTAGATGCATGTTGGTCTTGTTCTTAATTGAAACTTGACGTTACATGACTAGGTTATTGTGGATGATTTGACTATTGGTCTTGTTCTTTGAAACTAGACAATGGTAATTCTCTTACAGATAAGCTTAAGTTGATGGCTCTTTGTAAATCAAACTATTTAGGACATGTTCATAATTTATGAAACTGGCATGATGCTTATGAACATGATATTACGATGCTTGATGACATTAATATATGTTCTTCTCTGCCTGCTATTATGTTGTTATGTTTTTTTAGTAGAACTAGACACTTTTAGTAGATTATTCAAATGATTGAATTCATGATAATATGTAATTCATATTTGACATTCTACAGGGGTGACAAAAATGGAGAAGAGCTTAATAAGCAGGATCTTGATCAGATGACCTGCCAGATTGATGAATATATCATTTCATGCGTGTGGGAATTTGACAGTTCACCTGCTATTGCCCATTTTGATGGAATCCATTATTTGAGACTTACATTTTGATATATTTATTTTGTGAACATTATTATGCTAGTTTCTTATATTTATAAGACCTTGGACTATTTTGACTAGCCTACTTGTACTTGACTGTTATGCATATGTTGGTTGTGAACAGATTCATAATTAGAATGGTTCACTTATTTGGGTTACAAATGAGGATTGGGTTTAATATTTTACTGCTAAAACTCTTTGACCAATCCGAGTTGATTGTCTTGAACTGAATGTGGATGATTCATATTTGTTTGAACATTACACTAAGCACCGCATTAGATTGTGTTGTATGGTGAACATAGGAGAAAATTGTTGGATATATTGTTAATATAATCCATATAATATGTTCACATACAAGCCCAATAAATGAAATCATGGTTATTTAGGTCTATATGGGCCAAAACTCATAGCTTTCATATAACTTTAAGGTTTCTTACGTTGGAGGTAACACTGTTGAGCGTTTCAAACTTGACGTCTCTTCATGTAATACTTCAAGCAGACAAAACCCTTTTTACCCTCTCAAACCCTAACCTCCAACAAATCTAACATACACCATACGTAAAAATCGGAAACCATGCTGGATCATCCCACGTGACGCATTTTCAATACAGTTCAAAGCTTGGTTTTTTATTACCCTTTAACAACATTAGTAATAGCTGAGGGAGTGCAAAGGTGGTGCACGAGTTGGACATGCATTTTTATTTATTGCTGCTAGCCCGACAATCTAACAGTTAGTTATTTCTGACTACATGATCTGAGCATTTTATGCAAAACACGCGGGTAATAGTGTGTGGATCTACAATTGAGATTGTACCATCCCAAATATTATTGCCAGAGAATCATTTCCCTACTGAAAACTCACACTCGTTGGTTTAATTTGCTCGTTTGCACATACGCGGTTTTGAAGTGCGAGAAACATTTGGCGAAACTGAAAGACATCTTTATCCGAAGTATATATTATCGGAGGCACAGGGGCATGGTTCTGATTATCTCAATGTTTCTGGCTCTCCTCTTTCGAGATCACCACGGTGGCCTCCAAGTCCTCCATGAAAACCACTGGGTCGATGTGGTTCTTGTGCATGGAGCACTTCTAGTCAACATTGGAGACTTCATGCAGATTAAGAAAGTTCCAAACTCTTTTTTCTTTTTCTTACCATATGTCTCTTATGGCGTACATGAAAAATACGAAATTGACCTCGAGATATGTCTCTCCGGAGTCCGATTTCATTCGCCCTTCATTACATAACGAGTTTAGACAATATCTTCTGAGCCACCAATGTAATGTGGTACGTACTTCCGACGACACCTCGCGTGCTTGAGAAGAATCGTAAGTGAAATTCCAGAGCAATGTAGCGAGGAACGAGCGCATTTCAGCTCTTAATCTTTAACAACCGTGTGTCACGCACACTGCAAGGGAACACACTGCATGCTATGCCTTGCTCGACATTCATCTATAACCAACTCCTTTTCTGGCCTGATATGATGGTTGCAGCTTGTTACCAACAGCAAATTCAGTAGCGTACAATGCCGAGCACTCGCCAGGCGGGTCTGACCCAGGGTTGTGTTTCGTGCTTTCTCTGAAAAACAAACCACCCCTTACACAAAGAGACGTGTCTTCTGGAATACCTCAAACTATTCCTTATCCCATGGCTGGAGTGCCATTCAGCACTTCCTTCTCGTTTCAGGATAAGCGGACTCCAAAGAGAGCAGAGAGCTGTGGAAAATCCTGAACGAGAGTGCCTGGACTGGTTATATCATTTATTCGAGTGCGTGGCAGGACTTTGTTATTGTCCGTTTCGATCTGTGCAATAAAATCTTACCCATATGACACAAACCAGTGTCCTTCAAATGATTAGCATTAGGTTTTGGCGCTTATGAGTTTCCCCCAAGCTGTGATAACATCTTTAAGCACCCCCGAGTTGTCGTCGCAAATGCAGATTAATCATCATTAATAATAAATATCGGAGAAAAGTGCACATTTAGTCATTGAACTTGCACAAGTGATGCTCTTGTCCTTGTAAATTTTTACCCGGCCAGTTTCTCTGTCACCGACTCCCAGCAAATTGAAACTAGCGCATCAAATAATTCCAGCCACACGTTTGATCTTGAAATGAGTGATGGAACCGCGGAATGAATAGCTATTGCACATGTGCCTCATTGTTCCGCAACTTGATGAACACGAATTTATCCAGAGAATGAATGAACCGATTGGATAAATTCTAGAAATTCATGAACTCGACCGCACGACAAATTTGATGATGACATCAGAAAGAGAGTGCAGATTCGTGAATCAAATGTGTGCTTTTTCCTTGAATACTTTCAAAACCACTTTCCATTGGAAAATGGTTTCCGAAGTCAACATTCTCTTCATAACACCAGACAATATTTCCGCCCCAAAATCCTTCTCCAGGGTTGACTACAGAACAAAACGTGGACAAATATTATCGTGCTCGGGAGACGAACCACATCCAAATGATCCTTGGACACCATTTAATTCACCACTACACGCCCATCATCCACACGCCCAACGTACCATGAGCTGAAATGAGAGGCGACTACTTAATACCGGCATAACTTCAAAAAGTATGCATCTTAAGTTCCTACCATTTTGCACTTGTGTAGCAGAAGGAACCAAAGACCAAAATCTTGCTAAATCCATCCTAAAAGCAATGGCATATAGCAGCAAAACAGATGACCGAAGCCAGAAAACTCGGAAATTAGACCTTTAGAAACATCATCACTCACATCACGATAGGGATTTCAATGCGCAGCGGCTCCTACATTGCAAGGTTTTAAGGAGGATGCAGCTTGCAAAACTCAAAACCCATTCATGGTATAATGAGTCAACACCCATCTTCACACATGAACACACCGGGAAAACAAGGTTTCCTCCCCAATGCCAAAGAGGATAAAACACAAAGGTCAAACTAGAATTGGAACAATCCATGTCATGGATGACTTCCATGCATACATTATAGAGTTTCTGGAACATTTTGTTATGTTTCTGGATGGAGGCCAAGGGCTGCATGTTGTGTTTCATGTTGAAGTCTTGGGTTGCAATATTTGCACAAGCGGCCACAAGACATCCATTCTGTGGATGGTTTTGTTATTTTGCCCCTGCAACCATCCAAGCAATTATTGATTAAGGAAACCACAGAGAGCAAAACACAGCCAATAACGCTAATGTATTTCCTTCTTGAGCAAACGCATCATTTGGACATCCACAACGTACCTCAACCACAAAGCATATCCATATCTTCGCACCATGTGCTTCTGTGACACCTTTTAAGATCGTCAGACCCAAATTTCTAATTGCTTCTGCTATCTCAAGAAAATGACTGCAATCTTCACACATCATCTGCACACATCAACCACATTCAGAACGTGCTGATCAGTTAAATCAAAAATAATGTTTGCCGACCGAAAGGAAATATAAAGGTTAGAAACTGAAGCTCCCTCCCACCAGTATCCACCTTATTTTGGAGATGGATGGTAAAAGCAGTTATCATTAACCCTTTTTTCCAAGGAAATAGTCATTGACTTCCCTCCCCTAATCACACAATGGTATCAAACGAGATTTCTACATGAGAACATGTCCCCACCTCCACAAGCAGCTGGCCCTTCTTACTAAGATTCTCGACCATGATTGAATAGATCTTGAGATGGCTTCCCACCTCCATTGCCCAGCTTGATCCTTGTTCGTTACTGGAGGATCCCAGTACGTCTGGTTCATTGTGACGGAGCTACAAAGTTCAGAATATGGAGCATCATTCAGGTAAAATCTCATTTCACATAGGTATCAGACGTGCTACGTGCCATGGATATCTATTTGAACACTAAGGATCTGGAAAGAAATATTGCACTAGGGTAAAGTATGATAGAAAGCCTGGTCCAGATACCTATGAGATGAACATATGAAAAATAAAAAGAGCCGACAGAAAAAAGCATGTCAAGAAGATGCTGATAACCTGGGGGTTGTTTCTCTCGTCTACAGTTTTAAGGGGAAGAACAATCTTACCTTTGATTCGGCGCACTTGTTCAGCTTGTCAGCATGCTTAGTGATGCTCTGTAGAAAAAGCATATGCTTGATTGTGCGCTCCAACAGTGCATCGATACTACACTGCAAATGTTTGTAAACTTTTAGAGCAGGAAAAACACATTTCCTATAGGAAGCAAAACCATAAAAAAAAAAAGAACACAGCAATTATATTAGAACTAACCTTTGACCCACTAGGCACCAATTCTCTTAGTTCCTTTAAACGATCTTGGATCAGTTGTCTGTCCCTTGGCCTGGGCCTACGATTTTCACCAGGTCTGGCCCTCTTTTTGCTGTTCTTCGCCAGTTCCAATGACCTCTCTAACAGATCGCTATGTGAAGTTTGACAAGAAGACGAAATGCTTACTGAAGACATAGCAAGACTTTTGTCTGATGAATGTAGGCCGTGTCCTTCTGTATGATAGGGCTGATCAATTGAATAACCCAATGAATGGGCAGTGAACTTAGAAAGGCTAGAGCTGGAAGCTTCTTGCACTCTTCCTGAAACCATTGGAGACATAAATGAGCTGGAAAATGATCCTTCGTTTTTATCGTCATGACCAGTCTGACAAACTTTAGCCACTACAGCTTCCAGAAGATGCTCTGAGTCTGATTCATTCGTCGAATGGCTACTGCTGATCCCTTCTAAAATCTGCACTGCTCTTTCAGCTTCTGTTTTGTCTTCTTCCCAAACTGAGGGAACACTCATCCTTGAAAAAGCTGGTCCAAGCGCTTCATGGAGTTCTGAAATACTCGGGAATCCAAATGATCTTCTGGATTTCTCTACGTTATCATCAATCTCCAAATGTTTCCCTAAATCTTTTTGTGCCATTTCTGGTAATTGAAGGAGCTCATTTGAAATAGCATCTGAACCACGAGCTCTGACTCTATCTTGACCAGAAGATCCTAACTGGTCTAAAGGGAGATATGGGAAATCAACACCAATCTCCTCAGCTGGAAAGGCATTTTCAAATAAGTAAGAGTTGGATGATACATTTTCCGTGAATGGATTGATAGTGGGAACCAGAACGGCATTTAGACCATCCAAATTAGGTTCTTCTTTAAAAGGTTTCTTATTGCATATATTTTCATGAATATGATTCTCCAAAGTACTTGGCCTCTGTTCATGATTGTGGACAACCTTGACTTCTGCTCTCTGATGACTTCCAGATAGTGGCAGAACACAGGGTCTCTCGATATAATTCTCAATAAATGGAGAAGGTGAACATATGTTTGCTTCTTCTTTAGACTCATTTAGGTTGCCAGAGCAATCAGAAGTGGCTTCTGAAACCAAGCCACCCATAAATAAACTTGCCTGAGAATAAGAAAGCAGAATCATGTGAGAATATAACCAGAAATGGTAATATGATAGTGGACTCCACGCTCTGCTCAGTGCATGAGCACAAACGCGCATTTGTGAGCATGCATTCATGTCTGTGTGAGTGTGAGGTGGATGTCTGCACGCGCGGGGGGAAGCGTGGGCAGGAGAGAGAGACAGAGAGAGACCTGCTGTAGTAAATTATCAGAACATGGCAAGGGAACAGATTTAAGCTGTAAGAAGGAATCTTGGAAAGACAAAAATGCATCTCGGATATTGCTCACCAGCTTCACATCCTCGTTCACCTGCTCACATATACAAGCCAAATGAAAGAAAAATAAAATCAAGACAAAATCATGCGAAAGTTTGACACATATCTGACTTCATGGAAAATTAATCCAATTTAATGCCAAATAAATTCTGCACTAGTAAAAAAGAAAAAGGATCCATCCATAGGGAAAATGGCCTGCCACAAAAGACTGGTAAAAACGACAAATTTGGAGGTGATCAGCTGTATGAACCCAGGGCAATTCTGAGACTTGTGGCAAAAAGTTAAAGCATTCGATTTTTCAAAAGTGAAGAAAACAATACAATCCAAACACGACCACCTCAAATATTCAACAACTGGTAGGATATCAGCAACCAATGAAACATGAAACACATTTCTCAGGGCAGGAGCCTTAAAACATATACATCTGTGCAATGTTAGGAGAATTATAAACAACTTGGACATCACAAAAATATGGAGCTTCATGTTAATTGGATATACTGCCTTCTTACTCGAGAAAGGACGAGGGATATTGATGAATTAATCTGCAGATCACAAAATTTTGGACGTTGTCTTACTTTATTTAAAGAGCCGAGCTGTAGAACTCCATGTGGAAGAACAGCCATGACAAGAACAGCCTGCAGAGTTTAACAGATAGACTGACATAAGAATTTTACTAGCAGAAAAGGTGTACAGAAATAGCTACATATGATAAACCATAACGTCCTATAGTGTTATTCATATTGTTTGGTAAACCAATCCCAACAGATGATATAACTCTGCCAGACAGACTTAACGAACTGATGAGTTTAAACACTGAATGTTGAAAAGTAGATATCATCTTTGTGTGTGTGTTAGAGACTCTGTGCATGAAACAGACAAAATTGCATGCATGGAAAAATATTGACCTACCATAACAAAAATAAAAATAAAAATCTCCCCTTTTAGATGATGACTTATAATATATAGTGGCGTTATGAATATGATATATGTAACTAGAGCAATAAACACCTGCACTCCATTGCTGCTTTGACAATCACCACGTTTGATTACACATGCTATGCACAGTAGATAATCCGTCATTTATTTTCATTACTTTAAAACAAACATACAATTCCAAATTTAATAGACACATTTATAGTGAATATTAATATACAGTTTGCAATAGTGGCAGATGTCACTTTCAAAAGATTGTTCAGTAAACAGATGTTGAAAACTTCCACATTGTCCCAGTAAAGGGCTCAATATATGAATGCAACACTACAACTAGATATCTTCCACGTCATTAAAGTAAAAACAAAAAGAATTTCCACTCAGAACATGGTAAAAACCAACAGAAACAAGCATACCTCTATTCCAGCTGAAAATTGTGTTTGCCAGATATCACAGTTCTGAAAATCACCAAAAACACATTCAATGAATAGATAAATGGAAGACTGGTAATTGTGTATATAACGATACCAATCCAACGTCAATATTAACCCAATTCTATCAAAAAACAGAAGTAGGAGTATTTTGCACGAGGATTAAGGTGGACCTCTGATGATAAGTAGTCATTGGCTAGATAAAGATTGGGACATAACCACTGATGCTTCCCACTAGCCGCCACCTGCCCAACAATCCTGTTGGTATTTGATTCAGAAAAAGAAACGGAAATATACTTAGTTTGTAACCCCAAAAATTATTGACTCAAAATAAATGATAAAGCATATTGCATATCCTCTATCTTGCAGATTTTTCAGAATGTTAAACTGTTCTGTACCCTTCCCCGAGAGAATACACGTAATAGGACATCTTTGCCAAAGCTAACTCAAGGGGATCACGTGAATATCCAAGATTGTTTGAGTGCTCCACTGTCTCCTCAGAGCACTTAAACTTGGAAAGACCAGTTTGTCCATGGCTGTTATAGTACGCATCCTCCCAAGTCAAAACCCTGAAAACATTCCAAGAACCAATGACAATAAGTGTACACATTGAATTGCATATGCTATAATTGAGGGAAGAGTGTTTATCAATGCTTGACATGCATCTGCCCCTACTTTCCTTAGAGAAACTTTTTCAATAAATAGTCACGCGCTTATAAGTAAATGCCTTTTCAACGAATAGCTGTTTTCATACAGATATGTTTCTCCTTACAAATAGTTTTACATAAAGAAACCATTTGAATATATACGCCCATGCATGCTACCATGCAACCGTCCAGTTTTAACTATCAGAAGAATTGCAAGTTTGTAAAGACGTGTGAGGTCTCAAAAGGTGCTGTTTCTAGTTGAAAGATGGTTCACGGAAAGGTTCTGCTGGCATTAGCTCCAGCTATCAGGAGGTGCAAAGGGTTTCTCCCTATCACTTGGCCAAATTATTGCCCTCTTTCACTAAATGTCAGTGCAGCTACTTTGTCTGATTCAATATTGCATACCTATTCCTTCTCGAGTATCCGCACTAACTCAAGATTTTGAGCACGTGATACTAATAAATGACAACACCTCATCAAAAGGAGGACAAACATTATCGCATTTCATCAAATACTTCCCCAGTATAGCGACAAATGCAGAAATTATGAGTATTGACTGACCCAAACTAACTACTAACCATCCTCTTAGCAGATTAATTATCTAATTTTTATTAGCTTCTATTTCAAAAAAAGAAAAGTACAATTCTCGACTAACATAAAAACCATCACAGGCACAAGCACAAACCAAGATTTTAGCAATTTGACCAAACACCAGACGAAAGAACAAGAGGAAAATTTATTGACTTACATGCGTGCCCGATGCTCGAGTTTCCAGAAGACTGCATACTTCCACTCCGAACTGGAACAGAGGCTCTTCAGCATTTGGTGCATGTATGCCCCCATTTCGGGTCCAAGACAATTCTATCAAGAACAACAAGAGAGAGCCACCAACTCCACCTAATGCCCTAAACTTTTAGGCTCCCACTTAAGAAATTTCAAAGAAGCCCCAATCAAACACCCCAATTTCACAGTGAATCCTAACCCTAGCTTCCCCGATACGATCCTCTACCGGCCTGTTTTCTCCTTAACCCTGCTTTTCCTAGCTTTATTGGAGGTCCTACAGTCGGAAGCAGAAGACTATCCCTGCCCATTCCTCTTACTACTTAGACGGGGAAAAAGGAAAGCAACAACCCCTGCTCTACCGGATTCAGCAAAAACGGGGCAATGAACTCACAACCGCGAAAACAGAATCAGGCTCGCGAGACCGATCCCGAAAATTTCGCAGCGCTCCGATCGGACACACTTGCTGGGTAGAGCGGCTGGAGTCATGCTCTCAGTATCGGACGTCGAAAATTCCCCCCCCCCCCCAAAAAAAAAAAAAAAGAACCCAAGCCTCGACGCGGAACTTTTTTTGTATCTAGCTGATGTCGGAAGACATGGAGGAGACAGAACCGTCCACCACCGAGCTCAAGCAGCTGAAATTTCGAGATTCTTCGTCTAAGTTCGACGAGAAATCCCACGAAGACCGAACGCAAAACGAAACTTCGCAGCTGATTGACGAGCAGAGAGGGCGAAGAAGCTAATCCAGAGCGGCAGCAGCAACAGCAACAGCAACAGTAATGCTAAGGAGAGGCAGCAACTCACAGCTTTATTGATCGCTACAGAAGAGTGATCGACGGCTTTGACGCCATTCTCGTCGATCCACACAGCCTTTGTCCGATTTCCTAGAGAGAGAAAAAGCGGGGGCCGGGTAACAGAGAGAGAGAGAACGGCAAATCGCTTTCCACAGAGAGAGAGAGAAAGAGAGAGAAGAACGGTTTTGGGTTCTGGCAAAGGCAAAAGGGGCACCCGGGTTCGGCTTTTATATGCCATTCCTATCACTATCCCTCTAGCTTTTCTTCTTTCTTTTTTTTTCCCCATTTCCTCGTCACTTTCTTGTCCGCATCCGACATCATCATCGGGTAACTAACTTCAGTTTGGTGTCGCGGTAAGAACTTACCAAGCGTGAAAGACGTAAATTTGTGTAATTCCAGACAACGAAAAACCTGAAAAATAAATATAAATATAAATAATTTACAAAAATAACCTTTGAACTTTCGTTTAATTCTCTGCCTGTAAGCCTTTACTTTATTGAGGAAGTATTGATTCGTGGTACGGCTGCTCCAACGTAGCTTAGTCCGCGCATTCCTTCATAACCAGCAAAGTCCGATCGATGAAAATTCCTAGTATGCTTGCCCTCACCTACTGGATGATTGGCTTAGTGTTCAGTATCATCATATCTTCAAAGGATGATCCTCTGTCTATTAACTTAAACTTCAAGCGAGCAGAGGAAACTAGATATCGAGTTGCGAAAGACTTATCTTGACAGCAGAAAAAAATTGTCATCGCACTGCTCACAAGAAAAAGATTAGTTCGGTAAAGGTTGAAATTTCATGACTTTACTTAGCTTACGGTCTTGAATTGGAAAAAGGAGAAGTTGCTTGATCAACGCCATTGTGAATTTTTTAATTTTTTTCAATGTGATCACCGAATAATTTTGAAGAAAATAAAATTTTCACTTATTTATCACCAATCGAAGGAAATATTTTGTGCATTGAAATTTCGATATATATTTAAGGATAATGACGGCGCCTCATATGTCTGAGCGGGGACAATTGCCACCCTTGAACATCATATTTTTTTGCCCTTAATATATATTATTCTTGTGATAAGAATTAATTCACTTCATGCATCAAATGTAACCCGCGCTTTGCACGATTGTTACACATCTGACATACTTAAGGTTCTGATTAATATCAGTCATTTCAAGCAATTTCTACAATAAAATAATCAACATGACGTTCTGACTTCTCATATTTTGTATGTTATATGCTATCAAAACATGTAATTTGTACATTTTATTTTAGTAAATGAAAATGTACTTGTATTGTTAAAGGTAAGGTTGGAAATTTCTCTAATAGAAAAGAGTTATCATTTATAACAAAGAAGAAATGAGGAGAAAAGGGGAGGAAGAGAGGCAGGTAATAAATAGGTAGCAAGTTAATTGGAGAGTGTAAGGGGGGAAAAAACTACAACCTCTAACGGCGTTGAAGAGTGAAATAGAACATAAAATCATAACCTTCCAAGTAATGGGAGTAAATTACTAGGGCTCTGAGCACGTGCCATTGAAGAATGAGCCATTAACTAGCATGATGCTTACTGAACCTTAGTAATATTTAACAAGTCGAATTTTATGTTGATCATATAAAACACCAACGCATAGGAAAAGGGCTAAAGAAACCAAACCATGATTTAGCATCGTGGACTTACATCTCTAATCCTCTGTATGTTCGATAAAGTCAAAGATTCCCCCTCACTGATCGGAGTACGTGGATTATCCCTATTTTAGGATGAATTTTTAAAGCCATCTCAATTCCTTGAATTACTTGTAAAATTAGAAAAGTATCTTTCTTACCCGTTGAAATTTCAAATGTGGTTTTTATTGCCTATGATTGTGCACACTTGACTTTTTGGTTTGACTTCTTATCGAATGTGATTTTGGTTTTCCACTTTCAAAGATCAAGTGAGATTATTACTCATTGTGGCAATTATCCATATTTATTAAATCTATTCATATCTATGACATAAAGGTTCTTAGGTTTCTCTATGGTTATTTCAACATGGAAAACTTTATTTAGACATTAAATAGCATTTTGATGTGCTAAAGCTTCTCGATTTGAGTGACTTGATACATTTGACATCGTGGATTTGAGTGACTTGATACTTTTGACATTCATTTTATATTATTTTCTTCCGAAATAAGATGGCTTCATGAACAAAAATGTAACCTAAAAATTGGTAGAGTAGTTAATCTTTTGAATTGAATACACAAAAACCCTTATCAAATTGGACAGTTTGTCTGCATATATATATGTGAGGATTGATCTAGTCGAAATGTTTAGATAACCAGTATTATCGACAAAAAGGAAAAGAAATGACAAGCATAATGAGCATCTTAGGTGCTGCATGACAACACTTCCGGCCAATAATTTCCCTGCCAGGAGTCAATCTGATAAAAAAATTCGTTTGGTAAAATCAGTTTCGAAGTAGAAATGTGTTTGGTAAAAAAAATTGACTTATGGTATGATTTTTTACTTCTAGTTGAATTTTCTACTTCTCGTTGAATTTTTGGCCAACTTTAAGAAGTTAAAATTTTTTATTTCTCGATTCTAGAATCACTTTTTCGATCACATGAGCCTCGGCCGACCACTGTTGCCACCCGTGACCGCCGTCGTCGGCCGTCGTTGCCACTGGTCGCCACTGACCCCCTGTTGCCGCTGACCGCCGGTTACCGGTCGTCACCCGCTGCCGTCGCCACCCGCTGCCGTCGCCGGCAAAGATTTTGTCAATAATTTTTCAAAAATAAAAATCTTCAACCGTTACCAAACGAATTTCTTTGATCAGAAGTCAATCTGAAACAGAAGTAGAAAAATCAACTTCTGTTTTTGAAGAAAATTAGAAAAATCAATTTATGGTCGGAAGTTAAGAAGTTGGCCAGAAGTGTTGTCATGCAGCACCTTAGTATTTCGATCTTGAAGTACGCTTTTTGTAGGCAAAATATTTAACGAGATTATTACCAAAAAAGTCATAAATCTATTGCAATTGTGTTAATTCAGTACTAAATATTTTTTTGTCAATTCAATCCTAAGCTTTTTATATTTGTGCCAATTCAGTCCATTTGGCTGGCGATGTTGACGTGGACTTTCTAAATTATTTTTTTATTTTTTTTATTTTTTTATAATTTTTTTTCTTTTTTTAGATTTTTCCCTAAACCTAAGGGCTGGTGGGGCCACGACGTCGTCCCCAGATCTGGGCGAACGAGGCCGTCGCCAAGCCCAGACAAGGGTGTCGCAACTCTCACCGGCCCTAAGGGTTTAAACAAAAAAGCTAAAGGGAAGAGGAAAAAAAAGAAAAATCTAAAAACTCAAAAAATAATTAAAATATAATTTAAAGAAATCTACACTAGTACCACCAACCAAACGAACTGAATTGAAAGAGTTTATAACTGATTGGCAAAAAAAATATTTAAAATTAATTTGGCACAATTACAATAAATTTAGGACTTTTTTGGTAATTTTTTCAGTGTACAAATCACTGCTTTTTGGCCAAATAATAGTAACTAAGAAGCACGGACACGTGCTTAAGGGGTGCGAGTCGGTGTCCGGCATTTCGACACGCTTGAACACGCAATCAACGCGTGTCGAATTCCCAACACCGGGTCAACACGCTGAACACGTGACCATGCTTAAGGGGTGCGTGTCGGTGTCTGACACGTGTCAGACACCGACACACGAGTCGAATTCTGGACACCACATCAACACGCTAAACACGTGGGCGACAGGCGTGTCAGCCATTTTAAAAAGCTTTTTCACTAAAAAAAATCTTTTTACTTCGTCATTAGCCAAATAGACAATATAAGTAATCATTCATATCTCATTGTTGACAATTTAAAGAGTCTTTTTTCTTGTTATTCTCACAAGACATTTAATGTGAAACCCACTTCTTCACATTGTAAGCCTCATTCATGGCTTCTTAAAGTGAGTTCATGTTTGCCCCTCTTACTTATCAACAATGTGGTACTCTTGAATCTTCTCAAGTATAAGTAATCATTTATATCTCAATAATGTCTAATCTTATCTTCTAGCTTCACATCAATGGTTATTGTTTGTAACTGGCAATCTTATCTTGCACTAAAGCTTCACGCAGATCGTAAATTTTGGAATATAACTCAATAATGTCTTGAACCAGATAGAATATAAACTAAAATTCGACTCGATGGATCAAATGTTAAATTTCTTGTGTTTAATTTTGTTGTAATCCACGGCTAATCTTGGGAAAACAAAGAGCGTGATTATCGAAACGTCACAACCCATTAATATTGCTAGTGCATTTTCCCTTTGGAGGGATCGGAGTGAAATGGAAGTACGAGATAAAAGAATAATGTTAGAGCGTAAGTAGACATTAACACAATTAGATCACGTCTCCGTTACACAGGCACGGCACTTTAAAATTTTTTGCCGTGTCTGGGCACGGATATGTCCGTGTCGGACACGGCTGGACATTTTTTCTTTTTTTTTTACGGCCATACACTTAAAATAGTCAAAAAAGGCTCAATTTTTTTTACCTAATTTCTAACTCCTTTCTCTCGACACTTGTTGATCCTGCAAGAATTTGTGAAACTCATTTTGTATTTGCTGATTGATAGAAAACTGATTGTGAGGTTTTTGTCTTCTATGCATATATAAAAATATACATAAATATATTTGCTAAAAGCCTGAAACAAGACTATATCGTGTATATATAATAATATACAACATATCCCAGCGTATCGAAATTCTTTATTTTTTGAGAATTCACATATCGGCTTGTCATGCCGTGTCGCATATCATGTTCCATGTCCGTATCCGTGTAACATAAGATCACATTCAGTCACTCAATAAGAATTCTTAACGTCGTTTCGGTGAATCGATTATGTAAGTTAGTGTCGGTATTTCCAATTCCATTCGAGATAAAACCGGCTTCCGGTCCCACTTTGGTTCTAATTATACTGAAATGACGGGGAAATCCTGATGAACAAAGAGGGAAACAGGAGAAGGTACTATTCGATTAAATGACACTGAAGTTAAGTGGGTATTATCCATATCAAAAGCTAGTAATTGCGTTTAAAACGTGAACTTGTTATTCACCGGTAGGTTTGAAAACATCATTTCAGTACCATCCAGATATCTTACCATCAATTCACAAAAGATCTCGTCCCCTGATATCCATTTTATAGTTTGTCTGGAGGACTGAAAAGAGGAATAGGAAAAGAAAAGTATCAAACCCTAATTCTAATAGCCAGTGAAAAAAAAATCTCTAAAAGAGATACGGCATAAATGATTTTTAAACTTTTAATTTATTCAATGTAATCCTTGAATTTTACTCGAATGTATAATGTGATTTCCAAACTTTTAGTTTATTCAATAATATCTCTAATTTTTTTTGTACATGTTCAGCTTAGTCCTACAATTGTATGAAAATATTCAATATTGCGTTCCATTAATTCAAGTTTGAGAACATTATTGAACATTTTCATATATTCCAGAGATTAGATTGAACATGCGCGAAAAATTCATGGACCACATTAAACAATTTAGAAGTTCGGTGACGACATTGCATATTAGATTAAAGTACAGGGATCGCATTGAATAAATTAAAAATTCAGCGACCACATTATACATTAGGCCAAAGTTTATATATCGTTTGCAGTTTTCCTCCCTAAAATTACCTCGATTATTTCCACTATCGTTCCCCAATTTCCTTTTATTATGGTAAAAGGGTCATCGATCTAATAAGTATGCTTTTCTACCAGCATCATTTGATGGCCAACAACATCATGCCCAAGAATGGAAAATGCTCCTTATCTTCACATCATCATCTCTCTCTCTCTCTCTCTCAAAATTTCCCAAACCCTTGAACTTGCCCTCACAATTCTCTTTTCAACAATGATTCCCACTGCCAAAAAGTTTTAGTGTGACACCTAAAATCCCTCCCATTTCCCCTTGTCCCCATCCACACTCAGACTCTCTCACACATGCCAATCTTCTTCTTTCTATGGCCTCCAAGTGTTCAAAATCGATATGCAGTCTCCATTCCTTTTTTATGCTCATTTGAGTGGCATTTGAGGACCATGATTTGGACTTGAATGACTCGCCCATCTTCGGGTCCATTTCATTCCCTTTTACCTCTCATAATAGTGCGGGTTCTTGTGTTCCCATGGCACATTCATTAGCCAAAATGCTTTCTCAACATATCTATCGAAAACCCATGATGTGTGTTTCGACCGCGCCATGTCTTATAATCATGCATACTCGCAATCGATTTTCATGCCACCCTTTCGATAAACATTCTTTTGTGCAACAATAATGACACATACATTTATGGAGCTAGCTAGCTCTCAGCTGTATATGTGCTGGTCATAAAGAGCAAAACTACAAAATTAATTAAATTCTGAGGGCGAAATCATTGTAAATTGCATGATTATTTATCGAAAGGAGAGGGATAAAAGGAAAAAGGAGATTGCTCAAAAGCAAAGCTCCTTTTGTAGATAAATTTCGTATGGACCGAAGTCATTTAAGAGAGTACATTCAGCTCCTTGTAGGTGACAATGATTAATAAAGGGCATTATCATATTTATCTTTTGCTCATCCTTAATAATATATATCTTTTTGGAATGTGGTTAAAAGTTAAACCAATGTTACACCGACGATGATTTGGGCGTAAAAAGCTCCTAATCTCATAGATTTTGTGAGTCAACTATAGGCAGCAGCATGATTGCAACTGTTGCACTCCAAAAGGAACAAACATGGACATTATTCTAATGACGAGGGTTTCTACGCTTTAGTCGACGGCCTCACCTCTAATTTCTTCGGTAATAGGTTTCTCCATTTAATTATGGTAATTCTCATATTTTTTGCGGTAATTATCCTATGGAAGATGGTCCTAAACACTTGTTCGATATGCTTCATTTCCTAATCGTTTCAATATGTGCAATCAAATCTCAAACTTATTGAATTTAGTGCAATCAAGTTCTTATGGCGATCGCCCAAAGCAAATTTGTTGATATATTATGCCAAAATTTGACGTAGTGTTGTATTAATTTTTTTTTCAGCACGTTGATGTCATGCTAGAAAAAAAAATACAATTTTTTTTTATGAAAGAAACATAGAAACAAAAAATATATATATAGTATGAAGAAAAATAAAAAATAAAAATCCAAGAATTTTAAATTAAAAAAATCATATATGGAGAGAAAGAGCTAGGGTACATGACCGCTTTCGAAGATTGGGGACAGCAGCACCGGCCCCTAGTCAACACCACCGGGACATCGGTGAGCACATGCAAGCCCTTGCCGGCGGCGTGAGTTCACTCTCTCTTTATTAAAAAAAATTGGTTGTTTAGTACTACTACAATTCTTTTGGTTTCTTGCCTTTTTTTTTCTTTTTTAAATTAGCTTTTCCTATGTGGTGCCACGTAAGTTGCAAATCTGCAAAAATAGCGTTAGCGAATTTAAATTTATTAGCCTACTTTTTTTTCTTAATAATATATTTGTGGGAATAAGGTGCACTGGGTTTTGGCAATTGTCCAATCGAGGACTCAAGTTTTTATCTGGGACACTTGAGAATTTAAGGTTTCAAAAATATTGGAATGAGGTTTCAAAACTTATCATAGTTAGAATTTAGGCGTCGGAAATGACACGCAAATGGTTAAATATTTCACTTGAGAGCCATGTCTTCCGGTACTTCAATTTTATGAATTCCATGGAGGGCAACCTCGGATTTTTTTTTTTTTTCCCGAAACGCTGAGTTTTCAATTGAGCAAGAGAAAAGCTTGAAATTAATTATCTCAGTATTCTACGAAACTGATGTTGTGAAGGAGGACAATGGAGTCTTTGGGTGGGTTCAAGTTCTTTCACATGTGTCTGAGTTCATCAGTCAAGAAGATTAGGCTGCGGCGGGGTCTTTTGACTCTCATAGCTTTGGAAGTTCTACAGGCTCCATAATTAACGGAGCCCCCCTCAGCTAACTTCGGGAAGATAAACGTGTCCTAGAGGGATTTCGAAGTAATCCAATCGCTTGTAATAAATCTTTTACATAAATGTTAGCCTAGACAACATTAATGTCAGAATGTGGATTGTGAGCTTGACTAATTTATGTACCATACAAAAAAAAAATAAAAGAATTCTAAATTTATTGCACCGCTGTTAATTCAGCTCCAAACTTTCTAATTTTGTCACTTGAGACACTACCCTTTTTCGTGGAACTCTGTGTACTCCTTCAGGTCAATTTTCGCCGGAAATCGCAGACTTGGTGGTATTCCGATTACTAAATTGCTTGGAACAACTATATTGAAAATATCGCACAAACATTCACGACTGAATTGGCGAGTTTGAAAAATTCACGACTGAATTATCGTCCATCCAGTAAGTCTAGGATCGATTGGGGAATTTTTTTTTTTCGATATACTAACATGCGTATTTCGGCTTTATTTTTCCCACCACCAATTGAATTGTTTTATGTATCAAACTCCTTAATAACTTGCTCTATAACTGTGTCGAGTCCGTCGACGACCGATGGCAAACAGCGTGTGGGTTTTCACTCACATGGAAATGGGTGAAAATTGAGACGACCACAGTTGTTGTGAAAACAAAGCAGGATCATGAGCACAACAGGACAAAGGACTTCGGACACATTCAAAATCCTAATTGAGTGAGCCCATGATGCGGTCCAATTCCTAAAGATGATGTAACGATTATGTAAGGATGCCAATTTAGAAACAAAAGTGAGATGGTGGACACGACGGAGGTGTTGGATGTATGGTTGCGACTCCAAGGACTATTGTCGATTTTATTTTCATCCTTATTTTTCATTTTATTTTTTTCCCACTCTCAATCATGAATTACTTTTTTTTTTACCGATAAATGGGCGAAAAAAAGGGGCGACCGGCCCCGGTGACTCCCTCAGTAAATCACCAAACGTAAGATTGTTACCGTTTTCGATTTAATCTAAGAATATTTGTTACAGCGCGTCGTGGAATAGAGAAATGTTGGGCTCCAAAAACGCTCAGCCGCCCATTTCTCTAAAGAAGGAGATCCTTCTTTCGCAAAATTTTCTCTTTTGCCAGATAAACAAAATCACCTCTATTTTCGTCATTATAGGCACTTAATATTTTGCAAAATTGACTAAATATCCAAATTAACGATGATGAAACAGCCGTGCAAAAAAAAAAAAAGTTACAGTAAATTTATCCCCAAACTAATATATCTTTGGTAAATTTATCACAAACTTATTTCTTTGCCACAAAAAATCACATATTGGTACTCCTGTAATAAATTTACACCAAAATATTATTTCAACCACCAAAACCCCCAAACTGGTACACATGTGACAGATTTACCCTTCGTTAATTTTCATTAAAATGAATTAATACCACGAAAAATCTCAAATTGAAATTACAAAGGGTAGAAACCCCAAACGTGTACATCTGACAATTGCTACAGGTAATCCAACTTAGCAATTTGATCATAAAATTTAATGAAAACTAACATATGGTAAATTCGTTATAAATATACTAGTTTGGAGTAAATTTGTTAAAGAATTAACAATTTAGGTTGTTTGACGATTAAAAAAAATAGTTTGAGATAAAAATTTCCACATGTATACCAGTTTGAGATTTTTCGTAATATTAACCAAAAAAAAAATTACATGGGGTTCCACTTAAAATAAGCTAGAAACATCCATTTGAGACTTCATTAAAGTCATAGACATAAGCAGAACAACCTAAATTTTGTGCGGTTCCTGCACTCTAATTTTTATATGTCCATTGCATATGAGGAATAGATAAGCCTAATAATTCAATGTAGCTACCTTGAAACAACATGAACAATTAATATTATTTCATAGTTAGCGCTAGAAAAATTGTTAAAGGGTGTAGGCGAAAGGCAAGAGAAAATTGGGCTCAAAACGTGCTGGGTTTTCAACTTCAAATCCTTAATTATATTCGTGGCCCTACTAAATCTTATGAAGGGATGGGGAATCTGATGATGGAATACCAGCTAGAGATTTAGTATAGTTTAATCGGCGGTCAATGTAACGTCATTATGCGATCAAAGTAAGCTCCTTTGCTTTTGGCCAAAAAATTAATCCACCGCTTATTCTAACTACTTTTGGTAATTTCTAAACGCAATTCTAAACGATAGTTCGAGTTATCCTGGATTATAAACCGGTTTAACGTCGACTTAGAGGTTCAATTGGGCCTGGCCAACGTTTCATTGAAAGTGAATCCAAAAATTCTAAATTTCCCCATGTGAAACGCAATCAAGTCCTTATATTCAAAAGGTGTAATCATTGTTCTAATGGCTTAAGTTTTTGGAATGTACGGTAGGTGTGCCGGTCTGAACCGATTGCTCAGGTCTCCTTTCACTCATTCATGGGTTTTACTTTCTCTCGGACATGTCGCCTTCAGGTCTCCTTTCACTCATTCAAGCCTCTCGTGCCGAGATCGATGCTCGAGGCCTTCATCGTCGAATCAGCCTTTCCGCATCTAAATTGAAGATGAATACAACAAATACTTTTCCAGGTTATATACCTGTTGGATTAACACATCCCATCCATTTCCTTTTTCCTTAAAACAGTGAATAGTCCTTCTGCTACTCATCCTAAGAACCATGCATCGGGAAAGTTATGTCTCTCATCGAACCAAAACATCGATGAAAAGGAAACAAACAAAGGAAAAAAAAAAAAGGCAAATATGATCAGATGGATGCTGGAGTCAATCGACAATTTGATGTCCCATGATCTCAAATGATGCGGCTGCTGCACAAAAGTGCAGCAAAGATGCCTTTGAAATCCATTATCATATTTCTTGCCCTAGAAAGTGTTCCCTACCCACCCCAAACCGAATCAAGAAATACAAATTTGGTTTGCCTTTTTTCTCAAGGGGCCATTTTGGCTTTTTCTTGATCACACTCTTCCTGCGCTGGGTGCAGTCGGGGTTTGCATGCGCTTGTACTTGGGAGCAAAACCAATTTCGGATCTATATAGGAAAGAAAAACCTAGGATGCTTCATGTACGGCATATCCGTGCTGGGTGGCGCATCGGTTAGGCCTAGAGGTGTCAAATAGGTGGGTCGGATCGAATATGACCCAATTTATATTGACCCGTCTAACCCGTTTCGATTCATATTCAATTACACATACCTGACCCGACCCGCAACTGACATACACCCGACCCGACCCGACCCAACCCATTTTGACCTATGTTACTAAATCACACTAATATTCTAAGAAAAACGATATTACTAAAATACTTACATGCAATAAAAAATCTAGTGAAATTTTTTCTATTTTTTAATATTTTTCAGATATTTTAGATTCTTTTAATTTTTAAAATATTTTTTATTCAAAAATACTTTATTACTAAAAATATATTTTATTCAAAAATATTTTATTATTATTTAAAAAGTATCTTTTAATTTTTTAAAGAGTATTTTTTATTTTGTTTTGTTTTCATTTTTCTCCGACGACCGATGGTGATTGGTGGCGATGGACCGCGGAGGGAGGCGACAACGATGGCGATTGGCGACGGTGGGGGCCGACAGCGGAGGCCGCAGTTTTTATATGTTTTAATTATATTTTTCTTTTCTGATTTATTTCATTCACTTATAAAAATTAAAAAAATAATAATAATAATAACAGAGCCCTTTGGCCCATTTGCAACTTGTGGAATGAAGCTGTCCTTGTGGGTCGAAAATGGGTTTAAGTGCGTAACTTAGTTTTGGCCTATCTAATTCAACTTATATATTTTGGACGCATTTTCATCTAACCATTTACAAACTTAGAACTCATATACAATCCATTTGTACCAAATATGGGTAAAAAATTGGTCATTGACTCATATTGACAGCTCTAGTTAGGCCTCGCATCAAACCCCGCCTTGTCGAAGTGCTCGGATGCGCTCTAGCTACATCTGCGTCACGTGTGCCCAACAGTGTCCTGCTCGTTCTCTAGATTGGACGTGATTCGGAATCTAACCGACACTGATGCTGGAATTCCCAGAAAATTTTCCCTGGAACCATACTCTCCTATCGTGAGGCCTAGGGCCTTTTAGCTATTGATCTGGATGTAACATCGCGTTCAGATGTTGATTGGATCCTTCCTAATACATTTTTGTATCTCACGCTTGGCACTTGTCATTTAGGTATTGATTTGGTAGATTCAGTGAAGCATCGCCGACTCCTGTTGATCAGCTCTGGCTTAGTCAATCTTATCAAATTTTCTCTCAAGTTATTCATATCCTGAGAAGCCTGCAGTTCGCGGTGTTCAATCTAAAATCTACAATAGAGCTGCAGAAAGAAATCAGTGGCAGCACAGATATGACCAGGTTTGTTTTGTTGATGAAATACACGGGAAAAAAAAATACCCCGCATCGATCAATAAAGAATTGCTCAAGCCATTCGATTCTTGGGCATCCCTACAAATTGAACCCAGTCACATGACTGAATCCTCAGATTGCCCAGACAGAAGGTGAAAAAGGAAGAAACCTGTTCTAATGTGTCCCCAATTTAACTTCCAACTACGACCCGATGAAGTCTCCTCCTGCAATTTCAGTGTTCATCAGGATTGCATTCTCAAATGTACAATGCCACCGCATAATGGCACAAGAGTTCGATCACTTCTAGAAATGCTAGCATTACCCTAAATCTCTGCAACTACACAGATTGCCCAGCATATTCACCAGCTAGAAGAATGCGGGTTCATATGATTAATCTCTAATTTCAAGGTTATAAATTAGGTGCCGCAGCAACTCGTCCCTAGTAACAGCATCCACACCTAAATAAGCAACTCGCTTACAAAGAGGGCAAAAGAAGAACATTTACAATTGGCAGATGAAGACTTTCCTCTGCATTCTCGGTTCTAATCTGATCCAAGCGTCAACAAAATCCAAGCACAAATGCTTTCACTTCGCTTCGGCAAGCCAGTGCCGTACAGAATCGGGATCTGACATTTTGTTGACGCTGCAAATAAGAAACTTCTCCGTCAAGTGCCGATATATGAAAAGAGAGCTCAATGACACTTAGTTGTACGATAAGGACTGGAAACTTTTGCACATGATCAGTTGCTCTAAATAAAAATAAGACGAAGCAAACCTGAAAAGGCGATCCCCGGTGGAAGTCGCCTTCTCGGAGATCCACTCAGGGACCAGCTCTTTCATCAAATCAAGTTGCTCTTCAACTTCTCCTGTCAGAAAGGCACAAAATGAATCTTCAGAACACGTGAACCTTGATGGCAACAATATCCAGTGATGTCACCAAACAGAAAAGGAAAAGAAAAGGAAAAAAAAAGCCTACTTCTGTCAATCATATCGAAGCGGCTTTTTATAATCTGATAGATAAGCTCCTCCCTCGTTATCACGGAGCGCTTGGTAGACTTGAAAAAGAAATGCATCATGTTGAATAGTTGAGGCAGGGCAGTGAGAATTTCCCGCCTTCTCTTTGCTCGTGAGGTGGCTGGATCTTTATCCTCCATCGCTTTCTTCTCTCTATCTCTTATCTGCAAGAAGCAACAGAATAACCAATTTTTTGTAATTTGCATCGCATACAGATTTTAGTAGGATCCAACACAAATTTCAATCTCATCAGATCAGCAATTTACAAATTACTGCAATCAATATAAGTATGGTGCATTTGCCAGAATGACATGTTCCACTATATTCGATTTTGCTTGAGTGACACTCAGGAAGTTCATTAAAAGTTTATTAAAGCCTTAGCCTTTAATCAAAGCACTGGAATAGAAAAATGGAAGCAATTAGATTGAACTACTAGCGTTATTGGGAGATGCAGAGAGGAAATAATGTTCTCTCCATTACTAATTGAATATTCTGACCAATCTCATTGACATATATATATCAGGGGAAAGCAAAATAAATAACCTTAAACGGATAAGCCGAAGCTATTATTTGAATCCAAACCACACTATTAGTAGATATCCCTTTGGGAGAAAGAAAGGAATGGGTTTCGGAATATAAAGTATTACCCAGCATCTCACCTTTTGGAGAAGGTCCTGGGGAAGAATATCGAATATATCATCATCAGATGGCACTGAGTCTTTTTTCCTCGCTTCATCCTCCACTGATGTGTCCTTAACAGGAGTATCAAACTTCAGTGAACGGGTACGAGGTGGACGCCTAACTAACTTATGAGGTGAACTAGCACAATCATCTTCAGGGCTCATGAAACTCCTCTTGGGTGGCTGCAATGCAGGTGTTGTGGCCATTAGCCTCGCTGGAGTTGAAGCAAGTTTTGCAGGAGTCGACTCAAAACTTGAGATTTTCTGGGGAGAATCATCATTGTTAAACAGATCAATCACTTTACTTGGAGTGGCAATATTATTTGAAGGTGGACAAATGACTGGAGCTGTAGAGTCAGTTAAATGTTCTTCACTGCTTATCTGTGAAGCCCATTCATCTTCAGGTGGCTCGGAAGAATCGGCTTCTTCATCATTAGAAACTCCATCCTGCTGTGGCTCCGGAACTGAAAGAGAAGCACGCCCAAGTGAAAGTGTGGACATCATCTGGCTAGTGTTCCCCGATGTACTTCTCTCGACCTTCTGGGAGAAGCGTCTCCGAAACGATCCAGACAGATGAGACGCTACCACTGGTTGCAATCCGACAGGATCTCCTGCTGATGCTTCAGTAGGCAAAGAGGCTTTGGACCGCAGTATCTCATTTGAAATTCTATCTTGTGTGTGATTGAAAGGTTCTGGAAGTGGTTCCTCAGGAACTTCATCTCCCTGATTCAAGAAAACGTTGTTAAGAACGCAAGTGGCAATCCCATGCAAATAATGTAACTAACCCGAACTGGAAAGTGTTAAGAACCTTGAGCCACGAAAAATAAATGAGAGCAAATTCCGTAACTGTCATCGGTGTAAAATTTTGAGAGTCCAGTGTACCATATGGCTTAGAGACTGTTTCATATTCTAATAAAAACATTTGGTCGAATGCTTTTAGTACTAGCAACAGAGGGAAACTAATCATACTAAAGTGTCGATTAAATGCAGCTAATATGCGAACTAAAAGAATGCTTCACAGAACGGATCATCTGTCTGTCATATTACCACGCAGTACTTAAACTTAAAGAGCACCTCAGGATGGGCGTTAACGAATTCTGAGAGCCGGGCACGGAAAAGCTTTCGTACATTGATCTTGCTATTATCCGAGCTCGTATTCCCATCCTTTTGAATCGCATCAACATTCAGACTTATGCGGAGATTCGGCTTCATGCAGCTTGTTTGGTCATCAAACGTGAGCACCTTCTTTATCTCAATTGCCTCGGGCAAGATAAACTTCAACTGAGATAGGTGTCTATGAGTGAACCTCCTGAAACCATCAGAAGATAATAAGGAAAGACAAATCCATAGCTACTGAGTCCCTTTAGCTAATGAAGAAAAGCATAATCGAGTATCCTGGGAGACAATAAAGACTGCAGTATCTGATTCAGTTTAGTTCAGTTCTAGTTTGCCTTAGCTGAAAAACTAGTAGGGACCATCGTTCCAATCCAACTCATCACTTCCATGCTATAATCCCTTCCCTCTTCATAGTTCAAATTGTATCATGCAATCGACCGAAAGAAGAAATCAACAAGCTCGGTATTTCGTCAAAGTCCGCGATTCTTTAGTGGCGCCTGTGAAATTATGCACATTTGCACCTTATATAGACAATGAAGACTGCAAAATGATCATGATCGAATTCAATATAACAAGTATTACAATCCAGCCATTTCTTCACCAGCCCAGTAAAATTAATTCTAATGGCACAGAAATTAAACGTGGAGAGAATTTATCCCCGACGATTTACCTGTCGGTCAAGCACTCAATTTTGGGGCGGATATTCGTGAATGTCAACACCGATCCCTTCAATTTCAACAGCCTCACCGAACTATCCAAGCCATCGAAAAACTGCCCCAACACCTCGTACCTAAACAAATCAATAAACCCTTTTTTAACACAAACCTACAAACGATCACAACTAAAATTACATACACAAAAACCGACTTACTTTTCCGGCAACTTAGTCGACCCAGCAAGGGATAACTTCGGCTTCCGAGCAGGAGACTCGTCGGACAAGATCTGCTTGCGCGCCGACCCGGCCTCGCGGCCCGCCGGCGGGTCCCGATTGGACGACTCGCGGAGGCTCTCGGCGGCCCGCCTCACGTCCTTGATTGAGAGCGCGACGCCACTGCTCCGAACCCGTTTCGGGAGGCACGACGGCTTCTCCGGGGTCTTGGAGCTCAAGAGGTCGCCGGCTCTAGCAACGCCATCATCGCAAGCTCGGACCTTTCTCGAGGTCGAGCCGAAGGGCCTCTTGGATCTGAAGGATATGGAGGAGGCTGAATCTGAAGACTCCATTTCTGATGATCAAGAGAGGCGATGGACAGATGATGGTGGCGGATCTGGTGAGAGTGTATATGGACTGAGCGTGGGATGGAGCTCCGCTAGGGCTTTTTGGCGGGAAGATGACGTGGAGGCTGAGGTGGGGGGCGCCACGTCGGATTTCCCGCGAAACTTGCCCGTTGCGTCCCGCGGTTTTTAGGAGGTCTGTTTGGGCACGGGGCTGGTGGTGTCCTCGAGGGGGTGTTTGGAGGACCGATTATGTGAGAACCAGACCTAGAGCGAGTGATCTCCCGTCCTTCATATTTTCATTCGAAAAGGGGAAAATAAAAAGAAAATAAACGAATTTAAAATAATAAGAAAAACCTCTTCATATAATAGATTATTTCGAAGGATTAAGGCATTTTGTGCGATTTTTAACTATTTGGCTTGGATTAATTTTCACTGTTACATAACTCAAAGTACATCTTAATTCTCAAAAATATTATTAAAAAAACTATACGCGAGAAGCATATATATTTTCGAAAGATTTATTGTGTTATACACTAGAGTCTAATAATACATTATACTCGAGTCAATTTTTGGCACCTTCGATACCAAAGACCTTAATGGGGTCAATAAGCGATGAATCATGGTGGGAATAATATGAAAATGAGAAACTCTTCTCCTAAGCCACTTCAGAACGTCAACATGTCTTTACCAAAAAAAAAATTCCCCATTTACGAGAGCAATTCGTTGTTAAATATTGTCTCCAACTCACTAGTAAACGAAGACAAAAAAACAGTCGATGGAAGTCCATAAACTTTTTTCTTACAAAGAAAAGACCATATGGGTTTTTTGGATACTAGTCAATGAGGGCGCAATCTCCTACGCAAGGCAGTGTTTGCCATATCGAATCGAGTGGCGTATGTAGCATACATATTCAAGAGAAAATTTTGCATTGTCGACAATATATACCCAACCACTTCACCCAACCCAAAATATTGGTAATACAGAACAAGGAACATTTTGAGCCCCTCTAAATTGAACCTCGGATGCCAATAGGCATGTAGCCCTTGGTAAAGTGATTGGGAGAATGGGGATGCTAGTATTATAGTCTCGCGCTCTACAAAGAGACGGAGTACAAAGAGACGGAGTAAAGATGGAGATAAGACGGACCCAAAAAAAAATTGAACCATGTCTAAAATGAGGATAGGCCCATAATGGGCTTGGGTCAGATCCAATCGACAGATCATGTCTAACACGGCCCATTTGCAGTGGAATCCTGGCCCCGCCCGAGTTGAAATGACTCGGTGTGGCGGTGTTCAGAGACGACGTCGTTTCAAAGGCATTTCTAATCCTTTTTTTCTTTTTTGTTTTTTTCAGGTAAAATATCTGCCTGTCCGAGGGTTTTGCAAGGGGTTTATGCAAAGCTTTGTCACTGCCACCCGCACCCAGAACTCGGCCATCGCCGGAGTCATCTTCTGAATTCACCATGAGAAGAGCTTCCGCATACTTCCTCTCGCAATACGGACGCCAAAGCCCCAGACCCATCTCGCCAATCCCCTCCAGAAACTACGTTTCCAATGTCCCCTCCGCTTCTCCTTCGTCTTCTTCAATCCTCAAGCCCTGTTCCAAGTCCCACGGACTACTCTTCAAACCCCACAAGTTATTGGCACCCGCATCGCGAAACCTCGACACCCTCGTCGAGAAACCCTCTCAAATCCCCTCTAGGCAGAGGAAAATCCAAGAAAGATCGCGGCTTGAGGAGGCCTTCGAGTCCGCGAGCACGCTCGACGAAATGATTGGCGCGTTCAAGAAGATGGAGTCCTCCTTCGACGAGAAGGAGCTCGGCTTGGCCTCTCTCAAGATCGGCCTCAAGCTTGATCAGGAAGGCGAGGACCCCAATAAGATTCTACATTTCGCGGATAGGGCTTTGAAGGGCTTGGATAAAGATGGTAAGCCTAGTTTGCTTGTTGCCATGACTTTGCAGCTGATGGGTTCTGCTAATTACACGTTGAAGAGGTTTAGTGATAGCCTGGGGTATTTGAATAGATCAAATAGGATGTTGGCTAATCTAGAGGAAGAGGGGTCTAGTGTTGAGGATATTAGACCCGTGCGGCACGCGGTGCTGCTTGAGTTGGCCAACGTGAAGACTGCGATGGGAAGAAGAGAGGAAGCTATTAGGGATCTTAGGAAGTGTCTGGAGATTAAAGAGACGACTTTTGAGGAGGATAGTGTGGAGTTGGGTAAAGCAAATCGTGATGTCGCGGAAGCTTATGTTGCTGTTCTCAACTTTAAGGAGGCTCTGCCATTTGGTTTGAAGGCTCTGGAGATACACAAAAATCATCTGGGTAATAATTCAGTGGAGCTTGCACATGATAGGAGACTTCTTGGCGTTATATATAGCGGGTTGGAGCAGCATGAGAAGGCACTGGAGCACAATGAACTTTCGCAGAAGGTTTTGAAGAACTGGGGGCTCAATTCTGATTTGCTCCAAGCCGAGATTGATGCTGCGAATATGCAGATTGCACTGGGGAAGACTGATCACGCTATTAGTACTCTGAGGGATGCCATCCCAAAGACAGAAAAAGATAGTCAGACTAGGGCTTTGGTGTTTATATCTATGGGGAAAGCACTGTGTGAGCAACAGAAGCTTGCAGATGCGAAGAGGTGCTTGGAGATTGCTTGTGGGATTCTTGACAAGAAAGAGGCTTCGTCTCCAATAGAAGTTGCAGAAGCATACTCCGAAATATCTATGCAGTATGAGACCATGAACGAGTTTGAAACGGCAATCTCATTACTAAAGAGAGCTCTCGTTTTACTGGAGAAACTTCCGCAGGAGCAACATTCCGAGGGAAGTGTTTCTGCAAGGATAGGATGGTTGCTGTTGCTGACAGGGCAAGTACAACAGGCAATTCCTTACTTGGAGAGTGCAGCAGAAAGGTTGGAAGGAAGCTTTGGTTTAAAACATTTTGGAGTGGGTTATATTTATAACAATCTGGGAGCTGCATATTTGGAGCTAGATAGACCCCAAGCAGCCGCACAGATGTTTGCTGTTGCAAAGGACATTATGGATGTCGCACTTGGTCCACATCATGCAGATTCAATTGAAGCCTGTCAGAACCTTTCAAAAGCATACAGTGCCATGGGAAGGTAAGAAAAAACTGTGTAGTCTGTTTCTTTCCTTAAATTGGTGTTTTGCTTGGCTTGTCAGTTGGGGAAAGTTGCTGCAAAAGCAGTAAGATAAGTCTAGGCACTAACTTGTGGTATTCACGTGAGATTGAATATGTGGCTGCTTAATTGAGACATTAATTAAGGGAGAGCCTGTGTGATGGTGCATCATACATCAACCATGACTTCTTTTTTCTGCATTCATTTGTGAAAGAAGCCGCCTCCAACATGAGGGTATCTGAAGATTGCCCAGAAGGAATGAATCCCTCTCCCTTCCATTTGCCCCCTATCTTGTAGGTCCTTATTGCTGGATGGCTTTGGTCTGAAATTTTATACATTTAAACTCACATGCAATTTTATGCATATAAACTCACATGCTTGCACATATATACAATATTGTAGTGTCAGGTTGTGCCAAGTGGTCGTCATAGAATTCCCTACCTGGAACTTCTTGATCAATTCCAGAGATCATACTGGACAGTAGATTGTAGAAGTTGTTTTAGATCTCCTGCCAGGATTTCTCAATGTCTCTTATATTCCTTTTTATGCTGGAGATCAATTTATGGTTAGAACTGCATCTCAGCTAGCCACTGTTTGAGGGGTTGAAATATCGCTTATCCCAAACAGCTGGCTAAATTCACATTGCTTTTCTGCAGTTTTAAGAAATTGTTTTCAACGTTTTGTCCCTTTTTCCCTCCCTATCTCTCGAGTTTAGTTCTTTTATAGATTTTTTTTTGGTGGCTAGCATTTTCTATAATATTCTTTTTTAATGTCCTAATCCCCTTTTGACTTTCAGACCTGATACTGTGATATGCTATCTAGATTATGATACGTATGTTGTCGTCTCATAAATAAGTTGCCATTCTTTGAATACTCGAAAGCCTAATGGTAAATTGTAATGTAACTTTACTCAGAAACAATCGTACTGGGTATGATGCTTTATTTTGAGCCCTTTTAGAGTGACGTGGGTATCTACAGGTATTAAATTTCTGTGTACATAAGAGATACTGTGATAATTGTTACTTCGCGCACAAAACTAGTTCTTTTTCCGAACCTTATCTTGTGTGCCTTATCAGCCTATGTGATACTAACAATTACGAATAATTTTATTATTGTGGGTCACTTTTTTGTTTCTTCCTATGTTTTTTCTAGGGAACATGTTAAATAGTGTTCCTTGGCCACTTGTTAATCCTTATTAAATGTCCTTTTTTTTTCAATTTACTAGTTGAAGTGACTTTATTAAGAAGTATATTTGTTTCAGTTTCAAGGTGTCTTGGAAATTGTGATTTCCACTTTTAGCTAACTTATCTATCCCTAGGGGCATTTGGCACTTGTTAACCAGGCCCTTTTTGTTCTGCTCCTCTGCTAGTTAATATTTTGGGATTGTGGTGACATGCACATAGTCATCAACTTGATTATCTCTGAGAATTCCCCCCCTACCCCCCCCCCCCCCCCCAACTAATCTCGTTTGAATTCAGCTGCTATTTAGGTTTTGAGTGCTTTTTTACAGTGAAATCAATGAGAAGTGGATTTTTAGTCAACATCAACATCAATTGGGAAAAAAAAAATCACTTTTTCGAAATTTCTACTCAATCTTGTAGCAAATTGTGTGGGTTGCTAGATCTGCAAATGGAGGGAATGTACCGATTTGCTGCTTGTTACATCCCAAGCCAACCAAACTGTGAGATAGCAGAACCTTATGGTTCAACAACTCATATTTTGGCACTTTTCTAGTAAAAGATGCCTTACTTGTCAGACAAGAAATTGGTGTATCATGAGTCTATTAAATGGACTTGATCTTGTTTAGATGGTACTTATTCAATGATACTCTATTATTTCACCCATCTATTGCTTTTCAAGTTCAATACCTGATCAAGTAGTAAAAGTATTGTACTTCTTGGTCCATGCTAATAATCTTACGAAAAAGCTTGCTCTTTTTTGGTTTATCATGTTAACCAAGGTTATGAGAAATCATGTTACTGGCTCTATTGAATTTTGGTTGAACGAGCTATTGGGCAGCTTTACCTAATGTAATAGTCCTTGAGCATTTTATCTGTTAATATGCAAGATGCTTGGTGTAAAAAACATGTTTCCATTCCTCGTTGATGCAGCTATGCACTTGCAATTGAGTTTCAGCAGCAAGTTGTTGATGCTTGGGAAAGCCACGGAGTGAATGCAGACGAACTAAGAGAGGCCCAGAATCATCTGGAACAATTGAAAAAAAAGGCCCGTGGTGCGCTTTCAGATGAGCTTAGCAAAAAGGCCTTACCCTTTCCCCAAGTTGATTCTTTCAGGTCTCAAACAAACTGATATTCTCGATGACCAGGGTTACCTGGTAATTGCTGCTTCATTCAGATTATCATCATCATGGAGTGCATGGTTACAGGGCATCTTGCTCATACAGGCGGCATTGTGTCTTCGATAGTTCCTTGACATAGTTTGTTGCACAGCTGCCCATGTAATTAGCCGAGGCATGCAGCAAGGCATGTGGTCAAATCTTTAAATCCTTGCTGGGTCTCGAACTCTTTAACTTCAAAGATGAGAGAGGAGCAATTCTGTATGCTTAAAAGGCAGGTCGGGTTTTCTCGATTTGTTATTCTTTTCTGCCCAATGGCATCAGTAATTCATGAGTGAGTATGAAAAATTGAGAAATAGAAGTCATGGGCACAACGTTCTTCCTCCAATGTTGTATTGTATGGTCCTCTTTCGTTATGATCGAAGTTAAAGATTCAGCGACACTTGGATCTGCTGGTACATATAAGGCTATTTTGAAAGACTGGAAACTTTGTTGAACAGTTGCTGCTCTGTCCACTGTTGCCCTTGATTGCTTCTAATCAATTTGCATGTCGTGCCTTTCGCACGCTAGTCATTTTAGCGGTTGCCTGATGGCTACTTGCTGAAGTATACTTGATTGGCACTGACTACGCATAATAGAAAAGAAAGTCGGTGCTTGGAACGATAGAATTTGCCTTACTTGGTCATTCTAACTTGGGCCCTCAGCGCATTACAGTCATGCATATTCTTTAGAGGGTAAAATTAAGAGGGTTCATGAAACTTCCGAAGCATGTATTTTTCTGTGAAAGGGGTTAAGTTGTCAAATGGTCCTGGACTAGAATGATACCTTCTCAATGGCATCAAGTCAACTGGTCCAAGACAATAAGAAGTTTGCAATCATTTTCAAGGATGATGATCCTTAACGCTGTCACTTTGTGCTTTGCTCATTGCCTGGCTAATGACTGTTTGTTTTCTGGTCTGCCTTGCCTCTCTACTCAAGATTTGGCCCGAATGAAATTCAAAGCAAGCCCTTGTTTCTCATTCATAATGCATATGCGATAGATTCATAGCTGTAATTTTCAGTTCCATCACTTCTGAAAACAAAAATAAAGGATAAATCCTTTTCCAGCCCCACATGGAAGCCATTCATCTTCATCAAACCGAAATTTCACCCTCACAGCCATTTGACTTGATCGACCTATGTAATGCATTCACTTTATGTCTAGGCTCGATGTGCACAAACGCTGAAGGAAAAGAATCATCTCCGAAATACGCTACTGCATTCTTCCTTTGCATTTCCCTCACGACGGCCTTTATTCATGATAGTCGCCTGGATGGCCATGAAAAGATTTCTGTCTTTCGCGGAGTCCAGTGAGAAAGATCTCCTGATGGGTTGGATGAACTGGTCTTGATCTCTTACATCAATGTCTTCGTCCGCCTTAATCGAACCACGGTGGCACTTATTCTTCTTGAAGCCGCCAAGTTCCACTTCCATCTTCCTTTGATTGTGCTGAGATTGCACTGGCATCAGTCCACTCCTCTCTTGCCTTTCAGATGACTCTACTTCATCGCTCCTTAGTTCGATTACCACGTAATCTTCTTCGTCTCCCATGTCGGAGTACAATTGAGAACCCTGAGGAGAAGAGCTCGGCGCCATGAGGTCGTCGTTAGGACACTGAGCCGTGCCTGAAATGCTCATCCTGCAGAGCGGACATCTAGAATTGCTCTGAAGCCACATGTTGATACAATCGGAATGGAAAGCGTGGCTGCAAGTGGGGAGAACCCTGAGCAGATCCTGCTCCTGGAACTCGTTCAAACATACCGTGCAGCCGCAGAAGCTTCTCCGCGTTGCTTCTACGCTTTGAAATGGAAAAGCCGGGATCTCTCGAATTATTGTACGATCGAGTCCTGCTTGATTCCATGTTGTTGGGGAGAGGGCGATGAACGAGTCGTCTTCATCTTCTTGCTGTTGATGCCGCAGGAGAGAGAAGCGTCTCATAAGACGGAGTTGGCGCTGGCTCGGGCAGCATTTGACAAGGACGAAGCAGTAGCTGACTAGTAGAAAAGCAGTAACGGCGAGGCTCAGAGCTGCAATGGTTAGAGCGTGCAGAGAAAAGGAAGAACTGGGGACTTGTGACTGGCTTTCCTGAGAAGTGATTGAAGGGACAGGTTGAGACTCAAGGTGGAAAGAGAGCTTGATCAACACATCTTCCATTTTTCCAGAAGAGCCTAAAAATGCGAAGAGAGGGCCCGACTTTGCAGCCCGGCTACCGGCCGATCAAGAGAGCAAGAGAGAGGGAGAGCGACGCAGCACCACCGATGCAACTTTGTTCTTGTTGACAATCCTTAGCCATGAGAGGGTGGAACTTGGGGCCATTGGGAAATAAAGGATGATAATTGTGGATGTGCTTAAGTAAAATAATGGTGGACAAGGCATGCAAGGAGCTTGAAGTTCAAGCATTGCTGGAATGATTATGCGGTCAGCACATAGGGAGACCAGTTGTCCCTGCTCATACATATAGACTGAAATTTTTCTTCTTTTTGCGTGGTTTTCCTCATACCAGATGTTTAGCTATGTTTTTTATGATTCTTTCCCCTAGTATTTTGATGAACGCAGAAGAACAATTTTTGTCGAGCAAGAATAGTGATTTACAGAAAGAACTAGCTTCATCATAAGTAATAATCAGTAGCACCCCCCACTGTAGATTCTGGGAAAGACAAGACTTTGCACTGCTATAAGAACAGGGGAAATTGGAATGGAACAAGAAAAATTAAGGCTTTCAACCATCAAAATTAACCTCAATTCTTATCTTCAACCTCCGGCGACTGCGGCCTAGGCGGTTCACTTCCCATGATATTGCAAGTTCTCGGGGGTTCGTCTCTTCTTTCGAATTTCTGAAAGTCTGATCTTTTGAATACTCGGAAGGTTCGAAGCGTTCCCAAGAAATCAAATGTCAAAAAGAAGAAGTCGTCCTGGATATAGTTAGTTCATCGTCACAACCATGTCTACAACCTTTTGCTTGAGTGGGCGATATTCCCACCAATCCTGTCTTTCAAATCTTTCAAGTTGAGCATCTCAAATCTTTAGAAATGCACAGCTCTGGGCCTGGGATCCTATGCTTGGAGGGTCAAGATCTTTGGGCCCAGGCTAAGGGTCCCAAGGTCAAGCTCATGGGCTCGGGTGGGGCTGTCGAGCGCGGGGTTCCTGGGGTCATAAGCGTTGGGCGTCTCGGTGTTTGGGGCATCGGATCGGGACATCGAGGATCTGGCCGGGGCACTGGGCTGCTGACGCCCAATGAGTCAGCCGCGCCGCGGTGGAGCTCCAAAATCAATCCCTCTCCCTGCCAGAGGTTTTTTTTTTTTTCCTATTTTGAGGAACCAAACCAATATCGTAAGATCACGTCATGTCCTTTGATTAATTTCATTTTGGAAACATATTTTGCTGCCTCGAAATTTGATTGAAAAGTTAAAAAGAAAAAAAAAAGAAAGAAAAAAGGGGTTAATACCACAGAAAACTCCAAACTGGTATATAATTTATCTCAAATTATTTTTTTGACCACGAAAGTCTCAAATTTTGTGACAAATTTATTCCAAACTATTTTTTTGACCACTAAAAATCCTAAACTGGTACGTCTGTGACAGATTTACCTTAAATTATTTTTTTTACCATGAAAAACTCCAAATTGGTATACATGCGATAAATTTACCCTCCGTTAAATTGTGTTAATACCACGAAAATTTTCAAATTGATACGCATATGACAAACAAAAGGTAAAAATCCTAAGTTAGTACACCCGTCTATTGCCATGTGTTACAAACTTAGCGTTTTAACGGTTAGATTTAATGAAAATTAACGGGGATGAATTTATCATAAATATATCAGTTTGGGATAAAATTATAACAAGTGTATCTGTTTGAAATTTTTTGTAATTAAAAAATTATTTTAAAATAAATTTATCATAAATATATAAGTTTGAGATTTTATGTTATATTAACTAAAAAAGCGATCTGGCTCATACGGAGGTCACGGTCAAGGCCGGTTGCTGCCACAGTTGCGTAGACTAATCCCAACATCCCCATCCAAATCGAGGTAAACGACAAGGGGGCGGGGGGCTTGGACGGTCAACCTGCTTCCCTTCTCCCGCAGCTTCCAAGAAAGAAGGGGGGAGGGAAAGGAGGGGGTAAGCAGAAGATTGGCGAACCATTAATTTACTATTATTATTATTTATTTATTTATGAATAAATTGGGAGAGTAGTTCGGTAGTGACAGTTTGCCTTGTCGTCCGATCTTGGGAATAGGAGCAAAAGTATAATGAGACAAATCTAGAGATTTTTCTTCGCAGCTTCCTTAAGCCATGGAAAGTCCGAGCTGCTCACTAAAAGTTAAGCTTCTCCTCTTGTGAAATTCCATTGTATTAGTTTGACAAGCAAGAGCCTCTTTTTGTGGTGAATTGCCTCACATGGTTTGAAGGGTGGCCATCCCTGCTTTTATTTGGTCGAAGTGGGGTTTTCTCCTTTTGCCATTGCTGTTGTTCTTTGGATTGGCCTATTCTAGCTAAGTAGAGGCTGACTAGGGCAAAGTTTTTGGACATTTTTGGTAGGTTTGTCCCCCGCGCTAGCTAGCGACTGTGGCATTCGGGAGACGGGAGTCGGCGCGCCGCACGCATGATCCTTCAATGCCGCCAGAAATGGGGTGGGGGTAGGGATGGGGATGGGGTGGGTCGGATTTTCAAGCTAGTTTGATGCGCCGAATCAACGTGTTGTGCGCACATTGAAATGGTACGACGTCTAAATTGCCGAAAGATCAAAGATATCATGTAAGCATAGTCTTAAACGATTCATTTCGAAGGCCTCCGTTGTCTCGAAATTCGAAATGCTCTTTTGGTCCGTATCAACTTCTCAAATCAATACGTAGTTTTGTCGTATTTCAGATAACATCTTTGTCTGTCCAGTTTTCATTTCATTAAGTAGACTCGATAGGGAGGTAAGAATCTAAAGTTTTCGTTCATGTCGGTGTTGCAATGAAACCTAGACATTGTGAAAAATTAAGACATGCTAGTGTCTCCTCCGTATCCGCTGGCGTATACAATAGAAAGTAAGTCCGTTTGTCAGGAGATGCGACACAAGTCATCGTGAGCTTCTTAGACTTCAAATTTCACACCGCGAGCTCATGAAACGGAATGCCGCAAAAGTCATAATTTGAATTCTCCTTTGGTGAGATTTGGAGCTAATCTTTAAGGATAAATCGTATGATTAGATGACATTAATTTTAAATTGAATTTGTGCGTGAGTTTCGCCGAACCAGGTTGAATTACTTCATGATCCTATTCCTCTCTTGTCATGATACGGCTCTATTGGAATTTAGGATCGTGAACAAGATTAAGACATAATATATCATTTAAAAAAAAAAAAAAAAGGCCGAACGGTCAAATTCCGGGTCCGATTGATTTTTCATTCGAACTCTTTGCACTCAAGAGTCTTGACGTAGCCCGAGGAAAGAATAATCAATTTGGAAAACCCTAGTTTTTTTTTGTCTTTCTGCTCTTCCGTGGGTATGAAAACTAGCGGCTACTAATTGCTGCGCTTTTCATTGCTCGAGCTAGGCAAAAATTCACTTGTAATTTTAAACCCAAAAAATTACCAAGAAAATTATAAATTAATTTTGATTTATGACTTTTTCGGTCATTTTTTCCGTTTTATACATAATGCGCCGAACACGATGAGGTCTTTTTCGTCGGAGGAGTACAATCAAGCCCTAGCGTCGAAAATTACTTGTTCGGCAGTTTAAAAAAACAATTGCTTAAGTTGTATCTTTAGAAGTGTCATGTGATAGATTTCTATAAGTAAAGATCAAAACTTGAAAGGACTTAATTGTGCTCTTCTTGTTAGGGTTTAACTGTCGAGCACAATTTAAAACTTTCGGTGTATTTTGGCCAGTCTAACACCAAAGAGTTTCGCCCTATATCTCTGATAAAAGATATTGCGATAAGTTCAAACTTTCGAGGACATTGAAGAGTAAACATTAAAAGGGCTAAAACCATTAAAAAAATCCAAAATTAGTAAACATATGACGAATTTATTCAAAAATTATTTTTCACCACAAAGAATCTTGAACTGCTATACTTGTAACAAATTTATCATTTGTTAATTTCAGTTAAAGCTCAACGTCAAATTTTTGAGTTAGATGACATGCGACAGCTATTGAATTTAGCAGTTTAGGATTACCCTTTGTTTGCCACAATTGTATTGATTTGGGGATTTTCTTAAGGGTAATAAGTTCCCGGTCCTGTCCAGTCCCACCACTGAAATAGAGAATCGAATGGAGAGATTGGTTCCCGATTTTCAAAATCGATGATCGAACTAGAGATTCATGGGGTCAGACCAGTTCAATTTTCAGGTGGTCTCACTCGAACCGATTGCATGTGATTAAAACGCATCTTCATATTTGAAATGTGTAGAAGTGTCCATAATAAGTAAGAGTTTAAATGGTTTCTTTAAAGTAATTTAAGAAATATAATTCTAAGATAGTAAATAGTCAATCCGGTATAGATGGTCCGGGTTTGCAGTTCCACCCTTGGAACATGGAATCGGATCAAATAAATACATATTCCAATTTCATGAAACTTCCAATACGGTTTGTTCTTTTTGTTCATCCTTACTTTTCGTGAAGGGTAAGTACATTGTAAGTGCCATAACTTTTGTACGACGTTCACTTGAGTATCATAACTACTTTTTCGCTCACTTTAGTGCCACTTCCGGCGAAAATTATTTACTTGAGCGCCACTTTCGATAAATCGTCCTACGTGTACCTTTTTTTTAAAATGACACATGGATTTTTTTAAAAAATAAATATTTTTGAAAATTTTCTTTTTTTATTTATTATCATATTTTTGTTTTTCTTTATATTTTTGAGGTCTTTTCTCCTTAGGCCAACGAGGGTCTCCACTAACGGACAGCCCAAGTGTCGAGGCCAGTTCGCCTTGGGCCGACGAGGACAGCCATGGGCGACAATCATTGCAGCCTCGGCGACCGTGACAAAGGTGTGAAGCCCTCGCTAGTTCTGGGCGAGGGCCCCACGGCTCGGCCGGCCACGGGTGAGGGGGCCCTCGCCTCACCTCGCAATGGTCGTGCTCAGTTGCCAAGTCTAGGCAAGGGCCGCCTCGCCCGTGACCGGTGAGGCGACAAGGACCTTCGCCCAAATTTGGCGAGGGGGCCTTCACACCCTCGCCTGTGGCTGCCGAGGCTGTGACGGCCGTCACCTAGTGCCAGTCCAAGGCGAGGTAGCCCTGGTCCCTAGGCCTCCCGAAGGTGGCCAATGAGGGTCACTGGCCAAAGGCACAAAAACAAATAAACAAAAAAAAAGGTAATTTACAAAATAAATAAAAATGGCATTGCTTTATATTCCTTTTCTTGAATTGGTGGGGGGCAAGGGGGGTGGGGGCGGAAGCGAGAATGTCGGGTTAAGCAATACAAACATTAGTGAGAATCAATCAACAATCATCGAGGGACGCACCACCAAGCGAGATCGGACCATTTATCTGGTAAAAAAATCAAAGAATTTCATATGAAAAATTTCAAGTGCATATTAAAATATGAAAAAAAATCATTTCGCTGATGTCACGTTAGCTTTTTCGGGTGCCATGTCAGCTTTCTGGTGTCCACGTAAGCGATGGCAGTTAACTGATTGCTTTTTGAAAGTTATGTTACTCAAGTGATAAAAAAAAAGTTATAGCACTCCAATAAGCGCCGTACAAAAATTGTAACATTTGTGATTTACTTACCATTTTTGTGGTATTAACTCAATTTAATGAAAACTAATGAAGGATAAATTTAGTCTACGGTAGAAACCGAAGAAACTGGACCATTTTGAAGAATAACGTTGAATTTTCTATTCCCTTATTTTATTAAGTAACTTTCCGCAATTTAGTTAAAGGTTGTATTGGTGCCTTTTTTACTTTACACGATAGCTGCATTTTAAAAATTGCTATTCAGTGCACAAAAATCAAATTCGTCCTACTGCATTTTGAAAGGTCCCCAACATGTAATAACAAATTAATCCTGAATGCTCTTGTCGTTCGATTTAACTATGAATACTACTAGTAATTCTAGAAAGATTCAACGGATTTGAATCATATGTTTTTCCATGCAGGCGTGATGATCCCCCGTACTTCTTTGACTGCCTTCCTCGTACAGTTGTAATCATCCTGCCAACAAAAATTGGCATTTCGAAATGGAGGACGAAATCTCCAATCACATCCGATCGAGAAGAGAAATTATCGCATGTAGATCACGTGGACAGACGAACGTCATCTCGGCCATTTATTACGAGTGTCCCATTGAAGGGTCACAGTACATATGATGATTCGTAGACCATACAATATATTTTCAGTGTGGAATTGCTGAAACTTAGAAGGGGGAATTTAGAAACATATTTTCAAGAAGCGGTTGGAATAAACTTCCCATATGAATTGATTTATCGAGTGACGTATCAGAATGCTATATAGGTTGTCGAATATGGCCTGCTCATTTGAAGTAGGAGTGTTCATGGTACGGGTAGTTCGTTTTCAAGACCGGAATAGGAAAATGAACTTCCGGTCTTGAAAACGAACTGATCCACCTTGAAATTGATCTGTAATATTCCATTTTGGTTCTTGATACGTAGAGTTTAGATTTTGCCCCACCCATATGTTTTTTTTTTCTGGTCAGGTTTTCCTTTTTGATATTCCTTGGTTGTGGGCTAAGAGGGGATCTATGCTGAAACCTAAAAGTCCTAAAACTTATCGTGAAAGATCAAAATCATAAATATTTTTTTAAAAAAATGCTATTATGTACTAAGTAATATAACTTATCAAATTGGTGCAATCAAGTCACTTCGTTAACTCTATCTAACTTGACTAACGAAAAATATTAACGTGGCTTTTTTTTAATCATATTTTTTCTCTTTCTTGCGATAATGTGGCTAAAACCTGAAATAATACGTTGTTTTGACCAAAATTTGATTTTTTGAATATAAACTTTATTATAAACTAGAAAATTTCAAAAATTTCAAAGAAGGAAAAGGCGAGGGCTTAGCTTCGGGAACCCCACCAACTAGTAACCACCACTGCCGACCCGACAATGGTGGGGCGACGGCAAGGGCTGCAAGCCCTTACCCTACTTCTTTTTTGTTCTTTTTATTTTATAAAATTTTACCTTTTTATTGAAATAATTTAAATAAAACTTCATTAGAAAATCACATGTTGACAAGAAAACGACATCATTTTAGCCACGCCACCGCTGCATAGGATGGAGAAAATTACAATAAAAAGCCATGTCAGTATTTTTCATTGGCCAATAGACGGAGTTAAAGAAATGACTCAACTGTTCCAATTTAACAAGCTTTATGACTTAATTATACATTTTGAAAGTCTTTAGGATTTAATTGCATGTACATAACAAGTTTTAGAACTTCCGTTGCACTTATCTATTTTTTTTTCAGTTATAGTCTGTAGCTGTTACCTTGTTATTAAAAAAGTAAGTTTTAGAAAGAAATTTGCTGAGCCATTCAATCTGAGACGGACCCAATTAGTTTGTTTCCTGGATAGAACCGGCGCGGTAAGGCACTAAGGCTCCAACCGAAATTCGAATGGAGTCGGGTTGGCTTCCAGCTTTAAACCTATGAATCTAACCTTTCTTTTGGGAACCGGCTTTGAACCGGACATGTTAACCTGATCTCGGCCAGTTCCTGAATCGATCTTGCACCGTTGCTGACTCGTAGATCGGACGTTGGGGTCGTCGAATTCTCAACGGCAGTGGCAATGAGGAAACACTCATTTGGGGGGGATGGCCAAATGTTCCGCCGTTCCGAGCGACGGCGGCTGTCATGAGTGGGGAGGGGGGGTGGTGTTGGGGGCGGCACGACGGTTAGTTTGGCAGGAAGAGGAGAGAGATGAAAGTTTTTGTAGGAATGATTTTCACCAGATATTAATCGTCCTAATTTTAATACAAGACTAGCCTAATTTTTGGATATGTGATTAGATCAATCCTTGTTTTCTACCAAAAAGATAAAATTTCCTTCAGTCAAATGATTGCAATTTAAAGTGTTGGCCCCAACTTATTTGTTTATTTAGTTATTTCTATTTAGGATTTGGCTGCCTTAATTAAGCATTTCACATCTTTTACTTTTATTTATTGTTGGTATCCCAAGTATATTAAATGGCACTATGTTTCCTCTTTTTTTATTTTTAGATTTTACTTCCATAGAAATAAATTTTATCAAAAAGAGAAATTTTCAAGAAAATATATATCAAGTCTCTTTATTTATTACATCAATTTTTTTAAAAAATTTGTCTTTTTTCCTAATCATTGGTGAGATATTTTTACACAGAGAAAGAAAAGACCATGTAGAAGTAGGTAGGGAACCAAAAACATTAACTTAAAAGAGTAATGTATAGTGAGATATTTTGATATTTTTCCGAAGACATTTCATGGACGACCTTGCCTTTTGTTGATGCAAAACGATGAATAAAAACAAAGGTCCTATTTTGTGCATGCTATTTAACTGAATTTCACATTTTAAAGGTTTCCATTGGATAAGTAACTGTTGAGAAAATATAGTGAATGAATGTGAACAAATAGAATCAGACTCTCAAGCATGAAAACGTTTTCTTTAAAGAATTATTTCCTCGAAGATACAACAGAATCTCGAAATGAGAATATCATAAAGTAATTCTGATATTTACCAAAGAAATCTCTAAGAAACAATCGGAAACAATAATTGTATATCTTTTGAAGAAACAAAAATGGAAGTTGAAGTTATGTTCAATATATAATAGCGCAAAAGAAAACAACTTTTCCTGCTATTCCGAACAAAACAAAACTTTTCATTTTTAGTGAAACACAACTTTTTCTTCAATAGAAAAAAAAATACAACTTTTAATGTCCAAAAATTGTTAATTCGGATACAACTCTTCATGCCCAAAATTTTCATGTTTGAAAATTTGCAACCAAAATTACAACTGAAAGTAATTAAATAATAAAAATTAAAAAACTAAATTTAATAAAAATAACTGCTGGTTAGTGTCGATTGTTATTTGTGAATTCGCAAGCACGCCTATGCGAGTATAGATGGTGTAACCTAATTGCTCATTTCTCTATTTGAAAGACTATAATAGCTTTTAACTAATAAAGTGTCTAGCACTCTCCCATATTTCCTACGTGGGACAAGGAAAAGGCACTTTGTTTGTTTTACAAATGAACTTTCAATATCAGACCAAAAAAATAAATAAATTTTCGATAGTAGTTGTATATTATGAAAAATATTTTTAAAAAATCTCAACTTTAGCATCTATCCCAATTAAATCGAAAACTTTTTTTGTCTCATTAAAAATCTTCAACTTTTACTTTTATCCAACTCTACCATCATCATCATTTCATCTATGATCAAAGTTAATTAATCCTACTTGGCTCGAATTTTCTCGACGAATTTACAAATGAATTTTCGAAATTCGAAAACACCAATTTTCAGGGACAACGAGATTTGAGATTGTTTATCCAAATAATCAGATTACTGCGTCTAGCCGTTCTTTAGCCTGTTGAGTGTCAGGGAGAATTCGAAACACACCATATTGAGTGGCTCTATGTCTTCCAATAATGTGTAGAGGAAGTATACAACGAAAGAGAAGTTGGTGGATTTTTTCACGTCACTGTAAAACAGTTGGCGCTTAATTATCTTGAAAATCATGATCGGCGAAAATCGGAGAAATTTCACTGATTCGGGGTAAATGATCTCGGATTACGCTCAAATTTGGCTGGTTGAAACGAAATGACCTATTCAAAGTCACCATTTTGCTATGAGATATAATGGATTTTAGCGTTTCGGAGTCGTTTAGACCATTTTTTAGGCATTTTTTTGATTTAAGCAATTTTGAATATTTCGATTATTTATAATATTTGATTCGAATTTTCTTAGATTAGCTTAGATATGATTTTGCTAATGTTATCTTTAGCGATTCTATTCGCTAAAGGAGTCCTATCACTATATATAAGACGTCCGCCTTTGTAATATGGATATTATCATTCAATCAAATTCGAGTATTTTTTTGAAATTGTTTTCCAAGTTCGTTTCTCTCTGCGTCAGTTTTGTTGAGGTATAACTCATTAATAATGGAAAAATGTTAGATAAGGTTAATTAAAGATGATTATGGACAAAAAGCCAATTGTGCTAGAATTGAGATAAAAGTAAAATTATAATTTTTTTTATGAGACAAAAAAAATTGAAATACTTGGCATATATGCTAAAGTCTGGGGATTTTTTGGGCATTGGACTTGTTATTATATGTGTATGTATATAAATGACAAATGTTAAGAAAATGTTTGACGATGATGAACAGGTAATTGTGTAAGTTAATAAATAAGTAATTGTGTTAAGAAATCTTCTATGTCGGAATTTTTCCATTCTACTTGACAATTGATTCATAAATTTGCTCGCCGACGAAGAATACAATTAGATTTCTTGAAAGTTCTCTTTTCAACAATACCATTTTCTATGGAAGTAAAATTTAACATTAAAAGAAAACATATTGCCCACAATAAAAAAAAAATCTGTGAAATTTTTAATTATGACAACTTCATTCTACATGGAAATAGAAAACCAGCGCTGCTTTCAATTGCAATTGATTAGTTATGGCGATTTTGTCTTTTTGGTAAAAATTGAAAAGTCTAAATAGCGTCGCCCCTAACTTTTTATGCCAAACTCTTAGAAGTCCATGGGATTCGTAATAGATACGATTATTCATTATCAACTTTGTACATTGCAAAAAAAAAACATGTTAATAACAACATCTAGAACTGCTTACTATAATCTACAATATAAATCAAACTTATGCATGCATTAGTTTGGTCATAAAAGATAACCCACATTTTGTCATTGATGGTATAAAACTACTAGCAAGTGTTATTAAAGAACCTCGAAGCAACTCCACATTCACATCTTTCCCCACTATTCTTCATTATTTTGCAATTCTTTAGCCCATAATTCTTTTCCTATTAATTTCTAAAACTTTTTTCCACCACTTGAATTCCAATTAATTCTATGTTTTCCCTCTCTCTCTTTTTTTTTTCTTTCTCCCTTTGGTCTATACATATCTCCAAGTGCGCAATTCAATACTCGCAGCCGCCTACCACCTAAAGCTACTGCTAATTAACCACGTATCTACATTGCTAGGCATTTACATCCAAGTAGACATGGCCATTCGGAACTGCCAGCTCGTTGATCGGTCCGGAACTGGCCCATTGACCGGACCCGCGGTTCCGAACAGGAACCGACCTTCAAGGGCTGGTTTCGGTTCTTAATTTTTCGGAACCTGCAAAAAAAAAAAAAAAACGGCCCCCGCCCCTCACTGCCCTTGGGAAGAGCTATTGGGCTCTTCCCCAACAGGCCCAACGGCCTTCGGACTGTTGTCCGAAGGTCGTTGGACATTTGCAACAACCATTTGACAGTTGTAAATTTCTTATATAAAAAAAAATCTGTAAAAACCTCTCAATTCCTATTCATTTTTCTCACAATTTCTCTCAATTCTCTCCAACACTCTCAATTCTCAAGTCTCAATCTCTCAAATTCTATCAAATTCTCGCAATCCGTTATTCTCTCTCAATTTCGTTTTAATTCTTTCAATCAATTTTTCGATCAAATTTCTCAAAAAAGGCAAGTGAAAGCAGAAATACTGAAAAAGAGTCCGATGGGAGAATCCGATTATGCTGCTTGTGAATATGATCCTCGTGAATATACATGTTAGGAAGACGACGATGTTCTCCATCCCAACATCGAGCACGCCCCAACGCAAGAAAGTCTTTATTCTCCTACTGGTGTCGAAGAAACGTCGATAGCAAAGGAGTCGGGACGGAAGAGCCGAGAATACGATTTATGGCTACACTTCAACAAAGTATGAAATGAAAATGAATGTAAGTTTGATATAAGTTGTAAATATTGTTTGCAAACATACAAACTTGGTAAAGGAAATGGTTACAAAACATTTCATCAGCATCTGACGAAAAAACATCCAACGCAAGTGAGAATCGACACTAGCCAACAACAAATTTTCCGGTTCGCCAATCCTAACCTTCATTTTTTATTCTGTTTCACTAATGCACTTTAATGCACTTTAATGCACTTTAATGCACTTTAATGCACTTGATAAACAAATATTAGCTGAATATGTTTCCCTTGAGTATGCTCCGTTCAATACTTGTGAAAATTTTAATTTTAGATATTTGGTAAACACTGCACTGGCTTCGCAAGCACTATCTGTTCCGAAAACTACTCTTAGTCGCGAACTTAAACAAACTTATAAAAAACGAAAAAATAAATTGATAAGTATTTTTGGAGAATTCAATGGACGTGTACATATAGGTAATGATATTTGGAGCGATGCTTGGAATATTAATTATTATATGGGTCTCACATGCCGTTAGATAGGTGATGATTGGGTTATTCAAAAAAGTCTTTTTGCATTTCGAGTTTCTCCTGAAAGACATACGGCCCATAATATTTATAGACTAATTAGGAAAGTTTTAGAAGAATATGATTTGATTAATAAAATTTTTTTAATTGATTTTGATAATGCCGCCGCAAATATTGTTTCCATTCCGGAGTTAAAATAAAATTTGTAAACTCTCTTTTGGCGGATAATTTTTTCACATTAGATGTGCTTGCCATGTTTTGAATTGATGTGTATAAGATGGTTTACGATCTCTTGTGACTTATCTCCATCCAACCAATAGTGCAATTAGATTTTTATGGAGCCTTCCTCATCTTATGAAAGAGTGGGGAAAATTTTGTAAACAAAATGGGAGAAAAGTAAAAAGGTTTCCAAAATATATTCCGACTCATTGGAATTCTACCTACGAGATGCTTCTACAAACTTTTGATTACAAATATTATTATGTTCATTTAGTTTGAATACCGTTCCCGATATTGCTTTGGTCCCGCAACGACGTTTGCAAATTTTTTTTAGATTTTTTGAAATTTTTTAATGATGCTACTAATACTTTATCTGTTATTTATTATCCCACTACGTATTTATTTTTAATAGAGTATGTTAATATTTCTAGTGTTTTTAATGAATATGAAAATGATACTGAATTAGCTTCGAGTATTTTAGTAATGCGAGGAAAACGGTTGCATTATTTTTTAAACATTCCTCTTATCTATTTAGTTGATATTATTTTCGATCCACGTACTAAATTAGATGGTTTATTAGATTATATGAATGATGATTATTATTATTATTGTTTACATTTGAATAAAGTAATAAATATTTTAATTATACAAGCAGAGGTTAAACAAGTTATAGTGGCATTATATAATGAATTTTCTAGTAGATATGATTTAAGTGATAGTAGATGTAGATCTACTCAACATATTGTCTCACAAAGTGGTACGTGTATTTCACTTAGTAGAGAGTATAAAATGCTCATGAGTAGGCAAAAAAAATATAAAGGGACATCATGTATTATTTATGAATTAGAAAATTATTTAACAATTGCTTTTGAGTTTAGTGATTCGTAACACAGTGCAGATTTCATGATTCTTGAGTGGTGTAAGAACCATTCAACTCAATTTTCAGTTCTCTCCCTCATTTCGAAACAAATATTAGCGACTACTTCTTCAACGGTGGCAGTTGAACAAGCATTTAGCGCTGGATGATTAATTTTGGACCCCTCCATTCAAGATTAAGTCGGAGAAGTGTGGAGATTCAAGCTTGTGTCAATGATTGAACAAAGGCTAAATTTCGACAATAAGAGCTGAATCGAGAACATGAATTCTTCAGTAATGACTATAGAGATACTATCGCCACCACAACAACGGGTAGCGACGATTGAAGATAAGGTAAGTTGGAGTTATCTAATAAAACTATATGGGCTTTGATTCTTATATTCCTAAGAAGATATGTTGGCGCTTAATGATAATTCATTAAGTTCAAGCTTATTCCTTCTTTTTTTTTCTCAAATTTTATTACAATATATAATTTGATTAATGATTATAATTTATAATTAATAATTTATTTATTTATTATTTAAAAATAAAAAATAAAAATTCGAAACCGAAACCGATCCCTTAATAGCCAGTTCTAATTCCTCCTTTTGATTGAATCGGAATCGGCCACGTCTATACGTCCAACGATAACACAAAACAAATCGCATGAACCAAAAAAAAAAAGGAAGAAAGAAAAAAAAAACCCTTGAAAGCAACGTAATCCTACCTAAATGCAGACACGTGGCGATATGCCCACAAAAATAACCGAGAAGGTCAAAGGGTCAATGGTCAAGTTGGGATTTAAGGAGTCTCGTCAGACGGACCAAACGGCGCAACACGTCAAAATCTTTCTTGATGACAAGAACGGCTTGGCCTGTCGCTATTCCTTTCGATACTTTATGCTATTTATTTATTCCCACCAAAGGGTGGAGGGAAAATTTTAATATTATATGTTTTTATCACTTTCAATTACGTCCTCCGAACGTAGGTAGGTGCATGAACTTGAGCCCCCTTTTGATTTTGCGCACGAGGGCCAAATTTTTTTGATTGTTTATCATTAGGGTTTTATCAGGACGTGTGCTTACAATGAATCGAGATCGTGTTTTGGGGGAGTTAGATAAGATTTTTGGTGCATTGCTGGGCACCAGCACAACATTCTCTTCCTCTTTTTTTTTTTTTTTTCTTCCTCTGAAAGGCGAAAAAGATTTCGCCTAATTCAAGTCATTTTCATTATCTCACGCTACTAAAGTTAACTTTGTACTCCCATTGTAAGGAGGGGGGCCACACACGTGGAATAAATCGGAGCAGAATCGGACTGTGATATCACGGCCCAAAGTCCAGCAAAAAGATTTAAGATGATAGGTAGAGATGATGATATCTTAAAATCTCGTACTGACCCGACACAACCGTCGATGACATGTATGTTATGTCAAAGCTCCAAATGGCTCAATTCCCTAGTCACAAATGTCCGGAAGCATGATTTATATAGAAGATAAGGCACGTTCAAATGCGTGCAGCAATTTCGCTCTCTTTTTGTCCTAATCTTTCGATCAACAAAGATTCATGCCCCATTCCCCAGAAAACGTTCGCATCACACCCACATTCGACAAGGACCCAACCTCGACACAACCCCGTCACCAATTTCACCGAGGAATCGACCGCCGATTGATCACGACGCTCCTTTTTTGGGCCAGAATAAATAAATTAAATGCGAATGTTAGCCGGGACGGTGCGGGGCCGAAACATCATGGTTTTTTTTTTTTAATATCACTCTTAGAAAAACAATTATTGGTTATGATTCATACTCCTCGTTAATGGGAGGGCACGAGAATTCGAGGGGCCCGCCTCGACAGGAGTCGTAGGGAACAGTGCTCCCGAACCACCAAAGAGGACTTTTATAGTTTAGGTCCATATTTCATTGGTAGTTTGAGCTTGAACTCATAAATTTTTACTGTGCGATCTAAAGTTTTTTTGATCATTAATTTTTTTTTTTGTGCGGTCTGCATATAAACATTTTCTCTTATAATTGAGAGATGTAATATAAACATGAAAGGTGCTAATAACAGCAAAATCATCTGTTTGATGTAGCTTTATTTTAAGGGTGAATCAAGATAAATTTCGTATACCCGTTCGTTTTTCTCGCTTGTGCTCTCTGTTTCGTTATGGTTGCCCAACTAATCTTGACAGAAATCGCTTGTCTAACACATGGATTAGGTAGCAGTCTTGCCTATTCCCCCTTTTATTTAGGATTAATTCCATACGCAGTAAAAAAAAAAAAAGAATTGACGAATTTTATTTTTATCCACAAAGTGGTCACGACCTTGGAAAAAGACTTTCAAAATGCCCCCGTAAAAAGTGAGGGATGCCTGTATCTGGACCATTCTCGCACTTAAATCACTAAAATAAATAAACGTGGGGGCTAAATAAATATTTTTCCTAAAAATATATTTACTTGAAAGAAAGAGGGCCCCTGCTGGTCTCGTGTCTCTTTCCCAAGTCCAACGTCAGGAACGCAAAACCGGAGAAAACATGGTCCATAACCACGCAAACATCCTTTTCATCGTTCAACGATGGAAAATTGATCCGTCGTGTCAAATGCCGAAACTCCCCGAAACATGGTCCAAGGTGACGACATATGTTGTGGAACCGAGCTTTGCTAAAGCGTTCGAGATCTCACGGAGGTGCCGGAAATCCAGACTCGATGGGGGAGATCAGGGGATCTCGATCTCGATCTCGATCGGATGGATTTCATGCCTAGGTAAATTTGCCGATGCTCTGAAAAATGAAACGACCGTGAAAGTGCACGTGGACCCATTCCCACGCGACATTATCGGGCTAGGCATTAAATTACTTTCCGGCGATACATCCACGTCGAGGGAGGAGCATCAATTGACACTCGTCCCAATCCCTAAATTTTGGCATTCCCGCGCTTTTTTTTTTTTTTGCCCTTTTACTCGATTACGTCGAGAGGCATGTGAAATTCCACGATCCATTGACGTGAAAAAAATCTTAATTTCTTTTTTTACCAACCTATCTATTTTTTTTAAAAAAAAAAAAATTTCAAATCCGCAAATGTCATCGAGATTCCATACCGATGCTTGTAAATCTGAATGCGATGTGAAATAGTGTCCGTGGACTTCAAAGTGAGCTCAATTTGTTTTCACCGTGGCTCTCGATTATCCAATCCCTCGTGGAGAATAGAATGGTCAATACCAACTTTTCAAAGAAGAACAAAAGAAAGCAAGCCAAGTTTCCCGAGGAAGGTTCTTGGCAGGAACCTATCGCTAAACTTTCCATATCGAGTACAATTATAGTATTCCAATTGGCGATCTTACATTCTTGACCAGCTCCTCCTCCTAAGTCCTATCAACAAAAAGCATTAAGAAAATAATAATAATTTCAATCTCTAATTACAAAAAGATCATTTTTCTTGTTTACTTTGGAATATTTCAGAATTTTCCATGGCATCTGACCAATTTCTCCGATCGCGAAATTCGTTTCGTGATTATTGGATAGTTAGTTAGTTCGTTTGGATTGTGCGAAATCGCGGAAATTAAATGATGAATAAGTAAGGGGCGATCCTAATCCTGGCCAACCGTCACGGATTAAAATATTTGATGCCGATGGTGGGTGGACGAAATTTCAAGTGTTAAATAGTTCTTATTGTCAACTTTGATGCTTTGACCCCTCTTTCCAGAAGGGGGAGCAAAATTAGATTACGCAATTAAAGATCCATAGATTTATTTTATTTTATTTTATTTGAGCATATGGTGAGAATGAGGGTAGCATCTTGGTCTGCCATTGGAGGTCATATCATAGCACAAGAGACAAATAATGGAGAACAAGAATTTCGTTTTTGAGGATATGGTAAAATGAGGGGCATCTCGGTCCGCCATTGTTCATTAAAATTGTGCGACCAAGGCTTCCTCCCGTGATGGTGACGAGAAATGAAGGCGTGAATCAAATCGAATGAAATCTCAGATTTCGTTCAAAGCAGACGATAAAAAGAAAACGCGGATCATCTACGGCTTACGTAGAATCGATTAGCGCGGCGAGGGAGCAACATCCATACGGCCAAAATCGCCGCAACAACTTCCCTTGGATCCAATTGCCCTAATTAAGGCTCAAGCCATGGCTGTCTCACGGCGTTGGAACAGGGCCTTCCGAAGGTGCCATGGGGACACTGACATAGTTCTAAAAATCGCAGAGAAGAATATAAAGGGGACCCAAATGAGAAAATTCAAACGAAAAAGAAAGGTCAAATGAGGTCATCAAGAACTGAGGTCATTTCTAGGTGATGAATAAATATAATAATAATAAACAAATAAATATTTATTGTTGGATTATTTTATTTTATTTTATTTTTTCCTTGGGGTCGGTCCAACCCCGCCGCCGTGCGTCATTTGACTCACGTGCTCAATGTGCACCACTTCCTTTTTATTGCTACAACACCAAGACATCCTCCTTGCCCAGTAACCTCTCCTTTCAATCAATCCCCTGTTTCCATCGTTTATTTTATTTTATTTAGTTTTAATCTTTTCTTTGTCTCGATCTCTTATCCTCTTATCGAGTGACTAATCTCTCTCCCAATCGTCCCTTTCTTCTCCATATATATAAATCCCCACCCAAATCGTCACTCCATTTCCAATTTTCCCTCGACCATTGAACGCTAACCCAGCTCCCAAGACCTCAGCTGATACAGAGCCCCCCAAAAAAAAAAGCAGAGCATCTAATCTCCCAGAATGCAATCTTGCTTCTTCCAACACCAGCCCCAAGGGTTCTCACCGGAGAACTCCTTGAATTGCGGAACGTTCTATCACGACATGCTCCCCTTCAACTTCAACGACTCCGAGGAGATGCTCCTCCTCGACCTCCTCGCCTCGGGGGCGAAGGAGTCCTCGGACTCTCTCTCTTCCAATGGCTCCAAAATCAAGGAAGAAGAAGCCACTTCCAGCACCTGCAGCACCGACGACTCGCAGCAGCCGAGGCAGGAGGCCTACGGGGAGCGTCGGGAGAAGGAGAAGTCGTACCGTGGGGTGAGGAAGCGCCCGTGGGGGAAGTACGCGGCGGAGATAAGGGACTCGACGAGGCACGGGATCAGGGTCTGGCTCGGGACGTTCGACAGCCCCGAGGCGGCGGCGATGGCGTACGACCAGGCGGCCTTCTCGATGAGGGGGTCGACGGCGGTGCTGAACTTCCCGGTGGAGAGAGTGAGGGAGTCCCTGAGGGAGATGAAGTACTCCTGCGAGGAAGGGTGCTCCCCGGTAGTGGCGCTCAAGCGGAGGCACTGCCTGAGGAGGAAGTCAGCATCGTCATCTGCGGCGGCGAGGAAGAGGAAAGAGAAGGAGGCGGTTACAGCAGCGTCGTCGTCGGCGCCGAACCTGGTGGTGTTCGAGGACTTGGGGGCTGAGTACTTGGAGGAGTTGCTCAGCACGTGCCAGAGCAATGGCAGTGCTGCTAGCACTAGCAGTCACTGGTGAATTGTCAAAAGCAGAGGAGTTTCAGCCTCAGCTTCGGGGGATTCTTTGTTCTTATCCTCTTGTTCTTTAATTTCTTCTTTCCTCTCTCCTCTCTGTTTTTCATTTTTCTGTATTTTCGTTTTCTACGGTTTATTTGGGTGGGTTTTTTTGCTGGAATATTGTGGAAAAAAAAAAATTCAGGAGTAATTTAGACTTCTTTTTCTGATTTTATTTCGTGAAGCCAAAGCCGGCGGACTGTAAAAGTTTTGGGAGTTCACCTTCTCACCATGGATGCAGCATATTTCTCCCCAAGCAAAAGATGGTGTTTTTTCTTTTCTTCTTTTTTTACCCCATCGATTCTCGCTAAAGTTCCGATAGTTCTAACGTCTTATTTAACATTAAAAATCTCGAAAAAAAATCGGGCACGGGCAAATGCATAGATATAAATAATTAATCCGACCGAGAAAGAAAATTCATGATTATCGTGAAACTCTAGCGTACGGCGCGATATCACGGAACCTTAATCTTATCAAACGTCGTATCTTTCTACTATTGATCTCCTAATTTCATGAAGTTGCTTTCATGTGGGGCGTTTAAAAAAAAAAAAAGAAAAAAAAGAAAAGAAAAGGCTTCTTTAGACAAGTTGACTCGGGGGCTATAGCTATTGGTCACTCGTGATCCGACGCCGAAAGGGCGATTTATTTACCTCATCATGTCCCCACCCCGAACACGACTTCTCTTAGGGATCCTTTTTGCCTTTGCTGGTTTTGCTACTTTATGCTTGTCCTCCTATCCAGTAGCCATATCAACCTCGTTCTCCTATATGATTGTTAACGACGTGCTGGATCTCCATGACGAGGAGTAGATCTAACCGGGCCATAGGACGGTCCTGTTTTGTCGAATATCGATGCTGACGTGGCTCCCGACTCATCGGACTTATTGTAGAAGTTACAATTAGTCTGTGATTCGGATGCGACTGCCGGTGTAATTTCTTGAAAAGGTTTAAGTAAGTATGAAGTGGAAAGGCGGGCTTGAGAATAATAATGTCATTGCGTTGCCGGATCAATTTCGTGGCCATTTTGTGGCCGTTTTGGGCCTCTAGACTAAAAAAGTTTTCCGATGTTTGGGCCTGACGCTTTGGCCCATTTTTTGTTTGCTTAATTAACCCCGGATTTTGCTTTCTATTTAGGGGTAATTACGTTGGTTTATAGTTTTCTACGGTGTGAAATGCGTAAACAGTGTGTTGATAATCCAAAAATTTCCCGATAAAGTGTGTCCTGGCACTCGTTAAAGATCATTAGATCGTGGCCTTATCGTATGGAGAAATCGCGACAAAGGAAAAAAAAAAAAGCGGGAGTTTCTTTTTGTACTATGTGTTTGATACATTATTCTTGATTCTACCGCAGCGTTCAACGAAGAAAAATAAGCAAATCATACTTGAGAGAGAAATTTCGAAATTCAATATCAAAATATATATATTATGTCCACTCAAACATTATAAAACACATTTTTATAAGAGGTGTTAGATCCAACCCTATTAGGATTCTAGATACAAAACTCAAAATTACAAAATTGCCACTAATAATATAATTTAATCCCAAAAATACAAAAAAATTGATAAATCCATCTAAACGATCTCGAATCGTCGAAATCCATCGCAGTTCATTGCCGAAACGGCGATGAGAATTGATTAGCACGTCGTTTCGCTTCAATCGATCGAATTTGAGTCCGTTCCGATATAGTCGATACGATTTGCCGGTTCTAGGCGCATTATCGCTTCGACTTCCGATTGAATTTATGTCGATTCAATCGATCCAAAAACGCACTATTAATAGACTCGCATCATACTCCTCCACTTGAGAAGAACTCGCCCTCGAGTTAGAATCAAAATCTGGATACAACGGTTTAGAGGATTTATGAAATAGTGACAAATCAACAACATTGAAGGTGTTAAATATGCCCATGCTTTTATGGAAGGTCGATAACATACACATTATCGTTGATTTTCCTGCTGAAAGTGCATGGTCCGTACTTCTTTTGCTGCAACTTGCTGTAAGAGCCAGCTAGCGACCGCTCTTTACAAAGAAATATCATAACTTGATCACGTACTGTAAACATCTGCTTTCGCCTGTGTTTATTTGCTGCAGCATTGTACTTCTAATTAGCCGTTTCTAACTTCTGCTTTACTTCTCGATGCATCTCGACAATCTGCCTAGCCATATGATCCACATCAACACTCTTGTCTACTTGCTTGGGTAATTGAATCAAATCCAAAGTATGCTGAGTCACATTTGTATAGACAATAGAAAAAGGCAACCTGCCAATAAAACTATGAACCGCATTATTATAAGCAAACTCCGTATGTGATAAAGCAATGCCTCACTGCTATGGCTTATCTCCACAAATATTTTGAATTAAGTTGCCCAATATTCTATTGACCACCTCTGTCTGCCCATCAGTATGAGGTTGAGTTGTACTACTGAAATTTAGAGATGAATTAAACAATTTTCATAAACTTCGCCAAAAATGCCATAGAAATTTGTTATATCTATCTGAAGTAATAGATTTAAACACTCCATGCAAACGAACTATTTCCTTGAAAAATAATCTGGTCATACTTACAGCATCAAAAGTCTTCCTACAAGAAATATAGTGTGCAATCTTGAAAAATCTGTCAACCACAACAAAAATAGAATCCACGCTTCTCTAGGTTTATGGCAACCCAAGCATAAAATCCAAGGACAAATCTTCCCAAATATTGTCAAGAATAGGTAAAGGCATATACAAACCTGTATTCCTAAATTATCCCTTAGCAGTTTGGCAAACATAACACTTTTGCACATATTTACTAACATCGCTACACAATTGAGGTCAATAAAATCGTTCTCTGACTGCAACAATAATTTTATCTCGAGCCAGATGTGCAGCCAATTCATCGTCATGCAAATCATGAATTCTTTTATCTCGTAATCATGTCCGAAGTGGGCAAAGATGATTGGCATGCATCAAATATACATCCTGCACATAAAATTCTCGCACAAGTTGACTAGCAGCACATGACTCTCAAATCTTCCCAAAATCATCACCATCTGCATAACAGTATTTTAGTTATTCAAACCCCATAATGTCTTGGCTTAAAGTAATCAACAAGCTAGCTCTCTTACTTAACGCATCAACTACCACATTCTGCACACCTAACTTATGCTGTAATCCAAAAGGAAACTTCTGCAAGAATTGACACCAATGCGCGTGCATATCTTTACTAATCATCTTCTAACTATTCAGATATTTCAAAGTTTCGTGATATCAGAATAAAGGACGGACTTTTTCCTAATCAGATAATGCTCCTAGATTTTTAAAGCCCTTACGACAAAATAAAATTCTTTGTCATAAGTGCTCCACTTCTGCCTTGCAGACTGGTTTGCGTTCCTGAGATAAGACAGCTCCTATACCCATATCGCTAGCATCACAATCTACTTCAAACAATTTGTCAAAAATAGGTAAGGCAAGAGCTGGCGCGGTACACAATTTCTCATTCAGAATAGCAAAACTATTATCAGCTTCTTCCCCCCATAAAAAAATTACCTTTCTTCATACATTCTATAATCGGGGTTGCAATTGTACTGCAGTTCTTAACAAATTGCATGTAGAAAGTAGTCAACCCATGAAGACTCTTAACTTCAGAAATTGTTTTAGGAGTTGGCCACTCTCTGATTGCTCTTAGCTTTGCCTCATCCACCTCTATGCCATCAGCAATAGTGCCATCAACAGTAATGATAAACCCCAAGAACAATAGCTTATTAATTAGAAAACTGCACTTTTTAAAATTAACATACAACTTATTAAATTGCAAGGCTGTCGACAGCTCCCTCAAATGCATCGGATGATCCTTCTCAATCTTACTATAAATCAGGATATCATCAAAATATACTACAACAAATTTGCCTATAAAGGATTTCAGAACCGATTCATAAGCCTCATGAAAGTGCTTGGAGCATTAGAAAGCTCGAACGACATCACCAACAACTTGTACAGCCACTTTTTTTTGTCTTGAAAGTTATCTTCCACTCATCTCCAGAACGAATACGAATCTGATAATATCCGTTCTTCAATTCCAGTTTTATAAACCACTTAGCTCTATGCAAGCTATTCAGCATGTCATCCAATCTAGGAATTGGAAACTTGTATCCACAGTTATCTTGTTGATGGCTCTGCTATCTACACATCCTTCAACTCTTATCTTTCTTAGGTGTTAAGAAAGTAGAAACAACGCATGGGCTCATGCTGTTTTGAATGTGCCCCTTTACAATAACTCATCAACCTTCTCTTTTGGCACTGCACTATCCTTGGGACTCATCCTGTAGTGCGGTAAATTTGATAGACTATCTCTAGGAATTAAGTCTATATGATGCTGAATATCACGTATAGGGGGTAACCCATCTAGAATCTCGTTAGGCATCGGCTCGTTAAATTCTTGCAATAAAGGCCTAACTGTTTCAGGTGACTCATCCACTTATAATTTAGCCTATGTCTCAATCGCTTGTTTCATTACCATCACATGAATTTGTCAGGCCTCCTTAATTTCAGAGTCAAATTTCCTTGCAAGACCAAGGAAATTATTACTTGCAGCTTATTTTCCTTTGTTCTTTAGGGGCAGTAACGTATACTTTAACCTGTCTTTCATCAGATTGTACTGGTTGCTCCTCCCCGAATGATGAGTATCCACATCAAATTGCCACCCCTCCCAAACAACACGTGGCATATATCCATATCTACCACATCACAATACAACTCATCGTGACACTTACCGATGAAGAATGGAATTTTGCATTGCTCGGTCACTTGAATGCTTTCGGCTCCAGACTTAGTCCATCTTAATGTATAGGGATTAAGATGTTTCTCCACAGGTATTCCTAACTTCTTCACTGCCCCATTCCCGATAATGTTTTCATGCTCCCACTATCAATGACCGTAACAAATATCTTTTTCAGAATGGTGCATCTGGTTCGGAATAACTGATGGCGCTACGAATCATCATCCCGTTTTGGGGATAATGTCATCCTGCGCACCACACAGTTTATCTCATCCTCTTCTTCATCTTCAAAACCTTCTTCTTTACTATTTGGTTCACAGCAATACTCATCTTTCTCCTCTTCTCTAGCAGCCATGTTTACTTTCTTACTTTGAGGGCATTCATTAGAGCGGTGCCCAGGCTGATTACACTTGTAGCACTTAATCGCCGCTGGTTTAGCATAAGGATTCGGGTTCGCCGTTTTCTATGAATGCGACCACTTGTCCCTCGCCTTGTTCATAGGGCGCTTTTCTACCATCTTATCTCCATATTTTCGCTCTACACTGAAGCGATTGTTGAAACTGCTCTTCTCCATGGGACTGCATGAATTGCTTCTTCTATAATTTTCGTAGCCCCTCTTACCATGTTCTTGCTGCATCAATTTTGCCTTCGTTGCCATGTTCTTCCCCTTAGACAGATTCTGCAAAAATTAGGAGTGAGCAAATCGGATCGTCAAAATTGGACCGAACCGGGACCGGACCGGTGGTCCGGTTCCTGGTTCTAGAGGTGTCCGGTCTAGTTCCCGATTTCTAAAATTGAAATCGGTGATCAGGCGATCCGGTTCTTGGTTCTAGGGTCATAGAACCGAACCGGATCTGACGAATTTTCAAGCACAAAAAAGATCTATCAAAGTGGACACCATATAAAGTCCTGGCCCCTAATCTACAACAAGGGAATGCAATGACTTTTCAGGGTAAAATAATAATTAGAGATTAGAAGGATAAATGAGTCTAACCAAACTTTACTGTTTTACATACTTATTCTATATTTGATTGCTTCAAAATGAGATGGAGCAATGCCTTCTAAAATTGCGTTAGAGTTAGTGAATGACGAACAAAATAAACATCTCAAACGGAAGATGTTTCCATCATATTCTTAAATGGAATTTGATTGCGTTTTTGGTTCCTTGGAATCGAATCGGACTGATGGTCCAGTTCGGTCCTCAATTCTCAGGGTGGCCGGTCCAATCCACGATTCCTAAAAATGAGAATCGGGACCATTGGTCCGATTCTTGGTTCTTGAAGGGAACCGGATCGAGAACCGCTCACCCCTAGCAAAACTCCTTTCCAATTTTATCTCGAATGATGAGCTTCAACCCATCGAGGTATCTGGCCACCTGCTGTCCCTCCATCTCCGATAGATTATTTCGCTCCGCCAATCTCATAAATTCTGCCGTATACTCATGTATAGTCTAATTGCCCTGCTAACAACGTTAGTACTATTGAAATATAATCTGCTCATAATTGGGTGCAAGAAACTCCTGTTTCAACAGCTTCCTCATTCTTTGCCAAGTTCGAACCCTTTCTCTTCCTTCTCGCTCTATCTTATTCTGCAATCTCTCCCACCATGCAGACGAACCCCCTTTAACCTACAAGTTACTAGCTGCACCTGTTTTTCACTAGGATCTCCATATAATCAAAGAATTTATCAATATCTGTAATCAAATCCAAAAAGTCTTCTATTCCCAGACCTCCATTAAAATAAGGTATATCGACTTTTAATTTAAAGTTGTTAACTTCACAATCGTCATTACGCGGTCTTCCATTTCTTCCATCATATCCCCTTCGAAATCCTCATGACGATTTCTGTCTCCATAACTAGCACGTTCATCGTTAGGGAACTCGTCTTCTTCTTTCGAGCTCTCTGAATTCAGAGGGTTGTTCTGCTTGCGGATAGGAACAGGCTTATCGACAGGGTCATCGCGAGCAACATCTTCACCCGGCCTTCTGCCATTCCATCGATTCCGGTCCACATCAACGCTAAGACCTTCAAATTGATCTGCTATCTCGTCAAATTGTTCTTCGAAACGACGAAGGATTTGATCGAATCGTTGATCCAAACGCTCCATTAAACGCTGCTCCAAACGTTACAGCACATCGTCCATAAGGATTGGGGCTCCAGTCTCCTTATCATCGTCATGAAGACCATTGCCACTCGCCACAATCTCTTATATCACTTGACGCAGCGTTCAGCGAATAAGAACAAACAAACCTTGCTTGAGAGAGAAATTTTGAAATTCAATATCAAAAATATATATATTATGTTCGCTCAAACATTATGAAACATCTTTTATATGAGGTATTTGACCTAACCCTACTAGAATTCTGGATACAAAACTTAAAATTACAAAATTGCCACTAATAATATAATTTAATCCGAAAAATAAAAAAATTGAAAAATCTATCTAAATGATCCTGGATCGTCGAAATTCATAGCAATTCATTGCTGGGACAGCGATAAGTATTGATTAGCATGTCGTTTCGCTTCAACCGACCGAATTTGAGTTCATTCCGATGTCGTCGATTTGGTTTGCCGATTCTAGATATATTATCGCTTCGACTTCCAATTGGATTTATGTCGGTCCAATCAATCCAAAAATGCACTATTAATAGACTCCGCATCAGATTCTCTGGTTCCCTTCGAGCTTCACGACTATCTCTTCATGACCAACCGCGTCCTCCAAAAACCATCTCTCTAAAAAGTTTAATTAGCGCCTCGTGTTTTGCTTAGGTCACCTTTGCACTTTACACTTCACTTGAATAAGGTTTCCTTTATTTCTCGAAAAATGAATGACATGAATAATATCTTTTTAAAATTGATTGCTCATATCGCTTAACAGAATGAATAAATTATTATTTTTCCCATCGTCGGGAAAAGATTAAGCATATTGATAATGCAAACATATTTTTTCATTGGATTTCAAGCGATGCAAGCAAATGAAAATAATATTTTTTGAATCATTCACTTTTCGTGAAAACACTTTGCCAAATGGCACTTTTGTTTTATGTCTTTGCGTGAATTCATGTTGTGACCCGTACGCGTTCCTCGTCCGGCCGACATTCTGGCAGCTGCCGACTAACTTGGGGGTCATTTGAAATAAAGTTTCGCCAATTTCAGGGAGGATTTTGCCAAGCAAGAAGCTGTAATGCTCTGTGGTTTTCGAATTTAGTTATGTTCACCATGTCCTAATCGGTAAGGGGGTTTAAATGACAGAACGCCAATCGAGAGCAAATGAATACTATTGGGCGGTAGCCTGGCCCAATTGCTATTGCGGGCCAGCTCCGACTCAGAAAAAAAACTGTGCAATGTATCCAACTCTGACGGCCCAACTTCTGTATCCAATCTTTGCTAGAAAAGTGATGGCAAATCGCATTATTAATTTATTAGGCTCGGCCTAAGCGATGATTGATGTAAACCAAATTGGTGTAGATCAAGTTTTTCGTTGTCAATTAGTTGTAATGTGTAATATATGCTAGAACAGCTTTCATGTAGCAATCACAATGAAATAATTTTGGGTGCGACCCTCCAGAGTTGCCGCGGTTCGTGAGGGGTTTCGGAGTATCTCGAGTCGAAGGTCTGTACAGGCGAAAAGTCTAAACTTCATCGGCTCATAAGGCTTGCGAAGCATTTGATGAGTTTCTAGATAGCCGGGTCTCCTAGCCTCTAACCTTATATGGCCAAAAATAAAAGAGGCAGAAAATTTTTTAATGTAAGAAAGTTGCGGTTCCGAGTAGCGAACTAAACGCAATAGACGTTAAACACATACCCCATACTCGTACCTTTGAATTTTGAGATCTGGATTAGATCATTAATTTGTAGAAACAAAAGATAATAAAACTAGGGGCATTCCTAGTGTTAGCCATCTATTTGCAAGTTACAATATTTGTTGAAGCCCAATGTCATGAACTAGCTACTATGAAACTATAAAGTAATGGCATGAATTAAACCTCCGTTTCGCAAAATCGAAATGTTAGTCGAGTTAGATTAATGCAGGACACCAATCTTAATACACATGTTATTATGCAAATCTACGAGTTCGTCGATCTTTTTGGATATCTAAACAAAGCGAGAGTTTACAAAAGAAAACTTAATGAAAAAACTCATAAAATTTCATCGGTTTTTTGTTCTTTTTTTATATGGTTCTATCCTATCCTATTTTAGTTTACAAGCCACACTGTGTGCAAGTTGTGAAACCTTGCTCCCTCACTCACACGTCCTCACTTCCAAACTCCTAAGAAGAAGGGAAATCGAACTCTCCACCTCCCCCTTCCCAACTGGGACAACCACCGATGGTTAAACCTTCATCAGTTTGATCGCTATAATAATTTGCGTTTTCACTTTTAAGTTGCAATAGGCCCCTCTAGATAAAAACCCAAAGACTAAATACCTCATTTTCCCTTGCTTAAAATAGGAAAAAAGAGAGAGAAAAACTTGCCATAATGTTTATCAGTGTACAGAGTTCGCGATTGTGAAATCAAGAGGTCACGTAATTGTTGTTGGATATGACATTTGCTTCACTAGTGGGCCTCGGTCCACTAGCTATATGGAGAATTTCTATCACTGTGCTAGGCATTTCTCTGGAGCTGTAGCTTTCATCATCTAATAAGCATCCAAGATTTTTGTTTGGGACTTAGGCAAAATATCCCCAATCACTCGAATCTTTATGCCTTTTGATTCAATGCACCCTGAACCAGAACGATTATCGAAACGACCCTTAAGAGTTCTTTCGTGAAAATTTTTTGTTTATAAAGTTTGATCGAAAAGTTTGGCGGAAAAAATTACCGAAAAAGTTCTAAGCTTATTGTAATTATGCCATTTCAATTCGAAATATTTTATTTTTAGCCAAATGAGTCATAAATCTTTTAAATTTATCTCAATTCATTAGACCAACTTTGAATAAAAAAAAAATCGCTAACATGGAGCGACCGGCGTTAGCATAGGCACATTTTTAATAATATTTTAAAATTGTTTTTTTATTTATTTTTTATTTATTTTTTTATTTTTTCTTTTCTTCCCTTCCTTCCTCCAAATGGTCGCGGTTGGAGGAATAAGAAAGGGGGAAAAAGAAAAGAGAAAGAAAAGAAAAAATACTTATATATTTATATATATTAAAATATTATTAAAAATTATCCATGTCAGCGTCGACCATATCATGTAAACGATTCTTGGTCAAATTGATATAAATGCAAATAGTTTAGGACTCAACTTGTAAACAAACAAAAAAACGCAAGGCTGAATTGACACAATTACAGCCGGTTGGAGATGTAGATACTTTTGTGGTAATTCTCTCGGTCCAACTGCTAAGACACCGGCATGATCGTTGACGCAGGGAATTAGGGTTTAACGTGATCGCCATGGAATGCTGGTGCATCAGCCGTATGAAGCGGAATGCCTCAAAAATATGTTTATTACTCAGTAAATATAGCTCCACAAGCCCTAGTTCCTCAGAAAATGAGGGTCATCATGTTTCAAACACAAGATAATGAAGACGAATGGACCCTTTTTCTTCTGTACCAGGATACATCTCTACCGTGTTCTCTCGTCCCCTCTTTATGAGCACGATGGCCCTTTCCCAAGTTTTGACCTGAAAACAGGACAAGTTCTTTGTGTAGGTCTGGTCCTGTTGGAATGAAATGGTCACGGATGTTTCGCAGACAACATAAGACGCCCTTTTGAGTTGCTTTTCCCAAATCTGAATCCCAAAGGATGAGATTAGGTCACCATCAGATGATGGTCTTTGTCCAAGATTTACAACTATATATATATATATATCGGTTTCCCTAATTCATATTCTCGTCGCAGTTGCAACATATTATCCACGGCAAAATGACAAATGAAGTGATAATATCTGTGTACGATACTCACTTTAGTGTCAATATCATTTTCAGATCATTTAAGTGTCAATTTTTTTTTTAAAATCGGTTATTTCAATGCCAACTCCAGTGAGTTTCACCGAAAATATGACGTGGTATTTACGTGGCTCTCAGGAAGATCTAAGTTGGCAATAAAAAAAGCCAAAAGTTAAAAATTTAAAAAAAGAAAGAAAAATGCTTTGTGGTAGTGGAGACGGTGGAGAATGGCTGAGACATTACTGGCGATGGTGGGCAGCGATGGCCAGGCCCTTGCCGCCGCAACCTAGAGTTTTCCTTTTTATTGAATTTTTTTATTTAGCTTTTTAAAATTTTAATTTAATTTTTTAAAAGTATTTTGTCTTATTTTGTAAAAACCCATTCCACATGGACTGATTTTTTTGGGAAAAAAATTGCCACGTGAATGCCATTTTGATTGACTTTTTTTTATAAAATAAATCACGTAATATTAAAAAAATTAATAAAAAAATTTTACCCCGTGTACTGTTTGTCCGGAATATCTCGCCGTTGACACTAAGACGGTTTTTTTTCCTTCGATTTGGCACTTAAATGATAAAAAAAAATATTTGCACCAAAATGAGAGGTACACAAATATTATCTTTGAGGGGCCTTTTTGCCTATTTTCTGCTGGACTACGAGCTCCGTTGGCTGCAATGGCAAACGCAGATATATAGCTTAGCAGGGGCGAGATTGAAAGCTAATATATAAAACATCTCTTTTCGGGGCATGATATATGAACTTTATCTGTATATTCATAGATAAAGGAACATGCATAACTTGGTTAAAATTGCATCAAAGTACTGATAGGAATTTATACACCGTTGTTTGGTTGGGCCCTTTTTTTTTTTAAAAAAAGGCTCCAAATTTATACGCCGCCGCCTCCGCCGATCGCCGGCGGCGGTGGCTTGCACGAACTCGCCCTTGAGTTATTTCTAAAAAGTGTTCCAAAAAAACAAATTTTTTTGTTTCTTTTTTTTTTTTGCTGCAAAAGTGTTTCTTTTTACAAAGTGTTTTCCAGAACATTTTTTGATTTTTTTTACCATATGTATTTCTGCTCCGAAAGTATTTCGGGAACACTTTGGGAACAGAAATACTTTTCAGAGAGTGCCACCAAATGCAGCCTTAAAACCCTCTAAGCAATGATTCCCTAGTAAGAACAGAAAATAACCTGTGATCACCTCCAAGAAACGGTTGAATCTCCTAATCTTACTATGCATTTGCCATTTTTAGAGAACTCAGAAGAAATTGTAAAATTGCCATAGATTTCGTTTTCGGTCATGAAGGATTTACGAGAAAGGATAATAATGGTTCCTATTCTTAGCAAGCAACTTGAACATTGAATTACCCCGTGAATCATCAATCAGAGGGATGGAGGAAAAAGTGAAGCAAGTAATTATGATTCAAGTGGAGGAGGAATAATTTATGGGGAAAGTGTGAGAAAATTCTTAAACCCATTGCATTTGTGTCAATTTAATCCTAAATTTTTTGACATAAAGCTAATTAAGTCCTTCTGGCTAGTTTTGACCAAATATTGTTGGCATAGATGTTGAATGGCCTATGTGACACAGCCAGTGCTGACGTTGATACTTTTTAATATTACTTTTGTAATTTTTTTATTTTTTTCCTTTCTTTTTTCCAAGTTTCTCCGATGGCCCTCCCCACCATAAGCGATGGTCGGCCTGGCCAGATTTGCAAGGTTGACCTTGCCCAAGCTAGAGTGGCCTCGCAGATTTGTGAAGCCAACCTCGCCAGATCTAGTGAGGGCTGCCTCGCCGGCGTTCGCTCTTGCCCTGGCGAGGCAACCTCGCCAGATCTAGTGAGGGCTGCCTCGCCGGCGTTCGCTCTTGCCCTGGCGAGGCTGACCATTGCATGTGGCGGCAAGAGCTAGCCTCTCTGGTCATAGCGGGCCATTGAAGGAGTCTAGAAAAAAAAACATAATAAGATAAAGAAAAATAAAAATAGAGATTATTAAAAAAAATATCCACGTTAGAGCCAATCATATCACGTAGGCCGTCCAGCATACATGCCAGCAATATCTGATCAAAATTAGCCGAAATGACTGAATTGGCTCTAGGTCAAAATATTTAAGACTTTTCTTACACTTTTCCTAATACTTTACAGATGCAAAAAAAAAATAAAAATCCATTTGATGTATTGCTTCATCAAGAGATAATTCAAATCACCACGTCCGCCTCTTTGCAGCTTTTGATGTTATTGGAACTATGTGGTATATTTCAACAGCTACCCTGTTGAATTATTTGGTCCCACTAGTTATCATTGGTATCGAGAATACTTCCAACAAGAAATATATAGAGGAATTTGTGCTGGGCTAGCCAAAATTCAATGTTCAGTTATTTGTTGAATTTCTCTTTTACCGCCAAATGCAATGTAAGCATTAGCTTTGGCAATAATAAAACCCCCTAACATCTCAAAACTAGTCATAATCTCATTACTAGTAGGAGATGTAAGGATTGATACATATAATAAATTGTTAATAGTTGATGGTACAATTCAATTTAAGTGCTATCCAATTTTCAGGTGATCCTTCACACAAATTATAATATTTTGATATAATCATATATCAAATAATTCAATGCTATAGTTAATTATTGATATATATAACAGGCATGTTGTCTTGACAATTAATTCAATTGCCACATGCTCTATAATTCTCATTTTAAATTTTTAATGGTCGTTTAGGAACTCTAATGCCATGCTTCCCTTGTCGTATATGCCATTCAAGAAATCAAATACCACGACAGACGCTACATTATTTAAATCAAACAGAGTAATAACTAATAACCGTTGCATTATACTCTTATTCCATTACTAAAATCAAACGAGCTGTTAAAATTGTCCCTTTGTTTTATCCGTAACTCACCCTTGGTTGTGGCTTAAGGAAAAGCAAAGGTGTCAAAATGGGTTGCTAATAGGCCTGAGTTGGGAAAATTGTGCAAAAAATCCCAAACCTATTGTACAATGGTCAGTTCAGTCCTAAACTTTTCATTTTTGTCAAATTAATCTTAAAACTTTTGATGATTTGCTAATTTAATCATAAACCTTTCAATCGTATCGATTTAGTCCTAAATCTTCTGTAATGTTGCCAATTTAGTCATAAATCCTTTAAAATTTTGCTAATTTAGTCCTAATCCTATATTGGTAAAAATGACTACGTTGGCAAAACTTCAAAGGGTTTATGACTAAGCTGACAAACGTAAATAATTTAAAGACTAAAATTGACATAATTGAAAGGTTTATGATTGAAATGAAAAATGTAAAAAAGTTTAGGACTATATTGGCATAATAGAAATGTTCAAAATTGAATTAACCACCGTCTAATAGATTTATGACTTTTTGGATTATTATCCAATTTGAGTTGTAACCCTTTCTTATGCCTGGGTTGTAACTAGTTTTGTTGCAAGACTCACTTACAACTCATTTAGTATAAAGATTATTAGTTGACCGAAGGCATTTAGAAAAATGGGACATAAGTACAGTATGAGTGCCAATATTTATACATGACGCTCGCTGCAGTGCAAATTTTTTTTTTTGGATCACTTAAATGCCAATTTTTTTGAAAAATAATTATTTAAGTGCCAACTCCAGTGAGGTCGCCGGAATTGACACTAGAGTGATATTTTTTTTTCCAATTTAGTATTAAAGTGATCCTTTTTTGAACCACTTAAGTGCCTTTTTTTTTTTAAAAAAAGATAATTATTTAAGTGTCAATACCGGTGAGGTCGCCGGAATTTCCTACCGTTGATACTTAAGTGATTGTTTTTTTCTTTGATTTAGCATTTAAGTGATAAAAAAAATAATGATACTAAAGTAAGCACATATACAAATATTGACATTTTTGTTGTACTTTTACCGAAAAATGGAATACTTATCCACTGTAAGTAGGTCAATCGTTGATCTTGGTCATATCTCTTTCTTCTTAGCCTAGCTATGAAAAGCACTAACCTGGGTTCAATGGATTTGCCATTTTCAATAGCAAGAACCATAGCCAACCAAAATGGACGACATAACTGTCCAAAAAAAAAAAAAAACAACTATAACGACCATTCTAGTACAATAAGCAGAATACACGAGAGCACTATCATTGCGAGTTCCAGGATTCTCTCTCTCTCTCTTTGAAATTCTAGGGGTGCTTGACCATGATTGAATGATTCAACTTAGCTTTTGCTCATGTTGGTCCACTGGGAAGTGGGGGTGAGCACGACGGTGAAGAGTTTCAAATAAGCAATCCCACAAAGTGGAAGAAAATCACTAATTTATTGGGTCGCTACAGTCGGAGTAATCGATTCAAGCTGAAGATAGAAATAATTTGAGAAACATCTGGGAAAGCTCCAACTTTAAATTGGAGCCCTCAAGATTGGACTTTTCAATATTTTAAAATTTTTACCTAAGAAAGAGGGCAAAGACTAAATGCCTCCCACACATCTTGGTGGGGGTGGGCAGAAAGTGAAGGAGATATTCCTGTGTATATATTCCAAGTCGTCCGAATTATTAGACCACATTCCGAGCACTATTAGACAGCAATCATTGTAGTCTTTCATCAAGTCTTAAGTGTGCTTTTAGTGTTTTTTTTTTAAGGAGGACATCGCTTGCCCCCAAACGTACATTTTCTAACCTTTTTCTTGATACAAGTTTCCAAAGTTTTATTAATTCTCAGCAAAATTCCCATGTCGTGTGGCACATAAGCAAATTTCAACCAGAAATTTATATGGCGTTTTCCTTTCCCCCCCTAGTTGACTATGGAAAATATGACAAAAGAGGTCGATTCAATGGATATACGTATCATCGAGCTATCGGACTGAAAGTATAGTGATATAATTTATAAGTGTCTATAAATAAGTTGAAAGGTGTCTAGAGTTTAGACTATTCAGTATTCACCAACTCCGAAAATTTGTTCTCTAATCATATTATAGCTTTTTTAAACCTAATGTGCTTTCCTTATTAGAATATGGCTAGAACTTTTTTCCCTCAAATATGGCTGGAGAGACTCCTACCACTTTGAAATGAATAATATTATTCTAAAATTCATTAGGGTATGTCAGGAAACTCCTCTAATTAACAAACTAATGGATTGCCTTCAATTTCACTAAGAGACAAAATTACATATTCCTCTCAAACAACTTTTTTTACCACCGCATCACTTCTGCCGCACCCATTAATATTAATGTTTCCTTGAAGTTTATCTTCTTCTGAACTTTTGGTTCATTGTCCACTTGCCCCGTAGTTCAATCACTTGGTGTTGAGCAAGCGTATTTAGTCATATATCAGACAAAAGAGAGATAATTTTATTTGAACATCGCTCATTTTATTTCCCCCAAATTCGATGGTCGTGAATTTTTTTTACTTCGATTTCTAAAACCAATTCACGAGTATTTATTTAAAGAAAGGATATTGAGGGTGATGTATACATTACGCACTATTCATGTTCCACTGTTATCAGTCTAAAGACTTTGATCCTCAGTACTACATGTATAAGTAGAGAAAATCATTCAAAAAGTCCTCAACATATTGTATAACGATCAACTCAGTTATAAACTTTTAAATTTGGTTAATCTTATCCTAAACTTTTTTATGATTTCCAATGTAGTATTTTTGGTCAATTCTAGCCAAAAATCACTAACGTGGATGCCGGTTTTTTTTGTGTGGCATAGTTGAAAGGTAGACGTTTTTTGCAATTCTTTTACATTTTCTCTTTTCTCCCTTTTTTTTTCCTTTTCACCTATGCATCGCCGACGACTAGCCTACGCTAACTGAGCTATATATGAGCAATTTTCAATCAAAATTAGATTGAATAATTATATTAAAATTAGTCGGGATAAGTTCACTAAAGTCCTAAAACTTGTTTGACAATGCATTTGAGTTTTAAAACTTTCAAAAAGTGTAATTAATTAATAAAAATTGTTATAAAGTGCAATTGAATCCCAAAACTTTTCAAAAGTACAAATAAGCCCTAAAACTTGTTAAGTTGGCCAAATCACCGTTAATTACACTTTTTGAAAATTTTAAAACTTAATTGTGTTTTGCTGACAAATTTTAGGATTTTATTGTAATTTTTAAAAGCATTAGGACTCCATTATACTACTGTAACAAATTTTAAGATTCAAAAGCACTTTTTAAAAGTTTTATGACTCAATTGCACTTTCACAATAAATTTTAGGACTTTCAGTGCACTTATTTCAAAATAGTCAAAAGGTTTATGACTAAATTAACTATAATAAAATAGATTTATTTTTTTTGTTAATTATCCTATAAGTAGAAGAAGTCCAAAAATAGCTCTTATAGGGGTCAAACAATTTAATATTTTTCATTTTTAATGGTTGAAAGTTTCATTTAAATTGAGAATTATAGCAATTTTTGTATAAAAATTTATATATTAATGATAAAAATGCGAATGGAGAAGAGCAACCAATCATGTCAACGAGCTTACTTGAAACTTTGCACCCAGTAATTTTCTGATGCGAGGATCTTTTAAGTAGTGTGCAAAGGCATCTTCTTGCTCAAATTCATGCCCTCTCTTTGAAAGGTCGAAGAAAGATAACTATGTTTCTCTTTGTTGCGATAGGGAAGGTGAATATTTTAATCGCCAGTGTCTCTATTGGACATCAGATAAGAAAGACTAATCTTGTGTAATTAATTTTCCTTTTGAAGTTCACGGCTATAAAAAAAGAACTAATCATGGTCATTCAAAAAATTGAATGCATCACACTATAAGAATGCATGTATGAGTTGTGTTATAGAAGTCTCACATTAGAGGATTAATATGGTACGAAACAGTTAATATATCTAAGTTCACTCATAACTCATTGACTTAAGTTTTTGAGTGAAGGTTTGTCCAACTGGATATGTTGATGAACTCGAACTTGGGCTTTCTCTTGCCAACCTCTCATGCCGAAGGTATTGGGTTTATGCTGCACACTCGCAACAAATGATATCGGAACTGAATATGTAATGGTGTTTGATGAATATCTCAAAGAAGGAATCTAGTGACCAGCACAATTTTCGGATTGGTGGTCATTGTGTTGTAGCAGCACTAGCCATATGGGCGTTGACAAAAATTTAAGTTAAGATAAGTTAATACGGAAGAATACTTCGATTAAGAGGAAACAAACCTAATACTGTAGCAGTTAATATATCTAAGTTGGTCCATAACTCATTGACTTATGCTTTTGAGTAAGAGTGAATCCAAATAGATATGTTGAATGGCTCAGATTTAGGCTCCCTCTTGACAATCTCCCATGGCGAAGGTATCGGACTCCTACTGTGCACTTCAATAAATGTTGTTAAGAATTGCGAATCACTTTAAAAAATATAACTCAAGCAAACAATCTATATTAGCATAATATAATAAAAAAAATAGAATCGAAATAATACACTAGAGAATTTATTATCAAAGCTCGCCCAAACTTGGGCTACGTTGATCGGGGCAAAAAAGAAATTGAGAATACTCAAGAATGCCATGATGTCCTATCTTTTTCTTGCAATTTCTCTATTTGCTAATCTGTGCTTCGCCACTTTTCGGTTCTCTCGTTATCATGATTCATCGAGTAGTGCGTCCGGACATTTTTCTTGTCGTCCCTTCATGTGTGAAAAAGATGTCTAAAGCCGGTATACCTCATGCCAAATTCTCTCCTTCTTGAGGCGAAGTAATCCCAAAATTCAAACTATTGCTAAAACTAGCTACAACATGAAAGCAAATTTATATCGCAATATCTTAATGGTCGCACTATGGCCCAAAATTTTATTAGATGAGATTCGTGCAAATGTTTTCATCTACAATTTTAAACATAAAGTTGAGGGTCACTTGACATGCTTATTTTTTACATCGATCATCCAATCTTCATGGCACTAACAAAGAGTTTATCGAATGAATTTGTAATGGATTGTACTTACAAATAAGTACACGAAAAGCCGTTGTTGTATATTATTGAAATTTCCGGCTTTAATACTTCTTTCTACTCGTGCTTTGCCTTTTTTTGGGAAAAGGAGTACAGTACAAGCAAGATTGTGCTTGGGCTGTGACAATATTTCAGAACATATGGAGTTTTTCAATATCCAGCTATTGTCACTAATAGATAGTTGGCATTGATGAATGCAATTTGGTTCATTTTTCCTGTAAGTGCGACCTTCTCTGGTGTTTAGCACATTATATTGCGGTAAATTTCAAAAAGAAGGGAAGATTTGGGTTCTTTCATGTCTGATCGATCCAAGATTCTGAATTCCAAGAGTGAAGCGAAAGATGTTAAAAATTATTCGGCAGTTTTAAGATTGCTGTAAGGAAAAGCCATCGATTCCCAATTGCATTAAAAGTATACTCGGCTTCCTTTCAAACACGCTTTTGTGCCAGCTTGCACAGGACTTGCCCATGCATTTCGGAATATCATGTTATTTCAAGAGCTGAAGGGCCACATTCGACTTTGAAATCGTATATGTACATTTCAACAAGGATCTAATTGAGGTAAATATTAAAAAGTCCAACTCAAAAACTTAAGTCTTTAGGTGAATAGAGACCACGTGAATATAAAGAGCATGCAGACTCATTCATAATCGATGTGGGACAACAATAACTAACTCAACACCCCCTCTCAAATGCAAGCCGGATTATAAGTGGCACGTGAAAATTTACTAATGGGGAGTGGGCCCACATTCGCGAAAATGAATAACACTGGCTCTGATACCATATTAAAAAATTTAACCCAAAAACTTAAGTTATTAGATGAAGGGAGACCATATGAATATAAAGATCATACAATACTCATTCACAATCCATGTGAGACGACAATAACTTTAACAGTGAAAAAAGAAAATATGTGTTGCAGTTGAGAATCAGTTTCAAGAAATCAAAATCCAATTGTCAAGTGAGAAGGTAAGAGTTCTCCATAATCTTCAACTTCCTCTTGTCAATAACTTGATTACTTGAGCGTAAGTATCTGCTTCAGACAAGCCTACGACAAATACGAGATTGCTAAAAGCAGGGTTGAGCTCCTAGCTCGTGCCGAACGTTTTAAGCAATTCATGCATGTGCGCATGAGACGAGATTTAGTTTTTTCGGTCGGTTACATCTTGATGGGGGTTGTCAGCATGCAATCAAATATGGGGCGGAAAAAACTCGAGCTCCATATTATTTATCCTCTAGTATTTTTTTTTCCCCACTCCTCTCTTCTATGTACATGTATGCGCGTTGCTCACGGAGATCGAACGCTAGACCTGATATTCTCCGGCCCCATCCCCCGTCCATTTATCAGCAGGTCTGCATGCCTGTTGGCATCCTCTATCTCTCTAGTATGTTAACACTGCCAAAGAAAAGCAAGATGCGTGACATCAACTAAAGCAACCCGTCACTTCCCTAATATCTCAACATCGACCAAAACTTCAAACTTACAGGTCGAAGGTCAGCAAATTCTTCCCCTGACCAGATGCCTGCTTTCCAAAAACACCGTCAGGAAGTTCCAGTAGACAGTGAAATACGCGATCCCCCACCTGCAAGTTGCAGTTTGAGCTGTGCGTTGCACATCGAAAGACAGAAAAAGGAGGGATGCAAGTCCTTCAAGCGATCCCAGGGTGACATGAGCAAACCTCAATCGCGATATGGCACAAAAGGTCCTTGAATTTTGGCCAAATATTCAATATGGCCAATGAGCTTTTGATTTGTTCGAAATTTGATCCATGAGCATTAGTCCAATGTGTCATGTCGTCCCTAAACTTTTAATTTGTTCATTGTGATTCTTGAACTGTTAGCAGATGTTCAATCTAATTCCTGAATCATATAAAAATAGTCACTACAGTCCTTCCATAAATTCAAATTCGAGATAGTATCAGACATTTTTCATATAGTTTCGGAACTAACTTGAATATGTACCAAAAGGTTAGGAATCACATTGTATATTAAATCGAAATTCATTGATCATTTGCGTAATTAGTCCTTTCGAAAACTTCTCCATGAAATGTGCTCACTAAGTGGCATAGGCTTTGAAATACTTCTCCATCACATCAAGCAGAAAATAGAAAAACGATTCTATGATCAACTTCAATGATATAGATTCGCCCCAGATTCTGAGCATTTTAGCTCACTACGCCTTTAATTTACTTCATTGCTAAGCTCTAACCCTTTCTTTAACCCTTAACGCTACGGAAAAGAAAGTGACTGCAGTGCCACACGCACACACATATGTGTGTATGTATATGGGAGAATATATTAGGATGGCGACAGAATCATTTTTGTAATTCAATTATAGGGAGGGATCGAGACAGATTGCGGCGGCGAACGCTGGCCTCTAGTCGTTGCACATATTCCCATTATTAATAATACAAAAAAAGTTATTTTTCTTTCCTTTGCAAGAGTTTATTAATTAATAATTGAGTGTGCAACTGCATATACACTAAAACTATTCTCCTGACCGAACTTATCGATGGGCCGGTGGAACTTTAATGATGGGTTCAGCAACCCTGGACAACCGTTGGTAATTGATCCGCTAAAAAGATCCCAACATTTTGTAAAGATTGGGATGGTCGGAAATCCTATTTGATTTCTAAACAGAAAGAAAAGATATTACAAATGTTGTTATTTTCTCACGGCTCTCATATGAGCTTTAAAATATTTCGAGCAACCACTTGAGTGTCACTTTTGTAAAAAGATTATCACTTCAGTGTTATCGCCTATTAATATGGCCAAAATTTTTACTTTAAACCGTCTGACGTGGCTCGCAAAGTGAACATTATAAAACCTACGATCGTTTGGTTATCTATTTGCCCCCAAATTAATCGATCTGGGAAAGAATCGGTATGAACCCTAGCAAAATTAGGATGACCACAGAGATAACACATCGGATTCGCCAGAGCTCCAGCGTTCTTGATTGCAGATTCATGAAGCACGAGGCGTAGCTTAAGAGAGAGAGAGCGCTAGCTCTCCTTTTCATTTTTTTTTTAGTGCTGTTGATCGCTTAGGCCTTGACGGTTGTTAAGAAAATGATTGCAGAAGAAAAAGAAGAAAACTGTAACACAGTAGGCCCACAAGATGAAGATGAATCAAAAAGTTGATGAACATGAACATGAACGAAGAAGAAGTCGAAGATGAAGACGAACATGAAGAAGCAGAAGGAGCGTGGCTTGACAAATGCCTTGGTCGGATATAAAATTCAACAATGTGGCATTCAAGTGATCACTCAAAATATTTTGATATTGAAATGAATACCGTACGAAAATTGTTACACTTTTAGTGTATTTTTCCCGTCCAATATGATCTCATTTTGTCTTCTAATGGCCATGCTAGCTGGCAGCCCATTTACTCATTCTCACAAATTTTCCTTACCTTTGGTAATTATATTTACATGATTTTAGCACGAGAGTTTAGAGGGCTTAGTGATGCGTTCATCATTGGAGCAATTTTCCCTTTAAAAAAGATGATGCAGGGGCCTCAAAGATAAATGAAGTTTTTATTTTATTTTTATGTTCGCTAATATAAGAAAGCTCGATCCAAAAACTTTAAATCGATATATGAAAAAAGTCAACATGCAAATAAAAAACATATAACCTCATAGACAAACAATATGGGATGTTTTGATACCTACTCTCTAACTTATTCTAATACCATATTCAAATATTCAACTTAATTTGATAAGTGGAATGATACATCATGCACGTAAAGAGCATACAATCTCCATAACACTGTAGAATATTTTATCATTAAAGGTGGGTAGCAGAAGGAATATTGTACCCCCTGTTTGTTCTACGATATGACTGTACTCGTTGGGAGCGCGCAGCGGAAGTTCGATACTTTCACCTAGGGAGATCACCAAGAGGGAGTTCAAGTCCGAACCCGTCAATATATCCAGTTGAACCCACCTTCACTCAAAAGATTAAGACAATGAGTTATGGGCCAACTTGAATGTATTAACTGCTTAATACCACATCAATTCTCCGATGTGGGACTTTTCTAACATAATTCACACGTGCATCATAATAATCTTCCCCTCACGTGTGAGCTCCAGTGTTAGGTTTGATTCCCCTTAATCCAAGTATACTTCCGCACTAATATATCTCAACTTGAATACAATGCCCATCGGCCCGAAAACCACGATGGCTCCATCTCAACCTGAATCTCTATCAACGTTTATCGGGTCCGCATTGCTACACCACAACACCCACTGACCCGAAAACCATGTTGACACCAGATTCCTTCTTGAGATATTCATTGGAATATGTTGGAGGCCCACCAACCAACCATCGACTCTGATACCATTTGTTGGGAGTGCACAGCGGAAGTCTTATACTTTCACCTAAGAAGATCGCCAAGAGAGAGTCCAAGTCCGAGCCCGTCAATTTATCCAGTGGACTCACCTTCAGTCAAAAGTTTAAGCCAATGAGTTATTGGCCAACTTGGATATATTAACTGCTCAATACTACATCAATTCTCCGATGTAGGACTTTTCCGACACAACTCACACATGCATCCTAACAATACTGATAATTGCAAATCTCCAAACTTTATATATGGATGTCGCGTGCGCAATTTAGTGCCTAATTAGGGTCAAGTTTATTTTTAGTCCTCTTAACTTATAAACGTTTATTTCTCCCATTCAGTGCTTGACCTTTCCCTTTTTGTGCAATTGAGTCCTCCAAATTGTTTGGACTAGGGGTGATCGGTTTCAACATGAGTGGTTCCCACCCTAGAATCAAGAACCATCCGCTAGAAATTGATTTCACAAAATGCGAACCGTAAACCACCCACTCGTTTCATGGATCCATCCGAGAACCGAATCACCGACCCAGTCCGACTTTTGATTGAATTTCGGTTACGGTCCTACATTTGGCATTACATTCCTCACGTAGTACTCGTTCCATAAATTTTAGAAACATAAAGTCCATGTCTTCAGCTAAGTTGTTTGATTTCCATGCACGCCAGCAAGGCCATTACCTTTAATATTTCGAAAATGAAGAAGTATAGGCAAACTTTTTCTTGCATGTGCATTAATTTCTGGTTGAAGACCCTATATGAAAGGTTCATTTTCGATAAACCTTTGGAGTAGAACACGAAATTGCTGAAACTGTTGAGCACTATGGTTGTAACATGTCATATTTTCAGGACCAGAGATCTTTTAGCACAGTTAAGTGTGTTGGCAATGAAGTGTCTTCCATGTTAAGCATGATTGAGCTAGATAAGCTGGCTCTAGATCATCATAAGGGTTTCATAATTTCATTTAACATAATACACATTCATATTATGTAGAAAGGCCGGTTTGGTTGGACCCGTTGGGCGGTTCTCATCCAAAACCAGAAGCCGTACATGTAACCATCGGTTTCAGGAATTGAAATCGAAAACCAGACTTGTACCCATCGGTTACAATACAAAATCAGTCGATTAGGAACAATCCGGTCGGATGTGGGTGGATCAAGATTTTTTTGCTCACCCCTAGTTTGGACTGTGCAATTAGATCGTTTCCTCACCTACCATTAGCAAATCCATCAAATTTGAGGACGTGGTGAAAAATTGAGGGATGGATGGGGGAAATTAACGTCATATTTGTTTTGCGGAAAACAAAGGATTTGAAAAATGTTTTTTTTCTTCTAAAAGTGAACGCTTGTATCACTTACAAGAACAAAATAAAGTTATTTTTATTGTCCATTAAATTGTTGTTGACAACAAAAATATTTTCAGTGACTAATTATTTCAAACGATACAAGCGATTGGTTTTAAAAAAATATTTTCAAAATCATTCATTTTTGAAAAAAATTCAAAAAAAAAGGGGCTTCAAACGCCCTTATTTTCTCAAATAAGAGCCTTAGATGAATCTTGTTTCAAATAAGTACCTAAAGTACTCTCTTTATTTCAAAGAAAGTTTTGATTAGAGGTATTTTTGTGCTTTTACATTTTCTATTTTTTTTTCCTTTCTTTCTTTTCTATCTTTTTTTTCTCTTCCACCTCGCCTCGCCGATGGTTGTGGATTGGGCAACCGCGAAACCCCTGCAAAAACCCAAACCCATCTCACCCATCCCTCCAGAAATTACTTCTCCTCCTATGTTCAGTCCACTTTTTCTTCGTCTTCTCCAATCATCAAGCCCAATTCCAAGTCCCACGAGTTAATCTTCAATGGCATGCATGGTAACACTTTCCTGCTAGAAATCAATTTATTACCAAAATTTGATTTTTTTACTTTTCCTCAAAAGCAGAAATTGAGTTGTCTACTTTGGCTTCAGATTGACTTGTAATAAGAGAAATTCGTTTAGTAACATTGAATTTTTCTATTTTTGGAATATTATCAACAAAATTTTCAACAACGGTGGTCGGCCAGCGGTAAGTGGCGGAGGCGGTAGGCAATGGTCGGTGGTCGAGCTGTGGCTGCTGTTGACACCTAATTTTTAATCATTTTTTATTTCAATTTTATTTTTTAAAACTAATTAAAAATAGCCAAAAAATTATAAAAATTGAAAAATCAACTTTGAAAGCCTTGGGCTAGCCTTGGAAACCAATTTTGAATAAAAAAAATATTTTTCATAATTTTTAATATTTTTTTCGAATTTATTTAAATATAAAAATACCCAAAAAATAGAAAAAATACCATTCGTGGTCAGCAAAATGCACAAAAATAGTCAATAATTTTATTTTAATTCCTTATTCAAGTTGGGATTTTTAAATCTCGAAAATCCGACTTGGGTCACTATGTTCCTTCACAAACATAGAACCTAATCGAGCATAAAAATTCATTTTTAAGTATTTTAATTTCCAATTTTACCTTTCAATAAGCCATGACATTGATATCAAGAACCTTGAAGTGAAATTGTGTCGATTTACCCTTCAATTTGATCAATTTTAACCAAAGGGCTTAATTGCACAATTTTCTTTCAATTTAGTCCCCAATTTCACGAATCTCAAAATTAAATTCTCTCTAGGGACATTCATGAAAATCAAACACCTCTACCCTATATTTTTCGTCGTCCCGAACTCATTGGTGGCCTCAATTTGGACTCATTTGATCGTTTGGTCCCTCAATTAAGCAAAAATTATTTTCTGATCCTAGGCACAATTTGGGGTTTTCACTAAATTCCAATTCAATTGTTCACAAAAATACCCATTTTAGATGGAAAACATGTTGAGGAGTTTGATTTTGACATCAATTTCGGGAAAAATTATTAATTTGGGGCTCAATTGGACGGAGAGAGAGAGAGAGAGCCGGATTGGTCGGGTCGAACCAGGTCTGCAACAATGTTGCAGACTTGGTACGAGAAGCAGAGCAGACATGGGTAGAAACAGAGGGGAGAACGGTAGGGATCGCGCAACCAAAACCGAGGTTGGCAAACATCTTTTCAAAAGGTGAGGGAGTGCGTGATTGTACCCGCGGCATCCCGGATGCCTCTCTGCTATAAGGGTCGGCCATTAGAGAGAGGGGAGGGAGGTACTCGATTTTCAAAAAAAAAAAATAGAGAGAGAGAGAGAGAGAGAGAGAGGAGCCGTGATTTTCGAGAGGTTTGGGTGAGAATCAAACGCGGTTCCGGCGTTCCACGGGGAGCCTCTAAGCTTCAGGACACCTGAGGCATCTCCGCCGAGCCCCCACAGTCGTTGACAACCCGCGAACAAGTCTGTTTTCTCACCCTTGTTTTATACCCTATTTTTTTAGCTACTGTGAGTTATGGGCTCGTCTGAATTTTGGTGAAACCAAGCCAAACCGAACATGTACCCATGCTAGTTAGAGTCTCTCTAGTGATGCCTGACTGTTGTTTTGCTTCGATTTAGCCTGTGTGCTCCTCGGTCTTCGTTTGAATGTTGAGTTTCTCACGCTTGCCAACTGTTCGACGAAATGCCTGAGTAACCATTTAATTTTTTGGCTCTCGACCGTGCCTTCCTCAAGTGTTATCCGTGCGAGTCTGGCTTTAAAACTCCATTAGAACGAACCCTAAGCCTTTGTATGCCTTTGTTTTGCATTGAATCTCGCCGAAAAAGGTGGCCGAAGCTCCTCGGGCCATACTCGAGCCGAGGAGTCCATTGGGCGCAAACGACGATCCTCGGGCTCTAAAAAGAGCTTAGGTAAATCTCTAAAGCTCCATGGGACAATGCTTGAATGATTAGAACGAGGTTTCGGCAAAAAAAAAAAATCGCAAAAATCCTCGCTGGAACCGGTACTGTTCATGGTCAACCGGGGGTGTTTCGGGCGTCGACTATCCTTCTTTTCGTGTTGAATGGGTTACTGTGTTGATTGGGGATCTTTTAGGCGCATCTGGTCGAAAATTTCGTAAAGTTTGGGCTCAGGTTCGATTTTCCGGTGACATTTCCGGCGAACTTGTCGGAAATTTCACTGTTTCGGCGAGTCGCCGATCGTCTTCTCTGGTCAACACTGACGTGGCGCATCACATAGACGGCCACGTCGGCGGGGGGCGGCTGCTCCACTAAAAAAAAATAAAACCTAGATCAGATGTTCGTGGTTGTGCCACAAGTCGTGATCTAGGATTTACAATATATATATAATATTTTCAGAATATTAAATGATTTTCGGAAATTTTTTAAAAAAAGTTAATTCGACGGTCATCGCGACGCCAAGTGGCACTTAGAGAACCGTCGAATTTGCTTTTTTTAATCCCATCAATTAAACCTAGATCGGACGCACCAGGGGAAGCCACGTGGCACTTCCTGGAGCGCCCGATCAAAAGTTTTCGGTTTTATTAAAAAAATCCGCAGGATCAAATGGTCGTGGGTTGGCCACGTGTCACGATCCGACCCTTTCAAAATTCACAAAAAAAAGAAATATGTTTTCTATATTAATAAATTATTTTCAAAAAATAATAAGAAAAAGAGATCCGGTGGTTGACAGGGGGCTACGTGGCACACCATGGGACGTTCAATCGGGGTTTTCGGATAATAATAAAAAATTATTAAAAATACAATTTTTTTGGAAAATACCAAAAAGGGGTCGTTTTAGACCGGTCTGACTCGTTGGTCGAATCAGGCGCCCGAAAGGCACGAGTCGGGTCTGACTCGGTCAGAAAAATATTTTTCTAAAAAAATAAAATAAAAATTAATAAAAAATTCAAAAAATAAAATTTGAAATCTAATTAAAAATAGAAAATACATATAAAAAAAAGAAAATTAAAAAAAATTAGAAAAAATCTAAAATGATTCCAAAAAATAGAAAATGGCCACAATCAACTGGTCATGACCTATTTTGGATCCTTCGAACCCCATTCCTGGCAAAATGACGATTTTGCCCTTATGAAAAAGCGGCTTCCAAGAATTGAAGAAATTCAGAAAAATCCAAAAAGATTCCAGAAAATAGTAAATGGCCACAATCAACTGGTCATTACCTATTTTAGGTCTTTCGAACCCGATTCATTTCAAAATGATGATTTTGCCCTTTTGGCAAATCGTTTTTCCAAAAATCAAAGAAATTCTGAAAAGTAAAAAAAAAATCTAGAAAATAGGTAATTGCCACAATCAACTGACCGTGACCTATTTTGGGTCTTTCGAACCCCAATCCTTTCAAAAATGACGATTTTTCTATTTTGGCAAATTGTCTTCCAAAAATTAAAGAAATTTAGGAAATTCCCAAAAATTTCAGAAAATAAAAAATGCCCACAATCAACTAGCAATGACCTAGTTTGGGTCTGTCGAATCCAATACTTCCAAATGACGATTTTGCCTTTTGGCAAATCGTTTCTCAAAAATTGAAAAATAAAAAAATTTCCAAAAAATTCCTGAAAAATAGTAAATGACCTCAATCAATTGGGCATGATCCATTTTGGGTATTTCAAATCCCAATCCTTCCAAAATAACGATTTTGCTCTTTTGGCAAATCGTTTCTCAAAAATTGAAGAAAATCAGAAAATTTTAAAAAAAAAGCCTGAAAAATAGGAAATGGCTTCAATCAACTGGCCATAACTTATTTTTGGGTCTTTCGACCCCTGATCCTCCCAAAAATGATGATTTTGCCCTTTTTGACAAATCGTCTCCAAAACAAATCTAAAGAAATTCAGAAAAATCCAAATAAATTTCAGAAAATAGGAAATGGCTACAATCAACTGGCCATGACCTATTTGTGATCTTTCCAACCCCAATCCTTTCAAAAATGATGATTTTGCCCTTTTACAAATCGTCTCCTAAAAATTGATGAAATCCATAAAAATCCAAAGAAATTTCAGAAAATAGAGAATGGTCACATTCAACTGACCATGACCTATTTTGGGTCTTTTGAAACCCGATCCTTTCAAAAATGATGATTTTTTCCTTTTGGCAAATCGTCTCCCAAAAATTGATGAAAATTCCAAAAATTTTCAAAAAATAACAAATGGCCACAATCAACTGGCCATAACCTATTTTGGGAATTCGACATTGGAATCTCCAAAAAATGACGATTTTTTCCTTCTAGCAAATTGTCTCTAAATCTTCTCATTTTACCTCTAACCCTAAATCACACATTCTCTAAGCCTTTTGGACTATATTAGAAGGCCCCTGATTTGAATTGATGTGCATTGACGTGATTCATTTATGCACTTGATTAGGCTTTTCTTATATTGATTGTGATTAATAAGACTAGTCTTCCAATTTGCATTCAAACCCCAAATCAGTCTTACCCTACCCAAATTTGCACCTGCATGAAATCTTAGTTAAGAAAATCACTCACGTTAGATACCGAAAAGGTGTTGGAAATGACATCAACGTAACCAAGTCCTCGAACCCAAATCTCTGGTTCCGAAGAGCTAATCGATCTCTTCCAATCGATTAGTAAAGTTTCTGATCCACCTTTCAAGAAGGGCCAAAGGCGACTCCAAATGCATGCACACATAGCACATGCCACCATGATCACACCAACGTCGAATCCGATCGACTCTTTTCGTCGAAAAACCCCGTAAAAATTACTTCCACCTCGATTTGGTACGGGATTGGGAGGGCCCGCGTCGAGAAAGCCCGCAATCCACATTTCAGAGTGGGGCCCGATCGGTAATTCATTAGTCCGTTCTTTCATTTTTTTCGAAAAAGAAAAAACGGGTCGCGATTGCTACGACGGCAGGAGCGGCGATGGCCAGTGGCAATGGTGGTGGCGACGGCTGGTGGTCACGGTGGCGGTGGGCAGGCGTTGGTCGACAACGGCGATGGTCGTCGGGTAGTCAACAACCAGCGGCGGTGGCAGCCGACAGTGGACGTCGAGCGGTTGGCGGTGGCGGCAACTAGTGGCGGGCGATGTTCGCGGAGGCGGGGGCCAGCAACGGTGGTCGATGATGGCCGATGGCTGACGATGGTCGAGGGTCGAGCGGGCATTAGTTGACGGCATCGGTGGCCGGCGAAGGCCTGTGTGGTCGAAAAAGTGATTTTGGAGTCGAGAAGTAAAAGTTTTTTATTTCTCAAAATTGGCCAATAACCCAACAAAAGTAAAAAATCCATCCATAAGTAGAAAATTCTATCATAAATCAATTGTTTCACCAAACACATTTCTACTTTGATGGTGTTTTTACCAAATTGATTTATCTGCCTGAATGACTTCTGGCAGAGAAATCTAGAAGCAGAAGTGTTATCATGCAGCCACCAAGCCACACAAGTTCTTTACACCCATAGGGCGAAACATTGGCACCCTTGTCGAGAAAAACACTCAAATCCCCTCAATGTAGCGAGGGCTCCCCTTGCCGGCTGCCTCGAGGCTAGGTCATTGCTTGGACTAGGCCATGTGAGCCCTCAGCTAGGCTAGGCTGGGTGAGGCCGCCTAGCTCACGACCATGGGCGAGGTGAGGCGAGGTGAAAGAGAGAAAACAAAAAAGGGGGAAAATGAAAAAAAAAAAAAAAGAGAAAATGTGAAAAGATGAAAATATCATTGGCCATGTACTTCTTCGAAATAAAGAGGACATTTCAAGATTTTATATGAAATATAATTCACTTCAAATTCTCATTTAAAAAAAATAATGACGCTTAAAAGATTTTTTTTCGCCACATATTTTAGGGACATAATCACGTAGACGATGGGGCCCTCATCATTATTTTGCCATGTGGGTAGTGAATAGGAAGTGGGCATAGGTTAGGGTCGGAGAGAGGAACACATGGAAGTCAAAAGTGGTCAGAAAACATTCGATGTCTCCACGTGAGACGGAGAGAGAGTCAACTAATCAATCCCCACTTCCCATTCCAATTCCTCCTTTTTACCAATGAGCCGTCCGTCCTCGTGCGGGGTACGTCATCGGAGGTCAAAGGATCTAAATCTAATCTCAGTGGATTTATATTTTTCTCACGACTATTCTTCAATTAATTAATCATTCAAATAATCGGATTCATTTCTTATGTGGGGGACGTAAAATACAATCGACAATACCAGGTACACTTTCGTTTTTGTAAAGCAACCTCAACACCTTTAGCATTCGTCGGATTAGATTTTGCGTACGCATGATCTATCGATCGCTTAACCATTCAAATAATCATGGCATCAAGAAAACATTTTGCACGACGATAGCACGGTGTCATGCTGATCCGATACCAGCCAATTGAGCCAATCGTATGGGATCCCTCGAGATTCGAATTTCGAAAATTCGAACGGCTGGCACGACAAAGCTTATCGTGCGCCTCCATAAAAGAGAAATAGCGCGTCCCGTTCGGACAAAAAAACGAGAAAGGTAAAAGCAAAAGAGAATCCGGCAAGTTATTTCCATTTCAGCCGGCCAATAAGTCTCCTCCAAGAAGGGGGAGAGAAAATGGAGGCAACGCATGTTGGACCCTTTTCTCCGTTTCCATTAACTAAGCATCATTAAACGCACCTTAATTTGGACAAGAACAAAGCTTAATTCAAGCGACAAAATCAAGATCAGACGGACCAAAAAGTAAACACCAACTCGGAAGTTTTTTTAAAAAGGAAAAAAAAAAGGGCGAAAAAGAAGGCGCACTATGTGGGAGACAGGAAGGAGGCGCAACGACGCCGTAATGGACCTGACTGACCCAACAAAAAGAGGGGGAGGCGAATATGCCGACGGCAGATTCCTTTCTCTGGATCGGACCCGCCTTCCTGCCTCCGCTTCCCATGTAATATAAATTGAACCTCCCTTCTCCCCAAACATTATATCATCCCAATCACCAAAAACTCACGTTAAAATCTTTCATATATCACTCTCGTGTGTCTCTCTCTCTATTGCCCTTCTCCATCCCAATCATCCTCGATTTTCGCGAAACCCGCAAAAGAGAGAGAGAGAGAGAATATAAAGATTTGTCAGGTTAGTAGGAGGACCACCTCCCCCCTCTCTTTCTCGCTCTGCACCTGTCGTAGTAAAGATTTCTCTTATCGTATTCACTTCACGATTGATGTGACAGATTCGAAAATGTTACGAGGATAAGTTCTACGTTATTTCAATGTGGGCGGTCTCTCTCTCTCTCTCTCTCTCTCTCTCTCTCTCTCTCTCTCTCTCTCTTTCCCCGATCAATGCGGTAACTCTCTCGATGGGTACACTCAGCGTGTCCCTTTGGTTATTTGTGAATCGCACGATAGGCTATTCGCTTGAAAATGTATTCCATCGCCGTTCGATTCGGTAAACGTCCATGTGCATCTCATACGTTGCGAGTGGGGCGGGGGCACAAGTATAGATTTCTCGTGTGGCCGGAGATGCTGGTCATCAGAATTGCTGTCAATTATGTGCTAAACCTTAGTTCAAGTTGGTGCTCTCTATTTTGATACATACGATCCCGAGATGGGTTCTCTGAGATTTTCTTTTGAACATATATACATATCCGTGGACCTGCATATTACTGCTCCGGTTTTGCTGCTTCAGAACAATGCGGCTAGTGTCTCCGACACTCTCGGAGGTTGGTTCGCTTCGTGTGGATTAGAGAGAGTTTTGATCTTTTCTCGTCTCTTCCTTGACCTTTTCCCTAATGGTCTGCGAGACCCTTTGTGGAACTCACAAAACAGCAGTCCTTGAATTGTGGGACTTCCTCACGTACAAATCCATCTCGCTCATCTTCACTTCACTTCCCTGGAAGATCAACCAAGTTGATGAAGGATACATGGCGGTTTTGAGGGTGTTTTCTGTCTGAGGTGGTCACACTTTGCTTTTGAGATGAGAACGCCGCATGCCGCTTGTTGTTCTGTTCGATATTCTCGCCTCGATCGTCGTCTGCGCTTTCGACACAGTCGCCTTCGCTTTGATCATAATTGAAACCATCAAGTCAGATCATGACATTGTATCATTGTTGGTTGTCCTAACGTTATGTTAACACCGTTTTTTGCAGGTTCGAGAGAGAAGATAGAGAGCATTAAGTTGGCTTGTGATTAGGCTAACTTGACATGGCTGGTGAACAAGTGCAAGTTCTGAACGCTCTAGACGTCGCCAAGACGCAATGGTACCATTTCACGGCGATCATCATCGCCGGGATGGGCTTCTTCACGGACGCGTATGACCTCTTCTGCATATCCCTTGTGACCAAGTTGCTCGGTCGGATATACTACCACGTGGACGGCGCGGCAAAGCCCGGAACCTTGCCTCCGAATGTGTCCGCAGCTGTAAACGGCGTGGCCTTCTGCGGGACCCTGTCAGGCCAGCTCTTCTTCGGCTGGCTCGGCGACAAGTTGGGAAGGAAGAAAGTCTACGGCATGACGCTGATGCTCATGGTGATATGCTCAATTGCTTCGGGCTTGTCCTTCGGCCACGAGCCCAAGTCCATCATGGCTACGCTCTGCTTCTTCCGGTTTTGGCTAGGCTTTGGCATCGGAGGCGACTACCCGCTATCTGCAACTATTATGTCTGAATATTCCAACAAGAAGACTAGAGGGGCCTTCATCGCTGCAGTTTTCGCAATGCAGGGGTTCGGGATATTGGCTGGCGGAGTGTTCGCGATCATCATTTCGTCCGCCTTCAACGCTCGGTTCAACAGCCCGGCTTATGAGGTAGACCCAATCCGCTCAACTGCGCCCCAGGCCGACTTTGTTTGGAGGATCATTCTGATGGTGGGGGCGCTACCGGCCGCACTCACCTACTACTGGAGGTTGAAGATGCCCGAAACTCCCCGTTACACGGCCCTGGTGGCAAAGAACATGAAGCAGGCGGCTGCCGACATGTCAAAGGTTCTGAACATTGATATGGAGGCAGAGCAAGGGAATGCCGAGAAGCCGCTGCCAGTGCCGGCAGCTGAGGATCAGTCCGCTGGCTTATTTGGCTTGTTCTCTAGTCAGTTTTTACGCCGCCATGGCCTTCACTTGCTTGGAACGGCGAGCACATGGTTCCTACTCGACATTGCATTCTATAGCCAGAATCTGTTCCAGAAGGACATCTTCAGCGCTGTCGGGTGGCTTCCCCCAGCAAAGACCATGAACGCGATAGAGGAGGTGTACAGGATTGCGCGGGCTCAGACGCTCATCGCCCTGTGCAGCACTGTGCCAGGGTATTGGTTTACGGTGGCTTTGATCGACAAAATAGGGCGGTTTGTCATCCAGCTGATGGGATTTTTTTTCATGACGGTCTTCATGTTCGCCCTCGCGATCCCTTATGACCATTGGACTCGCAAGGAGAACCGCATTGGCTTCGTGGTGATCTACTCCCTCACTTTCTTCTTCGCCAACTTTGGACCCAATGCCACCACATTTGTTGTGCCGGCCGAGATCTTCCCAGCCCGGTTCAGGTCCACATGCCACGGCATATCAGCAGCATCCGGGAAGCTCGGTGCCATGGTGGGGGCGTTCGGGTTCCTCTACTTGGCTCAGAACCAAGACAAGGCTAAGGCAGATGTGGGGTACCCTGCAGGAATCGGAATCAAGAACTCCCTCATCGTGCTCGGTGGAATCAACTTCTTGGGGCTGCTGTTCACGTTTTTGGTGCCCGAGGCAAAGGGTAAGTCTCTGGAGCAGATGTCAGGCGAGATGGAGGACGAAGTCGATGCAAAGCAGGCAGAGCAGCAGCAGCAGCAGGCGGCTTATAGTAGTAGGACAGTTCCGGTTATTTAGATGCCGCATCTGGTGGAATCCGACATGTCTTCTCTAGTCCATCTCCGAGGAGCTCCGATGAAGACCGGTTTTCTTTTTTTTACCTACGCCAACCAACCCCAATCTCCTCCACACCCCCCCCCCCCCCCCCCCTCTCCTTCCCTCCCTCTCCGGGTTCCCCCCTCCTTCTCTCCCAGTTTCTACCCCTAGGTTTTATAATCACCTTGAATCTGTAGCAGATAACCAGGATTCTAGGAGTATAAGATGGTTTTACTGCTGCATCCTTCTCATTGTCTGTTGCGGTCTCTGCGTTTGTAACGAGACAAGAATTGACAATTTCTTACAAGTTCAAACAAGATGATCTAGTTCCTCCAGGACTGAACGCGTTTTGTTTGCTTGTCGGGTCGGTGTGGTTCCATGAACTTCTCGGGGAATCAAACATCACGAAAACCGTAAAAATAAAGCACATCAGAGCTTCGCATGTGTTGTGTGCAAGAACTTCTATTTCTACTGTAAGGTTTTCTTCTCTTGGAACCATCGGAAGAAATCCTCATGGGACTCTGTTTCTCAGATTCATTCGTTAAGAGAAGCGTAGCATGATTAGTCGAGTACGAAATTCGCTCGAGCAGAGTAGAAGATCCAATAAAGAATCATTTGCAGTTGCATAGACAATTCTACTTCCTCGAATAGGATGCATCGAATGCAATTCGACACTTGTGGGGAATATGATTCTGACCAAAGCTGCAGAACTGTAGAGGTGAATCCAATGCCCTGAGGATGCAGAGGAAGCGACACAGGCAGTGAGATACTACTGACATGAATTTTGCTTTGTTCTCATTTACTTATCTCACGTAACACATGCTTCGCTGCATCACGTGAAAATCAAATGTACATCGCTGAATGACAGCAAAGATGATATGTTACTAAGGCTGCGATTGCTACAAGCCTACAATTGGTATCCACCACCATATCTAAATCGCCGCTTTTGCCCCCTAATATAATCATTCCCTGCAATTAATCTTTTCCTTTCGGAAATTGGTTCATCGAGCATCCACTGACAAAACTAGTGTGTGCTCTTCGACATGGACAGATGCTACTGAAGTCCAGGGATCGAGGTTGTTATCAGTGCCACGAAGAATATGGACTCTACTAGTTCTCACAATGGAGAGTGAGGGACCACTCGGTGGAGCACAAGGGAGCGGCAGTAAGAGATTCAAAAAGCTCACCAGCCTAGAAGGAAAAAAGCAAAGTGGCTAAATTTCAAATCTCTTTTTATTCCATGATCGGTTGGCGGGACATCAAGCGACAAGGTTTAATTCAAAATCGGGAGAAGAGAGATCCTCTGCAATTCTTGCAACGTTAATGGCTTAAAACAATTTGCCCAGCGTGGATTGAAAAACTTCTAGTAGTATCAACAAGAATCCATAACTTGTCCTTGTACACTACCCAAAACGCAAGTGATACTGAAGTTGCACGGCATTTCTAGAGCTGAAACTAGACACACATTTTATGACAGATCGGTAAATAAGAAGACCAACTCAAATTACATCAAAGATACTTCTGAGACAAGGATAAACTTATACATCGAAAGGCTGTTAATCGAAGGGATCAATGTGCTTCTTTGCCTAAAGTAAGGCAATGAAAACAGCAAAAATAAAAATAAAAATTAACAAGTCAAACTTAAGGGCGAGTTTAGCAACCAAAACATATAAGTACTTCTGAGAAAATTTCCAGCTACTTAGCAATTGCTGTTATCACAGAGATGCAATATGGTAAAAAGTTAAAGCAAAATATGCCTTCCGAGCTGATCATAACAAAGCCTCATACTGTGGTTGTCAATTGTAGCAACATCTTGTACTATTTACAGATTTTCCAGGTACTAGATGACAGAATATCAAATGTCTGATGTAGTCAGGCAATGCATCATTCTTTGGGACAATAGGGAATCATCAATGATTAACCTGTAAGATGATTTATCAATTAGCACGCTCTTTGAGCACTTCAAGATCCATTTCTGTGGGGTCAGTAGCCTGAATCTCGCAATGAACGCCGTCCAGATCCCGTCTGAACCTCTCTCTGGAGGTGGCATAGAGCATCTTGGCACGTATAGGCGATGTTGAGGGAGACCTGATCAATGTCACAGTTAAACAATCCCTCGTGAAATATCAGGAAGACATATCAATCCAGAATAAAAATCACATCTAGATACTCGATCGCTAGCATCACGAAAGAGAGCTAGAAAACTTGAGAAGCTTTCCAGAGCATAAAATAGGTAATATCAGTGACAAAAGTATGTCCTCAACAGATTCCCATAAAGGACTGAGACTAAAAGATTCATGGATAGATGTTCTAGGATGACGTTAAAGACATCCAGATGACTACTGCGGTCTCAGTTTGCTTGCATCACCCGATATTTAATTAGCAGATAGTGGTGTCATAATACTTCCCACTATAGTAGGCCTAAATGGTGGCTAAGTAACAGTATCAAATAGAAATGACTATACGCAGAGCGACAAACTGACAGGCGAGCTTAGTATTTGCCATTTTCCGTTTGATAACATTCAGGCATCACCTTCATGACTGCTGAACAAATTGAACATTCTCACATTGCTTCGTCTGAGTTGCTGAGCAACTGCTAGAAATTAATACATGAGGGAGACTGAAGTTCTTCATTCGCACTGCATTGTTCAGTCAGAAAAGTGATATCTGTATTGCTGTCTGTGAACTAGAGGGTCATTGGACAAAAGAAAAAAAAGAACTAGAGAATCATTATTTGACCCAAAAAAAAATGCAGAAAATCATTATGAGAGCTACAAAGACTATATTTGCCAGACATATTAGATTATGGATGCTCACTTTTCTACTTCGATTTTTCCTTTTGCAAGTCAAGGATTTCTAAGGAGATTGCTAAACCAGAATGAAATAGGTTACAGAGTGCATTCAGACTAACCAGGCAATGAAGAATATCTTGCTCTTTTGGCAGTTATCAGAAGTCACGAAGTCATAATCATAAACAGCGTAACGGCAGTCATTCTCAGGGAGAGCAGCTGCGAAATCCTCATAGCTTTCAGCTGGGCCACCGGTCTTCTCAACCACAACCTCCTTTTTCTTCTCATCAATATTGAAAATCACATAGCGATGTACTCTCTTCCTCTTTAGATCCATGAAAGTGCTCTTGCTATGATCAGATACACCCATGCCAGATGAAGCATTTCCCTGGGTAAAGGGAATATAAGAACTCCTGACTCGAGGTTTTGAATGAGGTAATTCAAATAACTCAAAGTTCTTATATAGAGTTCCGCATGCAGAAACCCCGTTATGCTATTATGCTTCTAATTATAATTGCATATTTATGTTACAGAAAAATACAAAGTATCGTCTAATTGTATAATAGCCAAGGACAAGGTGGCATATGGGCATAATTAGGCAAATTTTGCAGTAAGTCAAATGCAGCCACTGAGTTGCCACTCGAAATGGCATGAATCACCTGCACAACTTTAGAGTAATGGAAAAATATCAAAGTGGGCCAAACCATCATTCGTTTCCTTCTTGAAAACAGCCTCTGAATGGTTATAACTTCCAACATTCCGAAGGGCAAACAACAATGCATGATAATCTTAAACTCGTAGATTCCAGCTAAACATTTTCATAGTCTTGAGGGATGTCTTTCGCATTTTCCCAAGAAGACAATGCAGCCAGATTATCCTAGTTATTCCACGGAGAAGTACACGGTTAGGTACACCAAATGCTATTAAGCAAAGAAGCAGTAGACAGCCATAAATTCCGCCGATTTCAAAAGCAATCTTTTCCAAAAGTATGCGCAGCGATCCCCATATCACTATCAGGCATGATGTTATCAGATTGTGTTTGTGCAGAAGTGAAAATCTTTGACTAAATTAAAACTGCGATTAACATGTTCTCAGTTGTAATGTAAATTATCCGTAAACAAACGAAATCACCATTAACTCTAGTGCTAGTCACGAGCGCAAAAACTAGAGGCAATAAACAAAATCCATTCACCGTCCGTAAAAATCAGGCTGTTCTAAGAAGACCCGCTTCAGATAAATGATCATATCATCATCATTCACGATCAAAATCCGAACTTTGGTAAAGAACTCAAACAAGCAACACAGAACGCGTCAGGGCTCGACAAGGAATCGCAAAAAAAGGACAATTGAACAGAGAGAGAGAGAGAGAGATATATACCCGGCTTAGCCATCTGAAAGACATGGCCGGTTGAGAACTCCACAGATCAACAGACACAGAGTCGGAATCAATGAAGAAACAGAGTACGGATGCCTCTCAAATGTTGGACTCGTTCCAATAAGGAGAGGACCAGCCTTTTTTTTACTCTTTTCCTAAAGCATTTTCTGTGGAGGGCAGAGGCAATGGAAGAGACTTTGGAAACAGAAACGAGTGCTTCGTTTTATCTACGAAGGAAAGTTCGTCGTTTCCAAATTACCGCCTTCCTCGAATTATGCGTACAAGTCATGGTTATCCGAGATGCCCATTTAAATTTTAAAAAACTCTCTTGTTGTTATATTAGAAATAAACATTTTGCGAAGCATTTAAGAATTTCCCAAAACAAAAAAGAGGACGTCGAGGATTGTGGTGAGGGATAGGTTGGCTCAATGTTGGACTTCCTTATCGAGATGGAAGCAACAACAAATAATTCAAGGAAAAATCAGAATTATTTCAATTATATTCATTATCCAAAGGCAAACTTCATTTTGCAATAAATATGTCATATTTCTTATTAAAGTATTCAACGTCGTTTATTCCACGAGCGTAGCATATTCATATATATGCGGTCTCTATTGATCTATTAATTTAAGTTTCGGGTGCATTATCTAACATGGTAATATAAGCCTCAATTTATTTGGCGTATGTATGTGGTTCGCATTCATCGAATTTCACATGTTCCTTTTTTTTTTCTCGTCAAAACATGTTCCCAATTTTCTTTTTTTGGTCGTATTCCCTAATTTGACTTGCACATGAAATGGGGCGATCCAGTATCATACATCACTTGTATACGTGATTTTATATCACTTTTTACACACATGTGATCTCCCTTGCTTGAGTTTTTATTTTTTTTGTTGAATTTACTAACATTTGTATTGTAATATTGGTGTGAGCGAAAAATTTTCAACGAATTAGTTTTCTAGACTGTCGTGCGTTTTGTTTGCGAAAATGATCTGTCAGATCGAAAATTATTCGCGGTAAAAAAATATATGCATGCGTGAAATTAGGAAAATTAATTTCCTGATCTGAAAAGGGAAAATCAGTATTTCATGGAAATCAGAAATTTTTCATGAAAAAAATGCATCTTAAATCCGTCGGACATATGAAAATTAACTATTTTTATTTAAAAGGTATTTCAATAAGGGAGTACTGTCGGATGGGCCGGTGCGTCCCCCGCACGCCAAGATCTTTTGGTTCCGTGGAGAAAATGGATTCCTCTCTCTCTTTTTTCTTTGACTTTTTTTTTCGCATTTATTTAATCTTTCTTCGCTTCTCTTTTTGCGAATATTAATTCTCCCCAATCTCATCACGTCTTCTCCACAGTCCACAAAGCTTTTGTAAGAACCATAAAGAAATCCCCAAACTTTACTCGTCAAAAAGGCAATGGCATCATTATTTCCCAACATTAACTTTGACATCACGTCACATCTTCCCAACCTCAAGTCGCCGCATAAATCATGGCACGAAGAATTCGAAAATTAAACCGACATTCGATCATGCAGCGTTTGACAACGGCACAATCGCACAAGCCTACGCCAAATTTATTTTGTCAGGAAAAAAAAAATTGGCTTCAATCCAAAACAATGTCAAAATAACGTGACCCGTTTACCCTAAACTTTTTATTGTGACGTAAAAAACCTGAAACTTGTACCTACATGACACATTTACGCTCATCAAAGTTTCGTCAAATTATTATTTTTAAAGTTAAAATTGTTGAAGTTATTGTTATTGTCTCACATCGCTTGTAATAGGTCTTACATATTCTTTATATTCATGTGGTCTCCTCTTCATCATGTTTAAATTTTTTCATTGGACTTTCTAACAGAAATAACGTCGTTTTAATCTCAATGTATGCTTTCCGATTAGGGGCATGCAGCAGTTTCAGGAATCGGTTCCTATTCAAATCGATCCAAGTATAGGTTCTAATTTTTGGGACCGGTTGAAACTAACCCGGTTCCCAATTCTAAGCGAAGACCCACCCATGAATTAGACCAATTTTGGAACCAAAGTTTAGGTACTTTTAAATTTCTAGTCTAGCTTGCCTCACCTTCCATATGTTTTGATGAAATGTAATGTCTATTGCTCATATTAGGGTTATCATTTTTGGTGGATAGTGAGTTTTATTATTTATCTTTTACTTTGAATCATCTCATTATACTCATATTATTTTTTTGAAAAAATAAAATCAAAAAAATAAATAAATAATAGATTTTCAGGTAGACCCTAAAACCAAATCGAAAAAATAGGATAGGTTCCAAAAAATAGGAACCAGTTATAGCAGGATAGATTTCAAGTTCTACATCTATAATCTACCCACCTGAATTATGGTTATTCCCATTTTCGGCTTCCGTGTAGGCATATCTTTAACAATGCTCATCAACAGAACTTTAACGGAGGGTCAATATGCCATACATGCATAAATTTGAGATTTTTGATGTCATCGAATTTTTTTTACGATAAATAACAGGGTATATTTCAAGTTCTAGGTCTACAACTTACCACTCGGATTATGGTTATTCCCATTTTCGGCTTCTGTGTAGGCATATCTTTAACAATGCTCATCAACAGTATTTTAATGATGGTCAATATGTCATACATGTATAAATTTGAGATTTTTGAAGTCACTGAATTATTTTTTCACGGTAAATGTATCACAATAAATATAGATTGGAAATTTTGGTGGCCTTTTTCCTTTTTTTTTCCTGAACAAATGGTCAACTTCTGGATCTCGCGAGCATAGCCTAGGTTCAGTCTTCAAATGGGCGGGGTCAAACATGAAATGGGCCAAGCAAGATGGCACAGCTTATTGCAACCAGACTTAGCCCAGCCCGTTTTCCATTCCTACACTGGCCCATTTCAAAATTTGGCGGGTTCAAGGTAGAGCATAATCGTTGTAGTGAAATCAAAATTCCTCATTTTTTTTATTTTATTTTGCTGGGTTCATAGCCTAGGAGTTCACGAAATTCCCCCTTTCCAACAATCGACTAAATTAGGTTTAACTTCCGAGTTTGAATCCTGTCTGTTTCCAAACTGTTCGAGCGAAAGACATGGATTCCGAAGGTGAAGTAACTTTGATTTGGGGTCTTTCGATTCTTGGGATTTCGATGTCGGAGATTCTCACAGTGAACTGCTGCTTTCGTTCTTGATGATTAGGGCATAGACTTCCATCTAACCCCTCGGCGATGTTGTCGTCCCTTCTGGCCAAGAGAGCCAAGCTTCACGAAGAACTCCGCAACATCGAGAAGCAGGTCGTTCATCTCCCGGCTCGGCCCTCTCTATTAAACTCGTCCATAGTAATCCGATCGTTTCTTTCTTTCTGTCTTGATTGGTTTTTCTGGGGGTGTTTCGCATTTTTACTTCCTGGGTGGAAGCTATGATGCCGAAAGTCGTGGAATGGGTTTAAGTTAGTTTCGGGTTGTGCATCGTCATTATCTAGACGGAAGAAATTTTTTAGCATAGTTGATACATTGCTTAAAAAGGTGGACTTCAAATGGTCAAGTGTCTTGCTTTTTGTCAATTCATCATTAGATTGTTGATTTAGCCTTGAAGCTAAGTAGTATGTCTTATATCATCGAATTTCTTCTGTTGAGAAGAACATGATCTGGTAGCTTACTGTTTTGTCTGGCTTTTGACCCTGTTATGTAACGACCATTTGTTTCTCTGGCAATGATGTTCTTGACTCTTCCCTTTTTTTTTTCAGGTATATGAGATGGAGACAAGTTATTTGCAAGACCCGAGTCAATGTGGGAATGTGCTAAAAGGTTTTGAAGGGTTTCTTTCTACATCCAAGAGTACAGCGCTGTATGCTTACTTGGCATTGTTCTCAAACTCTTTTTATATCCATCCAAACACGAAACTCGAACTCAATTGTCAATTCTTGAGTTGTGCATGCTTTATTTGAATTTATAGCAGCTTAAGTGGAATGCTGTATAGGTTTCCTTTAACGAGGATACTGTCACATATTCTGATGTGGAAGTATGTTGCTTTCATCTTGAATATTATGTTTGGCTGGAGTGAACTAGCAATACAAAAGTAGAACCAGTTTTTCTCCATGTACTGTGTTGCTTGTAAGTATTTTACGTCCTACAGATTGTGAATCATTCTCTTAGGCTTTAATGTTCAACAGACACTATTATTTTCTCCATGTACTGTGTTTCTTGTAAGTATTTTACGTCCTACAGATTGCGAATCCTTCTCTCAGGCTTTAATGGTCAACAGACACTATTGCCTGCAATACCCTTGTACACTTAATAAACTGAAAACTTTTGTGGTGTATCAGACTCGGAAAAAGGAATAGGGAGCTTTTTAGAATAGGATCGTTTCATTGAAGATGAAAATGTCATGTCTCCATCCTTCAGGTTGAGTAACATCTTAGAATGTGTGAGAATGTAGCCAGTGTATTTCCTAAGGAATCAATTGTATATTCACTTGTAAATTGTCTTATCCCACTGAGGGAGATATTCATATATTTCGGCCAAATACATTCATGGCCATTGGCAGAATCAACTTAGAATTGAGTATGCACATAGTAATACATTCCTTTTTCTGCTAATACAAAGTAATGTTTCATAGCAACAACTTTTGATGCACCAGACAACTTACATTTGTGGTTTACTCAGGCATTTCATAATGTGTGTGCAATGGTTGAATGTAGTGTCACTAAGGCATGCTTATCGTCCTCGTGTACTCTACAGCTTGAAGCGCTCGAGGAAATTTCAGCCTGAAGACAGGCTTTTCTCTTTGTCTTCAGTCACCTCACCAGCTGTATGTACTCTATAATGGCAGTCTTCGTATCCTTCTGAATTTCTGTCTTTTATGCAAATCTGTGGTTGAAGATCATTTGTGTGTATTATGGAAATGGGAATGGAGGCCATTGTAGAAGGGTTCCTTGAGGCAGTTTATACCCTGCTTGTATAGTTCACATCTACACATTCAAGTTTGATCAGTCGTAGTCAAGCCAATTCTTGAGAAATTTGGTCATATATAAACTTGCTTTTTGTTTTTAAGTTAAAGTTAGGAGCTCTTGAACTCAGTTTGAGGAAGCAACGGAGTGCATGCTGTGTTAATGTGGCAATTAGCATAGTTGCCCATATGGGGTGCACCAACATGAGACGAACATTAATTATGGCTCATTATCTAGTGGAACTTGAATGTGCACATCTAAGGCCCCGTTTGTTTCGTAGAAAATGAATAGCTTGGAAAATATTTTTCTAAAAAAGATTATTGCAATTGTTTACAAAAATGAATGAACGAAAGTTATTATTATCATCCAATCGTTTGCAAAAATGATTGAATCAAAAATATTTTTATTGTCCTCGAAAATGTTTTAATATACATTGTTATTGATAATGAAAACATGTTTCGTTGACTAATTATTTCAAGGGATACATGCAAAAGTTTTTAGGAAAATGTTTTCGGAATCATTAATTTTTCGCGAAATAAACAGAGCCTAAGAGTGATATATAAGATGGTTGCCCCCATTTTCCAGATTAATAAGCTCACTACTTTCATAAAATGTAAGCAGGGAACGACTACCTGCTACAAACCCCTCATAAAACTTCGAAAGAGATTGTCAAATTCAGACATCGTCACTAGATACATGGGATCGACGATTTTTCTCCTTCAACATCTTCCACTTAACCACATACAGAATCTGCTTTACAGCTTAAATTTCAAGTTCCAATCATGGATTGCACCACGAACTAAATGTTTTTCGAAAAAGGACCTGCAAACACTCTTACCCATCCATGGTAGCTCAGTTGGTTAGGGCGTACTTGGGATTATGTGGTTAGGTGCACTAGTCCCAGGTTCCATTCTCCAGATGAGCACCTGTGATTTAAGTGGGAGGCCATGGCGGTGGGTTGCTGTGCTGGTCTTTCCCGAGGAATAGTAGAGGTGCGCGCAAGCTAGCCTAGACACCTTGGTTATCAAAATTTTTTTTTTCGCGAGCGCGCATTTCAATTGCTGTTTAGTTATTGTGTTGGGGGTCATTTGAACGTTGGTGCTTGTGGTATTGGTGACAAAAGATTTGTTATTGTCTCATGGGGCATGCAGCAGGAATATTATCTTTCTCGAGAAGAATATAAAAGGAGAAAAATGGAAATTGAATTTTTCCATGAGACTGGGTGCTACTGCTATATGTTATAATGAATTTGTCCCTCCTTCAACAAGAATTTACTTCTTACGAATTCATGGTTCTTCTAATAAATCAATGGTGAGAAGATTGTTGCAATAGTTCAACAAACTTCTACTCTTTCAAGACCCTTAATGTACTGTAAGCTGTTGGAGTTTGAGGATGCCATTCATAGAATAACATTTGGCTGATTCTTATGGTATTGTCCTCTGTTTTTTTCCCAAGGCTGAAGAGCTTGCAGGGGGCAGAGATGGTGAGTTGATTTACAAGACATTTATTCTTTTACGAGCTTTATATTTAAAATTTCTTCTATGCTCTCTTTATGTTTTTTTTTTTTTTTCAGATGGGAGATCAGATCTTGGAGTTGGGAGATCTAAGGGGGGCATATATGCCAATGGGCAGTAAGTACTATGTATTGTTCTCTTTGTGATTAACAGAATATGGATGCCGTGTAGGCTCCCATTGCTTTAATGGCTTCTAATCTCTTGGTGTCTAATAATTGATTGAACTGTCATTATAGGGGAAAACCAAAGAAGGGAAGACCAACACCAAGAGATGCAAAGAAAAACAGGGCTGCTGAACAAGATTTTGACTATGAGGATGATCCTGATTTGACCTCCTAGATTTCCATGCTCCAGCAGTTTAACCTGTCTTTATAGAGGATTTTAGGAACCGCAGTTTCCTGCATATTTCTTCTTGAAGATATAATTTTTTGTTCTTTTTATCCCCTTCTATAATTTCTTAATAGAAATGGAAGCTGAAGTCAATGGGACGCCATCTGAAATATGCAGAGCTCGTCTTTCTTGACAAATACATAAACTCACCTCTTCTGTCATTGATTGTAATTGAGGTCCATGAATCCTTTTGGAACTCAAACTTGAGATTTGTGATTCTATTCGGCGAGGTAAGCTGGCTGCATGTATATATCCTTTTGCGATGTTAATGTGGATGAGACCGTAATTGTGTATTGTGTTCGGTTCAAGGGCGAGTGTGTATTCTCTTTTCCATCAGCAATTGTAAGCAGAGTATCGTGTAATGTTTATCGCAGATTCTCCTGCAATGGCCACCCTCTTGCAGGACTAATGCCAATTGACCATTTGATGATTTCACTTGAGTTGCAACAGCTAAAAGGACAGAGATAGTACATATGCCAACCGTAGTACAAGGGAAGAAATTTGGTCCTTAATATTATCAGGACAAAATAATCAATACAAGAGCAGAGGTACAAGATGATCCTTGTACAGAAACCTCTGCATGAATTAGACGGAATCACAAGGTCTAAAGGACTAGTAGGCGCTGAGAGGAAGAGACAGATCCCTCGGCCATTTCCATGCTCTTATTTACTCGAGCCTACCACATTGATGTGTAGTTTAATACTGACATTGCAATAGTTAAGACGCGAGGGCGATGCAACTTTACACATGAAAGTCGGCTGGATTGGCATTTGGGTTATCTGTAACCTGGTGACAATACTCTTCGCATGCTCTGTTGCATGCAGAGACGGAGGCACCTTCTTTGAGGCACACCGGCATACACTCTTTGGCGCACTCCGGGATCGCTTCGCCAGGGGCAGTGGCGAAGGCCATCAGCACTGCCGCTGTCATGAGGATCGCGGCGACGGTCTTCTTGTTCATGGCCATCTTGATCTTTGTGCTGAAAGTTTTTGTGATCTGCGAAGTATTTGTGTCTATCTTGAGCTTGAGCATTTTGGAAATGTCTCCAGTACGTGTTTTTATAGAAGGTAAATTTTTTCTTTTTGGGGGCGTTTTCTATTTATGTGGAGAACTCATTGGTGGTTTGGAGAAGTACGAGGCGGAGAAATTTCAGGCTGGGAATGATGGGAGTTCGTTCACTCTTACAATACAAGGCGCACGTTCTTGGGATTTGGTCTGATTCTTGTCTATTTATGGAGATTTCATTAGTTTTCTCTCTTGCTCTACTTTACATAAAATACAAATTAAATGGCCTCTTTTCTCATATTTGAAACAGACAATTCCATAAATTAAGATGAGCAATTTTTTTTTTTGTTGAAACAGATGGATCTGCATCTGAAAATACAAGAACTTATGGACATTTACCTCAGGTGGCATATGTAAACGAAGTGCATTTTTCAGATTTACTAAGACCGGGTATCAAATTGTGACCGGATCTTTCGAACGGGCGGGCTAATATCTAGCAAACACTAGCGGTATGAGTCATTATTTAGTAAGTCTTATCATTTCTTTAATGAAATCTGGCAAAAGGCATACGTGCATGTAGTAATTAAGAATATTATTTTTACATTCATACACACTCAATTTTGTACTTAAATATATCACTAATTATTGAAATAAGATCTCTTAAAGTCAAGATCGCGTAAGTACAAAAAGTGGGATCTTTCCTTTTTGAAAACGGGTTTGCTGAATGTTGGCCTCCGAGTCTGCTACTTCAATTGGTCAGGTTAGTGGTGCCTGCCTTCACCAAGACGTCATCAATTGGTCATTGCCTTAATCTTTGCCAAAGCAAAAGGGAAAAAGCAATCGCGAACATATTTTATTTATTGAAGAACTTTGAGAAAGACGCGCAAGACGTGTGCGATTTCGAAGCGAGAAATTTATCCAAAATATCCTAAATCTATTGCAGTTTGGTAAATTCAGTTTTATACATTTTAATTTCGTCAGTTGAGTCCTAAATCTTTTGACATTTCGTCAATTGAGTTTGTTATGTCTATTTTAGCCAAATATCGCCGACGAGGACGCCAGCCATCTTACGTGGCACGTCTGGCAGCAGGGGCATCACGGCCCTGCTAGAACTGGGTGGGAGCCGTCAAGAATTTTATGGTGAGTGCGATTAATAAAGATACGCGAGTTTTGCACAAGTAATAATTTATTTTTCAAAATTAGTTAGCGTGTGGGGGCCTCTATCAACAAACCCTCTGGAAGATGATGTAGCGAAAGGATATCGCATGCGCCAATAAAAGTTTAATTTTTTGTTTTTTTTTTTTTTTCACTTAGCTTAGCTTTTGCAGAATTGACGATGTACGTAGCGAAGCTCGGGTGAGAAAGTGGGACTCGGAATGGATTTGATCTTGGCACGAGATCTTGTAGAATAATCAATGATCAGATCGAGATCGAGAGACGTGTAAAAGGCAAAATCTTTGGTTTGCTCACCAACTCTAGGAAACACACAAATTCAAAACGTCGGTGAGGAAGTCGCATGGGGAAGACGCGTGTGAGGCTCCTTCCAAATAGGTTGCCTCGTGCGTTTATGATAACCCTGTCCGGTATCAAGATCAAGTGGGTCGATTTCCGGATTCAAAAAGCAAGAAACTGGTCCTTTCCTAGTGTTGGGGGTGTGGTTCATGCTCTCCCGAGACAACATGAAAGTACGTGGGGTCCTGCTCTATGTTGAGATGAGATTGAAGGGGAATAGGGAATCGATCGCCCATGGTGATGGTAGTAGTTAGATCAATTTGATTTTGAGTAAGAATGATCGTGGTTGATGCCATTTTGTTAGCCCGACATGTTTATCTCAAAAACCTGAAGTTGAGAAGAGAATACTCGTCTTACAATAAATTTAAGCTGTTACAGAGAGTTGGCGATTTGCAACGGTGTCTTGACATTTCTAGGCGTGACCGGATAATCGTAAAAGGTTTCTTTTTTCCGTACTAAATTAAACTCGAGCTCAAAGCTATGTAAATTTTGAGCATTTAGGAATCTCTTGTGACCAATGCAGAGAGATATGCTACGCCCCCAAAGTAATCGTGCGAGTAATTACGTCTTGTTTAACATAAGTAAGTGGCTTCACTTCAAAGGTGGGAACTTTTGTCATGAGAAACGAAAGAGATAGAGAGGCGGAGACCCCCCACACGGCCACGGGATGCATGAAAAAGTGGGGCAAAAAAAAAAGGAATCAACTTTCTAGTTATTGGAGTATAGGTAATCCGAGACATCTTTGAATTAACGTATTCGAGATATTATTCGCTTTGACCTGCCCCATACCGACCTTCACGATTTTCTCATTTAGAGGACATGCGGATACTTTCTCAGGAGATCACCAATTCTTATAGTGCTCTAGTCTAAGCTCGCTCAACTTTAGAGTTTCAAAGCAAAACTGCTTACCTTTACATCAAAAGACGCATTGGTGAGTCAATTCCAATTTTTACATATATGTTACATAATTGTTCTCCTCCTGTCAGAAGCAAAATTCGGTTCATTCTCGAGCCTTCGCCATCTTAGAAGTTTGCTATTAGCCACTCTTTGTCCTAGCATTCTGGCCTCAATGATCAATCTCGATCCTCGTCGGACCGCATCGCTACGTAACCTGTGGAAAATTTAGAGTTCAAATTTAAAATTGGCGGAACAGGCTTGGTCTTCTCTCATCATTCGCTTGCAATGTGTATTGGAGTTGGGTCCAATTGGTTGGCTTGTGGGGATTGGAATTCGACGGAGATCCCCATCCCTTTTACTAGAAAGTGGCATGGCTTTCTTCGTGGTGGTGGGTACGAAGTTAGACTTGGTCTCGCCTAGATTGTCAAATGAAGGAGTTCAATAACAAGCTTCGTGCACCTTGAACATAATTAGTGACTAGACGAATTTGAGAAGTATGATTGATGTTTTGCATGTTTGCCGTCTTTCGTTCATACATAAGAAAGGATTTCAAAGTCGCAATTGTTGTTGTGGGGAAAAAACTCCCAATTAGAGTCTTCTACAAAAAGTCTTCTGCAAAGATGATTACTTGAGATTATCAGGCCACCATTGTCACCTCAAACATGATTTCTAACACTTCCCTGCTGACTGCTCTCGTCTCCAAGATTTTGCACCAATTTAGATTCCGATAGTTTCGCAAAAAAAGAAAGATTTGAAAACTTTTTTTTTTAAACAATTGCTTGTATCACTTTTGAAAATGAGTGATGTTTTTTAGACATAAATTGTTATCGATAATGCCAAAAAAAAAATTCATCAGCTAATTGTTCCAAATGATATAAGCAATTATATTGATTTTTTTTTCAAATCATTTATTTTTAATGAGTCTTAGTTTCAAAACTCAGCCTATTGTACATCCCAGAATTTTAAAATTCTACTATTCACATTTGGGAATTTCACACCACTACAAATAGCTTGGGAAAAAAAAATGATAGAAATCCAAGATATAGCCATTAAAAAGTGGTCAGTGGAAAAATTCCATCTTCATCACCAAACACATCAGGAAAGAATTAAGACATTGAGGGGGGACTGGACAAAAGTTCAACGGATGATCTTAGGATTAAGACTGTAATTGCTTACCAATCTGCGTTAGTTGTCTTCTTTTGGCAAGTTGGAGTAGATTTCCATCATTTAATTTGAAAGAAAGTTGCAACGTGGGGAATTTTTTTTGAACTTGAATATAACGGGCGTGAGAACTGGGTGGGTTAGGTATATGTTAGATACTAATCTATGGTTAGCATTAGTCTTAATAGGACACAAGAATTCTTGTCCATTTTCTGTAACTTTTTGAGGTTGAAGCTGTTGGGTTGCTTTCTATACCGTGGAAGTCAGGGCGTAAAATGTCGCCCCTTAAGATTAAAGTTTGTGTAGTATGAATTTTAAAATAGGGAATGCAAACTATAGGTTAGGAGAGAAAAAAAATATTTACCATGCTCATTTAGCATAATATCGATGTAAACCAAGTTTCATTTTCACTCTACTTTTTTGTATTACGATTAATCTTATTCTAGGTAGGAAGAACCCCCCACTCACATAGATCCACTAATTAACCTCATTAATCAATTAATTAAAAACGCGAGGTGAGACAAATTTAAGTGAGTAACTATTTTAATCAAACCTAATTAGCAGTGGTCTTATAAGTCATAGAGCGCGCTCCCTTATGTTAGGATTCGGCGCACAACCATAATGAAATAAAATGTAAAAGGGAGAAAGAGAAATCGAGACATGAAGTTTATCCTAGTTTATCACTAAATTAGGATTGTATCCGGTTAGATAATTTCGTTGTAATTAGCACATCGCACATTTCTGTTACCTCAATCAATAACAAGCGAAAAAGAGAAAATATTTTACAGTAACTGTTCATGAAGTTAAGTCGAAACTACTAATGACATGTTGGATCAAACTATAAAACCCATTTCTTTTCTTGTCGATGGAGAGTAGAAACCCACGCCTAACACTTTCAATGTTAGAAAAGGCCCCATATTTTGCTAAGGTTGACCCAGATTAACTTTGACCTCAATGACGGAAATCAGCCTTTCCCTAGTGACCTTAACCTTTCGCGGCAAGATTAGGTCAAACTAATCTCCACTTGATGGGAGAGTCGAATGAAAAAATTGCCGTGCACGCCATCCTAAAATTGCAAAAACCAATTTTTTTTTCTCCTCCCACGTTTTGATCCCTTGCCATCTTTTAGTCCTATTTATCCTATGACTGAATTCGAACAAAAAAAATAAAATTAAGTCCTATGATTGAATGAATCCGGATCACTTGACATTGGAGTTTTCGTAACATGCTTATCATTACTCAAATCATGCCATCCAAATGAAAATGAATGGCCAAGAATGGGCCATGTTATTTATTTAGGGGTAGGAAAAAAATTGACAGAAATTTTTTTGTGTTTGAAAAATTTTGAATCCCAAACTTCTCTCAAATCAGGTTGTCTATTTTCATTTGGACGGCTTAATTTAAGTAATGATAAATGTGTCATGGAAACTCTAATATCAAGTGATCCAAATCCCCACTAAATTGCGAAATTAGCATAATAAACGACACGAGAGAGAACCTTAGGAGCCCGCCACGTGGCGTCCCGTTGCTTGAAATGGGATCGAAGTTTGACCGTAATGGAGCACCGACTGTTGACTGCTTCTTTGAAATGTATTGGCTTGTTTTCAATGTTAAATTCGTGCGAGGGGAGATCTTTGGGTGAGCCAAGAGGTCGCCTTCGCAAAATGTGAATCGCACTTTTGGGAAAGAATCTAATCTAAGCGAGGAAGTAAATGGACCGAAACTTATCGAGATATTTTAGTAAGTCGGGGCCACGGATTGAGAAAGAGTCACCGGACGGGCTGGAGGAGGTCGAGGAAGAGGATGATGGTGGCCATAGGAGGTAGAGGTGCAGCTGGCGTCAGCCGCGGTGGCTGGAGGCGACTGGTAGTGGTGATTGGAGGTAGGAAATAATGCGCATCTAAATCAATTTACTTAATCATGCCAAGACAAATATAATTATAGTGATCAACGTACTTTTTCAATAAAGCGCATCTAAATCAATCTACTTGAGAGTTTGGTGAGTGGACTACAAACGGTAGCGCAAACTAATTTCCACATAACATTCGGCACTAATCATAGTATTGGTGATCCGTGCGGGGCATCTCTTGTTTCTTCTCTCTTTCATACTCTTTTTGGTGGAAAATCATACCCGTCCTTTTAATCAGATGACCATCTAAACGGTTATCCTCTCACAAACACATGCATCCGCATGTGTTTTCACTGCACTACCGTCGTAGCGACACGGATTGTTGTTCACCAACTCCTTAAAAATGCCATCGAAAGTCATGTTGCTCTTATCGATGCGTGCTTAGTATGTGCCTGATCGTGTTATTAGACATTCTTGTTTGTTTTCTTGAAATAAATCAGGGCACGATAGCCGAGTTCTGCTTAAAAAGCTCGCGCATTACCCTGTTGTTGGGATTATTACACTTGATTTTGAAGGAAACAAAACTATCATGCTTTGATGAAAAAGGCTTTCGATTGAACTCAAAGGAATCATGTCTCCGTTGCTCTTAGTTTCTAAGGTCTCTATCTTGACAGAAGCAAGTAAAGCTCGAATAAGAAGCAATTTCAATTTTGAAGAAAAATAGGAGATATGTTCCGACCATTATCCTCTGGATCAATTCAAATTAATCTTTCAAAATTTTTTACAGATTGAATTTTCCCGCTGGACATAATTTCGATACTAAGTCATAGTATTTTTTTATGTCAATCAAAAAGATCTTTAAAGGTTTTCCTTGAAATGAGATCTACCTACCCTATTTAGATTCCAAATTTCTAATGTATCTTACCGTAAAAGACTAGTGATCTCTTTGTCAATCAACCAACGACTAGTTTCGGTGATTGATCCTCGGAGTGGATCTATCCAGCGGGAAGCTTGAAGTACAAGGACTATAAAGAGAACAAAGTTCAAAGAACGGAGCACAATTGAGAATATCATCAACCTTACACAAAGGGAGCTTTAGCATTGTGTATGAGCACTTCATTTAATTCTGCAAGAGAGTGAAACAGAGAAAAAGTGTGTAGAGTTGAAATGCCTTAGCAGAGGCATAGCTCGCTTTTGTTGAAATTGCTTGGAGTTCAAGCGATCACTCTTGTTTCTATAATTTCGTATATGATTACTTAATGAAATCCAGCCAGTAGACTGTTAGTGTGGGGAAAGTGAACGTAGGCTTCCTAAAGCCGAACTACTATAATCTTGTGTGCATTGCTTTTTCTATTTATTTTGCCTCTATTAATTATTTGGTAGAATTAATATTCTATTGTTACTTGTGAAACGAATTCGATTAATTTATCAATTCTGCATTATTTGTCAAAATTCGATTGATACATCTATTCACCTCCTCTAGGTGTATAGCCTAGCCAGGAACAACACCTATAAGTGCGATGAATGGATGAAGTCTCGGCCTTTATCCTGTACGGGTGACTTTGATCCAGAACAGCAAGTATCGGCCTTTACCCTGTACAGTAAACTTCGATCCAGAATAGCAAGCACACAATTGGTGATATTTCATCGGCCCTCAACCTGGGGTTAAAAAGGCTCCTGAATGTCGTAAATTTTCACCAAGATTACCGGTTGTAAGGTTTACCAGAACTCTGACCAGATAGGGAGAGAGTGAGAAAGGGGTGTGCCGGCAGTGGCACTCGACAGGAAAATGTGCCACTCAGTAAAACGGGGGCCTACTGTGGACTATGCGTACCAACCAGTACTTTCATATTTTTCAATGGAATATCCACTCAAAACATAGAGAGAAAAAGCTCTTTGGCTAGCTAGCCTAGCTTGTAAGAGTGCATAGAGAGAGAGAGAGAGATAGCTCACAAGCATATTTATACTTACCTCAGCTTGTACTTGGGTCATTTGAACGGCTTCGCCCTAGAGCAAGAGAGAATGGGGAGAGCTCCGTGCTGTGAGAAGATGGGGTTGAAGAAAGGCCCCTGGACCCCCGACGAGGACTGCGTCCTCATCGACTACATCCAGCGTCACGGCCACGGCAACTGGCGGAAACTCCCTAAACTCGCCGGTAAGTGGGTTTCTTTGCGATCCCGAGCGCTCGCGGTCTTGCTGGCCGCCAATATCAACGGGATGTGCTGTGAATTTGAATGGCCATGTAATGCCTGGTTGTTGACAATTTGTCTACTTCCTTCTTTCCATTTTTTCAGGCTTGTTGAGGTGCGGCAAGAGTTGCAGGCTCAGGTGGATAAATTACTTGAGACCCGACATTAAAAGAGGCAACTTCAGCAGAGAAGAAGAGGACACCATCATCCGCCTCCATGAAATGCTTGGGAACAGGTTCGGATTTGATTAGCAAAGTCCGATCGACCGGTCTGTCTTTCAGAATTATGCGTGTCGAGCTCTGTGAATTCTTCACTTCACTTACTTTTCGTCTCGACACAGAGTCGAGTCGAGTTTGATGGAAAAAAACATGTAGCGTTGTTGCACCTATCGATTAAATCTTCCGTCTGCTACTTAGGAACCATTGAGGCAAACCACGAAACAACTGGGAAAGTTCGAATTCCGACACAGACGACTAAGATCATGCAAGCAGCGCAGGCAACAGTGTTGTCTAAAACTCAGTCTACCGTGGAGATATGAACGGCAAATCTATTAATTTGTTCACATTGACGAGGTTACCCATTAGCGAGATTGTACCATATTCGACGAAAGTATATACCCTTTTTCTTCAATTTGGATGATCATAGCTTGAAAACCTCTTCTGGGATTTTTAGATGAGGACCCCAAAGGCATAATAAAGCTGATTCTTTTTTTTTTAATGTCAATCCTGCCTTTTTGGATAGGCAAAGATTCCCCGTCTGAAACATGTTTTGTTTTACGGTGTCGCATTCATAAAAACGAGCCCCTCGTGTTTCTGTTTGTTCTTGTCCTTGGGTGACACACAAAGACAAAACCAAGGACGAGACATTATGCATCCAAGGGTCGATTTGTTTCCACCCATGTTGATGCAATACGTCTATACAAACAGTATCGATACGCCTGATGCGATCCTAACGTGACCTGTCCTTTTTCTTCAGATGGTCAGCGATAGCGGCGAGGTTGCCGGGACGAACAGACAACGAGATAAAAAACGTGTGGCACACCCATCTGAAGAAGAGGCTAAGGAAGAAGCACGTGACGGCACCGAAGGCCCTAGACGACGTCGCATCCGAAAGGCAAGTCACGGCAGCGCATGCCGACAACGAAGCACGTGCTAAGTATGAAAGCCATGGCGGGCCAATCTCATCTCCTCGAACTCAACGGAGCTCGAGCAGCGCGTCTCTCTCCGCCACAACCACGGAAGACAATAACGGTGACGACAACAATCGCAACGGGCGCGACGATCGCACGGAAGAGGAGCTCGGAAATGCAGTCTCCGGGTTGATGGACGAGAGTTTCTGGTCAGAATTGGTATCATCAGATGACAATCACTCGGCCATGAGTGACGATATTCTCGCGGTGAGCAGCGAGTTCCAGTCGTCCCTAAGTTCGAACGTTGGACCGTGGGACATGAACGATGGTGGGACGGTGGATTGCTTTTGGCTTGATCTCTTGAGAGGAGTTGAATTAGCAGATGTCTAGGTGACAGTTGCTAAAAGAATCAGTCGATTTCTTCTTTCTTCTTCTTCTTCTTTTTGGTGTCGGGGTTCAACTTGCCGACTTGAGAGTCATGATTTTGAAGGGGACCATTGATGTTAGCGACCGGGACTTAGCTGGGCCAATCAATCAAAGTTGAAGCTTTCAAACTTGTCGGAGAGCAACTTTATTGTATATGTACCGAACACACATCATCTGGAAATGAATGACCCTCCTGTACTAATTATTGCTTTCATTGGGTGCTGATCAGCTGGAAACAAGTATTATATTCACTACTGTCAACTGCATCGCTGCTAAGTACAAATGTGTGAATAGCAGAGGAAATGGACAAAAAAAAAAGAAGAAGAAAAAAGTGAAGGCTCCGGAATCAATCACATCATCAATTTAACTTGACTTTCTAAAGAAATTCTTGTAGTTTTGTAAAAAAAATTACACCTATATCTATTATCCTCCAAGCCAAATCCCTCTCTTCCATCGACATTGGTGCCACAAGGAATGACAGCAGGACGAGCCCAGGATGTCGTGTACCCCATTTCAAGTCCGTCACACCGAGTGTTGCTACCACTCTAGACTTGTCCGAAGGTTATTTAGTTTGAATCCTCGAAATCGTCCACTTAACGAATAAACGCCAAGTTCAAACTCACCCGAATTGCGTAGCTTAGCTTGCCTCAGTTTCATTGAGCCATATTAAGGTTTAAGGTTGAGTGATTCCATGATCGGTCGAGATTTCACCTGAAATTTGAAATTTATTTATTAAAATCGATATTTAATATTTAGAACTTGAAACCTATCTCGACATATATTTTAATTTTTGAAACTTGAAATTTATCGTACATACCGTAAAACCTACTTTGGAACCATGCTCATCCATAAGCCGTATAGACAGAGTCGAACTTACAAATTTGGAAAATAAATTCAATCCGGTCCACCCGACCTGCGTCCACAACACATCTCTCAACATTCTAATGATTGGAATTGAAAACTAATACAAACCTAACAAGACACGCCCGAAGACGTAAAGCCTATCACACACCCCAAGAAAAACGACAAATCAAAGGCCACTGACAATGGGATTCGACCTTAAAAGATAAAATCTTAAATGAATCTCATGCATCGAACTTAATCCCAAGAAAATTTCCAAGGGCCAAAATCCTGTATACATTAGAATAGCTACTCCTGATACAATTCCTGGTAGAGTAGGGTTAGGAAATTAGCAATTGCAACATATTGCAAATGTTTAATCAAAATTTTCCGAAAAGAATCCCATGGACCGCACGTTTCCCGCGTGTGGTTAGCCTGTTCAAATCAAAAGGATCGGAAACGTGGAGGAGTTAATTAATCATTTGAATGTCCAATTTCCCAATAAGTCACCTTAATCATTGTTTTAGCCAATAATGACACATCTTTAATTGATCATGGGGCAGAAGAAGATCCAGTTAGATTTGGACTTATCGATCACTATTCGAATCTAATCACGTGCATAGTTAACGCAGGGAAACCCTCGTGATAAAAATATTCCCTTCACAAACAGGAATCGGATTACTCTATTCAAATTATGTATTGCTAGTATGATGAAAATCTCAGTCGACACGATTAATTATATATGATTAACAATTAAGTATCTTAAGATCTTGTGATAATTTGACAGGGTTCGCTCTTTTGTATCGCTTACAAATTTTTTGATAAGGTTTTATCGCCCAGAGATGGAGTGAACTAGATCTCTCTCATTTTCGCTAATGAATATATTAACGTTTTCAAACGCCAAATCCAATCAATGACAATTGACAAGGGAATTAGGCAGATAATCAATGAGAATGACAAAGAATGCCATGATTCACATTGGTTTGGTACTTACCGAGTCACATGCGCAATATTAGGCCCGCTTGGGTATCTGGACCCAACCCGATTGCAAGTTGGGTTCGCCGCACCCGGATCCAAATTTTTTCCTATTGACACAGATTTTTTTTTTTTTTTAAGCTGCACGTATATATGGAATCAGGATCAGCAAAAAATGGTTCAAATCGCAAATTTATTAATTCTCTTTCTAAAAAGGATATGTTCACCACAAGTCCTAAAATTTGTCACATTTATTCGATTGAGTCCTAAAATTAGCAAAAAGTTCAATTGAGTCATAAAAATTGTCAAATTATTTAAATTGAGTCCTTCCGTTATCTCATGCTGACATGGCAAACGGAAATAGCTAACATGGCATGTTTTAGTTGTTTCTCTCTCCAATGTGTCAAATTTAATTGCTGAACATGTCCACGTCATCCAAAATGACGTTGTATGATGCCCCTTAATTTTTCTCTCCACCAGCTAAAACGACATTCCGCTGAACCCTAAAGCGCCTCTCTCTCGAAGAATGCTGAGGCGAGAAGATCGAGTGAGGAAGAATACCACTATCCATTTGAGGGGGAAGACCGAGTAAGGAAGAAGACCACTGAGGCGAGGGTGCTCACACGCGTGATTGAGGTTGAAATCGAGCTCATGACGTCAGATTCAAGGTCGCCAGGGTGCTCACATGTTCAATTGAAAAAGACCATCGTCGACTTATGTTTCGGACCCTAAAGCCCTGGGATGCCATTGTAACTCTCTCTCTCTCTCTCTCTCTCTAGGATGCGATTGTCCCTCTCTGGGATGCAATTGAAGAAGACCATCGTCGAATCTTCCATTCAAGTGTCTTAGGGAAATTTTTACGGCAGAATACTATAAGCTGAATAGGCATGGCTTCAATTAATCTATTGAGCATCAAATAATGTGACTTGTAAGAAACAACCTACGACGGATTCATGGGCACTCAGTTTTGGGGTATTCTTTGGCTGATATTGAATGATTGGAATGATATGTTACCCACAAAGTGCTTTTTTGATCAGTATACCCCCAAGGGGAGAATCCCATTATTACTTTAATGGCAAGCTCATCCCTGTGGTAGAATCAATTTTTCACTTGTGCCACTTTTGAGTTATAAGTTGGACTACACTTTGAAGCATTCTAGACCCCAGATTACTCTGATTGTGTTTATGACATCTCTGATAAAGATGTTGGTGAATTACTCCACTATGCCACCAGGGTTTTGCATGTGGGTTGTAAATGTTAAAGAAGAGAATTGATCAGTTTTTTGTTCAAAAGCCTTGCTATTAACCCTTTACTGATCAATGATTTTTTCTTGTCATCAAGAAATAATGCTTCATTCTAGATCAAATAGATATAGATGTTGGATGGAATTGTGGGACTTGTGAGGGTGGGTCCCCTCTTTATAGTACCTGTTCACAAGGTCAACAGTAGATCGCGAAGCCCAAGTGACTCATCGATTTAGTTTAGGGTGGAATGTTTACCTTTCCTTTCCTTTTACGATTATGGTCATTATTATTTTCTACTTAAAATGTGATGAATGAAACTCTTTTTGTTTTTTGTCCCTTGTAGGTCGGATGGCCGACAACAAAGTTTACGTCACTGTTTTCTTTGGAGGTAAATTTCAAATTGGACCACCATTGGAATATGTAGGTGGAAGGGTTGATATGGTTGAAATAGACTTAAATAATGGTTCATTGTGTAATATAACTGAAGCTGTTGAAGCTTTGACCAAGCGTAAAAAAGAGAAATTATTTTATAGAGTTCCTGGAAGTACTACTCTTGAAGATAGGATAACTCTTAGGTATTTATGGGATAACTCCAGTGTGATAGATCTTTTATATCATTATCTGCATTCTGAAAATGTGAAACTGTATGTTGAGCATGTCAATGCTGAAGAGACAGCTACTATTATAGGGGGAGTTGGGATGAAAATTGAAGGTCTGTTTGATGTGAATGCGGAAAGTGTGGATAGCATGGCTGGTAATTTGTTTGAAAATATGATTGGAGATGTTGATGAAAACTGGAATCGGGTTGAGTTTGGCAATACGGATAGGGATGATGGTGATGATCATTATGCATGTCATTTGGAGGATGCAGAACATTCTAGTGACAACAATGATTGTGAACTAGTTGATGTAAGGAGAAATTTAAAGAAATTTTTAGCTAGACACAGGCTGAAAACTGGAACCAACATTATGGCAGCCGGAACTTCCCAATTAGATGTTGATTCTTTAGTAGAGTTAGCAGCGGATCCTTTGATTGTGCATGCTTCTGGATACGAAACACAGTACTATGATTCAGATGAAGAAGAAAGTCTTCATTCATGTCCCGATGATACGAGTGAAGAGGAGGAAGATGATGTCATTTCAAGGAGGAAGAGTAGGTTTCCATCATATGAGCGAAAGGGTGGTAATACAGTATTTGTTATTAGCATGACATTCAAGGATGCAGCTGAGCTTAAAGATGCAATTTTGAGGTATTCTGTGGCCGAGCAAAGAGCAATTAAATGCACCAAAAGGCTACTAGATTTGGAAGAGCCAGATGTGTCCAGACCAATTGTAACTGGATGATTTATGGTGCTCTTGACAAAAATACCGGATCATTCCATTTGAAAAAGTACAAGGATAAGCATATTTGTATTATTATTTTTGAGAATAATAGGGTGTCTGGTTCTTATTTAGCTAGACACTTCATGATTTTCATTTCTGCTATGCCTAAAATCAATGCACCTCAATTGAAGAAGCTAGTTAGAGAACAACTTAGGGTAAATGTCACTTTGAGTCAATGTAGAAGAACCAAGCTAAAAGCATTCGAGGAACTGCAAGGCAATTATATGAAGGAGTATGGATAGATGTACGACTACTTGGGGAAGCTCTACACTACAAGCCGCACAAGCACATTTAAGATGAAAGTTGAAAGGCCATTGCTAGATTCCCTACCATTATTTGACATGGCTTACTTTTGCTTTGATGTTTATGGGAAGGGATTTTTAGTAGTGTATCGAAAGATCATTGGACTAGATGGATGTTTCTTGAGATGCTTGATCAAGGGTGCGTTGTTGTGTGCTGTAGGGAGAGATACCAACAACCAAATGTATCCAGTGGCATGGGCAGTTGTAAGAATTGAGAATAAGGACACATGGTCTTGGTTTATCAACTTATTAAAAGAAGACCTCGACATGGGTGATGGGAAGGTTGGGCCTTATTAAGTGACCAACAAAAGGAATGCAACAGTATTATCATTCATCTTAATTTTTTTTATGGCGCCATATGCAATGACTATTAATATTAATGTTGTGCTCATTTTTTTTTGTATTTATCAGGGTCTCATCCCTTCGGTAGTTGAGCTTTTGCTAAATGCAGAACATAGGATGTGTGCAAGGCACATATATTCTAATTGGGGTAAAAAATACAAAGGAAAATAGTTGATGAGACACTTCTGGAAATATGCTAAGAGTACTAACACGACAGATTTTGAGGTGCATAGAAAGAGGTTGAAGGAAATGTTTCCACAAGGTCATGATGACCTATTTCATATTGAGCCAAAATATCAGTATATGGCCTTCTTTGATACCAACATTAAATGATGTTGCTGATAATAATCTTAGTGAAGCTTTCAATGGAAGGTGCGTGGAAGCTAGGTGCAAGGCTATCGTGAGTATGCTAAAGGATATTAGAATCATGGTTATGACTAGAATGCATACTCATAGGGATGCATGTGCTAGGTGGACTAGAAATTATGGTCCAAGGATTGTGCATAAGTTACATCTGAATACAATTGCTAGTAGGTATTGCCATTTGGTGTGGAATGGAGATGACGAATTTGAGATTGTGGAAGGAAGTTCCAAATATGTTGTTGACTCGAATTTGAATACTTGTTCTTGTAGAACTTGGGAAGTTAGTGGATTTCCACGTTGCCTTGCCATTTGTGCAATACACTATAAAAAATATGATCAAGGTGACTACTTAGCTGAGTGCTTCTTAACAATTCATGATGCCTCCTTTGAGAGAAGAGAAATTTTGGGAGAAAACAAACAAAGAAACTCCTCAGTCCCCACCAATGAAAAAAATGCTTGGTAGGCCAAAGTGGAACCAAAGAAAGCAACTAATTGAGCTTCTAAGAGCTGATAGGATGACTAAAGAGGGTAAGCGAATGACTTGTTTTACTTGCAATGTGGTTGGACATAACTGTAAGGGATGTCCTCTAAAAAAGGTATTTTGTGAACTAATTGATTATTTACATTCTATACTTGACGTCTTGATATGTTGTCAATTAATGCTTGCTATGTGCTTCTCAGGCCAATGCTCAAGCTTCTGCTCAATCTCAAGCCAATTTCGCTGGATCAAGGCCTGAAAAAGGACAAGTAAGTTCTTATACAATCACGTATTGTAAGTTTTAAATATGAAGGTTTCAGTTAAATGATGATGAGTATATATTCAGCTTAAAGCTACAGTAACAACAAGCGCACATAAAGGGGGATCTACAAGCTCAACAAATGCTTCAACAAGTTTTTCTAAAAGGAGATTTCAAGGCTCAGCCACTGTTTCAGTAAGTGCTTCTGTAGAAGCTAGTGCAACTATACAAAATAATAGTGGTCAATTCAATGCTTTTGCTCAGCCTAGTGCGGATATAAAATGATGCAAGACTAGTGCTAATGTACGTGCATGCAGTGGACAAGCCAATGCCTTTGCCGAAGTGAATTATGATCAACAAGGAATTTTTTTGCTCAAGCTATCTCAAGATAGAACTCCGAAAATCCCGGTTAGTATTACCTCAATCCTCATGCATTCATATATTTTGATTACATTCTTGTGCTCAATGTTTTCTCTCTCTCTCTCTCTCTCTTTTAGTTTAAAAGACTTGCAATTGATATGGGAATGATGCAAGGACAATCAGCTGTAAGGGCAAGCACCTTCAAACCGAAGAAGAGAATTATAGGTTATGGTGTTTATACAAATCCTAGCACAAACCTTAAAATCCTCAATGTGAGTAACGTTTTTACATTTTATAATAATTGACCACCTTCTTGAGCTAACAACATGTCCATTTTTATATAGTCTGGCACAACTGGTGCAAGAACATTGAAACTACCAGACAAAGGAGTAGTTTCGGGAGCTTCAATGGCAAAGGCACATCCCGAATCAAGTGAACAACCTCAATCATTAGGAACTAATCCTCGAATGCATATTGTTGCGAAGCCAAAATCATCAGCTCAACCCCAGGCAAGTTCCAAAGTAACATCACATTTTATAATAGTAATTGACCACTTTCTTAAGCTAACAACATGTTCATTTTTATGTAGCCTAGCACAACTGGTGCAAGAATATTGAAACTACTAGATGAAGGAGTAGTTTCGGGAGCTTCAATGGTAAAGACACATCCTGAATCAAGTGAACAACCTCAGTCATTAGGAACTAATCCTCGAAAGCATATTGTTGTGAAGCCAAAAGTATCATTTCAACTCCATGCGAGTTCCGAAGCAACATCACAATCCCAAAAGAGTTCTAAGCCTCGTCCATTCAGAATTCCTCGAAAGCATGTTGCCTAAAGCCAAAGTTACTATCACAATCCCAAGCGGGTCACCAACCTCTCTCATCTCATGCTACAACAGAACCTCCAAAGCCTACTTGAAAAAGTGTCATAGGAGGTACATCGTATTCAAGGACAAATCAAGTGAATCAAGTGAACGCCGAACTAGCTGGACCACCGAAAATCGTAGACTTGGATTGACCTTTTTGCTGCACAAAGCTGTATTTTTTATATCAGTTATGAGCTGGGATTTTTTGTATTTTGCATGACCAATGACGTAGACATAAGTCGTGCTCTATTGAGGTTGCTCGGTGGATCTTTAGATATTCAACGAATTAGTATTGGCAGGAAAAAGAGATAGAGACTTGGTGTCTTGTGGATGTTTTTGTGGAAAAACATAGCATGACAGGAAAAAGTTATGTGGACGTTTTGTGTTTACAGGAAAATAAAGCATTGATATTTTGTGGATGTTTTTATTATCTTGAATGAATTGTGTAAATCATATTATTTTTTTGTTCATTTTTTTGTCCACCCCTTGTAAATCATTCTGCTAGGTTATGTGTGGCATAAATATTGAGTTCAGAGACCAAGCGCCCCTGTTTTGTCCATAGTCATAGGAGGTCTCGGTCTCCTTTTGGCAAAAAGGGCATGTGTGGCATAGGTACTATCTTCCTTTCAATTTAAATTTTATCTAGTATGCAGGGCATTTTGGCACAAGTTCCACATAAAACAGATTGATTTCCAATGAAGGTTAGCTTTTGATTGAGTAAGCATCTCGATTGATTGCATGCCCCTTCTAGCTTCTTATCTGCTGTCGACATTATTGACAGATGAATAGCTAGGAATATCGTTCACAGTGCTTGCTTGCCGTAACATATTGTTCATATCAGCTTACCTTCATTTTGATTTTCTAATGAAGGTCGGCTTCAAATGCATTTGTTGGCCATCACGAAGTTGTTATCTTTTGCTCAATGGCTCTATAGATGAACACTGCAACTTTGAAAATTGACGTCGCATATTATGGTAAAGTCTGCACTATAGCTTTGATTAGAACTTCCTTTCCCACCTTGAAAGTATACTTTTCTTTCCAACCTTCAAGCTCCAAGTTCACCCTCACCATGATCTAAGCGAACAATTGTTTCTAGACAACCCCATTTCACTCTATTGTAGGCCTTTATCATGTGCAATTTCAGAAAAATCGAAGTTTCTTTCTTCTCTTCACAGAAGTAAACGTTCATTCTAATTACCCACAACCAGTTTTACAAACTTAGAAACATCACACTATGGAAAACTTAGAAACTTCCCACTAGCTTTCACATTACAAACGACTAATATAATTGTTCTGCATATGCATAGAAAAAAATGCAAATTGATATAGCATATTTTGTTGCTTCACTCGCGCAAGCTCCTCCTTTAAACGTCTATTTTTTGCCCTTACCATCTTCGTTTCAGCTATTGGCGAGCTCACATCAACCTCATCGCACCTCAATTAGCTTGATTCACATAGCGCTTGATTTCTTTCAAGGAGATCAACTATCATGTCCCTCTCTCCATCCGGTATCTTCGGGTCAACCCACATGAAGAAATTGCAACAACCTGGACCATCAAACCTAGCACATCCATGAAACCTTCTTCCAGCATTTTTTCTTGTTTTTATAGTAAGAATTGGTGATCGAATACCGCAATAGCAGGTTAGCACCGACTCGACTTCATTTGGAGTTGCAACACTTGATGTAGATGTTGGTGCCCTCATTCTTCTTATCGTCATATTAAGAAAGCATGTACAGGCTACAAACCAGCAAAATGAACAATCAAATCAAATGCAGAATATCATAGTGTCGAGATCATTACTACTGACTCGAAAACTAACATGAATCAATGAAATGCGGTCTATGGATTACTCTACCACTTGCTTGGCACAAGATCCATTGAAGTAAGATGCGGTCTATAGATTACTCTACCACTTGCGTGGCACAAGATCCATTGAAGTAAGATACCTGATGTGCGATAAAATGAACATGGCATAAGATCCATTGAAGTAAGATACCTGATGTGCGATAAAATGAACGTGAATCAAATGTAAGTTGGACTAAAACATAGGCACTGGACCACAAGCATAGATGTCTCGCATACAATAATGTGATTTTCACTTTTCATCCACCTAATGAATACTTTAGCTTACAGACATCGTCATCTTAGAACTATAACATGGCATAAAAAACTTTAGCATAATAGAACAAGGGAAATTAGTACAGTGCAATCAAGAGAGAAATGTCTTTATAATCAAACCCAATAGAGTGCTCAGAGATCTTCGTGCAGGGAAATCAGTAGAGTGTAATAGAACAAGTGTAAAATTAAAATTAAACCCAGCAGAATAGAACAAGGAAAATGACTAGAGTGTAATAGAACAAGTGTAACCAATAGTGTAAACAATGTAAATCCGTAGACTGCTCGGAGCTCTTCGTGTAGAATCCAAGTTTAGTGACGAGATAAAGTCCTAGAAATTCTCTACGTACTGGATGTAAAATTAAAATCAAACAAAGAAAAATCGGAGTTGCAAAATGAAGGGCTCAACCTCCCGAACGCACCTCAATCGCTGCTCTTTAGGGTTTGGAATAGAAGCCGATGATGGTCTTCCTCAATCGCACACGCGAGCACCCTAGCAACGTTGAATCTGACGACCTAAGCTCGACTACGACCTCAATGGCATTGAATTCGACGCAAGCACCCTTGCCTTCGTGAGAGGATGAGGAACTTTTTAGGGTTCACATGAACGAACCGCCGCAAGGACTTGCGAGACCCCACATCGGCTTGATCCAGAGCTTTAGAGTTCAAATTTATGGAGAAGGCAAAGAGGGTAGACAATCGCCGTCGTCGACGGTGGATTCGCGACTAAGATGCTTCCGCGAGATGCTAGATCGTCGAAGGGGTGGATGACCTTTTGGCTCAGTCTTTTGAGAGAGACGATCATAGGCGATGTCGTTTGAGGTTTGCACGGGAAAAACAAATGCCACTTAATACGACGTAGTTTTGTTGACGTGGATAAGTGGGTAAGGTGAATTTGCCATGTAGGAGAGAGAAACGTGCCAAGTCAGCATTTTACGTTAAAAAACTTGATGGTGTTAACGGAAAGGAGTCAATTTAAACAATTTGACAAGTTTTAAGATTCGATTGAACTTTTTACAAGTTTTAGGACTCAATCGCACAAAGGTGACAAGTTTTAGGACTTGTAATGAACATATCCCTTCTGAAAATTAGAAAACAAATAGAAGGGAAAAACGATTTGAATTTGACCCCAAATAGAACCAAACTGCACAAAATGGTTTGGTTCGGTTTGGTTCCAAGCTACAATCGATTTGGTTCAATTCAACTTTTGTTCTTGACCGTATTTATGTAGTTTGGGTTGGGTTTGACATCAAAATCTAATCGAACCGCACCGTTGCAAATTCGGAGTTCGAATGCGTCGGACAATGGAACCGGGAAATCTCTTAGGTCCAACGACACTCTCTATTCACGAGCTTATTACAAGAAGTAAGAAACTATCATAGCAAGACAGAACTATGCTCTAGAAACTATCATAGCAAGACAGAACTATGCTCTGCCGTTTCCCAACGTGCCTCACAATGCACTTAGAAGTAGTATTTTTCGATGTTCTTTGGAATGGTTCTCGTTAGAGGTGTCAACATGGATCTTTGACCCGCTTTTTAATCTTTTTTTATTCACGTGAGTCACATATGAGTTCAGTAGATTTAAAAAAAGAGAGTCAAATATGAGGTTAGGCGTATAAAAAGCCCATTCAAATATGGTTGCATTTGGGAAGGGCTTTCTCAAGTAGCTTTCAGTGTCTAAAGCACCTTAGGCCAAAGGACAGGTGTTTGGGAATTTTTTTTGAAAGGCCATTAGCCCAAAGTCAGCCTTTTGAAGCTAAAAGCTCAAGGCAGCCCGAAGGCTGCTTTGAGCTTTGTAGCATTCTTGGCATGCCATACCGAGAATGAGTAAGTATTTTTTAGTTTGCCTTTAATGTCCTCGCAAATTTTTTATAATTCCAAATTTAGCCATTTATAAAACTTCACCTCTCATTTCTTTTCTATCATCAGCTTCGCCTCTTTCTCCTCTCCGATCTATCTCGCCTCTCTTTCCTCCCTCTAGCCCGCATGACACTGTCGCACTCTTGAGCCGCCGCAGGCGTCATCGTTGGACCTCTCTCGATCTCTGACCTCGGCCCGCACCGGCACAACCCAGCCGCCACGCCTCACTAGCCTATTGCCCGACGAAACCTGGGTGAGTCTCGCCCCCCACTCTGTGTGTATGCTCGTAAGATCTTAGATTTGTTATGGAAATCATGCCTCCCACGGGGATACTTCCGGTTGGGCATGCCATCGCGGTGATTTGGAGAGGTGTCTTTGGTCGTCAATGGGAGACGAGGCGTAGAGTGTTGTGCAGGGAATTTGAGTCGCTTCGCCTCAGCTCTTTACCAGGCACAGTGAATAAACTCTCGACTATTTTCCCTTTGTCGTCTCTTTGTGGGTCTCTCTTTCATAAAAAAAAGAAAGTCGAGATTTTTCTTGGGGGGTCGGTCTTGTTCTTGATCAATGGCGTGAGTGTTCTGATGATGGCATGGAATCTTTGAGACCTGATTGTCTTGTGACTTGATGACAATTACAAGCATCTTTGGTTGAAGATCCCTTTGCTTTTGACAACAGTTTGAAATCTTTCTATTAAGGTGGGAAAAGTAACTTTCTTGTTGCGATTTTGCTACATGATTTATCTAGGGTTGGGGGGGGATTTAAATGATGCATTGTGCACTTGGCTCTGAGGCAGTTCCTAAACTGCCTATCTTTATGGACAATCACAGCCTAGGAAGCTCTGCCTGATGATTCCTCACCTTCAACTATTTCTTTTTGTTGAGTTGGACAATCGGATTATTCCAAGTGCTTCAATCAGGGAAAGCTCATTTTACCTTCTAGCTCTTTTGATAGCCGCCCCGATAATTAGTAATGAATTCAGATTTGCTCCTCCTTCTGTCATTTTTCTTTTTCGGAGTGGACTCTGCTAGGATTCGTGATTTGTTGCGTTCTTTCTCTCACTGTTTGATTTATGGTCGTTTGTTGATTCGATGGTTGTTCTTTCTGAAGCTATTTTTTATTGTTTTTCTATTGGACCTTTCCATAGTTATATTTCCCTGACATGGGAAAAGGAATTTTGGCATGTTGAGCTTTCATAGATCAGTTACACATTATCGCTTTGTGATGAGGGATTGAATGATCTGTTCTTGACTCCCTGCAATTGGAAAACAACTTAAATTTGTTGAGTGAATTTTGTATGCTATTGCTCCACCATAGTTTTCTATGTATATATGCCCTTGTTATGATTCAAATGTGTCAATATCTTGCGTAAAAAGTTGGGTCTGGTATGCACCATTGCCAATTGTTTCTTGGCTAATGGCGAAATTTTCGATGGTTTTATGAAGTGATAGTTCTAAAAGCGGGCATGACACATCGCGTCGTTCGAAGAAGCCAAGAAAAAGTGACAAGCCTAAGAAGGTTTGTATTAGGATTTGCATTTTGTTATGCTTGTCCATCTCTATTTATTCATATGCTTGATCTTATCTCTCTCCATCTGTTTCTTTTCTTGACGAGTAGCACAAGGAAAAGGATAGGAGCAAGAATCGTCATCGTAGACATGATAAACATAGAGTGAAGGAGGTAATAGGAGATTTTACATCTCTGCTATGGTACCTAACTATAGGGTGTTCTTTTCCAACTATTCGTGCAGCTGATTTATAAATCACATCTTTGAAAAGTATATAAGTAGCATGTATATTCAGTAGGATATTATTTTATCAAGGAGATTTGTGCTCTAGCATTTCTAAGTTCCTTTATCATTGGCATTAGCTTTTCTAAACTCGCAAAGAGCCTTGTCATTGCATTAAATAAGTTTTTTGTGATGCCTAAATACAGAGAGTGACTGGAACTTCTGTGTAATTCTGTGAAGATCCACAACATCAGTGTTGAAACACCAAAAGGGGAACAATAGGTGATCCGATGTCAATTCGTGATTCCTGAATGCAAAGGGGGATGATGGGTTCCTGTGATAGAGAGAGGTGAAGGATGTTTTCTTTGAAGATGTGAAAGTTTTGATCTTTTTCTATAGACATGATGGTGTTCTCTAATATCTAAGGGAAAGTTGATTTGTTGATATGTTGAGAGTCAATTTCATCTGTCAACGAATGTGATCTTAATGGAGCCATGCTTTCTTATTAAGTTCTTGTTTTTGTTCCTAAACTTCTTTGCATGGAAAGGAGTTGGCAAATCTGATGACAAGAAATTACGCTTTATCATGAATATTTTTTTTTTCTTGGTCGAAATTATGGATAATTAAGGAAGTTTGTAATATTAAGGATAACTTATTTCTGTCAATTATATTCATTATAATGATCTTTTGATATCATTGCACGCAAGTAATCATATTTTGACTTTGGTAACTTATAAATTTGTTCATATGTACCTTTTAAATTATTCTCAATGTGAAAATGTAAAAATTGCCATCATTATTTTTTTTTCTATTTGTAAATAAATTAAAGTTGAAAAAATAAATTAGCACACTAAAGGAATTTGTAAATGTAAGTTTATCAAATATCATTTTTCTCAAAGTTGCATTTCATTGCATTTTTCAATTTCAGTTTACCAAATAGTATTTGCATTTCAACAAATGCTTTTAGCCCAAAGTCATTTGCATTTTCTTAAAGTCTTTCCCCAAAAGTATTTCCAAACGCAGCCTATAAACTTTAACTCAGCCCATGACCTACACCTTCTTAAGCATCTCTTATAAATGAGACTCAATTATAATTTTTTTTTGTACTTTTTTATTTTTTTATAAGTAAAAGAAAGAAAAAGATAAAATTTAAAAACGTGAAACTATTTTTGAACACCGCCAGCTGCGGCTGCCTACCGCCGCTAGCCTGCCCTTAAACCCTAAAACCTCCTCACCCGACGGTTGAAATCTTCATCACTGATCAAGACGAAGATGATGCCCTTTCATTCTCCGGCATGCCTTCTTTATTAGCAGAAGGCTAGGATGGTGCGAACTTGCTGGATAATAAATCTGACTTCCCTCCCCGAAACTCTTGGCTATCTTTTTTCCTGGCACGTGCCCGGTTCATCACCGGGGAGAACCGAACTAAATCAAAAGCCATGGTGAATCGACCCTTTTGCGATTCAACATCTGATCTGATGTGGGCAAAATTTGACAAAGAATTCTTCTGCAATCAGCTCAGCTCCACGAGCCAAAATGCAGAAGAAGCTACTCTTCTCGCCTTCTTGGGTTTCTTGGTTTTGACCATTGTTGAGCTCGGCATGTTTCCTCGTGTTTCATGATCGTTCGAAGATTATTTATGAATTGTGGCGGCAGGCGGCGGCGGCGGGTAATAACAAAAATTTATTTTAATTAGAAAAGTTTTAAATATTTTTTTAGAAACATTTTTAAAAAAATCAATTGCATGAAAGTATTTTATCTATATCATTTTTCTTAATAAATTATAAGAAATAAATATTTCGTAATTTGGTTAAATATAAAAGTATTTAAGTTATATGGTCGGGTCAGACATTGGCCGTTAAATTCATACTGTATTAAAATAGGTCACAACTGACTAAATGGATCGGATCATATTCGACTCGACCCGACTCATTCAGTTCTCGTGCATGCATGGAAGCTAGAAATTGGAGAAAAATCACAAGATGCTATAAAAAGAAAAAAGATTCAAGGAAGAATGTCCATAAGGGAAAAAAGAAAATATACCAAAAAAAGAAAAAGAAAAGGAAAAGACATGATCCATAACCTAATAAGTGATAAGAAAAGAAAGCGTCCAGTTGTCTCCTTAACCCATAATGAATTAATGATGCCACACAAATCCTAGTCATTCATGACTTTTTTGTTCTTGAGCATATCCTATATTTGGCGCCAACTAACTAGTGGCCAGAATATGCACCACCAATCCTTGCTATGGCAAAAATGGAGGAAAACCAAAACATGTCTTCCCCCAAGAAAAAAGGAAAGAAAGAAAGATAAGAGGCCTTTTCACCGCAAATCAAACCCTCACCCGATTCCGATTTCCGGCCGGACGCACCGGCAATCTGGATGACGAGGAAGACAAAGCCCTCCGCGCCTGCAGCGGTCCAGATCCCGCTCAAGGAAGCCGAAGCTGGCGAAGAAACGAACTGCGATGATGACAAACTATCCGAGCACCCCAAGGAATATGAAAACAACGTTAATCACGATGAAGCGGTGAAGCCCGCCGCCGAGTGGAAGCTCCCTAGGAAGAAGGCGCTGCTGCAGTTCCGGTGCAAGCTGGAAGACGCGATCCGTGGGGATTACCTTCTGGGGCGGTCCTACCGGAATCTCTCGAGGTCTTCGAGGGAGAACATGAACAGCGCATCGTCGCAACCACTCCCGTTGATGGACATCACGCTGTGGGGCGTTCCTCTATTGCCAAGCAGGGGGCACGAGGGCACGGACCAGGTGCTCACGAAATTCCTCAAGGCACGGAACTACAAGGTCGGCGAGGCTTTCGAGATGCTCCAGGAGACGCTCCGGTGGCGGAAGCAGCACAGGGTGGACGAGACCGCTGGCGAGGTCCCCCTGGGCCCCGACGAGCCAGTCTCGCAGATGATGTACGTGAGGAGCGTCGACAGGGAGGGCCGGCCGCTGTGTTATCACGTGTATGGTGTGTTGGAGGACAGGGAGGCGTACAAGAGGGCGCTGGGGACGAAAGAGAGGGTCGAGGAGTTCAAGAGTTGGGCCGTCCAGTTCATGGAGAGGGTTGCCAGGAGGCTGAGCTTCAAGGATGGAGGGGTCGACTCGCTGGTTCAGATCACGGACTTGAAGAACATGCGCTCCCGGAGCGCCAAGGAGGCGCGGGGCGTGCTCCGGAACACCTTCCTAATGGTGCAAGATCACTACCCTGAGCTCGTCCACAGACATGTAAGCGAATGACATCTGAAACTTGATCGATTGTGACTTTTTTCCTTGCTTGTTGATGAAAAGAACACACATCCGAAAATACTTCCTTGCATCCGATCAGCGCAATTTAGCAAAGACAAAAAGGACTGCAATGTTCCTGGGACTTGACTATCTGCATCTAGCTTAATGTTAGGGCAATGTTCTTCGACATCTGCTTCTGTACAAAACATTCAAAGCATTATCAGATTCCGGACTAAAATCATGTCAACGCTGGGGAACTTCATGCGCAGATAATACTAAATGTCCCGCTGTGGTACTACACCTTCCACGTGCTGCTCTTGCGGCTTCTGCATCAATCCGACAAGAGCAAGTTCATCCTCGCGAGACCGGCTAAAGTCACCAAGACCCTTCTCAAGTGAGACCAGTATGCGGATCTTAATGAGTATCTTGGACAGAATTCTTCTTTTGGCTTTGTGTTTGTTGGTTTCGGCCCTTGCTTAACGCATTGCTGGTGCTTGTTGATTGAATGTTGGCCATACGGATCGATAAAAAAGATTCATCGACCCAGAAGACCTGCCCGTGGAATATGGCGGTCTCTTGCGAGAGAGTGACGAGGAATTCTCGAACCTGGACAAGGTCTCGGAGGTCTTCATCGGAGGGAACACGACCAAGAGCATTCGAATCCCGATTGCTGAGGTACATCTAGTGTATGCTCTTGATATTTTTCCCATGTTGGTCTTTTTTTTTTTTTTTTGGTAAAGGTAAGAAATATATTGACTTTAACCAAGGCGCACAATGCAGAGGGAAGCATCACACCACTTTCCCATGTTGGTATTAAGTGCTTCGAATTCTTAGAACTCTTGCATAACATATTAGATCAAAATAGCTTTGAGAAGACAAATGAATGAACAATATTGTGGAAGCGACCGACATGAGGTATCCAATCCATGACGTGAAAGATTTTAAACTTGAATTGTTCTAAGACTCAGCTCGATTTCGCACGTGTCACCAAACATGCCATACTATCGCAGGCCGGCACGACAGTGGTGTGGGACGTGACGGTGGTGGGGTGGGACGTGTCGTACAAGGAGGAGTTCGTGCCGGAGGACGAGGGCTCGTACAGGGTGATGCTTAACCGGTCAAAGAAGCTGAGGGAGAGCATGAGGAACTCCTACTACATCAACGAGCCCGGCGAGCTCGTCATCACCGTCCGCAACTCCACCTTCAAGAAGAAGAGGGTGCTCTACCGCACCAAGTTCAAGCCCACCGTCCCCATGTACGTATTCTTCAAGTCATAAGAGAAAAGGCCACACTGAGGCAACAAGAATGCATGTTAATTACTCATCCACTATCCTTGCTGATGATTATTTATTATTGTATGCCCCGTTATGTCGAATTTTTTTCTTTTTTGTTTTGTTTCGAAATAACAAAGAAGCCGACGAAAGAATGGTAACAATTCGGCCTGTGATATACCCTCGGATCAAAATACCTCATCTTTCGAGGAATTCAAACAGGAGACCGTGCACCCGAAGAAAACCCTAATTTTCCCCTCCTCCTTCCTCTCTCTATCCTAATCCCAATCCAACAATGCCAAGCGTCGTTGCCGAGTCCCGAGCCCCCGCCGCCTCTGCGTCACTGTTATAGCTCGATCCAACGTCGTCTCGTCGCCTCTTCGCCTTCCCATTATGGTCGACGTCCATCTTAGCCCCTTAAAATCGAATTTGCAAGGGGTGGGGTCGATTGTTACCGTGGGCGAACTTGACAACATCCCGCTACCAGTCAAATGGAGAGGAGCAACGAGATTGAGAGAGGGATCCGGGCTAGGAGCTCGTGACCGATCGAAGGCAAAGCATGGGTTTTTGTCGGCGGCTGCGGAGCTCGCCCTTCAGGTCGTGCAGACCTTTTTCTCCATCTTCAACAATACCACAACAGGTTTATGGAGGGAAGTTGCAAAATGTGAAGAGGGAAAGTTTGGAAACAAAGGGTGCAATAAAAATGGGAAGAGACCGATTTCGCCTGCCATTCATTCGCTCGGCAGTGAACTTGTCCAAATCTTGTGAGAATGAGCGAACGGTTTGGAAAATATTAAAATTAATCACTTGTATCGATAAAAAAAAAATGAATTAACAAAAACTATTTCCATTGTCCTTGAAAATGTTTAGACATAAATTGTTCTCAATAATAAAAATAGTTTCCATTAACTAATTATTCCAAGTAATGCAAGGATCATTTTCAGATACATAGTTTTCAAATTATTCATTCTTCACGAAATAAACGGAACTTCTAAATTCTTTCCTCAAAATCTTCGGATAAGGATCTCCACAGTCTTTCACGATCCAATGATGCAGACAACAACAAAGTATCGTTTTTGGTTTTTGGAGAGGGAGAGATTAAAGTTCAAAGAGGCAAGAACCTTCATAAACATCTGGATCTATACATGATAGTCAAGATGGAGAGGAATGATTGAATGCAAATTGTTTAGGATTGAATTGACAAAATGTAAATGTTTATGATTGAATTGGCGTAATTACAATGAATTCAAGACTTTTTTTGTCATTTTTTCGCAGTTCACCCATGATCTAGATGTAAATTTCTTTTCTTTTCTTTTTGCTTCATGACTACTTTCCAAAAATTGTCATGCGAATCAATGTTCTTCACCAATCACTGACTTTCAAATAAATGCACAAAAAAGATCTATCTTTCTATAAAAATTGAGAGCAGTGATGGTTTTAAGACTTTAGCATTCAAACACTTAACAACTCATCTTAGGTGCAACGGTATATTTTAGCTGATTAATCTGCAGCCACTTTTTGTAAAAAAGACAGGATGTGGAAAAAAGAAAAACCAAAGTAACAGATGGTTAACATAAGTCACGAAAACTTCGCTATTGACAAATATAAAACACTAAATAATCAAGGGTCGCGATTTTTCCACTCCTCGTTTGGCTTTGACACTCCTTATCATAATTTATTGACCATATTGTCCTTTGTGTGACCCACTTTTTAGGATTATTCTCTTTGCCTCTTTTTTTTCCTTCATTTTTTTCCTTGGGGCCTCACTTTCCTTTTATTCTTATCTTTCCAGGCATTTAGTGTCATATTAGTACCAACAGCCCTTATTCCCTAATTTCCATTTTTATTTCGCTTGAGGCACGCCTTTTCATTCTCTCTCAAAAATGCAAAGTTGAATGCTTCCCGTGAGTCTCCGCCAAAAAGCATAAAAGGAAGAGGAAATTATGACGCAAAATGTCAAATGCACTTGTTGGCGATATTGTTTGCTCTTTACCATTCGCAAGATCATGTCAGCTACATCAACACAATTCAAAAATGCACTATAACGCAGCGTTTTCCCCAACTCCCTCACCTCCTCCACGTCTAAGTACACGTGCTCATCAACATGACATCGAACTCATCCCCGATTCCCCTTGCTAATTCCTCTGATCCCCATACCAGCTCACTCACCACTAATCAGTCCCCTGCACCGTGAGCCTTGGGAGGTCAGCAGATCCAGTGATCTGCCGAACTCGATGACATTCTTGCCTACGAGAGGGAACGAGTGGAAGTGAGCTTCGTTGGAGAGCCCTCCGAGAGAACGAGGGAGAAGTCCTATAGCCAGCACTGAGGGGATGATCGGAGTGCAAATCGTGGATGTTGTCTTGTTCAAGGATGGAGTATTGGTGCAACTTCGATTTCCCTCGTGGTCACTGAACCCTACATGTGCGAGCTGCTTCACTGGCTAATTAGTCTGTTTTCTGTTCATAGGTACTAACAGTTGATAAATGCTATGTATTAGCCCTTGTCCTTGTTGGTTTTGTGAATGCCATTGTCATTCAACTAATCAGTGCTTCGACTTTTCATCGTAATTCTGGAACTTTTGGCTCAACCTCTCTTCCATTAATCCTCCCTTTTAGAGTTTATACCTGTGCTAAAGGCTTGCTGAAACGAAAAAAGGAAAGAAGGCAATAGTAAGCGCAATATTGGAAGAAGATGAAGAATAAGAAGCAGCAGCAGCGTGGGATTATGGGGAAATATAACAAAAATCAATAAAAAAAAAAGATGAAAAATACATTTGTCGGAGGAGAATAATGCTGAAAGGTGCGCCACATAAGGGATAATATAGTCAAAACGCTGTGATACGGAGTGTACAAGCCAAATAAGGAGTGAAAATGCGCTCATAATCAATCGATAAAACAAAACAGCATAAACAAGAATTAGTTTTATACTTCTGAAAGATTAAATATTGTAGTTAAAGTTCTGAAAAATCCTCAAGTTTAGCATGCGTCCCTATTGTATCCAAAGGTTTTTTTTTTGTCTCATAAAAAACTCAAAATTTTATTTTTGTCCTAGTTTTACCACCATTAGTCTCCGTTCATAATCACTGTTAATTAATAGCTAACATTTTCACGTAGTTAATGAATTACACCTTAGCAAAGTTGTCATGAAAAAAAAAAGACTTTAACTTTTCTTCTGTTGTCTATTTCATCTACATACTGTCGAAAGATACATAGCCACTCAAGACGGGATGTTTTGGAATCTCCCTTGCACTCAACAGTTCAAAGAATGGCCAGATGTGGAGATCTGATTATTTGGACGAGCTATCTTGAATATCATCGTCCATAAAACCTGTTGTTTTCGAATTTTGAAGATTCATTGATAAGTTCAATAATAAAAATTCGAGTTACGTATGATTCGCTAATAGTAATTATGGACAGAAAGTTGACGGTGTTATAATTGGAATAAAAGTAAAAATTTAAAAAAATTTATGAGATATTTTTTATATGTATAATTAAAACAGATGCTAAAATTCGGAATTTTTTGGGTAACAGGCCTTTTATGTCATATGGATTCAAATAGATGATTTGTTGTAAAGTTCTATTCTAAAATAAAACATCAAGAAAAATTATTACAGCAAGATTACGATGAAATGGTTTAAAAAAGAATATATTGAAAGATGGCCATTATTTTAGAGAGCTAAATTTAAGCACGGTAATGTCTAACTTACTTAGCAGACCGACCCGCATAGATGTGCGATTAATTGCTTCTACTCCTTCTACCAAAACAACCGAAAAAGTAGGCATACAACGTATAAAAAGTTCACGTCGGATGCCCCGACCACCCAACAGCGTGCCAGGATCATCTGCAATAAAAGTAGATGCCACACCCCTATCCCCACCCTCCATTTGAATTTTCCCCCTATATGGAGGGTGGGGATGTAAGGGAATCCCCAACCGCTATTCCATCCTCATTCCTCGCGGTCCATTAAGCCTGTTCTGAATAATTCCCCCTTTGTTGGATTATTCAGAACAGGAAAAGTATTTTCCTGGGACCCACATGTTTATTTTCCTTCAGAGCTGGAAGGTATTGAGTTTCTTGCGGCTTTCTTCCATTATTGCCCCTCGCTTTTATTCGAATCTAGACAAGACATAGAATATTTAAAGCAAATTTCCGATTTCTTTCGCAAAAAATAAATATTTTAAAAAATATTTTACAAAGATTGACCACTTGTATCCCTTTAAAATAATTAGCTTATAAAAAATATTTATATCTAAATTTTTTCGAAGACGATGAAAACATATATCATCTGTTCATTTTTGTTAGCAATAAAAATAATCGTTTCGGGAAAATAATTTTCACATAATACATTTTGTTGAACTAAACCGAGCCTAAAATTCACTCATTTTTTTCCCTCATCTCCGTTTGGTAAGTATTCAAATGACACAAGGTAATTAAAATTATATTTTTTTCTTTTTCCACTCAATTTGTTTTCTTAACCAAATTTTAAATCAGGCTCACCTTTCCGTAAGGTATTAGCGGGAGAGGGTAGGAAACGATACACCTTTTCTTGACAATGCAATTGAACGATATATCATACGTCGAGGATTTTCTCAATGAAGTCGTTGCAGCTTGAACTTATGAGTACACTTTTTTCGAATATAGTCCGATATTCACTTTTAATATACTTGATCGTAGTTCAATTTGAGAAAAAGCGATTTTCATCGGCATGATATGATAATGTGTAGTTTCACAATGTTGCTTCATAACTAAATGCAACAAAAAAAAAATTGTGAACTATTCAGTTTTATAGTGTAAAAACGCCAGTTCATTCACATACTTTATCGTAAAAAGAAACACCCATTGATCAATTAAAGATGATTTTTTTGGGGGGATAAGTACGTTATAAGCCCTACATTTTGTCATGAAAGTGCAATTAAATTTTATAAATTTTAAAAAATATAAATTTGTTACGAAGTTATTTTTTAAAAAATTTTAAAACTCATTTGTCTTTGATAATAAGTTTTAAGGTTTGATTGCGACTTTTTAAAGTTTTAGGATATAATTACACTTTTTTTTTATAAATTTTAAAATTAAATTGTTTCTTTTCAAGATTTTAAGATTCGATTTCATGATAAGTTTGAGAATTTCAACGTACTTATCCAATTTTTTTTTTTTGGGGGGGTGGGGTGGGGTGGGGTGGTGGGTTGCTTTACTTTATGGAAGGGGGAGGAAAGGCGAGGGAGGCTAATCGTAAATTCAAAGTGGACAGCGGGGGCAATTCAGTCCAAGAAAAGAAGTCTCCCTGCCTCGTCGCGAGAAACGTTGGGGTCGTCTTTCTCCCCAAAATTTAAAATGGGGAAAGAGGAAGAAAGGACACCTTCGCCTGTCTCGTCTCTCAAGGAGGAGCCGACCAACGAGACCTGGCTCTGAGATCACCTCTCTCTGTCTCTCTATCTCTCTCTGGTCCTCACCCGGATTCCCAATGGGAGAAGCTGTCAGAGAAGACAAGATGAGAACTTGAGACACAAAACTCTCGCACGCATTCACGTTCTCTGCAACAAGAAGACAATCGCAGAACATGGGAATGGCTCGTTCTCTAGTTGGCCGCACTCTCGCGGTGGCGCTCACGCTCCTCTTCCTTCTCTCCATCATCGCCTTATCTTCCGCCACACCACTACCCGCTCCCGGCCGAAAGCTCGGGTTTTTTTACACCCGCACCAGAGGACGATGCACTCCTCAGTAACCCCATCTCTCTCTCTCTCTTTCTCTGTGAACTAAGTCGGGCGGAAGCGACTCGCTGCCTCCGGGGGCTGACTCTTTATTTTCTTCTTCTTCTTCTTCTTTTTTTGCGCAGGTACTGGAGCACAGGGCGAGAGAAGTGGCCGAGGATGGTGCCGAGGAAATCGACGGTGTCGAGGGCGTTCGGGTCGAGGGCAATCGCGGAGCGTTACGGCGGCGATCTTACGGTGTGGGAATCGACGGCCGGAGTGGTCGTCGGCGGGGGGGACGCGTACGGCAGGCTGATGAAGCAGGCGAGCGCGGCCCTTCTCAACTCGTACGCCAGGAAAGGTTTCGCCTACTCGGCTTGGGAAGTCAAGACTCTGCTCATCCAGGCGTTGGCCTCGCCGCGAGCCGCCGCCGATCAGGCCGACCAGTTCGCCGTCGCCAATGAAGCATGTAGTTAGCAAATCCTTTATTTCTTTCTTTTTCCTCTCTCTATGTCTATTGAGACTTGAGTAACCGTAGGTACGGAAATTATTTGACAAATCAGCATGCGAAAGTGACATTATTGTTCTTCATTTCACGTTTGAACAAGGTCATGCTTTTTTATTTTAAAAAAAAGATAATAATTATCCAACGATAGGACAGCTGGTCCCGCTGTTTGATTTCGTCTACTTTAGCCGAGTGGTTCTGTCATAGAGTTACGTGTCTCAGTGTACGTTTAAATTTTAGGAGCTTAGCAGAAGCAAGCTGGAGGGGTCACGCAATATCACGTGATGTCGCCCGACATACACAGTGAGAAAAATCCGAGGGTCACGTGACTTGTCCCGATGTTTTTTCATTACTTTTCCTGGGCCCACCGACACGATCGGGATCTGCCGGTAGAGGCCCGATCAGATAGAGGCCGTTGCAGGCTGAGCTCATTTTCAACAAAAAAAAAATCAAAGAAGCACTTACTATTCAAGCTCAACCTCGTGATTCGATGTTATGGAAAGCAATTGTTAATGTCTGGTCGACTTTAGATAAAAGAGCGGTTTGAAGCTTTGGGAAATGGAGGACATGTAAGTTTTTGGAAAGATAAGGTGGATCCCAGAGTTGGAGTCACTTTACAATCGAGTTACTTCCCACGTGCCTCCATCAGAGCTGGACATAAAAGTTTGTGATTACGTGCGGAATGGGACATGGAACTTCCCGCTTATCGAAGGCATTTTACCAAACGATGTAATCCTTAGAATTCGGCCTATTAAGCACGCCGGTTAATAAACTAATCATCGAGAGGGACTCCAAAATTATAACCCAACTTGTCAACCAGGACAGTGTATAGCAGATATCACGGGGCCAACACTACTTAAAGATATTCGAAGACTCTTGGGATCGTTTTCTGTGTTCAAAATTCGCCATATATTTCAAAAAGGCAATTGATCTGCGGATATCCTTGCAAATATTGGTGCAGTGAAGCGGTTAGATACCACGTTCTATTTATAGCCTCCAAGGGAATTATCCTATGTTTCGTTTAGTGATAAAGTTGGGATTATTGATTTTAGACTATAGTTTACATTAGTTTATACCTTTTGTTTACCCGAAAAAAAAAGAAGAAGAAGAAAAAAGGTCAGGATGGGCTCATGTTCAACTGTGTGCAAGGTGTTTCGCCAAAAAATTAGTAAATTTGCATAACATTATATTACTGTTAAAGTTGAACGAACAAAAAGAAAATTATCATCGTTTACGTAAACTTTTTAAAACACAAATTTTTGCCATGTCAATCATGAAAATATATTGTATTCACCAATTATTTCAAGGGTACATGTGATTATTTTTAGATAATAAATTACTCATTTTTCGCGAAAAAAACAGAGCCCAAATGATATTATTATTATTATTCAAGTTGTTCAATACTGGTTGTATAAGCGTAATCCAAAGGTACTTATGTTATGAACCGTCCATGTCGATATCGGAGAGAAACGAACAAAACATTGGTTGTCCGATGGAATAAACTCACAACAATCGTGTAGAAAGTTTTAACACGAAGGGGAGAATTGCGGTCGCGGATGAAGAAGCTACAGAGGCCGAAGAACGCCTCTCCTTCGATTTCTCTGGTGCGTTTCCTCGCGTTTATCAACGTAGCCAGGGATCACCTCCAAGTTCAATTTCACGCAAGCATATATATTTCGACCTCTTCCAGTCCCTCCAAGCTCTACAGCTCAGGCAACTTCTCCAAGAACTCGCACTTCTCGATCGACAAGAGTTCCAGAGATGCTGGCGTTTTGCCTTGAATCTCAACTAGACACTCACATTTTTCTATATGGAGTTTCCTTAGCTTCTTTGAATTGCTCAGATCGGGTAATACGTCCAGACAGCGTAGGAAAACAAGCGACAAAGTTCGAAGATTCTCCAAACAGTCGAGGCCTTGAATCTCTGTAATCGCAGCCAATGTAATTGTGAGTTCCGATAGTTTCTTCAGATTTGATAGATCTATCGCATGGACCGACATGCATTTCTGTAGATATAAAGATGATAAACTTGCCGGAAGCCTCGGGAGGTAACGCAGATTCGGGCAACGGAGTTCGAGCGTCTCGAGTCGAGAAAGGAGACCAATATCTGCAGATAAGGTAACTACAACTTCAGAGACCAACTTCAAAGACTCCAGATTGCTCTACCTCCCTATCCACCATGGCATCGGATCTTCCACAAGCTTAGGAGGTCGAGCACCTTCACAAAAGCCCACGCTCAACTCTCTCAGATTAATCAGGTCTGAGAGATCTGGAAGCGTCTTCTTGTGCAATTTTGACAACTCTATTCTGATAAGGCTCTTCGGAAGCCTCGGTACAGCATGTATCTGAGCATATGTCAGTTTCAAGATCCTCAAGGATGAACTTCTGTTGGTGTCGTTCGGTATTTCCACTCGCAAATGACGGATAAACTCACCTCGTATTGCTTCCAGCTTCTCCATCGTCCATAAGGACTCTGGTAGTTCGTTGATGCCGGCCCTGGATATATCCAACTCAATTAGCGATTCCAGTTTCCCGATTGAATCCGGAAGCCTCTCCAACAGGTTACACCCGCTCAGATACAGGTATTCAAGGCTTTCAAGATCTCCAATGGAGAGGGGAAGTTGTGTGATTTCGTTGCAATAACTAGCACAGATGATCCTTAAATTCTTCATTCGTCGAATTTCCGGGATACCCTTTATCGGAGTCCCATCAAGTAGGAGTTCTTTCAAAGACTCTAGTTCGCCAAGCTCGTCTGCCAGTCTATTAAGTTCAAAACAAGAGCGCACATCCAAGGAAACTAGGCGCTTTAACTGACCAACAGACTTATCAATTTTCAGCAAGTGCCAATAGACTAATCAATTTTCACCAAGTTCCTACATTCTTTCAGTACCAAACGTTCTAAATTTGCATGTGCAGAGAGATTAGGGGTTTTCTTCAAGTAATAGCAGCCGGTCAAGTTTAGAACTTTTAAATTCTTGGCCATCTGCAAAAAGAAAGATCATGTAAGTGAGATGAGTTTTTCCCTTTAATAGAGCTGGATGCCGGTAAATGCCCCCTGAACAAAATCGTACCTTCATTTGGCTCCACCCCCTCCAAAAATTTGTAATTTCACTCCAAGATAGATCGAGAATAGCAAGACTTGCCAAGGGAAAACTCCCTATGTCAAGCATTGGAAGGAGATTATTCAGAGAAAGCCAGCGCAACTTTGGAAGGAGAATCGACTTCTCCCGAAAAACATTGGTCGGAAGAATGTTCGACGAAAAATCGTGCCAGAAAAGCCTCGCTAGCGCAAAGACATTCTCCACAGCTTCACCCATCGGACTTGCACCCTCAACTTCGAGGAATTTCAGGTTTGGTAGTCTCACGAAGTCCTTACAGGTAAAACGATGCCGGCGCAGATGGTTAAGCTTGAGACAGAGAGCTTCAACCTTTTCCTTTTCCTGCCAAAAGAAATATAAACAGAAGATACATCTATATGATCAACTAACTTAGTTAAAGGGAAGCAAATTTCTTCTTGTTCCTTATTTTGGAGGTCTGATTACTATCTACAAGAACTCGAAATATTAGTTAGTTCAGTGAGTATGGTTTCTTGAACCCAAAAGCTGTGGCAAGGAAAACTACCTCGTTTGTCGTTAGCAAATCCAATACTTTCCCGCGGTTCCATACCCTGATTTGCTTCTCCACTTTCATATTACTTTCGTGACAAACCGTTTATCTTTCAAAGTCTCTGAGTTGATTCTGCGTCCACACTCTATTATCCTCTTGAATCTTTATCAACGACATGTTCCGTAGAACTTCCAGGGTGCACTCCGGAAAAAAATCAGATTCGTCCCAGAAGTAAAGCATAATGTCCTTGTCATGACCGATGAAAAGACAGGCTATGTCAAGGAAGATATGCCTTTGCCGAACATCTAACACATCGTAACTTATTCTCGGTTTACTCTGAACTTCCGCCGGAGGAACACTTTCTAACTTTTTCAATGTGACGTCCCACATGTCTTTTTTGCAGCAAGACAGAAGTGAGCCCATAACCTCAAGAGCTAGTGGAAGACCTTCAGCAATGTCTATTGCCCTTTTGGAGTGGTCGAAGTACTCATCTAGAGTTTTATCTCTTCTAAAGGCATGTTTGCTAAAAAGTTGAAGAGATTGATCGGGATCCATGCCATTGAGTTCATAAGTGGAATCCACTTCGGCAATATTGAGAACATCTTTCTTTCGAGTAGTAATAATAAGTTTGCTACCTTCACCAAACCAATCACGATTGCCCACTAGTGCATTCATATGATTCCTTTCGTCCACATCATCGAGAAGGAGTAGTACCCTCTTACAAGACAACCGATCTTTAATGATCGTCATCCCTTCGTCGACGTTTCTTATGTTCGGGCATATCCACGGGACGACGTCGGAGATGAGCTGATTTTCAACATACTCAATGTCCTTGAGTTTTGATGTTTCTCGGATGTTGGAAAGGAAGCAACAATTCTCAAAATCTCGTAAAAGCTCATCGTAGCTAATTTTGGCAAGAGTCGTCTTTTCAATGCCGCCCAGCTCATAGATTCCATTGATCCGTGTTTCGGGTGCATAAATGCCTATCTTTTTAATGATTTCATCCGCATGATTGTCAATAGGGACCAAGTAGTCGGAGACTCCCAAATAAGTCTTTTTTAGCTCCCTGAAAACCTCCCTGACAACTCCTCTAATGAACTCACCTTCGTGCCTGATAGTCGTCGAAGGTGAAGAAGCAAGGAGTTATAAAACTGCGTTTGAAACGAATAATGATAGACTGACAGATGTCCAGGAAAGTTTCAATCCAAAGCGCATTGAATCCTAATGAATAGGAGGTATATTTTTCAAACAGATTATAGGAGTCACCTTTTGGGCTTGCTTTGTAGATCCCATCCTTTCAAGGACCCGACCTCATTGAGAGCAGCGGCCTTCCACCGGCCAATAGTCTGATCATCGTATTGCTTCTTGCTTTCATACAAAAGGAAGGCCTCTCGGCAACCACTGGTCTGATGTCGAACTTGGGAAGGTGCCACATCATAGAAAATGGGCATGATCTTCTTGTAAGTTGCGTATTTCATCCATATGCAGCGACCCAAGATACACAGATACACGAATCCCTAATCTATAGAGTTAAATAATTAATGCACATTTTTTCGGATTCATCTTTCTTTGCTCTTGATGCGGAATTGTAAGAATCCGATGCTCAAGAACTTCTACTCTATGAACCTCTTTATCAGAATCCGATACTCAAGAGCTTCTCATCTATGAACCTCTTTATCACTGGCTTCAATGAGACGACCCATCACTATCGCTTCGGACGATTCTATATGTGAGGTTTTGTGGACATTCGGGTTTAGAGATGCACTTGAACTTTATTTATAGAGAATGAAACATATTACTTTATTAAAGATTAAGTTTATGTCGGCCCATACTATACAGCTCCATATCCGACTAGAATTAGGAAATTGCATATATCTTTCTTTATTAGATCAATTAATAATTACAGTAACAATTAATAAAGCCCATAATTAAATATATCAAAAAGAATATATTCTAACATTCTCCCACTTGCGCTAAATTAATTGTAATTGTATTGTATATGCACATCTTTATATTGGTTTAGAGATAATTCTCAAGAGTCAGTCTGATCTTCAAGCACCGAACCATGCCAGTAACTGCATTAGAAGACACAGAGCCATTCATGATCACGAATATTCTTAACTTTACTGATATGGAATTGATATGATAGTATGACAATTGGATAACATCTCAAATAATAGAAACACCTTATATATTATCCTCCTTGTCAATCACTATTCTCTCACCTTATGTTTCACGAAATCGGATGTGTCACGATAGAATATCTTTACGGTTTTAACAAACCAACATATATCTCACTTTTATAGTTAACTATACTTTACGTGTAACAAGACATATGTCTTTTGGCTAAAATAAATGCCTCAGCCATCACTCAAGGTTTGCATAACTCCTTGAGATTTTCAACATATATGCATTCAATCACAATATCACATTCAAAAAAGCTTCAAAGAATGTATAAGTTTAATACATATCAAAATCATTACTAAAAAGTAACAAGACACTATAAACTTTATTATAGCAAAAACTAGAAAGATCCCACTAAACAATGGCATCCCATGATGCTTCTAAACCCATATTAATGACATATTGTTCAAATAAACAAGGGTATAGACCTTTCGTCAGTGGATCAACAATCATAGCATCTGTAGTTATATGCTCTAGTGCAACGTCACCATTATGCACGAACTCCTTTCTGGTAAAAAAATTGACCTCCATATTTTTAGACCCCTTGAGTCCTGTGTTGTTATTAATGAACAACACTGCAGAGTTATTGTCACAATACAACTGTATAGGTCTATCAACAAAGTCAAACACGATCAACTCTCTAGAGATTTCGGAGCCAAATAGCCTGAGTAGCAGCTATAAAGCATGCTATAGACGCCGCTTACATAATAGAGGACGACACTGTTTTCTGCTTCTCACTTTTCCATGATATTGCACTACCTGCAAGCATAAAGATATACCCTGTTATCGACTTCTTGTCATCCTCACAACCAGCATAATCTGAATCTGAATATCTCATTAGTTGCAAGTTCTGAACACCTCTGTAAATCAGCATATAGTCTCTAATTCTTTTTAAGTACCTCAAAACTTTCTTGGAAGCAATCCAGTGATCGTATCATGGATTCGATTAATACCTGCCTAAAAGTCTCGTTGCAAAAGCAATGTCTGGCCTATTAGAAACTTGAGCATACATGATACTACCAAGTGCACTAGCATAAGGTACATTTTTCATTTGTGCTTTCTCAATATCTGAATGAGGGTATTGTGAAAAACTCAATTTATCACCTTTGTAGACTGGAGCAATCCATGGCTTGCACTCTTGCATATTGAATTTTTTCAAAATACAATCAATATAAGCCCTCTAAGATAAACCTAATATGCGGCAAAAACGATCCCCATGGATCTCAATACGAAGGATAAAAGAAGGTTTACCAAGATCCTTTATATCAAAATTTTGTGACAACATCCTTTTTGTCTCATGCATCAATGCAATATCAATGTTAGCAAGTAAGATGTCATCAACATAAAGAACGAGAAAAATAAATTTTCTCCCACTGACCTTGCAATATGTACATTGATATAGCTTGTTCTCAACAAAACCAAAAGAAGTTATAACACTATGAAATTTCAAGAACCATTGTCTAGAAGGTTGCTTCAAATCATATATAGACTTTTTCAATCTGCAAACTAGATTACATGTTCCATCTGCTGCAAAACCTTCTAGTTGTGCCATAAAAACTTGTTTATCTAGATCTCCATTTGAAAAAGCAATTTTAACATCCATTTGATGAAGTTCCATATCAAAATGAGCTACTAAGGTCATGATCACTCTAAAAGAGTCTTTAGAAAAAAACTGGAGAAAAAGTTCACTCATAATCTATTCCTTCTCTTTAAGTAAATCCCTTAGCTACTAGTCTAGTTTTAAATTTTTTAATCTTTCCTGCAGAGTCTTTCTTGGTCTTAAAAACCCCTTTACAACCAACATGTTTATAACCTTCTCTTAATTCAATAAGTTCCCAAACATCATTATGTTTCATAGACAACTTCTCATCTTTCATTGCATCTAACCATAAATCAGATTGAGGACAAGAAATACCTTTTGTATAAGTCACTAGATCAACAACACAACCAATATCATAATCTTGTTCTCCTAGACAAACTATATACTCCGGTGGTATAGCTAATCATTTATGCCTAACGGATCTCTTTAGAGGAGCATCTTCTACCTCATTTAGTTCCTGAGAGGCTTGACAAACTTCATTAGTAACTGATTCAATAATAGGTTCCTGAGCTTCAACAAGTTCAACATGTGGTACAACAACTTTCACAATTGTCTATACATGTATAGAATAAGATATAGGAATACTCATTGTGCTGTTATCCTCAATATTCTATGAGCAATTACCCTTTTCTGCTACATCAAGCTTCAGGAACTTTGCTGTTTGTGAATCCACTATTCTCGATACTCCATTGAGATTATAAAATCGATAGTCCTTTGAATGGTCTGGATAAGATACAAAATAACAACGAGTTGTTTTGGAGTCCAACTTGCTCAAAGTTGGATTATACAATTTTGCTTCTGCAGGGCATCCCCAAACCTTCAGATGATTCAAGCTTGGCTTTCGTCCAATCCACAATTCAAAAGAAGTAAGTGGTGCGGATTTAGTAGGAACACGATTTAATACATAAAACGTCGTTTTCAAGGCTTCACCCCACAAAAAATTAGGTAAATTAGATCTGCTAATCATACTCCTCATCATATCCATAAGAGTACGATTACGCCTTTCAGCTACATCGTTCTGTTCAGGACTATCGGGCATATTAAACTAAGTCACAATTCTAAAATCCTCTAAGTACTTGGCGAATGGCCCTTTAAGCTGTCTAGCATCACCATGTCGACCATAGTACTCACCACCACGGTCAGATTTAACAATTTTTATGACCTTCCCCATCTGTTTCTCAACTTCAGTCCGAAAAATCTTGAACTTATCAAGAGATTCAGACTTTTTCTTAATCAAGTACAGATAATCATATCGGGAATAATTATTTATAAATGTGATGAAATAAAAATTTTTACGCAACATTGCTGTATAGGGTCCACTTATATCTGTATGAATGATCTCTAATAAATGAGAACTATGGACTGCAGTTTTCTTCTTTATTCTAGTCATCTTACCTCAACAGCAGTCTACGCATGTGTCTAGGTCACTTACAAGAGTGGATAGAATGTAAGTCTTTATCAGTCTTTCCACTCTTTCTTTAGAGATGTGACCAAGACGTTTGTGTCATATTGCATAGGACTGCTCCTTAGGTAGAGACCTTTTGGAAATAACTTTTTCAGCTGTATAAGAGACGTATATTTCGTTGGGAGACAAACATAATTTGCACAATCCATTGGACATAGTGCAATATCCAATTTTATTTGAATTAAAAGAAATAGAAGTTGCAGAGTTTGAAATCTCAAAAGAGTAACCACACATGTCCAAACTTGATATGGAAATTAAATTTCGTCTAAAAAAAGGTACATAAAATGTATTCCTTAACATCAAATTAAAATCAGAATCTAGAATTAAAATGACTTCTCCCACGAACTCGACATAAGCTTTATTGTTGTTTCCTACGGTGAGCTTTGATTCATCCTTATTTGGCTTCCTCTGGTTTATGAATCCCTATATGGTAAATGTAACATGGTTAGTTACACCGCTATTTAGCCACCACGAATAAGATGGAGCTTTTGATAGATTAGATTCACAAATCAACGCTAAAGAACCATTACCTTTAGGCTCACGCTTAGATAACCAATTCTTATATTTAACGCAGTCTTTCTTTATGTGCCTTCCTTCTTACAGAAAAAACAAAGACCATCTTTACCAGCATTATCGTCACTTTAAAGGTCAGTTTCTTTGGACCCAAGTTGTCATGCTGATCATTAGATAAACGAGTTCCTTTACGATTCTTGTTGCCCTTGCCCTTCTTGACACCAGAACTAGAAGCAGCATACATAGCCATATACACGTTACTTTTCTTCAGCTTAGTCTCTTCTGACACCACCCTTGTAATCAAGTCGTTGATTGTCCATGCCTGATCAACAGTGTTATATTGTGTTTGGATAATACCAAACTCAAGTGGAAGAGAATCAAGTGCAAGATGTATGATGCAAGCATCATGAATTGAAACATTAAACCCCTTGGACTTTGATTGCAGATCTACCATCCTCATGACATAGTCCCTAACACTAGCAGAACCTTTATACTTCAAACTGAATAATCCTGACATATGTGTCCCAACCTCTGCATTAAGAGATTTACGATTTCTAACTACCAAGGCTTCCATCATTTGTCTAGTAATAATGTGAGCAGCAAAATCACTTCTAAAATATTCATGTATGGATCGTTTCATTGACAGTAAGCAAATCCTATTGCTTCTTTCCCAAGAAGCAAAATGTGCCTTTTGGGCATCTGTACTCTTTTCAGTAAAAGCTGTCGGCCTATCTTCATTAAGAGCAATATGAACATCCGCTAGTTCCATACCAAACAGAAAATTATCTCTCCACTTCTTAAAATTATTACCAGTAAGAATCTTAATAGCTAGAAGTTGCCGTTTATAGAAAATGTGACTGAAAAATACCAAATATTTTTAATTAGCATAATGTGAAATTTCACACTGAGAGATACATACATCATCATATAATCACCTTTGTGCAAAAAATATGACATGCAATTATGTACTCCCTTCATTACAGCGGCCATGAGAATTTATTTTAATCTTCGTTAATCACCACCTTTGGGTGTATGACAGCAGTTAGACTAATCAATCCTCAATCATATGTTGTACATGTAACCCTCCATGCATCAATACTCAATTACCTCCTTTGGGGTATAAGTACGCTTAAGACAGGAGACATCCCAATGTTATAAAACATGTTCTTTATTAAACTCAACCAAACGTGCCGCTTTGGCGGTCACAATCCAATTGAATTTACCTATAATTGGGATATAATTTTATATTCACATTTACCGTATGCATGCAATTTCAGAAATTAGGGGCAATCATCTTAAAATCACACACCTTGCTAATTTTCATCGATACCTCAATGATTCATGTCAAACCATAAACATGTAATTGATAAATCATGGTCCGCATATCCATATGTGGTATTTACATGTGAGCTTTGCACTTGTATTTCATAAAACCATAGAGAAATACCTGAAAATACCCCAAAATATACACATATTTGGAGTTCCATAAGTATTTTCCATCCATAAAAGTGCCAAACATGTAAAATAAATATACCACCCTGTAGAGCATGACCATACGAGCACGCCGGTACTTGAAACTTCCCCATCGGAGCACGCACGCACCCTCACACGCCACCCAAGTCCACGGCACGTGAGAACTACGCGCAGACGTGTGCATTGCACGTGTTCTAATTATCGGACGGATTACGAAACCGATCCGACCGGCCTAACCGGTACACCCTAGACCGACTCGTGAACCGGGTCGAGCGGTCCGGTCGAATCGGTCAACGACCAGTCCAACCGAGCGGTTCGAGTAAACAGTCAATGGATCGGGTCAACGCAGTCGGGTCGGGTCTACTCGCCGAAATGACGTCATCCCTGCGGCGCACGTGCAGGGCCAGGGTCTGCGCGTGTCTCGCGTTTGGTACGTAGCCGCCAGGAGCTCAAAAGCCACCGGCGAGTGGCAGCGCGTCCGGTCGATTCTAGCGACGATCTTGATATGGTTTTTATTGTCTCGTCGAGTCTTTTCAAATATATAATTTTCTTTATATTTCGACAAAAATAAAATTTCGAAATACAACGAGAACGAGATTCGCGACCTAATATGTGCAGGCTCTGATACCACATGTAAGCTGCATATTTCATTCATATGCAGCGATCGAAAATACACACGTATAGATACACGAATTCATAATCCATAGAATTAAAGAATTAACGCACCTTGTTTCAGATTCATTGTTCTTGATGCGGAATTATGAGAATCCGATACTCAAGAGTTTCTCTTCTATAAATTCTCTTTATCACTAGCTTCAATGAGACAGCCCCTCACTATCGCTTCAGACGATTCTATATGTGAGGTTATGCGGACATTCGGATTTAGAGGAGATACTTGAGCTCTATTTATAGAGAATGAAACATATCCCCTAATCAAATATTAGGTTTATTTCGGCCCACACTATCCAGCTCCATATCCGACTAGAATTAGGAAACTGTATATATATTTCCTTATTAGATCAATTAATAATTATAGTAACAGTTAATAAAGCTCATAATTGAATATAAAAAAAAACTATATTCTAACACTTCTGTCCTTGGGTTTTCCTGCACTCTGCCATCTGGGCTAACTCCTGGAGACACCACTTGCTGGAGGCATAACTTCTGGAGAAGATGGGTATGGCGATCTTGGACTGATGGATCGCTCCAAGAAGCTCCGCCCCGATCTCTTCCCCGATGTAGAGCTCCTAGTCGTCCCTATAAGCGCGGATTCCAGCATCTATCAGGCTGACATAAAGGAAATCGGTGATGCCCGCTTGAGAATCGGGCCCTCTAAAGCTAAAAAACACCTCATAATCAAATCCTAAAGACGTCACCATTTTCTGTGAACTTTTGCTGAAGTGTGAGAACAAGAATTTTGGGATGTCAGCCTTTTCGTGAGTTCGGATCGAAGAAACTGAATCTGCTCTTTCGATTTCCAAAGCACAGATGATCGATACTTGTAGTTTAAATGATTCTTCAATGTGCCGAGAGTAGAATTGAAAGTTGAAATGTTTCATATATATGTTATATTAGAGGTGAGCAAGACAGACCGACCTGATCAGGAATCAGACGGATGGGATTTGGTTTGGTTATGGCGGTCACCGGCGCGGCCATCCCCAATTCCTTAAGGTGGAATCGATGTTCAGACGGTTTGGTTCTTGGTTTTAGGCGAGAACCGGACTGACGGACCGCTCACCTACACCAGGTAGATTTTCAATTTTTCTTTTTAAATACAATTGATATGCGTAGAAATAAAATTCCAAGCAAAGTAAGGGCCTTACACATGGAAAAGAATTTCGGTTAAATGTTTTCACGTTAAATACAATATTACAGTAGTAATGAGATTCAAATAATTTCGTACAATATCAAACAATGCATTTGATATTCACCGTGATATGGACATCTCCATATAAATCACGAGAATATTGTACATAGATATGTGAATATCGAATAAGTCCTTTTGTTAAAAATATTTTTCCTTTATTTTTGTTTTGCCGATTCTAATGGACCGAACCATTCAGTCCCATTTCTGATTTTGAAAAATGAGAATTGGACCACCAGCCCAATCCTTGATTCCTGAGAGGATCGGGGCATGCTCACCCCTAGGCTATATGTGTTTAGAGTAAAGTAAAAATTGTCTTGAACGGGCTGATTTGAGTTCGCCAGTGATCAAGAGAAATTTATGCTAACAAAAAAAAAAAATGAAAGAAAAGAAGTTGGGGCGAATTTATATTTTTCTTTAGACGATGAGAAATAATAATTATTATGACGGGCTCTAAATCCAATTAAAATTCATCAGGGGCAAAAATCTAATTATCCAACAAAGTTTTCGCGGAGTTGGCCCCATAAAATAAGGCCAAAAAAGTTTCGCCAGACGGGCCTCTGCTCTTGGAAAATCACCGATTTTCCCACTCCTGCGATTTTTCTCGAGAAGAAGAAGACCAGAGAGAGACACGGGGGGAAGGGGAAGGGAAGGTTTAAGGATTCTCCGGTAACTGGAGACACCGAGTACATCGAAGAAGTGGCGGAGGCGGAGGAGGGGGATCAACAAACCACCACTTGCCGACAAAAATGGTGGCTATCTCGACTTGGGTCCGTTACCTCTACCACAAGCTCGAGTACTCGGCATATCTCAGTTGGAAGGTCTCGCTCATTTTTCCTTTCTTTTTCTCGTTGTTTGGATCGCCGCGTGCATGATTCTGCTGCTTCTGACGCATGATTGGTTCGCTTCGATGTCATTCCTGCTTTCTAATGGCGCGTCATGGGTTCTTTCAATCTCCTCCTATTCGTGCCTTTGGTTTTGTCGGAATTGCTTTTGTAGTTAGTACTGGAGCACCTAATTTTCGTTGAGACTGTTGTTTTTTTAAAGTGATGGTTTGGGTTTTTATGGGTTGATTGATTCATTGTATCGGTTGGGGCGATGGGTACCTCACTCAGAATGTGTTGTTCCAGTTTAGGCTCTTTTTTACATCTCGTGGGTTAATCTTCTAGCTGGTTATGCTCTTGCATTATCTCTTTGTTGGGCATTTGCCTCTTTCTTGTTAATTGATAATAGGGTTTGCTTTAGTTTGGCTTGGATGTATATGGTTGCCTTTGTTGTGATTTCTGGTACATGGTTGGATTCTGTTTTCTGAGCTTTCAAAATCTTCAGAATAGTTATGGAGTTGAATGAACTTCGTCTAGACAAAAAAGGAGGATATAATACTAGAACAGATAATTCTAAGTGTTGATGGGTTGTTCCACTCCTCATCTTGTTTCAGTTAAATTCGTCAGTGATAAAACACACAAACCCTCTAAAAGTTGTTGAGAGATTGCCAATCCGTGTTTACTATATAGGAAACACAAACTGACAGGTGAAGTCTAACCTTTCCAAAATAAGGAGCTCCATGAAATGTTGAATGTAGCAAAGAAGCATCCCTATTCACCGATTAAAAGAATTCTTTTTTTCCCAAGTCTGTCAACATTATTGGGGAATGGACCAATGCTGTCAGCCTTTCCTTTGGTTTGCTTGTTCTTATCCACTTGACAGCTGAAGATAGCTGTTCTCAAGGCCAGTCAAGTTCTGCTTGTTGCTTCATATTCAGCATTAGGTGACGGTTCCCCTGACGGCAATAATCATTACATTTACAATGAACCGGTTTTATTGTGATCATGTGGATGCAACATGATGTGTATTACCATCCACATTATGAACAGTGATCGTTTCCTTATAATCGTATTGCATTGACCGATTAGTCTCATGTTGAGAATGATCAGTCAGGAAATGACATTTATCCTGAGATTATACTGAATGTAGGTTATATCGAATTCCCTCATAAATTTGTTTGGACGTTCTATTGAATTCTAGAATTTTGACATCTAGATAGTAGAATCTAAAGGTGATTGCGGGCTCTTCCACCCCCTTCAATTTGCTACCAAGCTCCTGTTCCACCCTGTCATTTATGGAGATATACTGATATGATTTCGTCCATACACAGGACGATTTGTTTCGTTGAATGTGCTCATGTTCATCAACAATTAGCTGGGCAATTACATTTTGAAAGTTATGTGGTGTTACAATTTTTCCTACATGAGTAAAATATTCATGTGATTTTTGTCTTAAAAAATAAATATTGTTCTGTGAAGTTCATGTGTTGGTGCATATTGAGTGCCTGCCTTAAATTTTAAAGAAGCACTTCAAAAATCTTAATATGCCTTTTGGTGATATATAAATATCTGAAAATTTGTATACACGACTCATGCCATGAGAGTTAATATCAGTGGTAGGAAGCATCCCTGACATATGATATGGAGACAAAGAAAACAGAGAATTTGGCAACCGATGCTTAATTTTTTTATTTGTTTCTTTATCTTATATCTATGGAGTGCATGTTAGCTGAATCTACCTTTTTGAGTGTGTGCAGAGCTATAAAGGTGGCCTAATTACTGATGGACAAGTTGAAGATGCTATGTGGAGACATCTATTTCAAGGAAGATTGACATACTTGCACTGGCATAAAGGAGAGGAAATGGCTTCCACTGCAGGAGGGCTTGCAGGAACTCTTCTTGTTCGCAAAATTCCACATGCAGATCCAACGTGAGTACACTATATATATATATATATAAAGCTCTCTTCCGTCCTTTTCCAAGTTGGCGAGTTGCTGATTGAGGCTTGTACAGTTACATCAGAGTTGTGTCGTAACTCTCTTTACTCCAATTTACAAGTTAGCAGAAATCTTTGCATAGGTGAACATACAAGGAGGAACATATTATTTAGTAGCAATTCCGATGTTTGTGGAAATGAGTGGCCATTGTTTACTGACCTGATGGGACCTCCTTTTTTTTCACATTGGGATAGGCTTTCCCTATATATAACTTTTTCCTGGACATTGCTTCCCAACTTTTGGAATGTGAAACTAACCGTGTAGTACTTTGGACCTCCTTGAACACAGAACCTCAGTTCCAGTGTGCACGGTTTTTCTTTTCTTTAATATCTTTTGTCAGCCAAACCCAATATTCACTAACAATATATTCATTCTGTGACACCAAATTTTAATAGCTACAACTTATTGGATGGTTAGGATTTAATTTAAGAAAACAAGACTAGGTAACAGAGAAGACGGCAATGAGAGAATGTGTGTTTAAGTCTCCTTAGGTGTCAGACTTGAAATTAAATGGCAGGGCAAGTTAATGGAAGTTCTCGAAACAATGTAACAAACCATAACTTTATGGGTACAACCAATATAATCTCTAGTTTATAGCTTTAGAACCTACTTTGTCCATTCTCTAGTACATAGTTATCCTACCATATGCAAATATATGTTGAACAATCCTATATGCCTGACAGGCGCTTGTCTTCAAGAAAAGTTGCATGCTTTAGCTTGTTAACTACCATGATGGCTGGTGCTCATTTAATAGATAATTAAATGCAAGAAGCAATTTATGTGATTAGCAAAAATAGTTGGAGTTTTTTGCTTGAGCCGATAGTTTAGCATGCGCATTTGCACACATTAGTCCCAAATTTGTATGCATGTTTGAGTTCTGGAGCTATAATGGTAGGAGTTTTTTAATAGATAGCTCATGGCTTCACTTGAAGAGTAAGGATTGAATGCATATTCATTTGCAGCTATTAGTTACTCAGCAATTCCACATTATTGAAACTTGTCATTTTTCTTTAGCAGAAGTATCTTGAAGTTTTTGTTTTACCTTCGAATAGATATAACCATTCTGAGGATCTGATTGTTTGTCTTTCACGCTAAATGCTTGGGTTAATCATATGGACTGCCCATGTTCTCAGATTCAGTTTCTTGGGTTTGATATCGCGATCCCTCAGTTCTTGTTCTGTGAGTTTGATTACATATGAAAAAGTATCATTTTGACAAGTTTTGGCTGTCATGCATTTGAGTCGCCTTCACTGTGTACATATAACTTTGTTCTACAGTGCCACTTGAAGCTTTTTCTATTGTTTACATACTTTCCTTTTCACAATCTCTCTGTGTCCTTTTTCGTCCACATGCACACGTGTTACTGTGGAAAAGTAAACTTAAACCTATTAAAATAGCAATTTGTCGGAGTTCACTACTTTCCATGTGGAGATCTATGATTTGGTGTGTGTACCTTGACATAAAGAGGTAAAAAGATCTCTGAAGCACTTGTTTTCCTATCATCTCTCCTCTCAGCACTGTTTTTTTTTTTTTGGGGGGGGGGGGGGGGGGGGGGGGAGATAGAAGAAGGAGATGGGGTGGGGTTTGGTGGTTGCCTTGAATTACAAGATAATTAGCGAGCACCTTTTATTTAATCATGTCTTGAGAAGTACTGACCAACATATAAACACATTCAATTAGGTCCACGCCTCGAGATCACCTGCAGTGGCTGAATTGGTTGATAATCTAAGATAATTCTAATCATGGTGTCATAAACTGAATTTCAGAGCTTGCATTACAAAGTTTTTCATTTTTTCTCAACCATCCTTGACTGGAGCTCATGATTTGTTATTCAGATGCAACACATTTCTTTTAGGTTGGGGTGATCTATTCATTCATGTTTTTGGTAGATTTGGGGAATAGGACCCAATCATTTGCCTTAGGTGCATATGCTCACCGTATGTATTCTGCAGCCATGTTTTTGTAGGAGATGTTCTAGTTTTGAAGGATCCTGAACAATCAAATAACTACTTGGTCAGAAGATTGGCTGCCATTGAGGGGTATGAAATGGTGTCTACTGATCCAACAGATGAGCCTTTTGTCCTTGAAAGTGGTAAATGCTGGGTACTTGCTGATAACAAAGATCTGAAGCTCAAGGTATATGTGCTGCTAAGTTATATTCTACGCTCATTTCCCGAGTTGATCGATGATTTGAAGTGTTACTTTACTCGTTAGTGGTTATGCAACAGGTTATATTTATTTTCTTCAGTTGATAAGCCAATTAACTGTAACAAATCAGTTTCCTTATCATGTTCTGTTGACTTGCCTCTCTAGTGAATAGTTTGGACATTCTGTCTGACTATAGTGAGAAACAAGTACAACATATGTAAAGTATGAATGCAACTATGAAAGTTGTTCCCAGATACTTAAGGAAGAAAAATTTCAGACGAGAAGCTATACTTGACCAGAATTATTGATCCTAACGTTATAAGTTGATATCTTTTAGGGACAGGTTGTGGGAGTGAGCATCTTGTCACAGTTGAATAGTGATAAAAATTCCGATTTTGCTTCTGATAATATGTGATGAAGTGCACAGTTCATGTCTGATTGCTGACTTTGGCAACAGAATTTAACTTTCAAAATGCAAGTGCTATGGACAGGCTTTATAAAAGTTTTAGTTGTGGAGATAAGTCATATATGGGCACCTGTTGACTAACTGCATTGGACCTCTAGGCTTAAAGCATGTAGTGTTTCATACTGCAACAAACTAAGTTAGGGAGCATTCACAACTGCCTGACTAATTGCTCTGAGGTTTTAGTACTGTGAACATAGGTTTAGGGGGCAAAAAGAACAAGTCTAATATTGACTATACTTGAGTCAATAGTTTTCTATCATCCACTAGTGCTGCGGTAAATAGCTTGTGTAGTGTGGTTAAGAATCTTGACTTCTAGAGAAGGGCTTGTGAACACATGATCGGTCAGCTGTCTCTCTTCTTCTTTAGACGTGCATTTGCAACATTTTTCAGTTATAGCTCTGAGGCTTAATGAGCCCACAAGACACTCAAATCCTAAAGTTAACTACAATTTTATATCTAGAATTCATCACCACAAGGTTACAAATTCTACTTGAGAACTGAATAAACTATAATGAAGTCATTGGAACAAGGTTATGTCCATCAACCAACAATGTTTATTCAATTTGACCTCTCCTCATAGATTTAAGCTTACCTAAATCTACCACTGAGCATGGTAGCCCAGTGGAATATGTGACACCGTTTTCCATGAGGTAACAAGTTCAAGCCTGTCTTGAATGAATTTTTTTCACCTTGTGGTTTGGGCATTGCTACCGTATGTGGAGAATCACCCCTATTTTTTTGTGCCGGTGGGACAGCGGTGACGGGCGCCCACATCTAGGGGTGGACTGAGTTGCTAGCGCTTGAACCTAACATTCATTAGCTATAATATGTTGTACAATTCAGTAAGGACTGAAATGAAGTAAAATAGCTGGATAGGTTGAATTGACATCTCATTCTTCTGTGGATAATGTATACCCATATGAGAAACTTTTTGATGTCTTAAAGTTGTAAACTATTAGGTGCAAAGCTGTTGGAAGAAAATAATATTTGAACGTTCACGCTTCTTATTGTTGGTAGAGAGTGACCTCATTTGTTGGCATATGAAAAGAAACACAGAAGTACTGCTACATTTTCCAAAATACCTTATGTCACTAGTTATGGCCATTCGAATATACCTGAGTTATATATTTACATAGAATTTATCAATGTAGGTGCATATACTGCATTACAAAGTGAAAATACTACAAGTCGGAGCCTCCATTTTCATAATCAGGATACCATATGTAATAGATTGTGAACTGGCATCTTGTAGCGGCGGCATGTACTGAAATAGGTCCACAATATTGACTCATTTCAAATAAAAATAGATATGAATTTGCGACAGTTGCAAATTTGGTAAAGCACATGACAGGGGGGTCTTCATGATATTCACAACAGTGTGCTGCAGTCACATAGGAAGAAACACCCTTCTGTTGCTGTTATGGAAATAACAGGAGGACCGTCACGGCCCTTGATTTGTATGGCTTTTTTAACCATTCGGTGATCATCAGATACTCCATTTACACTGCTCAAGCCGGTATTATTTTCGGTGCGTTTTATACTCGTCTCATGGCTGTATCCTGCTGCTATAGTATGGTTTAGTTGCTGCAAATGTTTTTGTGGCTGTTCTGAATTGGCTAGACTAACATCAGAAGAAAACTTCAATTATTAAAATTTAAGAACTGTTAATTCATCACCTTCCTGAACACCATAATTGACCTATTTTCAGAAACTTATTGATTGCTCCAAATGATGGTTCTTTTCGTCTCATCTCGTGACAGGAAGCACATGACAGTCGAACATTTGGTCCTGTTTTCATGAATGATGTTGTTGGAAGGGCCATATATTGCCTAAGAACAGCTGTAGATCATGGCCCGGTGCAGAACAGGTGAGCTGCTCAAAACTGGATGTTGCGTGCAGCTCGTGTGTCAAAATGAAACCAGAACTTGACCAATTATCTCTTTAAGCGGTCAGTATGGTTTTGGTGATTGATCTCTGTTTTATTCATGCGCAGTCATTACAGCATGCAGAAGGATTCGCCTGTCTTGGAAGTTGAATTGGATGTTGACGAGATGGTGAGGAATCACAAAACGTGAAAAAGTGGCTGTGGCTGACCAAGGTCGCTTGCCGGGTTTTGTGTTTCTCTCTTAAGAAGTGCGGGAAAATGGAATTCCTTATTACATCTCTTAGAACAAATGGGGACTCACAGGCTGCATTGCATTCTTCATTATCGGACGGGTGATCGCTTTGTCATTTTGTCTTGAGTAGGATCAACCATTTCATTTGTTCGGTGGCCCTTACTTCCCCTTTCGCGGAACATGTTAGTGGCTGGTGCTTGCCATCGGTTTACCTTGGTCTATCATGTTTGTCAGCGGTGGTACGCTAGCCGAGAGAAAAGAATAAGGGACGGTTATCGAGTTTCTTACTTGTGTCTTTCTCGGCCGGTCCTTCAACTGCAAGCTCTTTTCGCACAGTGGGCAAGTTCCTTTTGCTCAATGCGTCCCCCTTTGCTGCTTAACATATGATCTTAATTTGCTACCGACACATTGAAAGTTACTTCAACGTGATGTTATCGAGGGCATGAGATGTTCACCATAGACAGTGGTCCAATCTAGATGACTCAATTTCTTTTCTGCCATGAAATTTAATTTTATTGAAATTAGTCAAATCAACATCAACATCATCAATTTCAACAACATCTTTATCCCAAATTAGCTGGAGTCAGCGGTCAATGAATCTCAAAGAATCAGAATCGTAAAAATAAAAGCAGAATCAATGAAGGAAAAAAAGATAAATATATAAAAATAAATAAGTAAATATATATATCTATTTATACATTATCCCTCCACAACATTAACAGCATTTTCACTCCATCTTAAGACAAACCGTACGTCAATATATTTATTACTCCATTAAATCTTGTTTTACTGCTTTTTCTCAAGTAAGTTTCGGCCGACTTTTTGCTTTCTTCGTGTTATGCTCTCGATAGCAAATTTCTGTTCGTACCAGTGCATCTAAGGACCTTCGAAGGATATGCCTAAACCATCTCAATTTATGTTCTCTCATCTTTTTCGTCACCGGTTCTACTCCAACTTTTAGTCAAATCTGTTCATTCCTTATCTTATCCATCCTTGTATGACCACATATTCACCTTAACATTTTCATTTTCGCTACTCTTATTTTATGCTCATGTTTCATTTGTGCTGGCCAATATTCAGCTTCGTATAACATTGCAGGTCTGACTGTTATTCTATAAAATGTTCCTTTTAACCTAAGAGTAATTTTGCGATCACACAAAAATCCCAATGCACTGTGCCTTTTCATCCAACCTGTTCTGATTCCATGGCTTACATTCTCATCAATCTTTCACTCCTTTTGCAATATTGATCCTAGATATCTAAATGAATCTTTCTTGGGTATCTCATGTCCGAGCATATTTGCGGCTTCTTAATCCCCTCTTTCTGCTGCGTCAAACTCACACTTCAAGTATTCCGTCTTACTTCGATTTAGCGTCAATCCTTTAGACTCTAGCGAGCTTCTCCATACTTCTAACTTAACATTAAGATCAGCCTTAATCTAATCAATAAGCACGATATTGTCTGCAAATAGCATACACCACGACACCTCATTTTGAATATTTTTTGTTAGCTCATCCGTAACCAGGGTAAAAAGGTAAGGGCTCAAAGCAGAATCTTGGTGTAAGCCTACCGTAATTGGAAAATAATTTGATGTGCCATTACAATTCTTCACACATATAGTAGTACCGTCATACATGTCCTTGATTGCTTCGACATACTTTGAATGTACTTTTTTCTTCTCAAGAATCCAGCACAAAACTTTTCTTGAAACCCTATCATACGCCTTCTCGAGATCAATATACACCATATGGATATACTTCTTTATTTCTCGATATCTCTTCATCAATTGTTATATTAAGAAAATAGCTTCTATTGTAGATTTTCCTAGCATAAATCCAAATTGATTGACAAAAATCTTGATCTCTATTATCAAACGATACTCAATAACTATCTCCCACAACTTCATTGTATGGCTCATAAGCTTAATGTCTCTATAGTTAGAACAATTCTGGATATACCCCTTATTCTTGTATATAGGCATAAGTATACTCTTCCTCCATTCATCAATCATCTTATTAGTATGGAGTATCTTGTTAAAAAGATTAGTCAACCAACTTATTACTACATCCCCTAAGCATCTCCAAATTTCAAAAGGAATACCATCGGGTCCCAAGGCTTTACTAGTCTTCATATTTTTTAATGCCTCCCTAACTTCTCGTGCTTTAACTCTACGCACAAACCTTCTGTTTGAATTATCAGAAGCATCTTCCAAATCTACTTCATTTCTATCGCTCTCCCAATTAAAAGGTTTTTTAAAATAACTCATCCACCTGCCCTTGATGTCATCTCTTATCGAAAGTGTTTGATTTTCATCATTGATACATCTAACCTGTGTCAAGTCTTTACTTTTCTTGTCCCTTGACTTTGCAAGTTTATAGATGCATTTTTCTCCTTCTTTGCTCTCAAATTTGTTGTATATATCGGTAAAAACCTTGCCTTTAACCTCTCGTATAGCTTTCTTTGCACTTTTTCTCGCCAATCTAAACCTTTACAAATTATTTTCATTAGGACAATTATGTAACCATCTGAAATACTCTTTCTTTTACTTAATTGCCTCATGCACCTCTTCATTCCACTACCAGGTTTTCTTTGCTTGATGTCCATTCCCTTTACTTTCCCCTAATACCCCTTTTGTCACTGTCTGGATGCAGTTAGATATCTCTTTCCACATCATATTTACTTCGCCCTTTAGTATTCTTTCCTTGAATTCTGTTTGTTTCTCCTCATGTTAATTCCACCATCTTACTTTGAGGTGCTGTGCACTTCTCTTCATCTTCTATACTTTGTTATATCGAACTTCTAAAACCACCAACTTATGTTGTGTAATTACATATTCACCAGGATATACCTTACAATCTACATACAAAACTCTATCATCTCTTTTGGCAAGAAAGAAATCAATCTGACTATAATTTTGACCATTACGAAAAGTGATCAGATGTGACTCTCTTTTCCTAAAAAAGGTGTTTACCAACATCAAATCATAAGTTAATGCCACACTCAAGATGTCTTCGCCAGTCTCATTTCTAGTCTCATATTCAAAACCTCTACGAACTCTGTTAAAACCCCCACTACTCTGACTGACATGTACATTTAGATCTCCTCCTATGAATACATTCTCCTCGTGTGGTATCCGCCTTAAAATCTCTTCCAGATTTTCTCAAAATCTGCTCTTCTCTGACGCTTGCTGTCCAACTTGAGGGGCATACACATTAAGGATAGTCGGAATCAAATCCTCCACTACTAGCTTAACTAAAAAAATCTTATATTCTATTCTTTTAACATCAACAACTCTATCATTAAAATTTTTATCGATCAGAATTTCAACTCCATTTATACTCTTTGTTGTGTCTGTATACCATAACTTGAATTCGGTGCCATCCACTTCCTTAGACTTCTCTCCTTTCCATTTAGTTTCTTGCAAGAAAACAATATTTACTTTTCTTCCAGTAAAATTATCTGCCAATTCCCTCAATTTACCCTTTAAGGTTCTTATGTTCCAACTCATCAATCTAATCCCTACTCCTGGGCTTTTCTTGCCCTTCACACTCTCCCACGGAAGCGTGAGGAATCTTGCTCATTTATCACCACATCCAGGTACCGATGTGACGCATCACTCTAGGAATGATGACCTAAGGCTAGCTTCTTTACCCCTTGCACCCACCTATTTTGATGCAAAGACCTTACTCATTTTTCGCTACACCAGGGCGCTAATACAACGTATCGCTAAGAATTGTACGCTCCAACGAAATATCAATAGGGATCATCTCATAAATGTAGCTTTTTTTTTATAAACGACTCGCTACGCCTGACGTAAACCTACTCCTTTAACTGGATTGGGACAGGTTATGTAGATTACATAGACGGTGTTGAAATTAGTCAAATCATTTATCATAATTTTGGAAGGATTATTTTTGGCCACAAAGGGTGCAACTCCGTGGTAAATCCCTTATTAATTACACGCATAAAAAAAATGGAAATGGAGAAACCTGCACGGCTCAATACGTCTAATCTCGATAGACTAGTCAATTTTTTTTCGAAACGTGAACAGAAATCGATATACGAAAGCGATGTGAATTTCAGTAGACGTAGGGCCTGTTTGGACAGTGAAAGAAATGAATACACCGAAAGGGTGATCGCATCCCTTCACAAGACTTCATGAATTTGATGACTGAATCAATTTTTTGTACATGGCTGGAGTCATGGAACACCGGAAAACTGGTACCTTCAACCTCTCCCTTCTGTTTAACCGACGCTGACGACAAAGGGGTTCCCTTTGGTGCCTCCCTCGTATGGATCTGTCCTCTACGATAGTTGTGGTAGGAAAAGCCTGTCGAGATCTGTGTATCCAATCTTCTTTTTGTCGGTTCTGAATCTTCTGATGGGAAACCCGTAGATCCTCCTGGTGCTTCCATCTCTCTCGAGCGTTCTGTTCTGTCGAACGTACTCTTTAACGGGTTTCTGACGTCCCCTTCCGTTGTTCCTTCTGGAGTGGTGGCTGCTCTGCCTCTGGGCAACACAGGCAGTCCCAAGAGTGCACGTCGCGGACCGAAGCTTCGGGGGAAGATCGACGGGACCCGAACATTTTTTCGCATTACAGAGTGTTCCCCCATCTCTGCTTCATTCGTGACATGTCCTGCACAATATGCAGTTTCCTTTTTTTTTCTTTCCATGATCTTGTTTGCGTAAAAGCCACGAAACCAAGTATAGGAAATGATGAGATCGTGTCGTCTAAAGCGGCCCATTTTCCTTTTCTGGGGCTTTCGATGATTTTGGGATGGCGAAAGGCCTCGTGGTTTTGTCTTGTTAATCGCAGGAGGCTGTTCGGTTCTTTTCATAATGTAAACCAGAGGAGTGGCATTGAAACGTTGTCAAACGAAAAGAACAGAAGTTGGAGGATTGTTTTGCCCCTCCTTTTTTGCTTTACCCCTCAGGGAATGACATTAGTGTTTCGATTTGTGATTTCACAGGCACTCTTAAGGCACATAAAGCAATGGGAGTTGTTACTAAGTAAAGCTGCCGACAGCGTCGCACCGTCGTTGGAAATGCTGTTGCCGCTCCGTTCAAGACCCCTTTTGGCGGATCGTGCGAGTAAGCGCTCTCTCAATACAAACCTTGCTTTCGTTGAGAAAGTTTTGGAGTCTGCCAATTACAACGCTTATTGCAGTTCCTGTACATGTTGTCGTTATTTCTGAAGCTCCATTCCTGGTCTGCTTTGGCAAAAACCTCGAAAACAATCCAAGGCACAGATTTTTCTCACAGGTAAATATTTCTTATGAGCTTGTGACGAAAAAATGATTGTTTCTGGCATTGCTTGACATCTCTCATGGGCCATTTATCTTTCGTTAAATTCTCGAGTTACCTTTCTGTTTCACCTCATCGTTCTCGTCTCCGTATTTTTACTACCGAGCTTCGCATAGTCTTCCGATCGTGCAGGGAACTCTGCTCGGGGACCGTGGGATGTAGTTTGTTATATCGAGCATCTGTGCGTCGCGAATCTGATTAAGCTCTCGCTGATATGTGTCCTCTGTTACATAGGTAATGTACTCATTTCCCTTACTATCTCTCCGTTAAGAACGTCATTTCTCTCCGCTAGCCACACAGCTTCGCTTCACTAGGCCAAAAATATTTGATTTGCTGGCCAAAAACCAGTCCTTAAATTCTTGTTCTGTGGTGCTTTTCGGTTGAGATGAGACTATGGTAAGGATGCGTCATGTCTTTTCCATAGTGATGATAATCTCATTTCAGCATTCTACCAGAAAAAGTAATATCGAGGATTTTTCCATGGACGACTTTCATCATTCGACATAAGCTCAGATTCTGGACAAGTCTGAGTAACTCTGCTTTCATCATATGCTTACTGGCAGGATGCGGTATTTAGAGAACTATTTGCCTTTTCATTCGAAGCCTTCACGAGTAATTCTTGCATATGATCTTGTCCATTGGCGTAGAAAAACGGACCAGCTAACCTGTTCTCGCATGTTGCTGTGATTGTTATCGGCTCTACTATTCCTGTATCTGTTGTTCAAGCTGGCGATCTGCCAGTCCATAGGGAGAAGCCTCTGTAACGAGACGTACTGGCACGCCCTCGGGAACATTTGCTGTTTGGTGTGGTACAGGATAACGAGCACCACACGGTTATGCCGTGGGCAACGCCGCTTCCGAGACTTTGAAGCAGGACATAGCCTGAGTGACATAAGTGATGAGTATTCGAGTCGTCATCTAAGCGCAAGCAGGAAAAGGAAGCTACTCAGAGTAGGAAGAACAGAAGGCCCCCTTGCTTCATATAGCAATCGTAGCCATCGCCGCCACCACCATCACCGCCACAGGCATGTGAAGCTGAAGCCTAGGCATGTTTCTCACGACTCAGGGGAGAGGTCCACGGGGATCGAGGATTTCGAGACGTCATCAGACAAGCACGGCACGTACAGAAAGAAGAGGCGGAATTTTCAAGCGCCAGAGGGGTCCGACGATGATCATAATGGGAGCAATGGAAAAAGAGATCGTGATCTTGATCAATTACCAACACCAGAAGGAGGAAAAGAAGGGAATTCGATTGAATGCCTTGTCTTGTACATGACATGATGTTCCATTCTCTTCTCGGCTTGCTCATTAGGAGTAGAGATGGCTTCATGCTAATGCCTCAAACTATAGTGGTTCTTGCAATCTCTGAATTGCATTTTAACAGCGCAAAGCCTGCTGTTAAGCACGTCCGATTCCAATGAGAAGGGACATGAACCACCATGCGTGGAATCCGAGCGCATACAGGGAAATACCACAAAGAGAGATTGAATTACATTAACAGAAAGAAGACGTCAACTATAAAGCAATCTGTCATATGGGGGGAGAAAGAGAAGGGCACAGAGTTAAGAGCCTCAGCTTATGAGACATCTTCTCGCTTCTCGGTTGTTTTTGAGTTCTCAAGTGAATAATCACGGAATACTAGTGCAACATAGCTTGTGCGAGAGAGATCTACTGGCTGCTAAGTATATTGATATGGCCGTGCCCATGGACTTCGCCAATCAAGAACCTTCGGATTGCGACTGATACAAAATAGTTACGACTCAAATTGCACAATTTTTTAAAATCTCTCTCTCTCTCAAGGGTTTCCTCCCCTTCCCCAGCCACTTTTATCGAGAAACCGCCACCAGGGAGAGTTCGGCCATCTGCTCCGCCGATAGCCACCGAGGAGAATATTCATGACATGACTCTACAATCTCTTCGAGATTAGACTGCTCTCCCCTCCCGATTTATATTTAGGTCAAGATTTAGGGTTTTACTCTCCCCAAATTAGATTTTAGATATAGATCAGTGAGTTTTCTATATAAATTTGACATGTGTTCTTTCAAAATATTTAATGATGGTGTCTCTACACGACGATGGTGATGAGGACATTAAACTGAGAGCGGAAACTGAATTTGTCGAGTAATCGGTCGTCGAAGTTTTCAGGTGGATGATTTGTTCTAAAGGGACGAGAGTGCGTTTCTAGTTGCAACTGCGTTTTGTCATTTTGCTCTCTGGCTTTTGATTCTTTTGGAATATGCTAGACTTGGAAGAACTCTTTAAAAAGTAAACATTTCCTACCAAGGGTAGGACTCTTGTGGTAACACCTAAACCTGTTAATATGAGTCATAAATTCATTTTTTAACCAATATGTGATGAGCGAAGTTATTATATGAATTACTTATATAAAAGAATATATCATTAACGTATGTTAAATGGGCTATAAATGGATGTATAACTTACTTAAACCAAATTCATATCTATGACTCTTTTTTCATTCTTTTTTTCCTTCACTCGTTTTCATGCTCATTCACTCTGTATTCTCATTTCAGTTTGAGTACAAGTTTTTCTAAGTTCGACCAAATATAAAAGTATTTTAAGAATTGTGGGTTGAGTTTAGTGATGTTGCAATAAATAAGTTATAAATAAGTTAAATAAATTTATTTGGGTCATTTAAATTTTTAATAGGGATAATTACATAAATAGTCTATAAACTTTGGCAGAATGTGCAATTTGATCCCTAAACTTTTGACTTGTTCAATATAGTCCTTAAATTTTTAGTGCATATTCAATCTAGTTCCTGAATTATATGAAAATGTTCAATATAGTTCTTTTGTTAATTTAAGATCATGAATAACGTTGAACATTTTCAGTAGATGTGTAAAATGGGTGGGTCGGGTCGGGTCGAATATAATTCGACCCATATTGACTCATCTGACCCATATTTAATGACTCATACGCGACCCGACCCGTGACTGACCCATACCCGACCCGACTCGTTTTGATCAATATTATCAAAACATAATAATATTTTAAGAAAATAATATTACTAAAATACTTCTCAGTCCAGCCCCCGCCTCGGTCCCTACACTAGCCCTGTCCCTGGCCCCTGCCCCGGTCCAGTCCTTGGTCCTCGGCACCGGCCCCATTCTCGATCCCCGATCCCAAGTCTCGACCACAGCTCGAGTCCTAGCCCCGGCTCCAATCCCGAGTCCTGGCCTTAGTCACCATCTTGGCCCTGGTCACAAACCCTAGTCTCAGGACCCGGCCCTAGTCCCAAGACCCGGCCCGGGACACGGCCTAGGATCCCAGCCCCGGCTACCGCCGCAGGACCCCACCTCGGCCCCCGCCCCGGGACCCAGCCCCACCCCTAGTCATGGGACCCAGCCCCGGCCTTGTCCCCGGGACTTGGCCCCGGTTCCCGGCCTCGGGACCCAGCCCCGGCACCCACCCTGAGTCCCGATTCCGGTGCTGGACCTGGGTCCCAGTCCTAGGACCTGGCCCCTGGCCCTGGTCACTTCTCCAACCCCTATCTCGGTCCCTGGATTCGGCCCCTGTCTCGACACTGGCCTCAGCCCCGATCCCCAGCATTGGTCCCGACCCTGGTCGTCGATCCTTGGCCTCGGCACTAATCTCGTTCCCAGTCCCAGTCGCCCGCCCCGAACCCGGGTCTCGGTCCCAATCCCAGCCTCGATCGCCGACTCCGGTCCCTATCCCGGGACCACTTGTAACTGGTGGAATTATGTTTTCCTTACGGGTCGAAAATGGATCAATATAATTTAAGTGCGACCCATTTTTAGTGAACCATTTATAAGTTAATGACTCATATTTAACCCATTTTATACAAATATGAGTCGAATATGGGTTTGTGCCCCATATTGCTAGCTCTAATTTTCAGATAGTCTATGGACTAAATTGAACATTTACTAAAAGTTTAGGAACTGAATTGAACGAGTCAAAAGTTTAAGGGTCAAATTGCACATTCTGTCAAAGTTCAGGAAATAAATTGAATAAATTAAAAGTTCAAGGTTCAGACTGCACATTCTATCAAAATGCATGATATATTTGTATCATTTTGACTTTTTAATACAATTTATACTCTATCCGGCAAAAAAAAAAAAAAAGTAAAAAGGGATGTTGGTCCAACACATGGCGTCACTATTGAGGAAGTGGAACTTCCCTTTGAGCACCGACACTCATTTCGTATCGTTTTCACTCTGAATTCCGGCATCACCTATCCCGCGAAATCAGCCAATTTAATGGCAATTCCCCAACTTTCCCATCATCTTCTTCTTCTCTTCTCAAATCCAAACGCGAGACCTTCAGATCTCTCTCCCTCTCTCTCAACCCGTGAAGAAGAGGAAGAATGGGGTCTCTCCCTCCTCTCTCCTCCGTAGACCTCCCTACGTCAACCCCAGATTCTCCCCCGGATCAAGCAAAGGCCACCGACACCGCCATCGACGAGTCCACCCTCCTCAAGCTCTTCAAATCCCAGCAGAGCCATCTCAACTTCTTCTTCCAGCACCTCGACCTCCCCCAGACCCTCCGCTTCACCCAGACCCTCCTCCTCAAATCCTCCTCCCCCGCCGGCGGCACCATCTTCTTCACCGGCGTCGGCAAGTCCGGCTTCGTCGCCCACAAGATCTCCCAGACCCTCGTCTCCCTCGGCATCCGGTCCGGGTTCCTCTCCCCCGTCGACGCCCTCCACGGCGACATAGGCATTCTCGCCGATCGCGACGTCCTCGTGCTGTTCAGCAAATCGGGCAACACCGAGGAGCTCCTCCGCCTGGTGCCCTGTGCCCGGGCGAAAGGCGCCTTCTTGATCTCGGTCACGTCCAGTGAGGAGAATCTGTTGAAGCGTTGTTGCGACATGAATGTGTATTTGCCTCTGGAGAGGGAGCTGTGCCCTTTCGACCTCGCCCCGGTCACCTCGACCGCGATCCAGATGGTTTTTGGGGATACCGTTGCGATCGCCTTGATGGGCGCGAGGAATTTGAGTAAGGAGGCTTACGCTGCGAACCACCCTGCCGGGAGGATCGGCAAGACTCTCATTTTCAAGGTCTTGTTTGTGTTCGATTTCGCAAGGCTTTTTGTTGCTTCTGTGATAATGTGGGTTAGGATCTAGATAAAAGGGTGTGGCTCTTGCTTATCTTATGTGCGCGTGGTTGGAAACATATGCTACTGAATGCTGTTGTTTGATCCCATTTTGATGACTCTTACATTTGTATTGCTCTTGGAATTTGTCTGTGAAGCATTTGCCATGATTTGGTGTCTACTTGTCCTTTTATGGTCGGTGCGACGTAGCTTATGTGTTTGATCCAATGCTGGTCGGACTTATTGGAAAGAAAGAAAAACAAGATTCAATGCTGACGATATAATTTGTTTTATGCGATACTTACTTATATTGTTCAGCTAATGCACGAAGCATATGAACCAGTCACATTAGTTTATAGTATGTGAGCTGTTAAGGCTTTTTTTTGTTTTGTTTAATATATTGTTGTTGGTGTGTATTTCTTAGGTTTTGCTCCTCCGCGCCACCATTTAATATCTACAAGTACCCTGTCTTCGGATCTATGGTTGGGGGATTGGTTGTAAAATCCTTGATGTTTGGTCGGACAGATACTAGGGGGTTTTCTTTTAATGGGTCTAGATACCACTGTTAACGAGAATTATGGTGGTCTTGGTTATTATCCAAACTTGCAAATAGAGTGGGTTGATCAGCATTGCACAAATTGTTGAGATTATGTTTGACTACTGTTGGTCAAAGATTTAGATCTGGTTGATTTTGTTATCCAAACATCTGCAATTTAGTAGTCTGGTTTGTGTCTTCCATATATGGACATTTACTGGTAGTTGGCTGGGTAATAGTCTTGTGGTGGTGAATTCCTTTCTCTATGTTAAGTTTCTGAATGTCAAATTATGCATGATGATGTTTGCAATGTCCATTGTTTTGCCAGAACCATGGCAATCATAAATGCTGCACGAACATCCTTCCCTCTGCTCTCACCATTCTCCAAATCCATTTCTTACAAATTCAGCATGTCTGTTTTGGTCACACCAAATTGAATTCTGCAGTAAATTGCTATCTGGATGACAACTCCAGCTCATACTTTACCTTTCTGCTTGCTAACTATGGCTGCAATAACATATCTTCAGTTTGCAATACATATTGTTTGAGTCCATCATTTTGAGGCTTGCCTGCATGTGAGGTGCAGGTAAAAGATTTGATGAAGAAGCAAAATGAGCTACCTGTCTGTAGGGAAAGAGATCTGATAATGGATCAGCTTGTGGAGCTAACAAGTAAAGGATGTGGGTGCCTTCTTGTCATAGACGAAGGGTACCATCTGATTGGAACTTTTACCGATGGGGATCTCCGACGCACTCTGAAGGCTAGTGGAGAGGGTATCTTCAGGCTCACAGTGGGCGAAATGTGCAACAGGTATGTGAACAACAATCTAGATTATGAATGCTCTAACTGAAAGAGGACTCCAATTTTTTTTTGGAGTTGATAATTAGTACATTTGAAATATATTGTAATATACATATTTTTTAGTCTATTCCATTTTCGATTCAATATGCTGTGTCCAAGAATTTGGAGGATTACTAGTACAGAGCAGGGTTCATCCAATATTATCTTTGTTTACCCTTTAAAGAACCTTGGGAAAGAAAAGTGTCTTCAAACACATTTCTTGGGCCGCTCACGCACAAGCACATGGTCTTGCGCATAATTTCTTGACTGGGTCCTGATGTTATGTTGGCTGAATTAGGAACCCGAGAACCATAGGCTCAGAAGCAATGGCAGTGGAAGCTATGGAGAAGATGGAATCTCCACCATCACCAGTACAGTTTTTGCCCGTCATTGATCACCAAAATGTATTGATCGGCATTGTTACATTGCATGGACTGGTCTCTGCAGGCCTCTGATTTTGCATTATTTGGTTTAGATTGAATTCTATTTTTTTATCAGGAGGAGAGAGGCTGCACTTCTCCTGTGGATCAGATCATTTGTATTTAAACAGCTGAGTTATTTGTTAGGGGTACTGTACTGTAAAATACCGGCGGACCCCCATTGCTAGAGCTCGCCTCCCATTTTCGTAAGAGATTCTGCGTGAAAACAGCGCAATCTATGGTGGAAGCGCGCTCAGATGTGGGTGTTTCTCTTTTTGTTCTTGCCATTATATTGCTCGCAGAGTCGGAATCGGTCATCTGTTAGAAGAAAGTTGAGCCACAGATCAGGTCATTCACAAGCTTAAACTGGAAAAGATAGGGAACTGCGTCTGGTAACTCCCATGACATGACCATTATCTAGGCCTATCTACAGACAATAATGCACGATTAGCCAAAGCACTATGAAACAGAACCTACCCGACTCTTAACTTGTTACGGAGATCTTAGCACACTAGTTTTCCCAAATTCTCGCCCATAATGTACAACAGCATATGACTATACACGACTGCATATGAACGTGTTAGGAAGATGCAAGTTCCTAACTAGATGAAAACCGACCCATCATCCATCTCAATGCTCATGTCTTCCAAGTTTGAGGGCAGCGCATCTCCTACCAAACTGTCGTCTCCGAAGTCCAAGCCCCACATGAATCCATAACTATCGTCAATGAGCTTGGCGCTCATTCCCTTGGACTGATGCAGAAGATTCGGGGTGGTGGAGTGGGGCCTGTGGCTGTGGAGAGACAGCGGCAAGGTCGAGGATAACGAAGTGACCGGAGGGTAGGTCGTCACCCTGCCACAAGAGACAGCCTGATACAGCGAGGGATCGTAACGGGACGCGTCGAAGTTTGCCGACGGAACAGATGATGCAGCTGTTGCTTCCTTGAACGTGTAATGTGGGCTCAGCAACGTGTTGGTGGCGTTATCTTCCTTGCTCTTGTGAAACACTCTACACAACACCCAATCCTCCTGCCAGTCATTTGCCACTGGATTTATTAGCAAAAATAAAATGGATAGACTCCAAAGCAATGCATGACTCGAGAGAGTTCTATCACCACACTCAAGTTAAATGAGCTTCGGCGCATCTCCCTTTTAGGAAATAATGGGGAAACTGACAATTCATTGTCCTTTCCTTTAAGTAATGTCCCCCCTCTCTGTGTCTCTCATGTATATCGTGGACATACATATCCCAAAAACGCGAAGACAACAACGGATCAAAGACAATCACATAATCATTTCTTTAAAAAAAAAATATAGCTGATTGCACGACAGAGAAAGAGAGAGACCTTGGGAGGCATATGCGGGGACTCCAAGCGAAATTCATGCATGATCCAACCGGTTTTGATCCCGTTAGGAGCTCTGTTACGGTAAAAGACCAGTGTCTTCCTCATCCCCACGACCTCTCGCGTGCTCGGGTCATACACCACACGGTCCTTGCCCGTAGCCTTCCAGTACCCAGATATCGTTGCACGGTTGGTCCGGTAGCCGGTGGCGTACTTGCGGTCGCGGAAGCTGAAGAAGTACCACTCGGTCGCGTTGAGCTTCGCCACCTCTGCGCGTTCCCCAACCAATATGTAAGCAAAACATGAGTACAGCATGGACAACCGAATGACTCCAAGTCGTGCATAAGGACGTTGGACGACTAACGCGATTATCCAAATTCATTCCAACATTAAAACCATGTCGGAAAATCTAATCTTTCGCTGCTTCATATCATCAACAGCGAGGATGATGCGATGATAATACTCGGTAGGGAAGGACATGCAACGTATGATATCCATGTGCAGGAAGCAAATCTGTACATGTGCAGAACATTCCCTCTTCGGTTTGATTACGATATTAAAGAGTTTATAACATGAGCGAGGTTGATCATGCTAAGATTGCATTTAGAAACTTGAAAACTCAACCTCGAACATCTTGTAGAAAATAACATGTGGTCTCATGAAAAAATAATGGAGAGTAACCCTAAGAAAATATATAATTACTACCAAACATTGGTTTGTATGCTCACTTCCGAAATGAATTCGTTACCGCTAACTAAAATGACGTGAAGTCTCTCCATTTTTTCCAATGACAAAGACCGTATAATCCCTAATTTTTCGCGACAAGCAATGTTGTATTAATAATTGTAGCGAAGAGTCAATGTTGGTGCAATAATTGGAAGAGGCAGTGCCGCTGTGTACGATGCATTTGTGTGTGCTTGGAGGAATCTAGTTGACACCAACCCCCATGATTACTGAAGCGTCATAATCACCATGTTGACAACTCCACGAAATTATTGTGAACTCATGTAGTCAGTGCAATGAATTGCACTCGTGCATCTGGAACACTATATAAATTTCTTAATTTACAATACTAAAATATCGAATTCAAAAAGTAACAAGAAAAGCTCACTTCGTGAATAAAATAACACGTTATATACATGTTTTTTTTACCTCGTTTCCAAATATTGAAGAATTTTGATAAAGGATTTACGGATAATAGCATTGGAGGCCATGCAAACCCCGGTACTTTTGTATTATTGGAACTTTTTTAGGGAAAAGGATTTGCTTAATACTAAGTGTGGTAAAAGAGATAACACGGCAGGAGACATGTTGGACTACATGTCTTCGTCGTTTTGGTGTGCAAGTGTGTACTATGTGTCAATGATTGTGCCTCTGGGTAGCAAACCGTCACCTCCAAGGAGAAAACAGAAACATGGACAGATCAAAGATGGTCGGCCTTGAGTTTTGGATGACGGACACTATATTCGAGCTGACCAAGAATTGCAATAATAACATGTTACGTTACATAATTCACTGAGTTTCTAGGTTCTGGTTCAGAATCCTCAGTTGTGCGTTGAGCTTTTCAAATGAAGAGGAAGGAAGGACACAAGGCATCTATGGTTCCCTAGACAATTTTTGGTTTTCGTTGTGTTAATACATAGCTTCAGAATACTAAAGGTGCAATTCTAATAAGAATTAGATGTTCTCTCGGTATCTCCAAATCCAGTTATACTAAAAAATTGCATCTAAGACTTCATATTTTGCCGCGAAATTCGTAGTTCCCCGTTGTCGGAATTTTGATCCCATTTTCGTATCCAAACCTCATGTATCATGGATTCTTACAGTTAATCTTGTGAAGAACTGTGGCAAACTGTGGCAAAACCATGCCAGGCAGCCCATTGGCGTAGTTAGACAACTGTAGAAATGTTGAAAATGGAAGAGAGAGGGAAAGAAAAAAGAGAGATTGAAACCGTGTTGCGTCCTGAAGAATTTTCTTAAAAAAAAGCAAGGTTAGAGACCTATATTGCTTCCAAAATGATACCGAGCACAGTGTATTAGAAAAGGTGACGTGCTTTGTCCCCTTTCAAATGATGAACATTTGTATAATACATGTTACTGCTCGAGATATTTGTGCCTTTTGCAAATAACTCGTGTCTATGTGCCTGCTTTCTTGAAGATTTGTCCTAGAATCGAGTCTGTGACCGCTCTATAATTTTTTATTTTGATAAGTTCATGTGCTTCAATCTCTGTCACCTTTCTTTTTATATTTTGGGGAAAGAAATGGCGCGGATGCAAAGCAAGTAAGAAGGGAGAGCCGAATAGAGCTCAAAACATCGCAAAGATTCACTGACAACAGTTTTGAATTTGTCGCAGCTCGTTAAAACTGAGCTCCCACTAGACTTGGATTGCTGCATGAACAATAATTGCGGTGGCCAAGCATGAAAAAGGCAAATAACATTCCAAGAACAGCAGCTAAAGATGGAGAGAGAGAGAGAGAGGGAGAGAGGGAGAGAGACGACACGAAGAAGAAGAAGAAGAAGCGAACATACCAGGAAGTTGCCATGGCTCGCAAGTGTGCAAATCGACTTCAACCAAACTTCCCTTCAAGACCTCTTCATTGGCAATCTTCCTGTACAGATAATGGCACACGAGCTCTTCATCACTCGGAAAGAATCTGAACCCAGGCGGCAGCGTCGCCCCGATATCTCGCAACCCCATTTCAAGTACCCAAAACACGGGAAACCCTGCGCCCAACAAGAAGAAAGAGGAGCCGAGAGATCGCCTCTCTTCTTTAGGGTTTGGCAGTCGACGATTAGGAAAAGAACCCTCGACTCAATTCTTCTTTTCGACTAACTTTTTTCCCAAGTGTTGGTGTCTTGAGGAAAGCTGTTCTCTCCGTTTGTATATATAGAGCTGCAGATGTGAGGGCCAGTCTCGTGTAGTTAGTTATGGTGGCAAGTTTTCGAAAGGAAAACCAAAGCGACAAGAAATCTCTTTCTTCCTCTTTTTTCCTTTTTCATTTTTTTTTAAATTTAGCTTGTGTGGTAGGAGACTAATTGCTTGTGTTGGGCCATTGTTGTTATAGCAATTAATGCAACAGATGTACAAAAGCCAAATCGCCCTAATCGACACACCGCGCTTGCGCAGAGTTTGGCTCGTGCAGATTATCCATCCTGAACGCATACCGTGTGATTCATTCGGTTGCTATTTCGGGGAACGGTCAATCAACCAAGCCGGATGCCAACGCGCAGAGCGAGGTGCATGTTAATACCAAAGCTTGGTATGCACATAATGGGAAAAAAAAAAAAAACCCATGTTTTGATGGGCTGCAACTTCTCATCGCTCACGTTATCTCATGAGGAGGAAGGTACGCGGGCATTAATATGGTTAGTGCATCCATCACACTGCGCAAGTTCATCATGTGCATAAATTAGCTTGGAGAGTATGTGAAGAAATGAATTGCTAATGAGAGCCTCAATTCTGTACAGGTACATTTTAGGTTTTTGATCCTCGAATTATGATGTTGTTCGATGACAAGAGCTTCTTTTGAATGGGAAGTTCCAGATTCAAGAATTGAGCATGAATTTTGTGCTTAAATTAAGGGTGTTATTACAAGCAAAATAAGATGATATTGCAAGCTTATTAAAAAAACAAGGAAAAAAACAAAGGTCTTTTTTTTTTAATCTTTTAAGAAGTGGATAAAAAACAAACATCTGCCGCCTCCAAAAACTAAGCCGTCCTTCATGTAAAGGCTAAGCACACAATCCAACAACTTCCGAATGAATCCCCTCGGTTTCACATGTTTCATACTTCACATTGTTTATCTGGGATTTGTTTGAATCCTCCTTATTCATCGCGATCTGCTAAGATTTTTGTCACTCTTTTGGTAGCGTAGTCTGACATTGGTAACGTGGGGAGAGGACAAGACAGCACGATTAACAATAAGAAAGCTCAAGTTAAGGGTGGGCTTGATTTGGAAGTATAAAACAGTTGAAACACGAGTGGACACTCGATGTGCACAGCGAAATCACTTGTTCGGGGGTGTTTGGACTTCGATTTCATGCCTTGAATTTGTAGTGCGATCCTCCGATGCCGGATTCGAATCTCATATAAACTCTTGCAACTAGGATTTTTTAAATTTCACCGGGATTCCATAGTCCCGATGTCACGATCGGCTGGTTATCCGCTAGCCTTTCGTCGGACCCGAGCGAAAAGAACTCGGACTTTGACATCGCCACCACCAATTTGCAATTGAACGCGCACAGCAGACATCCATGTTGGGAGCACGCAGCATAAGTCCGATACTTCACCGAGAAAATCGACAAGAGAGAGCCCAAGTCCGAACCTGTTAACATATCTAGTTAAACCCGCCTTCACTAAAAAATTTAATCTAATGAGTTATGTTCCAACTTTGATATATTAACTGATCCATATTATATCAATTCTCTAATATTTGACTTATCTAACACAACTCACACATGTATCACAACAATCTTTCCTTCATGTGAGCTCTAGTGTTAGGTATGTTCCCATTTAATTCAAGTATCCTTCCACACCAGTTTATATCAACTTAAATCTTTATCAATGCCTACTGAACCGCTTTACTACATCACAACATCCATCGGTCCGAAAACCACCCCAACTTATCTCAAGTTGAATCTTAATCAACGTCTATCGGGACCGCATTAATACACCACAACTTCTATTGGCTCGAAAACCACGTTGGTCATCAGATTAATTCTTTGAGATTCATATCAACTGTCCTTCAGCCCAGAAATCGCATTGGTTATCAAATTCTTTCTTTGAGATTCATCTTAATTTGAATCTTCATCAATGCTCGTCGCGATAGCACCGTTACACCACAACACCTACCGGTCCCATCAAATAGTATTAAAGTCGATGGTTGATTGGTGGCTCACTTCCAATATGTATCGGTGTTTGGTGAATATCTCAAAAAATGAATCTAGTAACCAAGGTGATTTTTGGATCCATGGGCATTGTGGTATAGCAACACAGCCGGATGGGTATTGATGGAGATTCAAGTTAAGATAAGTTAATGTAGAAAGATACTTGGATTAAAGGGAGTAAACCTAATACTAGAGCTCACACATGAAGGGGAGATTGTAAGGATGCACATATAAATTGTATTCGAGAAGTTCCACATTGAATAATTAATGTAATATGGAGCAGGTAACATATCAAAGTTGACCAACAACTCATTATCTTAAGCTTTTGAATAAGTGCGTCCAACTGGATATGTTAACAGGTTTGAATTTAGGTTCTTCGTATCGATCTCCTCGGTGAAGTATCAGACTTTTGTTGCGTGCTCCCAACAAGTCGATGCCAACTTATATGATCAAAGGCGATCCAATTCTTGAATGAAAGTTTCACAACTCAATGCTGGGCGGATTTGAGTCCCTTATCTTGCTATTGAGACTAACAGGTTATATGACATTGAGTGAGGAAAAAAAAAATTCTTCCGAAACAAAATTTTCATTTCATTTAGGAGAGGAGTACATAACTTTAAGATAAAAATTCAAATAAAAAAAAGTAAATAAATTTGAAAGATAAATCAATTTGATCCAGATTGCAAAGACTTGCCCATTCCATAAAGATGTATCAAAGCACAATCGACAGCCGATTACCGAATCTTGTATCAATATCATTGATGAGCACACGCCAAAAGTAAATATTGCTTTGTGAAAAGGTGGTGTGCACCTAAGCTCGGCGTGTTGGAACTTTGATTTCAAAGTCCCATTAAAAAAATGAATGAGAAGTGAAGAGTTGTTTTAGTTCATAACCCTTCATCGACGAAACCATACGACTTCGTGATGTTTCATCGAATCCTTTCGATGAAATCATGCATTTTCATTGACAAACACTTTCGACGAAACTATATGACTTCATGACTCTTCGCTTCACTCTCTGTAAATGTAAAGCATTGGCCATCGCATTATATTACTACCATTTTAGTCATTCATTCTTCGTATTCATTAGTGTGTGCGATTATTCCGCCAAGTTGCGTTCGAAGATTTCCTCTGAAACAAGCGCCACTTTCGAAGAAAGGTAATTCGTTCTATTTTGGAAGGCAATTATCTAAGAACCTTGGGTACCGGTTGAGGGGATAAATTTATCTTAAGGACATAACGTGAATTCATTGGCTCGTATCATTCATTTGCATTCAGATTACTCGTTTGCAATTGGTTTCAGGTTTGTCTATCAACCTATTTTTCTATATCGAACATCAAGTACTACTTGTAGGCTGACAACAATCTTAAATACGAACTTCTGCCCTCTTAGTGAACAACAATCTTAAAATAAATTATGTGTTTTTTTAGTTCTTGGTTCATATAGCTATTTTTGTTGTATGCATTCTGTTCTGACGAATTATTGTTAGTTTCAATCGATAAAAATTATATTTAATTGCATATTCGAATTCGTCTTGTCGATACGAGAAAAATGAGTGGTAGCTCGTTGCAAGGCGACGCCAGGGCACGCCGTACGCACGGCACACGTCACCACGAGAATGGGCTCTCGGGCAGTGACGAAGGGTCACGATTTTGTGTTATTTCGCTCAGTAAAAATGACATTTGAGTATGTCATAGAGATCGTATGATCGATACGAGCATTTAGAGGGGTCGATCACCATTGGAGAGCACCGAAAACCACCACGCGCGCCATCACGTGCGCTGATGATGACGGCATGCGACGATCACTGGTGAACGCGTATATTTGAGCATATTTTGTGTGTTTTCATTTAGTGAATTTTAGTTTTGAATACATAGTCGGATAGGGCTCGTCGAGACGAGAGTTTTGAATGGTTGACGGTTGTCGGAGGCCTTACGACGGCGTTGCACGCGCATACACGTGCCTGACCGATGGAACGTCGTATTCGTTGACCATGCATTGACTAGTGAAGGCAGTTGGGGCGTGTGAGTACCGTTGTGTTCATTTCGAAATTATCTTTGTTTTGATATATTATTTGAATATATTTAATATATTTAAAATTATTAAAATGCATATGAAACTCTATGTTCATGTATTTTTCAAGGGTATGTTGGGCCATTTTTATGACTTCAACATAGATAACTTCTATTGCGTCTATCCCAACTCTTGGAGAGAAGCCATAAAAGTTCAATGGTCAAATTTTTAAGAGATGTTAATAAAAGATGATTGTTTCATGTCACGGCATTGAATTTGGCAAGGTTCCTCAATAAAGATGCTTCTAAGTTAGATGAAGAAGAGACAAACATGGAAAGGATTATTGCTACAGATGTGTGGAATTATTTTGACTTCCTATGCCATAACTAAATCCTCAATGGTCTAGACAATTTCCTCTATAACATTTATAGCCTATTGAAAATAGTTAAGGAATTAAGAGAAAATTTGGACGAGAAATACAAAACATAAGATGATGGGTTCAAGAGATTCATCATTGGCAAGTTTCTAGACTTAAAAGATGGTTGATTTCATAAACATCCTAAATCAAATTCTGAAAACTTCAAGTGATTATGCATAACGTTCATATCGAATATATGGTTCTAAGTGAATCATTTCAAATGATTGATTTCATTGAAAGGCTACAATCGTCTTGAAAAGGTTTCAAGTATCTCAAAGTGTGAGGGCGAGAAAAGACACTATATTGTAAGACAACTTCTCTCTAGCAGAATTATCACAATTAACTATGTAAATTCAAAGGATAATGTTACGGATCCATTAACAAAAGACCTAACTAGAGAGATGGTTGCGAAAACATCAAGGAGAATGGGTTTAAGGCCATAAATAAGTCATTATAGTATAAATCCTGCCTAGTTGACTGAAGATCCCAAGATCTAGGTTCAAAGGGACAACTAAGTTATGAAGACTATGTAAAGTACTGTAAATTCTTACTCATTCCCATATAGAGACAGTATTAATATATGGAGGTTAAGGATAAACTTTTAATGATTTTGAATCAAGTATATGATATGCCACATATTCAGAAATCACCTATGTAAGTGTGAAATGAGGGCCACTTATGTGAGAATTTGAAAGGCCGAATTCTCTAAAGTACTCATGAGACCAAGCGATGTTCATGGCCAAAACGAACACAGCAGTGGAGAGCCAACTTTGTTCGAGATATAGTTGTGTAATTTCTATTATCTAGGCTTACACGAAATGTCGACAGTTCAAAGATATCAAGTCTACTGATTGACCGAGTAAGTCCAATAGATCTCACTAGGGAAAGTTCAAAGTCTCAGACTACTTATCTCAATGCAACGTTCTCTCATTCTCTCATGGAATATTCATACATTACATCTCATGCATACATAAATAGTCATGATGTCTGAACTTCTCATTCATGTGGGGGATTATTGAAACTTTGGTTTCAAATTCCCATAAAAAAAATTGAATGAGAAATAAAGAGTTGTTTCGGTTCATAACCCTTCATCGACGAAACTGTACGATTTCGTGATATTTCATCGAATCCTTTCGACGAAACCATGTCTTTTCATCGACAAACCTTTTCGACGAAATCATATGACTCCGTGACTCTTCGTTTCAATCTCTATAAATATAAAGCATTGATCGTCACATTATATTACTGTCATTTTAGTCATTCATTATTTATATTCATTAGTGTGTGCGATTATTCCATCAAGTTGCGTTAAAATGTTTCCTTTGAAACAAGTACCGCTTTCGAGGAAAGGCGATTCATTCTAACTTGGAAGGCAATTGTCCAAGAACCTTGAGTAACGGTCGATGAGATAAATTTATCTTAAGGACACAACGTGAATTCGTTGAACTTAAATCATTCATTTGTATTCAGATTACTCATTTGCAATTAATTTCAAATTTGTCTATCAATCTAATTTTCTATACGAACATCAAGTCTTACTTATAAGCTACAACAATCTTAATATACGAACTTCTATCCTCTTGGTGGACAACATGGCGTCCCCAGTACCATCACCGTATTGAGATTTGATGATGTATTGTGTTGTTAAAATTTGTTAGGATTCAACATACAATCACAACAAAATAAAGAGCAAAAAACGAGAAAGGAAAATCGATACACGAGATTTTATCCTTATTCGCATTTAAACATTAGTACATCCAGCAGATGATTACACTACAATTAGCATATCGCGCTTCTCACTTCTCGTTACATGACTCAATTCAAAACAAAAAAGAGTATGAACTACCAATAAAACAATATGTGCTCAAACTGTAGAAGCTCTTGGCGTTCAAGACATGCTGCCCTCTCGAGACTTCCAATCGGGACAGTTCACCCACTCAACATGGAGCAAGATCTACGTGCTTTATTAGCGTTAAGGAGCATAGACCATGCTCTAGTAAAATTTATCTCGGCAATTAGATCAGGTGAAATCCACCAAACCTAACAATCCCAATTCGTTTTATTAAATAAAACAGTCGCCGAATACATTCTTGACACGAAGCACTGGCGCCCAAAATCTAGCTAATGAGACAGGCCTGAGATTTCAAGGCTTCATAAATCTCATCACATCAAAGAATCCTGTTATAGCTTTGATGTCCAAGTCCGGCACCATATGATTGCCGAGATCGTAGCGATGGAGGGATCAATCTGAGCGGACAAATTTGACTTGATGCGACGTACAATTGTAATTTGTTCTAAGCTTTATTTCGATTTGACTTGGAACGAACGGACACCCGCCACATCTTTATTTCGACCATGCCAAAAATTTCCTCCGTCAAGAAAATCAAATCGATAGAAACTTAGAAAACCCACCCACAATTCTAGTAGTTGCTGTCGGGCGATTAATGACTGGTCCGGCTATCAAATGTCCCAAAATTCTATCTGGTCCTCAAGGCCACACGTGAACCTGCCTACTCAAATCCCAACTTGAGCAAAATTCACGAATATCCCACTTGGGAAAAAAAACTCAGATTAAGCAAAATCCGCACGAAAACTGTCCCTAAGAAGATATAAACTTATTAGACTAATCAAGCTATAAGCACAATCTGTTCGATTCTCCATCGGCAAAGGAGATATGTGGACCCAACATGATTAACGGGGCCAACGACAAACTACTGTCTTAGATCAAATGATGGTACGACCACATCAAGGACGTCGCAAATCATTTTTTTCCAGCTTATATGCTATGGTTTTTGGGCCAATAATAATAGAAATAATGTGCATGCGGACAACAAAATTAGTACCCAAGTTTGTCGACATGTGTGTAGGCCCTCCATAATTAATAACGATGATTGCATAAGCCGACGAGGGATGACTGTACCAAGGTGTCTCGGACAAGCAAAACGAAATTCGATCACGATGTGGTGGAAATAAGGTGAAGCTCAAGCTTCGGCCTCATGGATGATGTGACCACGAACGGAAAGACGAAAGCTCTCGACATCATCCTTGTCTGAAAAATTAATTTATATGCATGTGAACGTGAAATGTCGAGAAGGCCCCCCGTTCCATCGACCAGAGTGCTGCGGTTTAGGGTTTTTGGTCGCAATTTTGTGCCGAGAATAGGGTGGTTATGGTGGTCACGCGAAAAGATGACGGGGTCGTTTTCGTGATGGTTTTGTGCGACGCGTCGTGTAATTACGGGAGATGGAAGGCGAGGTCTGATTCGAGCGTTCGTTCGGACTCTCTCTTCCTTAGGGGCGTGGGGATTTGGCTCACTAAGTTTTCGCTCGAATTTTGGCACGCGTCTGGCGCGAATCCTAAGGTTAGTAGGAGAGTTTCATGAGCGTGAAACTTACCTATCCAAAAATAAGTTTTCCCGTCGTTAGATAGATACTAATACTGGCATAATCGACCTGGATTACGATCGAGTGTGACGTAGACCACATCCTCCTATTCTATTTTTCTCTTGAGATAATGACATATATTATCCATGAACTTTGACATGATGTGCAATGTGATCGTTGAACTTTTAATTTGACCAACATGATTCCTGAAATTTAGTTTAATGTGTAATGTGGTCCATAAATTTTTAATTCAACCAATATGACCTTGAATTTTTTAAACATGTTTATCTTCGTCCATCAACTATAAAAAGATGTTCAATGTAGTTCTTCCATTAATTCAAGCTCATGAACGACATTGGACATTTTCTTGTAGTTCATGGATTAATTTGATCATATTCCAAAAGTTTGATGACCGCATTGAATAAATAAAAGAAATTTCAAATGCCACATTACAAATTAAGCTAAAGTTCAGAGATTATATTAATTGAATTAAAAGTTCAGGGACTACATTATACTTTTGGCCAAAATTTAGACACCGTTTTATCTTTTTTTTCCCCCTCCGCACCTCCTCCTCCGTTCAACGGTATGTCGTGTCACCGCTCAGCCGTCGTGTCGCCAACTATAACCATACAACCCCAGCTTCGCTCGCGCTCTCCCTCTCTCGCGTACGCGCGCACACATCTCCATCCTAGCCACCGAACCCTCTTTCTCCGTTGGCTTTTGCAGCTAAGGCAGGACCTCCCGTAGGTGGTCGACGTCGGGGGTCTCCTAGAGGCACTGATACCATTTGTCCACCCAAGACTCTCTCTGCTATATCTTCGTCTTGTCCCAAATGATCTGGGAAGCAAAAGGTAAAGTTGAGTGGCCATGCAGGATTCTCCGCTCGTTAGAAGGGTCGCTGGAGAATCTCTATCTGTTACTTTGAAGAAGATCTCGCGAATCGCAGGAACGCTTGAAGAGCCTCTTTATAAAGCCTTCTTTCATGTTTTTAGGAGAGATAACATAGGCACAGAGCTGCTGCATATCATCTTGATTTTTTCTCGAAACGAGAATTTTCGAAGAAGCGTTGTCCGTCTGAGACAAAAATCCTGCCATCACGGGAAGCAAACGCGCCGGAAGACACGTCATATCTCAATCTAGGGTTCACGTAATCTACGGGTATTATCGTTCAAGACAAGAATGATTGCTATTGCTGTCTAATTCGGAAAATAAGGTAGGCCCAAACCCTCCTCCCCCCCAAAAAAAAGGGTGTGAGGGAATAATAATAATATAAAATAAAATGATTAAAGACACAAAGAATTCTGGGATTAGGGTTCTTTCCCTGAAAGAGAATATGGGATTGTTAGGTGAGGGTTGACGTTGAGAGGATGAGTGACGGCTTCGTATTCCTCTACCAATAATTTCTTTTTTCCTTCTTTTTTGTGTTTTGTTTGGCGCATGATGTAATGTGTTCGTATCCACAAAAAGCGTCCTTTCAGTTGATTCACTTCCATAAGTCAAGGTCATTCGGTTGGATTCTCCATCGAGTTATTTAGGGGATCGTTCGAGCAATAAACGTTTGTCATTTCTATCTCAAAGTCAAGAGTTTGGATTATAATTGCGCATTTTCACGGGATCGTTCAGAGAGCACGAGGACGTTTCGTGCATTCCGGCGATTAATGGGTGTGCAATGTGTGTCAAGATGAGAGGAATACGTGTCGGAGATCCAAGATTACTTAGGTCCTTCGAGAATAAGAACACTTTTCGTTAACATAGTAGAGGGTGGAAAAAATAATCTTTGAGGTTTCGGTGCGATGAATGGGGTGACAAGAGCGCAGTAGAAGTATCGTACCTCCACTTGGGGAGACTGACAAGAGGGATCTCAAGTCCGAACTTGTCAACATATCTAGTTGGTCTCACCGTCATTCAAAAGCTTAAGCTAATGAGTTATGATTGAACTAAGATATATTAACTGCTCAACACCACATAATTTTCAATATGACACTTTTTTAACATAACTCAGACGTGTATCTCAACATGAGATATATACAATTACTTAATGACATCCTAAAAGATTGCCTTATGCATCAAAACTGCAAAAAAGTTAGAATTCTATCAATTTATGATTGTTAACTGTAATCTTATATCACTTAAATAATTATAACTTGTCTTATGTGCATGTAGTCATTGTTCATCCAATGGTTACGCATTTTTAGATTGGCTATTCTAATATGATATTAGAGCATATGTTAAAAAGTTTGAATCAAAGCACTCCTCTCAAATTCATTGTTGGTGGTAGGTTCACAACAACTCTGACACACGCATAATTAGAGACCTACAAAAAAAAACGTATTAAACACATTTTACGAATGTCAATTTAGTGATTATCTTTTAACTATATTAAACCTTTTTATAATTTCTCAATTTAATAATTTCAAATAAAATTTGCTGGAAATTATTGACATGATCGTCAGCCATCTCACGTGGCATGACACGGACTGAAGTGATTTTTTTTATCATTTTTATTATTTTTCTTTTCATTTCATTGTTGACTTTCTAGAGGGCCAGTGAGGGCCACTGTTGATGACAGACAACCTTTGCCGACCACGTGCAAGGGACTGCACGCCCTCGCCGGCTTAATCTGGTCACCGGCAAGGGCACCCGCAAAGCCCTTGCCCAATGGCCAACGGGAGTCACTAGGCCTCGGGCAATGGTCGGCAATCCCCTGCGTACCCTTATCAATAAAAATAAAGACAATAAAATAAAAGAAGATAAAGGAAATTTGTTCATATCATCGCCAGTCGAGCAAAAAGTAGGACGGATGACGTTTAGGACTAAATTGACATAATTGAAAGTTTTGGGACCGATTGGCCATAGTACAATAAATTTAGGACTTTTTGAACAATTTTCCCCACGTAAAATAGGAGTTTGAACATTCCAACCGTAACATTAATTAGTGTTTAACGTCAATCTTGCTCCTCTCCTATTAGGCAAAGATATATGTGATATAAGTTGCACTACTTCTTAGCATTGAACCCGCCTTCTTAATCAGAAATAGCATCAAATTCTTCTTCCACCTAAAAGATAGATTAACATCTTCAGTGAAATCTCTTGAGAGAAAAATATATCGACGGATTAGGTTTGACTGTGGAAAATGTTCGCACATATTCTCTAACTTTTGTCGTTTGTGATATTGACATACTCTTTCCAATTAGGAATTTAGGAAAACTAAAATTAGATCACCATTCCATTCTGTTTTTCCCTTTAAACGATGCTAAGCAACTCATATGAGAGCCCGTAATCCAAATAGTTGATTATTTAATCCGACAAAAGTTGGTAAGTTTATGCTGCGTTTGGTAACGTTTCTATTCCTGAGAACATATTTGGAACAAAAATATTTTTTTTTGTATTTCTGCTCCCGGCTACGATTTTTGAGAAGAGAAACATCTTTTGTAAGTTTAAAAAAAGCACTTTTCTCGCCAAAAGGAAGGATCGATTGCGGCGACGGGCACCGACGGGCTAGTGGCGACGAAGGTGGGAGGTAGGTGACCAGCGGCGGTGGCAACCAACAGGCAACGGCAGTGGCAGGCGACCGGCGAGCAGCGGCGGCAGAGGAGGACGATGTTGGCTTGCACAGAAGTGTTTGAAAATTGTTTCAAAACCCACAATCAAGTTTTTTTATTTCTTTTTTTATGTCCAAAAGTGTTTCTTTTTTCAAAAATGTTTCCCCGAGCACTTTTGAAATATTTTTTTACCATACGCGTTTCTATTCCAAAATTATTTCGGGAACACTTATGGAACAAAAATACTTTCCAGGGAGTGTTACCAAACGTAGCCTAGTCTCATTTAGATTCGTAATTCTATATAAAAATTGGCAATTCAAAACGGTAATAAGTTTTGTAAAACGAATTTGGTAATTTCATAGAAGTATTGATAAGTTACCAACAATTCATCTAGAAAAAAATGTTACCGATCATTTTCTGAATAACAAATTTTTGACACTCATCCATACTTATTGATATTTAACAGCACCAAAAGAAAAAAAAAACGTAATCTTGGGCATAGAACAATATAAGTCTACATATTTTTAAACTGATTGACAATTTGATAAATTATTCTTTACATTGTCATTTGATGTTGAATATGGTCCACTTGCTCAAAGATCCGCTTATCGTGTGTCATCTCATTTAATGTAGACCAGTCTGGACATTGAATATTTACTCAATAAAGAAATCGCTTTTCGGTCGCTTCTATACTAATAGAGTGCAAGTATAAGGGATTGTGGGTGGGGATAATGCAGGGAGATAAAGCTTCAATTGTTATTAAAATAACCAAAAGAAAAGAGAGAAGGGTTCTGATTCTTGCCCTAGCTAGCTATTGAAGTTTGATGGAGACCCAACAAAAGTTCTATCTTTTTTTGGGGCACATGGCATGTTACTCCCTTGAGAGAAACTTTCCTAAATTTTTCAACCAAAGATTTTGATAACAGTAGAAGATAAGAAACGAAAACAAAAGATGAATACTTTATGTACCAAAACTTTCCTGCTATACATTAAAAAAATCAAGTTACATAAACAATAGAGAAAATTGCAAAACATTTGGTTGCATTTGGCTGTTGGGGTGGAACTGGATATGATAAGATAAGAAATTCAATGATTTTGTCTTATCTTATTTATAATTTGGTGAACTGCAAGCATAAACTCAAATAAGTATAGACAAGACACAACTGAGATCGACTCTATTTTGTTGAAGCATCAAGAATGCTTTAGAAATCATTTAGTGATGAGTTATAATGAGTGAGTTATTGTTGAGCAGAGGTTTTTGTCATCTAAATTCAGGCACGATATCGATCGAGTAGACCTAGTACAATCAAAGGTCTTGATTTGGTGTGGAATCCTTTGAAAATGTCCCATTGGCCTTGCTCGTTGTCTTATCGAGCTGAGCAATGGAATTATTCATCCTCTTCTCACAAGTTGATGATGCACTCATGTAGATCATTCAAGAGAGTTACTTTGACAGTCGATAATCAACCTCGAGTTTGTCATAACATCTCGTTACCCCTTTCAAATGTTCAAAAAGTTCAACCAATTAAAGAACGAGAGGCACCATCTCATGTCACGCCAAACTATCGATTAAAGAATGTGGATGCATACCTAGATTTGCTACCGAAGACCCCAGCCTAAGAGGCAACCACACTTGACGGTCGATGTCGCAAGAGAGGCGACCCAATGCAGAGGAGACACAATGGTTGTGCAAAAAATCTAATTCTCCTCATGTCTACTCTACCGAGAATTCATATCTAGATTTATCCTACCTTCTCCCTAAAATATTTTATCGAGATTATATTTATCTATACCCATATTTATCCTATCTGGACATCTATAAATACATGATAGAATAAAATATATCATATACTGATTTTTATCCTGACGACAAAATGTAGAATTTTAAGAAAGAAGAAGGATGCAATTTCTTTTCAAAATAGTAATGGAATAATGACGTGCTATTGTTTTTTAATATATATAACCAATGGGTCTGAGTCAATTTGTACGCATCTCGACTATTCCTCCGGAGAGACTAGCATGGCAACTCATCGTCATAACCACCTACTTAAATTACAGGTGCTAATTTGGGAAATTGAACCCCGGACCAGTGCGCCTAACCACACAATTTTAAATACGTTCTAATCAATTGAGTTACCCATAAATGGGTATGACATGTTATTGTTTAGTTCTAGTTGTCTTGATAAGATTAAAGTGAAATTATGTATGTAAATCCAATACAAACTAATTCAAAAATCAACTCTAAAGTCATAAAATATATTGTTCCGACGTACAAAACTCCAATCCTACCTAAAAGAAAACGAAAATTGAGGACTCTTTGTTTTCAAAAAAGCTAAAACATTGTCAAATATAAAATGTCAAAGGTACATCTTAATCTTAAAATTTTAGTTTTTTTAGAACAATTGACCACAGTTTCAATATTTATAATGATACATCTTGAGTTTAAATCTTTTCAAATATCTATTTGACTCTCCTATTTTATATTTCCATCTCGCCAGGCTAGGTGCAACGTCCCTTGCCTAAGACCAGTGAGTGACCTCCGTCATCGACGAGCCCAGGGTTGGCCGACTAAGGGAAAAAATAAAGTAAAGAAGAAAAAAATAAAAAATACATAATCGACAAATTATTAAAATTATTTCAAAAAGTCCAAGTTAGAGCTGACCGTGCCACTTCACAAAAAACGATCAGTATCTATATTGGCAATTTCTAACCAAAATTGATCGGATAAACTCAATTGATCAAATTTGAAAAGGTTTAAGACTTGATTGGCACAATTCTTCCTGAGATTAGATTAAGGCCGGAAAATGATGAGAAAAAGAGGGGGAAAAAAGAGAGAATGGAAGTGGTGGTTGCAACGATCAACTAACCAACGTTGTTTTGGCAGGGCGCAGTTGAAGGAAGGAGGGGATTGGATTTCAAGATCAGTTAAGAGAAGGGCTACAATTAATAGCTTTATGTCCTTTTCAAAATCAAAAGTAATCTTACTTTAATAATGCCCGTATCAAAAGATTCGATTTATGGCTTGATCATTTGGAAAATTGTTGTCCGAAAGCTTAAGGCATCGTCGACCACGCAGGCGTCGATGTGACGGATATCGTTGCGGAATTATTTCCATAATTAAAGGGAGCTGAGACAAATCCAAGTGTTTATCTGATTCAAGCTTAACATATACTCTCACTGACATCTGATTACTCTAGAGTTGAGGCCTTGAAGTCGAGCTTTATATGTTCTGATTAGTGGATGATTAATTAACTCGTTTTACTTTCTCTTTTACAGTGTCTTAGCAAAATTTCAAACAAGACCCTGAAAATGAGACTTTTAAAAAAAAAAAAAATTGTCCATAGTAGAATTTATCTCAAATAAGACTTTGGAATGGCCAACTTATTCTCAAGACACATCTCAGCTCACCCGCCGGCCAAATCTTTGCCGGTGTAGGTCAATAGCCTCGCATGGCCCGAGATTTGCAGTTGCGTGAGGCCACCTACCGGTTACGGGGCTCGGCTCAGAAGATTTGCTCGATTTTTTAGCCATGATATGTCGAAACTCTCGAGCGGCCATGGCAGCGAGCGAGAGGAGCTAGGAGGGCCACAAGAGAGAGGAGATAGATGGTCATGAGTGAGAGCAGGGGGAACGGCCATAGTTGTTGACTCAAAAGCTCGAGCGACCATGACCTGGAGCTCAGACATCTAGCAGCCATGGGAGGGGGGCAGTGAGAAAATAGAGCGCTATTTACGGTCATGGTAAACACATTTTAATACGATTCTTACGCTCATTCAAATCACTGATAGAAGCAATCCCGAATGTTAAAAAGTTATAACCGTAGCCTAAAAAGCCAAAACAGAAACGATAATAATAAATAAAGGAAAAGGAGTAACTAACCCTAACTAAATGTAGATTGCGATAGGCATTTAAGCAATTGCCTAATCCCATGTCGCTTTCGGATAGTTGAATTTCTTTCCCCTAAAGCAAAACAACAAATAATTCACGAAAAAGTGAGATCCTCGTCGGCCTCGCATCTCTTTGAGTGGCAAAGCTCGAAGGGGTTTGATAGGCTTTGTTAAGTTTATGATACTCATAAGAGAAGTTAGGGATGTCTGATTTGATGGGAAACGTACCAGGAAAAAAAAAATTCTTAAATTTATTACATTTTCTTTTTGTAATAATTCAATTTCAAACTTTTCAATTTGATCGATTTAGTCCTAAACATTTTCATGTTTTGCTAATTGAGTACATCCGGCCAATTTAGCCCGGAAATTACTGACGTGTACACCGACCGTCTAGCGTAGACATGGCTGACAAATCATGAAAAATTTCAAAGCTAAATTGATCAAATTAAAAATTTAAATTGAAATGGTGTCCGTCTAATAAGTTTTAAGCTTTTCTTTTGGTAATTATCCCGATAAAAATTACACCTTACTTAGAGCGACATATTCATATTTTGTTTGGATTTGTTTTTCTCTTTTGAAATCTAACGTATCTTCCTTCATTTAAAAAGTTCAACATCAATAACATATTTATCCCAATTTCGTTGGGGTCGGCAGTCGATAAACTCTAAAGAATCATAAAAATAAAAGCGGAATCAAGCGAGTGAAAAGAGATAAATGTGTATAAATAAAAATATATATATATATATATATATATATATATATCCACCATCCATCTACAACACTAATAGGCTTCCTCCGCTCCGTCCTAATACAAACCGCACGCCAATCTATTTTCAACTCAATTAAATTTTATTTTACTAATTTTTACTAAGTAAGTTTCGGCCGACCTCTTAATTTCTTCATATTATGCTCTCGATAGCAAACTTTTTTTCGTACCGGTGCATCTAATAGCCTTCGGAGTATATGCTCAAACCATCTCAATCTATGATCTTTCATCTTTTCCGCCACCGATTCTACTCCAACTTTTCGTCGAATCTTTCCATTCCTTATCTTATCCATCCTTGTATGACCACACATACACTTTAACATCCTTATTTTCGCTACTCTCATTTTATGCTCATGTTTACTTTGTGCTAATCAACATTCAGTTCCGTATAACATGACAGGTATGACTACTGTTTTATGAAATTTTTCTTTTCACATAAGAGGAATTTTGCGATCACACAAAATTCCTAATGCACTGTGTCATTTTATCTAACCTGCTATGATTTTATGGCTTACATCCTCATCAATCTTGCCCTCCTTTTGCAATATTGATCTCATATATCTAAATGTATCTTTCTTGGGTACCTCATGTCCGAGCATATTTATGGTTTCTTGATCCCCTTCTTCCTACCGTGTTAAACTCACACTTCAAGTATTCCGTCTTACTTTGATTTAGCGTAAATCCTTTAGACTCTAACGTGCTTCTTTGTACTTCTAACTTAATATTAATTCCAGCATTGGTTTCATCAATAAGCACGATATCGTCTGCAAATAGCATACATTACAGCACCTCATCTTGAATATATTTTGTTAACTCATCTATAACTAAAGCAAAAAGGTAAGGGCTCAAAGCAGAACATTGGTGTAAGCCTACCGTGATCGAAAAATAACTTGATGTGCCATTACAATACTTTACACATGTAGTAGCACCATCATACATGTCCTTGATTACCTCGACATACTTTGAAGGTACTTTTTTCTTCTCAAGAATCAACCACAGAACCTTTCTTTGAACCCTACCATAAATCTTCTCGAAATCAATAAACATCATATGGAGGTCCTTCTTTCTTTTTCGATATCTCTCCATTAATTATCGTATCAAGAAAATAGCCGTCATGGTAGATTTTTCTAGCATAAATCCAAATTGATTAACAAAAAACTTTATCTCTATTCTCAAACGATGATCAATAACTCTCTCCCACAGTTCCATTGTATAGCTCATAAGCTTAATGTCTCTATAGTTAGAACAATTCTGGATATCTCCCTATTCTTGTATATATGCACAAGTATACTCTTCCTCCATTCATCAGACATCTTATTAGTATGGAGTATCTTGTTAAAAAGACTAGTCAACCAATTTATTGTTACATCCCCTAAGTATCTACACACTTCAATAGGAATACAATTGGGCCCTAAGGCTTTACTAGTCTTCATCTTTTTTAATGTCTCCCTAACTTCCTGTGCTTTAACTCTACGCACAAACCTTCTATTTGAATCATCAGAAGTATCTTCACGATACACCTCACCTCTATCGCTATCCCCATTAAAATGTTTGTTAAAATAACCCATCCATCTGCCCTTGACGTCTTCATCTCTTATGAAGAGTGTTTGATTTTCATCCTTGATACATCTAACCTGCATCAAGTTTTTACTTTTATTGACTTTACAAGTTTATAGATGCCTTTTTCTCCTTCTTTGCTCCCAAGTTTGTTGTACATATCGGTGAAAACCTTGCCTCTAGCCTCTCGTACAGCTTTCTTGGTACTTTTTCTCGCCAATCTAAACTTTTGCAAATTCTCTTCATTATGACATTTATGTAGGCATCTGAAACACTCCTTCTTCTGCTTAATTGCCTCCTGCACCTCCTCATTCCACCACCAAGTTTCCTTTGTTTGATGTTCATTCTCTCTACTTTCTCCCAACACCCATTTTGCCACTGTCCAGATGCAGTTAGACATCTCCTTCCACATCATATTTACTTCGCCCTCTAGTCGCCACGGTCCTTCCTGTAGCATTATTTTCTTGAATTATGTTTTGTTTCTCCTCATGTAACTTTCATCATCTTACTTTGCCACTGTCTGGATGCAGTTAGACATCTCCTTTCACATCATATTTACTTCGCCTCTAGTCGCCACGGTCCTTCCTGTAGCATTATTTTCTTAAATTATGTTTGTTTCTCCTCATGTAACTTCCGCCATCTTATTCTTCATTTTCTGTATTTTGTTATACCGAACTTCTAATACCACCAACTTATGTTGTGTAACTACATATTCAGCAGGGTATATCTTACAATCTACATACGAAGGTCTATCTTCTTTTCTGGTAAAAAGAAATCAATCTGACTATAATTTTGACCGATGCGAAAAGTAATCAGATGTGACTCTATTTTTCTAAAAAAAAGTGTTTGTCAATATCAAATCATAAGCTAATACCACACTCAAGATATCTTCGTCAGCCTCATTTCTAGTCTCATATCCAGGCTCTATCCTCTCTTTTCATTTAAAAAGTACATTAAAAAAAATATTTTGAGAATTACTCTATGTAAAACCCAGTTAAATAGAAATCAATTCAAATTGCGTAATTAATCTTCGAAGCTGAAATATTATACGTTTATCACATTATTAACCAGACAAAAATGAAACGAACGCTCAGATATGAATCGAGAAACCATGAAAAACGTTAAAGACAAGTACTAAAGAGAACTGCAGCTTCAATTTTCAACATGGAAACACGCTAAAGGTTGAAAGTAAAACATGAACGAGAAGTAACAAAGAGAGTCGCATTTCTTGGAAGCAGTATAGACTAAAGCTCCATTTGTTTCGAGAAATATTTCGAGAAAATATTTTTCATGTCATTTTCCAATTTAGCTAAATTTATAAAAAAAATCCGCAATTTGATAATGAAAAATCCAATTTGATTTTTCTCCTTAAACTCGTTTTAATAATTTATTTTATTTTATTTTTCCTCATTGCCTGGAGCAAAGAGGAAAACTGATTTCCCGAAAGTTATTTTCCTTAAAACAAACGGAAACTAATCTAAGTATCTTTTGTCAATCTTTCTTTCTTCTTAGCAACAGAGAAACGAGGCCTTTATTAAAGATGACGAAAGAGTAGTGGCTTTTCTCGTGCTAAATGGAATTTGAAAGTGCAGGGACGAAGATTGTATACGCTATGCGTTAATCATAGGACTAACTTGAGAACACGTTGAATCACCTAGTTAAAACATCAAGCAAAAACAATCTCAAACAATCTCAAAGGTCCTTAAATTCCGGAAGTTTCCCATCAAGTAAAACTTTCTTGAAACTTCCCATCGAATGAGTCGTGACCACGACGTCAGTCAAGTGATCTACGAGGATAAGACACGCAGCATCATAGAAAATAAATGGATGGTATGCATCTTAGTATCCCATCATGACGTGCCACACACTTCTTGACCTTTATGTATCCAGAGTTGGAGCTTCACTCGGACAACGAAAGAGAGCTTGCGCTAAAATCATGGGACATCTAGGACCTAACAGTGTCAAACTTCTCGCTGCAATATATAGAGACACCTTCATAAAGAATGCATCTGCTACTAGGGTTCTTCGAACGAGCTTTTCTAAAGGCTTGACACCAGACGAATTAGCTCGATCCCAATCCGTATAACCAACTGATAACATCCGAGAAAAACAAGATTGCACAAACAGCATACAAAAAAGTGGCCAATCTCGGGGTCCGCCACATTAAGACTTCCTTATCCTTCAAGGCCTAAAAGTTACAAAGATGTCAAAACTACATGATGCTGTTCCTCGTAATAATTAGGTAAAGAAAGAAAAACTCGAAAACGGCTTTGTCCTATCAGCACCACTTTTAACTACACGAGGCCTCCAAAATTTAAATAGCTCTCCTATCCAATATCCATCATAAACTACATGTTCCTTCTAACCATTGGATGATTCCTGGAATATTTCGAGACTTCTATTAGGCTGATTTCAACTTAGCTGATGTTGAGGCCAGGAAAGATAGGGTTCTGTGTCCCACAAAGACCAGGAATGCCCCCAAGAAACCAAGGGCCTTCAACGTCGTGAACAGATCCAACTGTGTATTAGACATCAAAAGGGAAACAGAAAGTCAAAATGCAAGGACAAATGACAGAATATCCACAGTTACTCGTCAGAAAACAGCTAATGGATGCCAGAAGGGAATGACTGACCTTCAACCAGAAAAGCACATAGAGCAAAAGAACAGCTGCAATGCCACCATGGAATAGCATGGCAAATGTGGCAGGTAAAACGGAAGAAGGGAAATTCTTCAAATTCACCCCCAAGCGTAGTAACTGTCGCAGATATAAAACATGTCAACATCCATTTGCTCATAGAGGACGATAAAATGATCCAAAATATCGCAGCTCATAACCGAGGAGATGTACAAAAGGAAAGATGATCTCCAGCGCTATATCGGTAAACATCAGCATTAACAACACATTTATCCCAAATTAGTTGGAGTCGGCGGTCGATGAACCCCAAAGATTCATAAAAATAAAGCAAAATCAATCGATGGAAAAAAGAAACATCAACATCAACAACTTTATCCCAAACTAGTTGGATTCGACGATCGATGAACCCCAAAAAATCATAAAATTAAAAACATAATCAAGCGAAGGAAAAGAGAAAAATATGCAAAACTAAATAAACAAAGATAAAGTAAATAAATACACTCTCTCTACCCCTCCACAATACTAATAGACTTCTTACATTCCATCCTAAGACAAATTGTACGTCAATTTATTCCCTCCCTTAAATCTTGTTTTACTACTTTCACCCAAGTAAGTTTCGGCTGATCTATCTTTTTTCGTGTTATGCTCTCGATAGCAAAATTTTGTTCGTACTGGGGCATTTAGGGGCTTTCGGAGAATATGCCCAGACCATCTCAATCTATGTTCTTTCATCTTTTTCGTCACCGGTTCTACTCTAACTTTTCGTCGAATATCTTCATTTCTTATCTTATCCATGCTTGTATGACAACACATCTACCTTAACATCTTCATTTCTGCTACTCTCATTTTATACTCATGTTTCCCCTGTGCTGACCAACATTCAGCTCCGTATAGCATGAGATTTGACTGTTGTTCTATAAAATTTTCCTTTTAACCTAAAAGGAATTTTGCGATCACACAAAAATCCTAATGCACTGCGCCATTTCATCCAACCTGCTCTGATTCTATGGCTTACATTCTCATCAATCTCTCCCTCCTTTTGCAATATTGATCCCAAATATCTAAAAATATCTTTCTTGGGCATCTCCTGTCCGAGCATATTTACGGCTTCTTAATCCCTTATTCCTGCCGTGTCGAACTCACACTTCAAGTATTCTGTCTTACTTCGACTTAACGTAAATCCAGCACTATAACAGTAAGAATAAAGAAAATTCTAAACAACTATTGCATCATCCAATCAGGGTTTTGTTTATCATTATTGTACACAGAATTTCATATCCACCCAAGAAACAGGCAATAGAGAAAGACCTTGCGTGTAATGAGATGAGCAACAGTTGCCTAAGAAATGAGAGGACAAGAAGCCAACTTTCCAAGAAATGCAAACGGCCAGATGAAACTCAGTTCGCACAACAAATATAAATGTACAAACCAAAAATGAGAATCAGAAAACCACAACAAAAAGGGTAAGATAATATTCAGTTTAGCTTTTCAGGGTAAGCATCATATTTAAATTACTTTTTTCCAGTGTCCCTAAGCCTATACTAACAACTTCAACATGAATCATCTAAGCAAAGCCAATCACAAGAAAGTCAAATTCCCGAGGATTGTATCCATCGCTTAGATAGACGTGCTATTTAAATACCGATTAATGATCAAGTTAACTTGGTTGTGCAAAATTGCAAACTAACTTATCATATGGTAAATATGCAGATGCAGAGGGATATGGAAAACTAACCCCAACCAGAAACCCAAGGAATGGCAGGAGGGTAAGACCCAGAAAAGAAAGAGAAAGCTCTTTAGGTGGACGTTTGTCAGGAGTTCTAAAGATGTGGGCAATCTCCACTTTGGGACCATATCTTGAAGAGAGATCAGCTGGCTGAAGAGGAGGGCGAGGTGCCTTTTCAGGAGCCTCAGGCAGATCTAACTCGATGTGACCGATAGGCAACAAGAAAGAATTCTCCTGAAAAAATTATTACACTCATATTGGCTCGCTTTGCTAGGAAAATCAGCAGCATCATACACAAAAAGAGGCCATTCTCACCATAGCAGCATCACCAACAGTTAGCTGAAGGTCATATCTACCAGAGAGATAGAAGAACTTCTCAACCAGTCCCAGGAAATCCTACATGGCAGTACAATCAGTCAGCAAAAGGTGACAAATTTCCTAAACCACAAGAAATACTTAAATCTGTAGGGAAGCAGCTAAATTGTCTGGAACCCAATCTGAATATCTAGTAACACGTAAGTCCTATTTCCTTGAACATGGCCAAAGAGCGACCGAAGTAGATTGAGTCTGGATGTCAAATGTAATAACTTTTTTTCCATGATATTTTGCATCCTCATATTAACAAGATTAACAGATCAAGCAGTTGCATCTGTAGCATCTTCGCCAATTTCTTTTATAACAATACAACTGGCAAATCATTTTTATCGTCAAGTAAATATCATAAATAGGCATACACTCAGCAATACAAACGATAGAAGATATTTCACTTAACTAGGACCAATTCAAACTGTTTTCCAGATATCCCCAACACAAAAATGTGTTCAACTTTTGTCTCGTGTTTCAGCTTGAGAAAGGCCTGCATCAAAAAAGTCCTCAATCCACATTCTGTGGCAAACATTACTGTTTAAGGACAAGAAAGTAATAATTGACCAGCAGACCTGATGAGGCTTGTAAGTATGATCACGTGGAGTACTCAACTTAAAGGAAAGTCGCAGCTTTTGGAGGTGATTCGCTGACAATGAGACATCATTTTCTCGATCCAGATTAAGGCTGAATACATCAACACATCGAGTTAATTCTCACTGATTTCAATTTGAAGAGGACTAGATACGAAGCAGATTCTTGATGTGGAATTTACAAAATTAAATCAATTCCAAATATCATTGATTCAAAGCTTCAGTCTAAAAGAATGAATAAACCTTTCCGACTAATCCAAGTGGGCCATATTGATCATCTCACACAATTGCTCAGATACAATGTAGTCAAAATTTAAACATATTTAAGTTCATTCCTGAGGAGTCTATACTTAAAGCTCATGAAATCATACTGAAAGTTGGGTAACAATATTTGCATTGCAACCCACCAGAGATTAGCTGATTTGACACAAGAGTAAGGCCTACTTTGGAAAACAACTAGGCTTGAATTAACTGAATACCTTCATGACAACAAATTCTCCATCATTACGACCAGAGTTTCATTTACCATTGCTCCAAACATTAAAGTGAAGATTTTAAGGAACTTGGCTCGTAATTGACAATGCAGAGACCAACCTTTTCTGGGTATCTACAGTCCCAAGATCACTATCAAGCACTGCAATTGCAGCATTCTTGATTTTCATGACTCCAGTAATATAAATAGGCATTTGAGTTTGGCCTCCGGTAGCATAGGTTTTCCCATCCTCTGAATATTGAAGTGCCAACTGTGGGACATAGGATTGATGCATTATGATTCTACAATCCACTGCCACCGTATTAATACTCATCTACCCGAAGAATGAAAGGTACCTCAAAAACAAAGATGTAACTTCCCACATCAACAGTCTCAGGCAATATCAAGCTGTGAAACGTACTCTCCGCATCATACTCGAGTTCCTACATTGTTAATTGAAATAATCAGAAAACCAACAAAACAGAAGTTACATCATCCCATAAGATCAATTGGCGCCACAGGAACATTTCACCAATGGGGAAAAGAGAAGTCGAACTGCACCTGACTCTCAATAACAGGAACATCTCTCGAAACCAAACTGAAAGCTCGAAGCAGCTTCACTTTCAAGGGAGGAGAGTTTGAACCGAGCACAGTATTTACCTTAACCTGCATTTACTTAGAAGCATAAGAATTACGACCTGGATTTTAAAAAGATTACATAAACAAAGCTGCACGAATATGATGGTATTGTTGAGATATATCCTAATCTGGACATAATGGTCCCCCAATCATGTAGCCCAAACTAGTGACACAACTGCAAAATTTTGGAAATTATAAGAAAGCAATAAACTGCAGATTAGTAATTTGATAGCATACTAAGACTTTCATACATCATGAGAATCAGCAAGCTCAGCCCATTGACTTTCTCAGGAATATAAATACCTAAAGTTGATTGTTAACAACAGAGAACTGAGTTGTCAGAACTGAATCAACAACTCAGTAGGTTATTATCATATTTTTGCACTTTCTTTTCTGAAGTATTATTCAGAGCTAAGAATCTAAATCACGTTTCCAGAAAGAAGAAAAGAAAATCAGATGACTTAAATTGCACTTGATGACAGACTATAGATTTGTTAATTTCTGGTACGCATGTAATAAAGTTCCAAAGGAGAAATTGACCTTCAGCGGGTCTTTCTTTGTCAAGGAAAGGACTGTGCTTGGAAGTGATAAAATCAAAGGGATGGAAACCCTGCATGCACCACAAAAGAAAATGAATAAAATTTGGATAGTAAGCTCAACTTATGCTGGGTCCATCAGCCCATAAAACTTCATGCACATTTTGCTCCCTAATTACTTTTGAAAGTCTCACGTATGCATTCCCATCATGGCATTACCTTCACAGTTACAGCCAAAAGTTAAAATTGCTGTCACAATACAGCTCTTGTAAGAGAATGAGAGAGCATAGGTCATAGGTCGTTCATGCTAATTTCTGGCTGAAACGGACCACAGATATGTTTCTCCAAGCCTATTTATTTATGAATTTTATTGTTTTACTCCAAATCTTGCACATGTAATCCAATATGATGATATCGATTTAATCATAGGCCACTTAAATCAGATCTGCTAGACCATCCGTTCAGTAAAGGCTCTTTAAAACTGCAAATCCTCTGGTCTAATTATATTTTCTTAGTGATCTGACAGCAACTAATATAGAGTATCTTAACCATGATCTATTCGTAAACAGGCACATAGCTGCCAGGTAACAAGCAGAGAGCAAGAGCCAAGGCCCAGTCTTGCAACGAGTCAAAAATGACCACCCTGAGGCACCAGTTAAAATACCTTCTCGGACCGGAGAATCACTACAGCTATACATATCATATCATCAGCCTCAAACGAGTCATTGGGAGCATTCTTATCGCAGAAGAACGAAGATGGTAATGAACAAGCAAGATATATCAAGACCATGGACACATACCTATTGTTTTCTAAGCAGGCTAATGAACTAATCTGATTGAACAAGTCTTTGGCATCACCAGGAATTCCAATCCCAAGGAAGAATTTAGCTAAACCCAATATTCTGTCCTCTGGAAGCTGCAAAAGGAAAACGTGGCATGTATGCATTATGAAAAATTTTCACTGAAACTCACTTGACAAAGCCTGCACAAGACATAAGGAACTCCAACTCACATTTATACTTTCCGAAGTCACAGATGCAAATGCTGTTAGCCCTTGAATGACAGATGAGGTTACTGAAAGCGGACCGCGATGTTCACGTGCATCAACAACTTTCTCATCAAAGTAAAAGGTCCCATCATCTACAGGAAGGATCACCATTCATTTAAATAATGTCTAATTCTTTAGCGAAACAAGAATGTACACTGTACTTTAATGATTTTCCATCTCCGTGAAGAATCATATTATTATAGCTTATAAGACTTTTTTCGCTGGACTGTTCAGTAGACTTTAAAAATTAATTTGAGACATCTGTTGACCAACGCAATTTTTAGTAGGTCATTAACATCTTCAAAATTAAAATTCATATCGCCTAGATGATATCTATGAATCATGTGGCCAGAAATAAGTACAACTTAAGTTTCAAATGAGAAGGATGAGGCAGAAATGACAATCGACATACCATATTTCTCAATACTGTCGAAAAGCTTCACTATATCATTCTTGACTGTGCGGATCTGCCATCAAACAGAAAGTTAAACAAAGAACGATCTCATCCAGTACAACCAAAATGTATATAACAAGAAAAGACAGAGCATAAAGCAGAACAATCCTATGCCACACATCCATGTCATGGATGCGCCTATAAATATAAATAGGCAATTGTCAGCTTGCAACTGTAAAATTGGTCATATTGTAGCACTTTCTAATTCTTTTTCACTGTATAGAAGCATTTCAAATAACAGCATCCTGAGCAATTTTTTGAAAATACTAACAGTAGCAACCTCATTTTCACCCTAGTCAACATGTCTGGTTAATTGGATTCTTTCAGTTAAATACAAGGTATCAAATATCTAAGCCATTCATCATAAAAGTGCAAGACTAATCGCCACATTATTCTTTCAAAAGTTGAGTCCATCAAACTACTGAAGATGATTGACATTAGCCATAACATGGCCAAATCCATCTAATTGATCCTGCAGAAGCTAACAAGAACTTTGCCCTACTCTTGTTGTTACAGGTATTGCTGTCATCTACATTTGATCGAGGCACTTCCCAAATTCTACAATCTTATATGTGATTCACGCAATTAAGGGACCAATCACAGAACAATCCTTGATATTGACACCACAATTATGATTTTAATTCATAAGCAAGCAGAAAATCAAGCTTTTATGTGATAAACTCATATAGCCAATAATCATCGAATACAAGTTCACATCCATCCAAAACAGCAAATATATCTATTCCTTCAATCATTTTAAGTTGATAAAGTAGTCAAACCAAATAGGGAAATATAAACCAAAAAATGAAGAAAGAAACAGAATGTGTCGTTAAGAGCATAAATTCAAGGTGTGTTTGGACTAATCCTTTTTTGGCCTTCCCCTCATACTTTTGCTTTGGCATTCAAGGTTGGTTTTTTTTTTTTTTTTATCAAAAGTAAGCACCTCACATCCTTAAAAACAGACAATTATAGACATTTCATAATCTTTTTATTTTTGAACTTTCTTTTTTGTTATGGTGGGGAAGCCAAAACATGCATAACCTTGCTAAGGAGAAACAAAATAGATCATAATGCATACCTAACCAGCTCATTAACATCAAGTTAGAATTTTTTTTAAGATATAAAATTTGTGATGATAAAGATATCAGAAAATGGGTATTTTCCCATTCAGATTTATTATAGGCCTTTTCAGAGGAAGTAAGGTAGAATCACCATTGACTGATTGATTTCAGGTGAAGCCAGCGAAATAACACCAGCAAGTGCTTCAAGTGCCAATCCTACAGGAGCAAACATCATCAAACTGAGTGTAAGCACAGAAGCTAGCTAGATCCTAAATACAATCACGTCCGACATGGTAAAGCCAAGACACGAAAAATCTCTACCTGCAGCATACGTGCTAGATTCAGGATTGCTAGAACTAAAGCGCCACCTTCCATCACTCTGGCTGAGAGCCTGTCAATGAATTGGAAGATTAAAAGTACACTACCAAACAATGCCATTACTAAGTTGAAGAGAGAAAAAAAAAATCATATGACTTTGGGTCTAGCCTAGAAGTCCTCATTCCTTCCAGATTACCCCATATGGATTACCCAAAAATCTACAGAATAATAGTGTCTAAGAGCCTAAATAATGCAGTTTAATCAGAGGTTACAAAGGTTATCAACATACCTTGATCGACTGAAAAGTTCCTTCAGCATCACCAAGAATAACTTCGACTCCAGAAGTTTGATCCTAGAAATGTTCACGACAAAGGAGGAATTAGTTTGCTTGAGATGATGAAGCTCAAAAATTGAAGCTGATAGTCTTCCCGAGTGGTGTAAATAATGAAAATCGATGCCTTCCATGTACAGATGGGAGGCTCTGCACCAATGAAGAATGGAATTCCAGAATGATCTCTTTTTTTACCTTGATTAGAACAAGTCCACCAATTGAGTAGTAGAAGTCAAGTAACGAACTTGCATCACTCACAACAGCTTTAAGTCTTGATGCAACGACCTCCATAAGAAAGAAAAATCACTAAGCCTAAAACAAAGGCATTTTCAACGTCCCTCGACTGGGAAGTTAGAGAGAGGGGAGGAGAGAGAGAGCGCAAATAGCAAAGAGCTCGAAAAACCTCAAATGAGGCATCGTCCACAGTGCATTTCAAGATGCTGTTAACTTTCAGGGCGTAAAACAACTCTTTCGGAGCCGAAGACGAACCAAGAACCGATGTGACCGACGTACAAGTAGGGGCGCTCACATCGCCCTTCTTTTCGACTCCGAGAATCTCCAATGTCCGTAATGCCTCATACGCCTCTTCCAAGCTGAAATTTCCAGTGAAAGTTCAGTTAGTCGCTTAACACATAGATTGCCAATCCATAACGACAGAACTAAACAATCAAAGCACAGGAATTCCAATGTTCAATTTCACTAGCTCCCCAGCAACCATCGGTGCAGAGAGGGGGGGTCCATATCACAACATAAAACCGACCGCAGATCTAGGATTTACAGGGGATTTTTCACCAATCACCAAACAATGATAAAGGCACGACGGAAAGCAGACCTAGCAAAGGAGCCATCAACGGGCAAAAATAGCTCGAGAGCGGCGGATCGGTGAGAATCCGAAACCGGACCGAAGATCTGTGCGGCGTTACAGATCGACAGAGCAGCGAGCGCGAGAGCGAGCATCAGGGACCCAGTCCTCCGGGTTCTCGCCATACCTGCAAATGCCGAGAGAAGCTGGCGGATCAGCGAACGACTAAGCGCGAGACGCCCATGAATTCGGCACGGGAGGAGGTCAAGAGGAAATCGAGCGAAGGTCGTACCGACGACAACGGCGACGACCAGAGCTGCAATCGCACCGAAACAGGGAAGTGTCGACACTGAGAGACGGCTGTCCAATGAAGCCCCCCCAAGCCTTTGACTCAGCGGGAGTGAAGAGACCGCGCTCCAACCGTAGAAGAGTAGGGCTTGACTTGGCAGTCCAGTGTTTAGAGTGGGCCTCGAGTGGGGCCCATTGGACCATCAATCAGCTACGAAAAACCCAAATCTTCATGTATTGGGCCCAATGGTTGCACTCTCGAATGCTCGAGCGCTTGTCCGTTCGAGCCCTGCAGGGCTGGTAATTTCCGTTAGCGTCATATAAACATGTTTATAATTGGTGCGGATTCGTGTCAACATGAAATCTGTCGTCATTTTGATTCTATATTACCGAAATCGCACCACCACAAAAAAAAAAAAAAAAGTAACTATCTGTGTTGATTCATGTCGCCATACGAGCCGAATTGCATCATGCTGCGTCATATTCGAATTTTTCTCATATAATTTGTGTTTTTTTATCTCGTGTCGTATAAACAGACCGTGTCTGTAATATTATTATCCCCAGAATTGAAATGCTTGGGTTTTTTATTGCACGGGTCTCTCGAGCCATGATGGATTTTGGAATTAAGTGATGCCTCTGTGTTTGGTGTTTCTCGCTTTCGTTTAGAGGATTTGGGGATGCGTGCCATGCAATAATGGAAAGGGCCATAATTCAAAGGATTTAGGCTTAAGCGTTTAGCGCATTAGAGAGCAACTTTAACAAGAAAGACAAAAAGCACTCGAGCATACCCGAAGAAGAAATCTCGTCCTCTCTGTAAAGGTCGAATTTACCCTGAGTGAATGGCGCTGCAATCACGCAGCTATAAGCTAAACGTTCTAGGGTTACGCGACCTTAGACGGTTCATCGACCGGGCCGGATTGCTCCATTGAACTTTCAAGTGGGCCTATACGAGGCTCAAAGACCCTAGACCAAATCTGATCAAAGGCCGTGCCACCCACGCCGGAGCTCGTTGTGCGAAAACACACCCCCCCCCCCCCCCGGGGGGGAAATCGCGTTAAAGAGGTGCGACCCTTAATTATATTTGGTCCAGGTTGGGAGACCCTCTTGGCAAAGATCTTTGGGAAGGGTGGTGGTTCAATCATGGTCACAACTTCTTAAAATTGGGTGATTCATCGGTGTCTAGGCGGAGGGTGATGGTTCAACCACTGTCACAACTCCTTAAAAATTGGCGGTTCATCCGTGACTAGGCTCGCCCAAGGTTATCGGACCGACATGGGGTTGCACCTGCCTCAGCGCAGTGGGGGTGCTTGGGCTGTTTAACCAGACCTCCCGCAGGAGTCGGAGGTGCCAGCGATCACCTCCACGACTTCTCCGTATGCACCACCCATAGAATGAAGATGGTATACAACAAAAAGAGCACGCCCTCTTTCGAAAATTTACATCTTTCACCATGGCTTCGGTTGTACGCCTTTAACCTAGACATGACCATTCGAAACCGTTGGCTCGTTGACCGGACCCGCGATTTCGAACTGAGCGGAAAAAATAAATAAAATAAAAATTAAAAAGGAGAGAGGGCCACTAGGCCCCGTCGGCCTGGCAAGGGGGCTCGGGGGAAGAGCCCCAACGGCTCTTCCCCCAAACGGCCAAGCCCCAACGGGCCACCGGTCCACGACCCAACGACCATTTGGCAGTTGCAAATTTTTTATAAAAAAAAACACTCCAGAAAAATCTGTCAATCTCTCTTCATTTTTCTTAAAATTTCTCTAAATTCTCAAGCCTCAATCTCTCAAATTCTGTCAAATTCCCACAATCCGTTATTCTTTCTCAATTTTGTTTGAATTCTTTGAATCAATTTTCCAATCAATTCTCTCGAAAAATGGCAAGTGGAAGTATAAATACTAGAAAGAGCTCGATGAAAAAATCCGATTATCCTGCTGGTAAATATGATTCTCGTGAATATGCATGTTGAGAAGATGACGATGTTCCTCATCCCAACATCGAGCACGTCCCAACGCAAGAAATTATATATCATCCTATTGATGTCGAAGAAATGTCGATAACAAAGAAGTCGGGACGAAATAGCCGAGAATTTGACTTATGACTACACTTTAACAAAGTATAGGTTGAAAATGAAGGTAAGTTTGATATAAGTTATAAATGTTATCCACAAACATACAAATTTGGTAAAGCATATGGTTACGAAATATTTTATCGGCATCTGACAAAAAACATTCAACGCAAGCGGGGATTGACACTAGCTAACAACAAATTTTCAAGTTCGTCAATCCTAACCCTCATCCTTTATTCTATTTCATTAATGTACTTTATAAACAAACATTCGCATAATATGTTGCCCTTGAGCATGCTCCGTTCAATATTAATGAAAATTTTAATTTTTGATATTTGGTAAACATCGCGTTGACTCTGCAAGCACCATCTATTCGGAAAATTACTCTTAAACGCGAACTTAAATCAACTTATAAAAAACAAAAAAAAATGAATTGATAATATTTTTTGGAGAATTCAATGGACGTGTACATATAGGTAGTGATATTTAGAGCGATGCTTGGAATATTAATTCTTATATGGGTGTCACATGTCATTGGATAGGTGACGATTATGTTATTCAAAAAAGACTTCTTGCATTTCGAGTTTTTCCTGAAATACATACGGCTCATAATATTTATAGACTAATTATGAAATTTTTAGAAGAATATGATTTGATTAATAAAATTTTTTCAATTAGTTTTGATAATGCTACCGCAAATATTGCTTCCATTCCTGAGTTAGAAAAAATTTATAAATTCTCTTTTGGCGGATAATTTTTTCACACTAGATGTGCTTGCAATATTTTGAATTTATTTATACAAGATGGTTTAACCTTGATTTTGCCTAATATAAGTTTCACACAAGGAACCTCTATGAATAACACAGAAAGATTTCTTAAGAAAATCGCTTTGGAAAGAAGGGCGTCGTTCTCGAGCGACCGTACCGAGGAATTCTACCGTACTCCGTGCAGCTATATCTTGTCTTCTCCCTCTTTCAAACGGGCCGAAAGGCAGTGGTTGAGGAAATTTTCCAGCTTGGAAGGCTGGTCTCAAGACAGTCTTTGAGCGCGAGAACACGGCTTAGAATTTCACTTTCCAGAATCCTTGCTCCAGACCACACTCTTGACCTCCGATCGAGCTAGGAGCACGAGTAGGTAGGCAGGGGGATAGGGGCTGTTCAATTTAATAGTGCAATCAGATTTTTATGGAGTCGTCCTCATCTTATAAAAGAGTGGGAAAAATTTTGTAAACAAAATGAGAGAAATGCAAGAAGGTTTCCAAAAGATATTCCGACTCGTTGGAATTCTACCTACAAGATGCTTCTACAAACTTTTAATTACACAGATTTATTATGTTCATTTATTTCGAATACCTTTCCCGATATTACTTTGCTCCCGCAACATTGGACGTTTGCAAAAAAAAAAAATTAGATTTTTTGAAAGTTTTTAATGATGCTACTAATACTTTATTTGGTATTTATTATCCCACTACGCATTTATTTTTAATAGAGTGTGTTAATATTGCTAGTGTTTTTAATATATATGAAAATTATACTGAATTAGCTTCGAGTATTTTAGTAATGCGAGAAAAATAGTTGCATTATTATTTGAACATTCCTCTTATCTATTTAGTTGGTATTATTTTCGATCTACGTACTAAATTAGATATTTTATTAGATTAAATGAATGCTTATTATTATGATTATTTATATTTGAATGAAGTAATAAATATTTCAATTATACAAGTACAGGTTAAACAAGTTATAATAACATTATATAATGGATTTTCTAGTAGATATGGTTTGAGTGATATTGGATGTGGATCTGCCTAATATAGTGTTTCACAAAGGATGCAGATGCAGGTATTTCACTTAGTAGAATGTATAAAATGCTCATAAGCAGGCAAAAAGACATAAAGATACATCAACAGGTAGTATTCTGAATTAGAAAACTATTTAACAATTGATTTTGAATTTAGTGATTCTGAAAACAACGCAAATTTCAAGATTCTTGAGTGGTGAAGAATTATTCAATTCAATTTTCAGCTCTCTCCATCATTGCGAAACAAATATTAGTGACCATTTCTTCAACAGTGGCAGTTGAACAAGCATTTAGCGCTGAAGGATTAATTTTGGACCTCTGCCATTCAAGATTAAGTCTGAAAAATATGGAGATTCAAGATTGTGTCGATGATTGGACAAAGGCTAAATTTCGACAACAAGAGCTGTATCGAGAACACAAATTCTTCAATGTTGACTGTGGAGATACTATCGCCACCATAATAACGGGTAGCGACGATTGACGATAAGGTATGTTGGGGTTATCGAAGGTAATAGAACTAGACTTTGATTCTTCTATCTCAAAAAGATATGCAGACGTTTAATGATAATTCAATAAATTCTAGCCCATTTATTCTCTTTTTTTTTCCCTAAATTTTATTACAATATATAATTTGATTAATAATTATAAATAATGAATAATAATTTATTTATTTTATTATTATTTAAAAAAAATTCAAAACCAAAACCGAATCCGAAACCGATCCCGTAAGGCCGGTTCCGCGGAGCCGGCCACGTATTCTCCAACCATAGCAAACTTTTGGCAATCCACAGACGGTGGAAACTTTTTTTTTTTTTTTGGTCGGAAGACGGTGGTAACTTGGCGCAGGATGACAATGGGCATATTCTCTCTCTTGTTGACCTTTCAAATTGAACTGGACGTCACTCCTCCAAGCTCCAAGCTTCCAGCCCACGTCTTCATTTTCATCTTCATCTTCCTCGTTCTCTTCATCGGGATCCCATCCTTGAACTCCGAACCAAGCATCAAGCAAGAGCCTTGTCAAAATGTCCTTCGAGGTCGATGACGACGACGAAGCTCTCGAGCACACCCTTCTCGTCGTCCGCGAAGTCTCCGTCTTCAAGATCCCTCCCCGCCCCACCTCTGGCGGCTACAAGTGCGGCGAGTGGCTCCAGTCCGACAAGATCTGGTCCGGTCGCCTCCGCGTCGTCTCCTGCAAGGACCGCTGCGAGATCCGCCTCGAGGATCCGGGCTCCGGCGAGCTCTTCGCCGCCTGCTTCGTCCACCCGGGCCAGCGGGAGAGCGCCGTCGAGACCGTCCTCGACTCCTCCCGCTACTTCGTGCTCCGGATCGAGGACGGCAGGGGCAAGCACGCCTTCATCGGGCTGGGGTTCGCCGAGCGGAACGAGGCCTTCGATTTCAACGTCGCGTTGTCCGATCATGATAAGTACGTGAAGCGGAGGGAGAGCGACAAGGAGGAGGGTTCGAGCGAGGGGGCGACTGATGGCGATGGCCACATTGACATTCACCCTGCTGTCAATCACCGGTTGAAGGTAAGTTGAGGACGTTTTTCAGCTTTCTTTTCGTTAGCTCTAGCAGATGTGAATCGCTGAACTGTGCTCGAATCGTTGTATTCTAGGCTTAGCGTTTGAGTACTTGTGTTTCTAGACCTTGTAAGATGGGATCTTTACCTCTGATCTTATCGGGATTTTCTTCTCGTGCATCTAATCACGAGGATGAGCTGATAAAGTTAGTATTTTGTTCAGAAGGTAATGGCCATATGATCAGAGTTTGTGTGCTAGTCCTTCGCTTAAGGTGCAACGACTTTGTTTTTGGTCTCGTCATGGTATCAAGTAGCCTACTGCTTGATCAACCACTTCTGGGTGTTTGTTAGGGGACACGACATAACATATGTTCTCATCTACTAACGAGCAACCTTGTCTGAAGTATGAGTAAATACTTATTGAAGGTTGATATTCTGGATAAAGATCAGGATAGATGGTCTGCCAGGACTTTCAGATTCCTTTAACCGTGGTTTCTTTTCAATCAAAGCTTCAAGTATGTCTCAGTTTATAGGACTTGCAGCGAAGCATGTGTAGAATGTATAAACAGATAGACATGTTGTACGGTCGATAAGGGAACAGAGGTAGCAATGCACCAATATGTGACTCAAAAATCCTCTCTTTCATGAAATGGTGGGTGCCACCACCTTGTATGGTTTCTAACAGTACTCTTTTGAGGGCTTGCCCCTGTCGAACAGGCCCCCTTTATTTTAACCAAATTGGATGTTGACTTACGAATCACTCAACATGGTTTTTCTCAACTGATGCGGGAGTTAAGATGTCAGAAACTTCCTCACTTAAAGAACAGACATTATCATCTATGTTGGCCCGTGTCGCCCAGCGATACTTTCCGCATCTGTTGTGTAGTCCACTGTGATCCCGTCCCCTTCGCCATCCCAGAAGCACGCAAGGAGTTGCACCTTGTCTGAGCCCTCTTGCCTTGGCGATCACCCCCTAGTCTCATCGAATCAGGTACTAGCCTAGTCCTTCCACGAATCACACATCTGTTGGAGGTTGTCCTACGCTGATACCATCTGTGACAAACTAGCCCGGCCCATGCGGGCCAAGCTCCCAAAATGGAGTGCCATACAATTGAAGACCATTTTGGGGGTGGGTGTTGACTTATAAATCAATCAATATGGCCCCTCATATCTGACATGGAACTTCAGATGTCACAGATAGTTTCAAAGGAGGATAAATGAATGGATTGAAGTGGGGAAAAGATGGTTAGAGAAGGAATGAAGAGTATGTTTGGTTTTTTTTTTATTCCACAGATATTATCCAAACAAAAATGTTGGTTGTTGACTGTCTAATGGGCTTGGGACAGACGTGAATGAAAAATCTTCAAATTGAGATCTAGACAAAGAAGGGATAATGAGAAGATTTTACTTTCTCAGTTTCATTCATTGAGGATAGTTTTATTTATGAACTTTAGAAATTTGTACATTGCAAACCTCAATGAGAAAGGTTTTATGGTAAAGATGAAATCAAAATTTTAAAATAAATGGGCCTCATATCATCAATTTGGCTTTCTAGAATAGTTGAGCTAAACTCAGCTGAAAGAAATTTCGAGTGATGGGATTCTTTAAAGTGGACATTTTGGTACTTGTAATGTCTTGCTTAATGTGTGTATTTCTTCTAAATTCTCAGTATAGAATGTACTGGTTTTACGCCATTTGGCAAGTTTGACTGCCACTTGGGATGTTGTGGTTTTCTGGTGCCATGGTATTGATTTCAATAAGTATTGCTAACCTGCCGTATTTATTCAAGTAGCTACAACTTGACTCCAAACGAACTAACTACTAATTTATTGGATTTTAGGAAGGTGAAACTATTCGGATAAATGTGAAGCCCAAGCCTTCTAGTGGGACTGGTATGCTTTCAGCTGCCGGACTGTCAGGAGGGCCTTCTGGGAGTGCAAAACCAAAAGCTCTAGGTCTTGCTCCACCACCCAGTGGAGCTGGAAAAATCCGATCTCCTCTCCCTCCCCCTCCAAATGATCCTGCTGCTGCCAGGATGACTTCTGCATCTCATGGTCCCAGCAGCAAGACCAAGGAGAAAACTAGACGAGGCGCTGATGCTTTGTCAGATCTGTCTCAACTAGAGGTATGAATGCAGACTTGATCCTTTGACATATCTACCTTGGCCATTTTTTTGACTTGCTAGTATAGGATGTGTATGGAATGACGTTAGTACAGTTTTTTGCTTGAACTTTTATTTTTTGGCGGTTGTGATGTGATTCTTTTTTTTCTCCTTTCATTTTTATGTTTGACATTTCGGATCAGGAAAAAATATACATCTAAATAAAAGTTATTTGAAGTCATCTTAAATATTGTTGCATAAGTTGTTTTTGTTCGGAATGAAAGTCATGGACCACTTTTTGAATCTTTTTTTTTTCAAAGAAACATATGTGTTATCGAGCTAACTTGTAGAAGAAAGAAGTCTTGGTTTTTTCCACCATGTAGATTTTTCAAATTTTCTGGTTCTTCAGCTTTGTGTCATGAGTTATTCTACATAAATTCATTTCTTCTAGAGAGTAAACTCAAAACACTTTTTTTTTCTAGTCATTGTGATTCCTTATCCCTGGCACACACCCGAGGAGGCCCTTTCCTTTGCAGGGTCGTTTTGATCAGCTATCTCACAATTTTTTTTTGGTCAGACCAGAACTTCATTAAGTAACAAGCCAGATGCCTACATATTACACGACCAAGAAGGGAGGCATACCTCTCTCAAGAGTCTAAAGTGCTTGCATCAGCAGAAAGATTAGCATTAGTAACATTGTCCTTAGCCAACAAGTTCAAAAGGCCAGTTGGAATATCATAAAAAACAACCTAATCTGTCTCAAATTGTTCTTGAGCTCAGCGAGTGAATAAGCACAGCAGTTAGCTTCTCTAAATAAGTGGTTCAAACTCACCTGCTGGAATGTCTCAATTAATATTCTGCATTGAAAATAGGTTTCTCATAACTCTACATGGTTGCATTTTCTAGTCCCTGGTTCGGACTGTTTGCTGGTGGGAGGAATCTCTTGCCTAATTAAAATGCACTGCCTCAACAAGCAATGTGCTAGCTGATGATTGACCTTCCCGGCAGCCATGTTTTTTGGTGCTGTTAAAATTCTTTCTGTAACATCTGTAAACATTACAATAGAGTGGCTATGGCTTCTGTAGCGGCTTTGGCAGGCCTCTTCTCCTGTTACTGGATGCTAAAGACAGTGTGACTTGAGGAGATTTCAAGTTTTGGGCTGAGAAAATCTGATTTGTCGCATGAGAGGAAGGTGTGGATAAGGCAAGTTGATAGTTTTCAATGAGCTTCCTTAGTGATTGTGTTGCAAATAGGCAGTGCCTTTAAAGATGGAGATGCTCAGGCCTTTTGGAATAAAGGGAGAGGATGGAGAAGCTGAGGGCATCAGATTTTTCAGGCTAGGTTGTAGGAAAAGATTGCTGTAATTGTCACATTTTTCATATTTGCGTAAGGGCACGCATGATAACACTTCAGAAGCAAAATTTCTGCTTCAGAAGTGCTTCTGAAGCTGAAATCCGTTTGGTAAAAATATTGAGATTTTCCACTTCTCGAAGAGATTTTCACTTCTGATTAGATTTTTGGCCAATTTTAATACATTAAAAATTGTAGCTTCTCAGCTTCAGAAATCATTTCTTCAACTACACCGGTCTTTGCAGACCAACGCCCTCTTGTCGGTGCCCCTCGACCGCCATCCGCCGCCGGTTGCTGCCGCCGACAATCACCGGCTGTCGTTACCGCCAATCACCGGCCTCCGGTGACTGGTCAATGGTCGCCGCCGTCGCCAATCGCCAATCACCAACCTCCGGTTGCTGTTTACCGGTGCGGCCAATGCCGACGCTAGTCTCTACTGACCACCACCGCTAGAGATTTTGTTAATAATGTTTCAAAAATAGAAATTTCAGAAGTAAAAATTTTATCAAATACCTTTCTTTGATCATAAATCAACTTTTGATGGAGAAGTTGAAAAATCAACTTCTGCTTCTGATGGTATTTATGAAGCAGAAGTGTTGCCATGCACAAGTTGTGGGAAGGACATAGGATCGTCACTTCTGCTTGGGCGTTGGATATATTTACACTTAGAAGTCATTACTTGACAATCAAAGAGAGAGTACTTTGTACACTGTGATTAACTAAAGGGAAGTAAAAGATAGTTTGGCATATTGAGGAAGTATTTTGTCGTGAGAGAAAGTAATTTACATAATAAAGATGATTGGTCTATTGATTTTCTTAGGAGAGATAGCATAGTTATTTGAAAAGACCAATTAATTTGGCTTGTAATTATCAATTATACAATAAATTAGGTAACACACTACACATTTGAATTTCCTCTTTCTTTCTTTAAAAAAATTTACTCCAATGCACACCTCACCTTAGCAATGACTGCATCGTCAACCTTTATCGTACTTGTGACCATGATCTAATCCGTGACAGCCGATTGTTCTTTATGTAAAACTACTCCAATAGATGATTTTTCCACTTCAATTTTGATGTCTTCTCAGCTGACATTGACAGTTTGTGCACTCAAAGTGCTAGTTCTTCTTTGTTTACTAATTTCATGGAGTAGTTTTCTCTACTTGAACTAATACTCTCTTTTGTTCGTGCACTCAAAGTGCTAGTTCTTCTTTGGTAATAATGCACCATGCTTGTCAAGTTTCATCCAGTTGCATTCTACCACTACCTCCTTTTGGGGGAAGTTTGTCATCATAATTCATGTTTGCAATCAGGCAGGAGCCCCCTATTTCTTACGTAAAGATGGTTTTTGTATAAGCAATCTAACGATAACCCCCAAGTGGTTATTATTTTCCTGCAATGCTATACTGAAATTGTAGCAACTTATTCTCTCTTGGTGTTGGTAGTGCTGAAGTCTGTTTCTGGTGTAAGCACACGTGTACAAACTCCATGCGATAATTTGTAGACGATCTGTGTATCAAATGGTGGAAGCATTGTGGTTGAAGAACAAACTGTGTGTGAATTGTCTGACATATACATCTGGTAATTTGCAGAGAAATCTCCCTTCCACGGCCAGTTCAGGTTCGAGCAAGACTGCTACAGCATCGGGATGGGCAGCATTCTGATGCTTGGAGTGAGGGATATGATTTACATATTGGTTGCTGTACTGGAAAGAAAAAAATAGTTACAAGAGACTAATCAAAATTGATTTTTGAGGCAAGTGGAAAATTCTTGAGAAATAATGACAGCTTCATGTTATCATTTCATATGTTTGTCCGACCAATATTCTTGATTTTACATCTTTGACTTTTTACATGATACGAAAGTTTGTATTACCTGTTTTGGGTTGGGTTTTGTATTCGTGTCGATGTTTCTGTGCATATGTGGCTTTTTGTGGAATGCCTTGACTTTAAGTGGGGTTTCGCTCAATAATTCGCTTGGTTTTGAAATTATTAAAAAGGGAATGCTTTTCCTGCATTATCGAGATTCAGAGATTACATCTTGAATGCAGTTATTAGTTCCACGAGTGACTGAATCTCTTCCTTTGGAACTCAAGCCGATTAGCATGTAATTGTTGCGGCTCTACTCCAATCCGGAGGAAAAGGAGAGCCTCAGCTTTTTGGCTTACTTTAAGTACAAGAATTCCAGGTTTAAGGACCGATGTGGGAACTGATTATCCCACCTCCATCGAATGTAAGAATCAATGCATTTCGACGAGCTTCATTGTAGTTATAACATACTACTGATTGTGCTGATGGATAAACTTACCAAACGCCAATGGCCTTTCAAATTATCCGGTTCCAGAGATTTTCGTCCTCCCCCCCTTTTTTTATTCGGTGGAGGCATCGAGAATCGGCATTATTTGCATAAAAGAGGGATTTACAGAGTTTTGAGGCGGATTTTGCGGAAATTTTCACCACTTCACACAAACCAAAATGACTCACCACGAACCTAATGTTTTAACAGAATTGTGTAAGTTGCAGACATAATTGGAGAGCCTCATTATGCACAATAACTGAGAAGTGAGAACCATCCGAACCTAATAGCTAGACAAAACGCACAAAAAAATCATCACAATTTCCGTTTCAAATCGCTTCCAGCAGAAGCACTTGATTCTTTTATGTACAAACCGCTACGCCACATCCCGCCCCATCCTTATTCTAGTTCCAAACCCCCTCACAAAAAACACGAACAACTCACAACTCGATTCTTGCAGTCGTAATGGGAATTCTTTTTCTTCGTACCTATTTCTGCACACAAGTCAAATAGCCCAACAAATACATTTCTTCCACACTCCTAATTTTAAATAAGACTCCTCCCCAATACACTGAAGCAAAGAAATGCAATTCTCATGTGCCATTATCAGTTCAAACACAAAGATCCGAGCCAAACCATACTCATGATGCAAAAGGACAATGTATCAAGACGTGTTCTCTGATTTCAGCACACCATTATCACACATTTTACATAAAAACCTAACATTGAATAACCTCGCCGGTTAAGTTGAACACAACTCAAACAAAATATTATCTTAAGCATTTCTGGGCAAAACCTAAATACATGAGGAAGAGGGGTGCCACACCATTTGCTATATGAGTTTGAATTAGCACTTCCACTGCTCCCATTAGTGTTGGAGATTAACCCATGTGATTGTTGATAAAAAGGGTATGAAAAGGGAAAAAGGGAATCGATGTCTACAAGATAAACGACATCATCAGTGTCAGTAAATTGCAAAATTGGCCGCGACATCTGAAGCAATGGATTTGCCATCTTCCTGTCTCAGACACTATAAACAACTTGAGAACCCATGGCAGAACCATTTTAATTGATTTGCTCGGTTACAACCTGCCCTACAAGTCCAGAATTATGTACACACTATAACAAAAATCTGAAATTGTAATCAAGATTCTAGAAAGCAAAAAGGCACAACAGAGTTACCACCAATGATTCAGCCACAAAAACTCAATAAGCTCGGAAACCCCGAAAATCAGGTGAACTTCCACTCAACCCAAGAGGCAATGAGTGGCAAAAATGGAGGGGGAGACACCGTCATTGATACTCTGGCTTGAGGACCCAAGCAGACCCATTTAGGTCCTTTTCAAGTGTCGCAATCGCTTTCAATAGATTTTTAAACAGTGGTAAGTCATTTGAAGGTATCCTGTCCCTGAAATGCTGCACTATTGTAGCCGAGTCAGTGCTTCCACCTCTCTGCTGTAAAAATGTACAGATCTGACGAATCAATATTTCTGGCTGGACGTGAGAAGAGCTGTATGATGATGTTGAAGTCCCCACATCCGGTCTTCTCAAGTCACTGGAACCAGAAATAGACCCAAGCTCAGCTGAAGATAATGCTCTCTGTTGATTTCCTCGAATTTTAGCCAGCAACTCTGCTGAAGATAATGCCTTCCCAGCTTGGACACCAGCCACAATGCCAACGCTAGGTGATTCATCTGATGACCTTTTAGAATAATTATTCAACAACTTGGAACTAACTGTAGCACCAAATTTCTTCTTTGCACTTGATGGTGCTCCTGCCATCCCTGATTTTCCGGTCCATGTTGGGATTGATACACTGTCACGACTTCGCATCATTCGCGATTGGCGCAATGCTTCTGCCGCTCGTTGTGCAATCTGGGATGCTTGCTCTTCAAGTCTTATTTTCTCTTCATCGTGGGCATTCATGATAATATCGTGATTCACGGCACTCTAGAAAAGGTAAAAATAGAAATGAGAACATGCACACAACTGTAAATTTAACTAAAAAGGTACACCCAAAAGATATCACTCAATTGTGAAGAAAACTTTTCTCACTGCTGTCGAGAAACGTGCTTCATATCAATTTCCAGGAAACACTTTTCAAGCACTGGCAGACCTTTGATAAACTTCCACATATCCATTAAAACCTCAAAACAAATAAACCAGTCAAGGGAAATCAACTTACGTGTATCCCATTGGCCTCCAAGAGATCCCTTAAGATATTAGCTTCTCCATCCGCTTCTCCATCCGCTTCCCCACTATCATCATTCACTCTCTCTTTCCCTTTCTTTCTTGAAGATCCAGTATTTGACTTGCCTGCATGACTGCTTGCACAGTCAGCATCCTTGGAAGCAGCCGCTCTTGGAACTTCACCCTTATCCTGCCTCTCACTTTGTTGTGCAATTACAACTACGTCCTCAGTCAACTGACTGAAGATATTTGACGTTTCAGTAGTCCCACTCTCTCCGTCGTCATTAAGAGTGAAGAGATCTTTCATATCTCGAGCTTTGAAAATCCTTCTTTGCTGCGGATTCTTTAATATCTTGTTAGTAAGAAAATGTTTGTAAATCTGCCGATGATAAACTTTCTCCTCTATGGTTCCTCGAGTAATCAATCTATATACAGTAACATCCCGTGTCTGACCAATACGCCAAGCACGCTCCCTCGCCTTTCATAGGAAGAGCAAAGAATCAAGTATCACATCAAATTTCAAATGCTTAACTCAATAATCCAGTCAATGTTATTTTAAATGATCTTCAAGTTTTTTATGTATAAAACCAAACATTGAAGGAAGGAACCAAAGAAATAAGCAACTTGACATCCTTTTATTCCAAAGATTTCTTCTTTCAAAATGTTACAAACCAAATTTAACTCTCATTCTGTGACAAAATAAATTACAATTCATATGCACATAAGATCTTATAAGAAATTCAAGACTTTATTCAAATTTGAAGTTATGCTCAAGAATCAAGCATCGTATAGATTTTTAAGTAGGCAATAAAAGCTGAAAAAGACATGCACATTTTGAATGAAGCATTTCAAAAACTCAACCAAACCTTACCTATATTATTGCACGCTGTGCATATCATTCTGCCCTACGTTTTATGGTGCATGAATTTGAAAGAAAAATCAAAGACAAGCTCTTTTGTGAGCATATAATAAATTAAGTTTTTCAACCAATGTGCTTAAACCATCAAAAAAGTATACGGTATAAAGAAAATCATCTTCAACATTTAAAGAAGTACCTGCATATCAGTTGAAGGGTTCCAGTCGGGGTCAAATATGATCACCCTGTTAGCCCCAGTTAGGTTTGTCCCTAAACCACCAACTTTTGTCGTTAGGATAAATATAAACACATCCACCGAATTGTTGAACTCATCTATCAAAGCCATTCTGTGTTTAACTGGAGTGAGACCATCCATTCTCCGGTAATTATATTCACCAGAAACCAAGAAACTCTCCAGAATATCAAGCATTTGTTGAGTTTGGGCAAAAAGGAGAACACGATGTCCCTGCTCCTTCCAGACCTTGAGTACTTCAGCAACGACCTTCATTTTTCCACTCCTCTCAGGATTTCCATAGTCGGGGTTGTGGTGTGCGTGTTCCCTCTCGAGCAGATCAGGGTGGTTGCATATCTTACGCATCACATCAATTCCATAAAGAGACTTCCTACTCCCGTCAAGTATCTGCTCCACCTCGGAGCTAGCAAGAAAAGCTCGATATGCAGATCGCTGTTCTGCAGTAAGGCTGCAGAAAAGGACATGCTCTGTTTTCTTTGTGAGCTGCGCATTGACATCAGCTTTCATCCGGCGAAGAAGATAAGGCATGACTAGGTCTCGTAGAACTACTGCACACCTTTAAAAAGAAAATTGTACGACATTCAGATGCCAAATGTTCACAAAGTATATCAAGCTCTAGCTACGCAATCAGAAACTGATCAATGCAGATTAGTTGGATGTATCAAGTTAGTTGAACTTGAAAAAGGAAACATAGCCATGACCTCCATGACTCCTAGTAAAAGGTCCATTAAACTACAAACTAAGCTCCGTGACGCTACATGCAAAACAATGATGCATGTAAAAAAGGATTTAGAATATTGACCTGTAAGCAGTAGATACTTGTAGTGGCGAAGCATTGGCATAACCACCTACAGTGATGGGGACCGCAAATTCTGCCTCGAAAACTGGCAATACCCCCAGCTTCCCAGGGAAAACAAAATCAAACAAAGACCACAACTCGGTCAGCCTATTTTGAATGGGTGCTCCTGTCATAATAATCCGATGAACAGTTTGCAGCTGTTTGCACACAAGGGTAATCTCAGCATTAGGATTCCGAATTCGGTGTCCCTCATCCAGAACTGCATAACCCCATTCTATGTCGACTAATTTTTCCCCTAACAAGCGCAACTGCTCATATGTGGTGATGAGAAGACCAGATTCTGATCTCAAAACGCGTTTAATCAGAGGATCCCATTTTTTGGCATTCTTCGATCGCGAAGTTTCCTCGTAGTCACTATCAAGTGACCCTTCACTCGCATCATCGCTTTCATAAGAGTTTTTAGACTTCTTCAAGTAGCTATCTTGCGAAGACTCGTGTAATATCTCTACATGAAATTTGGGATACCATTTCTTTGCTTCTCTTTTCCACTGTCGCAAAAGAGTAACAGGGCAGACGACAATGCTTGGCTTATACATGTCACTGACATGGAGTGCACCAAGAAAAGATACGACCTGAATAGTTTTACCCAGACCCATTTCATCTCCAATTATCCCACCAGCTCTTTGGCAATGCAATTCCCACAGCCACTGTACTCCTACCTTCTGATAGTCAAAAAGTTTGGTGAAGATGGATTCTGGGATTTTCAGGCCCCCTTCAAGCACAACACAAGGAGATAGACTGCTATCTACCTCTTCACTTTCCTCTTGTACGTCACCTTCATAACTAGAGGTTGCCAAGTTGTCACTTGCATCATCTGAAAGAACAGGACGTTTGATGAGTGACAGAAAGTCTGTTAAGTAAAAATAGTATAGAGGCAGAGAGCCATATTCACTAATTTCCCAATGTTTAAGAATGTACAACATTACAAAACGCATAATTCTTGATTAATCATGCACAGGCCAAAATATGAGAAGAAGGAGCACTGCAACTTAAAGTCTTACTGAAAGTAATAACTTTGAGAAGTTCAAAGATCACATCAGATCATTGACACTGTCACGAATTGATTTCACAATTTTACCAACACAAACGAGTACCTGTTGATTGAAAGAGTCACTCAGATTGTTGCCCACCACATGCTCTTTGATTGGATAGAGTCACTAAATGCAACAATAACTATTTCATAATTTAACAATAACAACTGAATAACAATACTCCACAGCTTATGCAAGGGCCACCATTAATGAAGAATACATGCAGTCCGTTGGCAGTTGGCAATTGGCATCAAATTAAAAGTTGTAGCCTCAGAGATCCTGGTTTGAGTTTTGGTTGGTTATGCTGGTTTCCTTTGTACGGCAAGCATCTTTAGCATCCTCTATCGTACACATTTTTTCTTTATGAATTTGCACATTCATCAAAGGAAAATGAAAGAACCTCAGGTGAACAATCTTTTCCAGAGAATAGGGCCATTGCATCAAGCATATATACATGATAATACCTAGAAGAGACGACCAAATTGTTTCACATAAAAACGTTTAGCAACTAAAAGGACGAACATATTGTACTCATCAACCGCAACAAATCAGATTATCAGTCCCCATCGAGCAAAGCTACCAGAACAAATCAAATTAGTAAAGCTTACACCTAGAAACCATGATATTTTTGCAAAACAGTTATTACCATCAGTAAATTAAGCAACGCTAAACCTAGGTTGATACAATTCCATAAAGACATTAAAAATGCAAAGGAGCTGCACTACTATTAGCAAAGCATTTGAGGTACCATCATCTGTGGACTGCTTTTCCTCACGAGAAACAATGTTTCTCCATTTCTTGCCTGGCAGAGGCCTCTTCTTCTTCCCAGATGCTCGAGATTTTTCGACCTCACTTTCATGGGAACTCGGAGCTTTTGGAAGTTTTCTTAATCTTTGGAATGGCGTTGTGGGCCCTTCAAGCTTTGGTAATGCTTGTGGATCTACCAGCTTAGTGGTTGGGCGAGCTTGAGCCGCTTCCGATATTAATCTAACAGCTCTATCAACACTGGCAGTAGCAAGGTCATTGCCACTTGCTTCTTGTTCAGAGAGGCTAAACCTATTTGACGTCTCTGGATCTTGTATACCACGTTCATATCCCTTAAGCTTATGAAATGGAGTCAAAACACCTTTGCGGACCAATGCATCCCTTTCCTGGTTAACTTTTTTAAATTCAGATCAGCATTCAAGCTTCTATTTCGTCGATATTAAAGACATGCAGTTCACTGAAAGAAGTCCAATAAAAAGTACATTTAACTCAACTGTCTTAACATACCGTTTCGACAAAGCCATTTGATGTCGAATCCAAAACTGCATCAAAATCACCGTCATCACGAAAAGAAACAATTTTCCGCCGTTTGTCTAGGTTTATGCCTGCTTGCTGAACTCCTTTAGTTTTTCGTTTCAGTCTGGGCTTTTCCTTCACGAGACTTCTCAAGATCCTGTCATTCCCATTGCTCTTATCAGGGTTGCCGTCCTGCAGTTGTACTAGTTCTTTCTCAAGCTGAGCCTTAGTTTCTTGGAGACTTCTCAATCTATCAGACGCCAAGGCATGGTGAAGTGATGAATCACCGAAAGAAGCCTGAAAAGCATTTCTAGGATCTTCACTCACATCGTCTCCTCCAAGACTACCTTCATGAGCTCCGTCCTCAGAGCTCTTAACATTCTTCGCCTGCTCAACGGTAGACGCAACAGCATCTATCTCAAATTCTATTGCATTCAACTTATTGTATAGCTTCTCTTGAGCAGAAGACGACGGATCAATGCTATCTGAATTCTCCAGAACTTCCCCCTCAGGGACCCCTCCGTTTTTACCATCTCTATGATGGCCTTTTGCCTGCATATAAAATGCTACTGTCAATGTTTTTTCGTTAAACAAAACGTGTTGCTAACTACTATTCATCTTCTTGCCTACAGATATACGAGAGATAGCAATGTAAAACCCACAATATCATTCAATTTTTTCTGAAGCTATGAGATAAAGCACAAGACAGATTCCCCACTCCAAATTCATACTGTTATCGGTGTTCAGGCGGACACAATTCACGAAACATGGTGAGGCAGACCGATGGCAAACACCAAAATCTCCAATAGTAAACATGACAAATATTGAGCTTTCGGACTGGCTAACGTCAGTCAGCTCAGAGAGAGAGTCGGCAAGTTGAAACCCCAGAAACCAAACTAAGTGGCATATCGCGGAAACTCGGAGCTGAAGACCGTGCATTCTGCTCACCAACGAACCGAACTAACACTACCGTCCCTTAGCGTCACGAGAACGGACTCGCAATCCAATCCAGGGCACAAGAAGATTCTACGGAATTGAAGAAGAGGGAAGCAGCGTACCTGGAAGGCCTCGGCGAGAACGTTGCGCTCGATGTCCTCGGGATTGGCGGAGACGACGCCGAGGCTGCTCAAGAGAATCCCGTCCTGATCCTCCATGGGAGAAGAGTTGCGCAGATTGATCAATTGGGACCCATCTTCTGGGGTCGACGAAGAGAACCCTAGAGGAGAAGGAGGAGTACAAGAACCGATCGAAAGGAGGAGCGGAGAAAGCCACAATGGTCGCACGGTTCGATTGGGGCTCGAGATTCCACGCGCGCTTCCTTTCACGCCCTTTTATTTCTTATTTTTCCCTTGTTTTTTTTGGGTTAGTTCTTTACCTTTTTTTTAGTCAAATTTATTGTATTTTATCTCAACACTACTAATATCAATTGCACAAAACATAGATCTGTTATGAATTTTTTTTTTTAAATTTTTCAAAATTGACAAGAACATGGGAATATTTTATTTTATTTTATTTTTATTTTTCAAAATTGACAAGAACATGGGAATAAAGACGACATTTCGATATTTCCTGTTTCCTTTTTCACGCTCGGTTGCCCTCTTTTCCCTCGCAACATCACTAACGTTTTCTTCTATCCAACTGCATCTTCATTGGCCATTGATTCAAACCCTACATCCACCATCCATGCCATAAGTCTTGTGATTAGACTCATCGACCTCCATTAGAGCACGCTCTTTCATTGTTGGCCCTCTGGTGCCGCCTGCTCTCCAATTGATAATGCCCACACGCGATTGAGATCGATCGCCATCTCCACTCTTGTTAACACCCAAAATTGACTCACGGATGAAAGTCACGGGAATAAGTATTCATGAGCATTAGCTTTGGCAACTTACTGATATTTGATGAGCATTGGCATCAACAACAAAATTGCTTACGGATAAGGGTTAGGTAAGCTGGATAATGCCTAAAAAATAGGAGGCATGAATGACAATAATTGCTAGGAGTAAGTTATTTTTATTTAAATTTTAAAGTTTTAAACGCCTGCAGGAGATTATAAATATTGTGCTTTTTGGGCTTAAGTACATCCCAAGTGCCATAAGGTATGTACGGTGCTCAATTTAATGCCAAAACTTTTAAATTGATCAATTTAGTGCTAAGTTTTTATAACTTCAATCGCCAAGTTCTTTTAAAAATGGCCACTTCAGTGCCAACTCCGATTTAAGCTGATGTGACTTGCCGAAAATTCGACATGTATACTTATTATTATTATTATTTCTTTTAAAAACAATCAATTCAGCGTCAACTCCGATTTAAGCTGACGTGGTTTGTCGAAAATCCGACACGTGTATTTTTTATTATTATTTGAGCTGACGTGGCTCGTCGGACTTGGCACTAAAGTAATCATTTTTAAAATAAGTTAGCACTTAATTGATCGAAGTTACAAAAACTTAGTACTAAAGCGATCGATTTGAAAGTTTTGGCACTAAAGTGATTAAAGCTACAAAAACTTAGCACTAAAGTGATTGATTTGAAATTTTTGACACTCAAGTGATTCTTGTACACAACTTATAGCACAGTACAAGTTGTGGCAATGTCTGACTCAATGTACTCCCTCAAATGACCAAATATAGTGATTAGTAAGTTGCCTCGAGAACAACCTATTCAAGTAATATCTAGTGATCATCTTCAACAGAATAGCGAATCGAATTTCACGATGACAAGGGGCACCTAAAGACTCTTGATTTTCTGAATTAAAAGAATCGAATGATTGGTAAATCATTCCATTCTTTTAAGGGGCATATGTTAGACACTCAAAATTGAGTTACGGATGAAAGCCACAGGAATAGACATCCATAAGCATTAGCGTCGGCAACTTATCGATAGTTGATGAGCACTGGCATCAATATCGGCATCAACATCGGCAACTTATCGATAGTTGTTGAGTATTGGCGTTAGCAACAAAACTGCTTACAAATAAGGGTGGTTACATGAGCGTGGATATTGCCTAGAAAATTGTGGGCATGAATGGCAATAAGGAAGATATTTTATTTAAATTTTAAAGTTGTAACCGCTGTATGGGATTATAAATATCCCAAATGTGTTTTTTGTAAAGCCCCTCGAATCAACGACAAAACTCTACAATCTTTATCAATTTATCTTTCATTTATCTTTATCTTCACTGCATTTCAGATTTACTTAGATGTAGTTGCAATTCTTAGATTCATTTCGTTGAGTCAAACTTCGATATGAATCTTTATCCATGGTGCTTCATCGTCGAGTCAAACTCCAGCGTAGTACCGCCGCCGCGTTTTCAAGTTTCGTCATCGAGTCAAACTTTGTTGAAGTTTGTTTCCTTTGTACTTTTAAACTTTTCCGTCGTGTCAAACTCCGGTTCGGTTTATGCTTGTACAATTCCACAATGATTTTTATACTCGCTTGGATATTTCTTGTCCCAAATCGCCACAGGACCCTCATAATAAAAACCGAAGAACGAATTTTCGTGAAAAATTATTCTTGTTGCAAACAAGCGAACATCTTTTTGGCACGCCTAGTGGGACCAATGCGGCTGATTTGAGGAAATACGATGGTACGTGCTAGAAGTCAACTTGATCTTGACAATCCTGGTGGCATTCTTTGACTGAACAACCGATGGGAAGAAGAACGGCAAGAAGGTGTTCACGTCCTAAAGCAACTATTGACGAGTAGAGAAGGCAATTAGAGTGGCTGTTATAAGGAAGATTTTCGAAACCGTCAATTGGGTGTCGAAGAAGGTTGATCTGGTGACTGATGCGAAAAGCCTCCAACCAACAAATGAGGCTCCATAAAATGCAACAACAGATGATGTTGAATCATACCGTCTTCGTTCATTAATTCAAGAACAGATGCGAGAAGAGTAAGGAGCGGGATGGTCAACGACTTATGGCAGAAGTTGTGGCAATGCCTGAGTCAATGTACTCCCCTCAAATGGCCAAATATGGTGATTAGTAAGTTGCTTGGAGGACAAACTGTTCAAGTAATATCTAGTGAACATCTTCAGCAGAATAGCGAATCGAATTTGGCGATGACAAGGGGTGCCCAAAGACTCTTGATTTTCTGAATTAAAAGAATCAAATGATTAGAAAATCATTTCATTCTTTTAAGGGGGCATATATTGACACTCAAAATTGACTAATGAATGAAGGCCACGGGAATAGGTGTCCATGAAACATTAGCGTCGGTAACTTACGGATAGTTGAAAACTTACCGATAGTTGGTGAGCATTGGCATCGGCAACTTACAGATAGTTGGCAACTTACCAATAGTTGATGAGTATTGGCGTCAGCAACAAAATTGATTATAGATAAGGGTGGTTACGTGAATGTGAATAGTGCCTAGAAAATAGTGGGCACGAATTACAATAGCTTCTATGAGGAAGTTATTTTTATTTAAATTTTAAAGTTGTAACCAGGATTATAAATACCAAGTGTGTTTTTTGTAAAGCCCCGAATCAACCACAGAACTCAACGTTATTTATCAATTTATCTTTGTTTTATCTTTATCTTCACTGTTTTTCAAATTTTGCAATTCTTAAATTCACTTTGTTGAGTCAAACTCCGAAATGAATCTGTGCTTTGTCGTCGAGTCAAACTCCGACACAGTACCACCGCGTTTTCAAGCTTCGTTGTCGAGTCAAATTCCGTCGAAGTTTGTTTCCTTTATACTTTCTAAATTTTTTCGTTGAGTCAAACTCTGATTTGTACAATTCCACAATGATTTTTATACTCGCATTGATATTTACTATTCGGAATCGCCATAGGATCCTCATAAAAAAAATCGAAAAACGAATTTTGGTAACAAAAAATTGTCCTTATTACAAAAACAAGCGAACAACTCTAGGACCGCCGTCATGGATGGACCACTGCGCTACCGGCTAAGAGAACAGCGTTAGTCTGTTTACCATATCGACTTGAAGATCCAAACCATATGACAAAAAGGAAGCATAAATACCATATGTATGCCAATAAACAAAAGGTCGCTGGGATTGAGAAGAGAAGGGAAGCCGAGAAATTAGCTCGTTAACTGAGCTTGCGTAGCCGGCATCTAGGCTTGGCGATTCGCTCGCCCGATCGGAACCGCTTTGGAGGGTGACATATCTCATCATCTCTTCCCCTCTTGAAAGCTCGAGAAGCAGAGAGTCGAGCAGGAGTGACGACATACGATGCAAATATTGTGACAGGCTTGCCCCTCCACGTCACCTTGGGGCTGGCGCATTCAATGGATGACACATGGCGCCACGTGTTGTCTTGGATCCCACCACACTTTCTCATCTCGTGATTTTTCTATGAAAAAATTATCAAAAAAGTTCTAAACATATACAATTGTGCCAAAAAAAATTTCTTTTTATCAATTAAGCCTTAAATCTTTTGTATTTATGTCAGTTCGGTACATCTAGCCAATTTTGGCCGACTAGCGCTAGTGTGGCGTGGTCGGACTAGACATTGATAATTTTTAATAATTTTTAAATATTTTCTAATTAATATTTTTTTCTTTTTTTTCCCCTTCTCTTTTTTATTCCTCTAACTCGTTGCCAAGATCCGATGACCAACAAGATGCGACGCCCGATGAGGGCCAAGCTGATGAGGTTCAACCTTCCCCAGCCTTGCTGTCTTTGTTCATTGTGCTCAATCGCCAAGCCAACATTGATCACAAGCCATAAGATGCGGGCAAGGCCATGGCAAGGCGGTCTCGATGGCCTCGCCCACGTCAAGCGAGGGATACAACTTTAGCTTAGGCCGACAAGGGTTTTGTGGCTTTGCCCAATGGCCTGCGAGCTCCAGCAACCTCACCGGCCACAGTAGTGACTAAAAAAGGAAAAAAAACAAAATAAATAAATAATTGAAATATTATTAAAAATTGTTACAGTTGCGCTGGCAACACCACATTAGCATCGGCCCGTTAAAGTTGGCCGGAGGAGACTAAATTGAAATGCAAAAGGTTAAGGACATCAATTGGCAAAAAAGAAAAAAAGTTTAAGCCCGAATTGAAATAATTGCAATAGGTTTATAATTTTTTTTGGTAATTTTTATCGGTGGATATAAAGTTACTTTTTAACTATGAGTTTTGGACGCCACATGTGAAATCTCAAGTGGGTCACTAATTTTGTGATGTACGGAAAGTTCGAAGGATGATTTTAAGCTCATAGCCGCTTGGAGTGCAATACACAGAGATTAGATTAATAAAATGTTTGATAAATACGTCGATTGTTCAGAGTTACGATGATTAACTTATCATCTTTTAGAAATTTCGTGTTTGTCATGCCATTCATCTTGCAATATCGCTCAAAAAATTTATCGGAACGATAAGATACTCAAGAAGTATCGCCCTCTCAAATTTCTTTCAACAGAATAAATAAGAGGAGACACAGCTCTGATAGCTTGATTCATCCTATTTTCTAGAAATGTCATGTTTTCCATGAGATTAGTTAATGAGGAATCAAACAAAAAAATATCGCCCAAAAAAGTTGATAGAACGATGAGTCACGTACTCCGAAAGTTCTTTTTTCTTTTTTTAATATCAAACTTCTTGCAACAGGACAAATAACATAAGACATACTCTAATAGCTTGACCTAGACCAATACGCTCCAAATCGTTTAATTGATAATTTCTAGGTTAGAAAATTTACTGAGCTGAGATTCTCTTTGAGTCTGGTAAGTCTCGCCAAACGTTTTAGTACCTATTTGGTTCAGCATTTAGCTAATGGACCTTGAAAAAAATGCAAATACCTTTGGTCTAAAGGCTTTTTGCAAGGTAAAATGTATTTTAAAAATACATTGAAAAGCAACATTGATGTAAATACTGTTTGAGGAAACGAAAAATGAATTTTGTAAAGTATATTTACTTTTTTTTTTTAAAGGCGACGATGCGGCCGTCGCCAGTCGCCATGCAATCGGCGATCGACGACGGCAGCAACTGTAGACCGATGACCGACGGCGATGGCGGTGAATATAGATCATCGGCGACGGCCGGTGATGGTGGCAATAGGTGACTGGCGACACCGGTCGTGACCGTAGACCAGCGGCGACCGGTGGTGTGGCGATGCGTGGCAGCGGCAAAAGGTGACAAAGTTAAAAAAAGAAAAATTAGTTGCATCTCACAAAAGTCCCTTAACCCAAAGTATCTTTAAAGTTATTTTGGGTTAATTTGGGTTAAGGGACTTTATAGAGCATTTGAGATATAAGTGCATCTGGCCAAAGTGAGTAAAAATTTGAATCAAACAGCATTTGCATTTGACGAAGGAACTTTAAAGCTCAAATGCGCATCTGCAATGCTGAACCAAACAGCTCCTTAGTGGTTTAAAATATTTTTTGCACTATCAATGTTTGAAACGGAGACTGATTTCCTTGTTTATGTACTAATATAAAAATTACCCGAGTAACTTATCAAAATGTCTACATTGGAACCATCTTAGTATTTCAATCGTCGCTGTTTAAGTTGAATACCTCTCTTTAGTTCTCCAATTAGTATTTTTAGGCCTAAGTAATCATTGTTTTTAACCTTGGTAAATTACTCTTACCCCTTTGTAACTCTTGTGTAGCTTTCTAAATGCTCCCTTTTTTCATCCACCAAACCATTACAAGTGTCGAAGCTTTGAAATGAAATTCAACTTCCTATTACAAAGGAAAAGAGATACATGTAACCTGAGAGAAGTGTCAAAAAAATTTCAAATTTAGTGCATTGATGCCAATTTAGTTCTAAGCCTTTTTTGTGCCAATTTAGTTCTAAAGCTTTTGCTTTGGTGTCAACTTAGTCATAAACCTTTTATTGGTGCTAATTTAGTCCTAAGCTTTTCGCATCGATGTCAATTCAGTGTAAATATTTTGCATTTGTGTTGATTCAAATATTCAATTTAGGATTGAATTGACATCATTGCAAAGATTTAAAACTAAATTGGCACAAGTAAAAGGTTTATGATTAAATTTGCACAAATACAAAAGGTTTAGAACTGAATTGGCACCAATGCAATAGGCGTAAGACTTTTTTTTGATATTTTTCACATTCTTCTTCAATTTTCAATTTTTAACCTTTTGAGTAAAAATATATATGTAAATTATTTAAACTTGTCAAAATTCCATTCTTATATGATGTGACTATTTTATTGTGCTTTGGCATGAAGAAATATAAATAATCTAATGAAAGATCATGTGTTGAGCATGACCTTCCAGGGCATCACGAGAGCAGCTGTAACAAACTTCAGAGAAAATCGAACTAAACTCCATGTCCAATCATCATTGTACCATTAATCATCCAGTTACTTCAATATGTATAGAAAGAAAAATCGGTGATTTGGTCATTGTACTTCCGTCACTTTTCTAATCAATTCGCGTGATCTCAATTTATCAAATCAAAGCTTTGTATTTACACGAATTGTCTAATCAAGTTCACAAAGGCATAGAATCTAGCCAAATCAAATCAAAGCGGCTGCCACATGCTAGTAGGCATGCGGCCCTAGTAAAGGAATTGAAGGGTAGGAACGCTGGTATCATAAGTGCAGGGTTCGAGTATTTCAGATATAAAACACCCAAAAAAAAAATTGAAGTGGCTGTCGAAAGACATCAAAATGTCAACGCTCATTCACCATTGCGCGCTTTGGATGCTCAACGTGGGGGCGTGTATGTAAATAGATTAAATTTTTTGACTTCTCTTAGTCTCCTAACCATTCACTATCCACTATAGGGGTCAAAAGTAAGCAATATTTAATCCATGTCGAACTCTGCTAATCGCTTGGATTCTGCCTGATTTTGTGCTGGAGAGACTTGATTAAGCATTTTGGGTAAGTAGGACAGAATTAGAAAGATTGAAAGTATAAGGGCACAACTAGAAAAAGTAATGAAATGTAGGGACCAAAAATGGAATTTTTTTTTTTACCTCTATAGTATATGTATTTCTTTGGACCTTCTTTATTTTTTCCACGAAAAAAAAAAGAGAAAATGCCGCCGGTCAATCTCTCTCTTGACCGAACGAATGAGAATGAGATGTCGCGAGCATTCATATAATTTAAAGTGTCGTTTTGGCTTATAGAGTGTTTCTCACTCTATCCCAAGACACAACATACTATAACACCGTCAATTCAAGCAGAAACTCCCCCTTAAACACGGCCCAAAACTAAAATAATCAAATTTGACGGAGAGATCTTCCACTGATCATGACGAATTTAGAGGGAACTCAACTAAATCACCCGTCCTATTCGTGACTCCTTACGTGCGTGACAAAAAGTACATTGAAAATGAAATAAAGTCCAATTATATAACGTGTAGTTCCGTCTAGCGTTGGCTTAGCAAGAGTACAGTCACATCTTCTTTTTATAATAAGGGTAGACAACGAGCCGATAGAACAATCCACAAGCCCCCTCGCATCAGTTGATCGCGAATATTTGATCTGTGCAAGTGGCCCTGATCCAGAGCAGTTTGTGATATTTGAACGGATCGTGTGACACCCTAGATTGAACTCACTAAGGTATTGTCTGCTTTGGCCCGCCTCATACCGGGCATTACGGTTTTGTTCTTTGACGTGCAGGTGGGCACCTTCTCAAGAGGTCATCCATCGGGAGTGCTCCCACCTGATGCTTAACTTTGGAGGTGAACTCTTAGAAAGGTGCCCACCTGAATGCCAACGGACAAATTTGTGAGGCTGGACAAGCCAAAGCGGACAATACCTCAGTTTATTAATTTATGGTATCACAGATCACCTTCAGTTCTTGAGTTGTGCACGCACGGTGCGTGCTATGAAATTTGATTTCTTTGATAGGTATCTAAACATAACTAGCATAATTATGAGGACTAGATTAAAAAAAAGATGTTATATTTCTAAACTCAAAAAGAGAAAAACAAATTACACGGCATAAATATTATAAACTTATGTATAAGATACGATACATGTCCTTGTCATGGAAAACAGCAAACTTTCTTTACACGCTTGAAATGCCTCATTCCTTGGAGCTATTTCATTTCACCACGAACCATGTCATTAATAGTAATATTGACCTTAAAAAAGAGAAATCATTTTTCGACAGTACCGTCAGGGACAATACAATCTCAACAGTAGATCCACACATCTTCTCAGTGCGTTTTGCGTAAAACACTCATTGATTGAAATGTCGTGTGGTAAAATATAACTGACAGTACTGTCGGATTGTCAGGTAAAGTCCATGTCAAGAAATCTTCCCCCTGCTCAAAGTAAGTAAAATCAAAACTCCAAATTGAATAATAATGATAACATCACTACCAATCTGACTTGGTAGGGTTTGGAACTTAGCCATTCGACCTCATCTATGTGTCTGGCTATGCCGGCCGAGCTTGGGGGGCTAAACAAGTTGATTGAGTTCAACTTGTCACATCAATGACCATTTCTTTGGTCATTCCTTCTGGTCATCCCATGCCTATAATTCATCTTTCGCCTTTTTTATTTTAAAGGGTGGGTAGCTTCTCTCGAGCAAGACCTCTCTTGCTCTCTAAGTTCTTGCCTGTTTGCAGCTTCACGAAGTTCGATCCCAGTATCGATGCTGAAAGGAGGATTTGAAGTGGTGAATAGTGCTCTTGACATGACGCCGCCCCATGAGTTGTGGGACGCCAGCGGGTTCTCTAACCCGGCCTTGGACCGGTGCGCCGGCTCGGAGCGGAATGAGCTCTCTGAGTGGGTGGAGCAAGTCACCAAGCAGCTCATCGACGACCTGCCCGAGACTCCCCGCGGAGGTGCCGACAGGGCCTTCCCCGTCGACTCGGAGATGGGTTCGGAGGATTGCGTCCCTTCGATCATAGGCGACTTGAGGCCGAGGAAGGCTGCTCTAAGGTGGAATGTTATCCATCACCACCTTGAGAGCGATAGCAACTCGATTCACTGGGTAAATGAAGCAAGCCCTAGCGATAGCAATGGCCTTGGCCTCCTGACGCTCCTCCTTGAGTGTGCTGTGGCTATTTCCGTGGACAACTTGGGTGAGGCACATAGAATGTTGCTTGAGCTAACCCAAATGGCCTCGCCCTACGGCCCCTCCTGCGCCGAGAGGATCGTCGCCTACTTCGCCAAGGCGATGTCCAGCCGGGTCATCAACTCGTGGCTCCGCATTTGCTCGCCCCTCGTCGACTACAAGAGCGTCCACTCCGCGTTCCAGGTCTTCAATAACGTTTCGCCTTTCGTCAAGTTTGCGCACTTCACCTCCAACCAGGCCATCCTCGAAGCCTTCCACCGCCGCGATCAAGTCCACATTATCGACCTCGACATAATGCAAGGTCTGCAGTGGCCGGCCCTCTTCCACATCCTGGCCACGCGCATCGAGGGGCCGCCGCACGTGCGGATGACCGGGATGGCCGCCTCGATGGAGCTCCTCGTAGAGACAGGAAGGCAGCTCTCGAACTTCGCCAAGCGGCTTGGGATGTCCTTCGAGTTCCACCCGGTCGCTATGAAGTTTGGGGATATCGCGGACCTCCCATGTGCAGTGCAACTCCGGCGGGGCGAGACGCTGGCCGTGCACTGGCTCCAGCATGCCCTCTATGACGCGACAGGACCCGATTGGAAGATGATGAGGCTGCTAGAGGAGCTGGCCCCGCGGGTGATCACGCTGGTGGAGCAGGACGTCTCGCACGGGGGGTCGTTCCTGGACCGCTTCGTCGGGTCGCTCCACTACTACTCAACCCTCTTTGACTCCCTCGGTGCGTGCCTGCCGTGCGACGACCCAAGCCGGCACCGGGTCGAGCACGGGCTCATGCACCGGGAAATCAACAACATACTGGCAATCGGCGGGCCCGGGCGGAGCGGGGAGGACAAGTTCAGTAGCTGGAGGAGTGAATTACTAGGGAGAAGCGGGAGCTTCATGCAAATCCCCATGAGTGTCAACTCCATGGCTCAGGCACAGCTAATCCTGAACATGTTCCCACCTGCTCAGGGGTACAGCCTCGTGCAAGGGGATGGAACACTCAGGCTTGGTTGGAAGGATACAAGCTTGTACACTGCCTCTGCTTGGACCTCAATTGCTCGTCATCACACATAGATGCAACCTTAGATTGAAATTATAACTCTTGATTGTCAATGCATTACTTGATCTCAAGCTTATTTCATGTGTTGGAGTTAGAGTTGAAAGGTTGGTTCAGACTAATAGGTAGGGGAACAAATGATAACCCCCTCACCTCGTTATTACGTTTGTGTTGATCATGATCTCATGTTCCTTAACCTTCAAAAGATTAGCCAAGAAAAATTGAGGGTGTGCTTGTTTTTTCGGGAAATCAACCGAAAATATTTTCCTTATCTACATCACCTTGTTCCTCATTAACTCATTTTTGCAATTGATGCGAAATCTATTATATTTTTTGAAAATATATTTGTCAAATAATTGATGTTTCACGAGATGAATGCACGGTAATATTGATTTTCCTTCTCGCTCTCTCTTCGGGAATAAATATGTCTTAGGTATATGTTGGTTTTGACAAAGAGGAAGAATAACATCCTTATGGTCAAGGTTTACAAGGACGTTGCGTAAATAGAGTTTCCTTGAACACTTTTGGGTCGATCATTCGCAGTGTGGTATAACAACCAAATTGCACTTCCTAATGCCACAAATGAAAAAGGGTGCTAAAGCATCTAAAATGTGTAACCAACCTAATCATTATTAGGACCATTATCAGTGTAAATAAAGAGTACACATTCATCATCGGATCAGCAACATAGGGACGTGAACTGGTCTTGTAACTGGGTTATTCCACCTTCCACAAATCAATCATCCCACGATTGATGTGTAAATCGTTCTTTACACCGGCATCGGACCTAACAAATATCCCAACTTTATTTACATTTAATCTTGTATTTGTTTTAATATCATAATTTACAATTAAGCTCAAGGGACATTTGCCAATTTCCCTGAAACGTATTCGCAAGATTACACACCTGGTGAAGCGAATCAATCTAACCTCGCTCTCGGTTATTTGCTAGCATGATAGTCTGACAGTACTGTCAGTTATTTCTGATTACATAATTTCTTTATCATTAATTATTTTATGCAAAACATACGGTAAGGATATATGAGTATACGATTGAAATTATACCGTCCTTGACAGTACAGTCAGAGAATCATTTTCCTACTAAGTACTACTATTCTTTAGCATTTCTCTTCAAATGTGACTACATCCCACCAATCTCTTTTTCTTTCCATTTACACCCTTCACTTGTTGATTTTTCCTTTGCTTAATCTCTCTCATCAGACAAGCTCACCTAAACTTCTCTAATTAACGGAGACTGCCGGGTGCTTTTCTATCGTCTGCTGGTATTAATTCAAATCTGGCTAAGTCAAATCAAATATAAATCCAAATGAAAGGACGTATTAGTCATCCTCAAGAGTGTTTAGACAGCGCCAAGCCAACTTGGACGTGGTTGGCCGCACGGACAGAGAGAACGCCACGTGGCTGCTCCTCCACAAGCAGCCCTTCTTTAGCTATCTGCATATTCTTTTGCCCCTTTTTTGTCATGTCATCTTCTGGTTTGAGAATATACCTTCAGGTGCCATTTGTACTGATTCTTCTTTGCAAATTTGATTAGAAGCCCTAATCAGAAAGGAGTGCAGCACTTATAATTCGTCTCTAATTGGTTGCACATTTCATGTCCCTATCTTGAAAAATGGCCTATTTGTTCCGGCATAAGATTTAAATCATATTAATTACTTAGTAGTACCTACACTCTAATCCCAATAATTACTTATGCATGTAAGTATGGTGATATTGAACTACGCAACTCTTTTACGTGGATCATTATCATCAGCAGCTCTCTTATTTATTCAATTGCGAAAAGCCATAGAGATTTTTAGTAATAAATAAATAAATTTTTAAACGAGCCATTTTCCTTTGTTGAGATCCAATACATGAATGAAAAAAGCAACAATTTGCTAAATACTTCTTTTTTTTTCCTCTCTTCTCAAAATTATTCCAAGGCTCAACTGATTCAACAATTAGATCAGTGGAGCTATCGTATTATTAGTCTTGAGTTTATATTTTCAACTATAGGCATTCTTTCGGGAGCATTATGGGCTAACGAGGCATTGAGCTCATATTGGAATTAGGACCCAAAGTAAACTAGGGCATTTATTACTTGGACCCTATTTTCGATTTATCTACATACTTGAATAAATTAAAACTGAGAAAGTTTCAACTGCGCAATTGTTTTCTTATAATCTGGACATGCTGTTTTGGGGTCAAATTATTAGGAATTGAATTACAAGGGCTATTCCGAGTAAGACCATCTCAAGCTAAATATGCAAAACCAAGGTCATGATTTTCTCCGACATTTCACTTACAATATTTTTCACTCTCGAATAATAATATCATCATCGACAGAAAAAGAAGAAGAAAAAGAAAAAGGGAGCGACAGATATGTAATTACATGAGATTTGCATGTCACAATACTGACAGAGATAATTGATCAAGCATATATGTTTTTTTTTTAATATTTCGGAATTGAATTAAGGAGGGTTCCGATTCTAAATTTACAAAATAGGTTAGCCCAGCGAAAATGTAGCAAATTCTATTAGAGCATTTCGAGCTGTGTTTCGTTTTTTTTTTTCCCTAGAATCGCGATCAGCTTCTAATCGAGGTGTCCTAACGAGCCCTACTTTAGCATGCCAGTGATAATTAAAGCTAAAAACCAAGTGCCCTTCCCTCAAATTAGCAAATCCCCATTGTCTAAGTTCTTCCCATCTTCTTCTCAACGCCCCTGTCAACCACATATTTTCTCTGGAAGAAGGAAGGGAGGGAGGGAAAAAAAAAATAGAAAATACGGGAATTTCAAGACTCTCTCTCATTCCTTTGCCTTTTCTAGTTACTGTGCCATAAGGCCGAGGGATTCGTCGGGTTTCTGGGAGAACCTGATTGAGAGAATTACACTCTCTCTCTCTCTCTCTCTCATGCGCTTCTATTGCATCGCTTGTATGGCATCTGTGGATGGACTGTGTCGATGAGCTGATGCAATAATCATCATTCCCCTTTCGAGCCTGAGATCTGTTTCTTCGTTGCTTGTTGTCGATCTAGTTCGGCAGCATCGGAGTCGTCGTCCCATGTCGACCAAAGTGAAGGGCCTCTTGAAAGGCCTGAGGTACATCTCTCAAATATTCGGTACATCTCTCTCTCTCTCTCTCTCTCTCTCTCTTCATGAAAATTTTTATTTGGTAGGCTCGTCGGCAGGCGAGATTCGAGCATCGCATGCGACGGGAAGTCTCACGTGTTTTTGGTTATCTTCTTTCGGGTTTTCGGGAGGTTCGAGTGTGGAGGTATATGTTGCGGATGGTGTTGGATCGAGAAAGCTAAATTTGTTGAGTGATCAATGTGCAGAGAATGAGAAGGAGCAGGAAATGGAGATAGGGTTTCCCACAGACGTAAAGCATGTGGCTCACATAGGATGGGACGGTCCATCTGTTAATTCCCCGAGCTGGGTATTCTTCTTCCTCTTCTTCTTCTTCTAACGCTAGTGATACAGAAACTCCATGATTGGGTGGCGGACGATATCGCCGTCTTTGATAACCTAAAACCCAAGATAAATGAAATCAGACATAAGCCGAAGGAACTTTTTGTTTTGCGCTCGAGTCGGGTCGCGACAAAAATTCTTTCTTCATCACCCTCGGGGGATCAGATTTAAGGTGACGGAATTCTTCCTTCTGTCGCTGCTTTGGTCTAACCTTAGGCTACGAAACTTTCGTCGAGCGCAGGTCGCCGGAAAGTAAAATCTTGCCGCTTTAGGGTAACTCTTTTTGGGTCGCGCATTCGCCCGAGATGTTGTAGTACGTGTTAAGCAGAACAAATGTGTAAGTTCATAGGATAATCAATAGAAAGGGGTAAACGCCACGAAATTGAGGCTTTCGTGCATGTGGATGTGCAGATGAATGAGTTCAGAGCAACGCCGGGGTTTTCTTCAGCTCCTTTAGGTGGCCCTGGAGACATGAATGGCGATGGTTCTGTCCGGTCGGTAGCTTCTGAAGGTACGGACAATTTTACGTTCGGTCATATTTGCTCGGACAAAACTTTACAATTGCGAGCCAGTAGTGGAGACATTACCCTAGATAACATTCGCGACCATTTTTTATCTTGATTTTTTGTGGACCTTGGCTTCCAGGGTCGAGTCGACGAGGGAACCAAAACCCAAGCTTTCCGAGCTCCCCGGCCCGGGACTTGCCCGAGCTGCCCAAATCCTCGAGGCGGCACTCGACTGGCACTTCGACCGATTCCCCCACCAAATCCAAATCGGACAAATCCTCGAGAGGGTCCAGGCGAGCCTCCAAAGGCTCACCCGCCACGGACCCGTCCGACCCCGCGCGGAAGCTCCAGGACTCGAGCCTCGGAACCGGGTCCGAGTCATCTCCGAGGAAGAGCAAGTTGCCCGACATCCCGAAGAAGTCCAGGAGAAAGAAGTCCAAAGACTCCTCCATGGGCGGGTCCTCTCGGTCGTCGAGGTCGAAAGCCCAAGGCCAAGCCGAGGGTGAGGCCGAGGCCGAGGGCGAGGCCCAACCTCCGGCCTACAATGCTCCCTTCTCGGATCCCGGCTCCGAGAACGTGTCCACGTTCAGGAACTTGGATCTTCATCGGACCTCGGATTTGGGGTCTTCTAGAGACGGGGGTGATGAGGACATTTAGAGAGTTCCGGATTTTAATTGTTAGAGGCTAATTTTGTTCGATATTCTTCTTCTTTTTCATTTTATTTTTATTTTCTCGAGATTAATTGATGATTTGTGACGCCTCTATTTAATTTTTTCGTCGGAATTAAATAAATGATCAAACATTAATTCTTATCCAACGTTGTCAAACGAATTGAACATGTTAGGGGTTGTATGATAACATTTTTCCTTCTCCATTTCTCTACCTGAAGTTAATCTAACAGAGAAATCCATTTGATAAAAAAAACCCGTGGTAGTATAAATTCATTTGGCAAAAAGATGGACTTTCAGTAGGATTTTTAAATTCCGATAATATTTTCAATTTCTAGTTAGGTTTTTGATCAACTTTGAGAAGTAAAAAAAAAAAAAATCTCCTCTCCATAGTCACTTTTTTTACCACACCGACCTCCTTCGACCGCCACCGTCGCTAACCATCGCTCGTCCATGGCCGCCGTGGCTAGTGCCCGCTGCTGATCGCTGGAGCCTAAAATTTTATTAATAATATTTCAAAAGTAGAAATTTTCAACTATTACATTCTTCATAGGACCCTCTTATCTCTTCCTTCTCTAAGTTCGGGTTATGAAATTAAACGAATTTATTTTATCAGAAGTCAATCTATAGCAGAATTAAAAAAAGTAATTTTGATTTTAAGAATAAGTAGAGAAATCATCTTTCCATCAGAATTTGATTTCTAGTCAAGAAGTGTGACCATGTGTGCCCTTAGAGATTGATCGAGAGAAATCCGAACCCGACACGACGCCGGCACAATTGGACTAACTTTATCATTTGTGTCATCGGGCTATTTTTGAGGCCCGACCCATCTGTGCCCATGTTTGACTTCTGTTGGAGTCAACGTCGCGACATTCGCTTATCGAACGTATGTTTTCGATCCCACGCTGCCCCCAAGAAACGCGTCACTCTCTCTTTTAGCTCGCTTTCTTCCCCTTCGTCTCATTCTGTGGACTCCCTGAAACTAGGGTTTTGGGATGATGTGAAGTTCGAGATTGTCCGGTAATACGTAAAGCAGGTTGGTACAAGAGGCGACTGGAGATGAGCCGGCCGTCGGTGCATCCGGTGGAGGCGCCGCCGGTGACGAACGGAGGAGCTCAGAACAACGGGCCGAGAGTCAGGATGAAGGACGTCCAAGGGATGCCGGGGACTCGCGGCGGGCTGGTGCTTCGGCTCTGTCAGTTCGTGTTCGCCGCGATCTCGCTCTGCGTCATGGCCACCACCAGCGACTTCCCTTCCGTCACGGCATTCCGGTAATAATTCGCCATCGTTTTCTTGAGACGATCTTCTGTTTGGATTTGAAAATAAAAAAATTGAAGTGGCGAGGCTGATTGATGTGCGTTATATGGATTCATGTCATATGTCTTGATTCGTCGCCTTAATGGAGGTTTTAGCAATCGTGGTTTATGATAAGTGCCGGAAGTTTAGGCGTTTGGTCAAATTAGGAGTGAAATGTAGTTTGAATTGTTTGACATATTATGACTGAGCGTAAGACTGTGAACAATGAGAGTAAAATTGCGATGTAGAGGATGCTTTGGATCGAGCAATTTGACATGCCTTTAGCAGTAGCTTATTTATAATATTGTTTCCCCTTTTGTTAGAATATGTCTGATTAACGGGTGGAGCTAATGTTGCTGGTTGAAAGATAGACGATCAGCGATTGCATCAGAGCTTTTTTTGGCCAAATCGTCGCAGAAGTTGAGTGAGCTGAGAAAGAAGAAACTCTTATGCGACTTGACATGCCTCGGGTGGGAGTTTATTTAGCTTCTGTGTCGGGACACTGTGTGTTCATCGGCTGGAGCCTGGAGCTAATTTTTCTAGTGAAAGATTTCTTAAATGGTTATTGCATCGGAATATTTACGATTAAAGCCTTGCATAAGTGCGATGCAGAAAGCTTTGTGCTCAGTTTGCTTTCTTGTGAGCTTATTCTTTTCTTTTGGGTTCTTATCCATCATTGCAAAAGCTTGTCATTGTTATGGTTTTGCATTGCACGTGGTCCTCCACTTTTGTCTCAGTCAATGTGTTAGAATTTGTGGATCCTATTCAGTGCTCTGGCTAGGTTCATTTTTATGAGAAGATTTACTTCTAAACTGCCTGTAGACTAGCGGTTTCAAACATGGTTGGCAATGTCGGGTGAACAGTTATGTGGTTAGATTTGCCAGTAGAGTCACGAGCACAGCCGTGATAGAACAAAATGGAGTCTACTCTGGTGGAGGGCATTCTAAGAAGATAACATTGTCAAATTGTTTTGAAATAAGAACGAGCCGAGAAATGTTTTTTATCAGTAGCTATGTGAATGTGATTAAGTTCTACATCTTGAGGACATGGTTTGATAGCAAATGAAGTTAATTCAGATGCTTCCTGATCTTTACTGTATCAGATATCTGGTTGCTGCTGTTAGCTTGCAATGTTTGTGGAGCATATTGATGGCACTTGTTGATATATATGCTCTCTTGGTGAAGCGAAGCTTGCGTAACTGCAGAGTCGTTAGCCTGTTCACCATTGGCGATGGGGTAAGAGAGATGCATCCTTGGCCCATTACAAGTACAACATCCAATAGGTTGTCTTGGTATTATTATTGAATTTGTGTGTTAAAGATGGTCGCCCTAAAAGAAGTTGCGTGAACCTACAAAAGAAAATATCTCAATGCCTTTGGGCACTCCCCTTGTGAGTGCATTTTTAATGGACTGCCGTCATTGGTCTTTTTCTTACCATTCCGGAATTATATGGCCTATTGGACTGTGTGCTTCAAGTTATTTCCATTTCGAAGTAGAGATTCATTTGCTGAACTAGTCCGTCTTTCTGTATAGATTGCATCAACCCTTACATTTGCTGCTGCCAGTGCATCAGCTGGCATCACAGTCCTTATTGGCAATGATCTCAACAGATGTGCGGTGAATCACTGTGCGAGATTTGAGAGCGCTACGGCAATGGCATTTATCAGTTGGTTTGTGGCATCACCATCCTTTCTCTTCAACTTCTGGTCATTGGCTTCCCAGTAAATATCTGCCGACAGAATTCGCCTTCGGACTACTTCTAGTCTTTCTTCCAAGCCTATATAATTCTCTTTCCTGCGTCATCATTGGCTCTTTGATTGCTTCTGATCTGTATATAAAAGTAATTTTGCTTTGAGTTTAATGGAGCATTTGCCTTTGTTATTGCAATATAAATTTCATTCGCAGAAATCGGTTGATTTATTCTGCGGGAATTCCTTTCTCTATTCTTTTGGTTTGCGACAATGCTTTTTGTTTTCGCACATGTAAGATGTACAATCGTTTCGGCAGCTAATAGTTGGCAAATTATTTGTGACCTCATGTGAGATGTGATATATTTGAAGTCAATTTGCTGCATCATTTTGCTATGAAAACCTTCCTTCCATTTTCTTCTACTCATGTTGATTGGCTTTTTATTAGCTTCATCAGAAAGAAAGCTGAAGGCTGAAGCACTTGATGGCTGTTTGAATACTGAAGCATGCTTGTGGTACGAGATTGTAGCTTCTATACGAAGGCAATTTTGCCCCACGAAAGATGCAAGAAGTAAGGAGACAAAATTTCGTTATGTTGCCTGAGCTGCACGCCGCATGCTTTGACACGTCGAAGATGTCGCAGAATGACCGTAGATATTGACAAGAACCAAATAGAGTGGCTCGTCAATGGTGTCATTGCCATTCGGCCCTGCTTTCCCGGCAAAACCACCTGAGGAAGATGGGGGGAGTGAGTGTCTGACTACCGAGTCTCCGCGCGCGGAGGACGGAGAAGCCCTGCGCTTTTGGCAATGTTTATGCTAGGGCGATTAATTGATGCAAGGTTCCCATTTACTACGCGACAAATAAATAATTTAGAAAATGTGTTGCTTTTTTTTTAAAAAAATATGATCGCTTATTATTCTCAAATGTTTACAAAATTAAATGAACAAAATTTATTTCAATCGTTTAGGCGTAAATTGTTGTTGATAGTGAAAATATTTTTCATCACCTAAACATTTCAAGTGGTCAGTTCTAAGTAAATATTTCTCAAACCGTTCCCTAAGAGGAGTTTATGTGTAAAGAGAATACAGGAAGATGGCTTGTCCCGATGGGATCCATTACCTCGTGGCATTAAAATGGCTTTTGGATTTTGTGCCGAGAAGCAAGAATTTAAGGATGCCAGATTATTATCATCTCTTGAGGATCTGTCAAGGTGAATGTTTAGCATTCTTGCGTTGCAAATTGCGTACGAATCAGCTAAGGTATGCTTTTTCATTCTAAGACACTGGACATCATCACCAAATCGGACGTGACACGATTGATTATGATCTATTCATGGAAGGCCAGCTTGGCGTTAAGACTCATCAGGCACCGCCATGAGCTTATCGTTAGTCTGTGACGTTTTACGTGGTCACAGCCAACAAGTTTTGACGTCAGTTAATCATTAATAAATAAAAAATCATTTGGCCTAAGGGGAAAAATATGGTATTTTGACATTTAACGGTGATGAATGATCTTAGTACAGAATGGTAATTACATATCAAATCGAGTGCCAGGCATTTCCTAACTGAATTCATCTGATGGACACACCAGATAATAACATCGTAGTTATGTATCAAATCATTTGGTTCTTTTCTTTTTCCTCACCTACGTATTAAAGGACACGAGGTGAGCAGCCCATAAGATTTTGAGCTCAGTATGTCGACTTTCAATGGATCAAGCGCTACCAAACCATTGCCGGCAGTCATCGTGCACAGATCATGAGCTTCAACTTGAATCCTAAAAGAGACAGAAGAGCCACGACGTGTAAGAAGATCGACACATATACTCATCAACATGGGCAAAATCGCAATGCTATGGACTAGAAGCTTCTTCAGCTCCTCCTCAATGCGCGCGCGCATCGAATCCAAAAGCCCCTGATCCATCTCGAGGACCGAGTCTGCGACCAGGGTTTCATATAGCGAGACCATATCTAGTCACGGCCTCATCACAGAGCAACCAGTCGAGAAACAGACCCAGCGACGGAACTCGGGTTGTAACGAAGAGAAATCTCGGAGTGAATCGACCTTCTTTTCTCAAAACGCTAACATGATTTTGAAAGAAGAAAAAGAAACAGCGCAATCGTAGTAATGTGATGCATCATGGTAAAGTCTAAGAGACATTTCAAGGACATAAGTGTAAAATTCCATTTCGCTATCACGACATCAGTAGTCTCTATCTCTTATGCGGATTGCCTCTTTCTTCACTCCGTGGCTGCTTCGGCGGCTGCTCCTCGGCGGCTCTTTTGGCAGCCAATGAGAAGCTCAGGGCTGTCGACAGCTCCAGCCTGCCGACCCTGATTCTGTTCGGCTTGACGCAACACACGGACTATCACGGTGACTACGATCACCAGTGCATCTATGATTGCTCCATTGAACGCGAACTCCTTGACTGAATCAAAGTCCCCCATTATCGTGAAGGTGAAGGAGTACAATGAAGATGAAGTGAGTAAGAAAAATGAAGGTGAGGAAAGGAGGTAGAGGAAGAATGGAAGGTTAAAGAAAAATGAAGGAAGGTGACGATGAAGGTTAAAGAAAAATTAAGATTTGAGGAGAGGAGGTAGCGGAAGAAGAATGAATTGAGGAGGTAGGGGAAGGTGGTGAGCAAAGGTAAAAGCAGTTTACGGGGATGGAAGGAGGTTGCATGAATTTTAGCGTCAGGAATGCATCATGCATACGCTTTCAGTATGTTTCAGGTGCCCGCGTAATTGACCGAGGGTTGACGGCAAGTCGATTGAAAAGTGGAAATTAGAATGGGCACTAGGTAGAGATGAAGTGGTCCAGCTCACTGGTGACACGGGGCATCGGGCCCCACTTGAGCGGCAATTTGGCATGCCTATGTTCATCAATCGGATCGGGATCGTCTGACCACAAGGAAATGGTCAGGGGCCTGACCATCTTTAATCCCAGCCGTCCGTTCGCATCGGACGGGTGGGATTCCGCCACGTCATATGCGGAGGACGAGGCCAAATTTTGGGCGGGACTTACCATTCTCCCTCTCTTTCATGTTCGTAAACCCGTCTCTCTCTCTTTCCGTGGGACTTTTCATATTGAAGCCTATCTTCTTTCTTTCTCTCTCATGCGTAAACCCCCCTCTCTCTCTCTCCTCGATTTCTCTCAAAGACAACTCTCCTTCCTTCGTTCATTGCTCTCCTAACCCTCTCAAGCCGGAGCGACCATGGAGCTCCCCACCCATCCATCCACTATCGGCCTTCTTTGCTCCCATCGCGTCTGTGGGTCGTCCCTATGAGCTTCCGCTTCTGGGTCTCCCCCTCCCGAGATGGCCTTGATGAGAGCGGACCTCGTCTCCCTGCTTTCCTTCACCGTCCTCGCTGCTTCTCTGGTGATGGTACGAAAGAAAGATTGTTTTAGTTTTATGTGTTTTATCTTGAGCTCTTAACTTGAAAAATGCTCTCTTTTACCAATCTTAGATGGCAATGGAAACACTACCACTTGAAGATGGGCCAGAAAAGGGGAAAGCATTGGAGACTGCATTAGAGTATTTCGCATATCTCAAGAAAAAGATCAAGGGGAAGAAGTTCTTCGGGGGAGATAAGATAGGCTATTTGGATCTTGTAGCCAGTTGGATCCCGCATTTCCTTAGTGTCTTGGCAGAAGCTAGAGGCATGAAGATACTTGATGCGGAGAGGTTCTCATTCCTCCATGAATGGGCACAAAGCTTCAACGAAATCATGCTGATTAAGGAATGTCTTCCACATAGTGATATGCTGCTTAACTATATAACTGCTAGGTTGAGCTACTAGCGTTCCTTATCAGCGAACAAGCCATAAAATGCACACTTCTTTTGAATTACTGGAGTCGGACAGAAAAGTCAGGAAGGCGAGACGTTTTTCCCTCAGACTGTTGCCGTGTACTCTTCCCCTGTTTTCCTCTCTTGTACTTGTAACCTTCTGATATGACGCAATAATACGTTTACTCTATTTATGACCTTAATCAGCTTTCTGTTGCGAGATTATAAGTGAATTCAAGATTATCCCTAAGGTAACCCTTTCTTGTGTAAGTTTCTAGAGGTTGAATGAGTTAGTCTAAAGGTGTATAAACCTCTAATCTAATTTTGGATCATTAGTTCATTGATGAAGGAGCTTTACCTTGGTCGGGGAATCCTTAAGCAAGAATTTATCGTTTGTCGATGTGTTGAAAAAGGTTATGTGGCTTCAAAGGTTCAAACCCAGATGCTTGTTAAACTTGCTGCATGTAAAGCACCTAAATCGAGGATTTTGATTATGTTAATGTGCAAAAGTGAAATACTTAGATATAAGGATTAGAATATTATCTTAGTAAACCAGTTCTTTTTTGTCGAAATTAGTTAGTTAACTAGTCTGCAGCTCTAATTATAAGTCACTTCATGTACTTGTCATCTATTGTTTTGATTATGTATTCTTGGAGTTCTTCTCTTGATGATTATCCAACCTTTATCTCACCAATTATGACCAATCATACACTTCTTATGAATTCCGCTTGTACAATTTAATCATTAGTAGTCCGTTTGAGCCAGAGGAACATGATGCATCCTTTCACAGGCTCGAAAATGGAGGACCCTTCATGCTTCCAAGCCAGCGAGTCAGAAAGATCATCGAGCATCTCGTCTCCGAATTGCTCCTTTAAGAATCCCTCACTAATGGCTCTCCGATGTGAACTATTTTTGGCTCGCGCGGGATTTACTTTTGTGATGTCTCCATGCAGCTCCACCACGCTCTCTATGCAAAGGCAACCATCCGTCTCCACTGCTATTTTCACTTCTTCATGAGATGCAAAATACACCGGCATGTTGAAGTTGCCCACTTTATTATCTTCGATTATAGTTCCCTTCAACAGAACCAGGAAAAGTAAAAGGCAAGTTGGTTTTATGAAGTATCGTTTAGACGAAAGAACTAAAAAAAAAAAATTCCCTTATCCCAAAAACAAAAAAGAAAACAAAACAACATTAATTATGTACAGACTGAAGGGACCTAAGAATACACAAATCGACGCACAAAAGGGTCTATCAACCAAATCTTTCGAAGTTGAATCACTACCAAAATTAATGAAAACGACTCAACTATATACAAGTTTGGAAATTTGCCGCAGATGAGTCATGGAAGAGAAGAAAACGGAAAATGCATAATCATCGAACCATCTCCATAAGCACAAGAGTAAAAATGATGACTATGCGAGCGAGAGTCATGAACTTTCTCACTAGTTACAGTTCGACGGATTCAAAACCCATAACCACATCAACCAATTTCCCTACAAGTAAAGACAAAAGCAAACACAATCGACTCATCATCAACGATTTCAAACTCGGAAAAAATCGACTTCAATCGCGAACAGAAACGATCAACAGAGAAGTGGAATCACCAGAGAAGATTGCACCAAACACAGCAAAAAAGAGCAACGCGACCCAAGCAAATCTCACCGCAGCGGAAACCCAAAGCGGAAACTCACCAGGGAGACGAGGTCCGCTCTCATCAAGGCCATCTCGGGAGGGGGAGAACCAGAAGCCGAAGCTCATAGGGACGGCCCAGAGACACGATGGGAGCAAAGAAGGCGGATCGTGGACGGACGGGCGGGGAGCTCCATGGCCTCCCTGGCTTGAGAGGGTCGGGAGAGCAATGAACGAAGGAAGGAGAGTTGTCTCTGAGAGGAATCGAGGAGAGAGAGAGGTTTACGCATATGAGAGAGAGAAGACAGGTTTAAAAATGGTAAGTCCCAAGGAGAGAGAGAGAGAGAGAGGGGTTTACGCATATGAGAGAGAAAGAAAGAAGACATGCTTCAAAATGGTGAGTCCCGCCCAAAATTTCGGCATATGACGTGGCGGAATCCTAGCTGTACGATACAAATGGACGGCTGGGATTAAAGATGGTCAGGCCGCTGATCATTTTCTTGTGGTCCGATGGTCCTGATCCTCATCAATTAGGCGATATCTGGCATGGGCCGAGACTTACGAGATCTGGAAAAAGTATAGATCGGTCTGATTCAGCACGTACGTTACTGGATACATAACATACATGCTCGGTTTAGTTAAAAAGGTCGGATGTTTTTTAATTCCTTTCTAGGCCGTTGAAACTTAGAAGAACTTTCACATTGACAAGAGCATAGAAAATCCCGGATCAGTAATGTATGGTTTGGGAGCAAACTATAGAGATGGTTGTGAGGTGGAAATTCAAAAGTACGATTTAAGCGGTACGTATATGTGACATGCGCATATACAATTGGCTTTTACGGCTACCAATTATTCGTTTATGTGACATGCACACATATTGCACAAGAATTGCACGAGCACTACATGACGGACGACGGGCGCATGTTGGTTCGTGGCAAAGTACCTAGAAGAAGAACTTGTGAAGGATTACGTGTATCCTGTCTATGGGAGAGAGGACTTACTTGTTGGGCACCACCAAATTTCAAATGAACTAGAGGTGGAGAAGTTAGATAATCTAAAAATTGGAGGAAAACTTCGAAGGGAATGTATTTGAGGATCACTGATAATGAAAATCAGAGAAGACGAAATCTGCAGTTGCTAATCTCTAATCTGCATTAAATGCATCGTCGAGAAAAAGGAAAGAAATGTCCGTCTCTACTAACACAAAGGATAAATAGAATGCCCTTCAATTCATAGTTAGTGAAGTAACATCATGAATTCCAAATACTACTTGTACTCAGCAAAGTTGATTAATATCGTTTTGTAGGTTGTATCATGACTAGAATAAAGGGACAGGTGACGAACCACCCATTGAATAAATCATCAGAGCGTGTTGCTCCTAAACAGGGAGACATATTCTTGCTGTGTCAACGATGTCTCGCTGACCTCCATCTAGGCCATACCAGTCTGCTTCAAGCTTGCATAAATAGTAATGCTTGGCCTTCGAAATCGAACAGCATTATGTCACTAGTGTCTCCTGACGTTTGCAAGCATTCTCTCATAGAGGGAAATTTGATATCTACCCGACTAAATCTTATATTACTAGGAGCTTTCTGTCTACCGTAGAAACTCCGATAGATTCTATGCCTCGGACGAAAAAAGAGTTAGAAACCATAGCGTTGGTGAAATTTGCAATGACACAGAATAATCCTGAACGCCTCTCAGCTTAACACCTTGCAACTAAACTTTGATGCACACAGCTGAGGTTTTGCAGCTCTCCTGTAAACTATGGAATACATAATTGGCATCAGAATTTTACTGAAATAATGCAGGTCACTACAATCTAGATACCACTGATATGTGTCAATGCTAGGCTAGGATTTTTCATATGCATCTCCTTATGAAAAACAAGGCGACATGACTCAAGGCCTTATCCGGGAACAAAAGGAAAAAGGAAAAGAACATGAGGGTTGTGGATCTTATCCAATTCAAGCTAACTGTTTCTTCAATTATGAAACCAACAATCGCTGTAGAAGTGTAATTGAAGATGTCGCGTCTTTCACATTGAGCAGCCATGGCAGCCCGGCAAAGAAGTTGGTGCAGTGGATTTGCTGAGAAATGAGGGAGGGCTTGCTAGCACCGGATGTCGACAATTGTGGGGCAGAGCATCCAATGTCGAGTTTGGCCGGCCCTTTCGACCCGTCTGAAATAAGAGAGGACTCATGTGAAATTTATTTTCTTTGAAGACACAGACAAAATGGAAATTCCGAAGAGTTTATCCGGGTAGAAATTCGATTCTTTCCTTGTGGGGGAGTTGGGAATCAGTGATTTCAGAGTTTGAAATTTGTCTGAGTTGCGATTTTCTCTTTTTATATAGAGAGCACTTCGGATAATGAAAGCAATACACATAGAATACACATACTTAAAGAGGATCTAGAATCATATGATCCAAAGAGAAGTGAGTAATCGATAAATTGATAGAACGAGGCCTCCAACTCAAGTCACTTAAAGTGAAGCCGGCAGAATAAGCTAGACAAATCATCATGGATTGTTCGAAAGGGCCAAAATCAGAATTCAACATCCAAAAATGTGATAAAAGCTCCTGAGGTGACATCACGGGCGAAAGCCGTCACTCGAACTTAAGCCGTCACGATGCTATTGACAAGAAGCTTATCCAGAGTGCCAATGTGGATATTGACAAGAACCAAATAGAGTGAAACAACACAAGAATATATCGTCAAACAGTCTTGACCTTGCTTGTGTGCAGATGTCAATCATGTAAAACAGACCCAGCCCCCTTCCCCTTCCTACTCCTCCTCCTTTTTCATGGGGCCAATGAATATACTGGATTACTCGCAGAAACAAATTGAATAAGGATGCCTTGCATTCCTTATGCAAATGCCCAGTGTTCCATACTCAATGCAGAAGACGAGCTCCACCAGAAGAATGCATTTGCTAGCTAATGTGAAGAATCCTTGAAAAGTCATTCAATTGTCCCGAACATTGTCTCTCCGGTCACCAAAAAGGAGGATGAAATTTCATCATGTGAGATGAGTGAAATACGTGGATGATCAACACAACAAACCAAATTTACACAGAGCATGAGACTCCAAATGGTTCTGATACGACAGTGGTATAATCTCGGGGATGATAACAGCAACCAGTAAGCTTCTCTCGAAAACCACCGACATGTGAAACTATATCCCTTCGGTGAGTTCATTCAGCTACCAAGGTCAGCTCGCTCATAAATCAATTGATATCTCTCGGCTACCGATGCATCAACCATCAAAATTCACGCTTAGATGTCTGTTCAACTTTAGCCTACTATGGCACCTATTGTCATTAGTTTATGTCTCCCGATCTGCACTTTAACTTCTTGACCTCGAGCTCGCGTTTTACTGCTTCCAGTTGGTTGAGTAGCGCCAACTTTTCCTGTAAAATATCGACTTTGTCAAGTGAGAACTTTATCCCGAGGGCAAAGCCATATAACATGGATTTGTGGCATGGAATCTTTCTTATCCTCCATTAGCTCAGCTTAAAACATGACTTTTTTCTGCATTCAATAGACAATAACTTTCAAGAGCAAAAAGGCATAAAACCATTATGGCTGCCCACAGATCTGAAATCTAGTTGTCACAGAAACAGAATAACTCAGGAACTGAATTATCTGCTGATGGGATAACAGGGGAATAATGATGCCAATTCACATGATGGGCAGAGCATCACCTTTTGCAAGATGACCAATTTGGAGTTACTGAGACCAGAATCTCCCCCTCTCTTCGAAAAAGACTCCTTAAGCTGTCAAAAAGAATTCATTGAACACAATGTAGGCTTAAGTACACTTTGAATAAACTCGCATTTGAGAAACAGATGGAGAGTCAGAAACACTGCTCAAACTTGAGGATGTAATTGAAAATTGAGAGTGGATTTTCTTTTTCTCTTTTTTCTTGTTCTTACGCAACACATAGGGACCTACCAATAACATTAAACAAGTAGCAAGCGAACTCCTTTTCCACCGTGCAGGTTTGGGCAGAATAGAATGTTATTTGCATCTTATTGTGCTCGTGCTATGAATGTACGTTGATTTAGAGAAAACATAAATTATCCAAATGACAGAATTCATTCAATTAGGTAGGCAGTTCCAAGCACTGCAGGTCCTGACAGAACAGAAGTCCAAGAATTGCATTTTGGTCTAATGAAGAACATGGACTGGTAATGAATTAGTGGTGAAGAGCATCCAAAAATTTCACAAGGGAGCTAATTATGTGCACAATCTCAGTCAAGTGCACAGAGCTAGCAAGATCTTATCTCCCAGCATGTCTTAATCTATAGTACCAGAATGGTTCATCCCTACTAGAAAATGTCCGCAAACTATGAACACTTCAAGAATTGATTGCAGGAGTAGTTGCAAACCTCTATATGAGAAAAGAGATCTTCAGAGGCTGGATGTACAACAGAGGAGAGAGAAGAGATATGAAGAAAGTACGCGCTGTTCAGCACGTTCTTGATGCTAAATTGAAGGGTGATCAAGAAGGAGCATACCTCTCTAAGTTCCGCTTCACACTTGCTCGCCCTCTCCAATTCTTCATCATATTTCCGCCTCCATTCGGCGGACTCATCCATCGCTTCCCGGTTAGCAAGATCGAACTCCTTTCTAGAGAGAGTCGATTAAAGAAGAAATGTTATCAACGTCGCCAGTTAATCTCAGTTCTCCCCATATGAGAGAAGCTCAACGGCATCCAACAAAGAAATAGAAAGCTAGATCCAATCCAAGAAAGAATTGTAGCAACAATTCGAACCCAAAGACTCCCCAACTTCATCTAACTCAACTGCGAAATGGTATCACGTGGATCGCAAAAAGATAGCGAATTTTTCCAATGCGTTGCAAGACCCACTCACACCAGAAACTCTGAAGACCATATATTACGCAAGGGACGAAAGACAATTAACAATATCATCTGAGAACAAAGCCAAAATGGGGTTTTTCCTCCGGTGAGTTTCAACAGGAAGACAAACGATATACCAATGTAGCAATTCGGATGCATCATTCGGATTGAATCCGGATTTGACAGCCTCTTGCAATTATCACAACGACAGATGAAGGAATCGAACTGAAAGAACAAATGCCAATGCCATCCCTTTCATCAACTGCGAGTTCCATTGGAATTAACGGATTTGTTCGATCGACGAGGAGCTTGAAGAGCTTGAATGGAATGAAGCAGAAGTTCGATCGAGAGAGAGAGAAGAACCTGAGCAAGTCAGAGTCGCCAGCAGAGACGGAGTAGTCGATAGTCCAAAGCCTAAGGTACACGGCCACTCCGAGGGCCATGGCCACCACCAACGTCAGCACCACCGGCCTCATTCCCATCTCTCCGTCTCCGTCTGTCGTATCGTCGTCAAAGCTCAAAATCTCGATGGTGCCGCCACCGACCGGCGTGGTCTTGAAGCAAACGGAGGCATCGGATGAGCTCCGTTCCACTTTGCAGTTGCAGGGTCAGGAGTGGTTGCAGTACCCAAGACTTTTTTTTTTTTTTTTTTGTCAATAGCACCCAAGACTTTAAAAAAAAAAAAAAAGGCCAAACGAGTTGAAATTATCTTTTTAAATTTCTTTATCTTCAGTCGAATGCCTAAAATTTTCAATTTTCTTCGAAATCAGCTGAATAAGATTTTTGCCCAGCACCAGCACGTTAAAATAAAAAACGGATTAATGAAGTTTACCGTCCTTATAAATCAAATGGACAGGACGCAAGACTCTGTGTACAATAAATTCCCCTTCATTGATGAGGTAACTTTTGGATCAAATTAAAAAGAGGAAATGTCAAAAGGTGCCTCAGCTACGATTATGGTATCAATTAAGGCCCAAACTTCAAATTGTGTCAAAATAGGCCTAGATCATTTTTTTTTTTCAAAAAATGATTTGACCAAGGGATATTTATGTATTTTTAAATTTTCTCTTTTTTTTTTCTTTGTTCCCATCCCCTCCCCACGTCGTTTCTTCCTCCCCTTCCCCTTCAAGCATAGCGCTTCGGGTCGGCACTGTTCACTGCTCCATGGCGCTTCGGGTGGTTGTGGTTCGTTGTCCGTTGTCCGAGGCTGAGCAGTAAGTGATGGTGGTCGTGGTTGGTCAGGTGAACGTCAGTGACTCCGGTTCGTAGGCTAGACAGGTCGTCGAAGGGGTGTTGCAGCAATGGGCGGTGATGGTGGCATCGGATCTGAGATCCAACACGAGCTCAAGCTCGGGCTAAGCAACGAGACAGAGGATGGTGGTGGTCGAGCGAAGGAGTAGCCTTCGTCGGGGTTTTCGAGGGTCAATCGTCGGCCGCGCGGGGGAGTGGGGGACTGTGAGTAAGAGCTGGAAGGGGTCGGACGAGCGACGAAGGCTCCGATTAGCCGCTTCTACTTCAAGCATGGCGCTTCGAGTCGACACTGTTCACTACTCCATGGCACTTCAGGTGGCTAAGGTTCATCGTCTGGGGCTGAGCAGGAAGTGATGGTGGCCATGGGTGGTCGGACGGACATCGGGGACTCCAGTTTGTGGGTTGGACAGGGTGTCGAAAGGGTGGTGTAGAGACAGGTGGTGATGGTGGCATCGGGTTTGAGATCTAGCACGAGTTCAGACTCGGTTCTGGTGGCGCGGCTAGGCAATGAGACAAAGGATGATGGTGGTCGAGCGAAGGAGTAGCCAACGTCGGGGTTCTCAAGGTCAATCGTCGGCGCGGGGGACTGCGAGCAGGAGCTGAAAGGGGTCGGACGGGCGTCGTAGTGAGACGAGTCGACTGGAAGTGGTTGGGGGGCAGAGCACAGCGACGCTGCCACATTGACTCTATGTTCGTGTACCTCCGTGGGTCTGTGGTGGTGCGATAACAAAACTGGAAGTTCGGGGGAGGTGTGGTGGCGTTAGGTGAGGTGGCTGTGCGAATGATAATAAAAGAAGCAGAAGTGGAGCTAGTGGTGTCATTAGATGGGGGTGGGCCACGCGCGAAGAGCAAAAGGAGGAGTTGCATAAATTTAAAGAAAGAAGAAGCTTGAAGAAAAAAAAAAGAAGAAAGTTAAAAGTACATAAATATCCCTCGACCAAATAATTTTTTGAAACAATAAAAATAGTCTAGTCCCTATTTTGGCATTTCTCTAATTAAAAATTCAATGAAGTTCCTGATTAAAGAGTTAAACGACACCCTTGTCCAAAAAAAATTATTGGATTTGCAAATGCGTGATTGGAGATTGGAGTTGATGCTCAACTCCCACTTTCATTATAGCATGAATGACAGGTCGAAGGATCTAAAAATTGAGAGATCGATTTCCAGAACATGTGATATGAATCATGTTCTTATATTTTTTATATTTTATATTTTCGCGTAATCCTATAATATTTTATGGCGATTAATGTGTAATATGAAATTATCGATTTAAACATATGAGTTACGATCAATTCAGTGTAATAGTTCAATTAAGAATATATATAAAATCTCGATGTACCTTCAAACCTATTTTAAAATCTAAAACATGCAACAACGGATATCACGGATAGATTTCAAGTAATAGGTAAAACGCCAAAAAAATAGAAATAATAAGTAACAACACACTACCATAGATCGGAAAAATTGGCATCAAAATTTCTGAACTTGTTCATCGGAATGAATTAACCAAAGACGAGCAGAGAAATAGTTTGTCTTCTACTCCAAGAGAGTAGTCGTAGAAGATGGCACGCAGTTTTCCGCCACCTCCCGTTCATCCTCCTCCTCCTCCTCCTCCTCTTCTTCTTCTTCTTCTGCTTCACTTCTCTGTTCTTTCTTTTCCTGACGCTTTCATTTCCTTGCTTCCATTTTCCATTTCAGAGAGAAACAAATTAGAAAGAAGACGAAGAGAGGGAGGGGGAGTAGGAGGAGCTTAGTCTGCAAATCCGACGGACTTCCAAATGGCGTCTCTCACCCTGCTCAGATCCCTGCCTTTCAGCGTCCTTCCGATCCCTTCGTGGACCGACAGCGAGGCCTCTCTCCTCCTTGCCAAGTACTCGTGAGGCGGAACCCTAATCTCTCCGTCCTCCTCTTCGTCGTCGCTCTCAACTCTTCCTCCAACGTAGTCGGCGGCGGCGGCGTAGTCCCGTTTCGGATTACTCTTCGACCAATCCAGTATGTCGACAGGCAATGACGAGGCCGCCGCCGCCGGCTTAAGGTCGGACGAGATGTCGGCCCTTCTGGGAGGTCTCCTCAACTTCCGCGAACTGGGCGTCGTGGACCTGTTGTCATGGATTGTTTCGAAGGAGGGGACTCGAGCAAGAACGTCGGTGCTCCAGACATCAGACTCATCGAACTCGAATGGCGTGTCGTCATCGTTGTAAGCAGCGGCGTGATCCGAGGGCGGGTAGGCGGAAGTTGGTCTTGCGCGAGAAGTGCTTCTCGAGGCAGCAGCCATTGTTGGTGACCTGACCGGTTGCTTTCAGCTCTCTCCTATGGTATTTTTGTAGTGTCGCTGCTGTACGAGCTCCTGTTGCCCCTTTTTATAATGGACTTAGTGGATAAGCTTAGTGGATAAGCTCTCGATCGATCGATCGAAAAAAAGGATTTACAGCATCGGACTGAGCAGTGAGGCCAGGCCAGTGAGCCGATACTTTGCCCGACAATACCATATATATATATATATATATGCGCGCGCGCGCGTTGATCTGTCTGAGAGTGGAGTGTGTTGGCAGAGAACAGATGGTGTCAATCCGTTCCACCTCCAAGGCGTTGACGTGGAAGAAATATCCCCCCTAAGACCCTACCGACACACGGCCAATTCGGCAGATCTTTAAGATACTTTCATGAATTCTCAAATTGATCAAATATCCTTGATTGATTTGAGAAAACCAAACATATAATTACGAAAGTTGATACTTATGGTAATTTTTTGCACACGACACATACGATAACCTCTAGATATCTTAGAAAGATCCGATCTAAAATAGCTAGTTGGGATAGAACTGGTAATAAAATATTCAACATTTTATTATGTCCTATTTATAATTTGGTGAACTGTGTATTTAAATTCGGATAAATAGTGTGATAAGGCGCCGCTGAAATGCAACGTCGGAATGCTTTAGAAAAAACCATTTATAGCCATGAGTTCTGAACTACTGATGTGTGATTTCTCGTATTTGTCCAGAGAAGTCATGAGGCCGACAGTTTACAGGCTGAAGCTGGGCAGACCCATTTTCATCTTTTTTCGGCCCATCATATGCCCAAGATCCCAGCTAGGCCCAAAACCACCTTAGCCGAGGACATGTATGTCATTTCCGACTCCACAGAAAAAACCCTAGCGAATATAAATAACACTCCTAAAAGAGACCCACCCTCTTCGCGCCTCCTGTCAGACTATCGCTAACCTTTCTCTGCAGAAACCCTAGTCCCAACCCTCGCCGCCGAATCCGCCAACCATGCCGCCGAAGTTCGATCCCTCCCAGGTCGTCGACGTCTACGTCCGTGTCACCGGAGGCGAGGTCGGAGCCGCCAGTTCCCTGGCCCCGAAGATCGGCCCCCTGGGTCTCTCCCCGAAGAAGATCGGTGAGGACATCGCCAAGGAGACCGCCAAGGACTGGAAGGGCCTCCGCGTGACGGTGAAGCTCACGGTGCAGAACCGGCAGGCCAAGGTATCCGTCGTGCCCTCCGCGGCGGCGCTCGTCATCAAGGCGCTCAAGGAGCCGGAGCGCGACCGGAAGAAGACGAAGAACATAAAGCACAGCGGGAACATCTCCCTCGATGACGTGATCGAGATCGCGAGGGTCATGAGGCCGAGGTCCATGGCCAAGGAGCTGAGCGGGACCGTGAAGGAGATCCTCGGCACGTGCGTTTCCGTCGGGTGCACGGTCGACGGTAAGGACCCGAAGGACTTGCAGGAGGAGATCTCGGATGGCGACGTCGAGATTCCCGAGAACTAGGTGTCAGAGAGAGGTAGAGGGACAATTTGGGAAGGTTCATTTTTGGGTTTGTGATGTTCAATGATGGTTTCAGTCGTGCCTTCTGAGGTCATTTTTAGTTTCTATAATCGATCTATTGGGGTTTTTGCTTATAATGTTGGTGACATTCAGTATGGTAAGAGATCTTGGGACATGGTGTTTGATGATTTATTTGTCAGTGCAATAGAATGTTTCATGTTTAACTGGTCGGTTTGGCTTGAGGGACGTTGGTGTGGATAATGCCATGGATGTTTGACTGACAGCTCGTCTTACTATTTTGATGACAATGGCTGTGCCTTTTGATTGCTTTGAAACTTTAGGATTCTTAGACCCCCCAAAAAAATTAGGATTCAGATTCAAACTTTATTTATTTTTTCAGATTCAAACTTTTAGAACCTCAAGAAGCCAATGTCTTGTTAGATTCGGCAGAAATGCCCTGTTTCAGTTGAATTCGATGTTTGACAAGGTTCTGTATTTTTATTAGTGGAGGAAGTTGCAGTAGTTCTTTCTTGTTGGGTTTAATAGCGTGAATTTGAGGGTGTGCTGTAATAATTTCATGTACCCATCTATGTTCGATTGTTGACAGACTGACCCCGAGTTCATGTCGAAGACATGTCCTGTTGATATTAGTATTTACACACGAATGGCATAAGGTCACCCGGGAAGTCAATTAGGCAAGGGATGAGGTAAACTTGAACACAATGCTTTGAGCATATCTACTTTGAATCTCAGTTATTGTTCAGAAGTTTGATGTTGAGGATGAGCTTAACTAATTCATGACTCTCAACACTAGAAAGTAATGCCAAAAGGGATTAATTCTTGATTTTGCACGTGTGCCTGGGTCTTTGTTCTCGTTAGCTTTGTCCGGAATATGTCTCTTCTGAGTCTTGTGCCATTTGATGAAACCATGACATGGTCAATGTCTCGAGTGTTCTTGTTTCTGATCGGTTAACGTTTCAAGAATATTTGATATCCCTTTTGACGAGTGGTGGTTAGTTCTGCTAACATGCACTCACTCTCTCTCTCGATTGATCGATCGATCGATTGCCTCTTTGATGGATTGTATGTGTGCATCTAGAAATTTTTTTTTTTTTTTTTGTCTCTGCTATTTGTTTGGTAAGTGCGTTATTTCGGTCCATTACACTAGTTAGTTACTATTACTAACTTTACCAAGGGAGACTGACCTGTGTTTCACTGGAAACCAGGCTCTTGTCGCAGACTAGCAGCACCCAGGCGGCAGGCGCTGCTGGAGGCTGTCCCGTCTAGAGGTGTGCTGGCAAATAGTTTGAGAGTTTTTTTTAAAATTTTTAAAAAGAATTACTAGACGAAATGTAGTTTTTACAACCGAATGGTATTTAAGTCGAAATTCTTTTCTAACGTGTTCTTGACGATACATGCCCTCCAATACATGCTGTCCCATGCTACTTGCGTTTCGGAAAATTCCTTTAGCCCAAAAGGCTTTTCAAAACCGAACCAATATCGGAACACAGCGAAGAGAGAGAGAGAAGAATGGTGCTGCATTTCACCTGGAAAAAAGAAATTGTACCCAACCATGAAAGGCACTTCTTGCGGAGAAAGAACGGTGGCGCATTGCATAACATGTTTTTCGCTTGTTGGAACTGCGGAATTGCATTGCTATTTGGACATATGTTTCAATTGCCAATATTATCAAAAGCATGCATGTTATTTGTGAAAGAGTTTCGTGATGGTTATTGCTTACTATAGTTTAACATCTTGAATACAAATGTTATTAACTTTAGGAAAAAATGTCAAAAAAGTCCTAAACCTATTGCGTTAGAGGGTGCATGAAATCTTGCCGTAAATTCTATTTTTGTTCCAAACTTATTTTTGGAATAAGTTTGGGACAAAAAATCGTTTGGTAACGCGATTTTATTTTTCTATTTCTGGAACAAAAATTTATTTCATAAATAGATTTAAATCAGAAATGAGAAACAAAAAAAAAGTTACTTCTCCAAGAAATAGAAATAGAAGACTCTGTTTGTTTCACAAAAAATGAGCTATTTGAAAAATATTTTTCGAAAATTAATTGCTTATATCGTTTAGAAAAACTAATCAACAAAAAATATTTTCATCATTAACAACAATCTATGCCAAACTATTTTTATAGGCGATGAGAAAAAATTTATTTATTCATTTTTTAAGAGATATATAAGATTATTTTTTGAAAAATATTTTCCCAATAACTCATTTTCCGTTAAACAAACGGAGCCAAAATCTTTCTTTTTCTCAAATACCCACCGTTGCCGACCACCACCCACGGCCCCCACCACCGCCGCCGCATTTTCTAAAAGTATAAATTTTCAACCGTTGTCAAATAAATTTCTATTATATGATCAGAAATTTTATGTCGTTATCAAACACATTTTTTTGCTCAAAAACTCATCCATAAACAGAAAAATTTTAAAAAATTATTTCTAACCAGAAATCTATTTATGGAACAGAATGGTTATCATTAATCCCTTTAGTGCTAATTTAATCCTAAACATTTTATTGGTGTTAATTCACTCATAAATCTTTTGTATTGGTACCAATTCACTCCAAAATCTCTCTTTTCTCAAATAACCGTCATTGTTGACCACCACCCGCGGCCCCCGCCACCGCCTCCGCATTTTCTAAAAGTATAAATTTTCAACCGTTGTCAAACAAATTTATATTATATGATCAGAAATTTTATATCGTTATCAAACACATTTTTTTGCTCAAAAACTCATCCATAAATAGAAAATTTTTAAAAAATTATTTCTAATCAGAAATCTATTTATGGAACAGAATGTTTATCATTCATCCCTTTAATGCTAATTTAATCCTAAACATTTTATTGGTGTTAATTCACTCTTAAACCTTTTGCATTGGTGTCAATTCACCCCAAAATCTCTCTTTTTCTCAAATAACCGTCGTTGCCGGCAACCACCCGCGGCCCCGGCCACCACTGGCCATCGCCGCCGCATTTTCTAAAAGTAAAAATTTTCAACCGTTGGAAATATTTTGCATTTATGCCAATTGAGTCAATTTGATCAATTTTGGACGAAAATCATTGGGGCAAATATCAATTGTCCTACATGGTAAGGCGTGCGCTAACGTGAATATTTTTTAATATTTATATATTTAAAATAATATTTAAAAATATCAAAGTTAGCGTTTTTCGTGCCACATAAAACAATCGATGTCCACAATTAGTCATTTTCGATCAAAATTAGTCAAATTAACTCAGTTAGCATAAATACGAATTTAGAACTGAATTGACACCAAATGCAAAAGGTTTTGTGTCAGAATTAGCATCAATAAAAGGTTTAGGACTTAATTGACATCAATCCAAAATGTATAGGACTAAATTGACATGAATGTAATAAGTTTGTGACTTTTTTTTTTTTTTTGACACTTCTCCTGTTAACTTGAGGACACCCTTGAGTTCGTACTTTTCATTCTTGACTAATTATCTACTTTGGAGTGGGGGGACCAATGGGTTTCCCTAAACTCCTTCCCCACTCCCATTTTATGCGTAAAATAATCCGTCGCAATAGCTAGTTTCGTGTTTTTAACGAAAGGCAACGGTGTCGTTTCAACTTTCATCGTCCAATCGCATACCTAAAAAAATCTCTCTCTCTCTCTCTCTCTAGTCTTCAGCCATTTCCGTGACTCGTGTGGAAAACTTCCGCTTCCCTGTCTCGATGAAACCGAAATCCCCACGCTCATTTTAGTCAGAGGTTTAAGGTTCCATCCCTTTCTTTCTTCAATTATTGTCCGTCCCTTTCCTCCCCATATCTCCGGGTGCGTTCGTCTTACGTGTCTCGCATTCCAAGTGGCACGGTCCCTAAATGCTCGGTCGGTCGTCCACCTGGCCCCTTCGCCGTCCATTCAATTGCATTTCGCATAGCTCCCTTTGACTCCTTCGATATTATTGGCGTGACCCTTTGCTTCGCTTTGCCTATTTAAGCCAATCCCCACTTCAAATCTCCCTCAATTCAAAACTACCATTTCAATCTTTCCTCCAAGCCAAACAGAGGAAAAAAAAAAAAGCAAGAAGAAAAAGTTCCTCAACTCAATTTTCCGCACATCTCTCTTCTTCCCTTGGAATTTGGAGGAGGAGAGCAGCTTCGGTTTTCGCATCACGCGCTTCTTCCCAACTCTTCATCAAGATATATCAATCTCAAGTGATCAGATCAGCCCTAGAAAAGGATGGCTATGGAGATGAGGAATCTCAACTCTTGGATGGAGGTGGCCCCCAAGCCCGTCATCTACCCGCGCAAGCCTTCCAACTCGCCGGGGCTCGAGACGATCCCGGAGGAGTGCGCCGAGGAGTTGGACGACGACTAGCGACTCGCGAGGCCGCTTCTTTCTCTCTCTCTCCCCCTTACTTCGACGAGGTTGCGGTGACGGAAATTGAGTGCCATAGATATAGCTATGCGTAGTGGATGTGTATGCTTGCGAAAGAAAAGCATCTTTCCATTTGAGATAGCTTGTAAATTTTCTGTATATTACAAATGTAAAACTCCAACGTGAGAAAAAAAATAAATTAATTAATAAAAGCAATTAGTGAAATTTTGGGTACGAGGTTCGAGGATTGTTGTTCTGATTTGATTCATGAACGTCATCTCCTAGTGATATTGATTTTTGACTTTGTCTTGTGTTTTCTATACTTATAAAAGTGGGATCTTATCGATTTTAAGGGGGATTTTTTTTTTTTGTTGATAATATTTGGATTCCGCAGCCCAGACTTTGCTTTTCTTCTTCCCAAATTCAGTCCATCTCCTCCCCAATCATAATACTTGTCCGCCGCCTTCCTCCGGTCTCGCCGCCGTCATCCAAAGCATTCGAACGTCACCGCCGATGAGTTTTACGATAAAGTTTCTCTAAAGTTTAGAGGCATTTGGATCAATTCGATCAGTCGATGGGCTATTGTGTTGAATAGGTGAATAAAGGATGCCCGAACGAAAAATTGTTGACGAGTCTATATACTTGCAGTTATTCTTTAGGAGATCGCAAGTTTAAAGCATTGCAACCTTTTTATAAGGGTTGGCAATGAGTCCTTTCATAATACCCCAATGAGAATTACCGTCACAATTAGGCTTTCTTCTAAATTAATTATATTTGTATTAATTCAGTTCATTCGATCAACTTTGATCGGCCAACACTGACTTGGATAATTTTTTGTATTATTCATATTTTTGCAAATTAGTTTTTTAGGTTTTTTTCCTTTCATTTCTTTTTTTCCCCTTTTTCCTTTTTTCTTCCTCCAGTCGGTTGCTGTTGCCGATAGGCCAAAGACTAAGGCCTATTTTGCCTAGCGTCAACAAAGCTCGCCCCCGCCACTGGCCGATCTTCGACTAAGGCAAGCAAGGTCAGCCTCACCGGCCGGTGAAAGTGGTCGAATAGATTGAACTGATACAAATATAAAAGTTTAGGACTGAATTGACACAAATGCAAAAATGTTCATGAGATAATTGACAAAAGTACAATAGATTTAGAATTTTTTTTTAACATTTTTTTTTTTGAAAAAGAAAGGCTGCATGCAAATAATAATAATAATTTCATTCGCATGTCCAGATCAAAAATAAAAAATTTAAAGGAAAAAGAAAGGAGACCGACATTTTTTTGTTGGTTGTGAAGGAGACCGACATTCACATTTTAATTATTCATCACGTGTTCTCTTTGTTTTTTTTGTTTTTTTAATTTATTTGTCGGACGTTCATGACGTTGTTAACAAGCAAAACGGATGGTAATACAAGTAAGGATTATATTTTTAGAGGGAGTGACAATTCCCTGGCAAATTCCACGTGTTTAAATTCTCTATAAATGAGATTCGCTCGTCGTCCCGACCAGCATCAACCAACCGGAGTCGTTGTTATCAGAATTTCCAGGTTCTTCTCATCTGCCTCTTTCTTCATCACCAGCTCAATCTTTGAAGCAATTCCGTGATATCAGCAAATGGCGAAGCAGAGTCTGGACATGAGTTTGTGGATGGAGGTCGCACCCACTCTTCTCCTCGCGCCCTTCCCTCCTCCTCCTCCCCCTCGTCGGAGGAAGAGCCTCGGCCTTTCCGGATTGGAGACGATCACAGAAGAGGAGGAGGAGGAAGAAGGCGATCCCGAAGCAGCAGAGCTCGAGGCCGAGACGATGGCGCGCGGCTTTCGGGACTTGCAATCATAAGTTGCTTCCGGGAGATGTAGGCGGGATAAGTGTATCTGCCTGTGCTGCTAATTTTGATCTTCACTCGCGTAATGATTTGTGTAAATTACTCCTTTTGGCCATGGCAAATGCTGGATTTGCTGAATTAAAACGTTCGTGATGTGGGATAATTTCCCTAAATTTTAATTGGTTTTCAATCAGTCGAGCGAAGTTCGAATTAGATCATATATTACACAAAGCGGACAAATTTTTATTTGTTTTTATTTTTTTTGTAATGGATGCATCTTGATCGAAATCTCGATAATTTTGAGGGTTACCTCATCTTATTGCGCGACAATTACATACCGCCCAATGTCACGTCAATATTTCGCTTAAATATCTATCTTTCTAGTTGCATCGAGCCACGAATTTCTATGCATTCCGCTACGGAAACCAAAATGAAAGGTAGGAACCAAAATAGATAGACCTAATATGGGAGTCAAAATTGAGACAAGAGATGCCATAAGGTTCGATTCCGAGAAAACAATCGCTGGTTTTATTTTTCTCGAAAAATGAAAACCGAGAATGATTCAATTTAGTCTATAATTTTGGCAAGATCTTATAAATATGCTTGTTAAGTGGAAAATGACACTTCCACGGTGAAAGCATGTTTCTAAATTCTCCATAATTTTCTTCTTGGGGATCGATTTGGGCACGATTAAAAAGTACGAAAAGGCATCTGTTTGGGGGAGCAAACGTTTTTTAAGTGGACACTGGACAGTTGCTTAAACACTTGATTAGCTGTCTGCCTGTCTCCATACCCTCTCTCTCTCTCAGTCCGCCAACCGCCGCGGCCACCCACACCGCCCATTGACGTGGCCTGGCCTCTACCCGTGCCGTCGCGGCTGCGGCATGCCCTTACCGTCATTGCTGAGCTACAAAAGCCTAATTCATTGTCGAGATCATCGTTCGTGACGGAGCTCAATGCTACAAAACACCCGATGGTACTACTCGTCTAGCCTCCATAGTCAACCATATGGCGACGATCATGTTGTGATCTCTTGAGATTTTAACAGTTTCGATGAGAAATTAAACTTGAGTTTCTAGAAAGAAAGAGATACTTTTGTTTGGCCACCCACATCGCCCATTGATGTCGCCTGGCCTCTACCCACTTCTTGTTGAAGGAAACATTCACCGTGCCGTCGCGGCTACCTCATACCCTTAGCGTCATTGCTGAGCTACAAAAGCCTAATTCATTGTCGAGATCATCGTTCGTGACGGAGCTCAATGCTACAAAACACCCGACGATACTACTCGTCTAGCTTCCATGGTCATCCATATGACGACGACCATGTCGTGATCTCTTAAGATTTTAGCAGTTCCGATGAGAAATTGAACTTGAGTTTCTAAAAAGAAAAAGAGACCTTTTTTTTTAGTGAGAGGTTTGGGGCCGTAATTAATAGCCGTATTCAATTTTTTTTTTATTTACACATGTAAGGGGTGTGGAACTATTGGCGCACGGTACATCACGATCAACACTATCACCGTCAGCAGCCACCGAACACCGCCACCACCGCCCTTCTCTTCTATAATATCACTACCTTCCTTCTTCCGTCGGCGCCGCCGTCGCCGTCGCCATAAATGGGATTTGGAACTTCTTCTCTTGGTAGAGGCCTCTTTGTCGAACTCCAATCTCACGTTTGAAGTTAAGGTTTACTCATGCGTACATGTGACGCGGTTATGAATTATCAAAATTTACGCGGGACCCATCATTCCAACTTTGGCACCGAAAAATATAAACATTACTTCCCTCCAAACCAAGATATGGTAACTATCCAGACGGCGAGTTATAAGTTGTAAACATCACTTAGACACGCGAATTTCAATTAAAATTAAAAGCTCCAATAAGTGCTATTAAGTCGGGTTGCCCCCTGTACCGCATGAGAATCTCCGAGAGTCCACCTCGCGATCCAACCGTCGGTCCTCACGGAACGATTCGAAAAATATTTCAAAAATAATTATCGTGTGTATCACTTGAAATAATTATAATCGATGAAATATTTTTATTAATCGATAATAATTTGTGTCTAAATATTTTTCTTAGACGGTTAGATTATTTTTCGTTCAATCATTTTGATAACCAATCAATCAAAAAATATTTTTAAAATGATTTATTTTTGTGCGGCACTTCACGGTCCTCGTCGTCCTCCAATTGGTCTCTTGTTTCCCACGTGCTTCGGCCTTTTCAGCCCCAGTCGAAGCGAAAGGGAGGACGAAGCTTCCACAAAGAGCCAACGGCCACGTTTTCTTCAAGCCAAAACTACGGAATCAAATCCCAGTCGTCCTTCCCCACCTTATAAAACAACCGCCTCCGCCATCTCCAGCTGCCCAACAATCTCGATCAATCTCGAAGTCTCCATCTCTCTCAGAGCAGTCGTGGGTGTTCTCTTCTCCCAGCGACTTCAACAGTAGCTAAACCAGTCGAGCTTTTTCTTCAACCCGAAGCTTGAGCTCTCGAACCCGAATCGGAATCGGAAATTGCCATCGCGGTAATGGCGAAGGGAACCGGAGGACTGAGCCCGTGGATGGAGGTGGCACCAGCTCTTCTCGCCCCGCCTCGCAACAGCAGTTTCAGATATCCTGTATTGGAGACCATCGCAGAGGATCAGGAAGCTGAGGATCTTAATGAATAGCAGATTTTTTCGTTCACTGTCCACTTCTTTTTTGAAACTTTTTTATGCTTTTGCTTTGAGCATAAGCTCGTGCACTGTGAAGTTGTGATGTAGTTTAGTAGGTGATGGACGGACAACCCCACTGGTGGAATGTTTTTTGTTGCCCAGGACTTAGGATCATGATGTCTTGTCTATCCAAGCCTGGTTTTCGCGCCGCTAATAAGGGATGGCCATTTATTTCCCCTCCTCCTCCTCCTCCTCCTCCTCCTCCTATGGTCGGCCTCACCGCTTTTAGAACGACAGCAGCAAGGAACTCTCTTGTTAGAGGCAAACAAGTTTCCCCTGATGTTGCCGATGATACCGAGATAACTGACCAACAACAGTGCGTAAAAGATTAAGAAGCATCTAACCGCAAATTTGATTTCGAAGTCAAGCTTTTAGTCCGTACGTGGCCTTAGTACAAGATCATTTGAGTTTTGCAAAGTTCCCTAAACTTTATCCCGTCATTCGGTCGATCCAAGGGCTTGGCTGTTGTTGGTAAGAACTATTTTTATTTTTTTCTTTTTATGGGTCAGATGGCACTAAGAACTTACGGACTGAAAATCTCGTGAATCCACCCAGAATAGAACGGTGCGGATTAATTAGTTGTGTGTGTATGTTTCGTCAGATGCATGCAATGATATGGGTCGATTGAGGTCGCGCCCACGATACTATCAAAACGTGTCAATAGGCATATGGCCATTGGATTGGAGGATGTGGACGGTACTACGATAGATAGATGGATGTGGGCACGAAAAAAACAGACGATAAATATATAAAAAAAAAAAGTAAAAAATAATAAATGGAGAAGGAAACGTCGAGAGTGCGCCACGTCATGTTAATCCGCAATATTATAATTAATACGCGTTCACACGTCTCCTGTTGCCCCACGCGCTCTGGCCTTTGAAGCCAAGGGAAGACGAAGCCCCCACCAATGGAAATGGCGGGGATTGAAACGCCACGTATTCTTCAAAGCCAGAATCAGTCGTCCTTCTCTTCGGCCGAATCGGAAACCGCGATCGCGATAATGGCGAAGGGAATCGGAGGACTGAGTCCGTGGATGGAGGTCGAGGTCGCGCCGGCTCTCCTCGTCCCGCCGCCCGCAGCACGAGTCTCAAATATCCTGGATTGGAGACTATCGCGGAGGATCAGGAAGCTGAGAATAGCAGAATTTTTTCTTCTTCTTTTTCATTTTTTTTGCCGCTTTTGCTTTGAGAGTAAGATCGTGCAATGTGAAGTTGTGATGTTGAAAATTTTAAAAATCGCGGCACAGATTAGTTTAGTTGTACATAAATTTGCGTCTGAAATCTATGTGTCAAAGTTTCGAGCGTATTGCATACTTGAAGAAAATGTAATTCCGTCACGAGTGACGCTATGTCGCCACGATCGTTGCCGCTGCCGCCACCGTTGCCATTGCCGCCGCCGTCCTTCTCTTCTACCGGTTGCATTATTTTAATTAAGGAAACTTTCATAAAGAATTTCAAACTTTTTTTTCTGTGGTCACCAATATCTCGTATTATTATTTTTTTTATGACCGAGGTGTCCGAGTCAGTTTGCTCGCACATCAATTATTTCTTGAGAAAACTAGCACGACAAACAACAGTCGTGACCCTCACTTAAGTCACGGAACGCAAATTAAAAGATTTAACAAGAGATAGTCCATATTTTAATTAACTCGGCCATGCATTGATGGGTCAATTTGTCTTTTTCTATCTCCACTCATATTCTAATTTGCACCCACAACCCGAAAATACATTTCGTCAAAAGTTCCATCCAAAATAGCCGCTGAAAAATCCGAAGAGGTGTCGTTCGCGCATGCCGCTGCGCCAAATATTAAAGAACAAATACTGCCAAAACTATAACGGAAAATTTATTCGAATTGCCGATGTACAATCGATTTCGGGGTATTGATTTTATAAAAAAAAAAAAAAAAAAAAGAGCATGGTACGAGGATGTACATGGGAGAAGATGTAAATACTTTCGTGAGATTTCCCCTTTAATCAATGGGGCCGGTCGAAGTCTCAAATCCGGCGTTCACACGTCTCTTTTTCCCCCACGTGCCTTTTGGACTTGCAAGCAGGTAAAAGTGAGGAAAGGTAGACGGAAGCATCCACGACAGCAACAAACTCCACGTTTTCTTCGAGCAAAAGAGCCAAACCAAAATCGAACTTCGCATCGCCTAAATTTGGATTATCTGACATTGACATTTATGTTACATACTTACCATAAATTCAAATCAGTTCGTCTATTTTTATTTGGACGATCACTAGTGGGCCATGTCATTTATTGAGGAGGAGAGAAAAAAAATTAAGCAGTAATTTTTTTGGAGTTTGAAAAATTTGAATCTTTACCCGCTCTCAAATCAAGTATTACATTTTCATTTGGACGATCTGCTTTGAGTTATGATATCCTTAATATAGAACTCCAATGTTAAAGGATCTGAATCCGCCTCGCTCTAAATATAAAAAAATCGCCTCTCGCTTTCTCCAGCCACCCAACAATCTCCCAGAGCAACTGTGGAATGCTCTTCTCCCAACGACTTCAAACAGAGGTAACCCAATCTAGCTTTCTCCTCAACTAGAGCTTAAGCTCTCGAAATCAAGATCGGGAATCGCGAGATTGTGGCATGGCAAAGGGAATCGAAGGATTCAGTCCATGGATGGAGGTGGCGCCGGTTCTGCTTATCCCGGCTCGCAATAGAAGTTTCAAACATCCAGCATTGGAGACGATTCCCGAGGATGGAGAAGCGGTGGTTTTAAAACAAATGCGGAAAAACAAACACAAAATAAAAGGATTTACGTGATTTGATCAAGTTGATCTACGTCCACGGTCGAGTCAAAAATAATATTCCACTATAATCAAAAAGAGCACAGTCGATTTTCGCGACTCAACAAAATCACACGGCTCACAAAACTCTCATATGACAAAAATCTTCCATACAACGGAATAAACCCTAGCCACAACATAAAAATAGAACCCAATTTTTTTTTCATGAACCAAATTTTTTTCACAAAACTCTCCTATTGGCCCAACTCTCCGCGTCACGAATCAAATCTCAATTTTTTTCTCCACTTTTGGGTTGCACAAAAAATATATCGGGTCAGGTGATAAACCAAAATCGAGTACATAAAATTCAAAACATATTTAATAGGTGGAACTTGACTACGTATAACAGTTCTTTTTTTTTTAGTCCTCATTATGCAAAAAGATACTGCAAATATCATAACTTTCATACGTCGCTCTTGAATGTGGTAACTTTTATTTTTTCGATCATTTGAGTGCCATAAGTTTTGTACAGCTCTCACTTGGCTGCTATAGCTTTTTTTTTACTATATAAATCTAAATTATTTCATTTCATATATAATGTACTTGTTTCATTTCATATATAATGGTAGAATTTGTCCTTTCTATGCTCTTGCATTTCTAGCTCGGTCATCATTGAAATATTGTCTAAAAAATTCTAAACCTACTTCACTTTTGTCAATTGAGTCATAAACTTTTTAAATTTATCAATTAAGTTCTAAAGCTTTTCATATTTTTCCAATTAGATCATATTGGCGGACGTCGATCCTACACGGTACAGCCGACATCGACATAGATAATTTTTAACAAATACCATAATATATTTTTTGATTTTTTTTCTTTTTTTTTTCATCTGATTTTCTTCTTCAGCTGCCGGCAAGGGCCACGACGCCCTCGTCCGACCGCTCCCAAATCCAAGCGAGAGCTACGACCATCGCCGGCGATCGACAAGGTGTCGCAGCCCTTTAATGGCCAGCAAGGGCGTCGTGGTTCTCACTCGCAGCTGGCGAGGGCCAAGCAACCCTTGCCAACCGTAAAAAAAAAAAAATCAAATAAAAATAATTTAAAATATTATAAAATGATTTAAAATATCATTAAAATTTATTTACGTCAACACCGACCATGCCACCTAGAATGTACAACATCCATGTCAGCGACCGGCAAAAAATAAAAATGTTTAGATTTTAAGGCCTTATACCTAAAAAAAACTCAAACTTCAACATTTGTGATAATTTTATGCAAATTTTTTTAAAAAATTTTTATTTTATTTTTGTCCCAATTTTACTGATTTACTACTAAAAAAAATCATAACCTTAGCATCTATCTCAATTATATCCAGAAAAAAAATTCTTATAAAAAAGCCTCAACATTTATCCTAATTCTACCATCGTCAGCCTTACGTCCATAATCACCGTTAGTTAATCATACATAACTCGATTTTCCTACCAAAATTACCGATGTATCTTCAAAATTTAGAAAAAATAAGTTTCAGGGAAGACGAGATTTTAGATCATTAGTCTAAATATCTCCATGTCTAGTCCTTATGTTCGAGGAATTAGGGTTTATACTGAATCAGTGAAATTGGGACAAAAGTAAATATTTTGAGGTAGAATTGAGATAAATATAGAAGTTGGAGGTTTTTTATGAGATAATTTTTTTTTAGATATTGTCGCAAATGTTAAAGTTGGAAGTTTCTTTGTGTATGGACCTAGGATTTAATTGGTATACTTAAAATCAAGATTGAATCGGTAAAAGTACAATTGATTGAAGGAAAATTATCAAAAAAAAAATCCTAAACTTATTGTACTTTTGTCAGTTTAGTCCTAAACTTTCAACATTTACTAATTCAATCCTAAACTTTTTATATTTATATCAATTTAGTTCTAAATCTTTCGCTTTTTGTGTCAATTCAGTCATGTTGGTTGATGCTGACCCTGATAATTTTTATTGATGTTTAAATATTTTTTTCTTTTTTCGTTTCTTTCCCCTTTTTCTTTCCCTTTCTTCTCCATTGAGCTGATCACCGGCGAGACGAGAGCTGGCAACTTGCCGACCTCAGGTGAGCTCACCCAGTGCTGCGAGGACTAGCCCAGCGACGAGGAGGGAGCTTTGTCGATATGCCCAGATCAAAAAACATCTATTTCTGCGATACCATTCTTCAGAATCCCATGAAACGCATCTATTAAAGGTCTTGCCTTCAAAATTTTGCAGCTTGAAAATTCTTTCACCGATTTCGCCGTGGAACTCTGAAATTCCAAGGAATACTGAACTCGGAAATTACGAGTATCCACACTCAATTTTCAATCGAAGCTTGCACAGAATCAATCTGTGACACTCAAAACTCATCCGTTTGAGATTCAAGACCCATTCAAGGTACCAAGAAATGGAAGGAGAAAAGAAGAAGTAATGGACATCCGCAATACTTAAACGGCATCTCTTAGGGCAGATCTGGCTTAAGCGAGGCCAGACTCGCCCAGCTCCCACGGGCATTGCCCTCACAAGTGGCCAGTGAGTGCGAGCTCACTTGAGGCTGGTGAGCACCTCACCGACCCTAGTCTCCATCGATGATTGGCTCGTTGAAGAAGAAAGGAAAAGAAAAAAAAAGTACAAATTTATTTTATAAAATATTAAAATATCATTAATAATTAACTACATCAGCGTCTACGTCCATTTCAGTGTTGGTTGGAAGGGCTGAATTGATAAAAGAAAAAAGACTGAATTTAAAAATAATTTAAAGATTTTTTGGACAATTTCCCTAATTATCGTCCATAGCCACTTATCTTAGTTATCTATTGAGTAACTAAATGATTAATCCAAATATTGATGAGCTCGATTGTGGTTGAAGGTAATTTGGAGTCATTTTAAATTTAAATTTAAATTTAATTTTGAAATGCCTTTTTTTTATAGGTCCTAAAATTTTAAATTCAATGAGAAAAATACAAGCATTGACATGTAATTCACATAGAATTTTTCGTTTGCGAAATATGGACAATATTTCAGTTCTTGATATGAAAAATACAAAGTTACCCTTTTTATTTTGTTTACGCAAGAACAAACCTTTTCTTGGTATTTTCAGTTTTTTTATATCATTTTCAATAAGCCAAGTAGATAATTGCATGACGCTTAAATTTTATGTGATGTATATTAAAGAAAGGCCGATTTAAAATAAAAAAATTTCTCGGCTCAATTTGGCCAAAATAAAGTTCAGAAATTTGATTAATCATTCGAATACAGGACAAGAAATAGCAATATTTTTATCATTGATGCTACTAAAAAGCTGCATAGAGTAAAAATTAAAAAATATTTTCATTTCCACAAAATCATTTCGATATAAGTGATTGTTAATGATGAAAAATATATATTTTTTTTCATTTTGAAGAGGCACAGGCGATCGTTTTTAGAAGTTAAAATGACACAAATAGTCTCTAAATTTTGGCAGAATGCGCAATCTAATCCCTGAACTTTTAATTTGTTCAATTTAATCACTGAACTTTGGCAGAATGTGTAATTTGATACCTAAACTTTTGACTTGTTTAATTCAGTCATTGGACTATATGAAAATGTTCAACGTTATCTTTGATCTTAAATTAACAAAAGTACGATATTGAATATTTTCTTATAATTCAAGGACTAAATTGAACATGCACTAAAATTTCAAGAACATTTTCATATGTATATATATGTGTTATTGTTAAGATGCCATTTATGTAAATATTCATTTTTAGAAAATTATGTTGTAAAATTATTTTATTTTTCGTGAAACTGAGATTGTAGTTGACTCGTTTGATTACGGGTAACGACAAATGCTTCCACGTGTCGAACGCGACAAATTCCAACGACGAGGACAAGACGGAAGGGCCACCGACCTACGAACTCATCAGCCCCCTCGATTTTTTCCTCTCTCTCCGACACGTGGCAGCACAAGCACCAAGCTCTTCTTGTCCTCTGTTTTCTCCGTATGTATTTTGAGGCTCCTCTGTCCTGCCGTTCCTTTCCTTAGCACGTGACGTATATATAATGGCGACGGAGCGGGCCCCCCAAACTCCCCACGTCCCAAGCACTTGCAACGTGGACGGATAAGACCGGCGAGACGAGCTAGAAGGGAGTGGGATCGGACGGTGGTGGTGGTAGAGATCTGGCTCGACGATATATATGTTTTTCTCGACGAGAAAAATTGCTAACTAGCCTCGTAACAAGAGAGTAATTGGAGAACTCATACATGATAACTTTCCTCAATGCATGGAATATTATCTAAGCTTTGTAATTACACGAGTCATTTCAAGAAAAATAATTATATGCGTAAAAGATTTTGATTGTGTGGCCGCGCGAAAAATATTTTGCTGACAATTAAATATTGCAAAAAAAAAAGCTAACAAGTTGCTAATCCACGTGCTTTTCAGTCCTTTCGCATCTTTTTAACACGTGAAGGGATGAAACGAAAATTTCGTAATGAAAGAGGGTGTGAAATTATCCGAATTTCAAAGATTGCATGAGAAAATTCAAACAATCTCAATTCTTTCTACGAAATTCACTCGAGGTTGGTAAATTATGTCATTGCCTATGACATCCAGCAGTGAAAGTTCTTTTTTAAGTTTGTTTTCCCTTCTGTCTTTTGTTTGTTTTTTTTTTACTTTGGGTGTTATGACCAATTCGTCTCGAACGAACAAATATTGAGTAGGGCGAGTGTAATGCACCTCACCTTATCCCCTCTTTTTCTATTCAATCTATTTCTCACGTATCATTCAAGAATGGACATGTCTCCCCTGATTGGGTAGAGTGCATTATACTGGTCCCACCCAAAATTTTTCCCGAACGAATGACCAGATTCGAGACGTGGCAGCGTCTGGAACACACTGGAACATCCTCAAATTTCAGGACGTCATAATAGAGGGGCACATCACCATAAAAAATCCCTGGAAAATCAAAACCCAAAGTGGGGCAGGCCAGTTGGGAAAAAAAATAAAAAATAAAAAAGGGAAAAGATTTCGCTACAATCTTCTCGCTCGTTCGCTTGTTCTCGTGCTCCGTCTGCGGCACCCTCGTAAATAGAAACTGATGTCCTTCGAACTCTCTCTCAACCCCAGTGCTTCTTCGCTGATCAGCAACCCCACTCCCGTTCTCTCACTGGAACTTCCGTTCTCAGAAAGTTAAAAAAGGAAAAAGGGATTTTAAGGGAATGGCCAAGGACGTCGAGCAACACGGGGAGTTCCACGCCAAGGACTACCGAGACCCGCCGCCGGCGCCGCTGGTGGACGCGGAGGAGCTCGCCGAGTTCGTCGCCACGCTCCTCTTCCTCTACATCACCGTGCTGACGGTGATCGGGTACAACAGCCAGATCGACTCGGCCCACGGCGGGGTCGATTGCGGCGGCGTCGGCATCCTCGGCATCGCTTGGGCCTTTGGGGGCATGATCTTCGTCCTCGTCTACTGCACCGCCGGCATTTCCGGTTCGTACAATATATCGACCATGAGACTTGCAACATCTTAATTTGAAATTTAATTTCGAATGAAACAATTAAATGGTGTCGTGGTGTAGTTGGTTATCACGTCAGTCTAACACACTGAAGGTCTCCGGTTCGAGTCCGGGCGACGCCAACCAGCTTAATTTTTTTTTTTAATAAAAAAATTAAAGTCCTTTGTTTGGCCAGGGGGGGGCACATAAACCCGGCGGTGACGTTCGGGCTGCTCCTGGCGAGGAAGGTATCGCTGCTGCGGGCCATCCTCTACATGGTCGCGCAGTGCCTGGGCGCGGTGTGCGGGTGCGGCCTCGTGAAGGCGTTCCAGATGGCCTACTACGAGCGGTACGGCGGCGGGGCCAACAAGCTCATGGACGGCTACAGCAAGGGCACTGAGCTGGGCGCCGAGATCATCGGCACCTTCGTCCTCGTCTACACCGTCCTCTCCGCCACCGACCCCAAGAGGAACGCTCGGGACTCCCACGTCCCCGTAAGTCAAAACCCCTCCTTCCCCATTTGAATGGCCTCTCCCCTTTCCTGTTTCTTTTAGAATCCAATTTTGAAACCGTGGCGCATCGTACGTGAAAAAGGTGCTGGCGCCGCTGCCCATCGGATTCGCGGTGTTCGTGGTCCACCTCGCTACGATTCCCATCACCGGCACGGGCATCAATCCGGCCCGGAGCTTCGGGGCTGCGATGATTTACGGCAGGGAGAAGGCGTGGGATGACCAAGTAATGAATTCCAACTCCTGCCCCAGAGCTTCCAGTACCCTCCCATCTTATAAATCGACCTGGCCACATGATTTAAAATTGTGCTTTTCTGCGTATGTTGAATTGTGCAGTGGATATTCTGGGTGGGTCCGTTCGTTGGAGCGGCCATTGCAACCTTCTACCACCAGCACATCCTGAGAGCCGCAGCTATCAAGGCTCTGGGTTCCTTCAGGAGCTCTTCCACCTTATAACCACGAAAAAAGCCCTCAAGACATCATCACCATCACCATCTCGTTCATCGTCAGAAGATTCATCTCAGAGACTTCATGTGTTGTGTTGTGTAATTGTGGGTCAGCACGTGGCGAGTCTTCTCTCTTCTGAGTTCTGTTGCTTCATTTGGGTCACTGTGCAACCATGAAGTTCTATGAAAATGAGAGTCGAATGCACTTTCTTCTCCAAATTGCCACTTGCTGTCCTTATGAGTGTGCCCCGATGGAGCCTGAACTGAAGTCCTTATCCAGATCCTTCTGTCGTTCCTTATAATATGATTCTTGATTTCATGATCGGGTCCGAGCGAACCTCATCGGGCCTGAATGGGCGGGCACGGCCGTGAGATGGCATAACTCTTAACCGGGCGTTCCCCGAAACGCACTTAGGCTTTTGGAGAGGGTCGGGATCATCCAGGTGGACCGCTTGCAAAAGCCACCAAACCGGCCAGGTGGGGCTGTGCTGGGGGCGCTAGTGATTGAATCCTTTGATTTGCCGGATAAGGTAGCTCATGACAAAATTTCTGTATTGAAAATAATTTTTGAAATAGAAATAATTTTTAATATTTTTTATTTTAAAATAAATTTTTAAGTAAAATAAATGCGTTTGATAATGACAAAAAAATATTTTAAAAATAAAAATTTATTTGACTAGTAGAGACAATATCGGCGTCAATCGACGTCGGCGGGTGGCGGCGATCGGCGTCGGCGGGCGACTAGTGTCAGGGGTGGTCGGCGATAGGCGGGTTGGTGGTGATTGGAGATAGGCGAAGATAGGCGGCGGCCAACAGGAGGTGCCGGCGGCGGTCAACGGGTGCAATCAATGGGGTTTGTCGTTGACGGAGTTTTTTATTTTTATTTTTCGAACAAATAATTTTTTTTCTTATTTTTGCTTTAATTTTATTTTTATTTTTCAAAATAATTTCATAAATAATTTTTTACCGAACGAATTTCACGAGAAATTATTTTTGATTTATTTTCATGCAATATAAAATTGTGAAATGGATAAAGAGGGAGCCGAACAATTTAAATAAGGGGTGCATGGGGAAAAGAAAAAGGATAAAGCGAGCCTACTGGGCGGCGACTGCAAAATTTCATTTCTTATTTCGACTATCACTTACATTTCAAAATCGATAGATTGTGATGAGATGATGAGGTACACCCATTATTTTATTGTCAGATGTATAATTTCTTATTTTATAATTAAGTACTCTCGCACTTGCTAATCGTTTTATTTATTTATTTATTCCGGTCCAATTAAAGAAGGCATTAGTAAAAGTGTTTTGCTTAGATTGTAAGAGAGTTTGTTCATTGTTTTTGTTGTCTCGAGTTCAAAGCTTGTCGGGAGCTGAGAAAACGTGGTCGGCACGCAAGCGACGCACGTGTCGGGCATATGAAAAGCCTTTTGGCTACAAAAATTAATCTAAACTACACTCTTTGTATTAGCCAAATCAAGACAAGTAATCCTGACATTATAAAAAGTGATCTTACTTGTTATCTTTAGCGAGCGGCTAATATGACTTTTTTTTTTCAACTTGCAAGTCTCCAATTCTCATCCCAGCTTTTTAAAGAGATTTTATGTTTATCTTTCTCTCTCATCATCCTCGTGGCATTAATTTTAATTTTTTTAATTATTTATATTATTATGTATAAATAATAACATATATTTAATATAACGTGTCTCAAAGTATCAAAATTCTTTATTTTTTTAAAATAATATGTTCGCGTGTTGTGTGGAGCACCTCAAAGAGAAGTGCACACTTAAGACTAGCATCACTAGACCCCTAGAAATAAAGGAAAATCAAACGGAACCTCAAAGTAACTTTGAGAGGGTAATACTCATTTGCCCCTCAACTTTCAACTATTTTATGATATGCATTGAATTTTCATTTCGTTATAAACCGTTGACCCTCATATAATGCACAAGACTTCTAATAGACAAAAATGTATCTTTCTCTCATTTTTTCAAGAAAATATCTCTTTCAACCTTATTTAACCACAAAAAAGGAAAAAAAAATATAAAAAGGGAGAAAACTAATCACTAAAAATACCAATAACAGGAAAAATAACACCAACAATAAATGAAAAAGTTTATTAATATTTGGTAAATGTAGCCATTTTAGCAAAAAAAAAAATCACAAATTAAATAAAAACAGGAAAATGCATGATGACAAAAATATCAAGTGACAAAAGATGGATACATTGGTCCCAAAAAAAGACCCAAAAAAGAGAGTACTTAATATGCGTTTGCAATGGTTAATTGACGCAAAAGAATCAACTGATCAACTATATCCGATTTTTGTTATTCGACCTTTTCTTTAAAAACGACTTCGTTCCTTTTTATTTAATTTTTTTTCTTTTTCTTTGAATATGTTGTAAGTTCTATTTGGTCCACCTTCAATTTTTAATATCATGAGTATTGCCTATTTTATTTTTTATCCAGCTTCTTATTGTGTCTCTCTCTCTTATTATTATTATTATTATTTTTTTGGGGGGTGGCGTTGGGGTAGAAAAAGGGGCGAAAGAGAGATTTTCTTCTTTGGAAAATATATGAAAGTACAGATCATCCTTTAAAATTGCTGTTAGATGGGAAATCATAATGAGATCGTAATGGTATTGAAAGTTTATGGATTAATACTGTGTTTGGTTGTCCGAATTTCTAAGCATGATAGGATAAAAAATCAAGAAATTTGATCATATCATATCTCATGTTTTGTGAACAAAAAATTTAAAGTTGAATATATTTATATCATACCGCTAGATATCAATATAATGACTCTTGATTCGTACCATCCGAGTCTCTTGTTCGTAGTTGACGCGACAGATTTTCGGTGGCTCATCCAGCAGGAGTTCAAGGAGATGGCCATCGGCCTCGGGTTCACCTCGAGATATGAGCCACATGCATTCTCACTTCAAAAGAGCTCGACAAAGATGTTAAACAAGCATAATGTAATGAAATAGCAACTCTTGCCATGACTTGCTTCTCATGAATTTTCCCTTGTTTTCCCCTTTTGTCAGGCGTAGTTCTTGGAGTATGGACCGAGTGTATATTCATGTGGGTTTCAAAGGGGTGTACCTTGGTTTTTTGCCCTTTTACTGATATCTTGAGTTTTGAGTTCGGAGTTTTCTCCGACGCACGGTCCTTAGTTTTTGTTCATGATTCGGGTTTCAAGAATGGAAGCTTTGCGTTATGGCACTTTTCTGCTTTTGAATTGAACTTGAGCCTCCGAAGCTCCTCTGTAGTGCTTAAGAACTCAATTTGAGCTCACTAGTTGGTTCTTCAAATGGAGTCATGGAGCAAATTCTCTGAAGGAAAGGCTTTTTGTATCAGATGAGGCTGTCTCGCCATTTGATTTTTGCTTGGACGAAGCAAAAATGCTGGCCGGATTTTGACAACAGTGTAGATGTCTCATGTCGAGAAGCAGATGTTGGCAAGGTTTCCAGTAACTTGGCTTTCAAGAAATCATCACAAAGCAAGTTCGACGCAATCGCTTATCTCGATTTTAGTTCAATGTTGGTTCGGTTTAAGTGGCGGTGCTACTTGATATTCATTCTTAGTACCGTCGATCAACGCCTTTATCTATGTCTTGAACTATTTGTCGAAAAATTTATCTGGCCGCCGCCCGGAGAGGCGGGCGTGGCCAAGAGACGGATAGGGTACGGCGAAAAGTGGTGGCATGAGTAATGGATGAGATAAATACTATTCAGCTTTATCTCACCCCATTTTTAGGATTATTTTTATCTCCGTATATTTCATGTATCCATCTTATATACTATCTTATATAACTACCAAGCACAGAATATAATAACACATATACTATATCGATTTTTATCCTATCGACCAAACGCAACCGAAATGTTTAGGCTTGTTTTTGGGTAATTTAACAAAATATAAAGGAAAAACATTTTCTTTCTCCTAAATCCATTGACGCGTTCATTGTGTTATTCGCCATACTCTCCCATTTCTGCGAAGAAACTTCCTAGCCGGAGCGACGCCAAGCCTCGTCAGGTACGCCCCGAGCCTCTTCTATATCGATCGATCCTCTCTGCTCATTTCGCATCTTCCATTAGATCCGCTCGATCGGATCTGCGATCGTGCTTTCTTCTTACCTCGCTCGGGGATCCGATCTTTTCGGCCGTTGCTTTCGCGATGGGTTTCCTTTTTCCTGGATTTCTGGCGGTCGATTCTGTAGATTTGCTTGGTCGGGACTGCGTGGAAAGGGAAGGGATGACTTGCGTTTGATTCTCGGCTCCCGCCGATTTTCGGGGGTTGATCAAGCTCCAGAAATCGATGGGAGCCGAAGCTGGTTCTAGTTTTCTAGCTTGTAATGGCGAATCCAGATCTATCGGCCACGCTTTGTCCTTGGCGAGTTTAGTGTGAGAAAATAGTCCCTTCATCGTATTGTTAGGCAGAATTTTCACCGGCGTGAAATGATTCTGCTTCGTATGTTTCGCGACGAGACTCGGTTCTTTTTGGCCGTTGTAGCGCAGCACTACTCGCTGATGCGGCGATGAATCTGTAGTTGGGGTTACTGCTACTTTCGTTTATCCATGGTTCTTTGTTTTCCCACCCCCCATAAGTCGGTGTTTTACTCACGACAAATGCAGGTGAGCAAAACCTACGACATACTAAGAAAAAGTGCTTACAAACCAGCGAGAGCGAAGCCTCTGCTAAATCTCAGCGAGAAACATATTTACTGCTCTCTAATACCCGAATTCAAACAAAGGCTCCTGTGTCTCTCTAGACTAGTTTTCTTACTGAAGCCAGCACAATGTGCTAATCTGTCCCTAATTACCCTTTTTAATCGTTAATAAAACAGAATTAGCATTGACAACAAAAGAAGCGTTTTGTCCATGGCTAAGTTTGTGCATTACGTTGTGAAATTGTAGTAGAACCTACGTTGCTTATGTGAGCATATAGCATTTTCATCAGTTGGTTTGATGCATCAGTGTCGGCTAGTTAGGTTGTTGCAACAGCGATGGAAGCTCTTAAATCGTCGACTTTGTTCAAGGAAAATTATACCTTAGGGCAAGATGAAGTTTGAGTGTGTTTGAGGATAAGGCTTTCCTTTCAATAAGACCAGTTTGACGCACTCTTAATATAAGGTCAAAGCTAACAGTACCAAATTTGTAATGATTATAAACACTGGCATCTTGGAGTCAGAGCAAACAAATGTGCAGTATGTTCCCCGTAGTGTGTACGCTTTTAGAAATGTGCATATCAAGATTCCCGCCAAAACCACCACAATATTACACTACCTTAATCTTAGAATATCGACACATTCAGATGTCATTTCCAGAATAAAATGCTTTACCTTTATTCAAGACAAGTAACCACGTAGATAGCATTGTAAACAAAGGTAGGAAAGGTGACCCTTGTCATTGTCTAATTGTAGAAGCATTCAACATCAACATCAACATCAACATCAACAACATCTTATCCCAAACTAGTTGGGGTCGGCGGTCGATGACCCTTGTCATTGTCTAATTGTAGAAGCATTCCATAGCTAAAACTATTTCTAGTGTAGGTTTTCTTGTAGAAGCATTCCGTAGCTAAAGCTATTTCTAGCGTAGGTTTTCTTGTTATCAATCCGGTGAGACATCTCTGTTTTAGTGGGTATCTCCTTACTTAATTTTGCATTACAGTCCATTAATCTTTTCTGGTTTGTATGGATAACATGAGACTGAACTCTGCTTTTTATTAAAAGCAGTTGATTGAGGAGATTAATTGTTGCTGTAATTAGCTCCTCCTGGCAGATTATCTACTGCATTCTAGATGCTGGATGTACACTCATAATATGATTCTCATTTGCCAAGATAAGAGTTCTTATAACATAATCATGACTTCTTGATTCTAGGCCCAGAAATGGAAGCATTCTAATGTTGTTTATTCAACTTATATCCATATGTATGTTCTTAATTGCTATAGGTCTATATAAATGTGTGAAAATGATTCAACAGGGTGGCAAAAGGCTGTACTTCAAAACACATGTTATCAATAGGTTAAGGGATTGGTGTTTTTTATAATAGGAGCAGATCTCTACTTGAATTTGGCTATTAGTGGGAAGCAAAGTTGCCATATATTTGCTGCCATATGCTAAATCATATTTGAGATTATCAGGTAGAATGGATAGTGATTGAGGCAAATCATCTTCTTCTAATTTGAAGTAGTTACTTAATCTACTTGGCTCTTCTTTCAATCACATGTAACTGCCAGTGTGCTTTTTTATTCACCTACAGCTAGCCAAGTTTGGATAACTATGTGCAGGAATGGAAGCTAATAGGGGTCAGGGCGGGATTCAGCAGTTGCTTGCTGCAGAACAAGAAGCTCAGCAAATTGTTAATGCTGCACGAAATGGTATAAGATCATGAGCTTCCTTGATAATCTGATGCATCGGCATATTGCTTCGACTCTCAAATTTGAAGTCCCAATCTTCAATATGCATTGCATTAACCTTCACATATAAGAAGGATATGAAAGTTAGTGCATCTCTTAAATCAGTTCCTTTTTAATAGGGGAATATTTTGTTATAGAAAGATCTGACGCTCAGGTGGGATGATGGTTTTTGATAATTTGCCAACTGCAAGTCAGTTATTTAGCATTTGTGAAAACCTTCCTGGTTTGTGTTTTTCAAAGCTAGTCCTATCGTGCTTAAACTCTGCCTTTTCAGCGAAAATGACCAGACTGAAACAAGCCAAAGAAGAGGCTGAAAAGGAAATCGCAGAATATCGATCTCAGATGGAACTTGCTTTCCAGAAAAAGGTTGCAGCGGTAAGTTTGTGTTGATTTATTGATACGAGGAAACAAATTAGTTTCCTTATCATTAGAAGTTAGTACGCTCTCTGGTCTGCAAAGAAACAGTCCTTTATCATCTTTGAGTTCTCTAAACATCAAATTATCTTGTGACCCTTACCAAAAAAAAAAAAAAAAAAAATCTTGTGACTCGGCCTCTTTTAGAATGTCTATAACTGCTGACTCGGTTTCCATGTTGCCTTGCGATCATCCAACAGAGTAGCGGAGACTCGGGTGCCAATGTGAAGCGGCTCGAAGAAGAGACTGACACCAAGATAAGCAACCTAAAAATAGAAGCTGGCAGAATATCACATGATGTTGTGCAGATGCTTCTGAAGCAGGTGACAACTGTGAAGAATTAGGCCTTCTCTAGCAAAGAAGTAAATCTTCATTTCAGACGCATCCTGAATGGCTAAATCAATGATTGTTTAACGTAGGCAGACGGCACCTGTGACTCAAATAAGCGTGTTGTTTGTGACGTGCATTTTATTTATGTGATGCGGCTCCTCTCCTGCGTGTTCTGGGGAGAAATTCAACTCATCCGAGTATTGCGGAGTGAGTTAACAATCTCCCGTTTGCCTATCTAGTTTATGAATCTGCTGCATGCCAAATTGCCGCGTTTTGTCTACTTGATGGTTGGATAACGAACGTCTTTTCAAGCATGGCAAGTCTAGTGTGGTTTGAAGAGATTTTGAATTGGTCACATTCTGCACTACAATTGGTTGGTAAAGCTAAAGAGGAAAATGAAGGAGCGCGCCGGTGGGTGTTTGTGTGACTAATTGGAAACTCGAACGCCTTAAAGCTTTATAGAAGAGGGTGCCCAATAAATCAGCCAAAGATGCCTCTCGGATTTCACGTGATAGATCCGGGCCTTTGAACTGTATACAGATATGTTTGGCAGTTCATCCCCAACGTACGAACAAACATTGGAACCTCGGAAAGACGAACGCTTACGTTGAGAATTTGGATTACATGCGCTCTTCTTTTGTCTCGAGGCATCTACTCTCCTTATGTCTTTTCTATTTCGAGATGCAGAAACATTTTTTGAACATCAACCTGTAGGCTGTCGTTTGACTTGACGAGGAAACTGGGCATGAAGAGTCGAAGGCTCCTCTCTTGAACTTCAAACCCAAGAAGTTAATTGTGAGCCGGAGAGAGACGGGCTTGCTTTTCTAGCCGCCGTGTTCTTTCACGGCGTCGTCGTGGTGGAGTACACCTGTGGAGCATAATTATACGTGCGCTTTCCTCCCTCCCTCCCTCCGTCTTTCTCGTGATTAGAAAGCTTCGGTGAGCTATTGCAAATTTTAATGAACATGCTTTCAACGAAGAAAATCATAAAGGATAATTCCTTTTTTATCAGAAGAAAAAATATTTTTTTCTTAGTTTAAGTTTGTTATTTAAGGTCCATAAAAAACGTTTTATAGTTTTCTGTCATCCAAAGTCATAAAATAATTTTTCAATTTTTTTTCCAAATAAATGGATTCTTAAAAAAAAACCTTAATTCTCTTCTGATAAAAAAAAAATAATTCTCTGACAAAAAAAACTTAATTTTAATTTAAGACTGCATCAAGCATACCCAAATCCTTAGATCGAGTAATCATGAGGAAAACGACTGATGTTTTTTCCTCAACGGTTGAGTTCACTTTTGCTTTTACATTCGAGACGAACACGCAAAAATGCCACTTTTGTCAAAGTTTTGAGCGCATGATGCTTTGCTTGATAAATATTTCATTTAATGATGGTTGATTGACCATATCCATTTAATGAATTCCTTTCTCCTCCAATCAAATTTCAAAAGTAAAATGATCGAACTGATGAAAATGTAATTCCTCCAAATTCTGCGATTAGAACGTGTTTTGTGGACAAAGGAGGTACTATTGTATTATAGTCTTGACTCATACAATACCCTTCTCGACATATTATAATGGGAGAATGATATGATCCATTTATGATTCGTTTCACGTCACGATACGATCGAACGGATTAGAATATTTCAATGATCTTATTAAATATTATCAGAACTACTAGAAATTAGATATCTATCTATACTCTAGTAGTTCTTCTCTCTCTCAATCTTTGCAAAGGGTTCTAAATTCTTGACACTAAGGAATCGAACGACTTGATAAATCTCAGCAATAACATTCACTTTTTCCTTGAATGTAATGCAACAACTTGGAGTTGACGATCAGAAGTGTTATGATGGATCTGCCCGAAAGAGAACAAAAACCTGCATAATTCCGGGGAGTGGAGCTCTGGCATGTCTGTCAGTGAATCTGCCTTCTTTACGTCCCATCTTTTTCTAAAGTAGACACTCCATTTCATTTAATTGCAAATTTAAATATATTATTTATACTAATTTAATATATTAAAGAAAAGGGTTAAAAAAAAGAAGGGGAGAGAGAGGGAGGAGGGGGATAGCTTCTCTCTCCTCTCTCGCTCTCATCAATGGTGTTTTGGGTGGAGCTTTACGCAACCCATGACCCCTGTTCTTGATCATTATCTTCTCCATAGCTCCACTTCTTTCCCATTCCCTTCAATTTCTTTCTCTCTCTCTGGACTCTGTTGGATCGTTTCTCTTCTGCACCTGTTGCGATTTGTATTGATTGTGATGGTGAAGTTCGCTTTTTGACGCCTGAACGGTCCAATGCTCCCTTCGCTTTTTGCCTGAATTCGACCGAATCGGAACCCCACTTGTTCGTTTCTTCTTGCCCGAAGGGAACTCCATGGGCAACAGCGGAAGCACCGGCGCCAACGGCCGCCGGAGGCACGGGAGCCGCCGCGGCCACCCTCCGCCCCCGGGGCCGCCGCAGCCGGGGGTCACCTCCAACAGGTACGTCGTCACGGCTGCGACGACGTACCCGCCTCAGTACCCGAGCCCTAACCCCCCTCCTCCTGGGTACTACCAGTACCCTGGGTACTACCCCCCGCCCCCGCCGCCGCCGGTGATGCCCGTGCCGCTCCCGGCGCCGTACGACCACCACCACCACCGGGGCGGGGGCGGTGGTGGCCCGCCGCATGTGGACCAGGTCCACGGGAATTGGGTCGGCGGGAGGTACCCCTGTGGGCCGGTCGTGATGATGCCTTATGTAGAGCATCAGAAGGCGGTTACTATTAGGAATGTTGTGAACATAAAGAAGGAGACGCTGAGGATTGAGCCTGATGAGGAGAATCCTGGGAAGTTTCTCGTTTCCTTCACTTTTGACGCCACTGTCGATGGAAGGTATTTCTTCTTGTACCTTCAGCACTGGTTTTATAAGAATCTAGCCTTTGTTAGGTCACGAAGTTTTGTCTGTGATTTACCTTGCTTACGTTGCTCTGTTATGGATGATGATATTATTTGATGTGACGCTACAAAGAACAGAGTATCTGCTAGACTAGGATTTTGCATAATATGAGTTCGTCACATGTATTTTTTCTATGAATTGATCCGTGGTGGGACGATGGTAGTTTCTATTTGGTCAATTTTTTCCGTGTCTCAATGCACTGACTTTCTTTTTAAATCTGTCCTTGCGATGTAACAAAGTTATACTGGAAGGTTGATGTTCGGGAGCTTAGGAAGGATATATAATGTGTATGCTGCAACTCGGGTTAGTATACTAGCGTCCTTATCGGACGAAATGTCAGAGAGATTCTTAGAGTATGATGGGTTGCAAAGAAGCTTTTGTAGTCTACCATACTTATTGATGGGGGGATGACAATGTGATTGACCTGTCATACCATAACCTATGATATCATGAGTTTGAATCGAGGTAAAAGCATCGTGGATGGACTGCAAGTGACGAACACTGAGCATTATGAAGGAGATGTAAGTGATGGAGACTGTTGTGTTATCTAAACAAATACACAAAGCTCAAATGTTTCCTCCTTTTTTCGTGCTGATAGCTTGTGAGGAGTTCTCTATATTGTGATAAGAAACACGTAATTCAACAGAGTTATGGATTGCAAAAGAGAGATATAGCAAGTGCTGAAATGCTTCATTTCGTTGAGAGTTGCAGAGTTATGGTAGTGAATGGGTTCTTAAGATATTGTGTATTGGCTTGAGAGTTTGACTGAAGTTAAGGTGCATCCTTGAGCATTTTGCATTGCCCATTTTTCTTCTTGCTGATGTCACTTACATCTCACACTGTCTGTCGATACGTGGGACCCCATGTTCGTATCTCCTCCTTTGAAAGGTTGGTTTAGTTGGATTGATGTTTGTTGGCTATCTTAGGCTTGTCACTTGTATTGTTGACCCAATAGAATGGAGAAGTGTCATCTGACATTGGTTGAATAAACCATCCTCTGTTATTTTGTGATCTGTCTAATTGTATAGTCTTGCTGCAGAATCACAGTGGTTTTCTTTGCAAAGGAAGGGGAGGACTGTAGTCTCGTTGCAATGAAAGAAGACCTTCTACCACCAGTAATAATGGAATTCAAGGAAGGTCTTGGCCAGAAGTTTAAGCAGCCCTCTGGAACAGGAATCGAATTTTCAATGTTTGAAGAGACGGAATTAAGATACAGTGACATAGACGTGTATACTCTAGCAGTCAAGGCGGAGGCATCCGTGTGTCCCCAGAAAGGTCCTGATGGGAATGTTATGTCCGGCACCATGAACTCTCAGATAACTCAGGCTGTTTTTGAGAAGGAGAAGGGCGAATATCAGGTGCGGGTTGTGAAGCAGATCTTGTGGGTGAATGACAACAGGTATGAGCTACAGGAGATTTATGGCATCGGGAACTCAGTTGAGAGTGACATCGATGGAAATGACCCTGGAAAGGAATGCGTGATTTGCTTGTCAGAACCAAGGGACACAACTGTCCTTCCCTGCCGACACATGGTAATTATGCTTCCCTAACCTTTCTTTTCGGTGTAGCATTGTGAAGCTTGACTGGATTGTAAATTCTTGCTTGAGGCTTGTCAAAGTTTGTGCATGACTAGATAAGTTTGTTTTATTCTTTCCTGAATTCTTTTGAGTTCTTTGTTTATCAGAACACAGTATGAAATCCTGGTTTACCAAATCGTACAAGTGTGGTTCAACTCACTTGAGGATCATGTTAATTACTCCACTCCATGATTTCAACTCACTGAATAAAGAGAAGGAAAAGGGAAAATAGTGAAATAATTCCAAGCCTAGAGGAAGGTACATGCTATTGGGTATTAATTTACCCTACATCAAATTGATGAAATGTGGAGGTTAATGAATGTTTTGAGGAGTTTCCAGCATTCGATTTTGCTCATGACGTTGGTTTAGGAAAGTCTAAAGTATTCAACTCGTCCTGAAGTGAAAATATCTGATAGAATTGTTTATCTGGTGTTGCTTGTTTGGGTTTCACAGTGACAACGTCATGTGTTATTCATATCGTCAGTGTGTTTTGGCCGGCTTTGGCACTAAGTTCTGCACTTTCCTCTCTCCTTCAACAATCCTTTACTTACAAACTGTAACTGGTCAATCAAGAGGGTGGTTTTGACTTGCTTTCTCTTCTTTCTTCATGGTACAGTGTATGTGTAGCGGGTGTGCCAAGGTTTTGAGGTTCCAGACAAACAGGTGTCCCATTTGCCGGCAACCGGTCGAGAGGCTTCTGGAGATCAAGGTCAGCGGTGCTCCTGACGAATGAAGTTGCCCTTAATTAGCATGCTCATGCTGTATGATAGTCCTTTGGTTTTGTTTTCTTTCCTTCGAAATTCTTGTCATTCCTTACTCTATGCTTATTTAGTCTTGCCTGTGCAATGATCACATGGCGAGTTTTACTCACCAAGGCATGACGAAGCATTCGCTCCGGATGCATCAAAGAACATACTGCTTTTTAATATTTCTGGGCGTTGTTTGTGTGAAATTCTATGGATCTCATGCAAATCTTAGCTCCTCTGGCTGCTCAAGATGATGATGTGATGAAATTCTGGCTCTGATGCTCTGTTTAATCCACCCTTCACAGCTGAATGGATGTCAAGGGCTCTAGGAACCCCGAAGCGAGACATTTGAGTTAAGTTAGGGAGCAGCATTGTGGAGTAGTTCTTCTCATGTTGAGAATGTTAGACAACCATTTGTGCCAAATACTTAAGAAAGGATATATGATTGAAATTATCATTTACATTATGCGCGAGAAGTCGAATAAGAGCCTTTCGATTGGCTCAAGATTCTCTGCACCCGCTGTCCCGGCAGCGCTTTCTTCTGGCCTCATCGCTAGGGTCAGGTCGCATAACCACCCTGAGCTGGTTTGAGCTTTGCCCCTATCTCGACACGAGCCATCAGGCCGATCGCTCCGTGATCAATGTCAGCAGCGAATTGATCACCAGCGCTTGAGAGTTGAAGACAACGAAAGAAGGCACGAGATAGTAGGTCGACGAGAAACTTCAAGCCCCAATCTTCCTGCAGGACAGCCAATGCTCCTCTCTGTTTCCGGTTCTTTGCAAGCGAGGGCCGAGGGTATCTGGGCGATAGCCAATTGACGACTTCCCCGTGCCCAACGCCTCGTGCTTCTCCTCTCCATTCTCTAAGACTGAGAGGGAGGGAGGAAATGTCTTCTCATTTTTCTCCCGATGGCGAGATCGAACCTGCTTGCGATCCTCGGAAGTCACACCTGGTTGCAAAAGGGGCTCATCTCTAGCTTGCATTTGGTGATGTCGTTGACGTGAAGAGCTCGAATGTATTGAGCGACGACGGAGATGAACTCTGGATGTAAGCTATCGTTGAGTAGTTCTGGGCCTGTGGCTTACATGATATCGTTCCATAGCAAGAAAAACGGAGAATTTACATAGTCGAGCCCTCACATACATGAACTCTGGATTTAAGCTTATTGTTTAGTAGTTTCGGGCCTCTAACTCACATGAATCGTTCCGTAGCAAGAAGAATGGAGAATTCACATTTCAAGAAGGATGCTATGCGACAAAAAGATGCCACATTGGGGAAAATTATCAAAAAAAGTCCCAAACATATTAGAATTGTATCAATTCAGGGGCTAAATTTTTTTTTTTGGCCAATCGAGTCATACGCCATTTGCATTTTTGCCAATTCAACCTATCTAATCAATTTTTTTGCCAATTGAGTCCTATGTGTCATGGTCAGTGCTAGCGTGGACAATTATTGAGATTTTTTTTATATGTTTCCTTCTTTTTTTTTTTAATTCCCTTCTTCCTTCTTCCTCCAATCGGTTCCTGGACCTTGGCAACTAGGTAGAGGAGAGGCCTGGCGGGGTCGGCCTCACCAGTGGAGGGGGCGAGGCCGACCCTCGCTAGCAAGATGATGGCGCAGGCGGGTGAGGCTGACCTTGCCTTTGGCCGGTCGCTGAGGTCCGGTGATTAGCCAGAGTAAGAAGAAAGCAGGGAAGGAAAAAAAAAGAAAGAAAATTAAAAAATTAAAAATATTAGTTATGTCAGCGCTGGCCTCAAGTAGGATAATCACTATTTTTGTTAGCGATTTTTGATCAAAATTGGCCCGATATATTGAATTTGCACAAATACAAAAAAATTTAAGACTAAATTGGCCAAAAAAAGTTTAGAACTAGATTAACAAAATTGCAATAGATTTAGGTATTTTTTGATATAATTCTCATTAGCAACTTCTGAATTTGATGCATCGATTTGGCATCAATATCTTGCGATTATTGTGGGAAAAGAGTAAAAAAATTCCTAAAACTATTGTATTAATACCAATTTAGTCCTGAACTTTTTTTTGTGTTAATTCAGTCATAAACCTTTTTCATTGGTGCCAATTCAGTCCTAAATATTTTGCATTAGTACCAATTTAGTCCTAAATATTTTATATTTATGCCAATTGAGTTAAGTCGATCAATTTTGATAAAAAAATCGTTAGCATAAACATCAATTGTCCTATGTGGCACGTCTTGCTAAATTGGATATATATATTTAATTTTTTTTTGTATTTTTAACTAATTTTTATTTTTTTTTAAAAATGCTTTAAATTATTTAAAATTATATAATAATATTTAAAAAATATTCATGTCAGCGTTTGTTATGCCACGTAAGGTAATCGATGTCCACATCAGTCATCTCTTTTTTTTTAGTTTCTTATTTTTATTTGTTGCTGTTGCTGCGGGTGTTTGTGCGTGGAAAGTGAATGTCCCATTCAAGTGGGAGTGGGCAAACGTTGGCTTCCTCTTCTCATGGAAGGCCAAAGGTTGATTTTTTTTTTTTTTCAACACCAATGTGACAAGTGGCCACTTGGGTATTGAAGATAGATACTGGGTGTCTAATTATATTAATTCGGGATAAGTTTCCTCCATCAATTAAATTCTTTCTTAACAGGTTTTGACTTCCTCCTGTGATTTTGACTCACAAAGTTGCTTTCATTTCAATAATATAATCCCTTTGAGGATTATCTTTAATTTCTCTCATGTATGCTTCTATGCCAGACAGAAGTCCACGTGGAAGAACGGAGGAGGTTAGGATAGTTTGTATTCTGTGATGATCTTAGCTACTTAAAATAGTTAAATCCCCATCCCCTAGGTGAAATAATCACTTCCAACATTGTATGCCGATTGATCACATCGCCATCGTTTTTTTGTGCACAAGTAATTTAAATCGTGCCGAAACTCAAAATTTCGTCGGAATTTTTTGAAATTCTGGAGTCAATTCGTCGGTTATAGTTTGTGTTCTGCGCGGACCTAATTTTTTTGGCGGATTTGGATGTCTCGAATACTCTCACGCCTCGAAACGTCGGATGCATCTATATCGACTTTGACTTTAGCGCTAGTGCCCATCAGTGCGAGAGCCTCTGTTGCATCCCATTAATCTCGGTTTCCAATCTTAATTTCCTTATCAAGTATATCTATCGACTTATGGAGGTCAAAATCAAGAGGGTTTGATTGACCCTACTCTTCTCGACACCATTTTGCAAGAATTGCACTAATGACCTAAAGGGTAATTTCCTTCAACGAGGATTTTATTTTATTTTTTTTCATTAGTTAATAATGCAAAATTTGGAGGGCTAGTAGCTGGTGGTGGTTGACTTACTACAACAGGTATGTTGCATTAATCTGCACTAATCCATCTAATACTCGGCTGTTGTCACTTCCAAGATAAATTAAGATTTAAATTTTGGGGGTGGAAACATAAATATCTAAAAATTAAGGATAAAAGTACATGAAATGAACTTAGCCGTCCGATGTCGCTTTAGGGTCGGAAGTTGCAACACCACCATCAGATTAGCCTTTGCAACAAACGAATCATAACCTACCAAGAAAAAAACAAACAAACGGATTGTCGTTTCTTAATTATCATTTATGTCAACCAATTGCATCGTGATCTAATTTCTTAATTCTGTACCGATTGAGGGAGGCCGTATCTATCATTTTACCCGTGGAGTCTTATCTGATCCTCGTAGACGGAGCGACTTTTTTATTATTATTATTATTATTTTTGCCATAATGTTAATCGACCTAAAAGATTTGGATGCACTTGTTATCAATTGTAATTTTGCTAACAATTGTCGGTCTTCGTCACTTTCTCGGTCAAGATTAAAACCCGTGAAGACCGCCGTCCCTTTGCAGCAGAAGAAGGAAGGGGAAGCAAAAAAGCAAAAAAGGAAAACAGAGAAAATAAAAATAAGGGAAAAATAAATTAAAATAAATTATAAAAATATTAAAATATTTGGTTGTCGGTCGTCTGGTGTCCACTTTAGCGTTGGCCGGCCAAATTTCACCGGATGTATTGAATTAGCACAATTACAAAAGGTTTAAAATTGAATCGGCAAAAAAAAAAAACAAAAACAAAATAAAAGTTGAGGACTGAATCGGCACAATTACAATAGGTTTATAACGTTTGTAGTAATTTTTTCGATTTTTTTTTATCATACGACCTATATAGTGAGGAATCGCTTGATTTGAACTTTGATCACAAACTTTATCACTTGAGAAAGCCCTTTCAGCGGTCGGTTAGAAAAGTAAGACTGGGTTTGGTTGTTCGAATAAAACTCCTGTGTTTAGTAGATGATCATATCAAGATAAATGGGAATAAAATAATCTTGAGGCGGGGATATGATAAGAACCATATATGATTTATGTTATTTATCACTCAAGCCACCCCCTCTCCATCATGCTCCATTCGGCATCCGTCTCTCTGCCCGCAGCGGGAAGCTTCTTCTCCCGTGGAGACGCCGGTGGTGGTCCCGATCTAGTTTTCCCTTCAGCCTCATCAATTCCATTGTTGAATCCTTCCTTCGTCAGCTTTTACATATCTTAATGCTACCCATGGAGTTCAAAGGTGGTGCCTTTCCATCCACGGCAGCACATATTTCTACTTTGGTTATGTAATTTTTTAATTTGCTGAATCCTACCACCTCACCTTTCCTAAAAATTTTAGCTAAAAACCAAGTTTTCTACATGTCAAATAAATAAATAAATAAATCAACCAACTTCCCCAAAACTTGTAATTGCCTAATTATGCTTTCTATGGGTAATATATTTTGTCATTGCAAAATGAATTGAGCAATACAATGTTTTTATATCAATCTTGCTATTTATGCTACTCATGGCGACCATCCCCTCGAGGTTTGACCCGACTGGAAATCGTATGACTCCGGAAATTGACAACTCTCATGGTGAACACGCGCGTGACTCGATTTTACAGTAATTAAACTTCGACCCCCGCTAATCTCGCTTATTTGCATCTTTTATGGAGTTTTTAAATGCCTTTTACATGTTTCATGTCAAACAAAAACAACCCTGTGATTTAAACAAAAAATTGCTTCCATTAGCCCAAAACAAATTTTGTTTCTTCAATGACAGGTGATGTTTCCAGGACAGAAAGGCCTGGTGGTAGAAATACTGCAATTATTATGCTACAACAATAACATTAAACGCGGGAAAAATAAAAAAAATTTCAATGTAGGCTTCGTTTGCTTCATGGAAAATGAATAATTTGAAAAATATTTTTTTTTCTAAAACCGATCGCTCGTATCGTTTGAAATGTTTAGCCAATGAAAAATATTTTCATTCTTAATAATGATTCATGTTTAAATATTTTCGTCAAGGTTATTCATTTTCGTAAGTGATATAAGCAATCATTTCTAGAAAAATATTTTCTAAACCATTCATTTTTTTGTGAAACAAAGGGAGCCATACTTTAGATGATTTTATTTTTTTCAGATGCTAATGGTTGGTAAAGCGATGGCAGACAAAAAAATATGTAATTTACGCTCTTTTCAATATCGACCGATATCGCGGGTCTTTGATTTGTTTTGATTTATTTTCCTTTTAAGACTATTTATTAAATTTTAGAGTTTGTATATTTGAGGGAAAGTGTTTTCTCAGAATTGATTTTTCGGATTTTCACATATTTGATTTAACGAAAATGACATTAGTTAACGGAAAATACTTTCTGGCCAATCGTAAATTCATGCACAAAATTAGAAAATTGAATCCATAAACCTAAAGAGTTGAAAACACTTTTCAAGATTGCTCATCTTTAATTTTTTAATGGTTAATATTTTATTTTGTTTTTTTTTCTTCCTCCACTGGTCGTCGGGCCTTGGTGATGGCTGTATGACATCTTGATTTTTCTTGCCTAATTAATTAAAGGAAATAAATATATTAGAATTAAATTTCATGACTTAGGATTGACTAATGTCATGTAATTTCCAATAATAGGCAACAAGAGCTAAATTTCTCGGATGAGAAATTATGGGTAATTATCGTATAAAAGGGACACCCTCACAATTTTACATTGTCAATTGAGTATGGTTATAGTATGAATTGAATTTTTTATTTTACTAAGTCAAATATATTGAGAAATCAATTAAAAGGACTATAATATACATTAATCTTTAAGAAAAATTGGCAAGAGCTATATGTAATATTAGAATCAATTGAGTATTCTAATAATTCGAATATGTCACGTGATTAATTATTGATAATCAAGTTACTAATATTATACTAACTGAATTGTCAAATTAAAAATATAGTCTACACTAAGGTTTAATGTACATAATTAAGCTTATGGGAGCCAAATGGATATTTCACCCCACATATGGCCAAAATATTCATGGGAATTATGCCCAGTTTTCACTATTTATAAATACTACTCACCTTATAATACTATTCATTAACACTTTTCATGCCACCCATTTAAACCAATGAAGTTTTATGACAAAAAATGACTTGCACTCAACCATGATTCACCCCCCCCCCCTCCCCTCTCGAACCCTTCTTGGCCGAAATTACTCTTTTCCTCTCACTTTTTCTCTCAAAATTTCACTTAGAATCTTACACAAAAATACTCTCAAGAAGCTGCAAGAATAAAGGATTGTCCTTGAGGTTGTTCTTGAGATTTAAGGCAAGTTTCACATTTACTTGTTACATTTTTTTATTTAATATTGTTAGGCCTAATTTATGTGAAGTATAGGACGCCTATAGGTGAATATACATGGTATATTTCGTGTTCATGTAGGACAAATTAATCAAAAGCTTGAGCATTGCAAACTATCCAGCTTTGAGACTATTTTAAACCATTGTTATTTTTATTTTTGTAAGGATTTTTGTGGGCTTTAAACGTTTTGAGACCAAACACAAAAATTGAAGATAATACCTTAAAATATAACACATATTAATTTGAGAATTCTTGGAGTTCATATAGTCGGCCAAAAACTCTCATTTTTCCATAATTTTTAAATTGCACCTGAATTAGGACTACACTGACCTTTTGACTTTGCTATTTTTGTACTGTTCTTTTGAACTTCAAATGACTTGAGACCAAACATGAAAGTCACTTCTAAGATCCTAAACTATGGTATATGTTAAATGGAAATTTTTAGAACATATGAGACCTGAATTTTTATTTTACTCTCTCTTGGGTTTGCACGTCCAGGTTTGAGTCTGATATGACCCCGAGGTTAATTATTTTTGCATCTCTCCTTGTGGACTTGTACAACTCCCAAACAAAATACAAAAAGTTTGATCTAACATTCTAAGGTAAAACATATATTAAGCTAAAAAATTTTGAGATACTCTAAGTTGAAATTAAGATCACTACTTTAACTGATTGAGTTCTGTTTCTGGATTGGAAAATTGGGGATACATCTACTAATTTTCATGAAAAAAGTGAAAAGATCTAATTCTGAAGCTGGTCATAAAAATTGTAGATCTGGATCTCAGACACAACATACTAAAATTTGGTGATTCTTGAAATTTATTTACTTGGGTAAATGTACAAAATTTGTTCAGTGTGCAAATCTATTCCTGGAGGCGTAAGCCACGAATTTTGGACAAAACTCATACTTTGTGGGTCTGATGCTCCCAAACTTAGAGGAAAACTAATCCCTACTGAAAGAACTACCAAATGTGAAATTTGAGAATTTTATGATTTAAATTAATGTGTTAACCGTGGTTGTCAATAGGGCTTAAAACTGCCCCGATTTCGATGTTGGGGTCAAGAAAGTTGTCCCATGTGAGAATGTTTCGAAAATAATGGATGGTAACAATTTCGGTCGTATATGCCAAATAAAAAAAAATACCTTTTTCCTAAATAATCATATTGTTTTTTCGTGGAGTTTTCCCTAAACAAATAAGCGCACTCTTAATTCGTTATTCCACCCCCGTTCTATAAGTTTTGACATCCTAAATTCCTAATCCCCATCATTGACCTTTGCTGGTTGCTTTATCAAAGGCCCGACAGTGGCCAAGGAAGATGGAAGCACTCGTTGAACTTCTAAGGCTGCAGTTTCTTGCAATTATTGTGCTTTTGGAAATCATTAGATTTAAGAAATAACAGAGCAGCGTGGCTCATGATTCTCGAATTGCGCAACTATAACACACTTTATCGACTGAGCAGTGTGTTGATAAGACTTTGCTTTTTTCAATAATTGCCATCGGCTCCTTTCTTGTGAAATATAATGTTCTTTTAATACATGATGTGACAGATATGTAAAATAGATAAAAGAGGGTCACAGAGTGAAAAATGAGAGTGCGCAGTGTTGTATTCGGAGATATCGCCAAGGTGGAGTAGCGCATTAACACATTCGCTAGGATCATTTGAACATACCAATTGATTTGCACCACATCAATACGTAAGATTTATCTAACATAATTCACACACGTATTTTAATATGTGCAATAACAAGCTTTCGTGAATTTTCATGATGACCGCACGAGGATTGATCGACCCTCACTTGGAGGTGGCGATGATTGCCTCATCCCTTACTCGCTTTCGCTAACCGTCTGGTGCGGATGGCTGGCCCTGGCCTGCAGAGGAGGTGGCAGCGTTGCCTCTCTACTCTCGCCCTATCATGTCCCTTATGATTCTAACAAATGGATGAAAAGGGACAATTTCATTAAAATAAAAAGTCAATATCTTTGTTCAAAATGATCACCGTTTAACCTTCGACACTTTTGTCACATCATCAAAATGAAAGATTTGGGAACACGATTGGAACTCACGAATTGCAATTTCAAGGCTTTGAATGATCGAAATGAAAGATTCAGGACTCCCAAGTGCAGGAACAGTCGGGGTTCGAGGACTGAAACCGCAATTAGCCCATTTTGCCAATAGCAATTTCGCATAAGATTGATGAGTTTGGACAGACAAAAGAAAGTTCTATGTGCTACGATTATATATATATATATATATATTTCGAATGACGTTGTTTTATTGGGATTGTAATGTGGAGTGGTCTGGTCTGGTCCTGACCTTCGCTCGCATGGTGTGACTCGTAAACGATAAAACAGGAGGCGAAAAGCCGAAGAAGACGACAACGATTTCTGTTTTGCTTTTTCCTCTTCTCTCTCTCTCTCTCTCACGCGCACACCCTCCACCCGCACTTGTCCTTGTGCGCCTCCTCCCTCGTCTTCCTCCTCCTCCCCTTCCTCTTCCCTTTTTTTTCCTGCTGGCGACGCTCTCAAACCACTGACGCAGCAACTGGATTCCGCTCCCAGCTCTTTGCGCGACGATCTGCGACCTTCGCAGTGGCGTGCGGCGCGCATACGAGCTCTCGTGCCGTCTTGTGTCGTGATTCTCAGTTGGTTTGCTCTCGTTTGGCATGGGAAACGGAGACGAAGACGAGCGGGTCGCGAGAGATAATGTCGACGCTCCCTGGGTGGGAGTCCACTGTCCAGCTCCGGAGGTACTCGCTTTTGTCTCGCTTTTTTTTTTCCTTTTTTTTTCTTTTCTCCATCTTGTCTCCCTGCTTCAATTGGCTTTGAGCGATTGAGGTTTTTGGCTTTTTGGGTAATTGCGGGCTTTCTCTTGCGTAATTCTGAATTTGCCGCGCTGCTTTCGGGTTGGAATCCTGTGTCCCTTGTTCTCACGCCTGGTTTGGGTCTGATTTGTCTCTGGGTTGTCGCATGCTCAGTATTGTACGGCTAGCGTCAGGACTGCATTCATGCTTTAGTGGGAGTGGGTCCTCTCTTTGGGGAGAAAACATCCATGGAAAAACACGCAAAATGATCACTTGAACAGGGAACGAGCAATATGATTGTTCGACTCAACTACCACGTCCTTTGCGGTTTTGTATTAGCCTTTTGAAGGTAATTGGACACTGCCTGCTCAATTAAATTCTTTGGTTGAGCGATCAGGGGGTTCTAGCTCTCCCTATGAAATTTTTTTTACTCTTCAAGAGCCGATTTTTTGTTCTGTGTGGCATACTTTTTTTGGGAAAATTCTTTACTAGACAATGAAGCCAATCTCAAGGTCATCGGGACTGTCTACAGAATCTTGTTCACCATGCAAAACCCATTAGGGTCGGTCTTTCAAGGGAACATTTTCCTGCTTGCTCTGCTACTCCTTTTACATGGAGGTAGTTGGATTTAGGTGCTTAGAGGACAGTAACGCTTTCCTGATGTGGGAAAGAAATTATCTCCGCCTGTTTTGTAGGTCAGAAGTGCTCCAGAAATAATTGAAGAAATCCCAGATGCTGATCATCAAGGACGGCAGAGCCTGGTCCTAGAGATACCCGCAAGAACCTCCGAGATTAGTAGAGGGGATACTGCAATAGTAGATATTCCGCCCACGCCTAACCTTACTCCCAGAAGAGTCAACTTTTCGCCCATGCCCAGTCCCAGTTTTGCCAAAGTGGATGGAACTTCCTCCCCTTCCCCGTCAAATCGCAGAACAACTATGAAAACCCTCCTTCCCAGACTGAGTTTTAAGTTTCGAAATAATACTTTCGACATCGAGAAGGCGGCAATGGTAGCATTTGGTGCTTCTCCAGCAGGAAGAAGGGAGAGACCTCTCATTCCGAGGACGTTCTCCTTTACGAGGCTCTTCACTCCCCGAATGAAAACAGCATCATCCTTACCTGTCACTCCAATTGCTCATTCCAATCCAGAGTCCATGCATGGACGGAACACAACCGAACAGCTAACTTCTGCGGTGAGGATAAACTTTCTCTGTTCGTTTGTGCATTGTGGTCTTACTTAGCTGAAGAAATTATCGATCACCTAAGCTGACCATTTCTTATGTGGCATGTACCAGACATCAATGCAATTTCAAGTTTTATCCTGTGAAATCTCACTGTTCTATCACTAATCGAGTTGTGACAACAAACATGAAGTCTTTCCTCTCAAGTTGACTATTGTTTATTATGTCCAGAACACCAAAAATCGCTGCAGTTTTCTAAGTGACGACATTCTAGATTGTCTCTCTCGAAGACATCACGTCATGCTAACTCTAACAAATTTATGCGGGTAGTCATTGTTGATTCCTGGGATTCAGGCCATGTTTCTTTGTTTTTAGTTTTTGTTGGCACCAGAATCTGTAGCTTCTCCATGAGTGTAATTATCGCCATGAAGACTTTTAAAGACGCAAATCAAGCATTTAATAACTAAGCTGCTTTTCTCTGAATTAGAATCAGCTCAAGCTTTTTATCTTGTGGTCTCTAGTTTGGCCACTGTGAGGTTGGTTTGTTCCTATTCACCAGTTCACTGCATTGTTCTGCACAGAGCTAAGATACCGGCACATTGAGCGGCAGATGACCCTCAATAGATTGCAATTCTCTGACCATTATGGCATACTGTTTTCTTGCAGTTTATAGTCTATACAGGTAGATCATTAGTTACAAAGTTAGTAGTTGACTCCTCCTTTTAATCAATATATCTCTCTGGTTGTTATGCTTGTAGATTGATAGCACGGAACTATTCGAATGTAGTATGATTCCCGTTGATATCCATAATGTATTTGCTTATCCCTGGTTTTTCCTGTTCTGGTTTCTTTCTTCTTAGAAAGCTGAGGTCAAACCATCTATTCACCGGTCACATTCAGTCCCTGTGATTAACAAAGACGGGAGCATAAAGCCAATGGATTCTTTAGGCAACATGTTTCGCATAGTTCCCACAACTCCCCGGGTCACTACAGATGCCAGTGTATCAGATGCAGCTCCTGCAAGTGATACTGGTAAATACATCATTCGAATGAAATATCTACAGTTCTCTGCAACAACTCTCATGCCACATGTGGTCACAATAGTATAATTTGAAACCTGAGAGACCCAGGTTTTCATTCTTCATAGAATGAGACCAGTGGGAAAAGTTAGATGTTTCATCTGAATGAAGATTTAACCTGGGTTGTGTTCCTAAAGCAGCGAAATGTGTGTCCTAATACAGATTTTCCGTCTGTCCCAAAAATTGATTACTGAACCCAGGCAGATGTCTTGTACGCTGTCTCATGTTGATTTCGGGTGCCCTTGAGATCTCTAATTCATTTGAATTGTACTTTCAATTGTTAGACCTTCACTTGTGCGAAAAGTTCCTTCTACAATGTCTCTGGCTAAGTTGTGGGGTTTCCAGCATGCCTCTTTGCACCTCGAACTTTTAGTCATAGCTTAGCTTACCCTTAAACAGTCAGTTTAGAAAATGTGTCTTGGTCTGTTATGTTAGGTCAATTTCACCACCTAAATGTTGTTCATTCTCGTTGTTAGATTTGGTGGGACCACAACTGACTGCTCTAAAAGCTTGAACTATTAGAAGAAGGCGTGGTTTAATATTTATATATTCCAACACTCCTCCTCACGTTTAGTCTGGTCTTTTGCCTAGTACTAAGCGTGGACATATTAATTGGGGAGACAAATAGGGGCCTGGAAATATTTGAACTCAGGACCTTCTGCTCTGATACCATGTTAGATTTGGTGAGACTACAATCGACTACTCTAAAGCCTTAAGCAATTAGAAGAAACCGTGGTTTTATCTTTATATATTCCAACACTCGTGATATATGATATTTGACCTACTATTCATCTTAGTTCTATGGTACAGATGAAAACCGTGACGATGGGGAAGATATTCCTGAAGAAGAAGCAGTCTGTAGAATCTGCTTTATCGAACTTGGAGAAGGCTCTGACACACTTAAGATGGAATGTAGTTGCAAAGGTGAATTGGCACTAGCTCATCAAGAATGTGCCATAAAATGGTTTAGCATCAAAGGTAATAAAATATGCGATGTGTGCAAGCAAGAAGTCCAGAACCTACCTGTCACTCTTTTGCGAATTCAAAATCTTCAAGCCCGTAACTTGCATGGGATTGGAGCTCCTGAGGTTGTTCGGTACAGGTAATTAGTACGTTCATATAAGTACTGCCGCTGTAAATAGTACTAATTACCTTCATCGAATCACTATCTTCTGTTGTAATATACAAGAGGAACAAACGCATTTACAAGTGCATGTCCTCTTAAAAATTGTCCTGTACAACAAGTAGAAGGAATGCGAATTATTGAAGATCTTGTTGGGCAATGTACTGCCATATAAGCCGTATCAAATTACAAGTTGATTAGTGCCTGTTTGACTGATGCATGCACTTAAGTGTTATAACAGGTTCTCATCTTCATTCATGCACAATATGGCCAATAATGAACAAAACGAATATAGCAAGCTTCTATTCTATTTATATTTTCATGGCGGAATAATGGAATGGCTGCAAACTCATGACAGGTTGTGGCAGGATGTCCCCGTTCTTGTCATTGTCAGCATGCTTGCTTATTTTTGCTTTCTTGAGCAGCTTCTGGTAAGTATGGAACGTTCTCATGTGGTTTGTTGAAGCCTCAAGGTCAAGAGTGCATAATTATTGTCTTCACAGGTAGGCAAAATGGGTTCTGGCGCAATTGCCATTTCTCTCCCGTTTTCCTGTATTTTGGGTCTTCTTGCCTCCATGACATCCTCCACCATGGGTAAGTCTAATTCTTACTGTTCACAATGGCAATGTCTTGTCTCCTTTCCAAGATTTAGTGATTGCATCCTAACACTGATGGATTCGGCATTTGTTTCAGTGCAAAGAAGATTTGTATGGATTTATGCAACCATTCAGTTTGGACTGGTGGTTCTATCAGCACATCTTTTTTTTTCCCTGGTGAGTCATAGATGTTATTTTGGAAGTTTCATAATGCTTCTCAGAGAGCAAATTTGATGAATTTTTCTCAAGAAAATTACGAACCTTGATAGGCCTTATAGTTAGATGACAACCATCTTTCTGTGAAGATGAATTACCATTGGCTTTAAGTTCCAAGCTATGCTTCGATTGCAGAGAGCATGTTACTTATATAGTATTTTGAGAAATTAAATTTATCTTTTATTTACAGCTTCACATGCAACCTGTTCTATCAGTTCTCCTGGCGACCTTCGCTGGATTTGGGATAACAATGTGCGGGACTTCTGTTCTAGTTGAATTTTCAAAATGGAGGGTCTGGTGGCTGGCCCGATCAGCACAAAGACATAACAACCTGGAGAACTCGCAGATTGATCAAACGCCAGTGGCCGTGGCGCAGAACCATATGCAACCACAGCATCAAGAAACTGAACCAGGGAACTCAGAAACTCCACGTGGTAACTGACTTCATACAGTATAAAAATGCACGAGGCTGAAAAAAGCTGCCTCAACTGTACATAAGCCATCTTCTTCTTCTTCTTCTTGGCCAATTGCAGTCTTCTGTTACCTGTGGATACATGTGGTGCCGGGTTTTGTTGCTGTTACGTTGCATTTTCCTCTTCTTCTTCGTTCGGCTAGTTCCGGTCTCCATTAGCTGTGGATACATTCGATCCCATCCGAAGCATAAAAATATTTCATCTTTGCTTTTTTTATCAACCTCTATGTTTGGATTATTAGTAGCTAATTAGCGAAATGCTGCGTGACCAGATGAACGCGGTGAAAAAACCTCATCGCCCAAGGAATCGTTTTGGCTATCGTTATTGCTGGATCTCCCGTATCACAAAGTAAACTACTATCGGGTACTTCTTTTCTTGGCCGAAAATACTGTAACAGACTTAAAAGCTAATCATATTAAGCCTGTTTGTATTAAGGGAAAAAAACAAAAAAATCTCTAACGCTACTTGGGAGCGCATCTCCAGAGTGGCAACTGTAAATTTGTGCCAAAGCCCTCAAGACATCATCTAATTCCCAAGTACTAGCAATTACCAGGTCGAACAACTAAAGCTTGGAGTGCACGTAAAGGTTGATAATAACAAAGAGGAGATGCGAGATCGTAGAGCGGCGGAGATGAAATGAAAGAGAGAGAGAACTTGGTTCAGAGAGCCGATATGAAGACATTTAATGTGAAATTGTATGTATAATGTGTACTTATTGATAAGCAAGGACAATAAATTCTTAGTATAGATTAATTCTCTTGATAGTTGAGATAGCATTAGGGAGGTTTGGTAAAGACCCAATGAACTCTCGTGGCATATGAGATGGATCCCTAGCACGGCTTGTATTGCGCATTTCGTGTGCTAAAATTTTCAATTTGACATAATCCCTAATCTCTTTTACGCTTGCTTTTGCACTCTGAATGTGTATCATATGCTTTTTGTGCGTTGCTTATCTTAAGTTCCATCAAATGAATGCGAATGCATGCGACGCGTGCAGAGCTCGCACTACATTTGAGGAAGTCGACCGGGTCAAGAATTATACGATGACTTTGATAACTGATAAAGAGACTCGAGAAATTGTCTACCCACTTGTGCAAGAACCACTTTCAAGCTGCTGTGAAATTAATTGTCTAGAGTACTGAATCGGTCATGATCGTCGACAAGTCACGATACATAACCATTACGATGATTACAAATCTTTGTCACTCTTTGTGCTGATGAACCTAAGCTTCTCGATCAGATCGTCACAAGGGACGATTTAATCCGAAGATGCCTTAAAGCGTACGCTTGATATGGGCTCTAATCAGCTCCGTGTCAATCTTTGCGAAAAAAGGGGTCCATTCTTGAATTTGGCTTGCTTTTGCCATGTGCTAGTGTCGTGCGCTATTACAGATGCCCTCAGTTAAAACACAATCTCATGAGAGAGAAAGAGAGGATCGTGCAAAACGAGAAGTCGTTTCCGTTTACTGGAAGCATCATACTCAGAAAAGAAAAGAAACGAAAAATAAAAAAGGTCGTACAAATGTTTACTCGGGCGGACGGAGATTGACCCTGAAGTGGAAGCATCATACTCAGAAGGGGGCCATTCTATAAATAACTCATTTGGACAGAATCGATTTCGACGATGTCACTTTCATGCTTCAATCCTTAAACTACCTACATCTCCTTCCCATACTCATCGGCGCCATCAATTGCACCTTTATCCCGAATATACAAAGGAACCAGTTGGCCAACCCAACAAAAATTAGATTACATTTACACAAACCAACTGAATGAACAACATGACAAGGCCACGTCAGTGACCAAATATTCTCCCTCCATGGAAAAAACCACCATTGGTTCCGGTCATTGCTTGTCCGGAGTAATTAACCTTAGGTTGACAAGAAAGGAGTATCCTTCAAACTTGTATCCTGGGAAAAAATTTTACTGATCATTGCTTGTAGCCGGAATAACTAACCTTTGTTGATGGAGGCTTATCCTTCAAGCTTGTAGCCAAAACCGTCTCCACGTTGCTTGCTTGACTTTCAGCAACCCCAGGTCTCATCCAAACTTTTGTGTGACCCTCCCGGCATACCGTCAAAACTGACTCTTGGGTAAATATCAAGCCAGAGAGAGGTTCGGTGTGCACTCTATGGGCAACCAGTGGAGATAATTTTGGGATATCTCGCATGCTAGGAGCCGGTTGGAGGATACCTACAGGAGGAGTGCTGTCCCAATGTGCAGACTGGCTTCCAGTACTGAAAGTGGGTGAGCCACCCGGAGGACGCCTCAGCGGGACCACAATTTCGTCCAACTCTAAGTCCCACAAAAGCAACTGGGTATCCTGCTCAGACAGGCACATCAGAACAATGGTAAGCCAACATGATAAACCCAGAAGCAGAGGACTCTCACGACGTAAAATAAACTGAGACAATGCAGTACACCAATTAACACCTGTTTCAGTTCGCAAAATTTTAGCTGTCAATGGGCTAAGAGAATTCCCCAAACAAAATAAAACCAAAACCTTACTGGAGTATCTCCAAATAGTTTGGTCGCATATCCAGTTTCTGGGTAACAAATTTGCGCTTTCCTAAGTGACTTAAAAGTCAGGTTACTACATCTTCCAAGAAAAGCAAAACAAATAAAATTCGATGAACATGTGAATGTTGATTTATCTCTAGCCATTGCTTGGACATCTTTCAGGCACTCAAAATCAGTTCTGGCTTTCAGAAGGGTGACTTGCGTCCTATGTGGTATCATTCTCAAAATTAACTCATCTTCCACGACACATTGCTTTCGAGAGTATAGAAATCTTAATTCTCAATTAGTTACATACGTCATCCAAACGAATACAATCTATTGACGACATTGCAAATAGAGAGAGAAAATTTCATCTGCATAACAGTCTCCAGCAGTCCTTCAGATTCTCTTCTTTTGAAACTCAGACTCCACACATCAGGCAAGTGGTCTTGTCAGAGTTTAGTCACTACGCTATGCTGCGTCACTCATTGCTCCATGGATACTACATCACAGACCAGATTTCCACTATTCATATACAAAAACAAATTGTCCAAATGCTCTATGTTCCTTATTCCCAAACCGATAAGTGACCAACCAAAACTGAACTGTATTGATTGGAGTGATGGTGCATACCGCGGTCTGTACTAGGTGAAAAGGTGGGAGTTCTCTAATATCTTATGTCTAGCAAGGAACTCCCTCCTAGACACGTTTTCCCCATGGACCATTAAGTTTAGTCAAAACCACACAAATAGATAATAAGTGACTCAAAAAATTTGCAAATATGACATTAACTGAAAACAATTTTCCACCTGATAAAACTCAGTAGAGCATTTCTATAGAGAACTGATTCTGGAACTACATTTTTGCCTGCATTCACATAAAGTAAAACTTTGGGCAAAAGAGTTGCATCAAAAGGCTCACGGTTATTCTAGGAAATAGATGGATCACACTAGAATTGAAGCTCAATGTAGAGACAGATATTTTTCATCCAAGCATTGACACGTCCTTCATTCCATTGAAGACTTTGTTTGGCCAACCAATATCATATTTGTCATCTCCACAGTTTGATATTCTCTTCCCTTATTGGGTTGGCAATTACCATAAAATTAAGGTTTCATGAACGAAGGGGCCGAACATCTGAGCCACATGAAATAAGTCAAGCAATACCCTAACTGTCACTGCTTTTGATAGTAAACTATCAATATCAACATCCTTTACAACGTCGGCAGTAAAAGAGTGGTGCTGCATTCCGACTTCAGTAATGAGGAATCATTGAATGAAACAAGAGGTCCACCTACAACTCTTACTGGCTCGAACGGTCTGTTTCTTATGAGGGTTAAAATTACAAAGAAACAATTGGATCAATCAAGCTTAAGGATTTTCTAAAAATGACGAAAGAGTAGGATCAGATAAACACATTCAAATCTATCATCGGGTAAACAACAGAAAGACAAGACCACAACCATTTTTTAATACCTGACCCACTGAGCCGAACCGGTACATCACAGACTCCCCTGTGTCATCAGCATTGGGTGGTGACCAGTATGAATCAAAAGCCACTCCACTGACCTGCGGCACCATCCAGTCTCATAACGTATATGAAACCTTGCAACTTAACACATGGAATAAAGCTCATAATCACTAAGCCAAATCTCACCCATGAATTGTGCCCCTCGCCCCAGGCAACAACCTTCCTTTCTTCCATACTCCAGACTTGCACCAAGTCATCTTCACCTCCAGCAAGAATGTATTTTCCGTCCATGCTGTCAAGGGACATAATCCTCTCACGTTATGGAATACTCATAGGAATAATGTTTTAGATGCATGATATAGTGCAAGAACTTATTTATTCCCTATTAATTAAAGTACCAAAAGTAGTTACGATCTTATGGCCAAGCCCAATTAAATGTTGCATCATCCATGCCAAAGAAGTGAATCGGCTAACCTCCAAGCACAACATAACAAAGCACCATAATAACTTTTGCCACCACATATCAGCTGTTCCTTTGAATAGTCAAAGACTCTTAAATATCCTGGATCAACAAATTGCTTTAAACTCAGATTTGCTTTTAGCAAATATAAAAAAGCAAAATAACAATAATTATAATAAAATGACACGCAAATGATTCAGATGAGCTACCATCTCTTCCAACAGCTGCTAAATAGGCTCCATCTGTTGAGAATGCTAGGCTATTAATTGAACCTTGGCAAATATGCCACCGGGCTATGGGGTTACTCTGCACAAAGGAAATAACAAAAGCAAATGACAGGTAAAACTATCGCACCAAGCAACTGCTCTTCCAAATGTGGACTCTTTTGTTTAAGGTGCTATGAAACTATGCACCTATCTGGGAAAACAGCTGAACACAAACAACGAAGCTCTTTGCAGCTAATGCAAGATTGTTATGCATAGACTCCATAAAGATTCAAAAGAAGTAATACAAGCTCAAAAGAATCTTCCAGAGCCTTCGGCTTAATTCTTACTAATGAGAGCATTTTTTCATGTAGAGCAAAACATGCAAAACGTTGGACAAGCACGCGTTCAATTCTGCTGTAGAGTTAACTTATCAGTGGCTTTTGGCAAGTGTGTTTTCTGCCTACCCTCCGTATATCAGTCCATAAGTAAATTGAGGAAAAATAAGGCAACTATTGCTCCAACATCCCTCATGTGATCTGGCCCAATCGCATCAAATTTATATAACCAAATTTAGTTGTACACAAAATAGAAGGCATACATGCATAGCGAAAATGGACAAACCACCTCTCACACACTGTGTTTAAGGCAATGGTTGCGAGAACTTGTATCAGAATATAGTGCCACACTAAATTGCTCAGACATGAAGCATGAGATATGCTGATTGACTATCCACACAAACAGACAAATAGGTCCAAGCCTGGCATACCAATTACAACCTATAGATATAAAGATAAGAAGCTCTTAAAATTTTCATGACACCTAATATAAATATAAGTCAACGGAGAACAAAAAAAAGGCAAGAAGAAGACTCCATAAACCAGTTCATAGGCAAGGTCGACACCATAGTTGCTAAACAAGACATGCCATCACACATTATACAGTTAGAGAGAGAGAGAAGGTTAAACAAGCCACGAAATGCATCTTATATCATTACTTCATAATGTTGTCAGAATTATTTAAGGCATCTCCATGCCAAGATTGTTCACAGCAGAAAGAACTCTAACAAGCCTCATCAAAAAGATGCCTTAAAAAATTGAAACGTATACAACCAGAGTTAAACATCTGCAAGAGAGAAAAATATAATTAAGACTAACATGCCCCATGGCATAAGACCTTAGAATATGCATCCAGTGGTTATTTCAGGAAATTAATAATCCTATGGAATTACTTAAAAGCACTTGTGGAAGCGAGTGGAAAAGTTAACCAAACATATACGATTTTACCCTGCTGTAGCGTGCATGCGCCACTGAAAACTGAGTTTGATCCTTAATGGCAGGGAATGAAGAATCACCAGCACCATCTTTGCTCTGACACAATGTATAGAATACCAATCAAAACACTGGATGTGATGATATTAAGGAAACCAACAAATTTTTAGATTCACGATCAAGGCTTGCCTTCTCATAAACATACAAATTTCCATCAGTATGTGCAACAACAAAAGCCCCATCACCTCCAGGCACCCATGCGATGCAAGTACAGCGACTATTCGAAGAAAAACCAGATAGTCAGGCAATACAATCTTGGATAGGTGGACCACAAACCAAATAATTCTTGCCTAATTGAGATATAAAGAAACCATGCAGCAACTAATTACATTTTCTACCTTTCTATTACATGAAGCCTTAGCAATTCACTAGGAACCTTTACATGCTTAGAAACACATATCTTGGTCATAATGGTTGATGGCTAGACAATAGGCAATGGATCATACTCAAGCCCATGCTGAAAGAGGAAGGGTTGAGCAAAATATAAGCTGTTATGCATAAAATGTATCTCTAGCCACGTCACTATAATTGGCTTTTCATGAGAAAGAGAGGTTAGGGGCTGGAGATGACTACCCCATGATGTGACTAGTACCAGAATTCCCCAAAGTACCAGCAGTAAACCAGAACAATTAGACTTTTGAGACTAAAACCACATAATAAGGCCTTGGCAAGCATGCGAAGAACACTCCAAGGACCCGTTTGGTCTGAGCACTTTTCCATGTCAGTTTATCCTCCGAAAACATATAATACTGCGTGGAAAATGAGTTTGGTCATCATTGTGGTTTTTGGCTTCCTAAAGATATGCAATTAGCTGTCTAGACAATTTATTCCACTTCCAGTTCTCAATGAATTAATAGAAAACTGGTTTTGGACATATCCTATTGATGAGCCAATAAAGAAGTTTTATGGTTCAAATAATCCCAACTAACATGAGAGAGAAAATCTTCTTAAGAAAATTGACGCAATGAAATTGAAATAATGTACCAAACAAAATTCTAGAAAAGTGAAAGGTTTAGACAAAAACCATTTTTAATCAAATCTGAACTGGAGATGAGAACCAGAAAGCTTTTCAATAGCTACATACACACTCAGCTCTTTAAAGCATGCACATAAAACAATGTTTTAGATTTGCATCAACTACAAAAGATAGTAGGCATTAAGAATATTCATACAGGCCGATTCACTTGATAGAATATCATGCACTCTTAAGGTCGGTTATATCACCATCTATACTGTCATCTATAAGAGGCAAAGGGTTAAGCCAGGGAAGCCCTGAAGCCATGCAACGGTAAAAGATTCGGAATGAGTCACTACATACCACAGGAGTACCTGCCCCACTTCCTTGCACAAGGGTGGAAAAAGCTCACCCCAACTTTTCTTTGAAAACTTCTATTCTGACAATTATCATGTTCAATTACTTAAAGTCTCTTAAGCGCAAATTGCTTGAGCTTATTGACTTTTGTAAAGGTACGAGCGTATGGAATGTTTTTATTTCCATCCAAAGAAGATCCTATAATTAGAGCTGTCAACAAAAATATGGATGTATCCTCTCCAAACCAACTTTACAACATCAAAGACCTCTTCAAATTGTAAAATCTCGTACAAGGAAAGGCTTCTAGATTTTATATGTCCATGCGTATGTATTCCTACTAACTTTTAGATACCCTAAAAATGAAGTTACATTTATATCTTGACCAGTTTTAATCGAGCAAGGTGGCAGTTTAAGAGAGGTGGTGGTCTGATCATTAAATACAGGAAAGGAATATCTAGAACAAAATGCAAAGCAGTCTGACACAAAATTGCATTATCTTCTATGAAAATTAGAATTTACGGTACCTGTTATTAACTGAACCATCTTTGTTATAATGCTGAGCCCCAATAAGCTTCTTTCCACTGTCTTGTAATTGTTGTCTCAGTGACACGGAATATACTAGAATAAAAAGAGAAAAGCACACTGAGTTTTTCTGTTAAAAGTTTCAGAACAATCTGAAAGTGAGCTCTAGATGCAGAAATATACCATCACCAGTACTCAAACCAATGACCAAATCATGCCCTTCCTTCGCATCCTGGTCAAACGCATGGCAAACCGGGTAGACGTTGTTAAAGTAGATGGCCTTCATAGGTTCCTGTGATGTAGATTAACCTCTTGATTACCGGCTGAAGCTTCTCGTTGTTTAACTTATTGAACCCCACTTAGTAAAACTTACCTTGTCTTGAGAATTCAAATCACTAATAAAAATTCCATCTCCCATATTGAAGATCAAGTAAGTCCCTCTACCGTCAAAATTTGAAGTTGAAGTTGAATTGCTCGAACTTGAAATGCCCAAAGAACCAAGTCTACTACTTGCACTGACACTCTTACTCCCACCATTTCCTCCCACAAAGCTTAGAGCACGGCTCCCATTGCTGCCACCCAACAGCCTCGCAGCAGCTGATCTTACACCACTGCTGGCACTAAAGCCAGATGACGATTGAGCTGGTGGAGTTGGTGGTGACGGCCTGTCCTTCAGATGAGCTAGAGTTGCCTGACAGCCAAGATCAAATCATACCCTACCATTAAGCATCCACGATTGACCAAAATTTCACAGACAAGAAGAATTGGAAAAAGCACAAGTCGAAGTCCACCCAAACAAATGACCCTACAATAGTATTATCGTGTGGAAGCTCTAGATATGAAACCAACAGAAAGCAGCTCGTGAATTAGCTAGATAAGATTCATAAACGAGAACCAAAATGCCCAAAAGAAAGCCTTGTCAATATCACTTTGACCAAAACTAAGCAATAATCGGAGTCAAGAAATCGTATCAGAAACAGCACAATGAGACGAATCCTCAAAAATTAATTTCGCAAAATCACCCGCAAACGGCTGATACTCGGCAATCATTCAGAAACCATCAGCCCTAATATCGAATCTAACCCGAACCGCAATAATCTACCACGACACCACTCGGCTCGATCGGGATTGACCGACCGATCGCCCAGGAAAGGATTGACTTCGCCGAGAAGCATTGCAGCAAAACAAATGAAGAGAGGGGCCCAAAAATCGAGAATCACCTGAGTGACGGTCTTGCCCTGGACGTAGTGCATCAGGCCGGAGGGGTGGCCTTTCTCATAGTGGAGCTTGTACCGCCCCTCCGGCGTCTTGAAATAGGTCTTGAGGCCCGGCGACGGCGCGTTCGCCGGCGCCGACGCCTGCGCCGACGCCATCCCGTTCGCTGAGTTGATCATGGTGTCCTCGCTCGCCGCAACAGGTCGAAGAGCATGTGATCATGGACAACACGCACTAGGGCCTTTCCTTGCCCTCTCTATCTCTCTCTCGGCGTGAGTGTTGAGTTCACTTTGCTTCGTTTTCCTTTCTCCCAAACTTCTGAAGTTTTGCCAAAGAGAGTTTTGAGGTCTGGTTTTGGTTTTTTCTTCGCTGGTGCTCTCTCTCTGGCCCCCTCGGGTCTTCAATTTCAATGGCTACGGGATCAAAGAAGGTTGGGAGGCGGGGGCACGGATCGCGTGGATCGCGACCCACGGTAACGTTGCCCCGGTCAACGAAATGGACGTTTTTTATGCGGATCTCTTCGTCTCTAAGTTACACCGGCCGGAGATGCTTTTTTAAGGAATGACAGTACACAGTAGCGTCAAGAATCGGTCGGCTACCTCCGGAAGTTTTTCTTGCAAAGCTGAATCTATCTCGGATAAAAAAATAAATATAACGAAAAGTCTCAAATCGACACGATTAATTTGATCGATGCAATCGGTATGATTCTTATTGTTGGCCATATATATATATATATATATATATATTTGCCTTTTCTTCTTCTTAATTTGTTATCCAATCCACTTTTGAGTACTTTATTTAGGATTTTTATCTTGTGGCGAGCAATGTATGGTACCGAGCAAGAGATAATAATTTACCAATATTATCGATTGAGGTGCGAGTGATTGTTTTGAGCATGAATTGAAAATTCGCGGGTTAAGTTTTTTGAAGCGGAAGATCTCGATCATCTATACACTCAGATGGTCCACTGGTTACGATCTCAGGACACTTATTAACTAAGAGAAGAGTAACGTTATACCCATAATTAAGTGGCTAATTCAGCTTGAAAAATGTGAAGCATAATGTCAGAAAATCTCTCAAAGAGCCTCTAATTGTGTGTGGGCTGGGGGGGGCGGTGGTTGAAGGAAGGAAGGAAGACATGGTGAACGGGTAATTCACTCTTGAGGAAATAAAAAATGACAAGGAAAGAGAAAGTACGGACGCAAAGGATTTTCCTCAACCAACCCAAGTCAAATCAATGCCGGTGTGTTTCACAAACAATAAATAATTTAAAAAATATTTTTCTAAAAAAAATGATGACTTGTAAAATTATAGAAACAAAAAATATTATCAATTTCCAAAAATATATTTAGGCATAAAGTGTTATTGACGATAAAAAAAAAATCATCGGACAATTATGATAAGCGATTATTCATAATTTTTTAAATTACTTGGAGGTTCCGATAGCCGATACAACGCAAGGAGCATGACATGAATCTGTTGAGAAAGAACGGCGGCATGACCACATGTGAAAGTTTAAACCCACGACTTACTTGGATGATGACGAGCTTGAAACCACTGTCTCACGTCAATTGAGATTGGGTCAGATTTAGGCTTATTTTATTTGACGAAAAATAAATAATTTAAAATATTTGTCCTGAAGTTAATTACTTATATCTTTTTTAAAATGAATTAACGTAAAGTATTTTCATTGTGAACGAAAATATTTAAATGCAAATTGTTCACAATATTAAAGCTTTTTTTTAATATCATTGTCTAACTATTTGAAGTAATACAAGCAAATATAATTTTAAAAAATTAAAATGTTTATTTTTCTAGAATTAAATGGAATCTTAAATTTTGAATCCTGATAATATATGGGTCACACGGACAGACGTGAGCAAGGAAATGTGTGACTTTGCTGCATTTTTCGAGATTTGCCGCCTAACATTAATGTTAGAAGTTACATAAGAAAACACATCCACCATTCCAAGTGCCTGAAGGCATCAGAAGGTTCCACAGGGGTTGAGGTGGAGAAGAGATCCAAAGGACCGAAAGACAATCCGAGCGGTGCGTCTTAGCGACCCAATCAGCTGCATGATTCGCAGTCCTCATGCAATGAGCCACAAATACATTTGGGAGACGGGCTGAAATTTGTTGGGCTTATGGACGAAACTTATATATACATAAGTAAGGTGTCCGGATCAGTTTGCGTTAATCAAGATATTTGGGTTAGCTTACGCGCAACTCGACCTAATTCTTGGGGGAGACTAGCACGACAACCCACCGTCTGAGCCAGCTTACGCGCACCTCGACCTAATTCTCGAGGGAGATTAGCATGACAACCCAGCACAACAACCCACCGTCATGGGTTCCCACTTAAACTACAGGTGCTCATCTGGGAAATCGAACCTAGTACCAGTGCGCCTAACTACACAATCCTAAGTGCGCCCTAACCAACTGAGCTACCCATAAGTGGATTTATGTACGAAACTTTATCCTTAGTAATGCCAGTTATTTTTCAACAAAAAAAGGCATCAGAAGGTGCAAACTGGTGAAATCATTTGCCCAATGTTTTCTATGAAATTCCTGGTCCAATATAGACCCAAAAAAGATGGGAAAATTTATCCAAAAACTTATAAACTCATTGTATTTTTTTACAATCTTAGTCTTAAAACATTTTAATTTTTAATTTTACTAATTAAGTGCTAAACATATAAATATTTTGTCGAGTTCATCCAGCCAATTTTAATCGAAAATTGCTAATGTGGACATTAATCATCTCACGACTCCCGTGGACAATTATAAATAACACTTCAATATTTTTTAAAATTTTTCTTTTCTTTATTTATTCTCTCTGTGTGACCAGTGAGGTAGCGCTTGCTGGACTTGCCCACACCACACGTCGCGACGCCAGCCTTGCCAACGGTTGTCATGGCCTCACCCAAAACTAGGCAAGGACCGGCGAAGGGGGTGTTCCAGCCCTTGCCAGTGGCCAGTGAGGTCCCGACGACTTGAATAACTTGCCTTTTGTTCACGAGAAGAAGGTGCAAAGACTGGCCTACGTTATCATCATCAGACATGCATTGTGGCCTGCTCCGAGATTGCATTCTTTCGTCAGGATTACTACTATGCTTGTCAGCATTCATGGTACATATTGTTAGTGATATGGTTTATTTGTATTTTTTTGAAGGGCGGCCACCGTCCTTGGTTGATGCCACTTGCGTAACCAGGGCAAGATTTTCGTAGACAACATCGATGACGTTCACATCTCCCCTGTCTACTGCGAGTGACCAAGACTCTCATTGGTGACGTGTGGTACTGCTTTTACCAAAAAGTCGACGCATCGAGTCACACTTTTCTAACTTACGTTCGTTGATATCCAAATCTGGTCCAATTCCAAATGATCCGAGAAAGCCGTTTCAAGTTCATCGCCATCCAAGTCAGATGGACATCATTTTAGGCTTCCAGATAAAATCATGTTACTATTCTTCCTTGCGCTTCCGGCAAACCGTATGATGTGTTTGCATTTTAAGACGGTGGTCACGAGGCCATAACATGGGAGCCATGCTTTGCTTCTGTGTAACGGTCGAATTTGAATTTCGCTAAGGAACTCGTACAATTTCCATCTACAGTGGCCCGCCAAGCAACACTTTCTCAAAGACTTTATCGTTTTCGATTGTCACAAATCTTCCCGAATGACCTAAAACTATTTACCGAGCATCTACCAGAAATTAGTCAGCTGGTGTTTAGGGTCGCTGAAATGCATTCAATTTATCTACCTCCCGTGTGGAGATCCCTGCATTTCAACTGAATCAAAAATGGAACTCATACCCGCCAGGAAAGCCTCCTCCTTGGTACCCACCAAAGCCACCAGGAAAACCACCATCGAAGGTGAACGTGAATTGCTGTCCCCCGCCGCCAAACGGGTTGAAACCGCCGCTGCCACCTCCCATGCCCATTTCGTCAATGTCTTCACCTCTGTCATATCTTGTACGCTTTTCTTCGTCACTGAGAACCTGTGAATAGCAATAACTAAGTCAAACTCTCTATCCTAATACCATTTCAGAACCATCTTTGAGTTGAAGACCTGCAAACCACTAACTTAAAAGTAGTGCTTTATAGGATGATTCTAACCTCATATGCAGCAGCGATTTCTCGGAACTTGTTCTCTGCCTCTTCTCTATTCTCCACATTCTTGTCTGGATGCCATTGCAAAGCAAGCTTCTTATAGGCACGCTTGATCTCAGCAATTGATGCAGTCTTTGAAACTCCTAAAATCTTGTACCAATCCTTCCGTTTGCTCATCTTCAATGCTTTCTCAGCTCTCATGAGTGCTTCACGAACAGCCATATCCTGCATTTTCAGCAATTAGAACTCTTTCACAGCAAGGCACATGTTCATGATTGTCGCTTCATCAGTCAGCTCTTAGTACACAATAAAATGACTGCAAACGAAAGTTCTAGACTAATTCCAACATTATCACCTTTCATCAAGGGAGATGAATCTGATTTGCCATCAGAGACGCATTCAAAGACAAAAGCAATAACTTGAAGAAAAGGTCACTGCTGCATTATGATTGCCTCTCAAAAGAAAAGTTCCATTTTCAATCTGTGGTCTGGTATTGGATTGTATTACATTTAGAGACGTAAATATCTGATCTGCTTACACATTATCAACAAAGAAAGGATATCTTTTCCCCCAAAAGGTTCAATGAGCACAAAGTTCATTGATTCAAAATTTTCACACCCAGAACTCCAGAACATGCTTCATCATCCATATGAAGATAACAAGAGCCCAAAGTTATGTGGCTCTGGAAAAGAGGCTAAAAAATTGCATGTGCAGACCATAAGGTAGCTTATATTCTCTGGCCATATATTCTGAAGAACACAACCGTGACCTTAAAGCTTGTTTACTTATTTTTTTTTGGTAGAAGACAAAAAAACTTCTGGTATTTGCAGTACTGGGCTTACTTAATAGAATCCACATGGAAACCTTCAATCAACAACAGAGCTGGCACGACTAACCTGAGGTAATTTTTGAGCTGCCGATTTTAAATCATCCACAGCACCTTCCCAGTCTTCAGTTAGAAGTTTTGCCTCACCTCTCTAGAAACATAATAAACACTCATAAGAATACATTACAGATGCTAATCAGGGAAATATCTCTCAGTCTGAAAGAATGAAGGGCTACCAAACGTATATATAGAGGTCATCACATTTTCAGGATGACGTAAGGGCGAAAAAAAAAAAAAGCATACCTGGACTAAAGCTTCAGTAAGATCTCCATCAATGTTAAGCGCTTCAGTACAACTAGCCAGAGCTTCCTTTCCCCGACCAAGCTTCACCAATACCTTACACAAACCAAGATGAAGGTGTACATTGTGAGCATGATGATCGGGGTCCAAAGAAATAGCTCCTTTATAATCCTCTACCGCAAGTCGCAATTTACCCTTGTTCAGATTATCTTCTGCCTGAATAAAACAAATGAGAGTTCAGTAAATGAAAGAACCGATCATCTTTATGAATTCTAAAAAGGTCTAACTGAAATAAACACATCCAGTGACGATCCCAAAAAAAAAAAATACACCTGACAGACCCTACATGACTAAATGGTAGCAAGTCAATAAACTCACACTCTTAGTCTTTTTGAGCAAATTTTTCAACCCAAAATATGCTTTCTTCAAGTCAGCATGCTCAGGGTCAAGGCGGAGACCTTTCTGATAATGCCTGAAAAAGAATATAAGTCAATGCTAAATGACTACAGATCCTTAAAACTCAATACACTGTGTACATAACCCCACCTCATAGCCACGTCATGATCTGCCAAATAATAGTAGGCACGGCCACGAAGCAATAACGCCTCTAAATTGTTTTCATCTTCCTTGAGAATATATCCAGATTCAGCGATGGCACTGGAATAATCTTTAGTTGCCAACAACAACTTCACTTTCAAAAGTTTGGCCTGGAAATAGAATAGAGGATATATTATTCTAGGGAATAATCAATGACTGAAAAAGACTTGCATACAGCTGACTCAATCTCATACTGTCATCTTGCGAATCTTTAAAAAAAAAAAGTAAATAAATCATGGTCCTACCATTGAGCAGGCCGGAGAAAAGACGAGTACAATCTTATCAACATATTCCAAAGCTTTAGTATGATCTCCTGAATCAAGGAGAGAAATTGCTGATTCGAGAGCACTCCGTGCCTGAAGCAGTTGAGAGAGTTCCTTATCTGCAGCTTTATTTCCAGGTTTTAACTCCAGAAACTTTCTGTAGCTCGATTCTGACTCCTGGTATCTACATCAGCCAAAAATTGCCTGAATCATAATTAGTACTCCAATCAGGAATAGGAAGAGGATGCAGTTCCTCTTCGTGTTTATAAAGACACAAGTGAACGTATAAACTTCCTCGTATTTCCATAACAGCTGTCTCAATTTATATTTTGAATCAGAGGGAAGGTCATAAAACTATCCAACAGCAGCATCAAGTTCCATGTCACTGAATATGATTAGTTCACATAATCATATAGCATAAGTAGTCTCAATAGCAATTCATATTCCTCCATATCTTTAACTGATAGTGCATTTCTCTAGTTCCACAAACTCACTATCCTGTGAGATTGGACATCCTTATAGAAACATAAGAAGAATAAAGCGATCACAATTCACAGCACTGAAAATCGTTCAACCACACATTGAATTCCGAACTTGTTCTTAGGAAACGATGTTGTCTCAGGGTACAGACTAGACACTGGTTATTTTGTCCACGAGTCCAAGGATGTGTTTAATAACTTCATTAAGAGCTAATAATTTTAGTCATTTAGTCCCTCATGTAACTCAGTGGATTAATTTAAGTCAAAAATCACTTAACCACTTAAGTCAACGGGTACCTACTACATAATGTTTTGATTGATCGTGTCAATGATAGTAGAAAAGGGACCACATATAGTTGAATGGAATTGGTGATGACAGAGTGGTGGACTTACAGTGGTGGTGATGGCAGCACAAGGTAATGGTCGGAAAGGACGGTGGTTGAGGTGATGCGTAAGCAACAGTGGCGATTGTAGTGGTGCATGAGGTGGTGGTAAAGGTGGAGGTACTGCAGTGGCAGGATGGCATTGACAGCAATGAGGTGACAATGGCAATCACTGGGGACTGGCAGTCAAGATATTTAGTATGATAACTGTAGTGTCTTGTATGAGATGGCGGTGAAGGCGAAAATAGTTATCATAATAATGGAGAGGTAGTGATGGCGACAGCAATGACCATAGATAAATATCACCTCCATTTCAATGCTTATTTTAGTAAAGCACAATTCCATATCAATGCCTACTTGACAATAATGTCCTGTACAAATATTATATTCTTCACTAGTTAAAAATTCTGTTTTGAAATTCTCAACTAAGATGCATCAAGCAGAGCCAAAGTAGAATTGATCAGTTATAGTTACAATTTGTCCATTCGAAGGCAACAAATAGGATTACGAGGGATGCCTTACGGTAGAATATTTCAACAATAGGAACTATAACCAGAATCTGATTTTTTTCGTCTGATATGTTTGATTATGCTTGAATGTCTATATGTAACTCGAATTTCCAACATACATCACATGAACATGTGACTTGATATGCAAAAAAAGGCATCATGACAACAGTAAAAGAAGCATTCCCTGCCATGAGCTCAAAATAGGACAGAGAGCTCTATTTTGAAACCAAAATATGGAGGGGAGAAACACAAAATAAGAAGAGAACCTGCATAACTGCCGGAGAGTGGAGGCTCGATGAAGATAAGCTTCAGAAAGTTTTGGATCTGCCTCTATGGCAGCATTAAGATCATCAAGTGCCTCATTATAACGTTTCACCTTGATACTTTGCGATGCCCTATCAAGTAACTCAGCAGCATCAGCTTTACCATCTGCACATCCCGGTACCCAAAAAAAATCCAAAGAAATGCATGAGCCGGCGATTAATCACTGAAATACAATCTAAAGCATACCGTAAACATCTAAGGCAAATATCCTTCTAATTTGGTGGACAAAACCTACAGTCGTGAAGCTTTCAATTATAGATCTGCTAAGTGCCAGGAATTACTTTCTCCACTAAACTAGATTTCTGCTTGGACATAACACACCATCTACAGACAAGATATTTCAGAGTAAGCAACCCAAAGAATGGTAGTAAGTGTTAAGCTAACATACAGGTTTCTTAGACTAATGCCCATTTGCAATCCAAAACACCCTCGTGAACTGTTCTAAAATCATACAATCTCGACCCATGGAAAGTCCCACAATGCCGCCACCCTCAGGACAATGAACTAGAATCAGATAAAACTCCGGGTTCCCACACTGGTAGTAAATTCATCAATCGTGCAACATATGCATCACATAAAAGCCAAAATATCGCTCCAAAAGTAGATTTTGGAACCAACACAGAAATTTCAAGACTCTTCAGAACATCGCCTTTCCGCATAAGCTCCTATCTTGTCTCCAAATGGACGAAAGGATTCGTAAGAAAAGATCCATCAATTCATCGCCAATCTCTCATTGGTGACCCAAGACGCAAACAATTAGAGCGCCTACAACCTCTCTAAAAAATCTCCATTCGGCAACGAGTTCGCAGATCTAAGCGAGAACGACGTACCCAAGGCAGAGACGAGAGGCTGAAGGAGGAGAAACTGGCAAGCGAACACGAAGTGCAAGATGAACACCGTATAAAGCCATCCTCTCCACGCGACGCCTTCCATGGCGGAGGAGAAGATTGACAGATTCATCGAGAGATTATCGCTTCTTTACGCGATGTGCGATAACTTACTGCGGCGACTCCGATTCGAGGACTTCAAGAAGAGGAGAAGGCCAAGGGCACAAAGCAGAGGAATTGGAGGAAGAAGAAGAAGAAGAAATAGTACCGTCGCTAGTGAGTTGTGCCGGGAACAGGGAGGGGAGGACTGCGGTTTCCGAGAGATTCCACGTAGCTCGGGCCTATGGGTGAGCTCCACGTGGTCTTTGGTTAGTTGAGCTGCCGTGACCAGATCCAATCAAGATGTGCCACGACATGGAAGGAGGGCCACGTCAGATGGCCTTTGAAATTTTCGTTAATTGTGAGCGGCCAATGACCCAAATGAGACCCCGATTAAATTTGATGGACCAGCACGCTTGGATCATGTTGATTAAAGACGGGGAAAGCCCACAAGCTTGAATCTTGAATGCCCAAACATGTCATTTTTTTTTTGCCTTTTATTTTTGGCTAATATATGCCCCAGAACGCCCACGAAGGATAGTTAAGAAGTCGGAAGCCGAGATTATTAACCCTGGATCATTCAAAATCAGTAACCTCAGCATTGAAGTTCCCATCCAAAATGATATTTTGAGGTTTAACATTCAAGAGAACTATGTTGTGTCTGCAATCTTCACGAAGATAATTCAACCATTTTGCCCTATCGAGAACGATCTTCTTCCTTTGCTACTAGTCGAGAACACATTCATTGGATTTGTGAAAAATCCATCTATGTAGAGACCCATTCGATGTATTAATCGAAAACCATTCAAAAATTGACATGTGGCTCATCGAGGCCCACTTGTCAGAATTTTCAAAAGAGACGGAAGGGGTCTCCTCGTTATCTTTTCGTCTAATCTTTCCATGTTATCTCTCCGTCCGTCATCTCTCTTGCCCTAAATTCATGACTCTCTCCCTCTCTCTCCAAGTGGGCTCTTTCGGCCAGACCTTCGCTCGACGACCACGCTCGATCCCTTGACCAAAACCACGAGCACTTCCTCCGCCGTCCCGGAGCTCCCTTCTACCACAAACTCATGTCTTTCCAAGCTCTATCTCCTTTCCTTGATTGTGCCACGATTCCTAAGTGAAAGATTTTCTTATGCCTTCGCCTCCCGTTAGGGTTTTTCCTCCTCTGCTTCGGATGAGTTCAGGCTAGGGGAAGTCGCTGCCTCGTGCTAGGTTTTTCACCGCTGAGGACAATCGGGTTAGGGTTTTTTTTTCCCCTCTTTCACCGAGTTGAGATTGTTTGGAAAAAGTTTTTTTTTTCCAATTTCTTTTCCTGTTTGAGCTTGGGATTCTGAATGTGTTACTTGGTGATTGTCATTTTTTTTTTCGCGAGAGTTTCTTTGTGACTTCCTCTGAACAACCCAATCATCTTTGTATTTTCTCTCGTCATCCTTCACTTGCTGATCGTTCGCGATTCAAACTCGCTCTCTTGCCACGCCTTTCATTCACTCCCTTGAGTCGGACGATGTTCTCGACCTCTGATTACTCTGTCATTGCTTTGTTTCCGATTATTTTTTGGACGAAATGTAGATAATCAATGAGTTAATGCACATTGTTTTCTCAATCTGCTCCAGTTTTTGGTTGTCATTATCTGTTCGAGTTTCGATTTCGTCTGTAATGTTGAATCTTTGATTGGTTTTTCTGTTTCTTTTTTTCAGGCTAGGGGAAGCGCTGCATTTGGTCACCTATGCTGCTTTGGGTACTGCATATTTTCTTGAATGTTACGGATGACGAGAGAAAGTTGATTTTTTGTTTATATTATTTTGTTTAGTACAAGGGAAGAGATGCCTTTAGTTTTTTCCTCCTCTGGCACGACTACCTTCGGGTTAGGTTCCCCCTCTTTTACTGAATTGAGATTGTCCAAAAGAAATTTCATTAGGCGGCATTTAGTCTACAAAATACATCTTATAGAGCTGTGTGCACTTAATTGGCATATTTACAACAATAAAAAATAGCACCCGGTTATGTATTACGGGATATAGATTATTGCTTGCTAGTGCTTTTTGTTCTTACTGCTGCATTTGGTCACTGTATGTGTTTTTGATACTGTATATTTTTTTGAACATGTGACATACAAGTACGCTACGTCTAATTTCTCTTGCTGGAAAGACAGTAGTGGTATAACTTTTTCGTTTTTTTGTCCTTTTCATGCTACTTCTTATTTCTGTTGATTGTGTTATAAAAGTGTTTGTCTTGTATTTGATTAGGAAGGAACCCCGAAGTTTATCTCTTTCAAAGTCGCGCATCAATTAATTTGCACGTGTCAAGTTATTAGATGGCTGAATCAGAGGTAATTTTTCACTCATATTATGTGAAACATAATTTGCTTTCTTGGATAGTGGATGAAATATTATTTTTCTTGTAAAAACACTACGTTAATTACTTTTATCCATTTGGTTGCAGCATGGAAGTTCGCATCTGGCACATGTAATGTGTGATTTTGAAAAAGGTTTTGAGTTCACACTAGTAATGGTTTTTTCAAATGAACTTGAAACATATCATAAATATGTGGCCTATGCGGTTGACAAAGGGTTTGGAGTGAGGAAGGGTAGTACAGTTAAAAATAGAAAATGAGAAATAACCCAACGGACTTTCATGTGTAATTGTGAGGGGCATTCTGTCAACTCATCCGATTAAAAAAAGAGTATGAGAGGTGTGAAGTTAGATCTGGGTGTCTTGCTCATACCAAATTTAAGGTTGATAGTAGTGGTGTCTGTGAGGTGATAGAGTATGTTTCCGAACATAATCGTGCATTTGTGCCGGAAGATCAGAAGCATTTAATTAGATGCGAAAGAATAATATTTGATCCTTGTGATAGTCGATATGATTAAAGTGGGCATTGGAGGAACTAAGACATATAAGTACTTATCAAATAGCGTGGGAGGAAGCAAAAACTTGCGCTTCATCCTACGTGATTCTCAAAATTATGTGCAAAAAAATAAAGCCAATGATATAAGCGGGGGAGATTGTCGAAGTCTTTTGAATCATTTTCATTGCATGCAATGCAAAACCCAACGTTCTTCTATGCTGTACAAGTAGATCAAGAAGGTAGATTGACAAACCTATTTTGGAGAGATAGCTTGCCTAAATTTGATTATGACTGTTTCGGTGATGTGTTGGTGTTTGATACTACATATCGTACTAACAAATATAACTTGATAAGTGCACCGTTTGTTGGAATTAATCACCACTAGAAGTATGCTCTGTTTGGTTGTGCTTTTTTGTTGAATGAGACTGCTGAATCATTTATTTGATTATTTGAGGTGTTTTTGAAGTCTATGAAAAATAAGGCTTCAAAAATCATGTTTACAAATCAAGACCAAGCCATGGCAAAAGCTATTAGAACGGTGTTCCCAAATACACAACACCGTTATGCACATGGCACATAGGAAAAAATGCCAATCAAAACATTCCACAACTTTACCATCAGCCTGATTGTAAGGATAAGTATTTCTTATCGCTTATGTATAGATATCGATCAGAGGAAGAATTTGAATTTACTTGGAGGGAAATGGAAAAAGAGTGGGATACTGGGAATAACAGTTGGCTTCGGAGATTATATGAGCTTAGATATAAGTGGAGTTCAGCTTTTGGTCGTGATATTTTTACATGTGGTATTCGCTCAAGTCAAAGGAGTGAGAGCACCAATAATGTCTTCCAACGTATGTCGACGAAGACATTGACTCTTGTAGAATTTGTGCACCACTATGAAGAATAGCTGAAACATATGAGAGAAATTGAAAGTCAAGATGATTATAGTTCTCGTGGAAGCCTAAATTTCAGGTTAATCATGGGATCTTGACATATGTTGCTCCATTGTATACCCGAACCATTTTTAAAAGGTTCAATAAAGAATTTTTGCAAAGCCTGTCGGTACAGATTTTAAGCACTACATTTGATGGATTGGTTTATGTGTATGCTCTCAAGTGTGTGGGTAGTCCATGTGAAAATGTTGTCAGATTTAATGCTATAGACTCTTCAGTTTCCGGTGAATGCAGATTATTTGAATCAAAAGAGTGGTTGTGTCGCCATGCCTTGCACATATTGATTGCGAACACATCTGGCACCTGTATTCTATCTTCCTATATTTTGAAAAGATGGATGAAGGGTACTAAACAAGAGAATGTGAATGATGAGTCTCATCAAATGTCATCGGATCCATCTAACTTCAATCGTTTTTCCACGTTAATGCATGAAGCTTTTGAAGTAACGAGCTTGGGCTCCGAATATGTAAATACCATGCAAATAACAAGGAAGAACATGCAAAACACGAAGGCTGAAATTTTATCTCACGAGTCAAGTGTGGTTATGGATGATGATAGTACCGATGATTGCGATAACACAACCTCTTTGTGTAAGATTTCAGTATTGGATCCCCTTCAAAGGAAAGTAAAGGGAACAAGCTATGGAAGGCTTAAAAGCTCAAGTGAGAAAAAAAAAAAATCTAAGAAAGGGACACCTCCAACGCCAATAGAAAGTCAAGGTAAGTGACATATTTTTCTAGTTAATATGATTAGTTAATTATTTTGCTTATATTGCGTGATGCCTTTTAACATATTTATTATATTGTAATGTAGAGTTAGTTGTCCATGCAACACATGATGCTCATTTTCGAGATTATTCGAGTAATTTCGAGATTATTCGAGTAATCCTAGCAACATCGGTGGTCCTACGGTAAATCTAAATTTTTAGAATCATGTGTGTCTCTCTGATTCCTCCATTTTTATTAACATTTTAATAATTTAGCTAAATTTTATGTAGGTGCTACCACCACATGTTATACCGCCAGGTATTGTGAATGGGTTTTGTCCATTCTCCGGTACGGTATTATTTATTTGATGTATTAACTTGTATCTTATCTACATTGCTACTATTACATAATGAGATATGTGTCGTTGTTTTGTGTAGATGCAATCGCCTTACATAATGTCGCCGAATATTATGAATGGATTTTCCCCATTCACTAGTCAGGTGCTTATTATGAAAAACAACTTAGATCTGAGTGTCATTTTATCTTCTTATTACTATTGCAATATATATTTTTAACAATTTATCTTGGATAGATGTTGGAGTATCATAATAGATCTCATGGAACCATCTTGAGTCGGGTACGACTTGCCTTTTGTTGATACGGGATAATTCGAGACACATTTATAAGCACGTGTTGATTAGTGAAAGGTAAATGTGTTTGTTTTTCTTTTTTACAGGGGTCATCAAACTCTTTTGAACATCGTGGGATAAGTGAACCGAATGATTCCGAAGGTACATTGGTTTCACCCTATTGAACACCATCTTCAATTCGTTTTTCTTTTGTCATCTACTCCCATTGTCACCAAGTTAACTAGCTATTTCTTGCTAGATAATCAAGTGGGGCAGTTGTGTTTATTGCCATGGATGGGTCGTGCATATTATTCTTTAATAATTGCTTATAATTTTTACAATCCCGTGGGCTTACAGGTTTTCAATCAAAACAGCTTCAGGGTGATGGAGAAGAATGAGTTGCTTTTTGGCTGATTCACTGTAATTCTTCTGAAAGTTGCTAAATTGGTGCATATGTACTGCCAATTGGGCAAGATTTGAATTCAAGATACTGGTTGGTCTAGATCTCATGAGTGATATTTGGTTTCTTGCTTCTTGATATGTAAGCGAGGAGATCGGGTTAGATTTTCTAATGGTTGCTTTATTTTATTCGCGTAGTTGACAATTTCTGGAGCAGGAAACCAACAAGCTGCTAGCTGACTATATTTCAGTTTGACACTACGTCAATCGAAGTAGTAGTTCGGGATAATTTAGGGGTTTTTATTCCACAGGTTCTCTTGTTATGTCAATTGACGACCGTGAGACATATTTGATAGCCCATGATACATTGGCAATTGGCAGATTCTTATTTTCTTCTTTCCTCTTTTGCTCTTTATTTTTCAAGAAAAATAGGAAGGATCTATGGAAATCGTGAATATCATGTAGCGAATTTCATCATATTTCAAGAAATATCATCTGCTCAATATATCCTGCAATAATACACAGCTGAATCCTACTTTTAATCTGCCCTTAAAAAAAAATTCCTGCTCTTGGTTGAAGGAAAGGGACGAAGAGATCGCCAAAACAAAAATCGTGCTTTTTCTCCGTCCATAGCCCAAGACACCGGTTACACAAAGAGATGCCAGAGTGCTATAATCCAAGATAGAATGCCCACAATGAGCTATAAAGTTTAGAGCCAACACAACATAGTATTGGATTCGAGCTAGTAAAATTATAATTTCCTACAATCCACTTTTTATGGACACGTATACCAATAAAAAAGCACTTCAAATTCGTGCCCAACTGGTAGTAAATATGCACCAATTTAGTAGCTTCCTTCCAATCACGGTAAATCGGCTAAAATCAACTCATTCTTCTCCATCTTCCTGAAGCTGATTTGATTGAAAATCTGTGGTCAATGCAATACATGTAGTGTAAGTTCATGGAATTATATAAGTTACAAGTAACCCCTAAAGAACCATATATAAAACTTGTCCATGGCAATAAACAAATTGTTCCCACTTAATTATCTAGCAAGAAATAGCTGAAAGCACCATATTCTTTTACGACGACCATTAAAGTTTGCTACAGCCACTTCTAACATATTTTTTTATTTTCCAAATGCACAGACATCTTTTCACTAAAAGTCAGAAGTTTGATTGTTGAGTTAAAAGATCACTTCTAATGCACTCTAAAAATAAAAAGAGAAAAAAACATGCTAATGTAGGAGTGTCAATGCATAGTTATCTTGGTATCTTTGAACTTTACATGTCAAAAGACAAACAAGTTAAAGATGTTGTTCAATAGTGTGAAATCGACGTACCTTTCGAATGTTTGGTTCATTCATCCAAGAATGTTCAAAAGAGTTTGATGACCCATGTACAAAGGTAAAAAACGAAAAAACCACCAGCAATTTCAGATAAACTAGTCATATTAAAGGGTCAAAATTTAAAAAATCTGTCGCTACTGGGAAACAGAGTGCAAGAGAAATCAAATGCACTCATTTACAGAACACGTTCAAGAAAATATGCAATATTCAAAGCAGCATAGGTGACCAAATACAACACTAAAAAGAAAAAATTCACCAACAAGCAATAATCTATATCCCGTAATACATAACCAGGTGTTATTTTTTATTGTTGCAAATGTGCCAATTAAACACACACAACTCTATAAGACGAATTTTGTTGACTAAATGCCGCCCAATGAAACTTATTTTGAACAATCTCAATTCAGTGAAAGAAGGGGGAACCTAACCCGAAGGTAGTCGTGCCAAAGGAGGAAAAAACTAAAAGCAGCGCTTCCCCCGTCCTAAACAAAAAAACATAAAAGAAAGATCAACTTTCTCTCGTCATTTGTAACATTCAAGAAAATATGTAGTACCCAAAGCAGCATAGGTGGCCAAAAGCAATGCTTCTCCTAGCCTGAAAAAAAGAAACAAAAAAGCAATCAACGATTCAACATTACAGACGAAATCAAAACTCGAGCAGATAATGACAACCAAAAACTAGAGCAGATTGAGAAAACAATGTGCATTAACTCATTGATTATCTACATTCCGTCCAGAAAATAATCATAAACAAAGCAATGACAGAGTAATCAGAAGTCGAGAACTTCCGAAGGTTACGGATGGCGAGAGAAAATATAGAGATGATCGAGTTGTCCGGAGGAAGGCACATAGAAACTCTCGCGAAAAAAAAAAAACGACAATCACCAAGGAACACATTCAGAATCCCAAGCTCAAACAAGAAAAGAAATTGGAAAAAAAAAACTAACCTTTTCCAAACAATCTCAACTCGGTGAAAGAGGGGAAAAAAACCCCTAACCTGATTGTCCTCGGGCCGGAGGGCGAAAAATCTAACACGAGGCAGCGGCTTCCCCTAGCTTGAACTCATCCGAAGCAAAGGAGGAAAACCCTTACAGGAGGCGAAGGCGTAAGAGAAGCTTTTGCTTCGGAATTGCGGCACAATCGAGGAAGGGAGATATAGCTTGGAAAGACACGAGGTGGTGGTATATTTGAGCTCCGGAACGGCGGAGGAAGTGCTCATGGTTTTGGTCAAGGGATCTTGCGTGGTCGTTGAGCGAATATCTGGCCGAAGGAACTAACTTGGAGAGAGAGAGTCTTGAACTTGGAGAGAGAGGGATAGAGTCGTAAATTTGGGGCAAGAGAGATGACGGACAGAGAGATAACAGGGAGAAATCGGATGGAAAAATAACGGGGAGATCCTCTTTCGTCTCTTTTGAAAATTCTGGCAAGTGGGCCCCCGACGAGCCTTGTGTCAATTTTTGAATGGTTTTCCATTAATCCACATGGAGTATATTACACACCTAATATTTTCCATTCGATGTGTTGTTCTCGTAGATAAGGAGAAGCTTACAAGATTTCTCTGCTCGAAATACCACAAGTCTTACCAAGTTCACAATCGCATGATGCATGCTGCCGATAGGCTCGACTTCGACTAGAAATGACTGGGGCCGGTGTAAGGGCCGGCGACCTAGGCCGGGGACCGGCGATCGGGGCCGAGGACCGGTGACAGAGGCTAGGGCTGGGGCCGGGGATCAAAATCGAGACCTGACCGAGGCCGAGGCCGGGGACCAGGGATTGAGGCCAAGACGAGACCGGGGCCGAGGATCAGGACCTGGGCCGGGAGCGATGACTAGGTCAGTTCACATCAGTTCTCTCGACCCTTTGCTTTCCTCAATGTCAAAGACAATCTCATTAATGAGATTAAAATCGTTTTCCAAATAAGAACCAAACATCTAAAAATATTTTCGGTAATATATTACCAAATAAAGGAAAACAAATCGTTTTCCGATAAAATGATTTTCAGAAAATCACTTTTCAGAAAACGAATTCCCGAAAGTCACTTTCCTTGAAATAAATACACCCTAAGAACTAAGCCAAGCTTTCATTTACAAACTCAACATTTGGAAACTCAATCCTTGCATTCTAAGTTTCAGTAGGGCACTTGATATAGATCTAAGGAGGATTAGTCTCCACTTGAGCATATCAAACAATTCATGGAAAAATTGAAAACGTACAGTCAACTATCCAACTTGTCTCGAAAACGCTCGACGTCAACTTTGCGCTGCCGTCAGCTTTTGTCCGGGGAGAGATGAGCCGGTTGGCTCATAAAAGACTGTTAAACAGTCATGTTGTTGTTATCAAACAGCACGAGGTTCCCTATATCTGTCAAGTTCAAGCCTACAAGGGACTCATCGGAAGTGTTTGTAAACCAAGCAAGTGCACCATCAGCATCTTTCAACACCAAATCACCTTCGGACATCTGCCTCCAACGTCGCGTCTGCCACACCCCGAATCCACATCAAGGCATGACACGGTCATCCTTTCTCAAAAAGACGCAGCCTTCATAAATTCAAAACTCAACCTGCTAACAAATATATATATATATATATGTGTGTGTGTGTGTGTGTGTGTGTGTGTGTGTGTGTGTGTGTGTGTGTGTGTGTGTGTGTGTGTGTGTGTGTCCAAAGAAAATTGATAAAGAGACCTTAGTCAAAAAACAAAGTCAGAGCTTTCTATAACCATCAAAACAGATCAATGTATATATCCACCAAAAGAGACGTGTACATAATCTCCACCAAGAAGATATATAGCTCTAATCGCAACTTAAAAACTCATCAAGGCCACCTCTAACTCATAACTCATACCCAAAAGTCTCACTACAAAATGTCGTCTGCTAATGACCACTCTCGTCCTACTTGCGACTCGCTGAATCTAAAAAACAAGGAAAATGAAAGTGATGAGCTAACACGGCTTAGTGAATAATACATTTCTTCTAAGCAAATCGAACAATCACTATGCGTATTTCAATATCAAAATATAACCCTTTTAAGTCAAAGTCAAAACACAACAGATCTCTATAGTCAAAACGAATTATATAAAACCTTAACATAACAGGTTCTTAGCAAAAATACTTGTTTCAAACCACAAACTCAAATAAAAATATCAATGGTCTAATCCATTGATTAATCTCGACAAAACACAAGCCAATGGTCTATCCATTGAATAATCTCATCAAAATACATGTCAGTGGTCTCTCCACTAATCAATCTCATGCTCAAGAGTTTAACTATGTCACGTATAACGCCCGTGACAAAAGGCGATCAAGATTCCCCCCTTGGCAAGGTCTCCACCTACAATGCCGGTGGCTCGGCCAACAAGAATATCCTGACTAGTATGCGCATACTTACAAACCCCTCAACTGGGTTCACAACTATCTTGAGCACCACCAAAATCCAACCACAACATCTCCTCATAACCAAAATACATCACAGTCAACTCCAAAAATAGCAACTAAAATCATGTCAAATAGACAAAAACAACAGTAAATGTTCGATCATGTTTTATGCAACAAATATGCTATTTTTTGTCAATTCATAACACATATAATATCTCTTTCATAATATGCACTTTACAAACACAAAGAAGAAATAGTATCACTCACCTGAAAATGTCAGAAGCAACTAGAAATGTTACTTGGAACGATACGTCCGAACACCTACCAAAAGTATGAAAATGATATCAAAAACTGAGTAACAAGCTACCCTAAAACACAACTCAACTGAAAAAGGCCTATTTGCCACTAAGATGATGCCTACGCATCAATAAAACATCTAATCATGGCAAAAACGCAAGTTTTTTGTTATGCACAACTTGAGTTATAAACTTCAACGGGTCATAACATTCTCATCCGAGCTTCGATTTAAACGATCTTATAGTCCAAAGAAAGCTCTTTTAACGTACAATAAGAACCCCAACACGGCTTGTCCAAAATCCATTCAAAAATTGGCAAAAAGGGCAAAATCAGTTCTGATCGCCTATTGTTTATCCCGCGCACCAGATTTGAAAATCTTATTCCGAGTAAACCGTAAATTCATATCAAGATCCGTCAAATACTACAGCTTCATAACACCCTAAAGTTTCATTTCCATACAAAAATTCAATTAAAAGACCAAGAAATCAGACTTGGTGACTCATATTTCACCAAATGCGAAATTGAGTCCTAACTCCGAAAATCACTTCGATCGGAGGATAAGAGATGCGCGAGCATTTACCGGTAGTTGCTAATCGATGCGAAAATAGCTTGGCGAGGCAACACGATGACCCCCTCTTCTCATCTTCTTCTTTTCTTCTTCTTTTCTTCATTTCTTCTTTCTTCTTCACTCTCCCTCGCGGTCTCTCTCTATCTCCTTTTCTTCTTATGTTCTTTTGTTGTTGTTTATGGACTCTGCTGAAGGAGAAAGAGAGAAAGAGTTGGGTTGGGCTTGGGCTTTTATTCATTTAATTTTTTTGGTCCATTTCTTACGGCGCCGATCTGTACAGGATTGTTTCCATCGGCGGACCCCGACTACTTGTGGATATCCAATATCGGGCTCAACAATTAAACCATTGCTATTAACTTGGACGATGAAAACAGCAAAGAGGCAAGTGTTGCAATTAGCGATGCAGTAGAAGCCGCAGGCGTAAGCAGGGCCACATGCTCCTTTGCCCCTTGCCCGCAAGATCGATCCACCTACCAATCGAGAGAATTCAGTAGCTGTTGCGTTGTTCGTCCACCTCCATGTCGAAAAGCGTGGCGGTTGGATAATCATAATGTCGAGGTTGAGTGTAGACAAGTTTGAGAATGGCGGTGGAGACGGCAGAGTGAGACCGTGGCCTGCAGCGAAACTTTGAGTAGAGAAAAGATTGAGAAAGGAAGAGCTGAGGAAAGAAGATGAAAACGAGAGATCTTTTTTTCTTTTTTGATCAAAGAAAATGAGGGATTGAAAGTTAACTTTTTGGGTCAACATTAAGCAAAACAGGAAAATGGCATAGGAAGTCCACAATAGCTATGTTACACGGACACGACACAATACTTTGATGGGAGAATTCTAAAAAAATAGAGAATTTCTACAGGCTGGGACACATTATATATTTTATGTATATTTTTATATATACAAGATAAATTATTATTTTTATGATTTTTATATACATATTTTTATGTATATTATTGTTTCTATGATGTCAATAACTCATCTAAGTAGAGAGTGCAAGTCACGAGTCTCGAGAGGAGGGGGAGAGGGAGAGGCCGGTCATGAGAGAGAGGTTTTGAAAATTAGGTAAAAAAGCTGAGTTTTTTTTTTTTTACTATTTTTGCCTTTGGAAAGGCTCGCCTAAAAAAAATTTGACACACAAGTCGGACATGTGTCCGACACGCAAAAAAATTGGGGAGTGTGTGTCCATGTAACGGAGCGCAATAGGGTTATGGAATGCAGTTAAGTCCTAAATATTTTCAATTAGTTCAATTAAATCATAAATCTTTTTTTTTAAATGCAATCAAGTAATTTCCATAGAAAGTACCTAAGGGTGTGCATGGCAACACTTCTACTTCAGAAATACTATCAGAAACAAAAGTTGATTTTTCAATTTCTCCATCAAAAGCAGAAGTTCATTTTTCAACTTCTCCATCAAAATTTGATTTATGATCAAAGAAAAAAGTTTGATAAAATTTATAATTCTGAAATTTTTATTTTTAAAACATTATTAACAAAATCTCCGGCGGTGTTAGTCGGTAGAGATCGGCGTCAGCGACACCAATGAACAGCAACTGGAGGTCGGTGATCGGCAACGGCGGCCGGCGACCGGGGCCGACGACCAACGGCCGTGGCGGCCGTTGACCGGAGGCAACCAACAGCCGGCGGCGGCCAGCGGGGGGCGGCGACACGCTATAGGCTGCGAGGGCGGCGATGACCGGCGATCGGGGGGCGCCGGCAAGTGGGCGTTGGTCGGCGAAGACCGGTATAGTTGAAGAAGTGATTTCTGAAGTTGAAAAGCTACAATTTTTAGCTTCTAAAAGTTGGTAAAAAATCCAACTAGAAGTAGAAATTTCTTCCGAAAGTGGAAAATATCAATATTTTTACCAAACATATTTCAGTTTCAGAATCACTTCTGAAATGCCTTTACCAAATGGATTTCAGCTTTAAAAGTATTTCTGAAGCAGAAATTCTGATTCTGAAGTGTTACCACGCGCTCCCTAAATTGCTTACTTACGTCACTCAACATGATTTCATATGACGTCCTTAAATTGCACTTCTCATCGTAATTTGAGGGCTTTATTGCATTTTTCAATAAAGGTTAGCGATTTAATTGAACCGATCAAGTGATTCAAGACTCGATTGTACGTTTTCATAAAATCTCGGGACTTGGTTAGATCATTTAGAAATCAGTTGCATTTCAACATGAAGTTCAGGATTGATGGTGCACCGTTTTCTAGAATTTGTGTCGCTTCTTTGCAATGACGTCGGGATTGAGTTATTAAATGAAGTGAGAAGAGCAAGTTGAAAAGGTATACTAGGAGAATGGTCAAGCAAGTGGATCACTAGGGGATAGTCAATTCCACAATCAGTCATATCTTAAACGCCAGATTATAAGCTCGCGGTACCAAAAAAAAATCGGACCTATATTAATGTTCACCCATTAACCACTACAAACTTGCGAGTCCTTTTATCCTTTTATTCTTTCTTTTTTTAAAATAATCGAAGTGTCCTGACCAATTTGCGCACACCTCTACTATTCTTCGGAGAGACTAGCACGACCAGCCGCGACTCCTACTTAAGTCGCGGAGCACAAGTTAGGAGATTTGAACCGAAAATCTGATACGGGATAGTCCATCTCTTAACCAACTCGGCCATGTGTAGGTGGGTAACATTTTACAAAGATTAATACCACAAAAAATCCGAAATTCGTACATTGATGCCACATTTATCCCAACTTGGTATACTCATGTCACATTTATCTTCAGCTAATTTTTATGTCGTAAGCCCCCTCCCCTCGGGCAAATTGATATACTAGTGCCGTATTTACGTCAAACTGATGCATGGCACATCTATAAAAAAAAATAAAAATCCCAAATTTAACACAATTTGGGTTTTTTTTAATGGAAATATCCCGAAACTCTAATTTGGGATGGATTGATGACACTCCTTAAGGACTTCCTTTTTGCACTTTCCAATCAGGCTTTCAGCTAGAATTGGTAAATTGCATCATTAAATAACATGAGTTTTTAATATTGCAAATTAGCAATTATTGAAAAGCCTTATATTAATTTTTAATTCCTCATACGATGTATTTCCTTAAACGAATTCATTATTTTCTATTAATAATACAATATTGCCGTCAATTACGTGTAAAATCCTCGTATGATTTATAATCACGAAAATTAACAATTTCCTTACTGTTATCGAGACTTATATTTTACATTAACGCATCATTTGAACTAAGAATACTGCCTTTGTTTTATTCTGAAGAAGGAGATTTACATGTCATATGATACAATTTAGCGGATAGTTCATGCCAAGATATATCATAATTTTTCATAAATGGAAAAACGCACCCTATTAGAATGCACAAATTCGCTAGTTGTTCTTATAGTGTGTCGATTGGGCGTTTTCAGATCCATCGTTACGTATGATTCGAGCCAAACCGGTTCATATTGACATATGCAAAGGGGCAAGCTGGCCCAAGATAAGTTTTAAGGCACGTGAAACAAGTCAAAAGTAATAAATTGAAAAATATTTTTCTAAAAATAGTCGTTTGCAATGTTTGAAATAATTAGCCAATTAAAAATATTTTCATCAATTTATGTCTCAATATTTTCGTTGGATAGCAAGTTTTTTTTAATTTTTGTAGCGATACTAGCAATCATTTCGAATTTTGGGTGGTTTATATTGGAAGAGAGTGGCTCCCCGTCAAACAAAGAAGCGAAGTACATCTATTCGCCCACTTTAACGCTACGGAAGAAAAAGGAAAAGAAGGGAAAGGCCAAAAGCAACCGGTTGCAGCCGGTGGTGTTTTATCCTAATGGTTCTCCTTTTTGCGCAGCTGCATTACAGATGCGTGACGCATCCACCTTTCTTATTCTCTTCTCTTGCCACATTTAACCCGTAAAAAATAAAATAAAATAAAATTCACTCAAAGACCGCTTCGTGAATACTCAAATTTGATTCCGACCAAAAAAAAAAAAAGAATACTCAAATTTGACACGACATGAGGTACGGAATACAAGAGGGAAAAAATTGGGGTCAAGATCACGAAAAAAAAAACTCTGAATTAGTACATACGTGATAAACTTATGTCGAATTAATTTTTTGGTCATAAAAAATCTCAAATTGACACGCATATGACACATTCACCCTATATTAATTTCCGTTATATTGAATTAACGTCGCAAAAAACCTTAAATTTATACACACGTGGCAAAAGAATGATTAAACAAAATCTCAAATTGATACACATGTCTACTATCAATTGTCATTCAATTCAACAATTTATCGGTAAGACTTAAAGGAAACTAACGGAACACAAATTTATCACGAGTGTACAAGTTTTAGATTTTTTTTATAAGAGAATTAATTTGGAATAATTTTATTATAGATATATCAGTTTGAAGATTTCTTTTTGCAAAAAATGCTCCGTCCGAAATCTTATTCAAAAAAAAAAAGAAGGGAAAAAGGCAACGGAGAATTCTTTCGATTACTACTTATTTTGTTTGTCCTTTGTGCACTTAAGCGGTTTTTGATGGTATGGTAACGAAGGCTAATTTCTCGTGGGAGGATCACATTGTGACTTCCCACTTTATAAAAGGTTTAGAAATTGAGACGGACCAAATCAAGAAAAGTTTTCAGCGGTCGATTGCATTCTTGCATGATTCTTAGAAATTTCCACTAGTTTTTTCCTTGCTCAAAAGCACTCATTAAGCAATTGAATAAGAAGATGTTAGGTTTTTCAACACGTCGTCATACTATACATGCCTAATTATACATCAAAGATCGAAGATCTCCTTAATAAAAATATTCAACCAGTGCCCAGGAGGATACTCGTTAAAATAGCCATAGTCGAGATAAAGTTTGCCGTTATCAAATTTGAGTTAAAAGTTCGAAAAATACGTCCCTACCTTCACCAAATGGCACCCATGCAATACACATAACAATCGATGGAGGATCCCCTTAGCAATCTCCCCTCAAATTTATCGTTTTGTCCTACTCGTCGTATTACTCAGCGCCTATTTCATTTTTTAAAATCAGTTTAGCGAATTCTCTAACATACCAATGTCAATTGTTATTTTGTTGACGGTTGTGTAAGCTATTTGTACGGAAATAGTGAAAATGCAGAAGATTTTTTTTTCTCGATAAAGAGGGTGATCTATATACATAATATAATTTAATATAGTTTAGTTTAATTCTTTTTTTTTTATCAGAATCTAATCTAATCTAATCTAATACACTAATTATGAAAAAAAAAGGCAAGAAAAGTAGCATACGGATTACGAATACGATAACGTCTCGGCAGAGCAACAAATTTTCTCTTCTTATTTTAAAGTCTCTGCAACGCACCCACCTGCTTATAATCACCGTCTGTCAAGACAAAACTCTCTCTCTCTCGCTTCCTCGCTCGCTTGCTCTGGCTCTCGGCGATTCTCCGTCGGCGCAGCGACTTGCGATCGATCGACCTCGAAGGTATTCTCTCTCCCGCAAAACCTCCTGTGACTCGCTTCGATCGATCATCGCCTTTAAGATTGTCGGTGTACGTGTTCGTATGATTGCTTGGTCGGTCCGATCATGAACGTGTGCTGCGAAATTTTCGATTTTCCGACTCCGGTTACCTGTTGTGAGCATAGGTTGGATGATAGCTTTGCGATCCTCTCGAAATCGAGGGTCTCTGGCCGTTTTGCGACGGTTGGTTTCCAGCTGTTGTGGTTTACCTCGTTTGTAATTCTGTGCCTGAATTGCGGCTTGAATCTTGAGGAATCCAGTGACGTGAACCGTGGGGTGCGTAAGTTTGGGCTTTGGATGTGAGTAGTCGGTTCATCTTCCGTATCCCGTCTCTATGTTTCGCCCCCTCCCTTTAATTGATTGTTTCATGCATCACAACAAGTTTTTCCCCCACTGGGTTGGTGATCGTTGGGCTGAGGTCAGGTGATCCTGATTTTATCGCGAGGATGGCGATATAAACAGCGTCGGTTGCTTTACTGGTCATAGAATTTGCTATTTAGGACCCTTTACCTTGTTGTTTTTATCTTTCTACTAGTCTATGCTAGAGCTTCGCTGTTATGGATATTTAAGAAGTTACACCATCAGTTACATGTTCTCTCGTCCTTCCCTGGCTCTTTCTTTGAGTTGTAGTCAGGGTAGTGGCTTATCGGTACTGGCAAGGTTTCTATGTGGGGAGGGTTTAACATTACAATAGGTTTACCTTACGTGATGATCATTTCAGATGTCGTGGAATGTTTGAACTGAACATTCAGGGTCAATTGATGCTATGATGAAGATTGAAAGAAGGGGGAACAAGGACAGTTGTTGCTTCATGTGTCTTTATTTCCAACTCTGCAATATGATGGCAAAAACGAAGGCACATGGATTAACACAACCAGTACTATTCATTCTAGTTTTCTTCATCCGACATTCTCTTTCTAGTGTCTATGCAAAATCAGTGGCGATGATGATCAATAAATTACTAAATAGAAAGCCAGTTGCTTAGGCTTCAGACTATCATATAACCTCCACTGAGGTCTTCAAATTAGCAGTGCCTGTCGAACACAAAGAATGCCCACTTGTGCTTTTTTCTGAATATCTTTGGTTTATTGTTGTCTACTATGGACATTTTTTTTCGAGTTAGATACTTAAATGGAAAGCCCTTCTCTTAGGCTTGAGAGTATATTAACATCTTCACATAGGCCAACAAGTATATCACAATGACTAAGTAACTGCCCAGTGCTTATAGTTTTCTGGTTATCTACCAGTTTCATATCAATTCGTTTGTACTTAATCTTTGTTTTATGAAGCACATAAAAGTGTACATTTGATTTAGTTTTTCATAATGCCCGACAAATTTAAAGTTGTAGTCATCGAAAAGAAAATCACAGAGGATGTCATAGTCCGTAGACTAGGCTTGTAGTATCTCCCGGACCTAATGTTGCAAGTATGATGGCTTGATATCATTAGGACCTGGAGTTAAATTGAATTACCTTTGGCATCGACTAGGTTTGCCTGTTTCTGTTGTGCAGGTTTTGTTGGGTCCGGGTGGTATGATTTTTGTTGCTTGACTTTTATTCTATGGAGAATTTGGAAGGACATGTCTTCATATGCAGGTGAGGATTGTTGGATCGTGTGGCGTCCACGTACATGAGTTTCTCCTACTCTTTCTCTCTCTTTCTCTGTGAGAAATTCTCGTCTGAGTCCCCTTTTCAGTCATGTTTGAGTTGATAAATACAGGTGCTCAAGAGGTTATGTAGCCTTCTCTTCATTTTCAGAATAAAACAGGTTATGTAGTCTTCATTTTGCGGCATTTGGAAGTTATTTTGGAGGGGCTTTGTTCAGTTAGATGTTGATGACTAGTTTTAGCTTAGTCATAGCCTTTGCTATATACATTCTGAACTGCAAATGGCGATGCAGGCACTCTTTTGATTTACCAGGTGATTGAAGAAGCTACCTAATTTGATTGTGTGATTCCATCTTCTGGACTTTTAAGGTGCCCTGCTTCCTTGGAGTGTTTTCCAATGGTCTGGTTCCCGGGATATCAATTGATCTTTATTATAGTAGGACTTGCCGACTCTTCTGATCAATATAGATCTCCACAACTCGACTTAACTTTTCCACAGGGTTCTAGTTGTACATTACTACTGTCTGCTGTTCAAAGGAAAGCCTATTATGATGAGTATGAGGGTTTTGCTGACTAGCTCTGTCCTTCAGATCTGCATGCGCTCCTACGGATGTTCCATTTGTTGTGGCGACAATCTCTTGTAGTGTTGAGGACTGGGAGTTAGTAACCCTCTAACAAGAAGTGGAATAATGCTTCCTGGTGTGCCTCCCTGTTAGAGGTCCTCGTGAGGTCCAATTGGTTTTCAATGAGCAATTGACTTGTGCATCAGTGTGATCTCAAAGTCAAGGGGCCTGACTTTGTGAGCTGAGATAGTTCTCACCCTCTATGGAGATGCATATGGTCTTGGTTGTAGGATATATCCAATTGTCTAGCTATGACTTCCCAGAACATGGGGTCTAACTGTTCATCAGATTTTGGCTAAACTAATTTTGCAGGGGCGTTTTCTCTTAGCTTGACGATGGTTGTATCCAGGAAGTCCAGTTGACCATGTTCACAAGGCTCCGCCTTTCTAGGAGTTTCTCAGTCCGTTTGAATTAGTAAACACACCTGCTTGGAGAAAAGATAGTGATTACCCTGGCTCTGCTGGTGGGCTTTTGATGGTTGTTTTGTCAATATTGTAGAGACACTTACTTAATACTATGTGCTCCTCATGGAGAATAGATGTACCAATCTTACAGGGAATGAAAATGTGAGCAGTATTTGGAAATTTTGTTATACTGTATTTGACTTGTGATAAGTTTGTCAATTCCATTATCAAGTAACTTTGCAGCTTATCTCTTCAGAGAAATGAAAAATAGTCACTAAGTTGAAATCTTACACAGTAAGCCTTGATTCACTTAAACAGCAGAGGTTTTTTAGTGTGGCCTGACCTTTTCTAATATTTAAACTGTTCTTGTATTGTTAGTTAATTAATGAGCTCTCTGTATATGGCTGTATGCACTTCTAGTTCCTCACTTGTCCAATATCTGTTGCATGAACTATCAGGAAGAAAATGTTATTTAAGCACCAGCATTATGAAATGGTCTCTTACTTTGAGCTTCATAGTTATATGGCGATTACCTTGACATCCTTTAGGGGGGAACAAGCAAAGAACTTGAATGATGCCGTGTCTATTTACACTTTTATTTTGTTGCATGGCAATCTAATACTGCAAACCAAGTGTAAACTCCTCTTTTATGATCTGGATCCAGTTTGGGCTCCTGTAAAGAAAGAAATGTACCACTGGCTAATTATATTGAATATGCTATATTGTTTTATGCTTTTGTGTGGAAAGGGTCTTATATTATGCTCAAGATGTCTCAGGAAGTCATGTGTCATTTGTCATCTTCTTTCTTCCTCTTGGCCTTCTTTCTGCGTTCCTACCTTTTCTTTAACATAGTCACATGTTTTTCTTGTCTTCCCTTTTACTTTTTTTGGGATTTTATGTACTGCTGAATCCTTTCTGTTGAAGGTATCACAAGATAAGTTCTCAATCTTACGATTGGTAGGGCAGATGAAGTCTCAGTGATGATTTTGAAGAACTATTTTTGTTTTTGTTTTTGTTTCAAGGAGAGTTGGATCAGATAAAAGCATGTGAAAATATGTTTGTCATCCCATTTTCTGCTTCTTGATCTATGCGCTGATTTAATCAGCATGGCATATTGCATTGCCATCTGATCTCCTATAATTTGTCCCTTTTAAAGAGAACTCAATATTGGTTTGAAGAGTAGTATAGTGCCCTCTAAATTCTAATTGGCTTATTTCTTCAGAAGGGCGAAACTAAAGTTGGTTTTATCTTCAATATGTCATCAATCATTGGCGGAGAAACTCGACAATATATCTCAAATTGTTGAGAATCAAGTTTGATCTAATAAAACACCGTAACCAAATATCTTGATGTACTGAGTAAAATACAGTAGGTGCTGAAAAGTTTAGAAGCAATTAATGGAGGACTATTTGCAGGTCTTTGGTTTTTTTTTTGTCTATGTAATTGATGAGACATCCTTCATAAATGAAGATAAATATTATTATTCTTGCAGGGATGGCCTTCAAAGTTGTATATTTGTTGAGAATTTTTTGCTGTTGCTTTCTTCCTTACCTATTTGTGTGTTACCTTGCTAATTTTAGTTTCTGACTATATTCATTACGTCTTAAAATTCTTCAGTACCGGTGAAAATGAAAAACAATAGTTTTAAGTACTGTGTGCTTTTGAGGATTGGGTTGTTGAATCTTCTCTCCATCTAAAATGCATTAGCAAACGTATCTTTTTGAATGCTAACAGAAGCTTGGTTGTATTAGTGAAGTTTCTTTTCTTACTTAGTCTTTTCACATTTCTTGACAGACTGTGGCATGCATAGTACACTCCCTGGAAATTTCAAGATTGAAAGTTTCCTGGATAGAGAGAATGATTTACATATGTTCAAATAGACAGTATACGGTATAGGGAACTTTAGAAATGTATCATGCAAAGTGGCGGTACAGTAACAAGGATGAACTTGATTAAAATGTTATCTGGGGCACGCATGTTTACCTATCCACTGCATGCACCTGCATTATGAAATCTTCGAATTTAATTGAAATGATGGGATGGAATGAGCCAGCTAGATTAGCTGTTAAAGTCCTTGATGTTATGCTTAGACATGACATTGAATTTCATCAGAAGCACTGAAGTTTGGTGTGATGGCTTACCTTGTGATGTGGAAGACATGAAATTAATAAAAGAAGGGGAAATAATACCAAATGATTATCCGCTCTCTACTTTCTCCTGATTAAAGATCAGCTCTTTGTTTTTTCTTGCCTTTGTGAATGGGAAACATGTCAAAAGGGCTTATGACTTAATATCGTGCTGCTGTACATACAGTGATCTATGGGGAATAGAAAGTTGAAACCGTACATCTATTTCCAGAGACGTTATTTCATCTGATAATGGCCCCTAGACCTTTTAAGAATGCATTGCCGAGCCTTAGTATTTTCCATATCTAGTGGAAGGCTGTTGAATCCAATGTTGAGGACATTGTTGAGACTTGAGAGAAGATGGCTTCCTCCTGAAGAAATCAGATTAATGTACCATAGAAGGGTTTGCCAGTACTTAGCAGAAAAGGTAGCATGCCATGAAATAGGAAATAGTTTGAATGAACTCTGGTGGATTGATGCTGATTACCTAATGTGAAAAATATTATATTAATGAACAATGTTTCAATTATCTTTCGTCTGACGCGGGGTGTCTTTTTGCTTTGTGATTTGACTCATCTTGGCTTTTCTTTGTGCAGTTATGGGGCATAGGCATTTATTTGGTGTGTCTCAGACATTTGAGGGTAACCATGCTCAAAGCTGGAATAACATGAACATGGAGCAACCGAGTATGCAATTAGGTACTTGGTTGTTACTTGTTATTTGTTGGCACTCTTTTCTTGCTCACTGCACCTGTGTCTTTTAGCACCCAAAAAGGGGACAATCATTGCTTGACAGTGTCAGATCTGCCCCGGTTTTTTCCCTCCCATGATGAATTTTCTTGTATCGGCAACAATTATAATTTGCTAACTCTTTGTTATGTTGCATAGTTCGTTTTGATGCATTTTTACTAATTGGTATGCATTCAACATATCAGGGAATCAGGAGTTCATTTCGGTGAATGCATAAGAATTTAGTTGTTCAAGTGTTTGTAGTTATTTATTTATAGCTCTTGCTCTGGTGTACTCAATTTTTCAAATGGATGCAGCCAGGGGAAGTTCTGTAGACAATGGTACGTACTTTTATCCTGGGGAGAATGTGGCGGTGAATGGAATTCATTATGCTTCTCATTGGACTGCACCAAGGTCGAGTGAATGTGTTCCTCTGGGTCACAATGATGTGTTGCCACATTGTCAACCCAATGTTGTTGGGCTATCTCAGGATTCTTTTGTGCATGCACCAAGCATTGGGACAAATTATGCATGTCATGGATCGTCATCGTCGTCGAATTACAATGGGCATGCGCCATATGGTGTTGATGGTGGATTTATTGATCTCATGGCTGATGGTGGAAGAGGTCACCTTAAGAGGAAAAGCCCTGTAATACCGTCATTGTGTGATAGAGGCAGTAGTAGCAGATACTACTGCCCGGGGAGTGGAAGTTCCTCTGCTCCTCCTGTCTCTTCTGAGTTACGGCTGGATGAACCAGACATTGACTCACTTCACGCGCCTTGGGATCATCTCTCTGCTAATGGAGATTACACCTACGATGGGCCCAACAGCCTTTCAATCAGGGGTGAGGGTCCTTTAAGAAATGTGAGAAGTCGTTATGGGGTTGAATTAGATACCAATGTGTCCAGGACACATGTGCCAACCAATCCGCACAATTTTATTTATACGAGCAACCCGGTTGAGCATTCTCACGCGGTGGATCTTCAAGGTCAGTCTAATGGTCTAACATGTGACTGGAGCCATACCACTGTTCCTCCTGCTCATGGGAGGATGTTAATTTCAGGTACATTCCAACTCAATTTTTTATCGTGCTTTCGATTTTTGCATAATACTGTTTTTAGGGGGCCAATTTGAAAATCTTGTGGATGTAGGTGGATATCGAGATGGGCCGAACCAGTCTTTCAGTGGAAGCAGTACTGTTGGTTCTCCCATAGAGACTGGTGGATCTGATTTTATTTCTAGGAGGAATCCTATCATCCGTCAAGGTCATCTTGGATCCTCAAGCCAGCCACTGAGAAGTGTTCGTAGTATCTCTTCTCAAAGATCTAGCCGAGATCCCCGGCCTTCTTCAAGCAGCTTACGATCTTTACAAGTGGGGCCCTCAGAAGAGAGACTGCCAGCAGTTGCAGATGGTTACTCAAGACATCCAAGACCACCTTCTGCTTCAGGATGGCGTAACAATGATGGGGCTCGGAGATCAAGGGTATCTACCGAAAGATTTCGGTCATTCCCTGATGAAGGAAGTGGCCGCAATCAATTAGAGTATGAGGTGTGTAGTCATTCTTGGGAAAGATTAAAATGCATTTAGGGGGAAAGTGGTCTTTTCTAGTTGCAAACATGCTACTTATTCACCAAATTGATTAATTAGCAGGTGCACCAGAAGTGGGACTTGGTTTCTCATCAAGATGTTCTGTGATGATTGAGGTTTAAGTTAAAAAGTGTATATGCTTTTCTTAGTTTCCAGTTATTCGTGGTAATTTGAAATGACATTAATAAGGAAGTTCGGGAAATTGTCAACAATGGAGAAAAGGTTTTCCAGAGGTTTTCTTTAGGCGAATTCCCAGTGTAAATATTATGTGGCTTTGTGATGGTTCTAGATGCAGGTTCGTTTGTGATGTGCCTTACTAAATTTGTGCAGCTGGTTTCCTTGGAGTGATTAGGGCCTTACTGCTAGTTAGAAGATGATGTTATTCTCTCAGAGAAAACTTTATTGTCATTTGGTTATCTGGAGGAAGAGACTGGCAAGAACAGATAGTAATATTCTACTGTTAATGACTAGTTGACCTGGTTGATGTTTGCATAGGGGATTGAACTTGAAATCAATGGTCATGCAACCAGTTTGTCTTCGTTCTTTGAAATCAATGGTCAATAACAGCGAATGCGTTAACTGTACGTGTTTTTTGTTTGACTTAACTCCTAATTAGATGTTGAGTTTACTATAAAAATGTTTGTTCTTAGTATATTGCATTGCTTCTCATTTCTTAATTTTTAATTCTTTGAAGGGATTCATGATTGCGGATCGCTCAGGCTTTTATGCTTCAAGAAGTGTGTTTGATGAGCACCGAGACTTGAGGCTAGACATAGATAACATGAGCTATGAGGTGAATATGAGTATTAAAATTTTCGGTATAATTCTTCATATTTTGGTTCATCGATATTAAATGTCTGTATTTGAGCAGGACCTGCTGGCATTGGGGGAAAGGATTGGTAATGTCAATACAGGCTTGCCTGACGATTCAATAGCAAAATGTTTGACAGAAACTGTACAATATTCATCAGAGAAATTTCAGGATCAAAGTAGATGTGTTATCTGCCTGGTAAACTCAGCTTTGAATTCTGTCTTAATTGCATGAATACATGTTGTACATGTTGGGGACTTGTTGAAATGCCCAAAATGCAACCAAGTATCACTCCTTAAAGTTCATCTATCATTTTACTCGATAGTATGGTAATAATTGAAGTACTTTCGAGGCTCCCGTCTCCATGACTTTTTGCATCAACTTCTGCATCAATCACCCAAGTAAACGTTAATGTTGCACATAAAACACAGAATGTTTCACTAGCAGCTTGAAATCTTGCTTCGTCTTACAGGAGGAGTACCAAAACATGGACGATGTTGGGGCACTGAAAACTTGTGGCCATGATTACCATGCGGGCTGCATAAGAAAGTGGCTATCGATGAAGAACTCATGTCCAATTTGCAAGGCTCCAGGGCTGGACGAGGGCATGAAGCCAACCTAAGTTTATTCTTCTTCTGTGTTTGCTCTCGTCATGTACATATTCGGGGGGGAAAAAAAAAACTAAGCTCCAAATGGAGTCTGAAAGATGCTTAGGGGACTTGTATAGGGATTATCTGAAAGATTCTATTCATTTATTTCAGGCTTCCATGATGATTTGTGGACGCCGATTTAAGTTTATGATTTAGTGTGGATGTGGATCATGTCATAGGATTCTTTAGTTCCTTTGGAATGTGATAAAAAAGCGGAATCGAGAGGGGCCTTATTAGGAGGGAACGGTACCGAAAAGTGTTAAAATTATTGCACTTAGATCTAATTCAGATCTAATTATTTCAATTGTGCCACTTTCAGTTTCAATAAATATTTTTTTACTAATTTTTTTATTTTATATAATTTTCCTTTTTTTCCCCTTTTCACGAATCGTTTGGAAGGAAGATCAGCAGATGGGCTTGTCTCATATCTTAATTGGTCTAATTGGACTAGTGGACTATTTCACGATTTCGGAGGTGACCTACCTTAGGTTGGATTCTTTGTTATGAAAAAGAAAAATGAAATATGCATAGTTGTGATTCTGACCTTCAATTAGTGAACCTTTAGAAAAAGTTAGCATTGATTCGCACGTGATTGGAATAAGGAAATCGAATGCCTCATACTCTGAACTACTCGTTCAAAGTCTGAAACTCTCGTTTTCATCATCGTTTTCTATTTGAAACTTGCACGCTGTTGATCTTTAAGGTATCGGATTCTTTAGTTCACTAACATTGAATCATCCTTTGAGAATTTGTCTAGATACACGTTGGGGGATTAAATGTCATAAAAATCGAATCCTAACTTCAATCCAACTTAATATCATGATAGGGTATCCTTAATTTATCGAACGTGTCACATACCCGTCGTTTCTCCTGACACAAATCATACGATGATGATGTTGCGGTGGCAGCATCGACAAGCCTTGTCCGCAGAACTACTTCATCTTCGATCGAACGTCGAGTCGACACAATCATCAGTCGCTTTTTATTATTCAATAATACCGCATATATTTCAGCAAAACTACAGCTTTGAACAACAATCATTGCTTTCCGGTTAAAAAACAGAAATTAACGATCTTTAGTTTTCGGCTTCCTCGACGAAGACTCCCAACTTCTACTTCGTCGGCATTTGCAATAACCAGGAATCTCCATGGATTTCTGTCATGTTCTAAGTGCCCATTCCGTTATAACATCATGGTTGACTACTTAGGAGTCAATGCGTCGGACTTCAACTCGCAGGTCATCTTTGACTTTCGACACCAAGGAACCAGAGAAAGTTGAAAAGAGGGAGAAAAAAAAAACTTGGACTTGATTTGTCATGTGATATCTACACAGTGATCTAGGGACACGTATAACTTAAGACCTTAGTGTTAAATAATTACCATATAAAGATAAATAAAGATAGATAGAAAGCGGCTCTAGCTACTTCAGTTTCTAGATCTCTCTCGCTGATAAGACGACGAAGATTATCATACGTTATTTCAACTATAACCAAATCACACGTACAAATTAAGTCTTAGGATCCATTTATTTTGCAAACAAGGACTGGTTTTTGTAAAACATTTTTCCGCTGACAATGACTGGTTTTTGAGAAACATCTTTCTAAAAATGGATCCCTTAAATCATTTACAAAAACGAATGAACGGAAAAAAGATTTCCGTCGACCACGGACAGGAATTTTGCGATAATGATAACAATTTTCATTAACTGGTTACTACAAGCAAAACAAGCAATCTTTTTTAGAAAAATAATTTAAAAAATATTTATTTTTCATGAAATGATTGAAGCCTTAATTAATGTTTATAAAGAATAAAAAAATAAGAATTTCTTTTTAAGGGTAAGAAAACTTTCACTTTATTACACAAGTTATCGGTGAGCAAAAACGGGAAAGTTACCAAAAAAGTCCTAAACGTATTGCAATTGTGTCAATTCACTCCTAAACCTTTTTTTCAATTGTACCGATTCAACCAATACGGAGAAATTTGGCCGAGGTGGACGTCGGCCGACCAACAATTGAATATTTTAATATCATTTTAGAATTTTTTATTTTATTTTTATCATTTCTTTTATTCTTTCATTTTCTTATTTCCTTTCCCTTCCTCCTCCTCCTTCTTCTTCGTAGGTCGGGGGTTGCAGGTCTTCAGAGGACGGGGGATACTAGTCGCCAAACGGCCGGCTCGACGAGGCTCCCCTCCTTGCGGTGAGGCGAGGCCAAGGCTTCGTTTTCGAAGTCAATGGATGAGCGTTGGAGATTTTCAGATATAGTGGAGAGTAACCAGCCTTCGTTCACGACCAAGGTTTTGGGTCTAGATGACACCGACGATGGAACCTTGGTTGTGAGTGCCGGAATTTCCATATTTGGATCTGCACGATGCTCCAAATCCAGCCAAAGCACCAATGGATCAGCGTCGGCGTCGCATACGAAACTGGCTTGTCCATGCTCGGTGACTCTATTGTCCATGGCCGGCCTCCCCAGTGGCCAGCGATTCCTCGCCATGGCTGGGCGAGGCTTGCCTTGCCAGATCTAGGTTGGCAAGGCTCGGCCTCAACCCGTTGCGACGAGAGGAGCCTCGACTACTGCAAGGCTTGGGCTGCTAGAGAAACCTCTCTATCCGCACAACGTCAGGGTAATAAAAAACTTAGAACATAACCCCAAAAGGAATGGAATACGTGTGATCAACAATAGGGTAGTAGTACTTAAATTGTTGCCCATCTGGACGATGCTCTAATATTCGCGACGAGGTAATCGAAGGCTTATTACACTCCACAGATATGGAAATCTCGATGCTCGTCCATTGATGCCAAAAATGGAGCCTTGGCCTGGCTTGGCCTCGCCGCAGCGAGGGTAGCCTCGCCCAACCCCCAGCGAGGTCAGTTGTTCCTCTGGCCTGTCGCCGAACATTGGCAATTGGTGTCCCCCTTCCTGTGTAGACCAACGACTAGTGTGCGTCCCTGTGACGATGAAGAAGGGCAAAGGAAAACGTAAAATGGAAAAATAAAAAGGAAATAATTTTTTTGAAAAAAATATTAAAATATTAGATCGCCGGCTGGCCGACGTCCATGTCAGCGTTGGCTGGAAAATTTCGCCAAACGGACTGAATTGGCACAATTGAAAAAGGTTTAGGACTGAATAAAAAAAAGATTTAGGATTGAATCGGCACAACTGCAATAGGTTTATGATTTTTTTGGTAATTTTCCTGAGCAAAAAAATCGACTTTTCAACAAGGGAATTTTTACTATAAAAAAAAAAACGAGCGAATTGGCAAGAATGAACCCCAAAAAAGAAGTTTTCACGAAAATATTTAGGCATGAATTATTATCAGTTGCGACAATATTTTTTTAGGATTAATATCACAAAAAACTTTAAATTGGTACACTTATAATAAATCTACCCCAAACTATTTTTTATTGCAAAAATCCTAAACTGGTACCCTTGTGACAATTTACCCCAACTGGTACACCATTTATAAATTTACTATTCGTTAGTTTTCGTTAAATTTAACTGTCATATTGCTGAATTGGATGACATGCGATAGTTCATGAGTATACTAGTTTAGGGTTTTTACCTCATGTTTGTAATTTGAATTTTTTTTAGGTATAACCCAATTTAATATGGATAAATTTATCGCGGATGTATTAGTTTGAGATTTTTCATGGTAAAAAAAAATAGTTTATGATAAATTTATCACAGATGTATCAATTTAACATTTTTTGTGGTAAAAAAAATAGTTTGTAGTAGATTTGTCAGAATTGTAGCGGTTTGAGATTTTTTTTCATAAAAAATAATTTGAGGTAGATTTGTTAATGTACAAATTTGAGATTTTTTGTGGTAAAAATTGTTTGAGATAAATTTGCGATTTTTTGTGGTATTGACTCTATTTTTTTTATTAACCGATTATTTCGAGTGGCACAAACGATCGTTTTTAGAAAATATATATATATATATATTAAAAACTTTATTTTCAGAAAAATAAGAGAAACCTTAACTTGTCTACTAAAAAAAAATTAAGAAAAAGTCTTGCCTTTTCGGTTTCTTTTCTCCGTAACTTTGCGGTCCCGCGAAACCTTCCGAAATACATTAATATATTGTCGTGCAGAAATGTCTATAGCTTCTTCAATTTTTCAACATCCTACTTAAAATGAAATCGGACAAAAAGACCAGCAAGTCAAACGTAGATAAGTGCATCAAACTTGTCAACAACGTACACTTGTTGCTTTTTCTTATCTCTTCTTCGAACTTCGAGCATGTACGGCATGTGCCTGGTCGGGAAAAAAAAAAAAGGTTGTACGGATATTACATTGATTGCACGATAACATCCCTCATTCTAAATTTTTATGCCAAAATTCAATCAGACAAAAAAAAATTCGTTTGGTAAAATCAATTTAGAATTAGAAATTCGTTTAGTAAAAAAAAATGTAATTATGGTAAGATTTTCTATTTATGATTAGATTTTTTGCTAATTTTGAGAAGTAAAAAAATTTTTGATTCTCGACTTCAGAGTAACTTCTTCCGGTACACGAGCCGCCGCCGCCGCCGCCGTTGCCGCCCACAAAGATTTTGTTAATAATGTTTCAAAAGTAAAAAATTTCAATTGTTACCAAACGAATTTCTCTGATCATGAGTCAATATGAAACAAAATTAGAAAAATCAAATTTTAATTTTGAGTAAAAATAGAGAAAGTCATGCGTGCCCACTTATCAAATTTGTGTTTCTTGTGTCTAGGTTGATATCGCTCATACGCAAGCATGGATAGTTTCTTTCGATGCGGTCGACAGAGCCACTAAAAATTTCCTGGGGCGAACCTTGGTAACGAAATGACAATAGCCTCGAATGCATGATCGGATGCCGAAGTCGGAAACCGTCGATCGATAATCCTCTCTCCAAGTTCCTCGTTACCGTTCGCTGTTTGTGGATTACCCGCAGAAACTGCATATGGCGGACCTTACGCCAAGGAGCCGTTTCGGGTCGAACGAAGGCGAAAACGGAATGAATCAAGAGTGGAAACCGAAAGAGAAAGCAACGAACGAGTCGATGGCAGGATCCGATGTGAAAAACCCACTTGTAGATTCTCGAAGGCCGAACGCATTGACTCTCGATCGTCACCACGAGCTACTCGTTCGGGGTAGGGCTTTGAGTCACGTTAATCGGGTCGGTCGTTCCCATTTTCCAAAACGATGTAGCAGCAAAATTGAAGGCTTGAACTGACGTAGAAGAATAGATTTCAATCTGAAGTGAAGACTTTCTCCTTTGGGGGCCCAAAAACATGAATTAAACTCAGCCGTAACAGCTGCTTCAGAAATATTTCTATAGTTATTGGTGACTTCCTTCATTAAAAATGATTTTTAAATAAATTTTAAAAGTTCAAAAATAAAGTAAAAATTTTTCGGCCGCTAATAATAATTCTTCATAGAAGATTTTGTGTTAATAATATTTTAGAAATAGAAAAATTAGTTTATGCCCAAAAGCTGATTTAATAATCAGAAATGTTTTCATGTGCGATCTAGGAATCGCGATTTGGAACGTAACAAGTGTGAACGTTAGGAACTAGGGCTGCACAAAGTGGATGAAGCTCCACGCTTTGTTCCCACTCCAGCTTTCCCTTATCAGATAGAAATATCCTCTCCGGCCTTCATCTTGCCAGTGCTCGTCGTGTCTTACTCTTCCATTTCACCAGAAAAGAGGGAATTCTACCAAATATCATGGCGGGCGGAGCCGCCACGGGAACTTCTCTGGAGTACACGCCGACATGGGCGCTCGCGGTGGTTTGCTTTTTCTTCATATCGGCTTCCCTCGTTCTCGAACACCTCATCGATCTCCTCACCAACGTGAGCCGATTAATCAGATCAGACTGATTTCTCTTTCTTTCTTATTGATCTTGTTTTCTGTGGATACCGGCAATCAATGAACTTACATTGAACTTCATGATGGCGCAGTGGCTCAAGAGACAACGGAAGCGCGCCTTGACGGATGCGGTGGAGAGACTTAAATCGGGTATAGTCTAGTTTCACATCATCACTAGGGTTGGTCCATGAAATTTAATGTCAACTTTTGCTCAGTCAGTTTTCTTCATTCTCCTTGCAGAATTGATGCTGCTAGGGTTCATATCGCTGCTCTTAGCTGTGACCCAGGAATGGATATCAAACATCTGCATCTCCTCCGAGCTTGCGGACACCATGCTTCCTTGTAAGAAGCAATCCTCGACGGCCGCCGAGTCGACGGCAAAATTCCAAGTCCAGCGCTTCTTGAGGGAGATGGTTTTGGTGGCAGCATCCGCAGACTTGTCAATGGCAGCCGGCGGAGCCACGTCTCGGAAACTTCTATGGCTACCGTGGCGGCAACTGGTGGATGAGAAAAACACAACCACGGCGACGGCGACAAACAGCACAGCCACCGATCCTTGCAGCTCAAAGGTAGAGCTTTGATAGTTTTTAGTTTATAACACAAACGTAGCTGGAAAAAATCGGTCTTTCTGTCGACAAAAAGTGGTTATTTAGTTGGAAAGTTAATAGAGAAACACTTATCCACGAACATCATCGTACCGGCAGCTCGTCGACTATCGGGAGACACTCAGACATAAACTAGTTCATTCACTCAGACATAAACTAGTTCATTCAGAAAACAAAATGTCGCAGTCAAATCCTTAGGCATGACCTCCATTGAAGACTTATGCATGTTAAAGACAAGAAGGAAAAAAAAAAAATTGCAGGGAAAGGTGTCATTGGTGACCCCGGAAGGGATTCAGCAGCTCCAGATCTTCATCTTCGTGTTGGCGGTCATGCAGATTGTGTACAGTGTTATCACCATGACTTTGGGCAGATTAAAGGTAATTAAACATCTTATTAATCTCCACAACTTGGACTTTAATATAACCTGGAGCCGGACCGTTAGCTTATTTGACGTTGACATTGACAAAATTTGTCAGATGAGGCGTTGGGAAGTTTGGGAAAGAGAAACTCAAACTACCGAGTATCAGGCCGCCAATGGTACGTTCATCTCTTATACAATTCTCGTTTGATTGAATCGGAAACATTTTGGTAATGCCGTGAGGGATGGAGAGCGGAAAGATAAACAAGCCCGGCTTTCCAGTTATTTCACACCGATTATAAGGGAGAGTAATGTAAATTTCATTTTTGTGGGTCGAGTTTTTTTTTTGTTGGTCGAAAATAAGTTGCATTTTATTCATCCAAAGTCGGAATTACAGATGCTCGTAAAATAAGATTCACAACAAATTAAATCTCAAAGTGGCCTGGGGGAAATTGACGAGCCAATTTGCTGGTAGCGCTTCTCTTCTTTGTGGGTCGAGTTGACATAGGACAAATAAGATATTTCTCTCCTATGATATTTACAAATCGACTATAGTATCATCTAGAAGTAGAAGTTCCTCAATTTAAAGGAGAACGATCTATTAGTCAAATTGATGTTGGGCGGTGACGGTGACTATCCACCCAATTACAGATTTTCAATGGGCGAGTCTCGAATGGAGGGCCAATCTCGGATCTTTGAAAAATAAATTTTAATTAATATAATCTCCAGAATCAGGCGTTTATATCCATTGAATTGGTTTGCATTCTGAAAAATCTCACTACCAAGTTCTGGACCTTTGACTTCAGAGTCCTGAGGACTTGGAGACACTTAAAACAGATCAGATTAGTCAATTGGGGTTCAGCAAAGTCAACCATAATTTGGTTGATAAAGAAAAATTAACGCCAACTAATAAAATAAAATGATGTTTAATGGTTATTGTTTTACTTAGGCAACTGGTTTCTTATGTTATTCCTAAGATTCCCTTTATTCTAGGCCTTGATTATTATATATCAATTGTGGATAAATGTGTTAATTCAAGAGTTGAAGAAATCTATATGACCGTGTTAATTAATGGAACATTATGTGAAGTTCTTATCATGGTTTTCTTTTTTAATTTGTTTTCCTATCGCTTTCGATTCATTTTGTATCCGAATTTTACGTGGTTTTAGATATCCGAACTATTTAGATTCTTCACCTAAGCATTCAAGCAAAAGTTAAACCTTTGAACATGTATAAGAGGCGCATGGCATCACTTCTGCTTCATAAATATATTTATGGTAAGAAATTGTTTTTCTACTTCTGATTCTAAGCAGAAGTTGATTTTTCTAATTCTGGAGATAAGTAATTTTTTTATTTTACTTTTTCAAGTGATTTCAAAATTGATTCTAAAAAAAAAAAAAGATCGATGTAGTCAAACGGGTATTACTTCCGCAATTACGTTATCAAATAGATTTTTGATCCAGAAGTGTTGCCATGGTGGCCTATGTTGCAAGAGTTTCAGTTACTAGCCATACAATCTCTTTAACTACGTGTGTGCCAGTCAAAAATTAAAATACAAGTTGTAATTTGCAACTTTCCCCTTTTTCCTTAAAAAAAAATGGGGTTTGTTTCCTTTCTAGGGCTTGTGCTGATAATTTCTCCTCTCGAATCCACAAAAATATTGGGATTTAAATAATGTGCAACTTGCGTGCCGTGATCTGACCGATAAGTCGACGTTGACTTCAATGTTAAAGTTCATTCCCTAAACGGCTAGTTCTTGTTGGTCTTCTAGATGAACCCCATTTCTCCCTCATTATTCTTGGCCATGTAATTGTTATTTTCGTTATTTTTTGAAAAGCAATTGTTTTCAAATACAGTTTTAACGGTGACACAAATAATCTCTAAACTTTGATTCAATATACAATGTGACCTCTGAATTTTAATTTGTTCAATGCGGTGCATGAACTTTAACTCAATGTGAAATGCAATTCCTAAAATTTTGATATATATTCAATTTAGTCCATGAATTAATTCAAGGACTAAATTAAATATGTATTAAAATTTTATAAATCACATTAATTTATAGATTATTTATGTCGTTTTATCCTTTTAGTATTAGCAGGCGATTTTTTTATTTTATTACTTTCAATCTCTTTTTTGGGGGATGGTCCATCGTTGATATGGCAACGTTAATATTTCAGATCCAAATAGATTCAGATTCACGAGGCAAACGACATTTGGGAGACGGCACATGACGACCGGTTCGGACACATCCATCAATTTGTGGGTGGTGAGTCAATTCTAGGCCTAATCAATCTTTTCTGCCAACAGCGTTCAATGCGCAAAAATTAACTTTTTAAAATTAATCACTCATATTATTTAAGAAAATGGATGAAAAAAAATTTCTTCATTATTTATGAAAATATTTAAAAATAATTATATTTAAAAATAAAAATATTTTTTATCGATTAATTCTTTCAAGCGATATAAACGATAATTTTTAGAAAATTATTTTACAAATTATTTATTTTTTGTGAAAAAATGAAAACTATAATTTTAACTCTTTTATTAATGAAGTGTTCGATTTTGCATTATCGCTGATATTAATGTCCAGTTTTGATGTTGGGTCCAGGAATGTTTTTTCAGACAGTTCTTTCACTCCGTCGCGAAAGTCGATTACCTCACCCTCAGACACGGTTTCATCTCGGTAATTGTTTAAACTAGATCACGTCAATTAGACGCATATTTGGAGATTAATCAGACAATTGAGTAACCGGTTGAGTCAGTCACTTGTGATGGCGACAATATTTCAATTTCAGGCTCACCTTTCGGCTCGCAATAATAATTTCAATTTCCAAAAGTACATACAGCGGTCTTTAGACGAAGACTTCAAGGTTGTGGTCGGCATCAGGTGATTATACTCTTCATATCCATAACTCAAATTCCAAATTGGCGTAATTAGTGAAGGTTCAACATATCATTTATGAAAAAAAAAATTTGGTTTCGAATTGGTCGGATCATTATTTTCCACCAATTTAAAGTTGAGAAATTTTCAATCCCTCGTGTTTGGACCGATATGTAGGAACACGTATAAGGAAGAGTGTCGTTAAGCATTTCGGGAAGACTCGCAACGTCGTGTAGTGTACATGATTTAGCAAATCTATTTTATAAATACTATCTTATTAATAGCCAATTTCAGAAATTGACCCAACCAAACTGATCAATTTTAGAAACGACGGTTGTTACACCAGTCAGTTTCGACATTAGGGAGCCGGTCCATTATATGTATCAGATCAAATTCAAGTATAATATTGCACTTTTTACTATGAAAATATTTATTAGTTGAGTGTCTATGCTGCTGCATATCTGGGTTACAGACTATAAAAATTCTTGATTAGTGCAAAAGCATTTATTTTTATTTTTTTTAAAGACGCTTGAAAATCAGTTCATCCACTTCGGTTCCAGCCTTAAAATCGGGAAGCAAACCTACTCCTGAGTTGGTACAAGGTTTGCAGAGCCGGGAACCTCATCGATTTTCTCTAGAACCTGTCTTAGCTGGTCTGACCTATGCCGGTTCGGTCCAGTTCCCAGATTGAACCGGACTCGGTGCTCAACCCTAGTGACTGGCACTTATATAGTTCCTTGGTTACGATTAGTGCTCACTTATTGTAGTCACTAACTTAGTTTGTACCTCCGACTTCATTTTCTTGACTGTTGACAGCCCCATGATGTGGTTCGTCGTCGTCATACTCATGTTCCTGGACGTTCATGGTAATTTTTTCCGTCCAAATTCCGAATTTTTTCATAAGAAATTATTTAATTGTCAATGTTTTTATTCTATTATTAACCTTAATATCAACTGACAATTATTCTTTGAATTCATCACGAAACGAATTAAGGGTGGAATGTCTATCTCTGGGTTTCTTACGTCCCGCTCCTGGTAACTTACCCTAAGCTCAGCATTAATTTAATTAATACATTTACGTAATTTCTCTCCAGACCATTAGTCCGACAAATTTAAATTTACTTTCGCCTATTGGTGATGTTGAAAAAACTACAGTTGGTGCTGTTGGTCGGGGCCAAACTGGAAGTGATCGTAGCGAGAATGGCTCTGCAGATGAAGAACCAGAACGCCGTGATCATCGGCGCTCCGCTCGTGAGGCCGAACAACGGCCTCTTCTGGTTCGGCCATCCCAGATTCGTCCTCACCCTTCTTCACTACACTCTCTTCGTGGTACGTGTTCGCACCACTCCGCTGCCTAGACTCGGAAATGGCGATGCCGGGGACGCGAGATGTTTGCCGGAACTCCCCCGGCATTTCCGGAAAGCCTTGCAACATTAGGGTTTCAATGGGAAAAACTAAAAGCATTTCGTTTTGTTTCTTGTGATCTTTTTTTCAGAACGCGTTTGAACTTGCGTTCTTCATATGGGTGACGGTGAGCAGTTTGTCCGGCTTTGTTATAAGGCACCTCCCAATTCTTTTTGAGTATTTTATTTTATAACCATTAGCATTAATATTTCAATTTTCTTGTGTGTTTCCCATCAGATACAATTCGGGGTGCATTCCTGCTATCATGAGCACACCGTGATCATTGTGACAAGAGTATTTTTGGCGTAAGAACTTATCTTTATCTACATATATTTGTATACATATATATTTGTATGATACTTTGCCTTAAAAACTAGAGCTGAGCCCCGTTCCCCTCTCGAGTTTTGTCTCTTTCTCCACCCGCTTGCCAGCCAGACAAGCTGGCCAACCATGGCCTGATAAGCATCCATTTGGTTTATTTGATTCTTGCTCGAGCCGGATGATGAAAAATTCACATATCCGGTTCTTTCGAAGGATGTATCTATAAGAATTCACCTATCGCCATTCCAAAAAAAAAAAAATATCGAACTGATTGACTATAGTATAGGTCGGATGGTTCCATGACCAGTATGCAGCGGATCTCTCTCTTTTTTGTTTGGGAAAATTGGTGGCTGCGTGTGAATATATATAGGGTGTGTGTTTGATATGTGTGCTCTTAATTTTCGTTATCATTAACATTCGAGCTGATATATATTTTTTCTTTTATCAGGGTTACAGTTCAAGTGCTTTGCTGCTACATCACTCTTCCCCTATATGCGCTTGTCACGCAGGTATTGTTTATTATAATGTATTAATTACTGTTGTTATGATTATGATAGAGAGTATCACATTTATGTTTTATTTTCTACCTAGAAGTTGCTCTTTTTTTTTTTTTTGGACACCAGATGGGTTCGCACTTCAAAAGCAAAGTCCTGGAGGAGCAAATAGCAAACGTGATAAAGCAATGGCATGCTGAAGTGAGGGAGAGAAGGAACAACAGCCATAAGCTGGGACAGTCCTTCCAATCCCCTCGGACTTCTCTGTCTCTCGAATTGAACCACTCGAGGGCGAGCCCCTCCGCGAATTTCGACCCTCTGTGGTCATCCTTCGGGGGTGCCCAGAGGGCACAGGACCAGAGCGCTCCCTCGTCGAGCAGCCACGCAAGAGGAGAGATCACAGAGGAAGGGTTCGGCAAGGATGGCGAGGCGAGAACCGAAGAGGGAGGGTCATCCCGGGGTATATCTCGGGTTTCCATGCTGGAAATGCAGTCGTTTAGGCGATAATTGAATCGGAAAAAATTGAAGAGTGGATGAACCTTCGATTTTTCCTTACTGTACAAGTAGGTGATGGCATCATAGTGCATTACGGTCACGAAAGGGATATAAGCATTGTATAGAAGGATCTTTCGGCCACCGTATACAATCGATTTGAGTACAATAATTACAACATAACATGACGCCGATGCCGTATTTTCTTATCTACCAGGAATATGTAACTTATCAACATATAAAAAAACCATATATACTGCATATGAATTGTAATAATTGAACTTTTGAAGAAATTTTCAAAGTGTCTCGTTAAAAGTATGCTTTTAAGTCATATTGAACGCATGACCCAAGTGATTTTCTTCATGCCAACAACAAACCTTTCAGGCGACCTCTGTCGAGCAAGAGAAAATGTTTATGAATGAATTGACAAAAATAATATTAATGTAGAACTTTATGAACAATTTTCGGGACCCATGATCCAAGTGATTTTCTTCAATGTCAACTTGAGATTATCAGGTGGAAGTGTGTGGGTAGATGCCAAAGAATCCCGCCACAGCTACAGTTCAACATGTGTAGGTGTACTTTGTCGCAAGTTTATGGTCTCAATAGCACCCGGCCAGGAGTAACAGTTTCATGCTTTTGAAGAACATAGTTTACTTTTCAAGGATTACATTCCTGCTTCGTAATTCTGCTAAGAAGAATTACGGCCGTGTGGCGGCCGCAGAACTAATGTCGATGAATCACTGAAGGCAGACAAAGAAGGCCAACTCACAGTAAGCCAATCTATTCTATCCTGAGAAAAAGAGATTCACGGATTCAACAAGAGAATCGAAGACAGCAGCAACTTTTCAATTAGACTAGCTATCATTTGACAAGTAGACTTAAAGAAAGATGGCAGTATCTTTCAAACTTTAAGGAGAGTTCTATAATAACCATCCAGTTGGACAAGACCTTTATTTCTTTCCAGTTTTTCCAATGACTAAGCGAATAAAGACTCGAATTTACCATCCACTGAGCGGAATCCTCTGGGAATATCAAGATTCTGTCATTCTAGAATGATTGGCAATCTAGTCTGGGCAACTTGGATAGTCTCCAACGTTCTGCCATCCGAAGAAGGTAAGGACGTATACAGTTTCCTCATCTGTAGTGATGAACAATCTGGAACACTACACTTGGATTGAACAAAGATTATGAAAATAATGATCAAATTGCAGATTACACAGGAGCAAAAGTTTGGGCAGAACCACATCCATTTCCCAAGTGCGAGGAAGGTGCGTACTTGTTGCACACGTGCAAGCACGAGGATGTGCATTGTGTAAGGAGTGAGGACAAGCACATGCAAGAAGACATCTATATGTGAGCGTGTGTGAGTGGGGGAGAGGGGGAGAGAGAGAGAGACCAAAATAGTTGAGTCCATTTTACAGAAGCACAACGCAATTTCAACATAATTCAATTGAAAAAGTACCTAGATATATCACAAGCGATGTGAATGTCCTTTTGGATGACCAACTTATTTAATTCTTGCCTATTCAATTAAACACTTCAAAAAGATAACAAGCGTATTTTCTAATTTAATTCGATTAGCGAATTAAATTGGAAGAACACGTAACCTGGGACTCTTGGAGAATGTAGTGTGCTAGCTAGGAAAGAACATGAACCAAATAAAAACTTTTCTTGATAATAAATATTATCAACAAAGAACTCTTGTAATATATCAAAGTTACACAAGAACATGGATAATCCAATTCCAAGTAACAACGCCTACAATCTCTTTGGATCGATATCCGGTGTTTCGATCTGCAAAGGTCCATTGCACTCCAAGAAGAGGATCACTTCATACTGTTCTAGTTTGTCTTTTGCAACCTAAATAGCCAGGAAGTAAATTCTTCAGCAACTTTCAGCAGTTGCATATCCTATAATTTGGGCAGCTGCTTGAAGTATTATGTGTTTTATCTCTCAATAGACACATATGCATATCCTCGTACATACTGCATCATCAGACAATTCCAAGCTTGTGGTTATCTTACAAATAATCTGATTTTGTAGTATAAATCAGGCAGTCTAAGGTAAACATATCTATTCAGGGGAAAAAAGATTGCCTAACCATATGCCCTTGGAAATAAACAAGAAAGAAGCTGCAAATCCTGAGAAGTCATACTACCAGAGTTAAACATAGATCATTCTTCAATCATACATATGATGGACTGCACTTACACTGCCTAGAAGATGTAAATTCTTGAAAGAGACAAAGCAAGAAGACTTGAAAGACCAAGGAAAATTTTAACTTTTTAAGAAGTCTAGTAGTGGTGAATTCGGACATTGCTTCACAAATATGAAGTTCGTGAGAAAAGTCAAAAGCCAATTTAAAGATTCTTTACCTTTCTCGAATTCAATCACCAACAGCAATGCGATCAAATAACCTCATGTAACACATGGTCTGCCACTATCAAGTCTAGCAGAATCTCCTTTTCTACTTTTTCCGCTTTACTTTCATCATTTGGCATTTTCCTGGTTTTAGGTCCGTGTTTGAAAGAAGAAAAGAATCCTAAAATGAAGAAGTACAATGAAGTGTGCAGGAAACCTTTGGGTTATCTTCTCTGGAACAATGTGATGGATGCCAAAGCCAGACAAAAGTGTCTATGATACACTAAATTAGTTTTACAAGCGATTCGCTCAAGGCACATTAATAACTTTTTGAGCAGTCAATTTTCTCCAAATATTAACACATTGCCATTTAAAAGGAGTATGGACATTGCATGCATAATCGAACGGTTCTTTTCACTAGGCAGGGACTTCCATAGTCATAACAAACGCGTTCAATCTTCTCAAAACCAAGATGAAGCATGAGCTAAACGAAGTTCTGCACATATTGCAACAAGTCAACGAACTAAGATGCCTTTGGCTAAGGAAAAAAAAGAAAATGTGATTCCACGTTTTCCAGATAAGATCAATGTTACAACCATCAACTCCATCAAGGTTCACTTTACTCAGCTTTTCTCCTTTGTAAGGGTTCTTTCCCTTTGCTTGGTTCTGTAATGTTCGTCCGAAGACAAAAAGAACCACACTCATAAAGCACAAAAGATGAAATAGGAAGGAGGACGTCCAGGTTCTTTCTTCTTGCAAAAATATCATTAAACACCAATGCCAAAAAAGAACATTAAAGACTGCACTCAGCATAACCTTGCCATAGATTTGCTGAAGACACCGAATAACTTTGTCAAATGATAGACTTCATTGAAACTAATGTTTGCATTTTCAAAGATGATTGCAGGGAAAACACAACTTCTTTAACTGGAGGACAAGGAATTCCTTTCCCGTTGCGGTTTCTAAGCTAATGTGATACACCAATCACAAGAGTTGAGCTTAACTTTGTCAACTCCTGCTACACTTTCATCCTTGTTTCGTTGTCATTTTCCTTTCTGCTCGAACTAGAAAGGGAGGGATATTTCTTAACAAAAAGCTATTAGTTCAAGATAAATGGCAGCATACTATTAAATGACGTCGGCAGTAATTCAACTTCGGGCCACCCGCATGGCTTGTCGGCACGATATTTCATTCACGAATGCTTGGTAAAAGTAAAACGATTCAATTGAAACCAATTCGAAAGCTCAATCCTAAAGTAGCTCCGAGTTAAAACACTAATTTATGCTAGAAAAGCTGATGTAGGGAAGAGAAGATATCAATGGTTTTTATTTCGGCATGTGAATCAGCTTTCTAGGAATATAAATTCGGTTGCCACAGTGCAAACAGACGCGAGAAATTCAACCGAACAAAAGCAGAAAACATTCCAATATAAGCTTTCCTTCTTCAGTTCGCACCAAACGCGAAGAGAATGACAGAAAAGCAACTTGTAATATCAAATCCATAAGAGAATATGAGCAAATGCTACTCGGGAAACACGAACAATGAGTAGAGCGGCGATAAAGAACGCACCTATTGAGACGATTTCCCAATCAGTTGGCCTCAGTTGCATTTACATTCCATGTTTTTTCTCGCAGCCCTCGCGTTGTCATACTCGAACTTCAACACATTCGGGATATGTGAAGTGTCCTTGAGGTAGAACCTCCTCCCGAACGCGCTCTCTTCGATCGCCGGAAAGTAGCGACAGAACACCGAATTCACCAGCCAAAACCAAGCCCATCCATTCAAACTCCCAAGCGCGGCACCCGCAAAGACCTGACCGACCGAGTGGTACCCCAAATAAACTCTGGAGTACATCGTCAGCACCGCCAAGCACCATGGCAAGAAGCACGCGAGGGGTTTGTTCTTCGTGTCGGTGAGGCCGATCCCCCTGTACGTGAGCAGAGTGTAGTACGTGGCGAAGAAGAACATGTAGGAAGAGTGGCTGGAGGGCCAGCCATGGGAATCGCACATCTCAAGCATCGCGCAGGTCTCGGGCCGGGCCTGCTGAACCCAGGTCTTGATGTGCTCGCTGATGAACTGGGAGACGAGTAGACCGAGGAAGAAGAAGATGCCCTGTAGCTCGCGGCGGAAGATGAAGTGCGAGACGAAGCCGCCAAGGCTGATGAAGACGGGGACGAGAGAGATCCATGCGAGGAAGTGGCCGAGCCGGTCGCCCCTCTGGTATCGCACGTGGGTCACCGTGACGGCCTTCAGCGGAGGCATGTCGGCGAGGTCGGAAAATCAGAGAGCGACTGCTAGCCGGAAACACGGACTCTCGCAGGAGAATTGAGGCGCGGGGTTGGGGCGGGGGGGGGGGGGGGGGGGGTTTTGGGTTGGGGAGGAAGGGAGTCCGGTACGCGGAGATGTGGAACAGCGAGAGAGAGAGAGAGAGAGAGAGAGAGAGAGAGACGCCAGATGGTTGTTGAGAGAGGTGGATTTATGCTGTTTCTCGAGAAAAATAAAACGTTGACGGGAAAAAATTTTCTCAGAGAAGAAAGGGAAGTAGAAGTCAGAAGTGGAAGGAAGAGTGTAGCAGAGAAGGCTGAAGAGCCACAGGGATGATGACACGTGGATTACCAGGAGGTTAGACTAGAGTGTGGGACGGCCTCACTCTGCTATTGTGTGCTGGATCCGTTCAACTTGCCGAAAAGGGTTTCCATTCATTCAATCGAGCAATCTTGGGCCGTCGGATCGAATTCAGCCGCCGCGTGCTTATTAGGTGCTAGGATTTTGTTCCTAAACATATGATTAATGACTTGTTGGACAGATTTTTCTTTTCTTTTTTCCTTAATATAAATCTTATAACGGACACGGTTTAATTATTTATAGCCTGTTTTTCTTCCCTTTCTACTTAATCTCACAGCAAACGCCCCTTGATTATTTATAAAAAAAAGAGGTGAATGCAGGAGAGCTGTAAAATCTAATCTTTCGATCGTACAAATAACGACAAAGGGAATCACTGAAAAGTTAATATCGATCAGAGGAGGAATAGAGCCTGAGCTGCTCGTGGTCGATGATTATTCGTCTTCATCAACCTATCGAACCGCGTAAGTAGCCCCCGACATTTGATTCAATACATAATGTTACTCACGAACTTTAAATTTATTCGATATGGTTCATAAACTTTAATTTAATGTGTAATTTGATCCCTGAATTTTATCTTTTCTAATGTAGCTCCCGAACTTTTGTTTCGTGTTTAATTTAGTCCTTAGACAATATGAAAACAATCATTATTGTCCCGATTTCAAATTAATGGAAGGAACATATTGAGTATTTTCATATAGTTCAATGATTACGCTAAACAAGTGTCAATAGTGTGGAGTCAACATTAAACAAATAAAAGTTCATGGATCACGGTTGAATATTATGCTAAGTTCATGAATCATATTGAACAAATTTAATGTTCAGGGATCACATTGCACATTATACGAAAATTCATGGACTATTTATGCCACGATCCTTTGCGGTTATTCTTGTGAACATCAATTCGAGTGCTTACACGATTCATTGTCAATTTGCATTTTTAGCGATTCGATCTCTTTTATATGGGTCTTAAGATAGATACCGAATTGGTTGATTTTGTCTTTTTATCCTTATAGCACGTAAAAAAGAAACTCGAGTGTTGTGATTTTCACCCTTACAATGGATAGGGATATCCGCAAGTATCTTTTGGTGACATGATCTAAATTCGAAACTTTATTTGTTTTGCAAAAAAAAAAAAGTGATACTTTAAAAAAAATATCTTTCGTAAAATTGTAATACTTCCAGTGTTTAGCTAAAATTAAAAAATTATTTTCCGGCGTTTGAAAAAACAAAACTCAGTTTTATTTTGCTAAAGGGACATGCACTATTTGTGTTATTTAAGTGATACTTAGTCGGAGACCAGCCACTGAAAATCCAAAGCACGGTTGTTGGAGACTCGAGCACTGGAAGCCGACGACATCGGCGAGGGAGTTGGTACCCAGAAACGGGCATCGAGGTCCGGAGCCCCGGCTCTGTGGACTCAGACCCGACCCTTGGCACATGCATGGCCACCAAGGACTCTTGGCTCGAGCGCCGCATCTTGGGATTGGTTTTCGTGGGCTTTGACTTTGGCGACAATAAGTGGTAGGGGTGAGCATGGTTTCAATGTATAACCGAAAACCTGAAATCGAAATTTATAAGAATCAATCTGGTTTCAGGTTCCAAAAATCAAGTAACCTGTTCCTTCCACTACTTGAAACTTGAAGTCGAGAACTTGGACCCTGAATCTTGATTATGTTTTTTTCAGTATATATTTTCGCACGATCCTATAATATTTTATGGCGTTCGATTATGAGTATATAATCTAAAGCCAAATAAATTTTTATGTTCCAAGTTCTAAAAAATGAAAAACCTATTCCGACGATTTAGTTTCAGATAGATTCCAGATTCTAGGTGGAACCCGTAAGGAATTTGTTTGATTATGGAGAATTTGTTCTAACGGATAGGTTCCAAATTCTAGGTGGAACCTGTAAAAAACCTGAAACCGCTCACCCCTAATAAGTGGGGCATGGAAACCGGGTAATTGGGTACAACCCGCCTATTCTCGGATCCGGCCTACGTGACTTGGGCTCGATTTTTGTTGGAGGCACCATTGGTTAGTCATGATACAAAAAGACTATTTTGTAATTCCTCGAAAATTTTGATCGGGGACAACTTTATATACTAATTACGAGAATCACAATTTAATAAATATACACGAAATATTTTTGTAAGAAAAAATTCTACGTAACGGCCCAAAGCGACTTTATTTTCTCAAATAAGCGTATGAAGTAGATATTATTTTAAATAAATATCCAAAAATGCCATCATTATTTAAAAAAAATATGATCAAGAACATTTTCATTGTTTACTTTTTCTTTCTTCTTTTCTTTTTTACCTTTTTTTTGTCCATCCTACTCGCCGGCCATCGACAAGGCTGGGTATCCTCGCCCTAGGCTCGCTTGAAAGAGGGCAGCCTTCGCCTCGCCTAGCCCCAAACCATCGATGAGAAGGAATGGCAAAGAAAAGGAAAAGAAAAAAGAGAGAAAAAAATAGAAAAATGAAAAGAAAATGACAGAAATGCCCTTGATCACGCGTTTCTTTGAAATAACAAAATCATTTTGGATTTTTATTTGAAATAAGATTTATTTTATGTCTAATATTTGAAAAAATAAGGGCGTTTCGAGCCTTTGTTTTTAATTTTCAATGACTATATGTATATATATCTCATGAATAATAATTTTTCGGTTGGACCTGCATTTTCAATATTTATGTAATCAGGCCTAAAAGAAAAAGAATTATTTATGTAAAAATTGATTTTAAAATATTCACAAGGCACCGGGGTCTTCCCTGAACAGCGAGGGAAGTTTTAGGACGACTCTTCTTCACTTCGCCAAAAAAACCCAGCGACGAAGCGGTGGAAGGTTCACATTTTTGCTCCATTCTTCATCAACCTCCCTCGCCCTCGACTGATAAAGTTCTCTCGCTTCTAATCGGTGTTCGACAATGGCCGATGACGCCTCGCCTCTCCGTAGAGACCCTATCAAGTCTTCAGGTGCCTTCTCTTTTGACCATTTCCCTCTTAACTTATGATGCCGCTATGCTCTTAAAAATTTTGATTTTGCACTGCGTCAACATAGAATCTGAACAGTCGATCACGAAGTATATTCGAAACTAGCTTTTTTTTTTTTCTGAGGGAAGGATTTTTTTAGGGGGGCGTGTCTAGGCGCTCAGCTCGGGCTTAGCATCAGTCTCCATTTTGATCGTTCATTCTGGTTCTTCCCACACTCATGTTGGATAGAAATGAACCATGAAGCCTCGTAGAGCCTCATAAACTTCTTTGCTTAATAGCTGTATGGCAGGCTTTTAGTCTATCGTTAAAAACACTATGTAGGGTTAAAACTCACGTCTTTTTTCTTTATCTTTGTTTAATTCGTGAAGATGGGGCATTCTGGGTATTCTAAAGAGTTGAACTTTGTTGGGGCAGTTTTGTTCATGGAGACTAATTTTGTGAGTAATTGATTGTTCTTTTTTTCTCGGAAATTTAGTTGGCAATGTCGCAGCACAAAGGAGGCGGCGACAAGCTGTAGCTGTGGGGAAAGAAAGAAGAGAATCATTAGTTCGGGCGAAGCGGTTATGCAGGATTGGGGTTAATGGTAGTGCTGATGGCAACGATGATGGTGAAGTTGATGTCTCCCTTGGCAATGATATGGTGGTTGATGAGGAGCAGTCTGTTTTGGAAGCTCAAACTTCCTCGGCTGTTGAAGAGTTGAAGGCTGCTATAACATACCAGTATGTGTCTCCTCAAAGTCTTGTCCTTACGATGCATTCAATTCTTAGTGAGAAGTTACGGTATATTTCTCAATGGCTGACTTTTGATAAACATATTAACAATGTACATCAAGTAACCCTTTCTGCATTGTGTATAGACGAGGCCTTCCGTGCAAACATGGATGGATCTAGATTTGGTTCTCAGTGTGGCAAACTTAATAATTAGTAATGGTATCATATTTGATTTTGATAAATTTATGGAGCTTTTTTTACTTGAAAACAACTCTGTCTGCATCAATTCTGGTTTCAAACAAGTGTATTAAGTTTCAGATGGGATTCTGAACAGTGGGGCAAATTGAAGAAAAAGACTTCTCTAGGTACTCTAAGAAAGTTAGTGGGGGCAAATTGAAAGAATTTGGAAAAACGTGTTCCATTTAGTACTTTGGCAAAAAGTTAGTGGGGCCACTTGCCCCACATGCAATAAGGTGGATCTGTCCCTGCATGCAGAACATAATATCAGATGTGACCATAACCATGTCAATGAGAGCACCTAGTAACCATAGGACAGAGTAAGGGAGTGCTAGTATAACCTAAGCTTTAACATCATGTTAAGCATCGGAATACATAACTAGAACGTATATCAAGCATATATCTAAGATGTTTTGTTTACATTCATGTACCATCGGGTTCCTGTATCGCTATGACTTCTTTGAGAGTAACTCGAGAGTGGACTAAACTAATAAAGCATGCATTCTGCCAGAGCATCTAGATATGGTTAGCTGACAACAATGCTTTGGACTCCTCCCACTTGGAACCAATCTATTTGATTTTTTAATATCATATTAACACACTAATTTTCTAGTGTATGAGAACCACATAACTTTTCCTAGTATATGGCTTGTTGAGTTCTACTTTGGACAGTTTGTGGTTTCCGAAACTGTGAAGGGCAACTCATAAGTGTGTTATTTATGCAAGTGTGACAGAAAGGGTATTCACAGCCTGTTTTTCTTTTTAAACAACAAAGATGCCTGCAACTTTAGCATCTGTATTATTGAGTTCAACTCAGAAATGTCTTTAGAGTTAGAAATTTGAGAGAAGATGATTAGTTTATTTGCTTAAATGACCTTGATAATAATCATTTCACGAACTTTTTGAAATTAAGGGAAATGGTTTGTCCATGGCTGAATGTTCTCATATTCTTACGGGATTTATAAATGTTCAAACTATTTTATAATATGCTTATTGTTTCTTAAGGGGAAAAGGTGCAATGCAGAAAAGAGTGAGTGCCCTCCGTGAATTAAGGCGATTGTTATCAAGGTCTGAGTTACCTCCTGTTGAAGCTGCTCTAAATGCAGGAGCAATACCCATTCTTGTGCAGTGTCTTTCCTTTGGCTCTCCGGATGAACAGGTCGGAAGATTGTGTTGAGTGTGCTCTTCTTTTGGCTATTGTTGTTTATTGTTTTGTTTATACCCTAAACATGTAGGACGTGATGTTAATTGCTACAATTGGATGAATAGTCATTATCTCTTCTTCTTTGCTGCGAGTGTAGACGTGCAAATTTAATGGGCACATGAAGCTTGTCTTTTATTTCATGTGACATTTGCTTCGGTCAGAATCATTCGAGTTAGACATCCTTTCTTGAACATTGCAGTTGCTTGAGGCAGCATGGTGCCTTACAAACATTGCCGCAGGAAAACCAGAAGAAACAAAAGCTTTGTTGCCCGCATTGCCAATGCTTATTTCTCATATTGGTGGTATGGTGGAGTTTGCAACACTTTCTATCTGTAGAAATTATGTGTTATCAGCTATTTTGGGTCATGGAATGCAAATAATGTCATGTCATGATGTGGATTCCATTGGAACTGATTGAAATTGTATTTTATGCTGAAAGCTGAAACTGAAAGAGAAAGGAATATATTCAAAAACGACCTAATTCTTTGGCCTTTTACCATTCTTAGATCATTCTGTCACACCTTTGCTCACTGAGAGCATCAACAGATGTCATTCACTATTTCTTATGACCATTTATCCGCGTTTAGTATTCATTATCTTATGGTGTGTTGCCGTAAAAATGCTAGATGTATTCTTCTATAGGTAGAGTGGTAAATATTAATCCAACTAAATTCCATCGTTGACATGACATCCTGTTGGAAACATTTTCATTGTGATATTTGATCATAGTTTCTTTCCATGGCTCTCTCCATTCTGAACGTGTGAATTATCAGTCTGGTTACAATAATGCGGTATTGATCAATGTATGAATGCCATCTCGTTAGATAGAGGATGAAGAGCCATATAGATGTCCTGGTTCTATCAGGTTAAAGAAGCATTAAGAGTCGTCATACCCAATCAAGAATCTATAGTTGTCTCCTTTACAAAAAAAAAAAAATTAAAGGAAAAGAAAAATTACCTTCCGAATGATATAATAGTTTGAAGCTAATCTCATCTCGGACTAGTATTCACTCATGAGATTGCTTTTGTTTCTCAGAGAAGAGTTCTTTACCTGTCGCCGAGCAGTGTGCATGGGCATTGGGAAATGTGGCCGGTGAAGGAGAGGAGCTGAGAAACACTTTGCTCTTACAAGGGGCCTTACTACCTCTTGCAAGAATGATGCTTCCAAACAAGGGTTCAACCGTGAGAACAGCTGCCTGGGCATTGTCAAACTTAATTAAGGTTTCTATTCTTCACTATGGACATACACGCAAGTACTGTGGCTGATAAACTTCTTAAGAATCGGTGGATCTTTCTTTCCCACCTGCTTGGTTGCCATTTCTTTCCGTCATCTGATTTGATAATAGATTTTATTTCTTCTTTTCAGTCTGTAATTTGTCTGTCCCTTCCATTCATAATACTTCCTAAGCCAGTATACTTTGGCTATAGGATGTGCAAGTTCATAAGGCACTAAAAGTATTTATTCTTGTCTTCCATTCATTATGCATCTCTAACTTGAGGGATGTTTTGATCTTCTCTTTTAAATTCTACTTAAGAAATAACTCCGGTGTGTTGAATGCAGGGACCTGATTCTAGAGCAGCGACTGATCTGATCAAAATTGATGGGGTGCTGGATGCAATTGTTCGGCACTTGAAAAAGGCGTAAGTGGGTTTTGTTGATCTTAAAGACAATTCTATTATCTCATTTTGTAGATAAATATGAGGCAACTGGTTTGTCGTCCCTATCTTATACTTAGATTTTGTCCCAATGGTCCCATTTTTAAGCTTTCTAGATGCGCTATCTTGACAAACTAGTCCACAATCCACATAGATTCACAGAATGCATATTATGGCATCGCTGGTTTCTGTCTATGTAAATAGAGTGTCGACCTGAGAGAATGCTTCCGAAGACAGCCTGGGAGTTGGTAAATGGAGACTTTTAGCTGAGGACTCTGTCGGGAGTATGGTTATTGGGGCAAACCTAGAGCTTTGGTGAGGGATCTGTTTCCCCTCTTTGAGGATATTTCATGTGCAGTATATCCCAGAGATACCACTTAAGTGGAGAGAGAAGTTGGAATCTGGTTCTTGTAAAGTATTGTGGGAATAAAGATTAAAGAATAAAGAACAAGTGGGAGCCTGTATAGAAATGCATGGATTTCCTTATGAGTAGAAATGCAGTTGATAATGCTCAGAAAGTTATTCTTGAAGGGGACTTGGTTTCTCGCTGTATTCTTATTTTGGAAATTCTATGATATTCTCTGAAAAATCCTTTTCTTATGGCAATTTTTTGGCATTATCAGGGATGAGGAGTTAGCTACAGAGATTGCTTGGGTAGTTGTGTATCTCTCGGCCCTTTCAAATTTTGCTACTAATTTACTGGTGAAGAATGATGTGGTTCAACTCCTTGTGGAAAGATTGGCAACATCTAGTAGTCTGCAATTGCTCATTCCGGTAAGCAGTATGGATTAACAGAAACCTCGTACCTAATAAAAGGAGAGGTGAATATTTTATGTAATAAATTCGTTTTTCTCTATTTTGTTTATAGCAATCTCCTAGCACTTTTCTGACAGATTTGTGCAAAATGAGTTGAAAATAGTTTTGAAGCTTGAGGTTGCAGGAGTTTAGCTATTGCACATAGGTTTTAAGGGCATCATAGCACGACCCTTTTTTTTGTCTTTGAAAGATGATAAGCATACGATTGAAGTTAAGGTTTTATAAAACAACACATCAATTGGAGTCCACAGTTCCTTTAGCCAAGTCCAATATATGAACTCTGATGTGGTTCATGAAGGATAAAGAAGGGGCAAAATGTGGAGAGGGAGGGAGCAAGGGACTTTTTTTTGGTTATGTTAAGATTATTTTGAACTGTCGGTGATCACTTTCAAATTATTGATGGAGGTTTATCATTCCAAGTGCATGTGCTACTCATTATCATTTATAATTGCAAGAATCATTGCTATTTTGTTTCTCTGAAACATAATTAAGGGAATTCTATATTTTCTTGTCAATCTGCTGGATTAATTATCACACTATTTTCAATTTGTTTTTTTGAACTGAAAACATGGTACATATCTTGGGTAAGGTAAGGATAAGTTCATAAAAGTGATTGGAGGTCAAGGATGGATTGGGTAGGTAGTGTCAAGGACATAAGTTGGCTTATGCGTGGCTTCTCTGTAATGGCTTCACCAATATGGGGAAAGCCTAAAGAGCATTCCATATCCTAATGCTAGTTGCCTTTATGTTTACATGGATCATTGTCAATGTCACGTAACCTGAATAATCCTGGTTGATTTTTGAGCTTTTCTCTTCTAAGGTAAAATAAATGTGAAGTAAGTTTCTTTCTTTCTTTCTGTCTTTTTTTTTTGGGGGGGTAAAGTGAAGTAAGTTTCTTTTAACATATTCATAAATTTAAAAGTTTCTGTTACTGTCTCTTTGGGCATCATATTTGTGTCGATCAGTCTTGGATTTGGGGTGATTTACTTCAAGATGCTTGCTTTTGGTATTTTGTTGATATCGTGTATATATATTTTTTTTCCTAGGTATTGCGGGGTTTAGGTAACCTTGTGGCGGGTGATACAAACGCCTCCCATGCTCTTCTTCTCCCTGGGACTGAAGTCACAGGTTAGCAAATTATATGAAAACAAAAAGTAGTTTCCTTTTGCATTTTTTGTTTATCTGTTTTTATTTTTACAATCTCAGATGGGGTGGTGAAGGTCCTCGTAAAATGTTTAAAGAGTGAGCACCGAGTCTTGAAGAAGGTATACTTGGTCCTCTTTCTGTCAGTTACAAAACTTAAACTTCCCTTGTCACTTACAACCACGACTTTTGTAGGAAGCAGCATGGGTGTTATCTAACATAGCCGCTGGTTCTGTTGAACACAAAAGGTTAATATATTCGAGTGAGGCATTGCCATGGTTATTACGCCTCCTCTCATCAGCCCCATTTGACGTAAGAAAGGAGGTGGCATATGTCCTGGGAAATCTTTGCGTTGGCCCAACAGAAGGCGATGCAAGGCCCTATCTCATTCAGGAACACTTGGTTTCACTTGTGGGTGATGGATGCCTCTCAGGGTTTATTGATCTGGTAAGGTCTGCTGATATTGAGGCGGCAAGAGTGGGACTTCAATTTATGGAGCTGGTAAGGAAAAGATTATATTGATTCATAGAATTTTCCTCGACGGTTGTCCTAATTCTGCCTTACATTGATTTTATGAGTTCTCTGGGCCACATGTTGAGTGTTTAGTCTTCTCTCGAATGACTCAACTTTTCTACCTGACGAAAACCTTGGTAACTGACCTTGTTCTCATTCATCCTTTTGGTTACCTTTTCTTAGATCAAGTTTCCTAAATATTGTAGCCCCAAATGAATATTTTCCCAGAATTCTAGACTTTCATGGTTGATTTCAGGCTTCCTTTTATAGACCTTTTCTGTTGAATTCAACTGTCCTATTTTCCATTCTTTTCGTCTCTCAATTTGTTTCTTGTAGGATGATAATCTGCACACAAAGGTTTACTGATGAAAGATTTTCTGACAGAGGATGGGATACCTTTCTTTCTGAAACGTTTGGTGTTTTGTTAGCAATGCATTGTCTAGACTAGCTGCTGTTAGATGAAAAAATTTCAAAATATGCTGCCCTGGGAAGTTACTGACAGTGATGATAATTGATAAAAAAAAAAAAAAAGTGTTGTATTGAGAACGGCTGATCGTTTGATCTCGGCAGTGACCTATGTGGAGTAATTTCTATTTTCAGTTTACTTATTTTCTTAAACTTTGGGGCTTTTTGACATCTTAAAAGAATCTAAAACCTATTTCAATACATGATATCGGTTCTTAGATATATATAATATTTTCTACACTTTTCTGGGACTATTTTTATATATATTTTCTTCCAATATCAAATTTGGGAGGGGAAGTCGTAAGTAAAATTAGTAAATAACTTAGTGGGCTTCCCAAGCCTAGGAAAGTTACTCTTGGATTTTTCTTCCTAAATCCGCTTTCCATGTTGGCAGGTTTTGAGGGGAATGCCTAATGGTGAAGGGCCGAAGCTTGTAGATCGAGAAGACGGGATTGACGCCATGGAAAGGTTTCAGTTTCACGAAAATGAGGACCTGCGAAATATGGCGAATGGTCTGGTCGACAAGTACTTTGGGGAGGATTACGGGGATGATGAATTGGCCGGTTAATTCAAGGATGACCCCTGATTCTTGGCTTTTGAACTTGCGATTGTGTACATTTAAGCCTGTGAAATTATTGTGGATCATTTTAGCTAGTTTAAGTAGATGAGTTAGGTGCGAAAGTCCGTCTCTTTGATGTGCAGATTTTGATTGGGGTTTTTCTCTCTCCGGTCGTCACTTGCCGTGTTTGGCTATGTACGCCCTTGCGACCTCCTTGAGCAGGTCTTTTGCCGGAATCTCTTTGTTCAAGGAAAAGCAACACGGGCAATACATTTTCTTCCATCCTCAGTTTCTTTTGGTGACATTGAGTTCATAAGCCTGAATTGGTGCTCAAATGATTCCCCGATGCGTGCATAAAAATTTATATCCCAGCAGCTCGCCTGTGCACGCATGCAAAACTTTTAGGTTACTATGCATCTTCTGGAAATTCAGAGCTTCAACTCCTTCAGATTATCAATTCTGCCTGTACCTTTCCCGATGTTCATTAGTTTTGGAATGTTTGCCGTGGTGCGTGGGATGATCTCAGATGGATGAACATTGAGATCAATCTCATAAACAGCAAAATTTCACAAAACTTAAGGGAACTTATTCAAGTTCAAGTTGGAATAAAATCATAAGCAATTCGTCCAATTTTAGAGTGGTTGATAGAGACTTGTCTTTACGCATAATCTAATTGACAAGTTCGATCTAACCACTTTTTGTTCAATCTTTAGCTCAAGTCCTTGTATGTGTTGATGTGTTTCTTTTGCTTCAAGCGAATCAATTCCCGTTTTCACCAAGTTGAATGAACTGTTAAATTCAGACATGCACGTTGAGGTTGCCTATGACAGTGAACAAATAGGATCTCTGCCCTGCTCCTTACCTCTCCCAAGTACAAACCTTCACTCTAGATCCAAATCACATATTTTAATCGTGCTTTTGAATATATAAATGTATATTTCCTCCAAAATAAAATAAAATAAAATATATTTGTTATTAGCTCCTTTTGCCCGTAAGATATTCTGGAGGACTGGTGCAGTGCATCAAACCTCATCGTCACTGGGTTAGTTTATGTCTGTCTCAAAGCTCAAGATTCTAGCGACTCTTTAACTTGTTTTTGCAGAAATGGGATCTGTGGAAAGAACAAAGAAAAAATCCCAATATTGGCAAAGAGCCATTTTCCGTTTCTCTGTATGCCTCGTTATCGGTTTCTTCGCAGGCTTCGCTCAGACAATTAAGGCCTCCACTTTTGCCGGTCGTGTCGCGGGCACCTCGGATCAGACAGCGCCAAAATCTAGGATAAGCGTCGCCAATGTGAGTTTGGAAGCCGAGAAACTGGCCGTGGGAGCTGTAGCTGGAGGAAAGGATGAGTTACAGGAAGAAGAAGAGGAAGTCAAGTTGATTCCGAGAAGACTTCTCATAATTGTCACACCCACAAGGAAAAAAGACAAGTTTCAAGGGGTGTTCCTACGAAGGTTGTCCCACACCTTGAGGCTTGTTCCTGCACCATTGCTCTGGATCATTGTGGAGGGACAATCCGAATCCAATGAAGTATCGGGAATACTCAGGAACACCGGCATCATGTACCGGCATTTGGTCTCCAGGGAGAACTTCACAGACCCGGAAGCAGAAACCAACCGTCAGTTCAACGTTGCTCTACGGCACATCGAGCACCACCGGATAAGCGGGATCCTCCATTTTGCGATGACTTCGAATGCTTATGACTTGGACTTCTTTGAGGAGCTCAGGGAGATAGAGTATGCACCAATATTTATCTTGCTTTACATTCAAATTTCCATGTCCCTCATGATGTTTCTGATGTTCTTTCATATTTGCGTTTATTGCTGTTTCGGACTGCCTGGTAATGATAGAAACTGGTGTTGGTTGTACCAAATGATGTTTCAATCCTAAGTAGAGATCGAGTAGAAGCAAGGGATGAATGCCATGCCTCATCATCAAGTCTGAAGCCAAACAATTAGAACCCTATCTTTCCCTTCTTCTTGATGAGAATACTTCATTCTCCTTTGGGGTCATGTCTTCCCAATTTACTACCTGCAGGGTGTTGGGAAAGCGGCCAGTGTGGAAACCCACTTCACAAGCTAGAGGATGGCATTATGATGGTGACCAGAGCAATGACAAAGACCCAAGATCTCCATTGATGATCATTCATCCTTCAAGTTTTGCATTCAACAGTTCGATTCTGTGGGACCCCGAAAGATGGGGCCGATCTTCGTCGTCCGCTCATCCCACAGCCACCACGGCCAACGCCCAGGTACACAGAGAGGCAGCCACACCAATCTCAGTGTGCCTAGCCTTAGATTGCTTGATTTTGTGATAAGGACATCAAAGTAACTTCAAAAAGCAAGCTTTAAATACGTGGAATCAAGACCTTATTGAACTGGGGCTAGTAGATTCAGGCATATTTAAAGTTGGCCGGTTGACAACTCATAACAGAAGAGATGCATTATATAGCCTTTCAAGAAGATGCAACATTTTGCAGGTGCAGTGCAATCTGCAAATGCAATGATGGGTCCCAGCTCTATGAATTATAAAATATAGTAGAGAGTACTTAAGAATCTGATCATATCTTTTTCTTTTTTTTTTAGGTTGTCCGAATTGATAAGCCTAGTTCAGTAGGAAATTTGGCCAACCTCCAACCTCTGGCCAATAATTTATAGATTCCCACAAAGGGTTGGTCATAGGAAAGCATCAGGCTTTTGGATTTATCTTCTGAATCCGCAACATGTGCTTCTCACGGACCCACATGGGATTTGGACCCTTTTAACTTGACAGGTCTACTAGATTCTCAAATGATACCCGTCACGGTGTCCTAAATTTATTATAATTATATCAGTTCAATCCTAAATAATTTATATTTATGTCAAGTCTGTCTATCTAATCAATTTCGATCAACCGGCTTTAACGTGGACTTTTCTAAATAATATTTTAATTATTTTTTTGATTTATGTATATTTTTTTTATTTTCTTTAGTTTCCCCCCTCTATTTAGGGCCGGAAAGGGTTGCCGACAACAGACGAGGGCGGAGACGCCCTCGCCAGCACCAGGTAAGGGCAACGGTGCACGGCCCCTCGCCAGATCTTTGTAGGGCGAGTGCATCCCAGCCCTAAGTCCAGGAAAAAAAAGAATAACTAAACAAAAGAAAAAAAATTGTTTTTTAAAAAATTTAAGATATTACTACGTAAGAAAGTCCAAATTACCGCCGATCGGTCAAAATTGGTCGGATAGACTGAATTGGCACAAATGCAAAAGGTTTACGACCGAGCTGACTAAAAAAAGTTTTAGAATGAATTGGCACATTTGCAATAGATTTAGGGATTTTTTAAATGTAATTCTCCCTAATTTTTTTGGTAAATAAAAAAGACCGAACAAAACAAAACTCGTTGAAATTGTTTATCCTTTTTCTGATTGTTTCTTGACTGTAACAATTTAAATTGAAGAGGCTTTCATTCTCTTGTCTTGTTTGTTTAGGATCTGTTCAAGGTTGTGAAGCAAATTGTTCTTGAGGATGACACGAAACCCAAGGATGTTCAAGGAAAAGATTGCTCCAAGAACATGCAACCAAAGCATTGAAAGCGCCAGTAGGCATTAGGGTTCTGACTCTTGCATGCGGCAAAAAACATCATTTGATTTTGTCATTTTTTTTCCTGTAAATTCGTCGATTTCCATTTTTATCATTAGTGATGTCCGGTGCCGGAAATCCAACCCTATCCTGAATCTTTTCTCCCAATACCATCAATCGAATCCCCAATCTTTTTCAACAAAAATGATTTCAAGGATTTTGATTTGGTTCAATTGAAAAAGTGAAAATGACACAAACATTCATTGAACTTGGGTAGAATGTGCAATGTGGTCCTTAAACTTTTAATTTGTTCAATATATTCCCTGAACTTCAGCCCAATGTGCGATTTGATCCCTTAACTTTTGGCTTGTTTAATTTAGTCCATGAACTTTTAGTACATGTTTAATTTAGTTCTCGAATCATACGAAAATGTTCATTATTATCCATGATTTTAAATTTTTCTATAGTTCAGGGACTACATTGAATATGTAACAAAAGCCTAATGACCATATTAAACAAAATAAAAATTTGGGGATCATATTGAATGTTAGACTAAAGTTCAAGGACCACATCGCACATTCCGTCAAAGTTCAAAGACCATTTATACCGTTATCTCATTGACAAATGTAGTGTCCGGGTGTTGTCCGTGCCTAAAGGTTGGGACTTTTGCTGCATTCCTTATCCAATCTGTGGCCTCGCAGAACCAATCTGGGCTGGTCCTTTCGCAGGCCGAGGATCGACCAATTGAACTTTGTCATCCATGAGAATGAAACCAAATCCTGTAATGGAGCTTTTCTCACAGGGCAATGCAATGCCAACGTACTATAATTCACCCCCCCTCAAAGGTAGTACACTTGACAATTCAAACGGTACAGTCTCTCTCGATCTCGATCAACCGATGTGCGTAATGTGTTTTGTATGAGTTTTCGTACACGAGCGTTTTGAAATTACTCGTCGAGCGAATGAGATTGCGTTCATTTGTGACCCGACACTCACCCATCTCTCTAGGAATCATCTGCAATATCTTCTGATCCTCTAGAAAATGCCCCTGGAGAAATATTTTTCCGAGGGATCGGAGCAATTCCCTTATGAACTACATTGGTGGGATCATGTGTCTCGTCTCGTATTGAGAAATCTTTTATGCTGGCCTGATGCTAGGTCCTATCCCATTTCGTCCGTCTAACAAGTAAGATATCGTTTTGTTTACTTGAATGTTATCCGCGTCGACTTAACTTAAATTATCGTGTAGAAAAAAAAGGAAAAAAGTGCCCAAAAAGAAGTCCTAAATATATTATAATTGTGCTAATTTAATTATAAACATTTCAATCGTATCAATTTAATCTTAAACCTTTTGATAATTTCTCAATGTTATCCATCCGACCAATTTTGGCCGGAAAATCGCTAACATGAATGTTGTTCATTCTATATGGTATGACCGTCACTGACGCAAGCAAATATTATAATTTCCTATTGATTTTTTTTCTAATTTATTTTATTTTCTTTACAACTTTTGGTCAACAAGATTGCCGACTAGGCAGCCATAGGCGAGAGCCAGCAACCCTTGCTTGGTCTGGACGAGGGCTACCGAGTCCAGGTACGATGTCGCGGCCCTGCTAGTTAGTGGGCTAAAGTCGCGATCCTCTCTTGGATTTGAGCGAGGGCTTGACGCCCTCGGTTGTGGCTGGCGAGGGCTAGGAGGCCCTGGCTTGTGGCCATGAGGGTTAGCTAGGGACTTCACAGGCCACAGTTGGGCGAAAAATAGAAATGAAGAAAAGCAAAAAAATAAAATAAAGTAAAAAATCTTTAAAAATTTTAAAAAATGAAAATTTTAAGAAATTGTCCACATAAATGACGATTTTGCCACATAGGATAGCCCGGACCCATGTAAGTAATTTTCGATCGAAATCGGTTGGATGAACTACATTAATAAATCATCCAAAGGTTTAGACTCAATTCATACAATTGAAATGCTTATAATTGAATTAACATAAATGCCATAATTTTAGAATTTTTTTTTTATACTTTTTCGAAAAAAAAGAAGCAGAAGTAGATGTTGTTAATGCACCGAGGTTTGCTTATTTTGTTTCCTTGAACCATCAAAGGTTATTTTCTTAAAGATTGAAAAGGACAAAATTTTTAGTACTTCGGCTCGTAGATTATGAAGAAGAATGGCGCTAAGCATCCCTGAACATTTCCTGGATTCAATATCGTAACTGGATTATTCCTCCTTATTTTTTTCGATCTATTCCCCGGGCTTGCAAAAGTCGGTCCAATATTATCTTTCTATTAAATGCAATGTAATGTCCTATGCTTTTCTCGAATGCGGATTGCCATCTATTTCCCGAGGGAAGATAATTTTTTTTATTTTTATTTTCCTTGTTTATCTTCGTCCCTTCTTTTTCTTTTTCCTCTTTCCTTTCTCGACTCCCGACAACTTCCAACGACGCCATCAATGACCCGACTCTTCCTCTCTTCTGCTTCGCTCGAGATCGTTACACCTCCGATTCGATGCCAATGATCGCAAAATTTCAAGATCGTACTCCTCTGGTCAAAGAAGAGAGGGAGACGAGGAAAGGTTGGGGAGGGAAGTTAGATGAATGCATGGGGGTGAGGGTGGTGATGGCCGAGTTGTCGAGTGTTATTGCTAGCCATGATGGCAGTAGGGGGTGGCAACGGCGGTGGTCGAGTTTGGGGTGCTAGTGGGGGCCGCGACTTAAGTCTAGTAGCGATTACAGAGAGGGTGGTGTGGCCGAGCACCGTGGTGGTGAGTGGCGGCGGGTGCTCAAAATCAACTTAAGTCTAAAAGAGATTGCTGATGTGATAGCCACATGGATGCTAATACGTACAAATTAAAAACAGATTAGGCAACATCGTTAAGTGGAAGTCTACATCGAATGAAATTTTAAAATCTTAGAGACTAAATTGAAGTAAGAAAATTTACCAGCCACATTCGAATAACTTTAAGGTTTGAAAAAAAAAAATCAAACATTATCGATAGGGAGCTGCTATCCTGACAGTAATACTGTGATTATTTCTGATCCAATGATTTTTAATTAATAAGTATTTTATACAAAATGTACGGTGACGATGTGTGTATCTACGGTCATAAATAAATGATAATAGTGTCAGACTGTCATGTAAGCATTTTCCTTACCGATATTATTGTTCCTTACGAAAATAATTCCCTTCCCTTTACAACCTCCTCATCATCTTTGAACCCAAGGAAATCAGGTATATAATGAAGGGACGCCAAAATTTTTCCAATCAACAACCCAAACCCCCGGATGCAATTAAACTTTTGAGATAAGTGCATTAAAAAACCTAAAACATATTGCGAGTGTACAATTGAACCCTAAAATTTTCAAGATTTGTAATTAAGCCCTAAAACTTATTAACATTTTTTATTTGTCAAGTTAGACGGAATTATTTATTTATTTATTCATAAAACAGACAGGTACTTTCATTCACTCAAAAAAGTTTGAGAAGCAAGTGGATGTAGCATCTAAACATAGCAGATCCCGAAAAATGAGAGAGGGATTAGACAACCAATTCAGTGGGAGGTAGCCAACCCTATGAGCTTTTGCTAACCAGTCCGCATAAGAGTTTGCTTCGCGAGAAGAAAACATAATTCAGACATCTTTGAGCTGGCCCAACAACATTGTAAAGTCAGTGATAATACTTCGGTTGTCGATGCTAGGGTTTCCGCAGAGAGAGGAGATTCTGCTCGAATTGACTTTGTAAATCCGCCGATCATCTATCCATGGGTGTCTCTCACTACTCTGGCTGCTGACACTTCAGACAGAATTAATCAAAGTACTTGATTGTACTAACTTAATACGATTTGCGATTTAATTGTATTGAAAAAAAATTAGGACTTGATTATATTTTCTTGACAAGTTTTAGTTTTACTCCCCCGTTGGGTCCCTTGTACAGTCACCCAACATTGCGGGGCTTCGATTGTTCTCTTGCCCCCTCTTGTCTGTAGCTTCACCCCCACAAACTACTCCTGGCCCAAAAGATCTGACCAAGTGTGCTTTTTCTGCAGCGGTCGAACGAGGCCAAAACCTCTGCAGAATCCTCAAGGGTCACCAGCTTCCCGAGCTCCACGTGATACTGAACGCCGACTGGCATTGTCGGTGCTCGTGACTCTGGACCTATCGATCCGACCAAGAGAACGGCAACAACATGGGGACGATTTCAGTGTTGGATGTTGTGTTGACGACCCCAACTTTGATTCGAATAGGACAGTCAGCACGTGTTCTAGTCCAGGACACCCTGCCCTCCATTTCCATCAAGGAAGATGCTTTGACCCCCCGATTATTATAGCCCCGATCCTTTGGGGTTCCAATCAAGATTTGGGATCCACAAACCATTACTATATCTCCCCCTTCTTCTTCGTTTGACTCTCCAAAGATTCTAACCACATCGGAGGCACCAACGTAAGACCTGTCAAAATTAGTAATGATGCCTATCCGCCTATCTTGAAAATTGAAACCGAAGCGATATTTCAAATGGAAGTGTTTACATTTTCAAAGCACCATTAATGGCCCTTTCACCAAATGCGTTTGGGAAGGTACCGAGTTCCTTGTTCATTCATCGTCGGGCAACCTGCTAATTAATTTTCTTCTCCTCTGCTTAGCAACTCTGAAATAAAGATCCCGGTTTCGATCTTTTTTCAACGGGATCATCATGTGGCAATTGAAAAGAGTCTGAAATGTCGTCTCTTTCTTCTTCTACTTAGTTAGAGTCTACAGACGAGTCAAGAAGAAGAGTGGCTTTTCCTTTTGACATTTTCAATGCGAAGGGTTTAAGATAAAAAGCAGGGAATATAGAGTTCACAGAGAAAAGTAATCTGAATAGACATGATTGAAAGTGATCCTGGGATGAACTGCGAGAAATGACGGGTCACTGGAAAAGGCGCGTGCAAAGTGAGAGACCGAAGCATCGTGGCTCGTGAAGAGTACTGCGACAGTCAAGTCGTCAGCTTTGGTCTGCTCTCTCTCTCTCTCTCTCTCTCTCTAGAGTGAGTTTTTGGGAAGTGAGAAGTGAAGAAAGACAGCTTAGGCCAACGAAGAAGAAGATGAAGGTACCATTGGCCCAACACAGACCAGTCAAAGTCCCTTCCTTCCCGTAACTCTCCGTCTTTCTCGGTTTCCTTCTCTATTTTTCTCTGCTTTTTCTCGGGGATACTCCGTGTTTTCGTCCACATTGTTCAAAGCAAACCAACTCGTTTCAAACCCCCATTTGAAAAGCTCATCTTCTGCCTGTGGTAAGCTTGAAATGCTCTTCTTCTAATTTCTACCGCATTCTCTATTGAAGTTCATTTCTTTTGCAACTACACAGGTACTCTGTTTTCTTTTTCCTCTTCTTTAAGCCGTGTGTTGTGGTGAAACTCTTCTCTGCTTTCTTCCAGTGGAATTCAAATCTGTTCGTATCAAGTTGGGAACCTTCTTTTTCTTTCGCTTGCCTTTAAGTGGAGAAATCCAAAATGGGGTTCTCTTGTAAATTTAAAGGAAGACGTTCTCTTGGGGACATATTTTCCTTGGTCTGTGCTCGTGAAGTAAAGTTCGAGCCTTTTCTTCTGTAGCTTCCATGTCTCTTTTTCCCCTTTCGAAAGTGGTGCCGCTTTTGCCCTCCTCTCGACTATGGACGATTAATGGCAAAATTTCGTGCTTTTTGAATGATTTTGCTAGACATTTGCTGGGTGTTGTCGCTTGTGATTTCATTGCGGAAATGCCCTACGAGACATAATGCAAGCTGTTGATGCTCAAGTTTGATCTTCCCACTTCCTCAGGAGGCCCGCTAGTGTTTTTATTATTGAAAAGGGCGGTGTTCATGGTCCATTATTTTCACTTATTGCTCTTTTTGTTCTTTGGCCCATAATGTTGGGTTGTCCTCCAATAATGTGCCTTAAAGGCAAGAGTTAAGTGAAGAGTAAAAGGGAAGGAAAGTGAGGAGGCAAAGATAATAAAGAAGGAAGAAATTGCAGAGACGGTGTTTATGATGAATTCAGTGAGTTATTTCATGCTTTTTCTGTCTTCTTATATGGCTAAAATCTTTGAGGCTTCTTGTTTTGTAGCTGTGGTTGGTAATGGGGTGGAAAGTTTCTGTGGAGTTTCTTTGAAGGGATCGTGTGTTTGTTTGTTTGTTTGTTTGTTGGGCAATGTACCAAGTACTCATTGTGGTGGCTGTCCCTGTTGTGGACCATTAACCTAGTTTCTTTTGTACATCATCATACTTCCATTCCTACATCCCTGCGCATCCTTTTTGCCTTTTCTTCTCCATTAATTTATCCAAGGAGTTTCAATGAAAAATGTTGCAGGAGGTATGGGTCAGGGGGTTGTGAAGGGGAGGGGTTGGTCTCTGCTCGTTTCGCTATTTGGTTGAGGAGCACCTAAATCATGCAGACGCCACAAGGACGGTGAGTTAGCCGTTTGATCTGACGTGCTAGTATTCTCTGGCTTGGTATTTTCTTTTCTATTGATTAAAGAAATTATTGAGGAATGAGAAAAGTTTTCGATGGGATGCTATGAGTGTCACCTAACCGACATCGGCGTCTTTCTAATTTAGAATACAGAAATTCTTTTGTTGTGAACAGCATGTTTTTGTTTATAGCCTGTTCTTGAATTTGCTTTAGGAGCATTTTTGTAAGACCATGCAATAATAAATGGGGTAAGATGCTTGTTCTGGTAACAGAGTAAGGAAGTGCTTCTCCTGTTCTGTGTCATCATAATCTTTATTGATCGATCTATTTGACACAGCCTTTTATCTTTACTGATCCATTGACTTGTTTCTGTTTTTGGTGTGATATTGTATGAGCCATGCAAGAAATCTAGTCATTGGCATCGATCATGGTCTCCTTGCCTCATTTCGGATATCATTCTCTACCATGTGTTAAGTTTATGTATCAGCTATTAACTAGAATCCTGCAGAGCTAAATTAGATGCATACCTTCTGTGTCAGTCCTTGCTGATTTTAAGAATGCATTTCCATTAGGAATTACCTTCAACTTCTTTTAGACTGAATCGTCATAATATCCTCTTAAGTTCAAAAATCTGAAAGTCTCTACCTCTATGCAGATTTATGCAATTTCTGCTGTAACTTTCTTTTATTTGAAAACAAATTTCAATTTCTTGTCATACTAAATATTCCGTTTTCACATTCCTAGGCAATTTTAGTATGGTTTTTCTATTTTTATCTGTTTAAACAAAAGCCATATTTCTTTGCGGTTTATATACTGCTGACTAAACATGTCAAGTGTACTGTAGATTCATAACTTTTACACGTTAGACTTTATGTATGCCTCATTGCTTCTGCTGTTGCGCAGCTTGTGTTTTCTTAAGGTGGTTCTTACCGGGATTGTGACCATACACATGTACTATAAATGCATTATTAGCCTGCAAGTATTGGTACACCAACTTGAAAGGATGCCTGCCTTGACGTCTGCTGATTATTGATGACAAAATGTTGCACCTGAACCGCCGTTAAGATCGAAAGTTCTATTAAGTGCTGTTAGCCCTTCCCTTCTTAACATGCCCTTAATGGTGGTTTTGCATTGACTAACACGTTGCAGGTGGAAGAAGAACCATATTTCTTCTATTTAATTTCATATGATTTATTTTTGGGCATGTTGGTGAGATAAGACCGCCGACCCCAATTAGTTTGGGATAAAGTTATTGTTGATGTTGATGTTGGAGAGATGAAGTACTAACTGTTTTGAGCTTGTGGTGCAGAACCAGTTCTCAGGAAGTTCCTCAAAGGAAATCGCCCGGAATGCCTCGAACTTCGCGCCAGCTTAAGATTCCAGGATCTGATCTGGAGAAAATTTCGTCCTCCCCAAATGCTGCCACAAGAACTCCTAAAGACAAAAGTCCTAAAGTTGGTGAGCGCAAGTCACCTCGAAGTTCGACATCAACTGAGGTACTCTTGTGAGAGCAATATCAGAACCCACTGTTGACTCTCTGGAAATTTGTGAAATCTGAAATTGATGCTGCTTTAAGGAACTTGCATGCTTATGTATGTGCTGATACACATGCATTATCTCACACTTACATGCTTATGGTTTTGTTCTTAGTTGCAAGTTTCTTGAAAACAATTTTATGTTCGAGGTATCGGTTGAGTAGTTTCTGCGTAATAAAATGTTTTTAAAACTCCTTTCTCGGTACTGGTTTTGGAATCAGATTTTAGGAAAGCTTACTTTTGTAGATGCCAAAATAACTCATTTCAGTTGTTATCACCTGGCTATAACTAAACGTTCCAGATATATACGAGCATGTGCAATGCTATTTAACAGACAATATAGTTTTCGACATGGCCACTTACCCCACGGAATCTCTCTATGAAGTTTCTCTGGGCCTTGGTTTTGATCTTCTAAAAATGTTTCTGCAATCTTGTACTCCAGAAGAAACGCCTGAGCAGAGCGTCCGAATTGGAATCACAGGTCATTCAACTCCAAGAAGATCTGAAGAAGGCAAAGAACCAGCTGGACTCGTCTGATTTGGCAAAGAAGCAAGCCCAGCAGGAAGCTGAAGAGGCCAGGAAGCAGCTCTTGGCCATGTCAAAAACACTCGAGGATTTGCAACAGCAGCTGTTGGAGCTTTCGGCTTCTGAGGAAGCCCGGGTTCAAGAACTGCTTAAAATTTCCCAAGATCGTGATAAAGCCTGGCAGTCCGAACTCGAGGCCATCCAAAAGCAATACACTTTGGATTCTGCTGCATTAGGTTCAGCTATGAATGAAATAAAGAAGCTCAAGGCACAACTAGAGATGGTGGCTGAATCTGAAGCTACCCAAACTAACCATGCGGAATCAGCACGTCACGAGATTCAGCGTTTGAGGATGGAACTTTCGGAAACTCTAGCCCTCGTTGAGAACCTGAGAATTGAGCTTACTAACTGCAGAGAGTCAGAAGCTCAGGCTCTAGAAGTCGTGAACAATGCTCAGAAGCAATTGGAAGCGGCAAATGCCACTGTCGAGATATTTCGTTCAGAGAGTATGAAAGCCAAGGAGGCTTATAGCTCTCTATTTACTGACTTAGAACAGTCGAAATCTCGAGAGAAGTCTTTGGACGATCTCATGAAGAATTTCCAAGCAGATCTTAGTGGCAGCAACAATTGTCCAGCTAATTCCGCAAGCGGTGTGAACCTCTCTCTTGGAGATCGTGTAGATGAAGACATAAACAAGCTCAAAGCAGACCTTAATTCTGCCAAACTTGAGGCAATTCAATTAAAGTCGACTCTGGATACTGCTGAGACCAGGTATCAAGAAGAGTATATCCAGAGCACATTGCAAATCAGAAGTGCTTATGAAACCGCCGAACATATAAAACTAGAGTCCTTCCAGAGGCAGGCTAAACTGGAGGCCGAATTAGAGGCGGCCAAGAGTCTTATTGAAGAACTGACTGCAAAATCAAAAGAAAAGGAAGCAGAATTCCAGACCGTCTTAGATGAGAATCAGAAACTAAGTGTGAAGAAGGAGCACAACCAGGGCAGTGCAAAAGCACATGAACTCAAGATGGATTTGAGCACGTCTCGGGTGGATTTAGAAGGGTTGAAGGAAAATTTGTTGGAAAAAGCAAGAGATATGCATAGTTTGGCCGAGGAAAATGAAATGATTGAGAGGGACGTGGAGAAGAACAAAGCAAATGATAAAGCAGTGGCTTTAGTGGAGGCTGCACGGGCTGCGGAGCGAGAGGCTTTGATGAAGCTGGGATATCTGACGGAGGAGGCCGACAAAAGCAGCAGGAGAGCGGCTCGGGTCACCGAGCAGCTTGGTGCTGCTCAAGCTACGAACTCGGAGATGGAGGTCGAGTTGAGGAGGCTGAAGGTGCAATCTGACCAGTGGAGGAAAGCGGCCGAAGCTGCGGCCACCATGCTTTCTGCTGGGAACAATGGGAAATTTGTTGAAAGAACAGGCTCCCTTGACAATTACCATACTCTCGGTTCAACTTATTCCGAAGACACGGACGATGAATCTCCCAAGAAGAAGAACGGGAACGTGCTGAAAAGAATGGTTGTCTTGTGGAGGAAGGGGAATAAGTAGATGGAATAACAGGTAGGCAAGCAGATCTTTCCTTGTTCCATTACTTCTTTTCTTGTTTAAGATCACTCTATCATCTATTCTAAGGAGCTTCGTGGTGATTCGGCTGTTCTGTTATGAGAGTTCTCAGGGGACAAGTCCATTGCCGAGTGCATCCTTTTACTTGCTTAAATACACACAAAAATATGTGACTTTGTCGGTTTAGAACTATCTACGGCGCCTTGGATGAAGCGCTCCTCTTCCTTCGCTGCAACGAGATGCTGGGCTTGCTCAACAATGTGCAGAATTCAATGTATGTTTCGGCAACGATTTAGAAGCTGGTTGTGGAATGCTCTCATTCTAGCTCTTGGAAACCGAAACTGTAGAATCATTTGTGCAGGAGTTGGCCGTTCTAGTGACATGTGATATGTGCGGACGTTTATGCATGCTATCTTGTTCACTTCGGCAGAATCATTTGTTTGTCCTTTCCTTCTTTTCGCAATTTTGCGGTTTTGATGAAATACTTGTACGGATGTATGGCTTACGCAGACGCGCGAGTTTGGTGTCCGAAGAGTGGATTTGCTATTCCTTGCACGAGAACTAATTCAAAGGACTTTTCGTGCGAACTTTCCTTTTGTAATTGGTGCGAACATTCAAAAAATCAATTCACGGAGCTCTTTCCTGCAAACTTCAGGCGAACTTTTTCAAGCGCATATAAAAAATCACTTGGGGGCAAACTTGCACGAGAACTAATTCAAACGATTTTTCGTACGAACTTTTGCCGGCAATTGGCGCGAACATTCAATAAAACCAATTTACAAAGTATTTTCGTGCGGAATTTACCTATAGCCTATCAAAAATCACTTGGTGCGAATATCGTGCAAATTTTTCCAAGTGCCTATAAAAGATCACTTGGTGCAAACTTGCACGAGAACTAATTCAAACGAATTTTTGTGCGAACTTTCCCTTGCAATTGGTGCAAACATTAAGAAAATCAATTCACAAAGCTTTTCGTGCGAAATTTCTTCGGTGCCTATCAAAAATCACTCGGTGCAAACTTGCACAAGAACTAATTCTATGGGCTTTCCGTTCGAACTTTCCCTTACGATTGGTTCGAAAGTTCCAAAAAATAAGATTTAAGGTTTAATGTTTAGGGTTTAGGATTTAGAAACGCAAAACAAAAACAAGAATAAGATGCAAATGAAGATGAGAAAATGAATATGATCCTCTTGTTCTTAGTACCGAAACCATCAAGACAAGCAATTATCGAACTAGGATATCTTGAATCGGTTTGGGATTTTCTTTTCAGCACAAGTGATCCGGAAGGATTCGAATCCCCTGCTAGGGGGATCCCCACCCTTCACAAGGGGGGCCTTCCCCAATGAAGGGTGGGGATCACCCTGCACATAAAAAATATGTGCAAGGGATCCACGCCCCCGAATGAGGGTTACATCGTGGCAATATTCAATATTAGAATATTTCTTTTTCAAGTAAACCGAGACTTCCTTTTTTTTTTAACACTATTTAATGCGATTTTAGCAAGAGAAGTAGGGGTGAGAATTCTAGGTTCCATATAGAAATTGGAATAAACCTGGTGGGACAGATTTATCAATTTTTAGAACTGGAAACCGGTCATGCATATCTTGGAATCTATCATGTCATATATTTCAAGATCGGTTCTTGGTCTCACGTGTACTCTCAGCTGAACGATTGTAGTGAATCATCACCTCCAATGACCATCATTTGCTGCTACAATCCATTGACCATTATTCATATTTAGAAACATGAATGCACATTAAATATTAACAAAGTAAAAATCTCAATCATAAATATTGCCAAAAATAGAAGGTCAGACTAAGGTTCTAGATTACATACTCATTATCAGACGCCGTAAAATACCGCAAGATCCTTTGAAGACATACCAAGAACTAGGGGTGAGCGGTTCCCAATCTAGACCAATTTCCATAAAAAAAACTAAGAATCAGACCGGTGGTCCCGGTTTTCATTTTTCAGAACTGTGGACTGGGCTGGCCACCTCGGAACCGGGAACTGATGTTCACAAAAAAAAATTGCAAATGTTTAGTTTTGGTTCAATCAAGTTTAAATCCCAAGCTTATCACCTATGTTCATCACAAGAACCGAAAAGTGGGTTCACGAAATAGGAGAGCGAAAGGCAAGAAAAAAGTTTTTCGAAGAAAAAAGGTAAGAAAATAGATATATGAAGCAAACCCTAAGTATAAACAAGTAAGCATTAGGTTTACTTTTAAAAAAATAATAAAAAAAATCGATTCTGTCTGGCCAGTCTGGGTCTAGGCCTAGAATCGAAAATCAGACCGCTTGATCACCGATTGCAATTTTAGGAACCGGAAACCGGACCGGATCCCTTTAAATCGAGAACCGGACCATCGATCCTTGTCCGGTATGGGCGGTATTTTTTGCTCACCCCTACCAATAACAACACAAAAACTTATTAAAAATTGCAAGTTATAGATTTTGGGGTCTAGGTAGGTAAAGCCTGGGATTTGAAATCTATTCGTCGGAATAAGTTCTCAAATTTTTTGAAGCTAAAACCTGCCTTGTATACCTTGGATCCTGATCGATACCCTACCGGTTCGGTTCAATGGCAAGTTCTACCTTGAAATCATGACGACCCCTAAAGAGAATAATGTATCATTTTTTTCCCCAAAGAACAAAAAATCTGTGATAGTTATCCTTTTTAAGAGATTAAAGATTAAGAATGATGGACCTCAACCCATATGCAAAATATTTCTCTGGACAATATTACTTTTCTTCTAGAATTCCTTAGAACGTCCATTGATTCTTGAATCGATGCCATTCTATGAAGCAGAAGAAGCAACATTTTGTTGAGTCCTATTTGTTACCTCCTGTTCGCTACATAGGGGCCTAAGTTTTTCGCAGGGGTTTGAGCTAAAGTCTGTCGGAATTTAAAATATTATGTAAATTTAGAAACTTTTGCAGAAATTATATGCAACTTCATGCGTTCAAATTTTTTTGAGTGTTTTGGTTTTTTAAAAATATTAAGTGGAGCGCATTCTGAAATTTTGTATAAGGAAAAAGTGAAAAAGTAAAAATCAATTAAGACTGGCTGGCCTTGTCATGTAAAGAGAGTATTTTACGTAATGTTTTATCACGTGATAGTCACGCATGGCGCTAATAATAGAATAACATGCACATCATGCAGGTAATAATTGGTAGATTATATGATGTTATCACTTTTCACGTGATGTAACCAGTCGTATAAGATGCTTTACTCTTGACCATGACAAGAGGTATGGCTAGTAGAATCAACATTTTTTTTTTTTCATAGTTAGTAGAACCAACCTACCTAGTCTTTTTTGGGGGCGAATCTTTGAAAGCTACCTTTTTGCATTCTAAATCGTCTTATCTATCGTATTGACTTGATGGTCTTCGTGATACTTTACTAATACGATAGTTCAATTTGTGAATCAAAGCTCGGGCAAAGTAGCCTAAACGAGGAACATTCCACTCTTGGTAGCATGGGAATTGCCTCTTATCGTGCACAATCAATCCATATGCACAACTCGGTTCTTATTTATTAAGCAACCCAATAAGGCTAATATATATATATATATATATATATATATATATATATATATATATATATATATATATATATATATATATATGTAATCGAGATGTTTAGGTCAACTTGCACGCACTTCGATTATTTCTAGGGGGAGACTAGTATAGCAAACTAACGCTATAGCCCCCACTTAAATCACAATTGCTAAGTAGAGGAATCGAACTTGACACCAATGCGCCTAACCACGTAATTCCAAGTGCGTCATAACTAACTGAGCTACCCATGTGTGGGTCCAATGAGGCTAATATTTTTTTTTTTTTGTAATTGAGACGTCCAGTCCAACTTACGTACACTTTGACTATTTCTCGGAAGAAATTAACACAATTACCCACTACTATAGCCCCAATTTAAATCACAGATGCTCAGCCGAGGAATCGAACCTAATACCCGTGCGTCTAATCACACAATCCCAAATGCACCATAACCAACTGAGCTATCCATAGGTGGGTTTTGATTCCACTCGTTTTAAGAAAAATGAAAGACATAGAAAACATGCTCATATCACTTGAAATAATTAATCATAGAAAAAAAATCTTTTTATTATTGACAACAATCTATATTTAAACATTTTCGTGAACGACGACCAGATTAGTCATTTTTCGTGAAACAAATGAAGACTTAAAAAAACTATTTTTGAAAATTTGTTTTCCGACTTTTCGGTGTTTTGATGAAGGAAAACTAATGGATGTACGAAAAACATGTTTCATGGACAAAAAACAACAATTTTTTTTGGTTTAGAAAAAAATAACAAGTTTAGATCAGAAGAAAACAACTCTCCTTCCAACAAAAAGAAAATCACTTTTCCTAAACTGAAAAAACCCACCATTTTCCTTGAATACGGGGTACGGGACCGGCTTGACGGGGACTGGAGGCTCCACTCCCATGTGACTTCTATACGGGTCGCGTGGGCTTCACCATGAGCCCAATCCTGAACGGCTCAAGGCCCAAGTGTACTTAAAGGAGTCAGGCCTTTGGGCCCAAGACATCCAAGGCCTAATAAGAAAACAGGCCCAACCAAGCCCGACCATGGACACCTATATAGTGCCATTGATGAGCGCCCGAGGCTAGGGTTTATTCCTGCAGCTGCCGCTCGGTCTTCAACCTCGCCAACTTCCTCCGAAGGCCGCTGCAACGCCTACTCAGTCACCATGGGGTACTACACCGCGACTCTCTACATTCGTATCTTTGAGATTGTTCTTGCTTTCGATTGTCGAACGTTTGCCTCGTTTCATGTGGTTTGGATTCTCATTTTTGGATTGGAAGCTGGATGTGTTTTGTTCTTGTCTTTAGAAGATTTGAGGTTGTGTTTTACTGAACGAGACGATGACATCGATGCGCTGCTGCTTTTCTTTTCCTTTATTTTCTATTTGAGCGAAGAAAAAGAACAGCAACAGTGCTTGAGAACTGAAGTCTAGCCCCCTTTTGATTTTTGGCATAGTCCACAATCTGGACAGGTTATGATGGTAATGTTGAATTTGGAATTGAAAATTACATCTATGTAATCGAGTCTTTCTTGGTAGAGCTAAGTAGGTGTGAGCAGCTCCTTCAATTACTAAAAGCTTGTCAGAATTTCGGTTCTTCGGCATTTATCGACTCTGTCAGTCTTTATAAGTTCTTTAGAAGAGAAGGCTGGCTTTTAATTAGTAGTAGAGCCATATGAAATTGCCTCTACTACTTTGGACACCATGCCATATCTAAATCTTTCTCCCTTTCATAGCAAGCTAAGCAAATTTTAAGTTGGAACACTACATAAGATTTTGTTAATGCTTTGTGATTTGGCAATGTAACAGTGTCTTTAAAGACGATGGGTAATTGGCAAAGGATAGAGAAGACGAACTCGTTGGCACGAAATATGTTTTACATAGCGTCAGGAGACAAGTCCTCTTCAAATAATGTAATAGTTGTATGATCTCTGTCCTAAAAAAGGGCGCTGCGATGTTTTTGAGGATCAGTTGAATTATGAGGAGATAGCTACTCAATGTCTATTGATAAGCTACCCTCTATCAAAACTTTGGAAATGCTTATTCAATTCGAGTTATGGAACTTCTTTCAGCGATTTTTCGTCAGAGATTTGGTAACGTCATGAATATAGGTGACCTGTCTCAGTATTCCAACGCATTATAGTAGATGTGATGTATGGTTATTAGATGGTAAGTACGTCTTTCTTTGCAGGAAGACACGTGGTATGGGAGCTGGTCGCAAATTGAAGTCTCACAGAAGGAGGCAGAGATGGGCCGACAAGTCATACAAGAAATCCCATCTTGGCAACGAGTGGAAGAAGCCATTTGCTGGGTCTTCTCATGCCAAGGGCATTGTCCTTGAGAAGATGTAAGATGTCTCTCAAAACAAAAGCCGCTGTTTTTCTATCAATTAAATTGTCTAGAATGTGCTAAATGGTAATTACTTAATGTGCAGAGGTATTGAGGCTAAGCAGCCTAACTCTGCCATTAGAAAGTGTGCCAGAGTTCAGCTCATCAAAAATGGGAAGAAGATAGCTGCTTTCGTGCCCAACGATGGTTGCCTTAACTACATTGAGGAAAATGTGAGATTTTTTGGTCGACGTTGCGTATTATCAAGTGTCCGACTGTTTTCTTCTCTTGTTGCCTTCTGATTACTGACCTTGACTGCAATTTGGAAACCAGGATGAAGTTTTGATTGCCGGTTTTGGCCGAAAGGGGCATGCTGTGGGAGATATTCCTGGTGTGAGGTTCAAGGTCGTGAAGGTCTCCGGTGTGTCCCTCCTGGCCCTTTTCAAGGAAAAGAAGGAGAAGCCTCGGTCTTAAGTTTGGATTATGGCGTTTGCCCGTGATGTCAGATTAAAAGCTTTATTACATTTTGGATGTTACTTTCTATTTTGATTTTGACCTTTTGAACGATCCGTGATCACTTACCTAGTTTATTTGCTCCGGTTTTACTATCAATTGATTTGATATGATGACTCTAGATTATTGCACCTGTTTCAATTCAAGTGACTCGATTTGAAGAATCTCTCGCGCGAGAGGTAATCACTTCCGAATGTGGGGGGATTTATCCAACTTTAAGTCCATGCCAAACCCTCATTTTTTAAAATAGGACAAACCTCTTGGCTTTTTATGTGCGAGTTCAAACTATGTTTTTCACTCTTGCAATTTGTTAAATTGCCAATTTATTTTTTAAAGATACCACCATCCCCAAAGGAAACCCACACACCCTCGTTTGTGCTCTCTTGCTCGCTCGCTCTTCCTGCGTGTAGCATACCGGCCTGAAACACCCACCATTGAGTCTCCATTGGGCGTGGTCTGTTGCTGCAACCATCATGGACCTCAGGTTTGATACCAATGACGGTGGTCGCACCAGCTGAAGAGAAGTTGGAGATCAACGACCTTGATTTGGCGGCCATGGCCAAGCTCAGGCTTGCATGGCTGACTGTGCCCCCTGGCTATCAAGAGTTCAAGGTCATGACAAACATAGGCAACCGGACATAGTCGACCATACAATAAACAAAAAAAAAATCAGATGAAGATGGGACCTTGGGAGCTAGGGCGTTGGCAGCTGGGTCGCGCAGCAACTTGATGCCGCGGGGGTGGCTTGGTGAGGGTGGTGCTGTGTGTGAGGGGACTGAGGAAAGACCAACGGATAGGAAGAAGATTTCGGGCGGGTAAGGCAAATGAGTGTTTTTAGGCGACGGTATTTGATGTGTAAGAAATGGTATTTCAGGTGTAAAAAGTAGATTTTGAAACGTGAGAGTGGTATTTGATATGGAGAATAAAATTGAGAATAGTTCTTACAATCTTATGGAATGTGACGCGAGAGAGAGTACATGTCCCATACAATATCGTGTTTCGATCCACCATAGGTAACTGAACCGCGCAATGTGTATAAAATGCGATTCCGGCTACATCTATGATGCAAAAAGGTTCTTTTTCTGTAGGTGATAGAATTGGATTTACGAGCATTCAATCCTTTATGGCGCATTTCTTGACACACAAGAAACACGATCGTCCCGCGCACAGATGCCCATTGTAACACTTAGATGAGTTCGCCTAGATATGAAAAAACAGAATTGAGGAAGATTGGAGCATGTAATGGACTTCTGAGAAATGGAAAGGAAACTGGCGCTAAACTTACAGCATATGCTTATTCAGATTCTGTCTCAGCTCCATAAGTTCACACCATCAAACACCTGTTTTGTTTTCACATGGCAGAGACATAACTTAGTATCCCAACCAAGGTTACATTTCCTGGCCAAACAAAAGATGGGAGGGCACAAAAGACTAAACGCATTTTCATCGACATCAGTTTTTGCCCTCAAGATCTGACAAAAAACGACCAAGAAGGGTGAGTCAGGTGCTGGCAGTTGATCATGTAGATATCGAAGACGAGGATTTCGCTGGCAATCTTGACACACTGTTCATCAGTCATCAGCAACTCACAGCAAATGACGCCTTTCGGAGCGTTGCTCAAAAACCTCCGTCTTCCAAACGCAAAATGTCCAAAACTTTAGTGTACATGAAAGTTGAAACCATGGGCTAATGAGCTTGAAATGCCATTTGAACCCTGACAAGGCAAAAAGAGAAGAAAAGAAAAAGACCCAACTTTTTTACCATTTTCAAGTTTCATGTATGCATTGAAAAACTAATGCATAAACTGCAAATAGCGATAGAAGACCTGGAGTCAAAGCTTATCCTGCTTGTTGTGCCTTCTGACGTGAGAAGGAGAAGCTTCAAGAGAGCAGGATCGCACATACTTGAGACGATAACTTCTAAGTGATGGCCCGACAAAACGCTGCTCTCCGAGTCTGATGAAAGCAGCTTCTGCATCCATACGATTCTTGAAGATTATTTTAACCTGCTTGCTCTTGTTCAACACTTTGGACTCCGATTCCTTCAAGGGACCGAAGCAGCTGAACATCTTGTTCAGATTAGTTACTGAAGGAGCTAGATTCAAGTTGGTAAAGGTCAAAATTAGAGCAGTCGAAAAATAGTCTTCCTTGCAACTCCCAGGGACGCCACTGTCTGGCTCTTTTACTTCCACATAAGCATTTTCACAAGGAGAATGAGCTTCTTGAATCGAGGCAGGACAAAAATGATGATTGGTTTGTGGTTCCATAAGATCAGCAGGCTTCGTGCTTGGAGTTTCAAGCACAGAAATCCCAGTATCCTCCTCATCTTTGACCAACACATTCTGTTCAGGAATGCTTTGGGTTATCCTGCTGGTCACAAACGTGTCATGTGAGCGCTCAAGTGCCGTTCCAGAGACGTCATCACTATGACGTTTGGCTTCCACGTAAGGATCTAGAAAAGGAGCCTGCGGTCTCCAAATTGAGATGGGACAAGACTGGCAATCTGTTTGTGGTTCCATAGAAGGCACAGACTTCTTGCATGGGCCTTTAAACAGAGAATCCTCTGCATTCTGATTCCGAGGAGACAGTTGCGGTTTAGGAATGCTTTGGATTATCCTGCTGGACATAAACGAATCCTTGGAGAGCTCAAGTACCGTTGCGGGGATGTCATTCTTTGGCCGTTCTCCTATCATGTAACGATTTGGACGACGGACTTGTAATTTACGAACCAAGGTACGACGGAACTGGCCTATTTGTGGTTTGATGGAAGGAAGGGGCCTCTCACATTCAATCAGAGGATCTTCTGTATTACGGTTTCCAAGCGATGATTGCTGGGCGGCAATGCTCTGGATGGTCCTGCCGGTGGAAAATGGATCGTTCGAGCACTCAATCCTTGTCCCAGAGTCATCATGAATTGGGCTTTTTAATTCCATCAGAGGATTTTCATGAGGCAATGGAGAGGCCCGAGTAAAGGCAGGACAAAACTGGCGGTCCTTTTTCAGTACCACAGGAGGAACAGAATTCTCACATGGGGTTTCAAGTTGAGAATCCTCTGCATTCCAATCTTCAAGGGGCAGCCGGGGTTCCTGACTGCTACAACTTATCATGCCGGTCCTGACAGAATCCTTGAAGCACCTAAGATCCATAGGTTTTGCGATGCCAAAGTTTGTCAAAGTACCCTGAGTCTCAACAATAGATGCTTCTTCTGCAGACACTTCACACGATTTCAATGGGAGATGGTCCGGGATAACCGAATTTCTGAATTCTGAGAAGTATCTCACTGTGCGAGTCGGAAATTTATTCTGTCTCATGGGATTGCTGGCAAGAAGACAGATCCGCGACAGCATCTGTTTAGGAGAGGCATATCCAAGGAGGGTTTTTCTACTACAGGAATCATGGGGAATGAGGCCAGAATGGGCGTTTTTGTTGCTTCTATGTGAGGGACTTTCTTTAAGATGCTCCGCCAATGGGAGTGACCCGTTTGATTCACTTGCAAACTTGTGGATTCTGTGCATTGCTCTATGATTTTGCCCGAACTGCATGGATTGGTCCACGCTAATAGTGGTCGAAGCACCTGTAAATGCTGATACCGATTCATACAGACCAGAAGCTTTGGCAAATGAGTTCCCACAAGCTCCTTTATCTGACCCAACCTCATCTGTCGACATATGCTGACAATTCGTTCCTGAGGAGGCTGGGAAGCTCTCTCTCTTTCTTTCACTATGCATCATGTCAAGTGAAATGTGCTTAAGCTCATTTGAGTTGCTCATGTGACATTCTGCTTTCCTCTGCACCTCAAGCATTGTTGTGTGATTTCGCTCGAACATGTGCACATATCGGTCTGCGCTAATCTTCGTCAGAGCATCTGTACATGGCGACAACGATTCATTTGGACCAGAAGCTTTGCCAAATAAAAAGGAGTTCCCACGAGCTCTTTTGCCGGAACCAAATTCATCAGTTTTAATATGCAGACAGTTCTCAGCGCACAACGCCTGGCAGATCTTTCTCTTTCTTCCAGGATGCACGCCGTCTTGGAATCTTTTCTTATGCTCACTCGAGCCACCTATGTAACATCTTGTCTTCACCGCAAACATCCCAGGACAACCCTCGAACTCTGGATTAGTGCGATTAATCTCTATGTGGTTCTGATAACAATCACCTAATGGAGTCATTATGTCGGCCTCATTCTCCAACTTCCCACCGAATGATATGAATGCAGGTAGATGAGGAAAACCCTTCCATCGGGAGAAGGCCATCAGTTGGCTCTTTGCCACGGAAAGCAGGAGTCTGCTAGGTCCATCGTGAGGCGATTCACCCCATTTTTTAATATAGTTGACAAGTTCTCGAGGTGCAAAAGAAGCCGTATTCAACACACAATCTTCAGCTCCCCGTTGACTCGAATTTTTCACAGAAGCAGCATTAACTTCAGTGTAAGCTTGGAACCCGGTTTGCACTTCTCTGGGCACACACCAGCAGGTCAGCACGTATTCCGCCCGCCTAGAGAGTTCGTCAAGAGCGCAGTCCACAGCACGACGGAGCTTGTCTGTGCCGCTTTGCATCTCCATCATTGGGAAATGTTCCCACAATGGCTTTATCAGCGAACCCCGAACAGGACCAAGTGCCTGATCCCCAAAACATGCTACCAAAAAATAGTCCCTCGTTGCTCCGGCATAGCGACCGATTAGCTTCCCCGGCCACCAACAAGGGCCTTTTATTTTGCACCAGACGAGATCTGATATACTGATCTCTCGACCCGATTCAGCCGGTCTTCCATTCCTCAAATCATCACAAGGCAAAGCCGATGTGGCCACAGTGCACTCGCCCACATTACTAACACACTCCACATATGGAAAAAGACGGCGATTCATGTCCTCCTCCTTATCTCTGCAGTATTCTGTTTCAAGTTCAGAACTTGCAGTCATTCGATTCCTGCTTCTCTCTGCCACGCAACTGAGAAGCAATCAGCGGGCGTCGATTCCGTCGCACCCCCTTGAAAATTCCCACGCGTTGGTTTGAATCACAGGGCTGGACTAAAGCAAAAATCAGCAAATACATGGACATGAATGTACCTCGTCCGGTATATCAATCGTCATCAATCCACACCATTTCATCCTCAGTCATGTCCAAGGACGCATCCCGGTTCCTCCACCAAATTCATTAGTCTACAAGGTTTCAACGCTCAAACCAGATCAAACAATCGAGCCAAACCCCAGAAAGAGAAAGAGATAGTCACCCAATCGACTCACATTGTAAGGGCCGCGAGTGATGCCACTTGTATCGCACGTCAAAACACCACCTTTAAACTCACAACAGAAAGAAAAGAACAGGATAACGAAGAAGCAGAGTCTTTTTCCCCGGCTCTGCTAGTAAAGAGACCAGGACGCGGAGAGAGAGAGAGTTGTGACGAAGACGACGAAGCCGATGACGATGACGACGAAGCCGATGACGATTCCTCCCAAGGCTTTGCCCTTTCTTCTGTCAATTTTTTTTTTTTTACTTGGATTAGGTTTCGATTGACTCCATGGGATTTTCTTTTTTTTTTTTCTTCTTGGATTTTTTTTTGGAACTTTTCTTTTGGAATTGAATGACGAGAAAATGGAAATTTTAAGGCATTTATGGCAAAACTGAACAAAAATACGATTTAATGAACCAGACATGGATAACGGAAACAAATGAATGGGATCTTATAATGGGTTGCAAAAGGAATTTAATGACGTCATAATCTGAACTATATAATATATATATATATATATATATATATATTTTCACCATAAATACTTTCCCTTAATTTCGCACGGTTGTTTCCCCATTTTCAATTAGTGCTCTCGCATTACGAATCGCACTTGCAACTTCACTTCAGACGGCAAATAACTTCTTTCGATTGCGACAAGATAGCTTCCTGAGTGACTTAATAGGATCACATTATATGTCAGAAAGTGAATATGGACGACGGTGAAATATTTTAGGCCAGTTAAAGGTTTTTTTCCCTTCTTGGTATTAGGATCACATTATATAATAATAATAATAATAATAATCATCTCCCATTATAATGATGGCCTAATACAAAAAAAAAACCTTTAACTTTAGCATTTATACCAGTTATATCAAAAAAAAATTTGTCTCATAGAAACCATAACTTTTACTTTTTTCTCATTTCTACCTAAAATTTTTACTTTTGTCTCATTTCTACCCAAAATTTTTACTTTTGTCCCAATTTTACCGACCTAGTGTAAAAAAAACTCTCGACTTTTATTTTTATCTCAATTCTACCCAAGAGTTTTAATTTTGTCCCAATTTTACAGATCTAGTACCAAAAAATCTTTCAAATTTTACTTTTATCTCAATTTTACCACCGTTAACATTTTGCTCATAATCACCGTTAGTTGATACTACATGACTCAAATTTTTTTTGCCGAATTTACCAATAAATTGTCGAAATTTAGAAACAGTAGATTTCAGAGAAAACGAGATTTTAAAAAGTTCGTCATAATATTTTCATGTATAGCCATTCTTTGGGCTATTGAGTGCCAAAAAAATACGAAATGTGTTGTCTTTAGTAATTATATATCTCTCGGCAATATATAGGGAAAACAAAAAAAACAGAAGAGAATTTCAAAAAAATTTCATGTTAATTTTGTTGAGGTGTAATTCATTAATGACGTGATAATGTTACGTAAGATTAACTAACAATGATTATAAACGAAAATCTAACGGTGGTAAAATTAAGACAAAAGTAAAAATTGAGGATTTTTTTTATACTAGGCTGATAAAATCGAGAAAAAAAATAAAAGTTGATGGTTTTTTTTGTACTAAACAGATAAAATTGTGTCAAAAGTAAAAAATTTTGTAAAATTGAGACAAAAATAAAAGTTGAGGATTTTTTTGATACTAGGCCAATAAAATTGAGATAAATGTAAAAATTTTGGGTATAATTAAGACAAAAGTAAAAGTTTGAGGTTTTTTATGAGATAATTTTTTTTTTGGATATAATTATCACAAATATTAAAATTTGAGGTTCCTTTTGGTACCGAGTCTCGTAATGATTGATAAGCTTTGTGAATTTTTTTTTTCCTTTTATTTAATAGGAGGTAAACCCCCCGCCATTACCGTTTCGCCGGTTGTGAAAAAGGGGATTGAATTTTAGAGCTTTAATTGCAATAATGTATTGCAACCTTTGCGCCGAATCATCCGGGAGTCGTTTGAAGGGAAAATCTTATTTTCTTCAGGCGCGGCCTTAGAAAATATTCGAGTAATTGTCGATCATTGCCTCACCATCGATCCATTCTAGTGTCGATAAGACTATTCAAAATTTTGTCATCGTCATCGATCTGTAGAAACTTCGCGTGCACCATCTTGATGCGGTGCTTTACACGCCTTCCTCTCTCGCGTCACTCAAGCAAGAATGGAATAAACTTTTATCGTAGTCGGGCTAATCGCACGGCACAGCGTACTTTCTTTGAACGCGGTGCTTAATTCTATCTAATATTACTCATGGTAAATAATGATCTTGCACCGGCATAAAAACTATGGAAATCTTGCATCAATTTTCATCCATTGATTTATTGCAATCTCTCGCAGGCGTGTTAATTATACGAAAATCAATACTAGTTCTTTTCGAAATTGTTAAAAAGTCCAACCCAAAATATGGTATCGGAGCCAATGTTATTCATTTTCGGGATATTAAATCGATTAAACAAAAACTAACATATGGTATATTTGTCACAAGTGAACCAATTCGGACCTCGACTAGGCAACCGCCGGTTCCGTTCGCCGGCAACTGGAGGTGGATTTCGGCCTCGATTTGTCCGTCCGCAAAACGCTCATCAGAGAACAAATCAACGTTTATCTCCAATCCATTGGAACTTCGGAGGAAGATGCCAATGAGGACGGCCAATGGGGCGGTCTCGACGCAGCACAAGAAGAGGAAGAGGAGGAGGAGGAAGAGGAGGACGTGGACGAGGGAGAGGGAAAGAAAAATAAATTTGTCACAAGTGTAACAGTTTAGGATTTTTGGTGGTTAAATAAATAATTTAACTTAAATTTATCACAGGAGTACTAGTTTGAGATTTTACGTGATCAAAAAAATAGTTTGAAGTAAATGTGTCACAAATGTACCAGTTTGAGATTTTTCGTGATCTAAAGAATAATTTGGATAAATGTGTCACAGTGTACCAATTTGAAGTTTTCTGTAATTCTAACCCTAACTTATTACGTATCTTTTGTATTAATTAATTAATTTTTTTGCAACGTCTCAATCATCATTTATCAGCTGAAAGTGTTAACTACATAATTTCATATTCCCAGTACTAAATGTATTATATTCATTTCTCAATAGATTAAATAGTAAAAAATTCAACTATGGATACGATGGTTTTAGAGTGTCTTATAGTGGAGATTATGTAAGTTTTTGTATACAATTGAAGTAAAACACACATGATGAAATCATATGTAAATGCTGCAAGATTTTCATGGGGTACATTGCTGAAGAGCAAATAACAATAACAAAGAACTAACAAGATCGGACCTTTTGGCCCGGGAAGAAACGGATAGGCCGATAAAATCGACCTCGCGCTTAATCAGACGGAGTCGATCAGATTTGGCGTCCCCGATGCCTCTGGAACACTTCCACCAAAGGAACAGGTTGCCAGGCTCCCCGATAGAACGTCCCCCCTCAGCTTCCGGACGTGAATCTTGCTGTTCATAAGCAAGCAATCGGTCGACCTAATCCGAAACCAAGAACGGCAGAGCTCATCCTGGAATTTGCTGATGGGGACCACCACACCAGCCAATGGTTCATGGCGAATTCAGCTATCCATCACACAGCAATTATGTTGTATGAGTTTTTACTATACAGGAAATTACAATGATATGAATACAATTTCCAACGTCAAATCTGTGTTTACTGTAACCAACTATACACTTCAGTTCCAGACTACCATCAACTATCTTCCACTGTAGATATCTTTAATTGGCCTTTAATCGGATCCAAAATGCCACTCGCTCGCGTAATACGAGTTCGGCAGGCCCACCCAGAACTTGAACGCCTCCGCCGCTCTCTTCCTCTCCGCCCTCCTGGCTTGCCTGGCCTGAGAAGCGTGCTTGCTGGTGAACATTCTTGAATGCATCTCCACATAAATCCTCTTGTACTTGGTCTTGTTAGGTGAGATCCCATTCTCTTCCATGCATGCTACAATCTCCAAGGCCTTCCTGAAGAATGCGGCCCTCACGCATATATCAGCTAGGGCATCCAAAAGGCCCTCGTCCGGTTTCAACGGTGGGAGAGACAGCGAAGTATTGGGTTTCTCGCTTTTTTTACTCGCTCGACACCTTTCCTTTATCTCATTCCAAAGCAAAAGGGCCTCTCCAGGTTTCCTGGCCAAGGCAATGCCATTGGCAAGACTACCGTAAGTGGCGACATCGGGGTATGCCCCGTTCTCTTTCATCCTCTGAATGACCTTCTTTGCTTCTTCAACCAACCCAAGTTTGCAATACCCTTCCACCAGCATGTTCCAAGCCGCCGCATCGGGTTTCACTCTTGGATCTTGGATCATTTCGTCGAACGCCTTGTGCGCCAGCTTCGGTTGCCCAGACAAGGCAAACGCTTTCATCAATGTAGTGTAACTGATCTTGGTCGGGGCAATCCCTCTAGCTCGCATCTCGTTGAAGAATTCGAGTGCCCCCGTGCTGTCATCGATTAGTATACATCCGTCAATCAAGGTGTTGTATGACACCACATCAGGCCGTACCTCTGCGTCGCCGGCCATTTCTTTGATCAGCTCCTTGGCCTTTTCCATCTGCAGTTGCTGACAGTAGCCCTTCAAGATTATGTTGTAGGTGATCCTATTTGCAGGAACACCAATTCTCTTCATCTCAGCAAGCACCCGACGTGCTTGATCCATCGACCCGGCCTTCACCAGTGCAGAAATGACAGTAGTATATGAGATGTGGTCTGGATGTCTAGAGATGTCTTCCTCATACCGCATTGCCTCTAGCATCCGGACTGTGTCCTTCACGCGTCCCGTCCTCATATATCCCTTCATTAGGGTAGTGTATATTCTGGAATTGGGAGCATATGAATTCGGTAACAATGGAGGGTCGCCTGAATTCGGTTGGATTGAATTTGGAAGCAGCTTCGCAAACACAACGATTTCATCATCATCACTAACCAAATCTATTGTCTTCAATTCTTGTTCATAATCATTTTCCTCCTCATCATTCAAATCTTCCATATTGGCGTCCCTCAGAATCTTGCAAAGATCTCTCCTGCCTTCTCTCATAGCCTGCACTATCTTCTCTGCAGTATCCAAGTCTCCAAAACCAACATAAGCAGCGACGAGTGAATTCAACGTAGTCATGCACAAGGGAATTCCTTTCAAAAGAATCATCTCCAACACACACACAAGCAAGTCCTTCCTATCTACTCTAGCACACAACTTGATCATCACATTATAAGTCAACACATCAGGCTCGGCTCCAAACTCAGGCATTTCATCGAACAGTTGCGAGAACTTCCCTGTGTCGCCCAAGTTGGCGCACGCGTTGAGCGCCGCATTGAACGCGGCCGTGTCGGGCCTCGAGTCAGCGACCGCAGCAGGGTCGGCGACTTTACGTAGCCGCCGCGTCACGGCCTCGAAGAGCCTGAGCGCCTCGGCGGGGCCGTCGTCGCCGGACGCGGCGAGGCGGCTGACGACGGCGCTCCAGGCCTTAACGTGGGGGAGGTAGCCGGAGCGGAGCATGGACTTGACGACGGAGGAGGCGTAGAGGGTTTGGCCCGCCTTCGCGGCGGCCACGGCGAGGAGGCCGAGGGAGTTGGCGTCGAGGCGGCGGAGCTGGCGCTCATCGCGGAGGCGCGTGAGGACGGACTGGGCGCGCGTGAGGCCCTCGGGGGTCTTCTGGTAGGACAGCTGCGACACCAGGCGGCTGAGGCAGGTGGGGTTGGGGAGGTGGACGGACTGCGTGTAAGCAACCCAGGCTTCCTCCGTCTTCCTCTGGCGAAGGAGGCTCAGAAGCTTGGCGTCTTGAGAGTACGGTGTCGGAGGAGAGAGAGTGGTGGCGGCAGGGGAGGAGAGAGAGAGGTCTCGCGTGTTGACTGTGCCGTGGGCGCAAGATGGCCACTTGGGTTGCGTGGTGGTGGAGGGAGGAGGCGGCGGAGAGACGCGGCGAAGAGAGAGAGAGCGGGAAAGTGGAAACGAATTGGGGGTCGGCGAAGAGGAGGAAGTGGGAAGCGACAGAGGGTTCATGACTGGTCCATCGACGGAGGAATCCTTGAAGAGTCGTGTGAAATCTTCTCCTACCCTTCTGCTTCACCAAGTCCAAGAGTAGTGAAGATGGAGGGACGAAGAAAGGAGGGGAGGACTTGGAGAGGATAATTGACAGAGAGAGACGACAGTTCTTACTTGCGTGCTGTACGGTACACGTGAGCCCTTTCAATTTACATTGTCAGATCGCGTGGGCCCCTTTTTCGACCCGCATCATCTAACGGGATGAGATGGATTTACGCGTCTGGTCCAAGTGTAGGCTAGAATTGCTCGAGTGGAAGAGGGATGGGCCACGTCGCGTCGAGTGTATTCTGCCCCCCTTTGGTTCTCGTCACCTCGTCATTGGTTGGTCTGTCTAGTTTCATTTCGTATTTCCTGAGGTTACCGATAAACTCATCAACTACCGTTCGGATTTTTGTTAAGGAATTTCTGTAAATTGGCGTGCATATTCCAGGCACCGATTGGCAAAATGACGAGTTGGATGGAATTACTACCCCATGATAATATTTTGCAATTGAAGATCCAAGTATTTTGAAACAGCTAAAGGCCGCAACTTTATGGAACTCCGAGTCAATTTATCAGCTAAATCGACTTCTTTTCAATCATCAGTTTTTTAAAGTTAGGGTTCCTCTAAAATGTACTAAGAATCTTGACAGATTCTTGATCTATTGAGGATTCAATGCCTCTCACAAAACCGACATCATCGGAACTACTATGTACTGCATTGTTGCCGATTTGGCATCATTCAAATTGAAGACGGAGAGCCTCCCGCTTAAAGCAAGGGAGAAAATTTTTGAAGGGAGAGGACGCACGACACAGAAAACAAAATATGAATAGCATAATTTTGGAGATTGATATCTTACGTTACCCTGAACGTGTCCTAAAACCCTAATTTAACCTTATTCAGAATAAGTTATTCCACCAGGAGTTCGTCATCTATCTATTAGCTAAAAGCCTTTATTTTATAATAGCGGGATTTGGATCACGATCCACCTTTTCTTTTTTCCCGCCTAGGAATCAAGAGAGAAGAATGCACAAGTTTGATTACTCGAACCTTGGCCTTGGCCTTAAAGAGTGATGAACACAATTACCACTTAAATGATCAGGGTTAACACTAACCTAGAAATCATAACCAATCTTATCAGCTGGACCAGCATATTCATGGGGGGATCAACTAGGCAGGCGATTCTTATCATGATCACCAAATCCACAAACTTCATCCCAGAGAAGGAGGACTACAATCTCCAGCCAACAGGAAATATCACGACCGATTAGTGGGAAAAAAGAAAGCGAAAAGCTCTATCGAGCGGTCGGCTGCGCGATAGACTCGTCGATCGATACGTAGTTCTCGGTCCCTGGAATGTCAAAGGCGTCCATGTTAACGGACGAGTGGAACGAGTTCCTTGACAGGTCCGAGTCCCGCGTTGTCAGGGCTTCTCTCTCGATCAGCAGAGCGTCTTGGATCTCCTTGAGGACTTCTGAGATCGATGGCCTCATGTGCCCGTGAGGCTGGACGCACATCAGAGCCTTCTCCGCTATCTTCCACATTGACTGGATGTCGTAGTCCTCACGTAGGTTCGGATCGATGATGCCTTGGATGTCCCCACTCTCAATGTGTAGTCTCGCCTATGACAAGAGAGTGCAACATGTGAAGGAGCGTACAGTACACGTGCCGGATTTCGCTTTGGTATCTAAAAATAAAGGTTTTGAAGAATTTGCAAAACTATCAATGAACAGCCTTCATCGCATTTATTGCACAGGACTTACCCATTGGACTATGTTGCGACAGTTCGCGCCAAAGCTTTCATTAGAAATTGCTTCCCGTCCTGATATCAATTCAAGAAGAATGACGCCAAAACTATAGACGTCGCTCTTGTCCGTCAATTGCTGGGAGATGTAATACCTGTCAAATTACCTCAAAGATAAGAAAGCGAATCATAATAGAATATAAAGATACACTGATGTTAAAGTATTTAATTACTGAATCACGTCATTAAATAATAGCCTAAGTTTTACATATTATTAGAACGTGAGGTCCTGAATTTAAATGTTTCTAAACCCCCTTTACCTCCCCTATTATATATTTTCACGTTTTAGTCTCAAGCCAAAGTTTGGCCTACATATGAGGAGGAGGGTATCAGTATCTAAATATTACACAATGCTTTCTTCCAATAGCTTAAGCTTTTTAGGTTGGATTTAACATGATATTAAAACCAAGTTCCACCTCACTTTATTTCATGTGTGCGACCCTCCATTTGTCAATTTCATGTATCATTCCTAGTTCGACTTGCGTGTGCAATAGAGTATCAAAATAACCCAAATTTTTATTGTCCAATGTGTTTCAATGGCCATTATATTCATGAAGCCTCCATCTACCAGTAAGTCTGAGCTTTTAAAACAGTTGGATCCCATATAATATGACAACCGACTAGTCAGTGACATCTTTAAAGTATATCATGTACATGCAAAAGCATCAAATGACACTAGGGAAGTGTACTGACCTCATGCATATGCTTATACAAGATCATATAGAAAGTGTGTGGTTCTTAAAATCATAGTCCTGTTAACCAAAGTTCTTTTCTAAACCAAGTAAACACTGAATGCCTGAAATTCTAGCTCAAGGGGCCGCCAAAGCATTTAATTAGCATACGATTGCATCAGTTAGCTTTGCTACCATTTTCCCTATGGAGTAATCAACACTAACAGAATAAGGTTTCATTCAACGGCATAGGAGCTTCAAAAGTGTGTATGAATCAAAGGCATCTGTGCTTTGGAAGTGGCATTGGTGAGTGGTGACAGATAAGTGGGAATTATAATTTGCCAATGAACATCATTTTCTAATGGGTTGGCCATAAGTACAAAGTGGAGACAACCGCATCTCCTTGTCGAGGTGAGAGCAGGAGCATTGAGCCAAGAAGAACAATAAGGTGAGACACAAGCATGTCTTCACATGTGTAGCCTAGAGCTAACCACAAAGAATGCAGTTTCGCGGAATATGCTTCTGGATGGATCCCACAACCGCAGTAATGGTAAAGAAGCTTGGAAAGTTGGAAGAAGCAGAAAGGCTTTTGTCAACACTCAGAAGGAAAAGTGTGAAGGCTGAGATGCATTCATGAATAAGTGCAGAACTTGCCTAGTCAGACTTTTCAAAACATGCCCGATTTATTTTGAGTCCCCATTTCAAAGATAAAATCGCATCGAGACATAATGACATCATATTAACTAGCTTCAAATTCAAAGGAACTGAATATCCGTTAAGAAACGGAAGGTGTGACCAAAAATATGCCTTACTCGGGGTCCAGATACCCAACAGTTCCTCGAACCACACTCGAGACGTGGGATACTCCATCAACTTGAGATTTTGAGAGACCAAAGTCTGAAACTTTTGCTCTCAAGTTGTTGTCCAGAAGAATGTTGCTACTTTTCAGATCTCTATGTATGATGGCTGGAACACATCCAGTGTGAAGGTACTCAATCCCTGGAAAAATGAATAACATTACCAACTTCAGTAGCCCAAATGACTTCTGCTAATTAAATCAGTTTATGGAGGAGTACTGACCTCTTGCGGCATCTTCGGCAATTTTAAGGCGTTTGATCCAATTAAAACTCCAATCACGAGTCAGTGGACCTTAGAGATAGATATATGAATTAATACAGATATGTGATCACAGTCTCACAACATAAGTGTGAGATTTTGTGGGACCACAACCGACTGCTCTAAAAACTTAAGCTTTTAGAAGAAGGCGCGGTTTAATATTTATATATTTCAACACTCCCCCTTACGCTTAGTCTGGTTTTTTGCCTAATACTAAACGTGGACAAATTCATAGGGGAGGCAAATAAAGGCCTAGAAAGATTTGAACTCATGACCTCCTGCTCTGATACCATGTGATATTTGTGAGACCACAACTGACTGCTCTAAAAGCTTAAGCTTTTTAGAAGAAGGCGCGGTTTAATATTTATATATTCCAACAATAAGGAAGCATGTGATCTTACCATAAAGGTGCTCTTTAAGAGTTCCATTATGCATGAACTCGTAAATTAGCATGTTTCTCCCGTCTTCTTGGCAATATCCAAGGAATTGTACCAAATTCCTGTGATGTATTCTTGAAAGAAGAGTCACCTAGATCGCACACGCATTAGTTAGCCTATGTAGCTGAAAACTGATGTTAAGGATGGTAGTTTTTGTCAGTGCAGAATACTAGTTTCATGATCAATCTAAGTGACAGAGGGTTAGATGATATCCAGATAGTAATTCACAGAAAAATGCTTTCAGAAACATCAACACCGAAGACTTACTTTGCATCGACTAAAACTTAAGGACATGAAGAAATAATTAGACTGAGTTTTCATTAAGCACGCAAGGGACTTCTGTTATAGCTTATCATTTCATTATTCACTCCCCTAGTGATTTGAGTTTAGTCAAGAAGATCTCAGCAGTAGCATATGCTCGCTCCTTGTAGGTACAAAAAACCACATTAACTCATGACAGATCTGTGTAGCAGATCCCGGCAGAGACTAGAGAGGCTAAGTATTCCCATGCATAGTGTTCAAAATTGGGTACAGTTACCTCATTTGAGAACTCTCGCTTTCCTTGATAGGAATCATTAGTCAGAACCTTGACCGCAATTTCTCTTCCATCTTTCAGTTTTCCGTAATAAACAACTCCAAATCCTCCAGAACCAATTTTCTTCTCAAATTTTTTTGTGGCATCTTCAATTTCTGATAGCATAAAGCAATGAGCAGCTTTTGTAGGAGCATTACTCAAGGAAGAAACAAGCCGCTGCGCGGGCAGTATTTGCACATCATCATCTAGCAAAGATTCAACACCCAAAAAAAAAAAAATGAGAAACATCACGCGATAGAGATGAGAGATGTCAACACAACAACATGGATACATCACTCTTTCTTGCTCCAAAATCATACCATGCTTAGAATTCTTGCCTCTCTGTATGAACAGACAGGAGACAATTGTAGCTACCAGGAGAACAGCAGCTCCAACTGATGAACCAATGATAATCTTAGTCTGGCTTCCTCTTTTCCCTCCTTCATGAAGATTCATATTCCCGGTGTAACTGGGAACGGTTAAGATGCTACCGGTAAATAATTGGACAAGAATACAGGAGCAGCAAAAAGTACGGAAAAATGAAACTCAGTTCGAAAGAATGATGAACCAAGTCTGGACATAGCTATACATAGGGTTGAAAAGAAACGGTTCAAAAAAATGTGAAAAAGCAGTGACGTTATTTGGTAGCAGAAGCTATCTGTAACGCTGTTATCCCATATCCGGCGCTACTGCACCTAAAATTCCAGAAATGAAAATCAAACTCCTAACTATGGATCTCCAAAAGACATCGTTTCACTATGAGAGAAGTACAAATTATCTAGTGATAATTGAAATGTTCTGCAAAAGTGTGTGACACCTACAACCATAGATTGAATCTATTAGAAGGCATATCTATTAGAAGGCACGGTGCAACGAAAAACTTAGCAAGAGAACAAGCCGTTTGCTATAATCAGCCGATCAAAACTTAATCCTGTTAGTACAAAACGTAAGAAGATGACGGAATGAAGGATCTCTACAGATCAAAAGGCTAACACCTAGACAAAGCTACAGAATGACATTTAATACTTTAGCATTCAGCTAGATAAGGATCTGAGCTCCAAAATGTCAGGTATCCACGTCTAGCAAACCTTTCAGTCGAATCAATAAGGCCAACAGTAAATAGTGGATAATTTTTTATGACAAAGTAACGGTGTGTTGTGTGCTCTGGCCAACAACCATACTTTTAGATCATGTACTGCATCATGCCAACACAAATAAAAAGTTTCCCCAGCTTTAGCTGCCCCTACAATATTAGACCAACATACACAGAATAACTTGATTTAAACTAAATGTAATGAGATAAAATGTGATGTGTGCATTATTTCAGAGCAATCAGCATCGCAGTAAGACTTAATCAGAAGTTGTACCCACTTCAGATTCAACTTTTTGTTGAGAAGACCAGATGGCACTGTGCCTGATAACATGTTATTCTGGACATACCTACAACCATCAAATTTAGCATGAGCATAAGGTTTTTACTCAGGTACAGAGTAAAAGTTACCACAAAAAATTGTTCATTAATCAACAATTGCATCAATACTTCATTCAAGGCTCGAAAATCACATATACCAGTCAGATCCACATGTGAAATCACAAGACAATGTGCTAGTTATTTGAATCATCCCTGTGGTAAATGAGAAATCCTTATGTAAGTTTATGAACACTTACAGTTCTTTCAAGTTTGGCAGAGTTGCGAGAGAGGAAGGCAGCTCACCAGTCAAGTGATTGTTCTCAAGATGACTATCACAAAACAAATTTTGCAATCATTAAATTTTCTAATCCCATTCAAAGAGGACAATCCATGGAGCTTACATGATCTCCAGGTTCATGCATGAAGAAAGATCAGGTATTGAACCAGTGAGCGCATTCCCGTCCAGCCACCTTCAGAAAAAAGGCCGAGGCATACTTCAAAATAAGACATGAAAAGTTCGAGCATAGACACTGGAAAGAAATAAACTACTATCGAGTGGAAAGGGAAATTCTACATAAACTTACAGCTCAACCAATCCACCCAATTTTGCAATGTCTGAAGGAATGTTTCCAGTCAAATTCTTATTAGACAATGTGCTGCAGAAATACAATTCATAACTTCAAAACTTGATCATCCATATAGCATTGACATGCTCCTGGAATAAGAAATGTGTTCACGAAAGCATATCACAAGAAGTAGACATATACACTGCAGTTATCAGTGGAGGCGAATCTGAGCTGCAGTGCACCCATGTCCATGGAACTGGCAGGCACGGGTCTCCACCTTCCTGTGCCCAAGCTGCTGAGGTATAGGGTGAAATTATGCTAGCAATAACTCCTCCTGCAGCTCATGGAAAAACCGTAAGCTAAACAAATAAACTTCATATGTCATGCCGACAAAGGGCGGATCCAGCCTAATAAATTAGATGTACCACAAACAGGCTCTACAAGCTCAGACCAAGTGATAATCACAACATGATCATCACATTAGCAGCAATCTTCTTACAAACTAACGAACTCAGAAGAAAGTGATCAAGGGACTTACCATCTGGAGAACCATCAACTTTCTTCACATACTTGTTTATCTCCATGGCATTCAATAGTGGACCCTTCGAAGAATCTATTGTCCGCCCGAACTTAAAGGACAGTACAAATGGGAGGGTTATGTTCACAAATCCTGGCTCGTACAGGCGATACTTGCCTTGAGCGTTTTCAATTATATTGACAACGGCTTTGCTGATATCAGGCGAGCCTGGGAGCATGAGCCTAAATTTCCTCGTGTCATTCGGAGCCAAATCTTCGATCTCTGCAAAGTAGGAATATGCCCAGCCAAAACCGGGAAATCCGTCCAAGTTCAAGCGGTAAGTTAGCGATCCATTTGTTCCGACTACAGCAGTCTGCATAACTTTTCTAGGTGGCTTCTCATCATGGTTAACATCAATTGGCAATTGGGTTGACACCTTTTTTGTGCCAGTAGCCACATCGACAAGGTAGTTTGCTTTCTTTACAGAGTCAGACTCCCATATTCTATCGAATTGATCATCTGGATACCTAATAAAGCAGACTTGTATGTGAGCATTAAGGATGAACAACTCATTTGTAGTATAGACTCTTTTCATCTGGACTCATACAGCACACGGGTTTTCTGCTTCTTCTTAAATTGCAAAAGCCATGACAGATACTAGTCAAACAGTCGAGGAATAAAAGCTGGAACAAATACATACACAATGTTCTAGATATACCTGACTGGCTCTTCACTTTCTGCACCAAAATTAATCCGGGCAGAGGTACTGAGATAAAACTGGTTTTCATAGTCAGTGTAGTACATCGAACCATTGAACTGACGGAGCTCAAGGGTAGATATGAATGGCTTCCCCGTAGTAGCATTAGATAAGCACACACTGATGGTAGGATCCGAGGCCAGAAATATGAGCTCCCTCACTTCTATAGTACTGGCATCAGAAACGACAATCGTGGACCAAAAAGTAGGTCCCAGGGAGATCTCGAAGTTTGGGTACACGTTATTGCTGTCAAAGTTCCCATACAAGAATGTTGCCCTTATTAAGTATCTTGTCCTGGTGGTCACATTTAAAGTGTAACAGTACTTTCTGTTATCGGCTGGGAAGTATCTCAATGTCGTATATTGTGTCCTCGTTTCATGTGTGAGAGAAACGTTAGTTATTTCTCCAAAGGTGAATTGGTCATCCGGAGTCCATTCAAGCCCAATCTTGTCGGTGAAACTCTGAGATCCTCCACAATCCAAACTAACAAAACCTGCCCAATGAAATCATGCATGTCAGTTGGCCAACCCAGTACAAATTATGAAATCAACAGAGGTAGTTTAAAGGTTATGAAGTTTTTAATGTCGATAGGAATCTTCACAAATTCAAATAACAACGATCACATGCTATACAAATTATCAGCAAACTGAAATCAGGCATCATTCTTGATATACAGTGAAGAAGGTGTAAATTCTTCAATTCACTCACTTGAAATATCCAAATAAAAGAATGCCTCTATCTGTCCATAACAAGTTGTGTTATGAGCTTTCACATAGATGCTAGATAGGATTTTCAACGAGACAGGAAGACCGTACATTTTCCTTTGCACAGTCAGTTTCAGTTTCTTCGCAACACAGTCAGTTTCTTTGGTACAAGCGAAGGATAGAAGAATCACTTCGAAATTAAGCACAGAGATGACAAGCATTCGCAAGATTGAATATACAGATGCGTAGAGAAATGCCCAACCTCAACGGAGCAACCACATAATTAGCACGTCGAAGCAAACGGTGACAGGTAATTCTAACAACTGAAATAAGCAAACAAAATACTGAGCATATAAGAACGAAAACTAAGGGTAAGAATCATCATCCGGAAAACGTCTCGAGACTTATATAACTAAGTCATTCAAAAATTACAAATTACCATGAGAAATGAAGACAAGTCTAAATTTCATGATTTTTTTGGCATCACCAAAGCAAAGGCAATCAAGAGATTTAACAGGGGTGGAGAGAGAACCTGGCATCTGAGCAGTGGAGGACTCCATGAGAAGTGGCGTGTAGAAGAAGAGTAAGAACAGGAAGCGTCCCCCTCCCATGTCGCGTCTTCTCTGCGAGTCCCAGAGAGAGAGAGAGCGAGCGAGAGGAAAGATTGCCCAAAAGAAAGAAACTGAGAAAAGCCAGTCCGTGTGTCCGCAACGTTCGATTAAAAAAAAACACACAGAGAGAAAGAGAGAGCCAATGGAACGAACCCCTTTTTCTCTTTATTTCAAAGGGCGAAGAAAAGGAGCCGCTTTCCAGGAGGGGGAGAGAGAGAGAGAGAAGAAATTTCGTAATGGTGAAAGCTGCAGTTCCAGCAGATAGTTCCCAAAAAGAACCTAGTGAGCTAAGAAGAAGAAGAAGAAACACCTCAGCTTCTTGCCATTTACAGAGAGAACGAGCCACAAATCGCAATCATCAAAAGCCGAAAGAACGGCTTCAAATTCGTTCTATCATCGCTTTCACACTTGTGCCGGTGGCATGCTGCGGAGTTCGAGCTTCGTTTTGTTAGAGATGGAGACGGAGGGGTACTGGTGCGCGCGTCGTGGGTCGCCACACCAGCATTAAAGTGGACTGGACATTTTCCAGTAGAAGTTGGTCTCTGGCGACAACTCGCTGGAGGTAGAAGAAAAACTCAGGACCAAGACGAGATTCGGCCATTAGTTAAAGCTCTGAAGGAGGAGGGATGGGAGGGACCCACCGTCACCATCTGGAGGTTCCGGTCTCGTCACATGGCATGGGCATGGCGCGTTCGCATCAAGAACCGCGTGGCCTCACGCGCCGCCAACATTCTCCCCATCCCTTAAGAGTGTCATTATTGCAGTGGCAGGGCTTAGTCCTCTGTGTCTGCTCTAATTATGGCAACATGTGACTTTGATAACATGTTGGTAAAAATCCTCTCAGGATGTCATGGTGCTCTAAACGAGAGGTATGTAATCTTACGGTTGTGATTAATTGGGCGTTAAACGTTAAAGCGTCCGTTCCTGGACATTGCATGTGAACTACGAATGCATTGATTAATCGATTCATTCTAATTATTGAATCGAGCTCTATATGAGAGCCGTGTGATCCAATAGTTGTGGTCAATTGAGTGTTCATTCGTTCCATCCATTTGAATCATTGTAGAGAGGTGTACACATATGGGCATATAATCTAATTGTTTGTGATTAATTAAGTGTTAAACATTGCCCGTCAAGTATGGATGCATCGAATAGTTGATCGATACGCGCACGGTTCATTCAAATTATTATATCGAGCTCTAAATAAAACTCTTGTGATCCCCGACAGTATTAATGCATCCGATCTCGCTCGACCGCTTACAGTTTTTGAGAGATCGTCTTACTCTAGCGCGGGAAAAGGACTCTCCTAAAATGGTTGCCCTGTCTCAAGTCATGACTACTCGAGACTTGGTCCATGGCGCAACAGGAGAGAGACTGAATCAAACGACCTTCCAAATACAAGAGCAAAGAAATCGAAAGCGGATTCCCTTGTTGCCATGGGTAACAAACAACCCCGCTGTTGAATTTAAACTGATTTTCAGAAATTACTTGATTTTTAGCATCGTTTGTCTTCATCAAAGATCTTTCTCGTGTTTAAAAAAAAAAAAAGGGAGGGGGGGGAGGGGGGGGGGGGGGCACATAAAGTTCATGCAAATGAAAAAGTCTACGAATACTTCGAATTATGAAAAATAAAATAAAACATAGAAATCTGTTCCATAAGCCATATAAAAACCGAGCTGAATGTTGAACAACACAAAGTAAACATGAGCATAAAATGAGAGTAGCGGAAATGAGGATGTTAAGGTGGATGTGTGGTAATACAAGGATGGATAAGATAAGAAATGAAAAAATTCGACGAAAATTTAGAATAGAATCGGTGACGGAAAAGATGATAGAGCATAGATTGAGATGGTTTGGACATATCCTCCAAAAGGCCCTCATAACACGAAAAAAATAAGAGGTTAGTAGAAACTTACTCGGGGGAAAGCACTAAAACAAGATTTAATGGAATGGAAAATAGATTTGCGTACGGTTTGTCTTAGGACGGAGTGGAGGAAGTCCATTAGTGTTGTGGAGGGGTAGTGTATAGATAGATATATATACTTACTTATTTTTACATATTTATCTATTTTTCCTCTCTTGATTCTGCTTTTATTTTTATGATTTTTTAGAGTTCATCGATCGCCGACTCTAACTAGTTTGGGATAAAGTTGTTGTTAATCTTGTTGATGTCGATTGTTGCAAAATATTGTGTGAATCCCTTGAATTTTAGTTTTTGTATCGTTTTAATTTATGATTGAAATTTTGTTAATTCAATCATAATTTTTTTTTTCAGTTGATTGAGTCTTAAACATTTTTGCATTTTGTTCCGATTAAGTCAATCTTATCAATTTTGGATGGAAATTGGTAAAGTGGAATGACCAGCGCTGAATTCAAATGGCGACACTGAAGTGGATAATTTTTAAGGATACTTTTATATTCTTTAAAAAGATTATCATTTTATTTTTTTTCCTTTTTTTTTCCTTCCTTCTTTTCTTTCTGGTTACCATTGTGGTTTACGATATCGGCGCTCGGGTGTAGCGAAAAATGAGCAAAGGTATTTACACCAAGATAGGTGGGGTACAGAGGGTAAGGAAGCTAGTTTTTGGCCATCATTTCCAGAATGATGCATCACATCGATGCCCGGATGTAGTAATAAATGAGTAAGTATCCTCACACTTCCGTGGGGAAGTGTGGGGGGCAAGAAAAGCCCAGGATAGGAATTAGATTGAGGAGTTGAAATTTTGGAACCATAACGGGTAAATTGAGGAAATTGACAGATACTTTTGCTATAAGAAGAGTGAATATTGCTTGCCTGTAAGAGATTAAATAGAAAGGATAGAAGGCTAAAGAAGTGAAAAGAAGTGAATGACACCGGATTCAAGTTATGATATACAGGCACAATAAAGAGTATAAATGGAGTTAGAATTCTTATCAATAAAATTTTCAATGATGAAATTGTTGATGTTAAAAGAACATGAGATGAGTATTTTAGTTAAGCTAGTAGTGGAGGATTTGATTCTGAATATCCTTAGTGTGTATGCCCCTCAAGTTGAACTGCAAGAGTCCGAGAAGAGCAAGTTTTGGAAAGATCTGGAAGAGATTTTAAGGCGGATACCACACGAAAAGAAAGTATTCATAGGAGAAGATCTAAATGGACATGTCGGTCCCAGTAGTGGAGGTTTTGACAGAGTTCATAAATGTTTTGGATATGAGATTATAAATGAGGTTGGCGAAGATATCTTGAGTATGGTATTAGCTTATGATTTGATGTTAACAAACACATTTTTTTAGAAAAAGATAGTCACATCTGATCATTTTTTGCAACGGTCAAAATTGTTACCGGGTTGATTTATTTCCTGTCAGAAGAGATGATAGAGACTTGTATGTAGATTGTAAAGTATACCCTGGTGAATGTGTGGCTACACAACATAAGTTGGTGATCTTAGAAGTTCGGTATAACAAAGTACAAAAGATGAAGAGAAGTGTGCATCACCCCAGAGTAAGATAATGGAAGTTACATGAGGAGAAATAAACAGAATTAAAGGAACGAATGATACAGAAAGGACCGTGGCGACTGGAGGGCGAAGTAAATATGATATGAAAGGAAATGTCTAACTGCATCTAGACAGCGATAAAAGGGGTGTTAAGAGAAAGTAGAAGAAATGTACATCAAACAAAGGAAACCTGATGGTGGAATGAAGAGGTGCATGAGGCAATTAAGTAGAAAAAGGAGTGTTTCAGATGCCCACATAAATGTCCCAATGAAGAGAATTTGCAAAAGTTTATATTGACGAGAAAAAGTGCCAAGAAAGTTGTGTGAGAGGTCAGAGGCAAAGTTTTTCACCGATATGTACAACATACTTGGGAGCAAAGAAGAAGAAAAAGGCATCTATAGATTTGTAAAGTCAAGGAACAAGAAAAGTAAAGACTTAACAAAAGTTAGATGCATCGAGGATGAAAATCAAACATTTGTTTATAAGAGATGAAGACGTTAAGGGCAGGTAGATAAGTTATTTTAATAAACTTTTTAATGGGTAGAGCAATAGAAGTGAGGTGTATTTGGAAGATGCTTTCGATGATTCAAATAGGAGGTTTATACGTAAATTTAAAGCACGGGAAGTTAGGGATGCATTAAAAAAGATGAAGACAAGTAAAACCTTGAGATCTGATGGTATTCATATTGAAGTGTGGAGATATTCAGAGGATGTAGCAATAAGTTGGTTGACTAGTCTTTTTAACAAGATTCTCCATACTAATAAGATGCTTGATGAATGGAGGAAGAGTATACTTGTGCCTATGTACAAGAATAAGGGGGGTATTTAGAATTATTCTACCTATAGAGATATCAAGTTTATGAGGCATACAATGAAGCTATGAGAGAAAGTCATCGAGCATCGTTTGAGAATAGAGATAAATGTTTCTGTCAATCAATTTGGATTTATGCTAGGAATATCTATCATGAAGGTTATTTTCTTGATATAATAATTGATGGAGAGATATTGAGAAAGAAGGAACTTCATATGGTGTTCATTGATCTCGAGAAGGCGTATGATAGGGTTCCAAGAAAGGTCTTGTGATGGATTCTTGAGAAGAAAAAAGTACCTTCAAAATATGTAGAGGCAATCAAGGACATGTATGTCGGTGCTACTACATGTGTGAAGGCTAGTAATGACACATTAAATTATTTTTCAATTACAGTAGGCTTGCACCAAGGTTTTGCTTTGAGTCCTTACCTTTTTGCCTTGATTATGGATAAGCTAATAAAATATATTCAAGATGAGGTGCCGTGGTGTATGCTATTTGCAGACGATATTGTGCTTATTGACGAGACCATGGCTGGAGTTAACGCTAAGTTAGAAGTATGGAGAAACACGTTAGAGTCTAAAGTATTTACGCTAAGTCGAAATAAGATGGAATACTTGAAATGTGAGTTTGACATGGCAGGAAAAAGGGATTAAGAAACCGTAAATATACTCGAACATGAGGAATCCAATAAAAATACATTTATATATCTGTGATTAATATTGCAAAAGGAGAGATAGATTGATGAGGATGTAAAGCATAGAATCAGAGTAGGTTAGATGAAATGGTACAGTCCATCGGGATTTTTGTGTGATCGTAAAATTCATCTTAGGTTAAAAGGAAAATTTTATAGATCAACAGTCAGACCTGCCATGTTATACGGAGTTGAATATTGGCCAACACAAATGAAACATGACCATAAAATGGGAGTAGCGGAAATGAGGATGTTAAGGTGAATGTGTGGTCATACAAGGATGGATAAGATAAGAAATGAAGAGATTCGATAAAAAGTTGGAGTAAAACCGATGGCGGAAAAAATGAGAGATCATAGATCGAGATGGTTTAAGTATATACTCCAAATGCCCTTAAATACACCGGTACGAACAGAAGTTTGCTATTAAAAGCATAACACAAAGAAAGCAAGAGGTCGACCGAAACTTACTTGGGAGAAAGCAATAAATAAAAAATTAATGGAGTGAAAAATAGATTGGTATGCGGTTTGTCTTAGACGGAATGAATGAAGGCTCTTAATATTGTGGAGGGGTAGTGTATATATAGATATATATTTATTTATTTTTACACATTTATCTCTTTTCCCTCGCTTGATTCTACTTTTATTTTTATGATTCTTTGAGATTCATCGACCGTTGACCCCAACTAGTTTGGGATAAACGCGTTGTTGATATTGATGTACCATTGTGGTTTGCGAGCTATGGACGACACGGGTCGCCAGCGATTGTTGACCACCGGACGAGAGTCGCGAAGCCATCGTTGGAGTGGTAACCAAAAAAGAAAACAAAATTAATAAAAAAATTGAAATATTATTAACAATTTTTCATGTCAAAGCCGGCAAGCCATGTTCGCGATTTTCTGGTCAAAATTGATTAGGTGGACTGAATTGACATAAATACAAAATATCTATCACTCAATTTGCACAAAAAAAATTAAGACTGAATTGACACAATTGCAATAGACTTAAGATTTTCTAGTAATTTTCTCTCCATAATCATATAAGAGCATGATTTAATGTGATAGAATTAATTCCCAAACGTTCGAAAATTCCAACAATTTACCACTTTAGTCACACAAAAAAAAGATAATGGAGTTAAATGACATGGACGTAACTGTTGTCAAATTTTCAACGATGGCCTTTGCCTGCCACCACCCCGAGCTCTGCTTGACTCAAACCATTGCTATCACTCAACTCGATCTGTGAACGTGGCTCGACAGTCATCATGACAAATAGGGGTGTCAAAAAGGCCCCGGTCAGACGGGCCGGCCCGGCTCTGCCCGAAAATTCAATTGATTTTCGGGCTGGGTCGACCTAGGCTTGGTATTCGGGCCGGGCTGGGCCGGCTCGACACCCGGATAGTTTTTAACATTCATATTTTTTCTTTAATTTAATTATTTTTTATATTTTTTAATTTAGTAGATTTGCCAATTAATTTTAATTTTGAAAAAGCAAAAAAAACGAAAATAAAAAATAATTCGGCCCCGCCTGGCGCGGGCCGACCCAAACTCAGTACTGTTTATCTTCGGACTGGCTTGGGCCGGGCCGAGACCCGACCCGACCCATTGACGCCCCTAGTGACAAGGCGTGTCGAGCCCATCATCGGCCCAAAACAAAAAGGACAGCGACGGTCAATAACAGCAGCGAGGTCAGTATAGTGCGGGGGAAGATTAGGTGCCATGGAAAATCGAACTTGATGTGGTGGTCCAAATGTCTTTTTCCCCCAATCATTGCTCATTGGGGAACAAATGCATGTGACGTGATTTTATGCTTCACAGATTTTGTCATTTAGATCCGATCTTTAAAAGTTACTAGATCGAACAACAACAACAACAACAATAATAACAATAACAACAATAATAATAATAATAATTTACGGACCATATGAAACAACGAAGAAAAGTTCAAAAACCCGTCATTGTCATTACCGCTCCTAACAACGAAATACCAACCCTGTGTCCGCCAATTCAACATCTCGTCAAAGAATAAATCGGGTCGACGTGGATGTGTGTCAATTGTACATAAATGAACAAATTTAGTCCGTTTAGTCGCCGAAAATAACAGTCAAACGACCTTGTAAAAAATTAGCCCTCAGAGCGCGCAAGATCTCCTACTCTGAAAATCGGTACAACAGGGGCGATCAAGTACTCGAGGCAAAGGTCAGACTGTTGACTTCTCAGTCGACTCGTTGACCGCGACAGGAATATCAGGAATTATTTGGGCTTTGGCAAAAAATAATTCTTTTGACCGTCGCTGTTTTTATTTAATTTTCTTATTTTATTATATTGAGCTTAAGATTTTTGGAACCATGGTCAATGATGGTGTGTGGACACGCGTTATCGTCGGCGCGTGCAGCTTTCTTTTTCCTTTTTTTTTTGTCATTTATGTTTGGCTCTTCTTTGATTTATTTATTTGTATTTTTTATTCTAGTGATTAGCGGGCATTTTGTTGGCCACTACTAGCGGCCATGTGACAAGTGATTAGGGATCGAGGAAGTAAATTAGGTGCAGATTTAAATGAATGAAGGAAATTAGGTGAAGATTGAAATGAAAACTTTAAATACCAACCTACTCTTGATGAGATTTCACAAGTGGGTTTTCATTGGTCGTACACTAAGGCTGCATTGTGATTGTTGGAATTCTTTTATCGATTAGGAAAAGGTTGGATAAGATAATGATCGAAATGTTTGGTGAATACCTTGATATAAAATGGATAAGGACACCCCGAAATAAATCATCATGCTCTGTCCATGAAGTCGGTTACTCGAACAACATCTCACCACTATCGTTGCAGCCTCAACCATTGTCTGGCGCTCGTTATCGTCTAATGAATCATTAAGACGAACAAGGCCTATGACTTGCAGCCATCCAATTGTTCTATCCAGGATCCTTCGAAGATGAAGACGAGTTTGCCCATCCCAAATCAAGTGATCTTGAGCTCTATAGTTGATAACAAATTCTATACATCAACATCAAATGGAAGCCAAAATTTGAATCTTGAGGACTTTGAAGCATCTTCAGATTGAAAATACATATCAAATTTAAATCGATAAATCTATTGGAGATGTGGTTCATACTTACCATCGATAGAAAGGCACGTGAATAATTAAATGATGTAATGAGAGAATCCCAGTATAATGATGAATTACGATAAAATCTTATGTTGATTCCTTTTTCTCGTTTTATACTTTACTTCATTGTGATTAGGCATCGAATCCTAACAGGACCAACCATGGTGTGACTGGTGGCTAGCATTGGAAGTTGGAATTTGAGCTAAAATGGAGGGACGCTGGTGAACATTGAATTCGAAGATCTCCCCAAAAAACTATTGTCTACTCTTTGAGCTCATCAAATCGACCAAAGCGGACCTCGCACATTGTGAGATCTGTCTATGGACTCGGTTGGGACACCACAAACAAGACACTGGCCTTCACGTCGAAGTCGCTCGACCTAGTCGAAGAATGCAAGGTGGTCACCGTTCGATGAGAGGGAACCCGAGCTTAAGGTCGGCGCAGATGTCGAGACCCACCCTTATGCGTCCTCAGATCTAGGGTGCCCTGAGGCCAGCAAGGTCGGATCTTAGGTCACAAGCCTCAGATCCAAGGCCTAGAGAGTCGGACAGTACCGATTCGATGTGATTGGCAGGTCTAGACAGAAAGAGAGAGAGGGGCTTGCGATGTCGAATGACCAGTGGAGCTCAGGTGTCTACCTTCGATGGTGGTGCTTGTCAATCAAAGGTCGCACCTTGTCTATCCTCCCAATCCTTTTCTAATGTGGTAAAACTTCAATTTTTTTTTCTTTCTACAATGAACGCATTTCCGCCTTTCAAGGTTACACTTTCAACGGAGCAAAGATATACTTTAACCTTTCTTTATAAAGTTAGGCCCTAATTTTGCAATCTGGGCCGTTCGTATTATGAATGGATGTCCCAGATTATAACTAACAAAAATATATATAAAAAATAAAATATTGTCCCCTAAAAAATAAAAATTTGGGCCATTCGTCCAAAAATAGACAGCCCAAATTGTAAGGTTAAGTGAGTAAACTTTTAGGAAAGTTTAAACGTTGAAATGCGGATAAGGGGGTCACTGTTACTATTAGCAACGGAAATGTAGCCACGTGTCCACGGCTTTTAGCATTCCGCCCAGAAACGAATTGAATTAAGATCAAACGTGCAGAAATGAAAATCCAGTGTATCGGTTACTGAAAATCAAAGCTGAATAGACCAAAAATGAAGATTGAAATGGAAATTTTCATATGAACCTACTGATTTGTCCATTTTCATTTTTCTCCTTTTGAGGCTTTTTTTTTCCAATTTAAGTAATACTGCCCAGGTCGGATTTTCATTTCGTTTACACAAATAAGTTTTATGATATTCGAGGCGATTTATATGTTTATTTTTTTTACTTTTATCTCTTAATAAAATTCTCCGTTCATATGTTCATAGTCTTATGTATTGTGGCATGCTTAAAAATCTTTCAAAAAAAAATCAAATATTATCATGAGATGTTATATGTGATATTTTACTAATCTTTTTTTTTTTGTTTTAAGCGTAACGACATTTTCTTCCATCTTTCATTTTTAGAGGGAGTTCGTAAGTGAAATTAACGAACAGCTCTTTCCTCAACAACTAGTACTGTAGACCGCAATTTAGCATTCAGATCTCCATAAATCTCGATTACTTTGCCAAGATGGGGATTGGGTTAAGGTGTATGGCACATGTCGGGCTTCTCCAGTCGTACCTGGTGGGAAGGCGGTGACGAGCTCGCCCTAGTGAGCAGCGGGCGCCTTTAACACCGAACATTCCAGCAGCAACGAGTGAGCTTGGTCCTGTCCGAACCCCATTATTCATACTTTGCCAAGCAAAAGATAGGATCCGATCTAAATTCTAATCAAAGCCTCATGTTAGCTCAGGATAAGAAGGGTTTTGGGCCCCCTTGGCCATTATACTTCAGGCATAGTAGAGATGATTCCGACATGGGACAAAAGTCTTCAAAAGCAAAGGGATTAATAAGGGGTTTACGTACCCCTCTTTGGAGATAATGCATGGACACATAGAAATTCTATACACGCCTCCTTTTCTTTTCTTTTTGGCCTTTTGACATTGACTCCTGAAAAGTTCCTACCCTCCTTTACTTACTTTTACTTTGCCTGAATCAAGGTACCCAAGTCCCAACCACATATGCCCATTTACGTGATTTAGTTAAGCGCGGTTCCATTTAGCAAAGATAAGGTGCTTTCTAATGAGTAATTTCGCGCTTTTCTTAAAGGAGACGCATCGATCAGGCAAAGTAAAAATACCCACGATCACGATCTGACTGTCGACCTCTGCTCTAACCCCGCTAGTTATAATGTCGGCCGTCACTTCTGTTCTGGGGTCACACCTTCCCTTCTCTCCTCCGTTACAATATTGAGCATATAGTAAGTGATTTCATATCTATGTAATATTCTAAGGTAATGACATGCGTTCTCATGGGAAAACCTTAGAATGTCATGCCCCATGCACCTTGACCCTCTTTCGTTCATTCAATGTTAGGTGGAAACCAAATAATCAGATCAGCCCGCCAATCTTTCTCGCTTAAAGTCAAATTTTTTTGATTGCTCGACTTTATTAATCAAAAGTTGGGCCGATTGGCTTTTCAAAAGGACCAATCAAATCTCTGCTGGTTTTTTTGCCTAATGCCTCGACCCCTTTTTTGCTACTTTTACCCCGTTGGAGCATGAGGAGGACCCGAAGCCATACGCTACGAGTCGGGTCGGGTATTAAACACAATACGCTCATCATTCTTTTGAAGAGGTGGTGGACCATCATCAGTCCGGGCAAAGAAGGCAACTATAACAAAAGCTTTTATCCAACGAAAAGGTGAAGTGACATACAGAAGCTTTTCTTAGCGACTAAGATTCGCACGAGAGCAGCAACACGGGCTCCGCGAGACATGACGAGCGATCGGGAGTAGCCCAAGAATCGTTCGTCCTGAGCTTCTTCTAGGTCAACTCAGACGGAGCCTATCGTTTCGTAGCTTGGCCGATGTCCCGAGAACGGTAGGGATAATCCCTACTTGAATGTGACGGAGAGTCTCAACGAAGGAGTCCGATTCATTTTCCTTGCTTTCCGAGGCAGATTGCAAGATAGACACAGAAGCAGATGGATACGTACTTTGAATAGCTTTCTTCGTTCTTGACCGTTCGGAATGAGCTTGTTTCACTCGGCTTCTCGCCGAGCTGAATCTGGCTCTCGGGCTTACAAAAAGAAAGCACGATATCCCGCGGAAGTCCGATTAATCCACAGGAGGTGTGTTCTTCACACCATCAATTCACGAAGACAAAGAATAGGAGAGATTGACTTGTTAAATGAGTTAGGGTGCGTATAGGAAAGTTTCTGTTCCTGAGAAATGTTTTTAAACATAAACAATTTTTTTTTTGGTTTCTGGAATATAAATGCGTTTGGGAAGTTAAAAAAAAAAATTTTGAAACGCCGACCGACGACGACCGGCGACCGGCGGATCGGCGGTGGCGATGATGGTGGCCAGTGGGTGGTGGCCGCGTCGGCAGTGACAGATGATGGTTCCAAACGTGTTTCAAAAAATTGTTACAAAATCCATAATCAAGTTTTTATTGTTTTTTTAAAAGTGTTCCCTGGCGTAAAAGTATTTCGCGGAATAATTTTTTGAATATTTTTGAACCATACGTATTTTTGTTTCAAAAGTGTTGCGAGAACACCTTTGGAACATAAACACTCTACTTAAAACGTTTCTAAATCGTTACCATACGCACCCTTAATATTCGGGCAATTGCATAAAAATAAGGAAAGACATCGCTGAAAGTAAAGGGAAAAGAAGCTTGAAAGTGGGGGCAGGTGAAGTTGAGCGTGGCATTGGAAGCAATTAGTGGTGAGCAAAAAAATAGAGACCCAGACTCAACGGGCTGATATTGGATGGTAACTAACATGTACCGGTCTGATTTCTGGCTCCAATTCTCTGGAAGCGATCAGTACCGGTTCAGTTCATGGTTTCAGGTGAAAACCATCCAACCGGACCGTAAGGCATTCCTACCGTTGAGATATTGTATAATAACTGTTATGCAGTGGCCTACTAAATCAACGTGTCACAAGTTTGGACATATACTGTTAAAGAACTGATCCTAAATGTAAGAAGAGTTACTTTCTTAACTTCAATTAGGGGTGTCATAATTGCACTATAAATTGAATCGAAAACTGAACTGAACTGAACTGAAATTTCGCACATTTTCGATTCAGATCAGTTTTTGGTTCAGATAGTAGAAAAAACCAAAAAAAATTCAAGATTAGATATTTTGGGTTCATGTATAATTCAGTTCAGTTATTGAATATGGAATTGTGAAAACTAAAAATCCTGGTAAAACTCGCACTAGCAGCAGAATGGTTTCTGAAAACACAAAACCCTAAACTGAAAATCCCTGTCCGTCTCTCGTCTTCCGTCTCCTATCGTATTCGAACAGGCGTATTCTCCGGTCTCCATCGTACTGTCTCTCGTTCGGACACAGGTGCAAGAGGACGTCGTGAGTCTATCTCTGTATCTTGGTGTCGCAGGCAGGCATACATTGTCAAGATCATCGTTCTTGGCGACATCGGGTGTGCTTCTAAGGCTTCCTTTGATCTCTCGGTTTCTTTTTGTGCTTTCTTTGTTTCTCGTGTTGGGTTGGCTTGGTTTGTGTTTGATGGGTTAGTCAGTGAATTGGGATTTTATCGAATCTCTATTTCTTTCATTTCCATCGAGCTGTGAGATTCATCCACTTTGGAAGCCCCTGTATTGCGTATTACTCATGTTCTCCAGTCTTTGGTAAGATAGGAAAAGAGATGAAACATGTTCTCAAACATATGCAAGTTGTTTAGTTTTGGATCCACCGTTGTGTGGTCGCCGTGCTTAAGGCAACAAAAGCCATTGCTGGTCCTACCCTGAGGACACGGCCACCCATGTGGGAGGTCGCCGACGAAAATGACTACAGACGTCCGTGGTTTACCCTTTTTTTTTTAATCATTGATCGGATGTCTTTTAATCCAAGATTAATCTAATTGTCTCAGCCGCCACACTGTTTTTGCATCCTCTCTGTTTGATTGTTTTGGATGACAAGGAAGCACATTTTAGCTAGTAAATCTTGGTACTTTTAAAGTTTTAATCTGGACTAAAAGACATTAAGCTGAAGTTGAGGTCTCTTATTTTCCTTTTGTGCATGAATTGATCTCGTTTGCAAATTCTCCAAGGTATGCAAATCCTTAATTCGTGCTGTCATGGCTGACAATTCTATGTTTTTTTGGCACCTAATATTTTATGGTAATTTATGTGGACATAATTTCCTATTCATTTTTGGATGTATATACTGAACTTTGGGTAAAGCTCTTTTATTTATGATAATTGCTAATTGCTGCAATACATCTTTCTTCATGGTTCAGGACATTGATAGAATGATGTTTCATAGAATTGTTAGCCATGACAAGTGAGAAATTACTGTGAACTTTTTATGCCCATTCAATATTACAGTAAACACTATAATTCTCGTTTTCATTGTGAATTTAATGCAGATTTGTCAACTACGATGGCCGTGGAGCTAAACCGGATATTAATTTCTCTTGATGATTGATGGTTGGTGCATGTTAAACCATTTTATTATTGAGAATCTCCATCTTTTTTTTTTGTTCATGTCTTGCGTTTTACTCTTCTTATTGTTTTTTCTAGGTAGTGGTGAATTGGGCTCTATATGTTGCAATGGAGTTTGGCTAGTTTTTCATGGTGGAACTGTGACTTTCTTCTGTGCAAGCTGATGAAGTCTATATTGTGATCTACCACAGTTTGTGAAACTTGGCAAAAAAAAAAAAAAGACTTCTTAGTAAATAATTTTTATGGGAGTGTGTTGACAATTCAAAAGGGTGAATTAAAGCAAGAGCTGTATCTCATCTGTGGCATTTATAGTACGGAGTTCTAGCCAAAGATTAATGGGCGAGATGGCATTTGCAAGGTGAATAGACATGATTTTACAAAGCCTCATGATTTGCTACTCCATCTTGGAATCCTGATGTCGCTTCTTTGTGCTGTGCAGGCGGACCTTAAAGAATTCAGCTCCTCCTCTTGGCTTAGAGGTCGTAGAAAAATTTCGTACAGAAGTGACTTACGAGTAGATGTTGCTAAAATGTCTCTTTTGTTTTTTTTTCTTGAGCAGCTAGGCACTGATTTTAGTGTATGATAACTTGGTCTGTGAGGAAATATACCATGTTTCTGGTCTTTGGGCATGCGACATGGTCCACTGAAGTTGATTCGGATATGTTGCGGTAAATGAGAAGAATTTTGTCGATGGACAAGCAGGAGGAGGCAGTTATCAAATCTTTGTGGCCCAAAATAGCAGTTTGGTTTGTCTGTAATTGTGGGGCTTATGACTCTGTGACTAGTACACCTTTGTCTAATAACACTGGAGTTTGGTTTGATTAATTGGTTTTGCTAAACGTGCTGCAATTGAGGTAGCAGAAAGGTGTGGCTTATGACATAGCTGTGCCATTACATTGCCATTGTTAATCGATCGCAAGGACAGAGTGCACAAGCTCGTCTTAACGAATTCGGTCGAATCCATGGTTGGTACTCTGGTCTGGAAAGTTTCGACGTTTATTTTTATCATATAGTGATACTCGTGCACAAAAAAAGTGAAATCTCTTATTGCGCCAAGAGTCAGGATCAAGTCATGAAAAATCTCTTGCTCGTCATTTGTACACTAAAAAAAAAAAAAATTTAAAAAATAAATGGATTGAACCGAACTGGACTAAACCGAACTGGATTTTTCGGTTCGGTTCAGTTCATCAACAGTTCAAGGTGAGGAATGGTTCGGTTCATACACAAATCCTAATAGTTCGATTTTCCAGTTTGGTTATTTAAAAAACCAAACTGAACTGAACCATTGACACCCCTGGCTTCAGTTTATGTTAGTCCTAGTATCGCTAAAGTGGCGTGCAAGGAATGTGCTCTTGGAGCTGCACTTTGCTTTCCTCTTGGTAAGTAATAAGATTGGGATTATGTCACAAAAACTTCAATAAAAGCTTGATTTGCTGATTTGTTAATCGGTCTGTAGGCTTACGACAACACTGCTTCCTTTCACGAGGCTCAAACTGAGACGTAACCTCAAAATGTGAAACAAGATCAGATCGGCTTTTTTTTTTTTTGTTTTTTTTTTGGGGGTCTTCCTGACTCAACATCCTATTTGGGGTAACGCGCGCACATCTATTGTTGTTTTTTGTTTTTTGTGCAGGTTTGCTCCATTTGAAGCTAGTGGAGAAAGCAAATGAAAGGAGTTTGGCAGCGTCACGAGAGATGGATAAAAGGGGAGAGAGGCAAGGAGAGTGGTCGGCGCTGCAATTGAGAGGCTTGAAGAGAACCTGAGCAAACAAACCAACCACCGGCCCTGAGTTTGCCAGTAGGTTCTTACCGCACCTTGCTCTTTGTGGCCGCCCGTTCAGAAGATGGCCAAGCCCGAAAAAAGAAGAAGTGACTATTAAAGAAGAGAGAGTTAGCTAGAAAGAAAAGGGATTAATGATTGTTTTCGAGTTGTGCTGAAAAGAGAGAAGTCAATAGTCATTTTCTGAGCTCTGTTTTATTTCTCGATATGTCATCACCCAATTTTGTGCGCCAGAGTCCGATTTCCTCTAACCATGAGTCGGAGCACGAAAACACATGGTGATATGGATTCAACCGAGAATCGGACCGGACCGGTAATTCAATACTCGAGTAGATCCATAGAACCAGTAATTCAATACTCGAGTAGATCAATAGAACTAACAAGTGATTCACAGTTCGCATTTTGCGAAATCACTGCCTAACGGTTCTCGATTCTAAAGTGGAAATCACTCATGTCGAACCCGATCAGCACGAAAACACATGGTGCCATGAATTCCATCAAGAATTGGGCCGGACCAATGGTTCAATTTTCGAGTGAATCTATAAAAGGAGCAAGTGATTCACGATTTGCATTTTGAAAAATCGATTTTCAACAATTCTAAGGTGGCAAATTGATCACCCCTAGAAGCAACCCTCCCTTTATGTCTTTGGCAAGAAAATAAAGGAAAAATGAGTAGCCCTAAAATTAAAAGAATTAGGGTGTTTTGAACTAATTTCTTTTCCCCCCAAATCGATAATTAGTGCCTTTGCAATCACTGAAATTTTTTCAACTTTGGGGTCGTTATTCACCTTCATTCCTAAGTTTTTGGTTAACTTCAATCCTTTCATTAAAATCATTGGCGGAATGTCACGACATGAACGGAATACCAATACGCAAGGCGTCGAATCAAATAACATCATCGAAAAAACACCCTCAACGACCCGTGATGCAAACGACAGAATTTATAAAACACCAACAAAACACCACAAACAAAACAGTAAACAGAGGCATTCAAACAGAAGATGCATCCAAAGCCAATTAGCCTTTTGTCAGAGAACAATGGTAAAATTTTATACTGCGGAAATGATCGTTCCTAGGATATCTCTGTAAACTTCTATGAACCCTGCCAACCGTTAATGAATATATAAATTAATACTGGTGTTGCATATAGCAACCCACGTCAAGTGAGCAAAAATAAAGTACTAGTATCCGTATCAAATACACCAGGTTAAAATCAAGACTTCACGAGAAAACAGCAGTTTCTAAAGCAGAAAACAAAAAAGGTAGTAGTCACATCCTTGGAGAACAAATCCCCGACCCCATCATGATCATCGGATCAAAAAAAGAAGAAATTCCTGCTGTCTATAACCTTTAAGATTTTGTGCTATTACATTCTGGTATAGGAGTTACGCAGATATACAAAGAATTAGAACCACTTAACACCCAAGGATCTGTCGCTTGATGGACCAAATTCAGGAAAACATGTTGCTTGATGAATATATCATGTTGCCTCGATCATGATAGTCTCTCATGTGAGTAGGGATGCCAAAGGGGATATGAATCAAGCTTTAAGCTTCTAATCCAAAGAATGCAAACTCATAACACAAGCGACCAACATATTAAAATGGAAAATCAGATTCAAACGCTTAAGAGTGGCACATCCGATCTACAATCGGCAAAATAACATGCAACAGTCGAGAACCACTGCTAATATATTACTTAAAGTTCTGATCCTGTATGTCACCATTAAAAAAAGAACAAGGACTGTTGAAAAAGAAGCAGGTCTGGAAAAAATGATAAGTCCCTCTATTTTAAGTCCACTCACTTCCCTCTCTTCCTGCCCAAAATCTTCAATATCTCAGGAAACACTGAAAAAAGCACGACTAAACAGCACATTAAACAACAAAGGAAGTACAAAAAATAAACTCTAAGCCGAATACTCAACTGGAAACTAAGTTTACTGGGAGACACCGAGCCATTTTGAGAAGTTCTCAAACTCCGTGTAGTCACTATCAGAGATCATCGTCTGATACCATGCCTTCCCCGCGGACTTGATCGCAGCCGCCTCCTCCTATGAGGCACAAGAGAAATTAATAGAGCAAATCAAAATGCTTAGGTATAATTACACAGTTGAAGCACTTCTACTACCGTTAAAGATGAGGGGAAAAGAAAGATGCAAGCACTGGTCTAAGATCACAAATGATATGTTGCCCAAAGAAATATCTTGAGTATAACAGAAGAATTTGAATGCATACAAACTCGCAAAGCATCCCCAATAAACAACAGCAGGATATGAAGGCAGATTGTTTAACCCTCATATATTTATTGCCGAGATATAGATGCCAAGGCCAAGGTTATTGACAACTCTTGACTGTTGGTTGTTTTTGGAAAAGTGGCTACTGCAGAAATTAAATTAACAAGAGACAGCTGATATATGAGAGCAATTATTCCATCACTACCTATATTAATATGATATGCCCCAAACATAGCTCACTCTTTTCACCTTAGCAAGTCCCACGCATAGTCAGTACTATAGCCCCAACTGTAGCTATTAATAAGTATCACAATGAAATCCCTTAGCACAATGAATCCTATCAAATGGAAAGTAATTCCATTTGTAGAGTTGAAGAACTCCCATATACTATGGGACCATGCAAGAAACGAAAAATTAACATTACTTCTTCCTATCAGATGCATTTTGAGTTTGATGACATGGGTCAGTTTGCCCAACAACTCTATTGTCTTCTAAATCTGACAATATAAGAAACAGACAAAACATGATTTCTATGGCACATGCCTTGAATCCTAACTCAACACCAGACTGACAACCCATAAGACGACATGGCAAACACATAAGGCAAAACCGCAGACGATGTGGGCGTGTATTGAGCGTCAAAGGAACTCCTGAACAAAAGTGACTATCCATGCCAACCTTACAAGGCCTGACTGTATACGTAGAGAAATTTATGACTATTACCGCTCGGCTACAGCATCCTCAGAAAGCACCAAAGTCCAGATACCAATGCCCACAGCAGAAGATAAAATTAATAGAAGACAAGCAAGTGAAGACGTACCTTGGTGATGGGCTTCCTCTTCTTGTCAAGCTTCTCCTTCTTAGCCTTCACACGCTGCTCCTCGGCCAACAAAGCCATTCTCCTCGCCGTCTTTGCATAAGGGTTCAACCTCAACATGGTGTTCAGATTCTTCAATGGATTCTTCTTCAGAGGGGCCCTCTTCATGTCCTTCTTGATCGGCCTAACCACGGACTGAACCTCATCCGAGTTGATGATCCTCGACAGATCAGCATTCACCATCTTGGATCTCGGCAACAGGTAACCCTTCTTCTTCTCGGATGGCTTATCGAACGACCCGAAGATCGAATCCAGCTTCTCGAAAGCCGACTTGGTCCAGATAACGAACCTGCCAAGGTGCCCACCGGGGGCGAGCTTCAGCAGATTAAGCCTATCGACATTGGCGACCTCCACACCGGGGATGTTGCGGAAAGCCTTCTCGATCTTGGCTCCCTCCGTGCCGTACACGATCAGAGGCCCCTTCCTGTTGATGTAGCGCCGGTTGCGCATCTTACCCTTGCCGGGCCTGATCCCCTGGCTGTCCTTGGCCTTCTCAGCATCGGCGTACGCGCCAATCTGCTTCAAGACCTTGATCGCAGCGGGAGTTTTCTCCAGGCCCTCAGCGGAGTCGCCGATCACGAGGGGCATCTCTGGAACGGACTCGATCCTGTGGCCACGGGCCATCACAAGGGAGGGGACGGCGGTGGCGGCGATGGCAGAGGCGACGGCATATCGCTTCTGGTTCACGTTGACACGGCGATGCCAGCGGCGCCAGATCTTGGTGGGGGCGAACATGCGACCGCCACGGCACATGTTGCCGAAGGCACCCTGGCCGGCGCGGTGGGTGCCGCCGCCTGGGACGCGAGGGATACGGGAAACGGCACGGCCGGTTCCCCAAGACTCCGCGGAGGTCTGGTGGCCGGCCTTCTTGGAGACTGCGTAGGGCTGGCGGGAGTTCTTCGAAATGTTGGAGTGGACGAAGGAGACGATGTCCGGGCGGATGGAGGCCTTCATAACGTCGGGGAAGGGGACAGTGACGGCGGAGTCGATGGCCATCTCGCCATCCAGGGATTGGACGGTGACGAGGGGGCGTGCGGCTGCGGCCATTTGGTGGCGGAGGGAGAGGGGCGGCACTGGGAGCTGAGAAAATGAAGTGAAGACGCAAGCGAACTAGGGTTTTTGGGGAGCATATATAAGGAAGGGATGAGCTCGGAATTACGGTCGTGCCAGTGAGGGTTGCTCCGTCCATGGGCCTGACTGTGGGCTACGTTCCAGAGCCTTTCAAAGGGCCCAGCCCATCATTTTATGCCGTAGTCCTGTACATTTTGTACCGTCCAAGCTGTTTGATCCCATCGTAGATACTTATAGGATCGAATGTCAAAGATATAAATAGGTGGCATATACTTTTCGGACTACGAGAAAAAAAAAAGGATTTACGACAGTGTGTGACTTCATAGACATAGTTCAAGTTTAGTATTGGATTAACATAGTCCGACCTATTTTACCTATTTTGACCCATTTTTATGTCGGGCAAATCTAACGACTCAATCTATGTTACTTAAACACTTATATATTTAACCAAATCATAGATTATTTGTTTCTTATAATTTGTTAAGAAAAGTGATATTGCTAAAATATTTTCATGCAATACAAATATAATGCTTTTTTTATAATTTTTTAAAAAAATAATTTTATAATATCATTTTTTACTATATTATTACATTTTTTATTTTCTATTTCATTTTAATTTTGCTCTGACAGTTGGAGACAGCGGATAATGGACAACGCTGATTGACGATGGCAACCAACGGTGGTGGCAATCAGCAGCGATCGCCCGTGACGGGCAGCGGTGGTTGGCGGCAAACGACAGTCGTTAGCAATGGGCGATGGACGGTGACATTCTACTTCTTTAAACAGTTTTTATATTTTTTAGTTTATTTTTAATTTTTTTTATTTCTTTTACTTATAAGAAAACAATAATAAAATCAAAAAGATATAAACTAATAAATTTTACAAGCAAGTGAATTGTGAATGGGCTGGGTTTCTCTATACAAACCCATCTACAACCTAGATATTATTACGCTTAAAATTCAATCCATTGACAGCCCCATTTATTATGCCTTTTTTTAATCAACTATTTATTATAACTTGATAATCCATATTTAACTCGATCGGGGGGCATGTCGCAGCACTTAGATGACCTCGTTGTGGTCGCCCATTTATTTCGAAAAGTAGAGACATGTTAGATGATAATTAAGGTACGTGTTTAGTATTTTTCCAAATAAGTAACACCTAAGCGCAGCTGCCACGTCAAGAGGATGATCGAGTGATTAAAGGAATTGGTCTCTGATTCCAAATCTACTTCGGGCATTCTTTCAAGGCCGAAGGGAGACATGTTGCTGCTGTTTTGGAAATACTCGATCAGAATGGGATCCCTTGTATTTAAGGTAGGGGTGCCTTAGTTTTTCGGCTGTCAGTGATAAAAAACGGATGACCCAAAAACTAAGGCACCCTATCCGGATCCTACTCGATTACATGACACAACACAAGATAGATTTCCTCTTATGTTTTCTATATATTTAAAAACAAAATGATAAATATTGCAATTCTCTAACGTTATGGCAATAAAAGTCGTTGCCCCAACTTATACTCCGTTTCGATTATAAAAAAAAAGACTCCGCTTATTTCGCAAAAAAATAAATTATTACAAAAATTCATAAAAAAATAATTGCTTATACCACTTATAAAAATAAATAAATGAAAAAAATAATCATGGAATTATTATCATTGGTAATTATTTCAAGCGACACATTGATCATTTTGAAGAAATATTTTTCAGATCATTCATTTTTTTTATGAAACAAATAGAGTCCTCACAATTCTTGAAAATTCACCCTTCTCTTTCTCTCTCCCAATCTATTACGCTCCAGCTTGTTGTAGCCTGTCGGCCCTCCCCGCATTGCTCTTGGAGCTAGCTATATTCGTTGTTGACATGTCACATCTTGCCTCCGTTCCGTCACTTGTTATCCATTGCTTCCTCACTCTACTCCAACTACACATTAAGAAAAGAAAAGAAAAAAACAAAGGGATTTACACATATGTTTTTTTGAATGTTTGCCAAATGTGCAATGTCGTTCATGAATCTCTAATTGCTAAATGCGATGGCCAAACTTTTGGTACAAATTCAGTTTAGTCCCCAGTTCATGTGGCATTATACAATGTTGTCTTTGAATTTGAATTAATGTAAATGAAAAATTGAACATTTTGGTATAATTCAGGGACTATATTAAACATGTACTAAAAGTTTGAGGATTATTTTATACATCGATCTAAAGTTCATGAACTACATTTAACAGAATAAAAGTTTAAAGATGTCATTACATATTAGGCTAAAATTCAAAAATTATTTGCATCATTTTCCCAAGACTTAATTATGACCCTTGGGTTCATAGTCGTTGCATGGCTAGTCGCGGCTTGACACATCCTTAGATCGGAGGGAACGAGGGAAAATGACGGTGGATAATAATGGTGGCATTGGGGAATAACAGAAGGAGGGGAAAATTGGGAGAATAAAAAAAAAAAAGAGAGAGACGCAAAATACAAAAAGAAAAAGAAAAAAAAAGTAAAAAAACGAGTTAGAAGAAATGCAAACCACTCAATTCCGATGTATCGACGTGTCATTATCTCATAAGAGGTATAACTAAAATCTCTAAGTTTGAAAAGGTCATAATTAATCCTAATAGGACCTGATAGGCTAACTTCAATCGAATCAGGTCGAGGATGTTCACATCTATGAAGGCTCGACGATGGTCATGAGGATGGGTCCGGCCGGGAACAATTACAATCCAAGCATGTCGTCCGACCAAATCCTCTACGGTCATTTGGTAGCACCTTGGAGCTTTCCAATTGGCTTGGGAACAAAGATCTCTTGTTCACCATCCAAGCACCACAATGCACGGCCCAGTCTCGTGTCCCCTAAGCCATCCCATTCCCCACCACTCCTAGGCTTTGTCCGGTAGACCACACCGCCATGTCCTCTTGTCGTGGAGGACAGGAGTGGGGCCGTGACCTCAGAGAGGAACCAAGAAGGCTGAGACAGGAGTGTCGACCGGGGCAAACTCAAAGCACCACATAAAGAAACCGAGGATTTTGCAGAAGATTGCATTCTGTCGTGTAAAGCTAGGTACATTGGGATTTTTGGTGAAGAGACGAGTACAAATTTCTTTTACTCGAAAAATACAAGACAAATACTTTTTTTTTTTCGAAAAATGAATGATTTGAAAAATTATATTTTAAAAAACCATCGTTTTCTTAGGAATAATGAAAATATTATTATCAAATGGAGTTTAATCTTGCTTGTCACAATAATATACTGGACAAGAATCTGTTGACGAGCTAGGCGGATCAACAAAGGACAGACGGTTCAATTATGCAACGCGCACGTGCGGGGCCTTGTCCCGTGTCTTTCCGGAACCAAGCCCGGCGCGTCCCATTTCCCCTGTTTTTCCACCACACGTGGAGACCGGTTTTCCTGAAATTTAGTACCAGGTGTGAGGACTTGCACGTGTGCATTGGCCCACGATCGTCTGATTATGCTGACTGAAACGATCATGTGTCAATGGCAGACTAGAAGTAGCCAGTTACGACGAACGCGTGACGCTCGTCGGGCATGTGGGGTTTCCCGGTTTTTTTTTTTTTTTTTTTTTTTTAAATGACCAAGTTGTCCGGGCTCCTTTTTCCCTATTGTCCCCTGCAAAACCCTAAAACATTGAGACTCAAAAGTTTCCACCTCAGAGTAGAAGCTTCAGCCCTCACCAAATTTGGGTGTGTTTGTGTATAATTGGCATCACCTTAAATTGATTGTTATGTCCTCCTCAACGTCTCCTCTTACCCTGAACCCACAACCTTGGCAAATGTTTGGTCTCTTTAACACTAAGAAAATCACCGGCACGCTTGAACCTGAAGTGTTTACAAGGGATAAAAGCAGAGAAAACCCAACTCATTCCTCCCTGCTTCAGGAGAAGGGCCTCAACGGACTGGTGGGTGTCCAAGGAATGGCTCCGATTGGATGTTTGTGGATAGAATGGTTGGAACATGTGATTCACGAAGACAAGAATGATCTCGTGTCCAGAGGAATCAACTTATGTAATTGCCGAAAACAACAATAATTATGTCTCCCGAAATGAAGTACAATTATATGCGTCGAACGCGAAAGGTACGGCCATATCATGCTTCCTTACATAGCCAAGCGTGGGGCGGTTCCATTTCCTCTGTTTTCTCTCTGTTTTCCCCATCACCCATTTACGTAAAACTTGTTGGCATGGCACAATGGATTATAAATGGACATCTCAATTGGTTGGTGATGTTCAGAATGTGTATCTACTCAGAACTCGACACATCACTTTATGTATTGACTTGGTAAATCGAGCCTCGATTTTATGATTAATACTATGAATGAATGATTTCAAAATACTTTTTTGTAAAAATGATCGCTTGTATTACATAGTCATCATTGATAATAATTTTTATCTAAATGTTGTTGTTGAAATCGAATTCATTCGATCATTTTTTGCGAAACAAACGGAACCGAAATATAGCAAAAAAATGTTTTCGATCACCGAGCTTCTTTATGACACGGAAGGAGAGAGTGTTTTCACGTGTCAATTGTAGATTTAATGAATACCAATTATGATACAATGACATATGTGGAAAAATAATATCATAGGTGCTACAATTTAGTGCGACGCTTCCTTAAGTGCTATAACTTTTTAATTTGAATGTCATAACTTTTGTGTGGCATTTACTTGAATGCTATAACTTTTCAATCAGTCATTTGAATGTCATACCTCATAAAAACCCTTCCCTACAATCCGACAGCCATGACACTTATGGTGAACAATTTTTAAACGTAACCGACACTCAAATGTCCGACTGAAAAAGTCACGCCAGTCAAGTAAATATTTTTCAAAAGTTGTGAAATTCAAATGATTGATTGAAAATTTATGACATTTCACAAATGCTATACAAAAGTGATGACTGATGACACTTGTTATCCTTAACACTCATGTGTTTTTAGTTACCATTTTACATTCGCAAGGATAACATTCCTATTGACTTACCTTTTCATGTCACTGCCGAATGTCTTATCCAACATGTGGGGTTTCCTGGTTCTTCCTTTGCCCCTCCTTTTCCACAATAAACCCACAAAAGCTGTGAAGTTCCCATCTCAGAGAAAAAGGTTCAATCTTCACCAAATGTAGGCGATTATATATAGCGGGCATCACCTTAAATCAATTGTCATGCCCTCCTCTGCATCTCCTCTTACCCTGCACCCACGACCTTGGCAAATGTTTTGTCTCTCCAACTCTTCCCATTTTTGCCACGCACGAAGAAAATCGTCCACCATGCCTGAACCTAACGCGTCAAGACACCACTGCTGCTCGAGGAAAGAGCAGACGAGGCTACCCCCGAAGAGAGGCATCATCAAGAAGAGGATCATCGCTTCCATTGTGAAGCTTTTCAAGAGAAGCAGGAGAGAGAAAGGAGCAGAGGAAGGCGATGGCCACGGCGACGACCGCAAGAGTTGCCACCGGCAAAATGGCGCAGCCCAAATAGATATGTAGTCTGGCTAGAGGATGATTCTTCCTCGGCATTGCCTCTGTAGGCTTCTTCCTCCTACTCCACTAGAGCCTTTGTCTTCTGATGCCACAATGCAAGCTTCTTAGGCTTGTGTGTTAACCCCCCTTGTTCTCAATAATAAAAGGCTACGATGTTCTAGGCTCGCGCAAAACTCGGTGCATTGAGTTACAACTTACGATTCGCACCGGCTCCGGTGATGGCATTCGAGGGGATAGGTGTGAAATATTTAGGACTACATAAAAGAGAGGGAAAAGATCAGTCATCTTTAGCTTGGTTTTGCTTGGTTGATTCCATTAAGGTTCTGAACACATGCATGCACGTATATTGTAATTCGTAGAGGGAGGGCGTACTTAATTAGAATGGGGATCTTTCGGCAATCTATACATTGCATTTCCCGTTAGAGGATCAAGATGAAGCATCATCCTAATCACGATGGCATTTGGGATCGTTCTCAGCTTGAGCTACCTATCTTTATTGAGTTGTCTCCGTAGTGAACTACCTCATTTGCCTTGAGATCGGGTGTGTGGATCGATTTAAATAAACGGCCGGAGTAAATGCATACACATTAACAAACGATAGCTGGCTTAGTTAACATCAAATACCGAACGACGAATCAACGATGTTTGAGATAAGGACCCTTCATTTGAGTTTTCAAATAGGATAATTCCAGCAAGAAATGCGTAAAGTCTTTCTCTATTGGCAATGGCATAAGATATGGACGGTAATCCAAAAAGTCGAATATTTGTTTGCGTTTTTGTACAATTTATATGATGATTAGGTACATGGATTAAAAATCCCTAGCAGACACTACCAATTGAGGGACCTGACCAACAAATTAGGCGAAATATGAAAATATAATTGAAAATTATCCACGTCACCACTGGCCTTTGTCATGTTGGATTGCCGGCGTCCACGTTAGCAATTTTATGTAAAAATTGATCGGATGGACTCAATTGACAAAAAAAAAATGAAAAAGTTTAGGATTTAATTGGTAAAAGTAATTTTAGAACTTTTTGGAAAAATTTCCCCTACCAATTAGACCCAAAGCCACACAGCTTGTGGCGCTGCGTGATATTTGAGCCAGAGAACACCGCATCATGGCAGACCAATAACTTTATAAACATGTTATCTGGTCTTCACTGGGCAATGCTTGAATCTGTCATTATCATGGCAGACCAGCAATGTAAGAATTTATTTAGGTATTTACAGTAATATTTTCTTGGTTCGTGTTTGATAACTGGGAATCACAAAAAGATTTGGTCAAAGAGACTATAAATTCGCCAGAGATGTGTACATAAAAGGGATATTGCGAAGGTTTTATAAATAAGAGTCATCCTCACTGGCCACTATCTTCAACCCTGTTATTATTATTATTTTTTTGGGTAAAGACTTCAACCCTGTTTTTGATGGAAAAAGTATAAAAAAAAAAGTCACAAATATATTGCATTGATATAAATTTAATTCTAAACTTTTCAATTGGACTAATTTAATCCTTAGCCTTTTGAATTCGTACCAATTCAATTCATTCAGCTAATTTTAGTTAGAAGTCGTTGACGTGTGTTATGACCATTTCACGTGATATGATTGATGTTGACGTGAACCTTTTTTACATTTTTTTAAATAAAAAATTATTTTATTTCCTTTCATGCTAATCTGCAAGGCTAGGGCCAAGAAGCCCTCGCCGGCCTCTAACGAGGGTCGTAGCTGTCACCCAGGCCCTCGTCAGTTCTGGGCGAGGGCTACCACACGCGTGGTCAACGAGGGAGAGGGCTTCATCGCATCGCCGGCCAAAAGGGAAAAAAAACAAGAAAGAACAAAAATTATAAAATATTTAAAAATCAAAATATAATTAAAAATAGCAACATCAACATTAATCTTGCTATATAGGATGACCAACGTCCACATAAGTAATTTGTGGCCAAAATTGGCTAAATAAATTGAATTGGCGCGAATGGAAATGGTTGATACGATAGGTTTAGGAAACTTCTGATATTTTCTCTGTTTTTGAGGGGCTTGACCTATTTTTAGATTTGTTAGACTGTTTAACAAACTGAGATAGAGTCCCATTTATTATTGTGAAAGTTAAGGCAAGGTACACATGTGGTACACCTATGCTATCTAGCATTTGAAAAATTCTTGATTGACAATTTTCATCGAAAGATACGGTATGGATACTTTGTTAAAAACGATCGATTCTATCGTTAAAAAAAAAAAGAAAAGTACTTTCATTGTTAACGAAAAAGTTTAGATATATAAATGTACATTCTTGTATCACAGTCCCACAAAATCTTCATGAACCGTGATCCGACCAGCCGACCATGCCATGATGTATTGAACAAACCAATTCATGATCGACAAGCATTGGTCTACCTCGGCCGAGCATCAACCAAGCTGGCCGAGAGCAGGTGAAACAGCGGACGAGTCAAGACAGTACATGAATCACCGCATGAATCAGCATTCGATCTGCATGATCCAACACACGGTGCAACGCATGAGCGGGGTGAACGAGGGTATCGACTGGCGACTAATCCACATGGTATAGGTATAGTGAACCCTGTAGAGAACCACTTGACAAGCGAGTGGGCATAAGAAGAGGCACAACGACCGTTCGACTCCCCTAGCCTTCTGGAACGTCCATGGGGCAGCCCACACAATGATTCACCCATGGGAGAGCGGAAAAGACTCGCAATGGGATGGGATGAACCATGTAGTTCAAAACATGGGAAACTCAAACAAGACAAAGAGAATAAAACGAATAAAAAAAGACATAATAGAGGAGCCGAACGGGCCATCCGAAAATTTGCTCTTGTATTATAGATAAGGGTGAACCCCCACATTGTAACTCACCTTCCCACATCTCCATTCCTCTCCCACGACTCACTCTCTCTTGGTTCCCTCTCTTTTCTCTACAATGCGAGCGTGCGTAAGCGAGTGAACGATCCTCGGGCCATGACTTGACTCGAGCAAAACATCACCCAAATAGCCTCGAGTTGCTGCACAGTCATGGTTCGAAAGCCAGTCCGCAACACTCGTCTAATTGCTCCTAAAGAGATAGTGGCGTCACCACTCACGAGATGACGAAATGCATGCGTGTTGCTACCGAGCCGCGCGAAGTGTGGACACAAGTGGGACTAAGTCCCGTTGGTGGCGGACAAGACGAGACCCCGAGACAAGGCCCCCCGCTCGTTTCCTCTCCTGCTAACACCGCCCCGTCATGAACCCCAGTTCCTTCTCTTTCCTAGCCTTTTTATTTCGCGGATGATAATTGATTTTAAAAATTCCTTGCTCTTTCGTAGGCTTTTTATTTATTTATTGAACCTCTTATACCATTCATGGATGCGAACCTACCTTCAAAAGCGAAGAATTGAGCTCAACTCCAATCCAATAGTCTAAGATCGATCCGATCAAATAGTGAAGGCTCCGTCACTTCCGGTGTTCTTATTTGTAAAAAAATGAACAAAGAGTTTTTCATGATGATATAATATAAGCAAATGGATAGGGCAACACATTTTTTTACAAGCTTATTATCAATTTAGTGAAGATAAATATTTCTGTTGTTGATTTCAATCATGAACAACCTAATACTAAATCTATTATAAGGATGTCATTAGTTTCCCTTGTCAGTATGTCACACAAGAGGACTGACAATAACGCGAACATCACATCATCAATTGACTTAGGACTATATTGACAAAATAAATAATTTTAAGGTTGAATTGCCATCCATGTTGTAAAATTTTGTGAATCAATGTCAACTATTTTAAAAGGTTAAATTATTAGATGAATGCGTAATTTATTTTTTTAACATTCTAATACTCACTCTCATGTTTATGTTGGACTTTGGCCTTAGCCTAAAGCGTGGAAAGATTGAAGAGACAAATATGAGCCTAGAATATTTGAATTCAAGAGTTCATGCTTTAATATAACGTGAGATTGTTGTTAAATAAAGGCCTAATTTTCTATTTAAATATTCTAACTCGTGCATTAAATTTAATATTAAATTGACAATTATCCCCGTATTTTTTTTTTATATGTGGCTCAAATGGCCCATGGCATAAGGTAGAAGCACAGAAAGCAAAGTGCATTTGGATCATGTTTTTGTGTTGTCTCATCACGGTCATGTCAGTTGAATTTTGGTGTCGGAAAAAGTTGATTATAAAATCTGTAAAATCAGAAAGTCTTAATTGTACAAATTAAAAGTACATAAACTTAATAATACAAAAGTAGAAGGACGAAAAGTTGAATAGATAGATCATAATTAACAGCAGAGGAGTACAGGGGATATTAATAACTTATTGATTTTCCTGATTAGTTTTGTGATTCTTGATATAGTTGGACGAAGGTGTCCTGTAAGCGCCTTAAACTTTATTAGGACAATTACTATTTTATCCTCTCAGGTGATCAAATCTTTGTCTCTGGCAAAGAGCGACACCTCTCAAATTGGGAAATTGGTATTAATAAATAAGAATTTATAAATTTTTGCCCAATATGTAAGGCCTAATATCAAAAAAAAAAAACTTCAACTTTAGCATTTTTGACAATTATGTCCAAATTTTATCTCATCAAAAACCTTCAATTTTTAATTTTGTCCTAATTCTACATTAAATTTTAACTTTTATCCCAATTATACCGACCTAGTACTAAAAAAACTTCAACTTTAGCATATGTCCTCTATTATATCCAAAACTTTTATTTGTCTCATAAAAAACTTCATTTTTTACTTTTGTTTCAATTATACTACTGTTAAACTTCTGTCTTTAAATAATCATTACTTAATCTTACGTGCAATTTTCACGTCATTAATGAATTACACATCGCAAAGCTAACATGAAAAAACCTCAAACTTTTCTTCTGTTTCTTGCTTTCCCTACGTATGGTCGGGAGATACATAATCAATCAAGATGACACGTTTCGTATTCTCTTCGGCACTATGCAGTCCAAAAGAATGGCTAAACATAAAGATATTATGATGAACTATCTAAATTCTCATCGTCCCTGAAACCTACTATTTCTAAATTCCAAAGGTTCATTGGTAAGTTCGACGAGAAAATTCGAGTCAAGTAAGATTAACTGATGATGATTATGAATGGAAGGCTGACGGAGGTAGAATTGAAATAAAAGTAAACATTGATGATTTTTTATGAGATAATTTTTTTTGGATATAATTGATACATATGCTAAAGTTGAAGGTTTTTTTGGATATTAAACTCGTAGAATTGTGACAAAAATAAAAGTTCAAGACTTTTTTGAGACAAAAAAAGTTTTGGATATAATTGTCACAAATGCTAAGGATTATTTTATTTTTATATAGATATTACGCTTCCCAATGTGTAATATCATTTTTTAACTTTTAATTCATTCAATATGGTATTAAAACTATTTCGAAATTTTCAATATGATCCTTGAAATTTTAATTTATCCAGTCAAATACATTTACTTTTCATAATGAAGTCAAGTCATTCATTCAATACTACTCACAACGTTTTATAATTGTGTTTTTAGTTGAGGATTTCACACACATGCGGATTGCATGTTTACAGTTAGACTTAACTTTTGCATTGATTCTCATGTTTTTGGTTGAGAATTCGAATAACTATGGTTGATAAAAAAAAATTTATGTTTTTAGTTGTGGTTTTGCTCGATGACTAGCAAAATATTAAGTTTGGGGGTATTTGATAACTCTATTTTATATAGAGTTTATTTATTATTTTAGACTTAATATTTGCTTAGTTTTAATTGAATTTGATATCTTCTTTATTTATTTTAATTGATTATGTAAGTAATACAATCTTCAACTGTGCAAATTTAAAATCAAAGAGAATCAAGCTTATCTTGGGGAGAAATTCTAAATCCAAGCTAAATTAGGAGTTTCATTATCGGGACTATCTTTGGGAAAAATCTTTGATTGCAATCATATTCTGATGTGACTAAGATTTCTTTTATTTGAAAACAAGAAGAGATCCAAAAAAAAAAAACGTGATTTTGAAGAGGAAGAGAGAGAAGCCACTTTCCATAAGACGTTCAGGGTTTTGTTATTCTTACTTTCAATGCCGGATACCAAGTGAAGAATAAGCAGGCGAATTCAAAGTCAATTCTTGATTATTCTTGGTGAATTTATCCCAGATCTTCATCATGTTTAGTATAATTATTGTTTTTAGCTGAATTTTCATTATGTTCTAGACTAATTTCTGCTAGAACTATGATGTAGCTTAACTATGATTGATTAATTTTTCAAACTCGTTTATGCAATTCTAGAATTCATATGTGGGAGTTACATATCATGTTCTTAATGCTTTTAAGTACTTGATCACCACTTGAATGATTTTTGTGACATGTTTGAGATTGAAAGGAGATTTCGTGCAAGTGCTTTATGTTATATAACCATGAATTCATCTTAGACAGAGATATCTTAATTTTTTTTTTGTGATTTTGGTAGTAAGTGAATCGATGGTGGTTTATTGAATCTGTGAATATTCATAGATCTTAATGCATTTGGGTTTATTTAAATTCAAATGGACCAAGTGTATGTTGCTAAATCTAAATAGGGTTGCTATAACGGATCAAGGATACTTATTTAAATTAAGAAATTCTACTATCACACTATGAATTTAAAGTGTAAGGGTTTTCAGAATTTTTTTTTAAAGTTTTTCTCTATGACACCCGCTTGACTGTGTTGAAGATTTTTATGATCTTTCGAGAGACTTAGTCACCGTCCCAAAAACGTCATACTTCAGTATCTTTTATCGTGCTTCCGATACAAATTTTTCGTACTTCATAAATATTTCAAAATCAACAGCCAAAAGATTTATCCTTTTGTGATTCAACTATCTCCCTAATACTTAACTGTAGAAATGCCCGGACTCAAGGAGATTACGATGAAGTTGACTCATGATCGTGGAACTGGAACGCGCGCTATAATTCCCCCGTGCGAAATTTTGTTCGGAGGTTGTCAAGATTGTGCGAAGCTTCACTTGAGTTGAGCATTTGGATATCCTCCCCCACCAGAATATTAACGCTCATTAGTTGATGCTCATACTAGCGAACTCCGCCATTCGTGCGACATAAAATATGTATCTTTTCAATTTCAGCAAACGAATGGGCGGACCACAAAAATCGCACTTTAGAAAAGTACCTATGAATTGTAAGCAAGAAGATTTTTCCTTTTTCCACTATCGATCGATAGAGACTAATTGGGTAAGTACACCGTAAATGTCATAACTTTTGTACAACGCTCACTTGAATGTCATAACTTTTTTTTACTACTTATGTACCTTAACTTTCAAAAATCGATCATTTGTGTGTCATCGCTTACATGGACATCGAAAAGCTGATGTGGAAGTCGAAAAAGCTAATGTGGCACTGATTAATTTTTTTTGAATATTTTAATGTAAATCTGAAATTCTTTATAATTTTTATTTATTTTTCAAATTTGAAAATAAAAAATGAAAATATGATAATAAATAAAAATAAGAAAAATTTGCACAAAATATTTAATTTTTTTAAAAAATCCACGCGCCATTAAAAAATAAATATAGTAATAATAAAAATTCCATATAGGACAATTTAAAATAAAAAATAAAATAAAATATGATAATTAAATAAAAATAAGAAAAAATTCCAAGAAAATATTTACTTTTTTAAATCCATTTTTCATTAAAAAATAAATAAAACAATAATGAAAATTCCACATAGGATAATTTTAAAATAAAAAATGAAAATAAATAAAGAATAAAAAATTCCAGAAAAAATTTATTTTGAAAAAATCCAGGTGTCATAATAATAATTATAATTATAATTCCACATAGGAAAATTTAAAAATAAAAAATGATAATATAATAATAAATAAATAAATAAAGAAAAAGTTCCATAAAATATATATAAATTTAAAAAAAAATCCACGCGTCATTAAAAAATAAATAAAATAATAAAAATTCCACGTATAACAATTTAAAAATGAAAATAATAAGAAAAAATAATAAAAATTCTAGAAAATATTTAAAATTTTAAAAAAATCCACGTGTCATTAAAAATAAAAAATAAAAAATAAAAATCCTAGTAGGACAATTTGTCGAAAGTGGCACTCAAGTAAATGATTTTCGTAGGAAGTGGCATTGCCACTCAAATGGGCACCGTACAAAAATTATGATATTTGAACTGTACTTATCTCGTGAGTAACTGGTGAAGTAGAGGGTCTTTCGTTGTCCCTCCCCTCTGTTCATCTATTTAAATTCTCCATAGCGAGCCTTTGTATTGTGCTTGCGGAGATCTTTCAGAAATCTATAGTTACATTTCCTGTTAAGAGGATCGAGACGAAGCATCATCCTACTACTAAATTATTCGATAGGCTGGGGAAAGAGAGAGAGGAAAAAATATATATATATATATATATATATATATATATATATATATATATATATATATATATATATAAATTTTCAAAAAATTACTAAAATATTCGATTATCGGCCAGCCGGCGTCCACATCAGTTCCCGCCAGTCAAAATTTACTGGATGAACTTAAATGACACAATTGTAAAATTTTCAATATTGAATCGGCGAAAAAAAAGGGAAAAATTACCAAACAAGTCGTAAACCTTTTGCGATTGTGCCGATTCAATCCTAAATCTTTTTTTTTTGTTGATTCAATCTTAAACCTTTTGCAATTATGCCACTTCAGTCCATCCAGCGAATTTTGGCTAGCTGATGTGAATGATGCCGGTTGGCGATTGAACATTTTAATTTTTTTTCATAATTTTTATGTTCTTTTTTCTCTTTCTTTTTTATTTTTTATTTTCGCCACCCCTCCCCTCCTCTGCCCCCATCCCATGTCCGTCCGTTGCCCTATTCCGGCGACTGGCCAGAACACGGCTAGAGCGCCGACGATGGCGAGATTGGCCCCGCTGTGGCCGGGCGAGGCTTGACCTCGCCAGCCCATATCTGAATGTGTGAAGGGAAAATGGAGGTTGAGGATGATAGGAGAGAGAGAGAGAGAGAGAGATGAATGTGCTGTACATGGACGAGGGATTAGCGAGATGGGGGAGTTTCCAAATCTCTGTTCGAGCTTGCTAAAGGAGATCTCCATTGCTCTATCTTGGCGACGTACCGCGAGGTTGAGCCCTGCCTCAACCTCTGCCATGGCCGGGCAAGGCTCGACCTCGCATGGTGGAGCTTGACATGGTCATGACGGGGCTTGACTTTGCCGTCACTGCCTCGCCCGACAACGGCGAGGTCGACTGCAGCCTCACTCGGCCTCTTCGACCGTTCAAGCTGGTCGCCAGAATAGGGCAATCGTTGGATGTGGGGTGGGGCAGGGCAGGAGAGGGAAAATAATCAAAAAATAAAATATTAAAATATTTGATCTTTGGCTGGTCGACGTCTACGTCAACGTCGGCCAGCCAAAATTCACCGGATGGAATGAAATAGTACAATTACAAAAAGTTTAGGACTGAATCGGCTAAAAAAAACAGAGTTAAGACTGAATCGACACAATGATAATAGGTTTAGAATTTTTTTGGTAATTTTTTCAAAAAAAAAATGTTAGGACTACATTAGAACAATTGTAATAGATTTAGGACTTTTTTAGTAACTTTCCCGATATGGACGGTTATTCCGAAAATCGGCTCTTGTATTATAAATAAGGGTAAACTCCACATTGTAACTCACTTTGACACATCAATTAGTGCAATAGACCCACATTTCTCTCTCACGGCTTACTCTCTCACAGTTCCCTCTCTTCCCTCAAAGATTCGAGTGTGCGCGAGCGAGTGAACGTTCCTTTGGTCAAGACCTGTGTCGAGCAAAAACATCATCCAAATAGCCTCGAATCACCGCACGACCGTGGTTTGAAGGTCAGTCCGTGACGCTTGCCTAATTGCTCCTAATGAAGTAGTGACGTCACGAGATGACGAAATGCACGCGTATAGCTACCGCCCCGCGCCAAGTGTGGACACGAGAGGGGGCAAGTGCCGTGGGTGGCGGACAAGACAAGATCCGACACATGCCCCCGTTCGTTTCCTCTCCCGCTAACACTGCCCCATGATAAGCCTCAATCTTTCCTAGAATAATTGATTTTAAAAAAACACATGTTTTGACAAATTTATTATCAATTAATCAACATAAATATTTCTGCTGTTGATTTCAGTTATGAAAAACTCGATCTCAAATCTATTATAAGGATATCATTTCAAGTAAATTTGTCCATGTTAACATGTAACACAAGAGGATTGGCGATAATTGGATGCCACGTCATTAATTGATTTAGTACTATATTGATAAAATTGTTAAGTCACGTGGGATTATTTTTTAATTGTTAGTTGTTTTGTTTAGTGTCCTAGTTATTAGGACTCTGTTTTGTAGTGGTGTAGAACATGGCATTGTGTTTTATCAAGTCAATAGGTGGTTTCTGCACGTTGCTGTTTTTTAGGAGTTAGTGGATCACTTTCTTTTATGCTGTCAGCTGCCGTGTATTAGCTCTTTAAAAAGGAGCATCAGCAGTAAGTTTTTTTAAGCAGTAAGAACAACGTAGTTCATTGTATATGTGTTCGTGACTCTCCCAAATATTGTAACAGTGGTGTCAAAGCTTGGTTGCGAAAAGAGCGGGTTTAAAAAAAGGGAGAAGGAGAGGTTGAGACGTGACATACCTTCGTGAGATAATTGCGGCAGTAACTATTATACTCACTCTGTTTTAGTTTGCACCATCAATTTTTTCCGATGGCCACTGATAATTTCGTTCAACCAGCTATCACTCGCTTTGATGGTCACTACGATCATTGGAGCATGCTGATGGAGAATTTCCAGCGGTCCAAAGAGTACTGGCATGTCGTCGATTCTGGAGCAGCAGAACCAGCGGCTGGAGTGGTGTTGACGGATAGACAAAAGGCTGACTTGGATGCATTGAAGCTAAAGGATCTCAAAGCCAAGAATTACCTTTTTCAAGCTATTGATCGATTAACCTTGGAGACAATTCTTTGCAAAGACACTTCCAAGCATATTTGGGATGGAATGAAAAAAAAAGTATCTGGGGAACGCGAGGGCAAAACGCGTGCAACTTCAAGGGCATCGGATAGAATTTGAGAATTTACGCATGAAAACCGGCGAATCTGTTACTGATTACTTGTCAAGAACAATGACGATCACTAACAAGATGAGGATTCATGGCGAGAAGATGGAGGACGTCAACATCATCGAAAAGATTCTTCGATCAATGACACCGAAATTTAATTTCGTTGTTTGTTCTATCGAAGAACTTAAAGATAGTGATGAACTTTCAATTGATGAGTTGCAGAGTTCTTTGTTGCTTCACGAGCAAAAATTTGTCTAACAAGATAAAGAGGAACAAGCATTAAAGGCAGTAACCAATCCAAAAGGTCCTGATCGTGGGAAACGCAGATGGAAGGACAATGATTCATACCAGAACTCAAATGGGGATTGCGTTTTTGACTCCAAATGGAAAGCAAAAAGCCATGACAACAACTATTCAAATGGTAACAAATCGAAGTTTTTCGACAAGTTAAATGTTGAATGTTATAGATGTCACAGGTATGGCCATTACAAGTTTGAATGTAGAACCAATCTCAACAAAAATCGTGGTGCAAAATCAAATTTTTCAGAGAAAGTAGAAGAAGTTTCTCTTTTGATGGCCTGTCATACAAAGAATAGGTTCATCGAAATTCGTGGTATTTAGACACCGGCTGCAGCAATCACATATGTGGAGATAAGTCCGTATTTTCAGATTTGGATGAATCGTTTCGTAACACTATGACGTTTGGCGACAAATCTTCAGTTTCTGTCATTGGCAAAGGCAACGTTAAGATCCATACCAAGGAGAACTCTACTCAGGTTATTTCTAACGTTTACTTTGTTCCAGATTTGAAAACCAACTTGCTTAGCATTGGTTAGTTACAAGAGAAGGGATGTGAGATCTCTATCAAAGATGGAGTTTGTCGAATTCAAGACGAAAAGTTGGGCTTAATTGCTCAAGTCAACATGACAACAAACCGGATGTTTTCATTGTTTCTCGATGACACCAACCAACGGTGCTTCTCTGCGAGATTGAAGGACGAAGCCTCGTTGTGGCATTTTTGCTATGGACATCTGAATTTTGGTGGTCTAAAGACACTGCAACAAATGAACATGGTGACAGGTCTTCCGCAAATTCGAAGTCCTTCTCAAATTTGTGACGAGTGTGTTGTTGGCAAACAACATCGAGATCGGTTTCCGAAAGGAAAAACATGTAGAGCGAAGAAGGTATTGGAACTGATTCATTCAGACTTATTTCGGACCCATTAATACGACATCAAATGGCGGTAAACGTTATTTTATAACGTTCATTAATGATTATAGTCGGAGAACTTGGGTCTATTTTCTGCAGGAGAAGTCTGAGGCTTTACTAGCTTTCAAAAATTTCAAAGCACTAGTCGAAAAAGAAGCAGGCGTGCTTATAAAGACTCTTCGCAGCGACTGTGGTGGAGAATATAACTCGCAAGAATTCATAAAATTTTGTGAGACTCATGGAATTCAAAAACAGCTTATGACTGCTTATACGCCGCAGCAAAATGGCGTTGCGGAGAGGAAGAATCGCACCATCGTGAACACGGTACGGACCATTTTGGCACGAAGTGGTGTCCCAAGAAGTTTTTGGCCTGAAGCTGTCAATTGGAGCATTCATGTATTGAACAAGAGCCCTAGACTTGCTGTTCAAAACATGACGCCTGACGAAGCTTGGAGTGGACAAAGACCAAGTGTCGAGCATTTCAAAATCTTCGGTTGCATAGCATTTACCCACATTCCAGATTAGAGGAGGAACAAGCTTGATGACAAAGGTTAAAAATGCATTTTTCTTGGTGTTAGTCAGCAGTCAAAAGCGTACGAATTGTATAATCCTAGCACCAAGAAAATTGTCATCAGTCGTGACGTGATCTTTAATGAAGAGAGGTTCTGGATTTAGAATGAAAACAAAGTTGAACAGCAAATGCAAGCTGATTTTGATGGAGAAAATCGAGAAAAAAAATGCAGCAGCCTTTGGAGAATGCAGAACCTGTAGAAAAATGAGCAACAACTAGCAATCAATGAATGTATTTCAGCATTTGAAATAGAAGATGAACAACAAACTCAACGAATTAGAAGAAGGCATGCATTGGATGACTAACTATGAGATAACTGGGATCGACCAAACTGAAGATCCCCTCACTCATTTTGCCTTATTTTCAGATTGTGATCCAGTAGCTTTTGAAGATGCCATTAAAGAACCAAAATGGTAGGCGATGATGCTGAAATTGCAGCCATTGAAAGAAATAATACTTGGGAGTTGACAGAGCTTCCAAAAGGGCAAAAAACCATTGGAGTGAAATGGGTGTACAAGACAAAGTTGAAGGAGAATGGTGAAGTTGATAAGTACAAAGCTCGCTTAGTCGCAAAAAGTTGTTAACACCTAAATTTTAATTTTTAGAAAATCATTTAACCATAAAATGAGAGTTAATTATAATTCTCACAAAAATAAATTCTCAAGTATTGCATATTTATTTTCTATCATATCATTCTCATTTAGTGTCAAAGATGAGTCCATTGATTTTAATTTTGACAGCGGTCGGACCAAACTCAGCTTGATATTTTTGCCTATGGCTATAGGGTGTGCCGAAATTTGTCCACCATGATTTTGGACTCAACTCGATTTCAAATTAGCTCGTTTTTGCTCATTAATTTTTTTTAGGACTTTTAATTAATTAATTGAAGCCCGATTTGAGTTCAAGATTGTACAATTAAACCCATAAGGAAGTGAAAGTCGGATAGCCCAATGGCACCTCTATGGTTGAAGATATTCATCGGGACTATACATGATCAGAATTTTTAATCCGACGATCAACAATGAATCTTACCTTGACTAAGATTAGGGTTCCTTATTGCCTATAAATAGAGCCTTATGATCTAGGGTTCGAGGAGCCACATTCATTCAAGACACGGCAGATTTTAGAAGGGCTACACATCACAATATACGGCCAGAGTGGTGAGAGACGACCATGCCCGAGAGAAATCTTGAGAGAGGAGGTCTACCATGGAAAGTTGTCAGAGGCTCTCACATTGATCAATGAAGAAGTTGAAGGGAGAATTCCATTGTTGAGGCCTGCCATGGATCCTTTTGTTTATTTATTTTATCTGCCGCTCTTTTTATTTGTAACATAATGCAAGAGAGAGTTTGCCATCAAGAAGAAGAGTCCGGAGGCAACACCGTCATCCTTTATCCGGCGCTCAAGTTTCCTTGGTGCGGTGCCCATCAAACAAACCCGGAACTCCGAGCGTCAACCGAGCCTCGCGACAACTGCAATTCTTGTATTCAAAGGAGACTTGGGCATACATTGGTCAATTTCCCTACCAGGACATCAATTTGACAAAAAGGAACAGGATAAAAATTTGTTCTTTCCTTTAGTTATTTGTCAATGTGTTTGAGTGCAAATGTTTGAGTTTTCCTAGTCGCCGCAGATCTGTTCACTATGCCTCTCTCGATGCAAACCTACTTGATACATTGACATCAGTCCCTCGAGTGTGGGCGGACGAGACGCTCTGCCGAAGCCGACGCAAGCGGTTGCTCCCCCAAGGTGTGCCAGAGAGTCCTAGTCATGACACATCTGTAGTCGACACGCCATCCGTCGCCCCCAGACAAAGCGGCATCTCCAATAATGCTACGACGATAATTGAGAGCCTCAAAGAAAGATGGAGGTTCCATCGTGGCAAATCTTACGTTGGAGTTTCTGTGGTTCTCAAGCTTGGCCGAGGATGACTACAAGCCAAGTAGTCACTCCCACCGAGACAATCAACAACAAAGGGAGTTCTTAATTCTCTATAAAATTCCGACTTGTTTTTTCATGTCTTTCTCCGAATGTTATGCATGAGAAATTCGTGTTATCCTCACGTGAGCACATGACAACAACAAAAGAGATAAAGCATAGAGAGTGATACATGAGAAAGCAGGAAAGTCCGAGAACACTTGAGCTCTCCGAAACCATCATCCATGACTCCACGTTCACCGCTTCAAGAAGTCAACTGATTTCTTGTTGGTTTTGGGTTTTAATTTCTTATAATTGCAGATCATCTTTAATCTCATATGGTCACCATTCCATACAAGTCTATTGTCCCATACATGATCAGACATTTCTCGTTGTTCCAGCCGTGCATAGCTCAATCCACCGCATCATCATCACTAAATCGCCTAGCACTTCGGGATTGCTTAGATTCGAGCTGCTGTTCACTGCTGTCCAGCCCTTTTTCGAGGTCGATCAGCCCCTATTTTCTTGTCATCTGAGAATCTAACATTGTTATTACTTGTGGTAGATCATTTGGGGTTGGTTTGGTAGCAAACCGAAATTGGAGAGTGCAATTTCGGACGAAAATTCTAGCTTGTGCGCGTGCAGAATTTTTAGCCTGGAAAAGGCAAATTCTTCAACTTTTTTATTGCTAAATCATGATAGTTAACTTGGTAACTTGCATTGTTGTTCTTAGGAAACTCTGAACCATGGATTTTTGCAATAAATGTGGGAAACCTCAAGCTTTTTCTGTCAACCTTGGCTAAAATAAAAAATTGGACATTGTGGGTTAAAAAATCTCATTTCTTCAATCAAGCTTAAATTGTTCCTGAAATTGATCAAATTTTATATTACTCTTGAGAAATTGATGCAATTTAATTGGAACATATCTTTTCTCAAAAGTAAACTTGGTTAATTTTCTCGAATTTAAGTTGAATTGATTAAGAAGGATGATAATTCTTGGTTGATAAAAATCTGAAATTTTGGCGCACATGTCTCTCTTGCTCCAATTCAATATGTCAGTGGATGAATATTGCCTTGATGTTTGTCTTGACTGTTTGAGTGATATCATCTTTGATTGATTGGCATTATCTCAAGTTATGGACATTAATCAATTGAAGTGAACTTAATCTAATATATTTGAGAATACTTGAATTGGATGATATCTAACTTGTCTTGGATAGTCCTTCGCTTTGAATGGTCCTCTCTAGTATGCAAGTTGGTTGAGTTGCTTATCCGATGTTATCTTATGTTATCTCTCTTGAATTTATCTAAACTTATTTGATTAGAGATAATTTTTGAGTTCAACTGGATGAGATCTTGAATTTTGAGAATTTTCTGAATTAATTTTCCCAATCCCTAAAAGATAATTTCTCAAATCAAAACTGTATTAAGTTTTGGATGAGGAAAGGTGGGCCTCATTGTCATATTTTCGACCACCCCTTTTAATTTTCAAATTCAAATCAATTGACTCTTCTTCATTTTATTTTTGTCGCAATTGTGTGATTATTTTGCTTTGCTCATAAATTTTGCACATCAATAAACAATGTTGCCCATAACACATGCTCCCAATTGTGTCTTGTCCCGTACATTAAGGACAACATATGACTTCGATCTCGAAGTACGATCGTGCTTGTATGTGTGAATTAGATATCAAATCCTCAATCTTGAGGAGCGGATTGCTAATTCCTAAATAGAATTTCAAGGTTTGCCCAATATATATAGGGACGACGGTTATTATATAATCTATTCACTTGCTAACCCCAATCTCAGGGATGTTGTGAATAAAATCGGATTTTTGGATTTAAAGTTGTTTTATGGGCAATATTGTTTATTTTTGTTCAAATTTTCATTATTTTAATGCTTAAATAAATTCCTAAAAAATTCCTAAACAATCCCATACTTTTCTTAAGTCAGATTACGTTTTTTTTTTTTTTTACTTTAGGATAACTTTTTCACTCATTTATCCGAAAATGTATAGAAAATACCATAAAACGTCATTCGCATTGCATATTGTTCAGTTTGCATTATCATACTTGTCACGTCATACATCTTTGCCATGTCATATCATCTTACATGTCATACAGATAGATCGCATTAGCATTGCATTTAATGAAAGAAAAACCCAAAAAAATTCAAATCATAAAACTAAGGATTTTTCATGAAAATTAGGTACCGATAGGGCATTAATTGAAAAGTTAATGTAACCAAGTCTCCGAACTCATTTTCTCTGGTTTGTAGAGATAAAATAGTTCTCTCGCTATACCTACCGTAAATGATTAGTGGCTGCTCCAATTGAACATTTTTTCGTAAATAAATCGAAGCTGCGATTTGGTAGGACTGAGAAGGGTCCGAGTTAGGTTAGTTAATTTAATTGATCTAATAATTCATTAGCCTAATTTTAGGTCGTGACGAAAGCTACAAGCAAGAGTTCGGCATTGACTACAAAGAAGTCTTTGCTCCAATTGCTCGACATGACACAATTAGATTGGTGGTTGCATTGGCGGCACAAAATTCAAGGCCTATCTTCCAGTTGGACGTGAAATCAGCATTTTTACTTGGCGACTTGGAAGAACAGGTATTTATTGATCAATCTCCTGGTTATATAAAATTTGGAAGTGAGCACAAGGTGTGCAAACTAAACAAGGCTTTATATGGACTGAAACAAACTCCAAGAGCTTGGTATAGTCGAATAGAAGCCTATATTCTGAAAGAAGGTCTCCAAAAATGTCAATGTGAGCATACGCTTTCTATGAAAACTGAAGATGGAGGGAAGATGCTCGTTGTTTGCCTATATGTGAATGATTTGATTTATGCTGGAAATGATAGTGCTATGTTTGAAAAATTTAAGCAATCTATGATGCTTGAATTCGATATGTCTGATCTTGGAAAGATGCACTATTTTCTTGGGACAAAAGTTTGTTCAATTTGCTGGTGGAATCTTCATTTCACAAAGAAAATATGTGCAAGACATTTTAGAGAGGTTCCAAATGAAGAATTGCAATTCTTCTAGCACAACAACAGAAGCGGGTTTGAAGTCAGTGAAAGATTCTGAAGGAAAAAGGGTCGATAACACCATGTACAAGCAAATTGTGGGAAGCTTGATGTATTTGACTACAACAAGGCCAGATATAATGTATTCTGTGAGTCTCATAAGCAGGTATATGGAGAATCCTATTGAGATGCATCTCTTTGCTGCCAAGAGAATTTTTTGCTACTCGCAAGGTACAACTGAGTTTGGGCTGCTCTACAAGAAGGGAGAAAACTCAAGCTTGATGGGCTTCACTGATAGTGATTATGCTGGAGATCAAGATGATAGAAGGAGTACTTCCGGATGTGTATTTATGATGGGTTCGGGAGCTATTTCATGGTCATCAAAGAAGCAGCCGATTGTCACTTTATCAACCACTGAAGCTGAATTTGTTGCTACAACTTCATGTGCTTGTCAAGCCATTTGGTTGAGGAAAATTCTCGAAGAACTTCATTTCAGGAGTCAAGGACCTACTGCAATTTATTGTGACAATAGTTCAGCAATAAGGCTCTCCAAAAATCTTGTTTTACATGGAAGAAGCAAACATACAGATGTCAAGTTTCACTTCTCGAGGAATCTCACGAAGGAAGGAGTTATTGATCTCATCCACCGTTGAAGTGAAGATCAAGTTGTTGATATCTTTATTGAATCCCTCAAGTTGGCTGCATTTCAGAGACTAAGAAACCTGCTTGGTATTCACAAGTTGTATTAAACTGAATGTTGGCAAACTTTCAATTTAAGGGAGGGAATGTTGAGTCACGTGGGATTACTTTTTAACTGTCGGTTGTTTAGTGTCCTAGTTATTAGGAGTCTGTTTTGTAGTGGTGCAGAACATGGCTTTGTGTTTTACCAAGTCAATAGGTGGTTTCTGCACATTGCTGTTTTTTAGGAGTTAGTGGAGCACTTTCTTTTATGCTGCTAACTGCTGTGTATTAGCTCTTTAAAAAGGAGCATCGGTTGTAAGTTTTTTAAGCAGTAAGAACAATGTAGTTCATTGTATATTGTGTTAGTACCTCTCCCAAATATTGTAACAAAAATTAATAATTTTAAGGTTGAATTACCATCCGAAGATTTTGTAAACTACTGTCAATTATTTTAAAAACTTAAACTATTAGATGAAGGCGTATAATATTTTTTACACATTCTAATACTCACCTCACGTAAATGTTGGACTTTGGCCTCACCCTAAAGCGTGGGAATATGAAATTGGAAAGTCAAATAGGAGCATGGAATATGGAGTTCATGCTTTGATGTCATGCGAGATTTTTTTAGACCATTAAATAAAAGCATAGTTTATTGTTTAAATATTCTAATAGGTGCATTGGATTTACGATTGAATCGGTAATTATCCCCGCATTTAAGATTGGATATGTGGCTCGAATGTCCTATGGCACAAGGTACAAGTTCAGAGAGCAAAGTGCATTTGGGTCACGTTCTCGTGTTGTCTCATGGCCATGTCAGTTGAATTTGATGTTGGACCCACTTGATTATAAAATCTGTAATCAGAAAGGCTAAATTTGGAAACTAAGTACATGAACTTGATAAGAGAACACACGAAAGTATAAGGACGAAAAGTTGAATAGATAGATCATAATTAATGGCAGGATTGTGCCGGGGGACATTACTAACTTATTGATTTTATAGATTAGTTTTTATGATGACCTAATACTCAAAAAAACCTCCAACTTTAGCATTTGTGTCAATTATACCCAACAAATTTTTTGTCTCATAAAAAATCCCAAACTTTTACTTTTGTCTCAATTCTACCCAAAATTTTTACTTTTGTCCCAATTTTACAAACCTAGTACCAAAAAAAATTCTCAATTTTTAATTTTGTCTCAATTCTATCCAAAACTTTTACTTTTATCCTAATTTTACTGGTCTAATACAAAAAAAAACTTCAACTTTTACTTTTATCCCAATTCTACCATCCTCGGCCTTTTGTTCATAATTAGTGTTAGTTAATCCTACGTGACCCGAATTTTCTTGCTGAATTTACTAATGAATTTTTGAAATTTAGAAATAATAGGTTTCAGAGACAACGAGAGTTTAAAAAGTTCGTCAGAATATCTTTATGTTAGCCGTTCTTTGGGAGGTTGAGTGCTGAAAAAAATACGAAATGTGTCATCTTTAGTGACTATATATCTTTCAACAATATATAGGGGTAGCAAAAAATAGAAATGAATTTCGAAATTTTTTTCATGTCGGCTTTGCCGAGGTGTAATTCATTAATGACATGACAATGTCATGTAAGATTAATTAATGATAATTATAAACGGAAGGTTAACGGTGATAAAATTAAGACAAAACTAAAAAGTTGAGTTTTTTTTTTATACTAGGCCGGTAAAATTGCGACAAAAGTAAAGTTTTTGAGTAGAATTGGCACAAAATCAAAAGTTGAGGGTTCGTAAAATTGGGACAAAGATAAAAATTGAGAATTTTTTTAGTACTAGACAGGTAAAATTGGGACAAAAGTAAAAATTTTAGGTATGATTGCGTTAAAAGTAAAAAATTGAGGATTTTTTGGGTACTATGTCGATACAATCGGGACAAAAGTAAAAATTTTAAATAGAATTGAGATAAAATTAAAAGTTTGAGATTTTTTATGAAACAAAAAAATGGATATAATTATCATAAATGCTAAAATTGAATGTTTTTTTTTTTTGGGTATTAAGACTTTTTATGATCCTTCATACCGTTGGAGGAAGGAGTCTTGCAAGCGCCTCAAACTTTATTAGTACAATTACTATTTTATCCTCTCAGGTATCAGATCTTTGACCGCGGCAAAGAGAGACACTTGCCTTTCAAATTGGAAAATTAGCATTAATAGTGTGCACTAATAATTTATAATTTTTTGCCCAATGTGCAATATCATCTTTTGACTTTTTATCCGTCTAATATGATCTTAAAACTATTCTCAAATATTCAATATGATCCTTAAAATTTTAATTTATCTAATCAAATTCCTTAAATTTTCATGATGAAGTCAAGTCATTCATTCGATACTGCTCACAAGTTTTTATAATTACACAATTACACGGGTTTAGGAACATCTTTTCATTTCAATCATTTTCTTTCAGCAACAAAGAAATATGCTATCTTTTCTTCACCTTTTTATTTTTGGTTTATATGAATAATAATACTATTCAATTAAAGTGCCTTTTATTTCATCATCTCGGTAACCCTGAAAGTAGAAACTTAATTAGAATTGCATCGGATTGATATTCCTACTTTTTTAAGTCTAAGCGCTTTCATAATAATATCTAGAAGAGATTAGATACTTCATTACAAGGCCGCCCTGTAATGTTGCAAGATTTATAATTTTTTTTGTCTAGTTTTATCTTATCCTATATTTTTGGTAAAAATCCTATTCTACAAGTTTGTCTTGTAATTTTTTTTTGTTCGATTCTATCTTATCATATTATAATTTTTTTTTTGTCAAAATCCTATTCTAAAATGTTTTCCTATAATTTTTTTGTCTGGTTATATTTTATCCTATTTTATTTTTTTTTTGTCAAAATCCTATTCTACAACTACAAGGCTGTCCTGTAATTTTTTTTGGCCTAGTTCTATCTTATTTAATTTTTTTGGTCAAAATCCTATTCTAGTCTTGTAATTTTTTTTTGTATGGTTTTATTTTATCCTATTTTATTTTATAAGCCACACTGCATGCGCTATATGATATGTGCAGGTTGTGAATCATGCTTCATCACTCACGCGATCCCACCCCAACCCTTGAGAAGGTGGGGAATAGAACTTTCCACCCCTTCTCATCTTGTAAGGTGAGAAGGGTGATCACTGGGGCAAGTCAAAGTGAAATGAAGATCACATAGCTCAATGATCATACTATTTTCTCTTGACAAAGAAAACAGTTTAAGATCAGACCTTTTGAAGGAGGCGCAACTCTCTGTTGGGAGAGCACAGTAGAAGTCCAATACATTCGCATAGGGAGATCGTCGAGAGAGAGCCCAAATCCGAGCCAAAGTTGGAGATGTTGATATTGTCTTGAATTTCAAATGAAGATGAGGAAGGCTCGGAGATTTTTCAAGGTATTTCAGCACTCACAAGTCCCAACTTGTCCGCGGTGTCTTAAAGCTACATCTCAGAATAAGAATGTTGTTCCATTGATGCAGCAGCTCAGGCTCACGCACATCTGCGTAGCTAGTGGCATTTTTACTTTCGTCTTCTTCGGTCAATGGCCGCATGCATTTCAGGCGACACATAACACACTTTCACGGGGTCGCATTAGACGTGGCTCCTTGCATGAAGTGCAGCAATGCCTGTCCTGGCATGGCAATAACACGTAAGGATATGGAGCACTCCTAGGGTCTGTTCTTCTGTTTTTCCCATGTTCTTCTGTGTTTCTCAGTGATGTGAAGTCCGTCATTTCATCTGATTGAGCATGCATATACCGTGGACAGAAGACCAAATGATCATTACCTCAAGGCGTTAATTGAGAAAGTGATGTGAAGGACTGATCCAATACAATGATATGAACCAAGGAGAAGTCAGGTCCTTCATTGGAACTGACTTAAGTAAACCGAACGGTCTTCTTCCCGAAAAGGTTGCGGTATACTACTCGACAGGTTGAAGCCCAGATAGTCGCTCTACCTCTCTGGGTTTGAGCCAACAACAGGTATCAATCCCATTAGGAGATTTAGCTATCCCGACCCTTCTTCAAATTCGAGATCATGGTTACAGGGAAAGAGGAGTTTCAACGAGATAAATGCGAAGCCAAACCGATCAGAGATCCACGGTTAGACGTGATTCACAATGCTCAAACATGAGCCAATCGTTTAATCGTAACTTTGAAGGGCATAGAGCTGCCTTGGAGTTCATTGCACTCCAAGGAGCTTCTTAGTTCTTGCAGATGTCTTACCTCGGTGTCGGTGAGAAGAAGATCATGACCAATCTATGCAAATAGAGTTTCTGACTCTCTCATTGTGCATGCACAGGTAAAATTATTAAAAAAATTCGTACATCTATTGCAATTTTGCTAATTCAGTCCTAAATCTTTTCGTTTTGTCGATTCAGTCCTAAAATTTTTACAATTATGTCAATTAAGTCCATCCGATGAATTTTGATCGATTGGCGCTGATGTGGATACCGGTCGACTAGCGACCTAACATATATATATTTTAAAACTTTGTCGATTTTTTTAAATTTCTCTTTTCTTTTCTTTTTCTTCCTTTTCGCCTTTCCCTTCCCTGTTCTACCTCTAGCTAGTTGCCAGACCTCGGCAATGGGCCAGAGGAAGACTAACAAGGCTCTCGTCGGCTTGGCCCAACAACGTCATGGTTGAGTCTCAACATGATGAGAGCCTAGTTGGTCGCTGAGGTTCGGCAACCGGTAGAAGAGGGTAGGAGAAGGGAAAAGAGAAAACTAATAAAAAAAAATAAAATAATTATTAAGATATTAAGTCGCCGGCGGCCGGCGTTAACGCCGACCAACCAAAATTTGCAAGATGGAATGAATTGGCATAGTTACAAAAGGCTTAGGACTGAATCGGTAGAAACAAAAGATTTAGAACCGAATTAATTTATTATAATAAATTTATGAATTTTTTGATAATTTTTCCATAATCACGTACATATGTATCGTCGAATTTAAGAACTGTGTGGAGGTATGTGTTCTGCCTTTGTGGGTTATGCAACACTTTTACTGGACCTGTTTTTTGGGAATATAAACATGTCTAGCGTCTCAATTTCATGATATGATAGTTGTCCAACTAATCCAACTGGTGATTAAAAAAAAATGATACGGATTGCGGAGAGAGAGTATGTATGCCATAGCCTACTACGAATGCTCAAACATTTGACCAAAGCAAAAAGTCTCAAAATTCATCTGATATAGCCACCAGACATTGTTGTCGAATGACATGGATAAAATTTAGCCAATGTGAACATCCATGTCGGAAATGGACGTTGTTTATATTGGTTAAGATTTTCCGCACACATCCACATAAGCATCCGCATGTTTTTTTTTAATCATATTTTGATGGACAGATTTTTTCTTTTTCTTTTTTTTGATGGACAGATTTGATAAGAATATATATTTTTTAAAATTATTCAATTAGATATATTGAAAGTATATATGCTTGATTAGAAAAGGCGTGAAAGCACGTGAACCCAAAAGTAGAATTCGTAGATCATGTTTAGGAGCAAATAATTAGTAATTTTGTCTTAAAACTTTATCAGGACAATTACTATTTTATCCCCTCAAGTGATCAAATCTTCGACAGTAGCAAAAAGGAAGAACTGCCTTTCAAATTCGATCCAAAATGTCCATGAAACATGTTTCGAAAGCGCGCATAGCCAACGACTGAAAAACGCTCGCTTCTTCACCACCGGAAAACGGTTGGCTTAGAATGAGAGCGCTCGTCATCCTCGGCTCTACCACCACCACCACCACCACCACCACCACCCTATCGCCACCTCCTCCCTATCAACACCACCACCACCACCGTTCCACCAGGCCTCCCTCTCTGTCCCGAACACCCCCTCCCTCGATCTCCACCGTCCACTCCCTCCCCGCCTCCCTCTCCGCCCTCCGATGCGAACCCAAGCCCCAGCTCCGCACACTCGCGGACCTCGCCTCCAGCCTCGCCGGCGACGGCCGCCTCCACGACTTCGCTGCGGTGGCGGACCACGTGGTCGCCTCCGGTGCCGAGGTTTCGCTGTTCGTGGCGGAGCTGGATGTCGAGATCGTGGGGAAGGGGTTGGCTCGAGGCCTCGGGGAAGGGAGCTTGTGGAGCTTCGTCGAGGCGCTGCGGATGCTGGAGAAGCTGGGGATTCCGCTGGCCAAGGTTGTTGACGGCGCGGCGATGGATTTGCTGGGGAAGGAGTGCGAGCGGTTGATGGACTGCGGCGATGTGAAGTCATTGGTTCAGGTGATGGAGATTCTCGCAGGTGATAAATTAGGTCATCACGTCACGTTTCTGTTAATTGTGAAATGTGGGTTTGAAATGAATTAGCTTTAAGATAGTCAAATCGTTACTTGCCTCTACAGAGGCCAATTATAATTGCAGAAAAATTGGATTGTAGAAGCTGTAATTACTGATGCTAATTGAGACTGAGAGATGGTGTCGGGGGAAAGAGAGCGATTAAACGGAAGAGAAATTGCTTGCACTTGAAAAATTCTTTGCAACTTATGATTATGGCAGTTAATTTTCTGTCAAGTCGTGCTCTCGCTATCGAGTGACTGAAGTTTCTTCGTTCGCTGTTAGGTTTCAAATTTCCAGTCAGGGAGCTAGTGAATCCCGCTGATGTAATCAGAGCGTCGATTGATCAACGCAGTCCAAATTTGGCCATTAGGTATGTTATGTAGTTCATTCCATACCAGTGGTTCTTCTGAGGTTCAAGCTTTTGCTCTTGAATATGTTGTTTGGGTGGTGGCTGAAATTTTCTTGCTTTGGTTCTTGGTGAGGGACTCCCATTGTAACTCAAGCTGTCGGTCTGATGCTTCAACCACTGCCATTTTGCAGATATGCATGCATCTTTCCACATGCACAAATATTGTTCTGCACCATCATACACGAATTTGGGAAGAAAGGGGATCTGGTTTCCGCGTTGAAAGCCTATGAAGCCTGCAAGAAAAGCTCGAACGGCCCTAATATGTTTGTCTACCGCAAGATAATTGATGTTTGCGGTCTATGTGGTGATGCTGAGGAATCCAGGCACATTTGCGAGGTAACCGACTTGCCTTACCCTATGAAATTTAACTTAACATGACGTGTGCCACGAAACTCTTGTTAATGGTCCTTCTTATCCATGATCTATATTCTTCTTAAATGACATAAACTGTAACCCTTTAAGCATTTTGAGCTTTTTAATCAATAAGATATAGACTGAGGCGAAGGCTCTTTCGAAAGCCATTTGAGGAGTTTTTGCTCGTCGATAATAGGATTTTTTTTTTTTGGGTAAGAAAATAATAGGATTTTTGTTTATCTCAGATCCAGAAAGGATATCAAGGGCTATGAATCATAGGAATGAAGAATATGAGCAAAGTTCATAAGATTGCGACAGTAGTCATGGCGACATGAGTTGCAAGAAAAACTACACAGTTGACCATAGGAAAGTTGATAATTTATCGTACGAGAGCTAGGGCAACTTTTCCGTAGGTGGCAACAGTGTCACATAACTACTAAAGCTGATGAGCACAACCCAAAATGAACAAGGCAATGGATTTAAGGGTTCAAGTAGTTTTCAGTGTGATCGAAGTGCATTTGGAAGGAGCAAGTTTGCTCAAGGTTACATTGTATGATCTTTTAATTCAGAATTCCTCAAACGCATCCATGCTCTATGTGTGCTCCATGAATCACAGCTTTCTCATGTTTGCCATGCTGCTGCAGGAATTGCTTAATCAGGGCATCGTTCCAAATATCTATGTTTTCAACAGCTTAATGAACGTCAATGCCCATGATTTGAGCTACACATTGCACATATACAAGACTATGCAGGTAAATCAGCTCTTTCTCAAATTATTAGAGGGCCATTTTTTCTCGAGTTAAGTTAACAAGAAATTTATTGGCCATACCAACGAAAAATCCTACAGACCAAATTTATTAGCGCAGAATGTTGGTGTCGCTCCAGACATGGCGACCTATAATATCCTTTTGAAGGCATGCTGCCTGGCTGGAAGAGTTGATTTGGCCAAAGAAATATATCAGGAAGTGCGTGACCTAGAATCGATGAGGGTGTTAAAGTTGGACGTATTCACATACAGCACAATTATTAAGGTCCATCTTCTCAAGTGACTGAAGGTTCCCATCCATTAAAAGTGAAATTGGTTCTGGTCGATTCTCCATTAAGTATCTGATATTTGGGTTATATAAATTTTCAGGTATTTGCAGATGCAAAACTGTGGCAGATGGCTCTACAGATTAAGGATGACATGCTTCGTGCTGGCGTTACTCCTAATACAGTCACGTGGTCATCACTGATTAGTGCCTGTGCTAAAGCGGGTCTGGTAGAGCAGTCAATTCAGTTGTTTGAGGAAATGCTTCTGGCTGGTTGTGAACCAAATTCACAGTGTTGCAACATCCTCTTACATGCTTGTGTTGAGGCATGCCAGTATGATAGGGCTTTCCGTCTGTTCCAGGCCTGGAAGGACTGGAAAGTGGCAAAGACTTCAAGTAGAGACTGCGGAAACGGAAAACAGAGCTTGTTGAGCATGGTTCGCCAGAAAGAAAATTCTAGTCATACACTGGAAAATGCATCCAAGACACGTCACACAAGCTTTGTTAAGAGATATCCCTTTTCACCTACAACCACCACCTATAATATCTTGATGAAAGCCTGTGGAACTGACTATCGCCGTGCAAAAGCTCTGATGGAGGAAATGAAGGCAGCTGGACTTGCTCCTAATCACATAAGCTGGTCAATTTTGATTGATCTATGTGGAGGCTCAGGGAAAGTGGAGGGTGCAGTGCAGGTAGAGAATCATTTCATCTGATATACTTAGTGCTGATGCATCATCTTTTCGCATAGCTCACAGGGTACAAGTGTTAGGTAGAGACCAGAATTGAGCATTGACTAGCCCATTAACCTCTTGTCGTGTGTGTATTTTATTAAATTTGCATATCAAAGCTAATTGGGTGAAACAGATGTTCCAATCAATCTTTTATGATAATGTTTATCAAATGTTAAAGTCTATGTTTATTAAGTTGACACTGATATGATTCACATACTTATAGTGACAATTCATGTCTCATGGTTATGATGCAGCTCTTGAAAATGATGCGTGCTGCCAAGATCCAACCTGATGTAATTGCCTATACAACAGCTATTAAGGTTAGAGTCATTTCACCATTTATGTTTAAACTGTTGTCCTTAATAGGTTTGCACCTTGAAGTGCTCTATTTGATTTTGAACTCCCCAGACGTTGATGCATCACATTCCACAGATTTGCGTGAATGGCAGACAGCTAAAGCTGGCATTCTCTTTATATGAAGAGATGAAAAGGCATCAAGTTGAGCCAAATTTGGTAAGTGGCTTAATGCTGGTAGATGATAACTTGACGCATCTATGAATATTCATTGTCTTGCTGCTGAAATTAAACAAGTTTCAGATGATTCTGAAAACTGATCTGATTGAGCAGGTCTAGGGAGAGATAGTATACTTCAAGACTAGCTATCCTATATGCTGCAAGATTAACATCAATATCATATATATCTATCTATCTATACACTACCCCTCCACAACACTAATAGCATTCCTCCATTCCGTCCTAAGACAAACCGTACGCCAATATATTTCCCACTTCATTAAATCTTGTTTTACTACTTTCCCCCAAGTAAGTTTCGGCTGACCTCTTGCTTTCTTCGTGTCATGCTCTCGATAGCAAACATCTGTTCGTACCAATGCGTCTAAGGTACTTCGGGGGATATGCCCAAACTATCTCAATCTATGCTCTCTCATTTTTCCGCCACCGGTTTTACTTCAACTTTTCGTCGAATCTCTTCATTCCTTATTTTATCCATCCTTGTATGACCACACATCCACCTTAACATCCTCATTTCCGCTACTCCCATTTTATGCTCATGTTTCCTTTGTGCTGGCCAACATTCAGTTTCGTATAACATGGCAGGTCTGATTGCTGTTTTATAAGACTTTCCTTTTAACCTAAGAGAAATTTTGCGATCACACAAAAATCCCGATGCATTGCGTCATTTCATCCAACCCGCTCTGGTTCTATGCCTTACATCCTCATCAATCTCTCTCTCCTTCTGCAATATTGATCCCATATATCTAAATGTATCTTTCTTGGGTACATCTTGTCTGAGCATATTTACGGCTTCTTGATCCTCTCTTATTGTCGTGTCAAACTCATACTTCAAGTATTCCGTCTTACTTCGACTTAGCATAAATCCTTTAGACTCTAACGTGATTCTCCATACTTCTAACTTAGCATTAACCCCAGCCATATCTCATTAATAAGCACGATATCGCCTGCAAATAACAAACACCACGGCACCTCATCTTGAATATTTTTTGTTAGCTCATCCATAACTAGGGCACAAAATTAAGGGCTCAAAGCAGAACATTGGTATAAGCCTACTATGATTGGAAAATAACTTGATGTGCCATTACAAGCCTTCACACATATAGTAGCACCGTCATACATGTCCTTGATTGCCTCGACATACTTTGAATGTACTTTTTTATTCTCAAGAATCCACCACAAAGCCTTTCTTGGAACCCTATCATACGCCTCCTCGAGATCAATAAATACCATATGGAGGTCCTTCTTTTTTTCTCGATATCTCTCCATCAATTATTGTATTAAGAAAATAGTATCCATGGTAAATCTTCCTGGCATAAATCCAAATTGATTAACAGAAACCTTGGTCACTATTCTCAAACGATACTCAATAACTCTATCCCACAGATTCATTGTATGGTTCATAAGCTTGATGCCTCCATAGTTAGAACAATTCTGGATATCCCCATTGTTCTTGTATATAGGCATAAGTATACTCTTCCTCCATTCATCAGGCATCTTATTAGTATGGAGGATCTTGTTAAAAAGACTAGTCAACTAACTTATTGCTACATCTCCTAAGTATCTCCACACTTCAATAGGAATACCATCGGGTCTCAAGGCTTTACTAGTTTTCATCTTTTTTAATGACTCTCTAACTTCTCGTGCTTTAACTCTACGCACAAACCTTCTATTTGAATCATCAGAAGTATATTCTAGATCCACCTCACCTCTATCGCTCTCCCTATTAAAAAGTTTGTTAAAATAACTCATCCATCTGCCATTGACGTTTTCGTCTCTTATCAAGATTGTTTGATTTTCATCCTTGATATATCTAACCTGCGTCAAGTCTTTACTTTTCTTGTCTCTTGACTTTGCAAGTCTATAGATGCATTTTTCTCCTTCTTTACAAGGTTTTTACCGATATGTACAGCAAACTTGAGAATAAAGAAGGAGAAAAATGCATTTATAGACTTGCAAAGTCAAGAGACAAGAAAATGAATTTCTCAATGCTCGTATCATTTTCTCTAGATGAGTCGATAGAAATGAGGACTTGAATCAATCATTGGCAAAAGGAAAGTTTCAATGCAATCTTCTAAATGAGGCACAACTTCCAACTTGATCTTAATGTTTTGGAGCTACATATTATAATAAGCATGTTCAATTGATAGTGCAGCTCAGGCTCACATGTACTTCTAGAGCTAGTTCCTACTATTTTTGTCTTGTTAGGTAAGTTTCTGTGAGCTTTTCAGGTGACATATAACACACTTTTGAGGGCTCGCAGTAGGTATGGTTCCTTGCATGAAGTGCAGCAATGCCTGGCAATATATCAGGATATGAGAAAAGCAGGGTACGTTCTTCTGTTTCTTCCCAGTGATGTGAAGCTCATTATTTCATCTGATTGAACATGCATATCGTAGGTACAAGCCCAATGATCACTATCTCAAGGCACTAATTGAGGAGTGGTGTGAAGGAGTGATCCAAGACAATGATATGAACCAAGGAGAAGTCATTTCCTGTAATGGAACTGACTTAAGTAAACCGAACAGTCTTCTTCTTGGAAAGGTTGCAGTATACCTGCAGAGAAGCATTGCTGAAACCCTAGCAATTGATCTCCAGGGACTTTCAAAGGTACAAACTAAAACTGCCAACCAGAACACTCACAGCAACATTCTTTTTTTTTTCTTTGGCAAATTCAAGCATTGGCTAATAGTAGTATTATTGGTTTGAGCGTATGAGAATCAAACAATCAGTGCTAATCCTTACTCTGGTACACCTAGAATTAGCTTCTAATGATTCAGTCACTTTTCTTTGCTTGGACTGATTGATTGGTCAACAAGGAGAAGTAACCTCTGCATTCTCCTCACCAAAGTGTGGAATAATTTTCGACAGGTTGAAGCCCGGATAGTCGTTCTAGCTGTTCTGCGAATGATCAAGGAAAACTACTACAGTCTTGGTATGAGCCAACTACTTCCTTAAAACTTCTTTAGAAAGTACCTTAGTTTAATGAGATCGGATATTTCAGCTGAACCAATACTGGGTATCCATGCCAGTTTAATTATCCTGAGCCTTCTTCAACTTCGAAATCATGGTTACAGGGAATGAAGTCAATGATGACGTTTTCATTATCTTAGGAGTCTCTGAGATAAATGCAAAGCCAACCGATGAAAGATCTGAGGTCAAAGATGCAATTGTCAAATTACTAAAGAATGAGTTGGGGATTGATGTTCTCTTGATAGAACCCAGGTCAGGCAGGACTCTTCCCAGGGAGGCAGAAACCTCCACTAGGAGACCAGTCGTTCTCCAAAGACTAAAGTTGACTAAGAAGTCATTGCATGACTGGTTGCATAGCTGTGCCTACATTTGTCCCGTGCTTTTAGTGAGTGATCAGGATGAAAGATCAACAACATTGTAGCTCCCAAAATATGCAAATAAGAAAGATGCCCTTCTGTTCAACCATTTCCTGCTTATTTCCATTTATTCAGCTCTTTTTTCGTATTTTCCGTCATAGTTTATCAGTGTTTGTTTATGCTAAAAGTGAACTTTCAAAACCCCATTCACTTGACCCTGCTGCATAAGCTTATGAGGGGCATTGCTCATACTCACAATCGAACACAATACAAAAAGGTTTGTGGTTTTTCCGGCTTACCAAAGGAGAGAGTTCAACAACATTTCAAGAGACTCAAAAGAAGTTGCCTAGCTTCCAATTGATTTTCTCCTCCCATCGCAGTCAAACTAAACACAGTACGATGAAACCAAGTTCAATTATCTTAAAGACATACAGAAGATAAGCCTCTCAACAAGACAATACTTTTTCCATAAGTAAACACTATAATTACCAGAGCAAATGAGAATTGATCTCACTCTCCTCAGAGCCAGTCCTGTTGCTGAAGCTTGAGGGGCAAATACACCTCGGAAAGATACTGAAACCCGAAAGTGCTCAGAGCCTGAATCTCTGCCTTCTGCTTTGTCTTCACCATCAAACTCAGCTCCTCGACCCACCCTGGGTTCTTCTTCACGAAATCCTCCTCCAACAAGTCCTTCCCCGTCTTTATATCCTGCTCCGTCATGGGCAACCTACACTGCTCCGGTATCTTATACTTATCCAGGTCGCTCGGCCTTATCCCCAACCATTTGATGTCAGGGGTCGTCAGGTTGGCGCTGTCGTATGACATGTTCTTTGACCCGCACCCATAAACCGACAAAATCTTCAATCCATAAGGGTCGCTGTCCACAAGGGCGAGCACAGGCAGCTTCAGCTCCATCTTCATCTTCCGCAGGAACAACCTCGTGGCCACGTCCGGTTGGCCCTTAGCCGTGACAATGATGCACGGAAACCTGTTGTAGAACCGATCCTCTGCCAATCGGATGTAGGCAGCGTCCTTCTCCACCAAGAGTATGAACAAAGCATCGCTCTGCATATCGCCAACCCGATCAATGTTTGGGGGTATTGCCTTCCCTCCCATCCCCATTTTCGTGCAATCGATCATGTCACCGTTGTCGCTGAAAATGAGCCGGCCCACAACGACTCCCTTCTCGGCAGCAATCACATTAAGGCTCGACCGAGTGCACCCCAGCATACAGGACACGTCGTCGAGGACCGAATCGGACTGTGATTGGTCCTGGAAGAGCTTGACGTCGGTGTAGAAGAGGTCACGCTTGGTGACGTGGATGCTCTTGGCACAGAGCTGGTGGATGAGCTGGAGGATGCGGGCTGTTATGGTGGACTTGCGGACGGTGGAGACGTTGGCAAAGGGTCGGAGGGTGTTCTTGTCCTTGAGCACGATGCGGTCGAGCTCGGGGACGTAGAGCTGGTTCGCCGAGGAGCGGGAGGGGACGTCGAAGGCGAAGCCATCGCCACCAAGGATGGATTGGGCGATGCGGAGGATGAGGGCCTCGATGGAGGACTGCACGGAGGAGAGGGAGAGGTCGGCGACCTCGCGGCAGGTGGAGGAGAGGGCGAGGTCGGCGAGGGTTAGGGTTTTGGCGCCGGAGGAGGAGGATGCGGCGGCGGAGACGGCGGTGAGCAACCGGAGGGTCTGGAGTATGACGGAGTCGGGCTTGAGCCGGTTCTTGAAGGGGAGCTCGTCGTCGTCGTCGGCGTCGTCGGCGTCAGGGTCGGCGCGGCGGCGTTTCTTCTTCTCGGCCATTTGGGAGGGTTGGCGGGAAAATGAGTGGAGCTCGCTGTTGAGAATCAGGTAGACCCCCTTATAAGAAACCCCACAAGCAAACGAAAGCCCCATTGGGCTCAAAACATTCAAGGCCCAATCATAAAGCAGGCCGAAACGGGAGAGATCACGTCTGTTCTTGAACTAGGGCTAGGTTCTGTTCTTGCAGCTGCCCCGCCGTCTTCAACCTCTCGAACTTCCTCCAGAGCCGTACAGCGCCTGCTCAGTCACCGTTGGGTACGTCTTATCTTTGCGATTGTTCTTGTTTGCTTGGCTGTCGAACGTGCGGTTCGGTTCTTGTGGCATGCTTCCTTGGTCTAGATTAAAAGCTTCAAAATAGTAGAAGATTTGAGGTTGCTGGAGGTTGTGTTGTGCTGAAGGAGACAACGAAATCGATGCTGCTGCTGCCGCTGTTGCTGCTTTTCTTTTCATCTCTTTTCTCTTTGGGCGAAGAGAAAGCAGACAGAATTTGATGATTGAAGTCTAACCCCCCTTTTGATTTTGTCGTGCGGCGATAATCTGGGCGGATAATGATAACGTTTGATTCAAAATTGAGAATTACATCTTCGTAATTGAGTTCTTCTCAGTATTCCTTTTAAGTCTATTCCTTTTAAGTCCATTAGAAGATAAGTTTGGCTTATAAAAAGATCTTCATCGATTGTATACTGATGCGATCTTTCATTTTGGGCTTAGTTGAGGTGTAGATTGAACAGTCTCATTTTCAGGTGAGTGATCACTGAACTCCGGTATAGGGACAGATAATCCCACTTTTGATTTCCATAAGCAGCTTCGGCAAGATAATATTTTCCTACAATTTATAAATAAGTTTATTACTAACATGCTAAACTCAATTGAAACATCATATAGAACTCCAACTTTCGTGCCTTTAGGACTGTTTGGCTTTGAATGGATAAGAATGCCCAATCATGGGCAGTGCCCTCCCAACCAGCTGTTCATATGCAAATCTCCAGTCAAATACAACGTCATCTAGTACATTTTGTGTTGGTCCCTCTTTCCTTACTGCCTAAGCTTGCTTCTGGCTCTGTCTTGCAATGTGTAATTTTTTTCAAGAGTGTCCATTATCTATAGAAGTCGCTCACGAACAGCTGACGCTGGATTAATGCCCTAATATTGATAGATTATGTATGGGTCTGTCTTAGATTCCTGTGGTCTCTAATTTCATGAATCTTGACTATTTAATTTGTTTGTGCTCCACTGCATGAAGCTGGTTTTGCGTTATTGAGATGTGATGGTTCTTTGAGCTAAAAAAATTCAAGACTTTGTTTCTTTTGGAGTCTCTGTTTGGTGTAGGAGATGTTTGGCTGACAGTTAACATCTTTCTTTCTGCGATCGATCTGCTTGAAATTTTATTTTGTATTTCATACCTAAAATGTGCTTGCTGGTCCTAATCAATGCGATTGCATATTATTTAGGCACTCTGCAGGTATCTGCTTCAGAATCAGTGAATTGCCCTAGTACTTGTTGCTTTTTCTCTAGCCTTTGGAACGAGCCTCTTTGAAATTTACAAAGAAATGAAGCAAGAGGAAGTGGATCGCTGCCAAATCCAAGAGTGGTATCCTAAATTCAAGTTGGTGTCCATCAAAACGCATATTCATCAGCTTCCGGAGTGCTTTGTGGAGTACCTTCTTGGTGACTCTGGACCATTTGTTCTACCAAATTCTGTGACAGGTGAAGATGCCCTTCCCAACAGGGTTCGTAATCCTGTGGACGAAGATGATCTTGCGGTTCCAGAAGGATTTGGAGATGAAACTGAGGAATTTCCACCTCCTTCTTTTCCAGAACTCGAGTTGGCGGTCAAAGAGTCAATTCAATTACTCGGGGGTGCCGTTTTCCCTAAGCTAAACTGGAGCTCGCCAAAAGATGCTGCTTGGATTAGTGGCAGTGGGAATCTTCGGTGCACGTCTCTTAGTGAGATCGCCCTCCTGCTGCGTGCATCCGATTCGTCGACCCATGATCTCTGTCACGCGTATGATTCTTGCAGCGACAAGACCTTGTCGCAGCCACAGAGCATTTTCCTTGCTCTACGGAAGTGGCAGCTGGTGCTTCGACCTGAGATGGAATTCCGTTGCTTTGTAAGGAACAAGCTTCTGGTTGGCATATGCCAACGTGAGGTTACCACATTTTACCCAGTCCTCCTCGAGAAGAAGGACCACTTTAAGGTTTTGATTGAGGATTTCTTTGAAAGTGAAGTCTGTCCAATCTTTGAATCGGATAATTACACGTTTGATGTTTATATCACCATGGATGGGAGAGTTAAGGTACTGGATTTCAACCCGTGGGGGGCGTTTACGCTGCCACTCCTCTTTTCATGGGACGAACTGAGCGAAGGGGACGATGAAGGTGTGGATTTCAGAATTGTAGAGAGTCGTTGCGCAGTCCGACCTGGTTTGAAAACGGCCGTGCCGTTCGATTACTTGGATATAAGTCCTGGGAGCGGTTGGGACCAGTTCCTGAGAAATGCTGATGAGGAGGTGAGGAGACAAACTGAGGAGTCTCCAGAAGCGGGCGCTTAGCGATTGAATTTCGGTTAGTTTGAAATGCACACACAACAATCTATTGCTCCTTCTTAGGCATGTTTTCTGCGATGCCGTGAAATTTTAAGTTGTTCTTTTCTGTTTATTGTAGGAGGTATTTTAAATTCTTCTGCGTTGCTTTCTTTTGGTATAGGATGCAGTCGACGACTATCTAAAGCTCATTATCCATGTTCATGTGCTCTGGAGTTTTTCGGCCGGCTTGGAATTATCTTACATGAGGTGAACATGATCTCCACTGCTCATAGCTTTATCCTCCAACACCTATAATCACTCTTATAATGTTCGATTTGATCTTCTCTTAGGAAGACATACTGGTCGCGATGAAGTGGGTGCGATAACTCCGTCACTTTGATCGCACCATTAACCTCGCCAAAGCTGATGGCCAGAGCGCTAATCGGGAAACGCATCATCGAACGTACTGAGTAGCTGTGTTGACATGAACTCTGCAAGCCTAGTCATCCAGAAGCCGAAGGAAAATGATTTGACCGTGTTTTAATTTTTAAACGATTGCTCGTGTCCCCTAGAAAACATTAGGTGGAAAGATATCTTTCGTTGTTAACATTAATTTATTAGACATTTTCGTTATGAATCTGTTAATGAGCTTTTGTAAGCAGTCGAGATGCACGCACTTCGATTGGTGGTTTTTTGCGAAATAAAGGCAGCCTTATATTCTTGTTCACTCTTTATTTAACGTCGGCTCAGTCCCTTAAAGCTAATCCAAATGGGTGAACAAACGCTTGCTATGGCATCCGAGACAAATTATTGTTGCATGTTGTTGGAGCAACAGATCGGCTATTACTGCTCTTTTTATTTCACGAAAAATAAATTTTAAAAAATATTTTTTCAAATTTTGCGGCGTTTGGTTCGCGGAAGATAAGTTAGTCAATATTAACATTATTTTTTATCTCAAATTAGTTGGAGTAAAAGGTTGATGAACTCAAAAATAAATAAAATAAAATCAAGACCGATTGAGGAAAAAGAAATAATTATATAAAAATAAAAAAATAAAAAATATATACACCGGAAAAATAACTAAAAAGGACATTTATGAATATAGGAATGGTGCCCCTCCATAATGCTAAAAGCTTTATTCTTTCACACCGTACACCGGGAGATAAGTTAGTACATGAAAATATTTTTCTCCCATTAAAAAAATCTTTTGAAAATGAAGAAAATATTTTTTTGCTTTTTGAGAAGAGCAAAGTATTTTCCTCATCTTTCTTTTCACCTCTCTTTCAAATCTTTCTTTCAATTATCTTTTTAACTTTCTTTTCATTTTTAATTATTTATCAAAATTTAAAAATTTTACTTTTTTGTTTATGTTTTTTTCCTTTTCCCTTCTACGGCATCACTAGATCTAGCAAGGCCAGGCGTCACTGCCTTTGCTCGAAGTGAGTCCAGGCAAGTCGTCATCGTGGTGGGCGCCCAACAAACAATAGCAATAGAAAAAAATATAAAAAAAATAGAGAAAAAAGGAAAAACATGAAGACAAAGAATTAAAACATTTAATTTTGATTTTTTTAAAAAATAAAAAATGAAAAGTCAAAGCAGAAAAACAATAAAAATTATTGAATGGAGTGCATGGAGGAAAATACAATTCAATCTTTCCTAACAAACATCGGAAAATATTTTTTTAGTCCTTTTCATATTGAAGCCAAATATCGAAAAATACAATCATTTTCTTGAAAATTAAATTCCCAATAAAATATTCATTTTTGAAAAATAAAAAATGAAAAGAAAAAATAGAAAAAAAATTATAGAATGGAGCGCATGGGGGAAAATTAAATCCAATTTTTTATTTTCAAATAATAAAAAATATTTTTTTGAGTCTTTTTCTTATTTAAGACAAACATAAAAAAATATGTACATTTTCTTTGAAATTAAATTTTTAAAAAATATTTTTCAGAAACTACTCATTTTTCATGAAACAAACAGAGGCTACATATCATCACTTTTTCCGTGATTCAATTGCCACATAAAATGCTTTCTCCTTATGGTGGTTAACCTAATGTACAACAAAGTTCTTGAACTTTTGACTTTTTCATTGTGATCCTTGAACTATATCAAATATCAATGTTGTCCTTGAATTTTAATTTGTTCAATATGGCCTCATTTGGCTTATGTTTAATTTAACCCCTGAATTATTTGAAATTATGTAATGTTATCCTTGAACTTGAATTAATATTAGGAGAATATTGAATATTTTCATATAGCCTACGGACTAAATTGAACATATATTAAAAGTTTAAAAAGCACATTGAACAAATTTAAAATTCAGGGCTCATAACAAGTAAATTAAAAATTCAAGAACTACATTATATATTGTGTCAAAGTCCGGAGTCATCTATATTATTTTTCGCAATATTTAATCAATTTGAGATTTATTATGATATCGTGATATCAATTAAGATGCGAACCAAAGCTCGAGGGGATAAGTACACCGCAAACGCCATAACTTGTATATGGCACTTACATGAGTTCAATAGTTTTTTTTTCCGCTCATTTGAGTACCAAATTGGAGCAAAACCGATCACTTTCAGCAAATCATCCTACATGATTTATTATTAATATTTTTTGTCACACATGGATTTTTTTATCATTATTTTATGTTATTTTCCAATTTTAATTTTATTTTATGATATTTTTACATTGGCCGGCGAGGGTCGTCGATGGCCCTCGCCGATCACGAATATGTCATCGAGTGGCAAGAGACTTCACGGACCCACCAGCCATGGCAGCGAAAGCCTTCCCCTAGACTTGGCGATGGTCGTCATGCCACCTCAGGTTAGCAAGGCAAAGGCGCAACAGCCCTTGTCCATGGCCGTCGCAACCTTTCTAGTTAAGGGCAAGGCAACCCTCTCTCCTCGGTGATGAACTCTTGGTTTGCAAGGGTTGTCAGTGACCCTAGATGGCCGATATAAAAAATCAGAACAAAATTATAGAGAAAAATAAAAAATTCAAAATAAATAAAAAATTTATATATTTTAGAAAATAATAAAAAATTTACAAATTCATGCAGATGATGCCAAGTCCGACTTTTCGGTGTCCATGTAAGATTTTCGAAGAGCCAAATCGAAAATAACACTCAAATGATCGATTTTTAAAAGTTGTGATATTCATGTGACCGCTGTATAAAAATTACGACTTTGGTAGTGTATTTGCCCTAAAGCTCGAGCGAGAGCAACGTCCGCCCTTGTAAGCAAGAGCCCACCAAACCCGAACAACCAAAGCCCAGAACATGCAAGGCCCAATGAGGGGAGAGGTTCTATATATCGTCGCTGGTGAGTCTCTGAGTCTGATAGGGCTAGGGTTTCGTGTCGCTGCTACCACTTCGTCTTCAACCTCGAGCTTACGCCAGAGCCGCGCAAAGCCTACTCGGTCACCATGGGGTATTATACTGTGACTCTACCTTCTCTCGTCTTTGAGATTGTTCTAGGTTTTTATTGTCGAACGAGCGACTCGGGTTCCTGTTGTTTGCGTTCTCGTTTTAGATATAGAGCTAGATATGTGTTAGCGTATTCTTAGAATGGTAGAAGATTCGAGGTTGCTTGTGGTTTTGTTGTTCGAAAGCAGACGGCGAAATGGAGGCGCTGCCGCACTGCTGCTGGTTTCTTTTTTTTTTTTTACGTTCTTTTTTCTCTTTGAGAGAAGAAAAAGCAAACAGTAGTTGATAATTGAAGTCTAGCCCTCCATCTGATTTTGGCCTGCATCAGTAATCTGGACAGATCACGATGTTAATGTTGAATTGGAATTTTACAACTTTGTAATTGTGTTTTTCTCGTTATCACAATGGCTGAATTACTATGAGCAGCTCCGTCATTTCCAAAAAATGGGCCTCTCGTTATAGAAAGCTCTTGCTTGATTGTATACTGATGAGAACTTATGTTTCGGGTGTATCTTTAATACTGCCATATTCGATCTTCTGAAACTCTAGTGGTGATGCGTTCCAGTTTAACCTCCTATGAGGGATATCGGGTTTTTGGGTATAAATTTGCACTTTTAATCAGCAAAGCTTATGAGATTCCCTCTACTGCTTTGGGTCACTATGCCACATTTGAATCTTCTGTACATTCTTTTGCGCCCTCCAATAGCAATGCTAAGCAAATTTTAAAGTCGCAACGCAATAATTACAGTTTGTTAATGGCGAACTAGTAGCCTCCGTTGGCTTCGAAGACGAGGGGTCATTGGCAATGGATAGAGGAGATGAAAGTAATTAGAACAAAACACGAACGACATAGTAATTAGAACAATACTATATAGGAGATGACCTGTGTTGCTGTTCCGAGGTATGGTGGTTAGATGCTAAGCAGACATTTCCTTGCAGGAAGACACGTGGTATGGGAGCTGGTCGCAAATTGAAGTCTCACCGAAGGAGGCAGAGGTGGGCCGACAAGTCATACAAGAAATCCCATCTTGGCAATGAGTGGAAGAAGCCATTTGCTGGGTCTTCTCATGCCAAGGGCATTGTCCTTGAGAAGATGTAAGATGTCATCTCTCAAAACAAAACCTACTGATTTTTTTGTCAATTAAATTGTCTAGAATGTGCTAAATGATAATTACTTAATATGCAGAGGTATTGAGGCTAAGCAGCCTAACTCTGCCATTAGAAAATGTGCTAGAGTCCAGCTCATAAAAAACGGGAAGAAGATAGCTGCTTTCGTGCCCAACGATGGTTGCCTTAACTACATTGAGGAAAATGTAAGATCTTCCACAGCGTATTATGTAGTATTTGACTTTTGCTTCTCTTGTTGCCATCTCGTTACTGACACTGAATGCAATATCGAAACCAGGATGAAGTTTTAATTGCCGGTTTTGGACGAAAGGGTCATGCTGTGGGAGATATTCCTGGTGTGAGGTTCAAGGTCGTGAAGGTTTCCGGTGTGTCCCTTCTGGCCCTCTTCAAGGAAAAGAAGGAGAAGCCTCGGTCTTAAGTTTGAGTGATGGCTTGTACCCGTGATGTCACCTTAGAAGCTTTTATCGCATTTTTGGATGTTGAATTCTGATTTTGGCCCTTTTGAACAATCGGTGATGATTTGTCTAGCTTGTACCGATTTCACTTCAAGTGACTTGAGTTGGAGGTCTCTCTCTATCAATTTATCGATGACTCACTTCTCTTGGAATCGTATGATTCTAGACCATCTTTAAGAATGTGTATTGCTTTCATAATCCGTAGTGTTTTATATAAATGAAAAATCGCAACTCAGACGAATTTCAAAGTCTGAAATCACTAATTCCCAACTCCCCGATAAGGATAGAATCGAGTTTCTGCACGGATAAACTCTTCCAAATTTCCACTTTGCTTCTATCTTTAGGGAAAAGAGAAATTTCACATGAGTACCCCCTCACTCGGACAGGTTGAAAGGGCCGGCCAAACTCGACATTGGGATGCTCTGCTCCACGATCGTACAGATATAGCAAGCCCTTTCTCATTTGTCGGCAAATGCACTGCACCAATTTCGTTGCCGGCTGCCATAGCCGCTCAATGCGAAAGATTGTTGGTTTCATAATCGGTCCAATTGCTCCAATTGTTCCCAGATAAGGCCTCAAGTCATGACGCCTTGTTTTTTACAAGGAGATGCTTATGAAAAATCCTAGCCCGGCATACAAGTTGCCTAGCATTGACAAATATCAGTGGTCATTTAGGTTGTAGTGACCTGCATTATTTCAGTAAAATTCTGATGCCAATTATGTATTCAATAGTTTAAATACGAGGTGTAATGCTGAGAGGCATTCAAGATTACTCTGTATCATTGCAAGTTTCACTAACGCTATGGTTCCTAATTCTTTTCTTCATCCAAGGCGTAGAATCTATCGGTGTTTCTACAGTAGACAGAAAGCTCCTATTAATATAAGATGATGTCAGGTAAATGTCGAATTTCCCTCTATGAGAGAGTGTTTGTAAACGTCGGGAGATACTAGTCGCATAATGTTGTTCGATTTCGAAGGCCAAGCATTACTATTTCTGGAAGCTTGAAGCAGACTGGTAAGGCTCAGACAGAGGAGGTTACTTAAAGATACATCATTGACAGCAAGAATACTCCTCTCTGTTTAGGAGCAACACGCTCTCATGATTTCTTCAATGGGTGGGTCGTCACCTGCCTCTTTGTCCTATTCATGATACAACATACAAAACGGTATTACCAACTCAGAATCAGATGAAACTTTGCAAGCTTAATTAATGTGTCTTCCATGGATAAAGCACATTCAGCCAACTGATAAAAGGACGAGGATTTTGGGATATACCCGTTTTCTGTCGTCTCCAAGACGAAATCAACTGCTTCTCCAATCGGTCCTCCCTGGTTGCAAAGTCCACGAGGATCACCCGTTTCCATCATTTCTCGGAAAAGCCTCATGGCTTCCGTAGTCCTCTTCCGTTTGGGCAGAGAGAGCTTTGGATGACAGGGTTGTACGCCTAAGGCGTCAGATTCATTCCCTTCATCTGGACAATTCTGAGGATCCTACTTGGAACCTCGACTCTACCAGCTTTACATGGTCTCCCAATTTGGGTTCCATGCTTGACAATGTCTGGTTCACAGCCATTAGAAGTCATCACCTGCATAATATCTGCTGCCTCCTTTATGTCACCTTGTTTGCAGACTTACGTAAGCAGAGAATTATACGTAAATTTGTCTGGCGTCAAACCTTCCATTATCATCTGGTCCGTATAAGCTCAGCGGTCTCTTCAACCCTTCTGTTCTTACACAGGCCATGGACGAGGGCATTTTATGTATCCGAGTTTATAGAAACGCCTTGAAGCTCCATCTGGTCGAAAATCTCCTCCGCTTCCTCTATTTTCTTGTTCTTGCAGAACCCATCAATTAAGGTATTATATATCGCCACATTTCGAGCATAACCATTCCATTCCATCTCTTTCATGAGGACCAATGCTTCCTCAGGTTTCCCTCTAGAGCAGAAGCTGTCAATCAACATATTATAAGTGAATTCATCGGGTTGGCAACCTTTGTTCTTCATCTCTTCAAACAGTTCCATTGTGGTACGGTGGTTTCTGGTCATGCGGAGACCTTGTATCAGAGAATTGGACGTGCAGACGTCAGGTAGAATCCCCTTGCTCGTAATGACACGAGCCAGTCCCGTTGCTTCTTCAACCTGTTCTCCTTACATGGTGTGCTAATCTGTGTATTGTAAGTAACAGTGTTAGGAGAGCAATCTCTGGAAACCATCTGCTCAAGAAGCTCCACTGCCTCATCAACTTCACCCATTCTGCATAGCCCAGAAATAAGGGAATTATAGGTGAAAACATCCGGATTGAATTCTCCTGAAGCATAAAATCAATGAGCACTAGAGCATGCTTCACATGTCCACCCTTACACAAACCATTCACTAACATATTGAATGTGAACTGATCTGGATGGAACCCGTCACTCGACATTCGCTGAATAAAGTCAAGCGCCTCAACAATTCTTATTTATTTTTTAGTTCATTGGTTTTTAGAGGCGGTCTTTGGATTTTGGTGATCTATATCTTCCATTTTGCAGAAGTATAGCTGTAGGCCCCTTGAGTATCATTTTGGTCCATTCTAAAGAGGGCCTTGCGATATAGGATTAAATTGAACATTTTCAATCTACGTTTTTTTGTTCGTAATTACGATTAAATCACACTAACTTGAATTGGCATTTTTTTTAAAAAAATTTATACGGCGATAACACTACAAACACATCTTACCGAGCTCTCTCTAGCGGCTTGGATATGCTTTCTGGGACCATCGATGCCATGGTAGCTCTAGTCATGGAAAGAAAAGATACCCTTTTGGTCTATACATTGAGATACCAAATTACTCGCGTCTGCCGACGACGCAAGCACTCGCAACGTTATAATTATTTAACCAAATTGCCTATGCAAAATCACTTGGGAAAATTTGAGGGAGAACCACTATTACCACTTCGTAGTCATTGGTTATCCTTCATTACAATGCCTACCACGATTAAATTGTCAATTAAGCTTCATTTATTTTCATTTTCATGAGTAGAAACAGATGATGTCTATAGCTTACCGCTGACTTTGTGCATCTTAATGCGAGAATCATAATGTTATGTTATCGTCAATCCATTTCTTACTTTAAGATAGTAACAAATTCTAATAGTTTTTTTTTTTTGTCTTAAGCGTTATTTTTAGTTATGCTTTAATAATTAAATGCAAGGAATATTAGTGTGCTCAAGAGTGGCCCACTATGTCCAAGGTGTGGTCATGAAAGAAGGAAGTCCAGCTTTCGTCACGGACTTCAATCCTCCAAGCATGGCGATGGTCGCCTTCTCGAGCACCGTCATGTTAGTTGAGCAGCTTACCTTGGGAAGTTACTTCTTTTAACTCCTCAAATTTCTGGCCCGGTTCATGCTAACTATCAAACTTTAAAAATTATATTATGCTAATTAATTCCATTAAACAGGATTATTGGTGCAATCGTCATTGTGGCTAGTATGTACCTTGTTGTTTAGGGGCAAAAGCAAAGACTAAAAGTCGTCTTCATCGGTCGACGAGCAAATCGCGCCAGCCAATAGAGTTGGCTGGCCGCAACAGGCAAGAGAACGAACAACATCGATCATGAGATAATAATTGCTGATGAATGTTTTCTACTTCTGGAACAAGTGCTTTGGATTTAAAGGTTACATATTAGAAGAGTGAGCTAGTTCACGAGGTTGTGGCAAAGCAATGGCCATGATTTAGAAGTTGAAGCTGTTCGTTTGCGTGGTGACCTTGCAACTTGGGCTAGTCGGGATGGACATCACTTGTAAGGGCTGCCTTAAACTAGGGCACAAGCATTTATGTGCTCCTCGTCTATCGGCATGTTGTTGCCACAGTTGTTATCACTCCTTTTGCCTCCTCTTCGACAGGTCTCTCTCCCATGCAATACAGTCTGTAATTATCTTATTCAAGAAACATTTATTGGGTCAATGCCTCCACTCCATGTGTGCACGCATGCACCGGTCGATCTCCTCACATCATTTGATTTTGATTAAACTTGAATTTGGATATATTGGTCAAGTGAACTTTTTTTCCTTCACGAGAAGAAGGTCGAAAATGACACTTTCCCTCTTCATCACATTGATGGCGCTTGGCTTGCTAGAGTAGTAAGTATGAGATTAATAATAGACTACGCTAGGAGAACGACACTGTTAGTCCCAGTGCAATTTGACCATTCATTTTGCTTTGTGCATAAGGAGTCTGGCAATAATTAAGACAATCACAAGCTTTCATGATTTTTTTTAATTTTATTTGGGGGTTTCACACAAAAATGTTCATCATTATCCTTCACGGAGAAGATCACTCAAACTCAAAACTGATCTGGTTCAATAGTCCTCAAGCTAATGTTGCGACCCACCTTGCGGCATTGCGCGGTCGGAGGGATGGGCTCAGGGGTGATTGCCTCATTTCTATAGATCCATGGCGAACCATAAATCGGCTTATACTCTCTCAAGTCCTCACCTCGCGTGACGGTGGGATTTAGAAATCGTTTTCGACCTTTACGTGCGCAATCTGGTGACATGTGCGTAAGTATAGATGCTTTGGAATCGCCACCAATCTTTGGATAAGATAGATTGGAAATCTCGTTGGATGGTGGGAGGAGTCGCCCAACTCATACGGAACTAGAGAAGTAGGTGCGCGGACTTAGTTACGCCAATATCATTTAACGACACCCTTTTGGTACCTAAGTTGATTTATTTTTCTAACGAGGATTTCATCCACGACGACTTAAAGCGAGGATCTTGAATTTTAGGAGTTCATGCAGACGGCTCAAATGGCAGACCATTTTGCTCCTCCTCTTGCTGCCGTCTGGTTACTGACGATGAATGCAATTTCGAAACCAGGATGAAGTTTCAATGGCCGGTTTTGGACGAAAGCATCATGCTGGGAGATATTCGTGGTGTGAGGTTCGAGGTCGTGAAGGTCTCCGATGTGTCCCTCTTCAAGGAGAAGAAGGAGAAGCCTCGGTCTTAAGTTTGAGCGATAGCTTTCAGAATCTACAGCAAAAATTGCACCTCAAACAAATTTCAGAGTCTGAAATCACTAATTCCCAACTCCCCCACAGCCACAAGGAAATAGTCGAATTTCTGCGCAGATAAACTCTTCCAAAATTTTCACTTTGCCTCTATCTTCAGAGAAAAAGAGGAATTTCACAACAGTCCCCTCTTATCTCGGACGGGTTGAAAGGGCCGGCCAAACTCGACATTGGATGCTCTGCCCCCACAATCCTACGTAGATAGCACGCCCTCCCTCATTTCTCAGCAAACCCACTGCACCAACTTCGTTGCTGGCTGCCATGGCCGCTCAATGCAAAAGACGCGAACGGTGATTGTTGGTTTCATAATCGGTCCAATTTCTCGGATGCTCATACTTTGCTGAAAACACTTAGCTTGAATTGGATAAAATCCACAAAAGTCATGTTCTTTTCCTTTTTGTTTTGTTCCCGGAGAAGGAGTCATGCCGCCATGTTTTTTTATAAGGAGATGCATATGAAAAATCCTAGCCTAGCATACAAGTCGCCCAGCATTGACACATACCAGTGGTCATTTAGATTGTAGTGACCTGCATTATTTCGGCAACTCTCTGATGCTAGATATGTATTCGATAGTTTACATGAGAACTGCAAATCCCCAGTTACGTACATCAAGTTTAGATACAATGTGTAAAGCTGAGAAGCATGCAAGATTCTGCATCATTTGGAAGCTTCACCAACGCTATGGTTCCTAGATCTCTTTTTTTGTCCAAGGTGTAGAACCTGTCAGCGTTTCTACAGTAGACAGAAAGCTCCTAGTAATATAAGATGACGATGGGTATATGCGAAATTTCCCTCTATGAGAGAATGCTCGTAAACATCGGGAGATACTACCGGCATACTGCTGTTCAATTTCAAAGGTTAAGCATTACTATTTAAGGAAGCTTGAAGCAGATTGACACTGGCTTAGGCAGAGGGTACATGCCGTAGGGTCAGAGAGACATCATTGACGGCAAGAATGCGCCTCTGTGTTTAGGAGCAACACGCTGTCATGATTTCTTCAATGGGAGGGTCATCCCCTGCCTCTTTATCCTACTCACGAGACAACATACAAAACGATATTCACTAAATCAGAATCAGATGAAACTTTGCAGGCACTAGTGGTATTTGGAATTCATGATCTTACTTCACTAACTATGAATTGGTTACAATTTATCTCCTATGAAGGGCATTGCATTTATCATTTGTGGTTAGTGAAGAAAGTAAAATGTTGGCCGAAACTTACGTAGTAAAATAATATTTAATTAAGTGGGAAATAGATTGGCGTATAGTTTCTCTTAAGTTGGAGTGAAGTAAACTATTAGTATTGTCGAGGGATAAAATTCCTATATTCCAGACGATTATTTCTAGTCTTTTTTCCCTATACGTATATGTGTGAATATAATTATTTCTTTTCCCTCAATTGGTATTGCTTTTATTGTATTTATTTTTGTGTTTAAAATCACCTTTATCTCAAACTAGCTGTTATAGGACTCAAAAAGACAATCTGAAACATAAAAATCCTGACCCTCCACAATACTAATAGTTTTTACTCCACTTCGACTTAAGACAAACATTACGCTAATTTATTTATCACTTCATTAAATCTTGTTTTACAATCTTCTCCCAAGTAAGTTTCAGCCAACTTTCTCCTTTTTTTTATGTCATGCTCTCAATAACAAATTTTTGTTCTTAAAATCTTATTTTATTAATTTCTCCTAAGTAAGTTTCCGTGGACCTTTTCCTTTCTCCATGTCATGCTCTCGATTTGCAGAATTTCGTCATCGAGAGCATGACATGAAGAAAGGAGGATATCAACCGAAACTTACTCGGGGAAAGGTAATAAAACAAGATTTAATGAAGTAAGAAAAAAATTGGCGTATGATTTGTGTTAGGTCGGCGTGAAGGAAAGTTATTAGGATTGTGAAGGGGTAAAGTTCTTATATTCCAGACTGTCCTTTTTAGTCCAATATGTATATATATTTTTATATAATTATTTCTTTTTTCTCAATCAGTCTTGCTTTTATTTTATTTATTTTTGAGTTCATCAATCGTCGATCTCAAATGATTTGGGATAAAGTTGATGTTGACGTTGATACTGATGCTAATGTTGGTTAGCAGAGAGCCAAATTAGCTCCACCGCAACTAAATCATAGGCATGTTGATATGCATTGTGCATTTGAGATCACAACAATAAGCATGAGGGTATGTGCAAAGATCTTAAGTTGGATGAGAATTTACTTGAGGATATAGTGGAATTTCTGATGAAATTACATGCAAAATAGGACAAGGACCTGATGGTTCTGACCTTGTGTACATAAGAGATGTTTTTCTTCCCAGGACCTGCAACAATAATTCCACCTTGTTGCCTGACAAAGTCACAATAATAGCTCAATCGTCAATGTCAGGGAAAGAATAAGAAAGCTTGCTAATTCATGAAAGCTAAGAATGCATGATCAGACATGGACAAAAGGATGCTAGGACAATAGAGAACGTGCATATGTATTGTCTGATGACAAGATTTGCCAGCATTGAACATTAGCTCAGAAAAGAAAGATGCCTCCACTTACAGTACTTCAGTGATTAAAACTAAAGCACATCTATTGAAACAAGTTGAATATACGAGCAGATAGCATTGAGTGAACCATTTATTTTGAGGTACCAAATTGGGAGATCCCATGAGCATTAACACCTGAGAGATCAAATGATAATGTATACTGTTTCTCCAACATACCAGCCTCCTCTAGACACGGTATCCTTTTCTGAAGAAAGCTTCCAGTCTTGTCGATAACCTTCCATGTATGACTGGATTATCTTGAGACCAGCCTACAGTTATGAACAAGTAATCAGAGCCATTCATTTCTGTTAACACATGCAAGTGCATTTGCATCACAGATACAAGAAAATGTAGTGGTGGAAGCAAATCTAGAAATCAGATAAATTAATATGATCCTGTACATACCCCAGGAGTAAATGTTGTTGTGACCCCGGAGACAAATCTTAATGCCTCGTATGACGAATGACTAGGGTCTGCATACACTTCTGAAGGAAACGAAAGTTTTTACCATATAAGATGAACCAAAGAAAGGCATAGTGTCTAGCTACGTGAAAACAAAGATAACAAACTGAAAGGATGTCCAGATGCATACTGATAAAACTTTCCAACAGGAAATCGTCTCTTTTTGCGAACTGTTGGAGCAAAAACTGATTACCTAAGGTAGTCTTTCATACACTCTCAAATGCTCTTTAGCTTATTCTGCATTTAGGACTTCATATATTATTCCCTTCAAGAGAATGCCCTCCACCATATTATTCCCTAGGATTTCTACTAATGATTCTCCATTCCTACATCTTCCTTCTTTCTTTTTCTTGTTTTTTTTTTTGGGTGGTGGTGGACGAACTTCATCCTACACCATGCATTTAACGTCTGTCGCATTTCAATGGCATTTTGACCTTTTTTCCGGGAGCAGGAGAATATCCACATACCTTGCCTCAAGGAAAATGAACGCTCATGCATGCCTTTTAAATTCTCAAAGATATAATGCAACCTTTCTTGGCACTAGACCTCGTTACACTAGTACTGGCAACATATTGCAACTTCTACAATTCACAATGAATGATGATCTTCTTGCATAACTTCCTCTAACAAAAACAGGATTGTTTTAATCATCTGCCATTTCTCTAGTGACGCAGAGAGAATCGAACTTGGAAAATAATTCCAAAGAATACTAGAATTTGATTAAATAATAATATGCAAATTACAAAGTTAGACGTCCTATATTTAGAGATAGTACTCCTTTAGGTATCAGAATAACTACATATAATGTAATCTAAATCGTATCTAACTTACCCTAATGGAATTCGAATCAAATATTAAATATAATCAGAATATTGAAAATTTCCTAAATTGGAAAACTGCCCGAAAAGTAATCTAAATGAATCCGGAATGTAAAACTCTATTGTATCACACAACAAAACTGTGACTTTGAATCAGACAGCTGTTGCACTTCAACCGATCAGTTTTGAGCGCGATCCGAGATCGTTTGACCCAAGATCCAAAATTACCGACGAAATCGCGTTGGCTTTTGACGATCTAATTTGACGAGATAATCACATGTCGGTTGTTTTACATCATTCCCCTCCTCTTCAAAAGAACTTGTCCTCGAGTTGTTATCAGCATAAAGCGGAATGTCGGGAGGATAATACTCGAACAGATCTGCACATTAAAGGTTGGAGATATGTTCAAATTTGCAGGGAGATCAACAACATAGGCATTGTCATTAATCTTTTTCTGAATGCGGCATGGACCAATCTTCTTATGCTTCAGCTTGTTATAAGTGACTACAGGAAATCGCTCCTTGCGTAAGAACACCATCACGTCATCGCCTCTTGCAAAAATCTTGAAATGATGCCGTCTGTCAATAGCATCCTTGTATTTCGAATTTGAAGCATCAAGTTGTCGCGCCACATCGGCTTGAACTTCCATAATTTTCGTTGCGAGATTTCCGACTGCGACATTATATCCGGGGATCTTTGGCAGAGTAACCAATTCAAGAGTATGCTGTGAAGTCCGCCCGTAGATAACTTCAAAAGGAGACTTAGCAGTCGAACGATTAACTGTGTTGTTGAAGGCGAACTCAGCAGGAGCGATATAGCGATCCCACTACTTGGGCATGTCGCTACAGAGACAGCGAATAATATCAACCATGGTACGATTGACAACTTTTGTCTGACCATCAATCTGCGGATGGAAAGAACTGTTGTACTGTAAATCAGTGCCAAATAAACGCCATAGAGTACATCAAAATTAGCTTTGAAACCTGGTGTCACAATCAGATGTGATCGTCTCAAGCACACCATGCAATCGGACTACTTCACGAAAGAATAAGCTCGCCACATGGGAAGCATCCGAAGTCTTCTTACAGGCGATGAAATGTGCTATCTTTAAAAACCTGTCAACCACCATAAAAACAGAGTCGAAACTACGTTGTGTTCGGGGAAGTCCCAATACAAAATCCATGGAAATATCTATCCAAAGGCCGGTAGAAATAGCAAAGGAGTATATAACCCAGTATTCTAAGGATGACCCTTAGCAGTCTGATAAGGGTAACATTTATTAACGAAACGCCCGACATCCCTCTTCAATTGGGGCCAATAGTACCTATCCTCAACCAATGCTACAGTTTTGTCGCGACCCAAGTGTCCACCCAAGGTACTACTATGAAGTTCTCGAATGAGCTGCTCCCGTAATGATCAATGAGTAATACACAATCTGTTCCCAAAGAACAAGAACTGGTCTTGAAGAATCATATCTCCATTACAGCCTGTTTGTGAACACTTTTCTCATATATCACCAAAATCATCATCATCAACATAAAGAGTACAAAGATGATCGAAACCAACAACATCATTGCGCATGGTAACTAAAGTTTCAACATGGCGACTAAGGGCATTTGCAACTTTATTCTAGTGTCCCGCCTTATGACAAAGCACAAAATTAAACTGCTCCAAAAAGGAAACCCACCTCGCATGCATCATATTTAGATGTTTTTGGTTCTTTATATACTTAAGAGCCTGATGATTCGTATTCAGTACAAAATCTTGCTGATAGAGATACGGCTGCCAATGCTTAATAGATCGCACTACAACATAATAATCTTGCTCATACGTAGACCAGCGCCCGCGAACATCATTAAGTTTTTCGCTAAAATAGGCAATAGGCTTACTTTCTTGGGAAAGAACAACGACAATACCTATTCCAGAAGCATCGCAGTCCAGCTCGAACACTTTCTTAAAGCCAGGGAGCATCAACACTGGAGCAGTGGAGATCTTTTCTTTGATGAGCTTGAAACTGGCTTCCGCTTCATCACCCCAACGAAAATTTCCCTCCTTCAAACAATCAGTGATTGGGGCCATAATAGTGCTAAAATTTTTTATAAAACACCGATAGAATGTAGCAAGGCCATGGAAATTACGTGCCTCTCTAACATTCTGGGGTACTGACCAACTGCGGATTGCAGCCACTTTTTCTGCATCTACATGAAATCCATCTGCTCCAACAACAAAGCCTAGGAAAAGAAGCCGTTCTGTCATGAAACTACACTTCTTCATATTTTTAAATAACTTGTTCGACTGCAAGGCCAGCAGGACATCTCTCAGGTGCTCCATGTGCTGCCGATCATCTGGACTATATATGATAATGTCATCAAAGAAAACCACCACAAATTTGCCACTGAAAGGCTTAAGAACCTGAGTCATCAAACGCATGAAAGTGCTAGGTGCGTTAGTAAGGCCGAACGGTATAACAAGCCATTCATCACCAAGACGGATGCGAACTTGGTGGTATCCGCACGCAGATCAATTTTCGTAAAGACCCTTAATCCAGCAAGTCTGTCTAGCATATCATCTAGTCGGGGAATCGAGAATCTGTACTTGATGGTAATCCAGTTGATGGCACGACTATCAACACACATCCGCATACTTCCATATTTCTTTGGCGTGAGAAGAGCAGGAACAACACAAGTGCTTTTGCTCTTGCGCAAGAATCCCTTTCTAAGGAGCTCTCCCACTTGATCTTGCAAAATCTGGTTCTCCTTCGGATTCATCAGATAATGTGGCAAGATAGGGAGACTGACACCTGGAAGAAAATCAAGCTCATGCTAGATATCTCTCAAAGGAGGTAATCCGTCAGGTAAGTCTTCTAGCATTACATCACTTAAAGCCTTCAGTAAGGGCTTAAGAACATCAGGAATACTAATCACAGCTTGCTGATCTCTCTTCTCCACAATCATATACATTCCCTCACGTTTACGAACATTTAACATAACGTAGGTGCCTTGCTTCTTTAGAATTTGCGGAGGGCTACTCTTTGGTTTTGAAGTAATTTTAAACTTCTTCCACACAAAAGAGTAAGTATTCTCCCTAACTCGATGAGTGATATCTACATCATACTGCTAAGGTCGCCCTAATAACACATGGCATGCATCCATCTCCACGACATCACAGACGATAAAATCCTGATATGATTTCCCAATCGGAATACGTAGGCGACATAACTGAGTTACCTTAAGTTCTGCTCCTTTACGAATCCATCCGATCGTATAAGGTGCGAGATGCGGCTCAGTCTTCATCTGTAAGTGATCCACCAAGGCCTTTGATAATATATTTTCGCAACTTCCGCTATCAATGATGACATTGCATACCTTGCTGTTGATAGTACAATGGGCGCGAAAGAGTTGATTTCGTTGGGTGTCTTCCATTTGCGGGGTAAGCAATAGACGTTGGACAACACAATTGACTTGCTCACCCACTTCATCATCTACTTCTTCCTCATCCACCCACTCTTCTTCATAGGTTTCATCATCATGCTCAACAACATTAGCCATCCTCTGCCGTGGACAATTGCTAGAACGATGACCCAACTCATTGCACTTATAACATTTAATCGGTTGAGGTTCGGCATATGGATTCTGTGCACTCGAATTAGGCGTACGAGTGTTTGATGCCATCGGTTCTTTAGACATGCGGTACTCCCCGAATTTTGGTTCGTATCAATGTGTTGCTGTGTCGAAGAACCCGAAATTTCAGTTTGCTTTACTTTTCCGAACGTTCCCCGACCAGAGTAGCCATTACTCCGAGTATTAGGGCCAGCTCTTTCTAGCTGCATCTCAACCTTTCGCGCCATCTCCTAGGCATCATCGATAGTAAACAATCGATGCAGGGACATTTGATCCTGGATATTGAGTCGCAACCCGTTGATGTATCGAGCAGACTGTTGGGTATCTAATTTTTCAAGGTTATTGAGGGCAGAGAGTTGAAGAAACTCGCCAGTATAAGCTTGGACAGACCGATTCAACTGTTTGCAATTCTAAAATAGCGACTGTTCATAATTCGATGGAAGTAACCGCTTCTTCAACTTCTGTTTCATCCGATTCCATGTCCGAATTGGTGCCTATCCTTGTTGACGTCGGGTCAATTGAATCTATTCCCACCAAGCCGAAGCGCCACCCTTCAGTTTATACGCGACAAGCTTCACTTGACGATCCTCTTTGATCTCCATGGCATAGAAAAACTTTTCGACCTCCCAAAGCCAGTCCATAAAATCTTCAATATCTAAATTGCCGTTAAAAGTTGGGAGATCTACCTTCAATTGATACTGCTCAGGATCTCGGCGATAACCTTCCTGTTGGTGTCCTCCACCACGAACGTACTCATCCTGGAATCCTCTATATTGACGACCTCCACGAATGGGCATGTCCTGAAAATCGTCTTCGTCTTCGTCTTCGTTTTCAGTATCCTCGACATAATTTTGATGTCTATGTCAGGGATTTCCTCCGCTCTCCATGGCAATTTCGGGATCACGAGCGACAGGAATTCGCCCGGCTGGAAGAACACCAGGGGCTTGGTTTGTGGATAAACGTTGGATGACCATCTCTTGAAACCTCCGATTGGTTTGATCCACGAATTGATTGAACTCCGTCTGTGTAATAGGCTCGTTTTCACAGCCCTCATGGTTTGATCCACGTATTGGTTGAACTCCGTCCGTGTAATAGGCTCGTTTTCACGGCCCTCAATTACGAGGAGATTGACATTCACGTCACCATCGTCACAGGAGAATCCTACTCTGATACCAAATGACGCAAAGAGAAGCGAACTTGAAAAACAATTCTAAAGAATACTCGAAATTGATTGAATAATAATATGCAAATTACAAAGGTGGACGTTTTATATATAGAGATAGTACTCCTTTAGGTATTAGAATAAATATAGATAATGTAATCTAAATCGTATCTAACTTACCCTAGTGGAATTCAAATCAAATATTAAAGATAATCAGAATATTAAAAATTTCCTAAATTAGAAAATTGCTAGAAAAATAATCTAAACGAATCCGGAATGCCAAAATCTGTCGTATCTCACTGCAAAACTGTGATTTTAAATCAGACGGCCGTTTCGCTTCAACCGACCAGTTTTGAGCACGATTCGAGATCGTTTGACTCAAGATGCAAAATTACCGACGAAATCGCGTTGTCTTTTGATGATCCAATTTGACGAGATAATCACATGCCAGTTGTTCTACATAATCTAGAATAGCCAAAAAAAAGGAAATCTATTTCAGATATAATCCGTTTATTACTGCATATCTAGTTAAATCTTTCATAGTTCAATAGAAACTTAAATGCGACATCTCATTTTTCAACAATCTCTTCCCAATTTCATGTTTTTCTTTCATCACATTCTGCTACACTTTTATTATTGCTAAAATCACTTCATTCATCATACGCGCACATTTATCTAAACCACCGACACAGACTGCTGCTGACAAATGCAGGCACAACATAAGCTACTCTAGCTTCTTTGAATCTCACCTCCTTGAAATTTTGTTTGCTCCGAGAAAGCTTTTGCCTGCAGCAAATTAAGCCAACGGTCAGCCAATGTCTAGCATAAGGAAACACAGAGTCATCATTAAAAGTAAGTTGCAGCCGGAGCCCACCAGTTTAAAGAACAGAAAAAAAGAAAAGAAAAGAAAATACAAAAATATTGACAATTTTTGTATAATAGATTACAAAGCTGAAAGAGAGAACTAGGCATAATCAGCAGACGCATCACCGACAGTTGCTTGACTGAGCATAATCACAAACCAAATATGCAATACCAGCACAACCTAACCAAATTCTTTTGCCAGAAGTACCTGATCAACTTTTCCTGGTCCAATCAGCACAAGTGCCACGCCAGATGCATCCATTATATCCTGTTAGTATATTAGAACATTCTTATTGACAAACAAACAATCATAAGAAGCAATTTCAGCATAATGACAAGGAAAAATTGGAGTGCATTTCTCCAACGTAAGCAATTATAAGAGGCGAATCGTGTGCAAGAGAACACAAGCTAGCACAGTCATCTAGATCAATCAGTATCTTCTTTCCATAGAGCAGTTTTCCCTTAAATAAATCAGGGAATTCACTTGGAGTATAGAGAATGGGTATCGTTCGACATTAGAAAATAGATGCATCCTCGGGAAAAAGGAAAGAAATGTCCGTTCAAAGTAATGCTGTATGGAATGAAATTTTTTCCAATTCATGCATCCCTCAGGTATTTACAGGTTCAGGTAGTGGAAAAGGGCCGTAAATCCCTCCGCAAACAGTGACTGTGGTACTACAGAGATCGCAATGCTATGCTCCAACTCCTGTCTCCATGTAATTAGCAAATAGGACTTATCTGCAGACCAGATGCATATCTAACTAAGGATATTAATATCGTGTAAAGCTTTCAAATATCCAATTAGCAATTTAAGTAATACATTAACTTGGAATGAATGAGAGCCATAGCTGAATAAGAAGAATAAAATCGTCTCAGCGACTAGTAATTGGACACAGCTGCATCGCGCAGCGCATTACGCAGATGTGAACAGCCTACTGATTTACCCAAGCCTCAAAGCAAGCATCTTTTTCCTTTTTCCTTTCTTAGTTTCTTTGCATATAAGCTTCATGCAATTAGTATCGAGAATAAGAATACACCTCACCTTCTTAGCAGCTAGATAATCAGCGCGTTTCCGGCAGAGCACGCACCTGAAAGCAAAAGCCGAATCACGATATGCAATGAAAATTTTCGCGGGAGCTTAATACTAATCCAAAAGCATGAGCCAGGGGTACATCTGTTTCACAGATGAATGAAAACTCAATTCATCCAGAGAGTGAACGGGGAAAAAGATGAAATCACCCGAAATGGCGAGCGAATGCAATCACGGCCTTCCTGTCTTTCCACAGATCAGAGATCGGAATGGCGTTACCGCCCAAATCAAACACCAGTACATCGTCCAATGAATCTATCGTATCTTCACCGACCGCCGAGGCTTCCACACCTGAAAGCCAACAGCGAAACACACACCGAAAAACAGTTTGTTCCAGAAATTTTACAGGGAGGAAAAAAAAACCTCTTCGTATGTACCAATAGCTTGCCCTATGTGGCTCAAACGAAATTAAATCGCTTCGTAAACTCACCAGCAGAGCCAGAAACGGCAGGGGCGGTGACGCGGCTCCTCCGCCACGACAGCCCGAGATGTTTCCACGAGCTCCGGAGATTGTGACCGGCTTGGAGGGAGCGATTCTCGGATTGCCGAGGGAACGAAAGAGCGGAAGCGCGGTTGGCGGTTCGGCTGTGTTGGAGAGGGTCGAGCAGGAGGGTCGAACCGACGGAAGCCGCCATGGATGCTCTGTGGAAGTGAAAAAGCAGAAGCCGCCGGTGATAGCATGACGACTGAAAAGGCCGTTGAGAGCCGACTGGGGGTTAACTGTTTCTGTCGGACGCGGGGCTTCCACGTGTCCACCGGCGAGTCCCCAGCCTCTTCCGCTTGAGAAAATATTCAGTGGTCTTCGAATGCCACGTCATTTATGAGTGATACCATACAAAACTTGACACATGTCCACGCGGCCCCCACTCTCAGCAAATTTCCAGACGCCTCTCCGTCTCCTTTTTCTCTTTCCTTATTTTTTCCTTTTTCCTTACTTTTTTTTCCTTTTTTCTACCTTCTCCTTCGCTCTTTCCCACTCTCCCTCCCTGCAATTTTATTAGGGTATAGAGTCCGCCCGCTCATCCCCTACCGTCGCTATCGGCGCCTTGATTGGGCTGACCCTCACCGGCCATGGACTGCCTTCAAGCTCCCGCGTCTACCTTGTTTTTATATTTTTTCTTCCTTGTTTGAGCTCGCCGTCCATGACTTGTGGCCATGAACGAGACCAGAGCTGTACAGGCAACAACCACGAGTTGCCGTGTCTCCCCCTCCCCCCTCCCACCCTGGCGATGCTGCGCGAGGGCAAGGTCGGCCTCGCGAGGGAGCAGGAACAGAACGGGAATAGCTGCTGGGTAAGGTCGCCCTCGCCGGCCTCAGGCAGGGTCGACCTCGCCGGGCGGGAGGGAACACCGGCGAGACCCCCCTCGCCAGATCTGGGGAGGCGAATGCTCGCCCTGGCGAGGTCACCAGATCTCGATTGCGATAGGGTACTCAGCAAGAGTGAGACGAGGGTTGGACGAAGAAAGCTGAGAAGCAAAGAAAAAGGAGGATGGGGTTGTGCAGACGCTCTGTGGCTTTCCTTCTCAGTGGCCGTGGAGCTTGGATGTGCATTTGCTCTTGAGAAACAGCTGAATTTTACGAAATTTTTTGGTGATGTGCCATTTCTGAGACTGGAGTTTTCTGGAATCACTGGGTTGCTTTCCTTCTCAAGCCGACCCCCGCCTGAGACCGGCCATGGCGACCTCACCCAGGCCAGGCCGACCCTCGGCCGGTGACCGCCGGCCACCAACAGCAAAACAGGGAAAAGGAAAAAAAAAAGTAAGGAAAAAAGAAAGAATAATGAAAGAGATAACGGAGACGGAGAGGCGTGTGGAAATCTGCTGAGAGTGGGGGCCGCATGGACACTTGTCAAGTTTGTATGGTATGGCTCCCTAAATGACGTGGCATTCGAAGACCACTGAATATTTTCTCCTTCCGCTTGGGTCAGCAACTGTTTTGTCCTTTGTCATTGTCCGCATCACGTGCAATTATGCCTATCCTATCTTTGTTTTCCGGTGAAATAGTTTTCTGAAACTAGATCCTTCCTCGAAAACGATTTAATCAATAAAAAAACTCATGCATCAAATTAGATAAGTAAGTTTTTAAATAAAAAAAAAGATGAAAATCGTCTTGATATTGTAAATTTCGAAATTTTTCGGTAATTTAATCTTTTTATTGACCAAGAAAATTATCCTAAAATTTTATGTTTTTATGTTTTTCTTCTCCTTTCGATTGGAGGAGGCCAGATCCCAAAAAGGCCAAGGTACTAACAAGAGAATGGATAGACAAAAGTTTCATTTGTTTTGAAAAAATAAATAATTTAACTAATATTTCAAAAAATAATAATTTATCAATGTTATTATTATTATCAATGATAATTTATGCCTAACTTAATGTCTAATTTCCTTTATAAAAGATGAAAATATTTTTAAATTATTTATTCTCGAAATTGATACAAGTAATAATTTTTAAGGATATAATTTTTAAATTATTTTATTTTTTGCAAAATAAAGAGAACCTAGGTGTACTTGAATCTGATTTTTCATTTTAGTTATTGAGGTCTTTCGCCCGCTTCATTGCACTTGTCCCCCCTCGACATCATCATGGTGGCGGCGGACACCATCGTATCATCGAATCAGCTGAAAATTTTATGATTACGTTATATTTATGATCGAATTTTAAGGTTTTAACCTATTATTACAATCCACACTTAAGACGACACGATTTTCTACATTTCTCGCGAAATTTGGAGGGGAGAGAGCGGGGCCCAGAAGTGAACTCCAGAGTCCAGACGCCTATGCATTTTTTACTACTAGGGTTCTGCTTCCTCTTCCTCTTCCCAGAGTCGAGCTTCCTGCCGCCTCCTCTGCATTCTCCCTCCTCTCTCTAGTCCCTCCTTCAATGGCGGCCTCGATCCGCCTCTCCTCGAGACCATCCCTATCCGCCATCTCACGAGTCGCCCGATGCTTCACCTCAGCTTCCCCATCCCAACCCACACCTTCGTCCCCCTCCTCCTCGACTCCGCTGTTCGCCTTCTCCACAAACCCTAATTTGGCTAGCCGCCAAGATGCCGAGCACAGGAACGTGCAGTGGGTGTTCCTCGGCTGCCCCGGCGTCGGCAAGGGCACATACGCCAGCCGCCTCTCCACTCTCCTCGGCGTCCCTCACATCGCCACGGGCGATCTCGTCCGCGAGGAGCTCTCCTCCTCCGGCCCCCTCTCTCTTCAGGTCCCTCCTCTCTCTCTCTCTCTCTCTCTCTCGGTACTTTCTCTGTCTGATCTTCTGTTTGGAGTTTCGCACTAGCATTTGTGCCTTTTTAGTGTAGTATCCGAACTTGGAGTTGTTTGGTGATCTGAGCTGCAGTGGCTGAAACTTCTCTTTCGTTTGATTTTTGTGCGAGCGTGATTATTCGAGCATATTCTCTGGTGGCATTCTTCTTCTGGTCTCTTCTTATGGAAATTTTTGGCTCCTTTCTTTCAGCATACCTTACATAATCGACTAGTTCTAACCATTGAAGTTATGCCCGTTATGGTATAGCTATCGCTCTCGAAGTGAAGGCGCGTCTCTAATTGTTTTGCTTGAGAAGAGTGGATATCGAGGTAAAAAGATAGGATTATGAGTTGGCGAGGGAGTTGGACGTGCTTGGGAAAATCAATGTTTCTTTTTCATTCTTTCAATTGCCCGTGTCAACTCGTACTCTGAGATTTTGTATCGTTACATATCGTGTATTGAGAGGTGCAATGATGATGAGATTATCTATCTCGTTAATCTGAACTTAACCTGAGGACAAAAAGTCTTCCATTCATACTCATTCTGAGCACCTCCTTTCTCTTTGTTTGCGCAGGAAAATACCTGAACTTTGTGAGATTTTCTCTCCTTTTAAATTTATTTTTGTCTTTTGGCCTGTCTTTAATCACTTGTAACCATTAGAAATGAGGTTTTTGTGTTTTCCATTTTTTTCTATCTGCACTTGTTAGCTGCTATTGACATATTGCTGTTGCGGATCATGTAGTGGATTTAATTTGCTTGGGTTGCTGTGCTCTTTATAGTTTCAAAGTGGGTATTTACTGTGCTGGTCTATGGGCAGAATGCTAGAGTAAATTACGTACTTGTAGATAATTGCTATCTTATCGTCTGTTCTCTACTGCTCCTCTACGGACGCATCACTTCCCTAACTATTCTTGCAGCTGAAGGAGATCGTGAATCAAGGTAAATTGGTGTCTGACGAAATAATCATAAGCTTGTTGTCGAAAAGGCTTAAGGCTGGAGAAGCTCAAGGTGAATCGGGATTTATTCTTGATGGGTTCCCACGCACGACAAAGCAAGCGGTAAGCTCCATGGTTCTTGAAGAAAAAGGGGAAAAACTGTTTTACTGCCCTCTATGGTTCCTTGACTTGAGTTTCTTGATATTATTTAAATAAACTCTTTGTAGCGTGTGTATGATGTCTTGAGTAGAAGTTATGGTTAATGTGAATTGCCCTTTATCAAAATATCTAACTGAGGGTGGTCAAAGAGCAATCATGAGTCCTGATGTCTTCGTATTTTGGTTTTCTGGTAGTAAATCATTATTTACTCGTCTTTCTGATTTGTTGCAGGAAATACTGGAAAGGGTGACAGACATTGACTTGGTGGTCAATTTGAAGCTCCGTGAAGATGTCTTAATGGAAAAATGTCTTGGAAGAAGAATATGTAGTCAGTGTGGCAAGAATTATAATGTGGCCAGCATTAATGTCAAGGGTGAGAATGGAAATCCTGGAATTAGCATGGATCCTCTTCTACCCCCTTCACATTGCATGACAAAGCTCATTACTCGGGCTGACGACACGGAAGAAGTAGTGAAAGAACGGCTTAGGATCTATTGGGAAAAGGTATCTATTATTGCCTTTTCTTCATTCTTCTTACACAAGGAATTTGAACGTGGGGAGGCTTTAGGGACTTCCTGTTTGATATCTCATTTTCTAGCTCTTTCCTTGGATATCTCCACCGGGGAAAAAAACAAACTGAAAAAGTCATACTAACGCCTCAGATCTGTGTCATCTGGCATTTGAATTTTTTTTTCCATTGTTGGATTCTCCATTTTTTTTCTCTCTTACAAACTTGCTAGAAAAGTTTGTTATCAGTTGGTGGATGGTGAAGTGCTTTTGATTTTGCTTGTTTTGTTTCAGTTTTCAGTTTTCACAAACTTTCTATCTATTTGTACTAGAGTCTATTTTGCATTTGTTGGGACGAGTTTTAGTGAAGGGGGAGGGCAACTACTTTTTGGACGCCCTTTCGGGAGTAGTTTTCAGCTGGTTATGGTCCATAAGTAACTAACTCATATGTAATTGGTTGTGTGCAGAGTCAACCGGTAGAAGATTTCTACCGGAGGCAAGGAAAACTAATGGAGTTTGACCTGCCAGGCGGGATTCCAGAATCATGGCCGAAGTTGCTGGAAGCTCTTAATCTTGATGATTTTGAGGAAAAGCAGTCTGCTGCAGCATGAGTATGTTGCGCACTTAAATATTCGAAGCACCATTTTTTGCAGACATTTGTGCGTGTTGAGCAATTTTACATGGGGAGATCTTTTCCCTTCGTTTTTTCCCTTGTGATAAAGGAACTTAGAAATTCACCCGTTCATTTTTTCAAAAGATGACCAGTGCCTTATTAGGTCTGGATTTTGTCCTGTCTTTTTCCAAGAGAGAGAGAGAAGCTGGAACTTAAAAGTTTTTTTGGGTTTATTGTTGACTTTGAGAGGCTAGTATCTATGAAGGTAAGTCTTACCTTAGATAGGTGGAAGCTATGTAATCTCTTCACTTTTCTTTTTCATTACAGTGGAATATCAAGACATGTAATATGATGTCTAGTTGTAAGAATAAAAAAAGCAGTAGCATGCAGGTTGTTGAACGCATTGCTCTTTATTTTTGCATCTTTTGTAATCATTGCTATAAGCAATTGTTCTTAATGATAATGATCGTTCTCTCGTAGATGCGTAGTCTCAAATGTGATAATCATTGCTATCAAAATATTTCCTTCTAGACAGTGCTGTGTTGCCTTTATTTGGCTTTTATGTTATTCTATGGTATGCTGCTAATGGATAAAGTAAAATGACGAGATTGTAGATCAGTTATGGCATTTTTCTGTGGTGTTTGCGCTTCTTTTGTCTATATCAAGTTCAACACCACTGTCACTTTCCCATTATAGCACTTTGATAGATGAAGCATAGAACTTGCAGCTGCTTGGTGTGCCCAAGCAGTGCACAGCTAAGGGTGTGGGGGAAATTGCAGCTGGCCGAGCTGGTTGGCCCTAGTGTGGCCAAGCAGTAAGTTCATACAGCTGCATAAATCAATGGGCACATGTACCAGCTCTTCACTGTTAGAGTTTGAGCAGTGCTAAGATAGATGGTGCCTTACAATACCACAAAACACTTGCAAGGATCTGGTTCATGGTGGATCGGGTTAGTCGGAACCATTGATCACGGCTTATTCCACGTGAACTTTGTATGATCAATGGTTGTGATTGACTCGGTCCATCGTGGATCGGATCCTTGAAAGAATGTCCCCCCTACACCACACATTTACTGGAATGTTTATTGACCTTCACTTTGCAGAGCTCGTGGAATTACTGCCTCAATTTGCTTTCCTAGGTAAGAGTAACAATAATGTCACGTGGTTAGGTCCCTTCATTGGAATGTCTGGGGGTCAAGGGTTCTTGTTTTCCTAACGAGTCGCAGTTGCCCCACTTTGACGCCTGTTTTTGGAGGGGTAACACCGACGGTGTAAGTAGATGCAATTTATATTGCGTATCTTGCATTTAGAATTGTAGTAGTTCTTTATGCTACCACAAACTATGAATTGCTTTTTGTTCACATATTTTACAATTCGAATCGATTTTTCAATTTGTTCTTCATGAATTTGGGATTTCAATGCATGATACGCATCTCGATTTAATGGCTATGCTTTGCACATTTGCAACAATTTTTCCCGCGTCCCTATTAAAGAAAATGTCAGCCTCTTTCTAAGAGTGCCCATGCTCAATTCTCGATCACCCTCGCCAACGCAAAACATTTAAACTAACCACTCCAAACAACTCAATAGGTATAACAAGTTTGCACCGCGAAGCAGAAGTATGAGAAATTATTCAAGAAAGTCATGAGTTTTTTGACGGTTTATCAATGTAATCTTTTCAGCTAATTTTGACCTTAAATATCCGGTGTTAGGGCCGGCGATTTTACCTGGATTATGATGTGGACAAGCTGAATCAAAATAAGTCATTTTGATTTCTTCTATCCTTTCCTTCGTACCCGGTCTCACGCTTTCTCCTTCAATCTGTCAGAAAAGGTCTGCTTCTTTTCTGGATTAAATCGGTCTCTGTCACGCCTTGTGTCCCGGACACGGGCTCGCGATTCTTTGCAAGCACAAACTCCCTCTCGAGGTCTCAGGATTCACATAAGGTCGAAAGATATATCATATAGGAAACACACGGAATCAACGATATAAAAATTTCTCCGTACAAATACAAAATGAGACTTGGGTAACGAGAATACTAATTAATACATAAATTCCTAAATATTCATGCAAGAGCATGGCAAACTAAACTTGCTGGTCAATAGGGGTGACGAGATTAGTACAAAAGACGATCATATCTGTTCTCAAAAAGGGACAGGCATCGTGGTCACCATTAAAATATCAAACCAGAAGAGAAACTCTTATTTTGAGCTACCAAAGTCGTTAGTCTCCTACTCAACCTCCTCAGTGGGCTCGTACTCCGAGCAAACCTCCACGGTGTACCCCATCGTCTGGTCAGTTTATGGCTCTACCTAGTCATCCTCGGTGGCCTCGATCATTATAACCCCATCGGTGTCCTCCAGGGTCGAGGTCCTCTCAAGACCATTCTTCGCGCCAGCGACTGACCCCTCAGCCTCCACTGAATCCTGAGCGGGATGGCACCAACTAGGTATCACCCCACGGGGTACCTTAGTGGGCTTCAGTGGACTTGTAAAATCGTCCCCTATCTTCTTGAACCATGCCTTATACCTGTGAGGCTTCCAACTACTACCACTCTCATCTACCCAGACGACTGTATACTTTCTAACATAAACGGTCCCTGTCCATCAGAGAACTCCTCAAAATATACTGACATCTCTGTTGGGTCACCAAACCTGATTGGTCACATTCTTAAAACCTAGGATCTGAAAAAAGGATGTCCCACAACGGGGTGATACATACATGTTAGTAAGGTGGATCCTAACCCTAGGTTAGGCTAACCGCTCACTCAGGCAATTACAATCATAACAATTTATACAAAATCGCATGAAGCATTCAACTATCACGAAATAACACACGGATGTCAAGCATGCAATCAAGACATCTTATTACATCATTAAGCTCAAGCACACATTATCAAGCCAAATTACACCTTTCACCCTTTCTTGCCCCCTCACTTTCATGCTCGCGTTTAGAACGCTTCAAGCTTGGTTCGCGTAAACGCATCAGACCATCTCATTGACAAACCCGCGTAAACACATCAGGTTTTCAATCTCATTTCAGACCTATGTCGACACATCTCAACTCTGTCCCGTGTTTTAACACATCAGGACTATGGCTTTCTCAACCCCGCGTCTCGTACGCCTCAAGGTGCCATTCAATTCAAACCCCTTGCCTTAGCGCCTCAGAGTATCCATTCACACAACCCCGCGTCTCAACGCATCAGGGTGTCACAACTTCTCAGACATGCCACAAGTTCATTTCATGTCATAGCACACGTTCAAATTCAAAATCATGCGACAAACGACACATCCATGGCATGCGAGACAATTAAATTTGACATACAAATGCGACAATCAATTCATAGCACAAGCATTGTCAAACCTTCAAGTCCACTATATGTTTCTAGGACGTACATTGGACAACCACATTATGACCTCCAAGAACCGATCAATTCGCACACAAATCATCCAATAGAGTTCAATCCTCCTATCAAAGGTTTAGAATCCCCTTACCTCAAGCTTAATTCAATACAAGTCTTCTTCCAAGCACCTCAAGGGTTCGATTCTAATGATTCAAGATCAAGTATGCCGTGCAACCTAAGGAAATTCATCCAATCATCAATTTTTCTTCCTCAAATTGTCACCTCACTAAACATACACCTCATGGACCTATCAATTAACATCCTCACACTCCTCAACAATAAGTTTAGAGCTCAATTTCAACACCAACAGCCTCCCACAGAACCGGTATGCACAGAATCGAAAGAGGACATTTTTGGTTCTGTGTATACCCCAACTATTCAGCCGTTAAACCAACTTAAATCCTCAATTTAATCACTAATCTACTTGTTAACATGTAATTCTAAGGGTTGGGAAGCCTCACCAAAAATTTGAAGTCAAGGCGATGCCGGAAAGTCTTTTAACGGCGCCGGTTCCTCCGGGTCTTCAACCAGTCAGTTCTGACCCTTCAAACACAAAACCCATTTGGGATCAAAATTTTATCAAATTCCTTCAAATTTTTTTTACCACACCTCAGTCTATGTGTCCTCTAGACGTCCACAAAATTTGGTCAAAAAATTCAAAGGTTTCAGGGTTCTACGAAGTCTAAACCGTGGCTTACCTCTAGCTGCGACGGTTTACGTCGACTTCGGGAGATTGGCCGGCCGGAGCTCCTCACTGAGTCAAATGGCTTGCTTCCACTTGGAGAACGTCGGCAAGAGGATGAGGAACGTGTCCTCTAGACATTCACAAAATTTGGTGGAAAAATTCAAGAGTTTTGGGGTTCTACGAAGTCTAAATCGTGGCTTACTTCCAGCTGCGACGGTTTCCGTCGATTTTCAGGAGATTGGCCGGCCGAGGCTCCTCACTGAGTCAAATGGCTTGCTTCCACTTGGAGAACGTCGACAAGAGGATGAGGAAGCAGCAGGTGGTCGGCTTCAGTCTAGGCGATGGCCGGAGGCGGCGGTTGATGGCGGCGAACGATGGCGACAGAACCAGTCAGGCGTCAGGCTTCTCGGCAGCAAGGAAGAAGAAGAAGAGAAATGGCAGAATGGAGGAAGTTGTTCGACCAAGAGGAGAGAGAGAGAGAGGTTTATGCTTCAATTTGAAGAGTCAACTTGTTGAATGGCAGGTAAAAAAGTGACTCCATCAACATCATAGCATAATCCTTTGACACTTGTCAATGTGTCAATCAATGTTCATCCAATGACTCTTATTTTCCTCAATTTTCGGCAGCTATAATGGGGTTTCAATGACCAAAATGCCCTTATCCAATTATTAAGATAAAACCAAGGCGTAAGGGGCAAAAGGGTAATTTTACTCCCGACGTCTGAAATGTCGTTTTTCTAATTCTAATTTTCTTCAATAAGGCGATGACCAATCCAATTGTAATGTTGGAATTCTTGATTCTCCATTTTCTAATTTCGAGACTCTTTTCTGAATCATTTCTCTATCAGACGTAGTTCCAACCTATCTCGAACTGACGGGTGGCTTTTGCAGACGTTACGCGTATCGACCATGTGATTCATATCACAGTTAGGGCTCGTCAATTCATATCGACTTTGGTTGTCATGTAATTGCGAGGGTCTATTACTAGTTCCGATGGTCGCGATCGTCATTGTTCAATTTAGGTAAATTTTGCAAATTATATATTGTTTAAGCGGCATTACCCGCGCTTCAATCATATAACGCTAGCAATGCATTCCTTAATCGTTCTTAGATCGGCCTTTTTATGGCTCTAAATGTCCCATCGATATTCTTTATGTTCAAAGCGCTATTTCCTATTCGAGTTTCCTAGGTTCACGGACATTGTCTCGCGTTAGCCTTTCCCTCTTGGTTAGTCAACTCAAGATTGATCAGATTCGAGCGAGATACGACTTAAATATATCGTTAGATACTTTCTCATCAATAAGTCTTGAAATGACAGGAAAATCAGAATGTTACAACTCTTCCCCCCTTACAAAAATTTCGTCCTCGAAATTTACATTAAACTCGTTACTCAAACAAATGGGGGTATTGACTTCTCATCGTTTCCTCGCTTTCTCACATAGCGCCTTCGATTCCATGGTGCTCCCAAACAATTTTGACCAATGAAATTATTTTATTCCTCAGAATTTGCTCCTTTCGGTCTTCGATTCTAACTGGCTTCTTCACATAAGATACTCTGTCATCTACTTCTATGACCTCGTGGTTCAGCACATGCATCGGGTCCAGTTCGTACTTCCGTAACATAGACACATGGAAGACATTGTGCACTTGGGATATATTAGGCGGTAAGGCCAGTTTGTAGACTAAGGTCCCAATCCACTCCAGAATCTCAAATGGACCTACGCACCTTGCGCCCAGTTTTCCTTTCTTTCCAAATCGGGATAATCCTCTCATCGGTGACACTTTAAAGAAAACATGATCGCCTACTTGAAATTCCAAAGGTTTACGTCGTCTATCTACATAACTCTTTTGACAACTCTGTGCCGTCTTCAGTCTATCCCGAATTACCTTCACCGCTTCCACTGATTGCTCTACCAACTCTAGGCCGTGATACTTCTTTCTTTAACCTCGTCTCAGCAAATCGGTGTTTTCCAAGCCCTTCTAGAGAGTGTTTCAAACGGTGTCATTTGAATGCTCTGCTGATAGCTATTATTATATGCAAACTCCACCAAATGTAGTTGATCCTCCTATCCACCTTTGAAGTCTATTATGCACGCTCGCAACATGTGCTCGAGCGTCTGAATCGTCCTCTCCGATTGTCTGTCCATTTGTGGATGGTATACTGTACTAAATTGCAGTCGAGTCTCCATGGCATCCTGAAGACTTTTTCAAAGTTCGCTGTGAACTTGGGGTCTCTATCTGATGTGATCGTCACAGGTACTTCATGTAGTTTCACTATATGTCATATATAGAACTTGACATACCTGTCCATTGCGAAATCCTTTCGTACCGAAAGGAAGTGTGCGGACTTGATCAACCTGTCCACGACTACTCAAATAGAATCGCAGCCTCTCTGGTTCCTTAGGAGTCCCATCACAAAGTCCATCGTCACATGCTCCCATTTTCATTCGAGAATCTCTAACGGTTGTAATAATCCACCAGACTTACAGTGTTGTGCCTTCACCTGTTGGCATGTCAAGCACTTTGCCACATATTGGGCTACATCCACCTTCATCCCGATCCACCAGTATTGTTGACGCAAGTTCTGATACATCTTCGTGCTTCTTAGGTGGATACTATAATTGCTCCTATGAGCCTTTGATAAAATCCTTTCTCTAAGCTCTTCGTCCTTTGGCACGCATAGAAGCCCTCGAAATTTCAGAATTCCATCCTCCAATACTTAAAACTCTGGTTTCCTTTTTGTGGCGTCCATTTTCAAGATTTTCTAAATTTTTGGGTTCGTATGCTGCAAGGCTTTTATCCTTTCCTGGACCTCAGATTCTATTTTCAATGTGGCTATCAAACTGAATAACCAACAGATTTCCAATCTGAACTCAGAATCCCTCAAGTTCTCGAATAACTACCACCCTTTCACCAGTAAACAGGCGATACTCGATTTTCGGCTGATCGCATCAGCGACTCAATTCGCTTTCCCAAGATGATACAATATGTCGCAATTATAATCCTTAAGCAGCTCCATTCATCGACGCTGCCTCATATTCAGTTCCTTCTGTGAAAACAGATACTTCAGGCTTTGATGGTCAGTGTAAATCTGGAACTTTTCGCCACACAAATAGTGTCTCCAGATTTTTAGAGCAAAGATGATCGCTGCTAACTCCAAATCGTGAGTTGGATAGTTCACCTCATGCGGTCTCAATTGTCGGGATGCGTAGGCCACTTCTCTTTCATGTTGCATTAGTACACAGCCTAGTCCCTTTAGCGAAGTATCGCTATATATCTCATAGCCTCCAGGTCTTGATGGAATCGTCAATACCGGTGCGGTTGTCAACCGATGCTTAAGCTCTTGAAAACTCCTTTCGCACTTATTCGTCCATTCAAACGTCGTTTCTTTCTTTGTCAATCTTGTCAGTAGAATTGCTATGGATGAAAACTTCTCCACGAAACGTCTGTAATATCCCGCTAATCCTAAGAAACTTCGGACTTCCGTGACCGTAATAGGTCTAAGCCAATTCGTTACAGCTTCAATCTTCGCAGGATTCACAGCAATTCCTTCTCCAGACATCACATGGCCAAGAAATGCCACTTTACTTAATCAGAACTCGCATTTACTAAGCTTAGAGTAACGGCAGTATTCTCTCAGGGTTTGCAAAACAATTCTCAGATGCTCCTCATGTTCTTCGTCACTCCTTGAGTAAATCAGGATATCGTTGATAAAGACTATAATGAATCTATCCAAGAATTCCTTAAACACCCAATGCATCACGTCCATAAATGCGACTGAAGCATTGGTAAATCCAAAAGGCATCATAGTGAATTCATAATGACCATGCCTTGTCCTAAAAGCGGTCTTAGGTATGTATTCCTTCTTGATTCTCAACCGGCGATACCCGATTCTCAGGTCAATCTTAGAGAATACCGCAACTCCTTGCAATTGATCAAATAAATCATTAATCCTCGATAGAAGGTACTTAGTCTTCACTGTCACTTGATTCAATTATCTATAGTTGATGCATAGAAGCAAGGACACATCCTTTTTTCTTACAAACAACACCGACGCTCCCCACAGTAAAGCACTCGGTCGGATAAATCTCTTATCCAGTAACTCATGCATCTGCACATTTAACTCTTTCAGTTCTAATAAGGATATTCTATAGAGTGCCTTCGAGATCGGCTCCGTTCCGAGAGCTAACTCAATCGTGAACTCTATTTCTTGCTCTAGTGGTAATCCCGATAACTCTTGGGAAAAAACGTTAGGAAACTCGCGCACTACCGGAATACTTTCTAGTTGAGGCTCCTCGGCAGTTGTGTCCATAACTGTGACTAAGTACGCCTAGTATCCTTTAGTCATCAACTTCGTCACTTCAAGAGACGAGACTAACGGAATCGAGGTTCCTCCTCGACTTCCTACAAATTCAAAGCTAGGGCGACCTTCTGGGTAGAAACGAATTATCCTACTACCGTAATCCACTACTGCCCCATGTTTACCCAACCAGTCCATTCCTATGATCACATCGAAGTCATACATGGGTAGCACATCTAAATCAATACTCTCCTTACTACCTCTAATTACGGTCCTACAGTCGGCACAACCCAACGAAACTAGTATATTATCTTTCAATGGGGTGACCACATGAAGAATCACACTCAACGGTTCTAACTTCATATCAACTAAATCAGCAAACCGAGCAGACATAAATGAGTGTGTTACGCCAGGATCAAACAAAGCATATGCAGCTTGGTCACATAAATAATTGTACCTATGACCACGCCTGGCGTTTCTTCTGCCTCCCTACGAGCTACTGCATAAACTCTCCCCTAAGCTGGGGGTCGATTCTAATCAATCTGAGGAGTGGCTACTGACGGTCCAGCCTGTGGTCGCTGCCCTTGAAGCCAATTCGTTAGAGCTTGATTTGGGCAAGTCCTCATCTGGTGGCCCATCTGACTACACTTAAAGCATGCTCCAGTTCTTGTTGGACATGGTCCATTACCATGCCTTCTGCCATAGAGGCGACAGTTCCAGTTCGTGGGGTTCGGCGGCTTCACAATATTTTTCCTTATCGGAGGGACAAAACGCCTATTGCTAATCACTAGTCTCTTACCCATCTGGAGATTGTCTCTGAATGAATTAAACCGCGATCCAGATGCAGCATTTCTCTCCTTCAGATCCCTTTCAATCATTTGCCCTCGTTCATAGATTTCCTTATAGGTCCTCAGATTCAGGGCTATCATCTGGCTGCGAAGCTCAGGTCTCAGTCCATCTCGAAATCTTCGCGCCTTCTTCAGGGGATCCTTTACTGATCGAGGTGCGTACCCTGACAGCCTAGAGAATTTCGCTTCATACTAATCCACGGTCAACTGATTCTAATGCAATTGCAAGAACTCAACTTGTTTTCTTTCTCGGGTTGTTTTCAAGAAATACTTGTCATTGAATGCCGTAGTAAAGGCATTCCATCTCATGGTCGTTCCTTCCGAAAAAACTCCATTCTTGGTGGCAGCACACCAGTCATTTGAGGTACCATCTAATTGATACACCACCAACAGCACTTTTTCCTCATCTGTGCACCTCAGCACCCCAAAAGCCTTTTCCAGCTTCTCGATCCATCTCGGTGCTAGTTCGGGATCTTCAGTTCCATCAAACTGAGTTGACTTCAACTTGATAAACTGCTCGACCAGTTTGTCCATCTATCTGGCCACAACAATTTCTTCCTGGGCATTCACTGCATCATTGCCTTGGTCGTGGTCGTCATTGTTTCCATTGCCACCGTTATTGTCGTTGTTTGCGTTGACGGCAACTGTTGCGGCTCCTACCGCTTAAGCTATGGCAACATCCCTATCCTAGGTCTGCTTGTCGATGAGGTCGCCAATCCTTTTGAGTGCCGTCAATACTCCGTCCATCTTCGGGTCCTCTGCTATAGGCGGCCTCGAGTTAGAGGCTCTGCTCCTGGGCCCTCCAGGTTTCCTAGACGGATTATTCATTCTTATAGGCTTCTACTGAGCCTGGTCCACCACAATTTCATCAAGGAGTTAGTAACTCATTCATTCAACCAAAACTAGAGCTACTAAACTATGCCTTAATAGAAACAGTTACAATACAACAACCTTCCACACAATAAATTCCATAGATTCTTCAACACGCAGTTCATGGCTATTCCTCAATTCCGTTTACTCCAACGGTTCACCAAAAACAAGCCATGCCCATTCACTTAACAGGCCAAAACTAGAAATGATTTTCAACACTAAGCATGGAACTTCATTCTCTTATATCACCACAATCCTGCCAAGGCCAAATGCCAATCATATGCGCCAAGTCATATACCATGCAACCCGTGTCATATCCTAACCAGTTTCCTAAGGTCTTTCTACCCGTCCTTGTCCCAACTTAATCCTCCTTATTACCCCAATCCTCAATCAATTTTGGATCGAGTTGACCTTACTCTGATACCAAGTAAACGGGGATGTCACGCCCTGCGCCCTAGGCATGGGCTCACGACTCCCTGCAAGCACAAACTCTCTCTCTCTCGAGGTCTCAGGATTCACATAAGGTTGAGTGATATATCATATAGAAAGCACGTAGAAGTGACGATATAAAAACTCCTCCGTACAAATACAAAATGGGACTTGGGTAACGAGAATACTAATAAAGATATAAATTTCCAAATATTCATACAAGAGCATGGCAAACTAAACTTGCTGGTCAATAGGGGTGACGAGACTAGTACAAAAGACAATCATATTTGTTCTCAAAAAGGGACAGGTATCGTGGTCACCATCAAAATATTTGACCAGAACAGAAACTCCTATGTCGAACTACTAGAGTCGTCAGTCTCCTCCTCAGCCTCCTCAATGGGCTCGTATTCCGAGAATGTCTCCAGCAAACCTCCACGATATCCTTCATCATTTCGTCAGCTGATGGCTCCACCTGGTCATCCTCGGTGGCCTCGATCACTATAATCTCATCGGTGTACTCTAGAGTCGGGGTCCTCTCAGGACCATTCTTCGAGCCAGCGATTGACCCCTCGGCTTCCATTGAATCTCGAGCGGGATGGCACCAACTGGGTATTAACCCACGGGGTACCTCAGTAGGCTTCAATGGCCTTGTAGAAACGTCACGTATCTTCCTAAACCATACCTCATACCTGTGAGGCTTCCAGCTACTACCACCCCCATCTACCCAGACGACTGTACACTTTCTAACATAAACGGTCCCCCGTCCATCATGGAACTCCTCAAAATATATTGACATCTCCTTTGGGTCACCAAACCTGATTTGCCACAACCTCAAAGCCTAGGATTTGAAAAAAGTGGGGGTCCCACAACGGGATGAGACATACATCTCAGTAAGGTGGGTCCTAACCCTAGGTTAGGCTGACCGTTCACTCGGGCAATTACAATCACAAAAATTTATACAAAATCGCATGAAGCATTCAGCTATTACGAAATAACACACGGATGTCAAACATGCATTCAAGGCATCTTATTACATCATTAAGCTCAAGCACACATTATCAAGCCAGATTACACCTTTCATTCTTTCCTGCCTCTACACTTTCATGCCCGCGTTTAGAACGCCTCAGGCTCGGTCAGCGTAAACGCATCAGACCGTCTTATTGACAAACTCTCGTAAACGCATCAGGTTTTCAATCTCATTCAAGCCTGTATCGACACATCTCAACTCCACCCTGCGGTTCAACATATCAGGACTATGGCCTTCTTAATCCCGCATCTCGTAAACCTCAAGGTGCCATTCAATTCAAACCTCGCGCCTCAGCGTCTCAGGGTATATATTCACACAACCCCACGTCTCAACGTATCAGGGTGTCACAACTTCTCACACATGCCACAAGTTCGTTTCATATTATAGCACACGTTCGAATGCAAACTCATGCGACAAACGACACATCCATGGCATGCGAGATAATTAAATTTGGCATACAAATGTAACAATCAATTCATAGTACAAGCATTGTCAAACCTTCAAGTCCTCTATATGTTTCTAGGACGTATATTGGACAACCACATTATGACCTCCAAGAACTGATCAATTTACACACAAATCACCCAATCGAGTCCAATCCTCCTATCAAAGGTTTAGAATCCCATTACCTCAAGCTTAATTCAATACAAGTCTTCTTTCAAGCACCTCAAGGGTTCGGTTTTAATGATCCAAGATCAAGTCTGCCGCGCAACCTAAGGAAATTCATCCAATCATCAGTTTTTCGTCCTCAAATCATCACCCCACTAAACATACACCTCATGGACCTATCAATTAACATCCTCACACTCCTCGACGATGAATTTGGAGCTCACTATCAACACCAACAGCCTCTCACAGAACCAGTATGCACAGAACCAAAACAGGACATTTTCGATTTTGTGTATACCCCAACTATTCAGCCCTTAAACCAACTTAAATCCTCAATTTAATCATTAATCTACTTGCTAACATGTAGTTCTAAGGGTTCGGAAGCCTCACTGTGACATTTTGATTTTCCTGTTATTTTCAGACTTATTAATGAGAAATGTATCTAGTGTGTATTTCAGTCATATCTCGCTTTAATTTGATCAATTTGAGTTGACTGACCAAAGGGGAAAGGCTAACGCGAGACAATGTATGTGGACCTAGGAAATTCAAATAGAAAATGGCACTTTAGCCATTAGGATTGTCGAGGGAATATTTAGAGCCATAAAAGGCCGGTCTAAAAATGACTAAGGAATACATTGCTAGCGTTATATGATTGGTGCGCGGGTGATGCCGTTTAACCAATGTATAAGTTACAAAATTTTTCTAAATCGAACAGTGACGATCGAGACCATCAAAACTAGTGATAGACCCTCACAATTACATGACAATTAAAGTCGCCATGAATTGACGAACCCTATTTGTGATATCAATCACAGAGTTGATACGCGTAACGTTTGCAAAAGCCGCCCATCAGTTCGGGATAGACTGGAATCATAATGGATAGAGGAATGATTTAAAAACGAGTCTTGAAATTTGAAAATGGAGAATCTAGGATTCCAACAATACAATTGGATTGGCCGTCGTCTTATCAAAGAGAATAGGAATCAGAAAAACAACGTTCCGGGCGCCGAGAGTAAAATTACCATTTTGTCCCTCAAGCTTTAACCTTGATTTATTAATTGGACAAAGGCATTTTGGTTGTTGAAACCCTCAAGAGCTGTCGAAAATTGAAGAAATTGTGGGCCATTGGATGAGCGTTGAATGACACATTGGACAAGTGTCAATGGATGAAGCCATGAGTTGATGTTTCCACTTTGAAACTACTATTCAACCCATGTTGACCAAGCCAATGGAAGTATAAACCCCCCCTCTCTCTCCTCATGGCCGAATACCTCTTCCATTTGCAGATTTCTTCTTCTTCTTCTTCATTCTTCTTGCCGAGAGCTCCACCGCCAATAGGTTTCTGCTCGCCTGTTCGCCACCGTCAACCGCCAAATCCAACGATCCTCAGCGGCCGAGCCAACCACCCACTCCTTCCTTAACCTCTTACAGACGTTCTCGAAATGGAAGCAAGTCGTGTGACCCACCGAGGAGCTCCGGTCGGCCAATCTCCCAAAAGTCGACGGAAATCATCGCAATCAGAGGTAAGTCACGTTTTTTGCCCCTTAGGACCTCGAAATCTTGGATTTTTGCAATCAAATTTAGTGGACATTTAGGGGACACATAGATGGAGCTCTGGTAGAAAATTTAGGTTAATTTGATGGAGTTTTGACCTCAAATGGGTCTTGTGTTTGAAGGGCCAGAACTGATCGGCGATACGCTTGGAGGAACCGGCGCCATTCGTGGTCCATTTGACGTCACCTTGAGCTCAAATTTTCGGTGAGGCTTCCCAACCCTTAGAAATACATGTTAGCAAGTAGATTAGTGATTAAATCAAGGATTTGAGGTGGTTTAAGGGCTGGTAAGTTGAGGTATACACAAAATCGAAATTCACTCGGTTCGGTTCTGTGCATGCAGTTCTGTGGGGGTTGTTGGTGGTTGTAATTGAGCTCCAGATTCATTATTGAGAAGTGTTAGAATGTTAATTGATAAGCCCATGAGATGTATGATTAGTGGGATGGTGATATGAGCAAGAAAAGTTAATGATTGGATGAATTTCCTTAGGTTGAGCGGTGGACTTGATCTTGGACTTTTAGGACCGAACTCTTGAGGTGCTTAGGATGAGGATTGTGTTGTATTAAGCTTAAGGTAAGGGAATCCTAAACCTTTGATAGGAGGATTGGATTCGATTGGGTGATTAGTATGTGAATTGATCAATTCTTGAATGTTTATAATGTAGTGGCCCAATGCTCGTCCTAGAAAGATATAGAATTCTTGAATGTGCGTGTGATGATGCTTGTGCTTTGAATTGATTGCCACATTTGAATATCACAATTGATTGCCTCGCATGCCATAAGTGTGTTATTCGTGCATGAGTTGCACTTGATTGTGTGTGATACATTAAATGAACTTATGGCTTATCTGAGGAGTTGTGACACCCTAAGGCGTATGAGACGCGGGGTTGTGTGGATGTATGCCCTGAGGAGCTGAGGCGCGGGGTTTGAATTGAATGGCATCCTGAAGCGTATGAGACACGGGGTTGAGAAGGCCATAGTCCTGATGCGTTGAAACGTGGGATGGAGTTGTGATGTGTCGACACAGGCCTAGAGTAAATTTGAAAACTTGATGCGTTTACGCGAGTTTGTTAATGAGACAGTCTGATGCATTTACGAGGACTGAGCCTGATGTGTTCTAAACGCGAGCAAGAAAGTGAGGCGGGCTGAAAGGGTGGAAGTGGTGATTTGATATGGCAATGTATGCATGATTCTATTGATGTGTTATGATGCCAAGACTGCGTGCCTGACATCTGTGTGTTGTTATTGATAGTCGAATGCTTCATGCGATCATTTGTATAAATTGCTGGTGATTGCTTTTGTCTAAGTGGACTATCAGCCTAACATAGAGTTAAGACCCACCTTACTGAGATATATATCTCACCCCATTTGTGGGACTTCCATTTTTTATAGATCCTAGGCCCTGAGGATGTGGCCCATTAGATTTGGCGACCTCAAGGAAATGTTAGTTTATTTTGATGAGTTCCCTGATGGGCAGGGGACTATTTATGTTAGGAAATGTACAGTTGTTTGGGTAGATAAGGGTGTTAGTAGCTGGAAACCTCGTAGGTATGAGGCATGGTTTACAAATATGGGCAATGTTTCCATAGGGCCACTAAAACCCACCGAGGTGCCCTAGGGAGTGATCCCTAGTTGGTGCCATCTCGCTCGGGATTCAGTGGAGGCTGAGAGGTCAGTCGCCGGTTCGAAGAATGGTCCTAAGAGTACCTCGACCCTGGAGGACACGGAGAAGGTCATAGTAGTCGAGGCTACCGAGGATGACCTGGTGGAGCCGTCCGCGGACGAGACCTTCGAGGATACGGTGGAGATTTACTCAGAGACTTTCTCGGAGTATAAGCCGACTGAGAAGACCGAGAAGACTGATGACTCCAGCAGCTCGACTTAGGAGCTCCTGATTTACTAGTCTGACATTTTGGCAGTGACCCTGATGCCCATTCCTTTTTAGTGATGAAGATGAACCTCTTTTGTACTCACCCTACCACCCTTACTAACGAGCGGATCTGGTTTATTATGCCCTTGTATGAACAGTTGGGAACCTATATATGTATTAATATTATCGTTACCCATATCCCATTTTACATTTGTACGAATGAGTTTTATATTGTTGCTTCCGCATGCTATTTATTGATGATATATCTCTTGACCTATACGTGCATCCTGGGACCTCGAGAGATAGTTTGTGCTTGCAGGGAGTCGCGCGCTCGTGCCTGAGGCGCGGGGCGTGACACTGCCAAAAATTTGAAGCCAAGGTGACGCCGGAAAGTCCTTGAACGGCGCAGGTTCCTCCGGGTCTTCAACCGGTCAGTTCTGACCCTTCAAACACAAGACCTATTTGGGGTCAAAACTCCATCAAATTCCTTCAAAAAAATTTACCATAGCTCAGTCTATATGTCCTCTAGATGTCCACAAAATTTTGTCAAAAAATTCAAAGGTTTCGGTGTTCTACGAAGCCTAAACCGTGGCTTACCTCCAGCTATGACGATTTTCGTCGACTTTCGAGAGATTGGCCGGCCGGAGCTCCTCATTGAGTCAAATGGCTTGCTTCCACTTGGAGAAAAAGGTGACTCCATCAACATCATAGCCTAATCCTTTAAGACTTGTCCATGTGTCAATCAATGTTCATTCAATGGCTCTTATTTTCCTCAATTTTCGGCAGCTATAATGGGGCTTCAATGACTAAAATGCCATTGTCCAATTATTAAGGCAAAGCCAAGGCTTGAGGGGCAAAATGGTAATTTTACACCCGACGTACGGAATGTTATTTTCCTAATTTCAATTTTATTCGATGAGGCGACGGCCAATCCAATTATAATGTTAGAATTCTTAATTCTACATTTCTAATTTCGAGACTCATTTCTGAATCATTTTTCTATCAAACGTGGCTCCAGCCTATCCCGAATTGACAGGCGGCTTTTGCAGACGTTACACATATCAACCCTGTGATTCATATCACAATTAGGGCTCGTCAATTCATGGCAACTTTAGTTGTCATGTAATTGCGAGGGTCTATTACTAGTTCCGAATGGTCTCGATCGTCACTGTTCGATTTAGGAAAATTTTATAAATTATATATTGGTTAAGCGGCATCACCCGCGCTCCAATCATAAAACGCTAGCAATGCATTCCTTAATCGTTCTTAGATCGGCCTTTTTATGGCTCTAAATGTCCCCTCAACAGTCCTTATGGTTAAAGCAACATTTCCTATTCGAGTTTCCTAGATCCATGTACCTTGTCTCACGTTAGCCTTTCCCTCTTGGTTAGTCAACTCAAGATTGATTAGATCCGATCGAAATACGACTGAAATACATCGTTAGATACTTTCTTATCAATGAGTCTTGAAATGACAGGAACATTAGAATGTCACAGTCTCAATCTTGAAATCTGGTTGCCCCAAACCAGAAAATGCAGACTTCTTGCTCACACATATTCCAAACGGTGTTTTGCGTCAAATTGCCTAGCATAAAGGTGCTAATTTTTTTTGCAATTGAAAGTCATCTTCAAATAAGCAGAGCAAAAATGAAGAAGAGAGAGAGAGGAGAGTTAGAGGGAGGACAGATGAAAAAAAAACTTAAACACAATAAAAAGAAAATACTTGGTGAGAACTAGTACTTTTAGTTTATTTTCAAGAGCATACGATGTGTAATACACTTAAGTGTTAGTCGTATTACACATTACAATGAAATTTACCCGTGGAAATGGGAAAAATAAATAATAGAAGAAAGGAAATTGCGAGTCCATTTTGGGAACCGCAATGGGTTTACAAAATATAGATCATCTTTACAAAATATAGATCTACGTGATATTGCGTAATATTGCATAATTTTCTATTTTTATGCAATTTATATTTTAATGATATTTTTGTAATTTTGCATTTTCTATTGGCGTTAGGGTTGACACCTTATAAAAGGCCATCCTTAGGGTTTAGACAGAATACTTGGATATTGAATTCATGATTTTTATCTCAAAACAAGATTTGTTTGTTATTTTTCGCTATGCCCTGCGTTAAGTGGTACAGAGCTTATGGCAACTGTTGGTGGTCCTTCGTGATGATGTTCAGGAGACTCGAGCCCCAATCCTTAGGGGACGACGCACTGCAATGTTTGGAGAGCATTTAATGGAGCACCTAGATTAACGATTCAATCAAAGCTTTCGTCGTTTTGAAGAATAATTTGACGAGATAGCATATCAATTTCAACCTCTCAATGTTGATGTGAACCGGAACAGGCAGCATGACAGAGGCCCGAGTGTAGATATTGCCCGTGATGACCCTATCGATAGACCTATTCTTGTATGCAGGTAAAATAATCCTTTGTTTTCAGAGAGTTCGCAAGAAGAGAAGCACGAGTATGTTGACGAATAGCGTGCTGGTTATGGAGGCAGACAACGTTATGGAGGATTTCGAAGGGGTTATGATGGAAGAGATGGGTGTAGACGACGTTATGATAAAGGCAACGACTTTAAATTAAAATTCGATATCTCTTATTTTAATGGAGATCTAAGAATAGAAGATTTACTGGATTTGATTGCTGATATTGATAAGTTATTCTATTATATGAAGATTCCTAGTGAAAAACGAATGCGTTTAGTGGCCTGTCTGCATGGTGAGCGGGATTGCAAAATAGGAGAGAGCAAAAATGAAAGGAGATATTTCGAATTTGACACAGAATGAGGAGGTTGCTGAAGTAGGAGTTACTTCCACCTGACTATGAGCAGATTATGTTCCAGCAGTACCAACAGTACCAACAGTACCAGCAGGGAAAAGAACTGCGCATGAATATATAGCAGAATTTATTAGATTGGCGAAGGGCGATGAGTTCGACCCTGGCAACATTCCCGAGGTGGCGACAGGGATGCCGGCGTGGGAGGTGGACGATCTAGATTTTGCCGCGTGATCTGGTTCTTGAAGATGTGCGAAAAATCGATATTTCGGAGATCACTGATGATGAAGGTAATTATGTTCCTGAAAAATCGATATTTCGGAGATCACTGATGATGAGGATGGCAGCTTGAAAACATGGATTGACCAAATGGGCAATGTGCATGGCCGGGCAGATGGGATTGATGCAAGTTCCAAGGCTATTTTGATCGGTTCACACTTGGAAACTGTTGTCCGTGCTGGTGATTATCCATTTGGTTATCAATTAGCACAATTTTAAAAATTTGGTTTCCCAATCCGAACGAGTGCCAAGATTGGTTGGTTTGTTGTAGTCCATGCTTGTACGGATGGAGATCTCCGAGGCAATGAACATCAGAACAAGACAAGGGCTGTTAAATGCGCTTGCGGGAAAGAGGGACGCGGTGGCTAATAACGCCATGGTTTGTGCGCTTCGCAAGCATGGATTCGTGGAGGAGGCTCGTGATTTGTTCGATAATATGTCGCAGCGGAACTCGACTTCTTGGAACACTATAATATCAGGTTCTCTTCGGTGTAAGGAATCGATGAAAATAGATGAGAAAGCAGTCAGTGAGGTGTCCTTGATGGCGCTGGATATATATCATATCAAGCGGTGCCGATAATTGCGGGTTCGATTTGTTTGGAATAAGGTTGAAGAGGTGTTTTCAGAGAATTTATTAGGGCTCAAGCTGATGTATTACTTGATTCAGATTCGAGAATAATGATGTAGATAAAGTTGCGATTTACGTGATATTACGTAATATTACATAATTTTTTTTATTTTTACGTAATTTTATATTTTAATGGTATTTTTGTAATTTCACGTTTTCTATACACCTTATAAAAGGTCGTCCTTAGGGTTTAGACAGAATACTTGGATAATGAATTCGTGATTTTTCCCTTAAAGTAAGATTTTCTTGTTATGATTTGTTATACGCTGCGTCAATGGCATAACTCAAACTGAAGGTCAGCGAGCGGCGAAGCTCGCAGGTTGTCCAGATTGGTCGAGATCTCGAAGACGCCAATCTCGACGGCGTTTTCCGGGCAAAGGTTGGAGGACGGAGTAAGAAGAAGATTGGTTCGATTTTTCGCTTCTAATATTCAGTGAACACAGAGGACGGGGAAAGAAGAAGATGAAAAGCAATCTCACGAAAAGAAGAAGAAGAATAAGAAGTACATAAATGAACGTATAATTTCGATTATTATTATTTTTTTCCTTCCTTTTTCGTTTCCTCGAAATACGGTTAGCTGCGGCATTCGACACTAATTAGGAAGAAGCTCCAACGCCGACGGCGGTCCTTCTTCCATACCATCCGAACCGCCCCTCACGTGCGCGACTTCGGCGCACGCATCTTAGACCCCGTCAAACTCCGTCCGACGGAGGGCGGTCGCCAACGGTCATATATCCAGAGCCGAAGCATTGTCCACGAGAACTCCTGGATACCGTCTTCCCGCGGCATTCGACCGACATATGCAGCGCACTCTCGAATGTGTCCGGCCACCGCGCGGACGGTGTTCATAGGTGATGGATGTATGGTCTTTAAGCCGAAAAGCGCAACGACCGCCTTGTCTCTCCTCACCTCGCGAGAACCGCTAGAAACTTGAATATTTCCGAATGGAGAACTCCGAGTTTCACAGCCACATGTTATTGTTGTTGGGGATCCAACTACCATTCTCGGTGACGCTCTCGCTCTTTATTTACTTATTCAATCATTCATGCATTTTTCTTTAAAAAAAAATGAGACAATTTTAACGGAAAGTGATAGCCTAGCAACTTGACAACAGTGTTAGTTATTTCTAATTACGTGATTTACTAATTAATGGTGCTTTATCCAAATACAGGATAATAATATATAAATCTACTGACAATACTGACGGAGAATAGTTTCTCAAATTTTTATATTTGGCCTCACGTGTGCAACGACGTTCCCAACTCAACTACCTTTCCTAAGTACACACGAACGTCAGCCGTAAAATCTGGAAGTTTTAGTCACCTTCTTCCTTTCTTTCTTTCTTTTTTGGAAGAAATTTTAAAGCATATCTAAAAGACGTGTCTGTAAACTATTTTTAAAAAAAAATGAAACTGGAACCCGGAGGTTAGAATAGAACCCATTAATTATGCGGAATTTCGCATGGTAATTCTTTTTATTATCGCGAATTAATCAGGGATTTTCAATCGAGAGAGGTGAAAAACATTGTCGAATCTTAAATTGAGAGAGCCGGGACACCGTATTTTACGTGAATTCTCATTTTATATGTTAGATTTTATATAGAAAATCACCGGAAAAAAAAAAGAGAGACGATCAATTTTTCTGAGAAAATTGATCAAATAAAGTTTGGCAGGAAGAAGAGTCCGTCAAATCTAAAATCAAGTACAAATTTTACCGGTAAAAAGGTCGGTAGCCTGACTGAACACATTAGTAAGCTATCTGAAAGGAACAAAAAAAAAATTGTAATTTGCCGAAACTATTTGGTAATTTCTAGATGATCAAATATAGTAATTTATCAATATATAAATCAGTTTCTATTTTTTTTTCCAGAGAAAACCCTATAATTTGGGGTTCATGCACGTCAATGGCGCGATCTTCCCGAGTTTAAGTTACAAAGAAGTTTACCACAAATCTCTGGATTTCGACACGCCTTCGTCGATTGTCGATTGTCGATTTTCGATTGGGGGCGGCAGTCGGGCCACTCTGATAGACCGATATGTCAAATCTCGGGCAGTGATTATGTTTGTGTGTGGTTTATGTTTTCCATTGCTAGATAGCGCGCATGAATAGCCAGAGAATTTTTATAGTTTGAAATCATAATTTTTCATTAGTAATTTGAGCTCAAGTCTATGAATGATATATTTTTCTTGTAATTAAGGAATGTAACAAGAGGTGCGGATTTCTACTTATAGTAAAATTTTATGCTAGAGATATGCCTAATTTAAGATGAGGCATGATAAAATTTTGTATCTCGATTTTCTTTTTCTACCTTTCTTGATTGTGATCGCCGGATTTTAACAGGGTAGCTCCTTCGCGACGATCCTTTTGTTCTCGTCCATCGTTTTCCTATGCAATTATTTCTGATGGTGCCGTTTCTTTCTTACCCTCGATTTCGAGGAGCTCTCTGCATCGATAATTTTGAGCATCAGAAGGCGATCGATTGAACGTGCGATCCTGTTCCATTTCCCACTTAACCAAAGAATTTCAAGGATATGCATGGCCCGGGATTGCAATAATATAACCAGATAATTTTGCACATCTCAGACACGACATACGGACATTAGTACAACCGAGACATGCTGGCGATGGCAACAGGCTCTAGTGTAATGAGAATCAGGATGGGTGCTTCTGAGTTTGGGGGGTCTCTTTTGGTTGAGTCCGAGCAGCTATTACAATAAAGCCAAGTCTCCGGTTACCTTAGATTAAAGCGACACGGTCGCGGGTTAGCTATATCCACATCCAGTCGAAGCTTGAGGGTATGACGTGTCGTGACGTGACCAGAAAGGAGTCTCGTTCCATTGTGGTCACTCCATCTATGAGAGTTACTTCGACATGGACAAAGGGCGGTCAGTGACCAGCACGCGCGCCTCGGGTACACCGTCAAAGTACCGTTGAACGCTTATAAGGCTTATTAAAATTTGCGGTTCTTTTGTATTTTGGTTCTATTATAGTCAAGACTCGTGTAAGTTCTACGTCAACATCAACAATACATTTATTCCAAACTGGTTGAGGTCGGCGATAGACTCGTCTAAGTTCTAATCCACAAAAATTTAAATAGGATTAGGCTAACGAATATAGCGTTTCTAATTTCTAATGTGTTGAATTTATTGTGTTGTGTGTGGTCGATAATTTCGAAAAGCGAAAGAGGCTGGTGTTGTGGCGGGTACTAAGTACTAACCTGACAACAACTTCTGCCTTTTATCGACCTCAGAAGACTTCCATCCAAAGGGGACTCTGTGCACCTAGCTTGTTTCGTTGTCCGGATTTCTAAGAAGTAATGAGCAGTTTTTTAATTTTACCTTTCTCATCAAAAATCTCAATAATAATTCATAATCTCGATGGATCAAGTTTAGTTATCATGGGCTATCCCCGTGACAATCTTTCGTACGATACAACCTAATGGATGTCAAGCAACCGATTCTAGGGGCGTGCATCGTGCCGATCCGATCCAATTTGGGAACCGGACTGGTCCATAATACTTTAATTTTTAATTTTGAAGCAAACTCTAGTTTGTCTCTCACTTTTCGCTACTCAATCCCATAATTTTGTCTCACTGTATGATTCATGTTGATACGACGATGCTACATAGTCGAGTAATGAATATAAAATCCAATGGAAGACTAGTTGATCGCCGATTAGCACAACACCTCAATCACCCGGGCACTTATATAACAAATATATCGAAAATAACGGTATGTCTTTCGATGTTGGGAAACTCCCACTCGTAATGAATAAAGAGCAGAACAAAAAAGAAAATCATCGTTTTCTAGATCAAGCAGATCCGATTTTAGGTTGGAATGAGACAGTTTCACAAACTAAAATTCGATCTATCGCCCCCAGACGATCGTAAGGAGCTTTAGGTTTTAAATGCACGAAATGATTTAAGGTCGCAAATTGTACAATTTCGACAAATTTGTCAACATGGCCGGGGGCCATTGTGGACCTTGTGGTACTTACGATCATTAGACCATTTAGAAAGAGAGGGACAAAAAAAAAAGATAAAAGGGCAAAAAACTCAAACAGTTGTCTTCTTCTCCTCACTTCCTCTGCATCGGAGAGTCAAACCACAGAAGTGGACACAGAGACAGTTAGTTGGGCTCGGTTGGTTCCGTAGCACCAGGTCCAGGGACCAAAACCCGCGCCATGGCCGTCGCTATTACCCTTCTTCCCCTCATTGTCATCCCCTCCCGATAAGCTTTGACTCTCGAGCAACACGACCATTCAGAACCTCCATGTCTACAAACATTTGCTTGGGGAAGAAAGAAGAAAGCATCATTTGAAAAAATAAAAGAAGAAAGGGCAGTAGCTCCGATTTCGTCGATTCTTTCTTGGCTTTTTTGTTTTCTTGCAGCTTTTCTTCTCTCGAGGTGTGAGCTCTCTCTCCCTCTTCCCTCTGGTTTGGGTTTTGGGACTCCGGGAACGGCGCTCAGATTCAGAAGTTCGCTGTTCAAGGGAAGACGTCGAAGCTCCGGACCAGTCAAACCTCTCTGTACGAGTTGTCTTTGTTTAGTCTTAACAAGAGTAAAATTTGCCGAGTTTTTCTTCCACCTCCCCCCTTCTTTTTGTGTCTTTTTGCACTTCTACCTGATTTTCACGAGCTTCGCATTCGTGCTGAGCTCGGGTTTATTGTCTTTACTAGGTCAACTTTGATTTTTTTTTCCACGCTTTCTGGCTTTTGTAAACACCAGATTTCTTCTCTTTTCTTTTTTCTCTAGTCTTTTTTGGTGTCTGGGTTTCCAGATTTTTTACTTGTCTATGGTTTTCAATGTAATTTGGTTTGCAGTGCAGACTAAGATGGACTCGTGATTAGTTGCTGGAATGTTGTGGAGGTTGAACAATTCCATTTCGTGCTCGTTGCGACCGACATTCTGGTTAGGTGCTTACATTTTCCTATGTTTTCTTGTGCCATGATGATTCCTGAACTAGTTTGCTTCATTTGGTGTTCTTTTTTCTTGGATGAGATCGTTTGTGTTCCATGTTTGTTTCATTTGGCGCATCTTGTGGATTGTTGGGTACCCAGGAAGTCGAAATTGGGCTTGTTGCGCGCCTGTCTGGCACTGACTCAATACTTAGAATGCATTGTGATGGATTAGTTTTAATCTCGTTGAATTGAAAATGTCAATAGTGGAATAAAGAGCATTCTATTATCTGTGATCACGTTTATGGCAGAGAAACTGTTTCTCCCAGATTAAACAGGGGGACTACGAGATTGATTTATTTATTTACTTTGTCTTTTTCTTTTTTTGTCGATGTGAAATTTTCGGTTGAGCTTAGTAGGGGCGATGATGCAGGTGAACAATTTGATGATTATAGTGGGGTAGGTTTTCTAATCTGTCCAAATAATAGGCTACTAGAATGTCTGTTGTGGTCACACATATCTATGGTTCCAGAGTTATTGGGTTCTCAGTTTAGAAACTTTCGTTGGTAGCTGCTAGCTAGAACTGTAATTCATATGAGGCATGGTTCAAAGAAATGGATTCAATGTGTCCCATGATGTTTCTTGGTGAAAAACTAAGACTCTTGTAAAGGAAGAATGTCTGTCCTTACAATAACTGAGTCAACATCTACTCGGGTTGGAGGATCTGATTTGTTAGTTCACAGCCTACAGACAAATGCAGTCTGACTCCTATATGTTGTCTTTAACTCGCAATTTGGTGATAAAAAGTTGAAATGAGATTGTTCTTTCGTTTGACTAATCTTCCTGATATTAGTACTGAAGAAAATGACAAAATGAAGCTGTGTGCAGTGCTCAAATGGAGGGCTAAAACTCTTACAAAACTATTGTTTTGCTCTCTTTGCCTTTTGTTTGCTGCAATGTTACTCGATTGACCACCTGATTCCTCCTACTTTGGCTTCACATATGATATTAACGCCTTACATAACGTAATAGGGTTTGAAAGAATTGGCAAACGAGGGACAATATTAACAAGAACCCAACGCTAAACAGAACATTAAATGGGGCATGAACAAGTGAAACTTGACTTTCATGCCATGTTTGAATTTCCGACTCAACAGTTTTAAATTATTGGACAGAGGGAGACCACGGCATGAAGCCTAGTCAAACCCCATAGAAGGGCAATGGGGGATAACTTTAACAAAGCATTTGAAAATGTTGCGCTACATTTGTCAACCAATCTTTCGTGGTGCACAGTTATGCATCTAATTTTGGAATTGGGGCAGCTTAATCTTTTTGTTTTCGGTTCGATAGATTGCAAAAGCAAGGTGGTGACTTAATATCTCAACAAGTTTTAATATACATCAGTTACTGTTTGTGCAGCATCATTCTTATCCCTTAGTAGGCCCTGACTCCTGATGTATATTCGGAACTTGTGTTTTTTTGGGATTTGCATAACTTCTAGACTGTATGATAGTTGTTTGTTTAGATATTCTTAAAGTTGCTGCGTAACCATTTCTTCTGTAAATCAAACCAAAGATCAGTATTAAGCATGCAACCATTTGTTCTAAAAGTTCTCCCTGTTAGAAAATGATTCCCATTATATATTACACAAGCTAACATATATCAAATGAATCTCTTCCACCTAACACCAGTGACTGTACCTTCTCTAATTTGCATGTTCTGGGAATCCCCTGATAGTGTTTTTATATCTATTAAACTATCCTCGATTTTTTTTTTTGTTGCTGCAACTTTTTGTCGTGGCCTCTGTTTGTTGAAGAAGCTCTTGTGAGTTTGAGATTTGTTACTTTTCTTTCTTGTGTGGGATCTCACTTAGTTTGACCAATTGAATCCACGTGCAATTTACTTAATTATTCTAATATGCAACATGACTATGTGGGCTCTACTTTTTCTTCTCCTCTTTTAAGGGAAAATACAATATACTTACTATTTTCAATATTATGCAGGTTAGAAGACATTACAATGCACTTACTAAGCGCAAGTTGTTATTTGGTTGAGTGCCGAGACTCTCGAAGGATTGTTTTACCCCTCCAGTCACATTAACTAAACTTCTGCTGCCTGAATCTAAGACTATAGAACGTTCTGGGCATGATAGATTAGAGCACCTAATCATCCTGAATCTTGAACAAGCTGGCCATGCATTGAGTGAATACGATATTTATTGCCTATACAAGTACGAATGGAGACTAAAGAGGCAGAGAGAACAGTGATCGCAAAACCAGTTGCGTCACGGCCTACCTTTTCCACTTTTAGGTCTTTCTCAGAGCTCCTTGCAGGTGCAATCAATGATTCAACCCCTAAAATAGGTTCTGAAAGTGGTGTTGCCCCAATTAAACCCAAGACAGTGAGGTTCAAGCCCGCGGTGAATCGCACTTCTGCTGCCATATTCTCATCCCAGGTGATTCCGCAACTCATTTTCTTATTTAAACCTTTTTCAGTCTTTTCCCATCTAACATTTAGTGTACTGGGCAAATTCAGGCTGAAATCTCTGGAACAGCAATCTGCAATTCAGTGGATACCCTTTCGTATTCGGACAGTCAGCGGACTGTAGTATATAAACCTTTGGCAAAGCCGGTTTCAAAAGCTGCTGCTTCACTCTTGGCTAATATAGTAAGTTTTCAGCCTATATGATTGCTGTTTCACGCTTAGGTTTCCCTTTCAGTAAAGGTCACATAGTACTAGTTAGTAAAATACAGGCAATTTTTTTGGGTGATATTCAGTTCCAATCTCCAGTTAGATCCGTGAAAGAGAAATTCTCTATTTTCTACAGGGGAACTTCAATGCTACTCTACCAGTGATACAACCATCTGAAAGTCCGACACCAGAAAAACGCCATGTGAAATCAAAAACGAGCTCAAATCTTCGTCAAATCATACCACGTGTGGCAGAGACCGAACAGATGAGCGAACCCTTGAAATTGGCAGCTCAGGACATTTTGGAGGACCAAAAAGCTTTGCCATCCACAGCTAGCGTGGATCGTCCTTCCTATGATGGGTATAACTGGAGGAAATATGGACAAAAGCAGGTAAAGGGGAGTGAGTACCCACGAAGTTATTACAAGTGCACCCACCCAAACTGTCCGGTGAAGAAGAAGGTTGAGCGATCACTTGATGGACAGATAGCAGAAATAGTCTACAAGGGTGAGCACAGCCATTCAAAGCCTCAGCCTCCTAAACGCAGTTCATCAGGAATGCAAGGGCTTGGGACCATACCTGATGCAATGGAGCAGGACAAAAGCAATCCTTTATGGAGTAGCCAACTAGGCGAAAAGAATGAAGGTTCTATAGGTAGAGTAGAAAATCAGACTGAGGTGGGATTAGCTGCAAATTCTTCTTATCAGGGCAAGGGCCTGATAGTTCATGACCAAGCTGCTGCAAATGAAGCATTTGGTCCTTCTGGTGGGACCCCTGGCAGTTCGTGTAATATTAGTGGGGCAGAGGATGGAAGCAAGGGAAAGGAAATGGGTAATGATGAACCAAGGAGTAAGAGAAGGTGAGAGACCAGCGCTATACAATCAGATATTGCTAGTGTTTAGGTCACTCAGAACTGGGGTACCTCAAGTTTTGGTTGGTTTAATTAAGTAGCATTGCAATGAGAATCTTGAATGGCTATAACATTACCAACTGCTAATATCCTTTCATTATTTGTTAATGCTTATTTATGTTTGTCCTAGCAAAATGGAGAGCAACTGTTGTCGATGTGTGAACACTCTGCGATTTCTGAAATCACGTGTGATCTCTCTTCCAGGAGAACTGAAAGTGGACCCAGTGAAGCAGGCATGGTCGCTGAAGGGGTACAAGAGCCCTGCACTGATCGGCAAAATTCAGCCGAGCCTGAGATTCTGGGTGATGGCTTTCGCTGGAGGAAATATGGCCAGAAGGTTGTTAAGGGAAACTCTCATCCCAGGTGAGACTTGTTTCCAACCCAATAGCTTAAGTGGTCGGGTATACAAATTTTTGAATGTTAGGTAAACCATAATAGTGAGGGATATTAAAGAGTCAACACGCTCATTTTCAAGTAGAAAAACCCTCACAAACAATCTTGCACGTTGATCATGGAAGGGCGGCTTTTCAAATCATTGCTATTTGACTCAGACCTAACAGAACCCCACCTATGCAGTGGATAATTGAATGTTGATTAACCATTCTCTAACAAGAAGCAACCTTGCATAATGATTTACAAGGGAGAGATAGTTAGCAACATGCAGAGTGTTTTCCCCTGAATCTCTCATATTTGAGGTTTAACATGTTCTGCAGGAGTTACTATAGATGCACGAGTCTCAAGTGCAGCGTGCGTAAGTACGTTGAAAGAGCAATGGACGATCCCAAATCTTTCATAACAACATATGAAGGGAAGCATAACCATGAAATGCCCGTTAAGAGCTCAAATCCGGCTGATCACCAAGCCAACAAATAAGCCAAGGCAAACTCACGATGTGTCGATGCGTGATGTGCCTGCGTTCTCGCCTATCTGACCGGAAATCAACGCATTCAAGACCGTATTACCTCCATTTTGTCTCGTCATTAAAGAACAGGATATTTTGCAGGTAAGTTCCAGCACCTCATGGGAGCCACGCTGCTGCCATCGGACAGGGTTAGCTGTTCATCTTTTCAGTATGATCGACGGACTAGGGACAGCGATTGTAGTAACATGTGCACTCGCAACTTCTTTGAAGTTTAGGTGAAATTTTGTCTGCTGCCATATAGCACAGAAAATTCATTCGACTTCGATGCAGTACAAGATTGATGCCCCCTCCCCCTGCCCCTCTCTTTCTTTTTGGTTAATTCATGCCTCGGATCACGCTAATCCAAACAACTTGCGCTGCGCGATCCTGTCAAATCTCCCTGAACTCAACTAAATTGCGCAATCACCGTGAATGCTGTACTTCCATGGTATCCTAGGACTGAAACAAACGCCGTAAGTCAGTTCAGCGTATGCATGCGGAAGTGTATTGGACTCGACTTATACGTGACTGAACTTATGGCACAGGAAATCTTGCTCACATAAGATGCATTCGCCAGCCTCAAAGCAATCATTGCCCATGTGCAGACAAAGCACCATGAAAGCTTCATCCTTTTCCATGTAACACTTTTTCTTTCCGTTCTTTTCAAGAGGAGGTTGGTCCAAGGTATTGATCAGGTGGGGCTCTGTTCCGAACGTCGTTTCGAATTACTATGAACATTTTGCGTGGTGGGTAGAACAGGTTCTCGCTAGTCAGCCGTCTCGTGTCGGGGAATGTCCACGTCCCCTGCTCAATCTTCTTGTCCGAAGAATTGGTGAAAACGCCCACGCGTCGTTCGCAGAATTGGGTCGGGGGGTCCCTGATCTTGACCGCTTCGTCGCTGTTTGATGGATCCTTCTGTATTTGCTTGACCGTGGTGAACGATTTGGGTGATCTAGATATTCGCAGGCTGCTATCGAGAGAAACAAAGGAGCACGTTGACCGTTTACTCGCGGTTCCTCCGCGTGATTGTCGCGTTGAAGAAGCTTGATCACAGGCCATTGGCTGCAAAAAGCAGTGAATTGACTGTTGCAGGAATTGGGATTTGTGTGCGTAATTTGATCTGCATACGGAAGAACAGTCATATAAATGTCTGATTTCGAGACTTCAAATGGGATGAACTGAACTTTAGCTTCGCGCGGAAACTCAATTTATTTTCTAGAGTTCTTGTAAACTTAACGATATGAGTTGGGCAGGTTTCAGGACGGCATGTGTATGCATGGTTATTGCATAAATATGAGTCAATTTGAGTTAAATAGATCAAATTGGAGCGGGTCATTTTCAAATCGACCCAAGTCGACCATTTTGACTAGAGTCGATCGGTTACTGATCCGATCCGTAGGTCTAATCCGATCACATATTTTTTGTGATTTTGTTAGATTTTTCTCGTTAAACATATTAATCTCTCGTTAATTGCATCGCATTGTGTCTAAATATATAAGTCATACTAATATTGAGTTCAAGTTTATATTTACATTTAGGAAATTTCTTTAGAAAAAAAAATATTATTGGGTCTGATCTAATTAGTCCGGTTCCCTCTAGATTCAAAAATCAAATCAATTGTGGTTGATCTCATTTCTCTGAAATCTGAAATCGGACCAAATCGGTCGATCAAGTCTGATCTGGGCAAATAAATTCTAGCCTGGTCCGACCAAAACGATATATATTCTAGCTGGCTAGTCGGACATTTCTTTTTTTGTTCAGAAGCTATGGTCGGATATTAATGACATAAGCCACACAGATAGTGTCATTACTCATCACACATCATCAACGGCTGCGGTTGGTTCAAAAAGAGGGACAAGACGGTGGGCCCAAATGGCACGCCGAAGGATTGCCGTCTATTCCAGCACCTGCCGTGGCAATAAACAAATTATTTCATTTTTTTTTTTTAAGGAGAGATTCGGTCTCAAGGCACCGGACAATCTATCCGAATCTCAGAATGTGGCCCCCACAGCGGTTGGCCGATCGTGCGTCCACAAGCTGCATCCGTGTCCCGCGGAGACGAGAAATCACGGCCGTCCGCTTCCCTTGAACGAGTCCTCTCCGACGTCGCACCGTGATTCGACCTTCTCGTCCCACCGACGTGCACACGATCAACTCCCACGCCCCCCGGCGTAGTAAAATTATCATTACTCGATCAAAGCTTTAGTAATATTAAAATAACAGAGGGAGCGGGAAAAGATCAAACAGTGCGACGATCCCGGACACGACATCGTTTGCCCGGCCGGTGGTTCGAAAACGACACCCCGTTTTTTGTCCCCTTCCGGCACTTTCCATTATCCCGGGCCGTTTCGCTGCACGATTCCAGCGTGGAAGAAGAAAGAATTAGAGAGGAGGAAGAAAGAGTTCGCAGGAGACGGAGAAAGCAGGAGCTCACTTGCGCACACACTCTTCTTCTTCTTCTTCTTCTTCTCTCTCTCTCTCTCTCTCTCTCTCTCTCTCTGGCGTCCGCGATTCGAGATTGTTCTGGACGCGGCGGTGGTTCTGATCGGAGCTGAAGAGCGAAACAACTGGCCAGTTCGGTGCATCTGTTCGAGTGGCGGAGGTACAGAGGAGGGAGCGATGGGTTGGATTCCGTGCTCTGGCGTTTCGAAGTCGAAGAAGAAGCAGATGAGCCCGCGGAGCCGGCCATTCGATCATCACAGCAAATCTTCCTCAGGTACGCGCGATCGTCTCCTGGTGGAACGCATGAAGCGCATTTCCAACAGTGTCGTGAGGATTTTGGTGGGCGTAGTTTCGCCGTCGAGAGAACCGGCCTTGCTTCTGGTCAAGTGTAGCCTAGGTTCAGGTCCGCTTGTGGATTCGCCTGCCTTTTGTGCTGCGCCATTTGTTAAAGGGGAGAGAAAAAAATCATGGCCTGCTTATGCGTGTGTACTTCAAGCTCCTTTTTTTGTCGGTGGCTGTGATATGAAGGCGCGTTAACGAGGATATTGACAAAAATCTTTGTGTAACGTTACTTATCGATGCGTTCTTTCGTTAAATTAGTGATAAAATGTGGAGTTTGATGGTAGAATTTCACTTCTTATTGGGGATTGCTAGTGCTCTGTCATTTGCGTTTGGTTCTGCTCAACTTTATGTGATTAATTTCGTTTACACATTCCGTTTTGTATCGTATTTTCTCTGATTCCTGATGTGGTGGCTGTCATCTGTGTTGTTCAGAGAAGTTGAAATCGAATTCTTCACTGAGTGGAACGGAGGCGTCCCGACGAGGTGGATCTGACCAGATTGCAGCGCAGACTTTTAGCTTCCGAGACCTAGCGGCTGCAACTAGGAATTTCAGAGCAGACTGTCTTCTGGGCGAGGGAGGATTTGGTAGAGTGTATAGAGGCCGTTTGGAAACTGACCAGGTAGATTGAAGTGAAGCCGCTTGTCAAGTGTTTATTCTAATTTTCCATGTTTACCTGTCTGGGTGTATAAGCATAGTTTTGTTTGCGAGGTGGGCCCTTTTCTGATGCTAGTACAGTGATTATTGTGCAGAGCTTGGTTTTCTGAGCCTTTTGCTTTCATATTTTCAGTTCATTTTTTTTTCCCTTGTGATGATCACTCGAAGCAGGAATCTTAAATTCCAAAGAGTTGCTCCCTTTGTATTTCTCAATCTCAATAGTTACCCGAACCATCATCTCTGCACTGTCAAGGTTGTAGCTATCTGTGAAGTGCTAATGCATTGTCTGTGTTCATTTAGCTGCTATAAAAACAAACCTTGATTTAACTTGAAGTATAACGTTTTACAGGTAGCCTAGATACAAGTACTTTCCACTCAGTGAAGACTTGTAACTTTTGACTCCTACACTGTGAGCCAATTTGAACCGTCTTTTTGTTAATGTAGGTTGTGGCTATCAAGCAACTTGATCGAAATGGGTTGCAGGGGAACAGGGAGTTCCTTGTTGAAGTATTGATGTTGAGTCTGCTTCACCATCCTAACCTTGTCAACCTCATAGGCTACTGTGCTGATGGAGATCAGAGGCTTCTGGTCTATGAATACATGCCATTGGGATCTTTGGAAGACCATCTACATGGTATAGATATATATATACAAATATGTCCACATATATGGGCATAATCTCGTTCTAAGTTTATCCACAGCAATAAGTCAGCTCCTGCTGGTTGTGTTCTCTCAATTGCTTGACTGTCTCTCAATTCTCATGTTCTTCCTTGCAGACAATTCACCTGGTAAGAAACAACTTGACTGGAATACTAGAATGAAAGTAGCAGCTGGGGCAGCCAAAGGTTTGGAATACTTGCATGACAGAGCTAGCCCCCCCGTGATCTACCGAGACCTGAAATGTTCCAACATTTTGCTTGATGAGGGATTTCATCCCAAGCTATCTGATTTCGGCTTAGCCAAACTTGGGCCCGTAGGGGATAACACTCATGTATCTACCAGGGTTATGGGTACCTATGGATATTGCGCTCCAGAGTATGCTATGACTGGTCAACTGACACTCAAATCAGATGTCTACAGCTTCGGCGTTGTCCTTTTGGAAATTATAACTGGCAGGAAAGCAATTGACAATTCAAGAGCTGCGGGGGAGCAAAACCTCGTTTCATGGGTAAGAGATGCAATAGTTGATACCTATATTTTTCCTGTCAAACTGCAAAAATGATGTTCTCATGTATCGAAGTCTAATGAAAATCTTCCATTCGGTGTACTTTTATGTAAGGGTGTCTCTAATGCCTGCAGACATAATTACAAGTTCAATGACACGTAGAAGCAGTGAAATGACATGCGTACAAATGTCTTTGGTACAATTGGTGTTGTGCTGTGACTATGTTGTAGCAGCGTGCATTTGCTTGGCAACACGTTGCATAAAGGTGTTGTCCCGTGATGATTAATGTGTTTGACAAAAACTGGTGCGAGATTGTTGAAGTTCTAATTGTAATGTCAATAGAGATAATGATAATAGAAGCATCATCTGTTTTAATCATCGCTATTGATATTTTGTTACTGTAACAAATTTTTTTGTCATTATTAATGTTGTTTTCAGTTTATGACTGTAAATTATCTTGGTAATTTTAGAACTTCTATAATTTCGTATTTCCAGAAAAATTGCTATTACTCTCAGCATCTCAAAGCTGTCAGGAATGCAATTTTCTCTTCATTACACCCGGCAACTTCGTGTTGGATTAGTCTAATGCATTTTCATCGGAAAACTGCAGGCAAGGCCATTGTTCAAAGACCGGAGAAAGTTCATGCTCATGGCTGACCCAACGCTTCAAGGTCAGTACCCTCCAAGGGGGTTGTACCAAGCTCTTGCAATTGCTGCAATGTGCGTCCAGGAGCAGCCTAATTTGCGTCCAGTCATCGCTGATGTCGTCACGGCTCTGACATATCTTGCTTCCCAAAAACACAATCCTGATACTCAATCAGACCTGAGCAGCCCCTTTGCTCCTCTTACCCCTCCTAGAGTAAAGAAAGAGAGTTTTAAGAAGCTCAATGGTGTTAAATTATCAGATAGAGAGAAAACCAAGAAGATTAAGTGAGTCCAATGACACCTGGTTTAGGACAGAACTTTTGGGGATAATCGGTGTCTGAGGGTCACTCTTTGACCTAGCCAATGCAGCTGCTGGTCCGGAGCGCTCTGTTTTACTTTCGAAGCAATTACACTACGGATTACATTGTATCGATCAAAGCTAACTTCCTTTTTATGTGATGCCATCAATTAGGTTCTTTATGTTTTCTTGTAGGGGTGGCTTCCCAACTTTCCCTGCCATAAGTGATTAGTGTATGCAAATAGCCTTGTAAGTAGTTTCACCACATTCTCGGCCCTTCTATCTCTCCACCCATGTACATAGCCTACCTATTTCTTTGTGGCTTTCTCATAGATCTGCTATTCTTCTATTAGCTGTGGTGTGGTTTTGAACCTGATCTTACTTTATACATCATGTGTTCGATACCCCTTAGCCTTGTACTTTTGAGAGCAAGGAAACATTATTTACCGGGAGTACACTGAACGTAATCGACTTATTTTGAATGGCACAAGAGTGAAATATAGGTCTGTATTCTAGTATAGTGTCTTCTTTTTGGCTTCATTCAGTTTCAACAAGCCGCGTGTGCGCAGTTAGTATTCGGTCTACAGTCGGCTTTTGCTTATATGGCTTGAATGCTATTTCATATCCGGTAACAGTTGCTCTTCACAATTGTCCTCGCATTTACATTGGAATTTGCCCTAGTTGTTTTGTGTATCTGAGTGTGTTACGCCTACTATGAGTTCTAAAATGATCAATCTTCCCCTCGCTATCTTTGTTTCTAAAGTGGATTTGATCAATCATTCCCCTTGTAATCATTCTCCTTATCCTACTTTACTTGTGTCATGTATTCATGCGGAAAACGGAAACCATTGCAGCCTTGTGGTGGTGGTATTCAGGATAGAAAAGATGGCAATGATCAAATTGAAGGAGAAGAAATGATGATACAATCTCAGGTCTTTGTGTACATTTGGAGGTTAAAGCAAAAGTGTACTGATGTAGTACGCTCATTATTTATCCAAATATTATTCAAGCGAGTAAGAATGCAATACAATGTACGGAACCGAGACTTCAGCCTTGGTAAAAAGTACAGCGGCATCCCGCAAAGTCGTAACTCACGCCCACCACACAGAAAAGTCACAGCTGCCATGCTCAGGTCTTAATGCCTCCCCTGCAAAGTAAAGTTCTTGTGAGAAGTAAACACACGAGTTGCTTAAGTTCCGACACGAAAGGATGTCGGCAAGTGTGGGTGTCTTAGAAGGAACGGTACGTACCAAGAAGCGTGACTTCAAATAGGCGACGATGTCTTGAGGATCATACTTAGTCTGCGTGTAAGCGTCGATCTTGCTCATCTCCTGCACAAAATGACTTGGTCTGGTAAGAATCTCTCAGTTCATTAAGTTGAGCACATCGTCCATGTATGGGTGCCAGCAGTCACACGTTCAAATCGATGAGTGCATGAAAACCAGCATACAAGAAAGGTGAACGACAACTTGTTGAAATGTTGCTGAACTCGGCTGTCGGCACTACTTAAAGCTTGCTTCTTTCTTGTTTAAGGACTGCTTACCTTTTTGAATAGGAGGAAGTCGAATGTGACCCGAGTACGTCAAATTCGTTCAAACAAGAGTCGGCGAATATTTACCTCTATCCAGGAAGCTAAGTTCGGCCTCCCCGACGTGATGTCATGCTTCCATACGTCTGATAAGAGCAACTGGATTCTTTCGACAAAAGGTATGAAAGCTATGTCCACCTATATTGTGAAACAGTCGCGGAACTGAGGATACAATTTGGAAAGCACATGTATGCGAGCCTTGTGAGGCATCACAATGTGAAGCAACATTTTGCAAGATGGATGTGTACTCTACTGTAACCGATTGTTCAATCGTTTTGGTTGCGATTAAATCTCTTAAGAAGGTGGCTTACCAAACTGAACTGGCCGAGGAAGAACGGCCCGTCGTCAAATCGTTGCAGGGCACGGTCTAAGTGATCGAGAGGAGGACCTGACATGAAATTCATCATCAGTATCATCTGAAAATGGACTCTCTTCAACATACGTGCGCATGCTAGTCCGAAGTTCTCTTGAGTTCCTCAGCAAAGACAGTTTTTGTTCTTAGTCTTACCCAGTTCTTTGACTGCATCTCCTTTAAACGAGGAATACATCATTTCAATGAATTCGAGGGAGTAAGACCATAACTCTTCGCCATAATCTCTTTTCGCGGGATCCTGCGGAACCAAATTGGAGAGCAGGTTTAATAGGTGCATATATTTTTGCGCCCCCCGCAAAAAAAAAAAAATGATTTGTGAATAGACTTACAGTGGGGTAAAGAGATGGCCCTTCAAATTTGTTATCTATGTACTTCATCAGATCAAGAGACTCTCCCATGACCTTGTTGTCATGTTCCAGAGATGGCACCTAACGCAATTAATTCAAGAGAAGAACTATGTCACCCTTGCAAATAGAAATTCAAATCACCAACTCGTTATGTTTAGACATGCGCTCTTCTAATAGAACTAGATCCCTTTCATTGCTTCTTTGTTCATTTTTCGTGGAACGCTGCGGTGTCATTTGCAAGAGCATGCTCCAGGATGAACGCGAGGGGATCTGGAGCAGTGCGTGGCACGCCGCCGCGGCGAAATCTTTTGGCTCAATTTTAAAATGGAATTGTCCAACAGAGCCCATCAAATGACACGGAGCTCCATACTGGGAAACTCAGACGAAAAGGGAGGGGGGAAGAGAGGAGTGCCTTGTCGACGGGGTAAATTTTCTCTCTGTACCAAGCCGGCTTGTCGTGGAGAGAGAGAGGGACCAACTTGATCTTGTCTTGCAGTCCCTGCACCGACTCAACAGTCGATAGAGTACATTAGCTACAGTAGAACCAAGAACCATCCACAAGTTACAGAATGCAGGACAGAGAATCAGAAGAAAAGCAAAAGCAGAGGGAGAGACCTTGCAATTCCTAGTGATCCATACACGCTGGGCAAAAGGGCTTCTATAAGTTATATACAACCTACAAGACAAGGAGGAAGTTTTTAGAACCTTATTCGTCAAATGGTTGGGTGATCAACAGCACAGTTCGAGCAAAGCTGCAGATACTACACAAACTGTACTCGTTCAACATATAAGTTTTTGAGCCAGCTGTGATGCGGATGGGAGCTAGCTGAACGAGAGTAAGGAAAGAAGGGACATGTTAAGGGTTGTAATGTGAGCTTGACCTGGTGGTTCCATCAAAAAGAGGAGGTGGGCTTGAAGTAGAATCCAGTGGTTGAGGGAGAGTCTCTCTCGCTTTTCTGCATCAAGCAAGGCACCAAGAAAAGAAAAGGCACAAGCTCAAGTTTTTAAACCAAAGCCACAAAGTAAAATGAAACAGAACAGAAGAGGTAAACAGGTGAGATGAAGATGGGGGTTATCTTACGGATCAGTGGCCATTGGAGCACTTTTGGCCTAGTGTCTTGTAAAATTTGAGTGAAAGGTACAGGCTTTTTAATGGAGAACGATATTAGTAGTCGCAATTCTAGATCATTCCGAGGTTGAAGTGTGCGTCTGCGTGTACATTTATGCACCGCTGTGAGGAAGTGTTTGGAATGGTCTTTTCCTTTGACGACGTGTGGCCATAGAGTTGGTCAGCAATGAGGTCACGTGGGTTCTATTTGGATTAATACTATGAAAAACTCTAAACTGGTACTTCTGTAATAAATTTACTTCAAATTATTTATTTTACTACAAAAAAAAAAACTTCAAATTGATACGTCTATGACAAATTTACCCTAAACTAATAGTTTTGATTACAAAAAATCTTAAACTGATACATTGTGATAAATTTACCTCATTAAATTTTATTATCAAATTGTTGAGTTGAACAGCACGTGGCAATTGCCAAATATACACTTTTGGAAATTTTTACCCTATATTCGTCACATATGTATCGATTTGGTATTTTCCGTAACATAAACCTAATTTAACAAAAATTAACGAATGATAAATTTATCACAGATATATCGATTTGAAATTTTTTGTGATCAAAACTGTTAGTAGGCGTACCAGTTTGGAATTTTTGGACATCGAAAAAATAGCTTTGGTTAAATTTATCAGGGATGTACGAGTTTAGAGTTTATTATAGTAAAAAAATAATTTGAGATAAATTTATCATAATTGTATCAATTTGAGGACTTTTGTAGTAAAAAAAATAATTTATAATAAATTTATCACATATTTATTAATTTGATATTTTTAGTGATATTAACCCGAATTTTCCGTTAAACCTGACCTGACGTTGGAACTAAAAGTATGACCAATCATTGTCTAGACTCAATTTACCATATCAAATCAATTACACATCAAGATCCCGTAATAATTTTATACTCAATCCCACTGAAAAATATAAGGTTCTTGTATATGGTCGCACGGTTCATACACCGGGAATATGCTCACCGCATGACATCTCAATGACTTTTACGCGATTGGAAGTAGTCAAAACTCAAACCAGGCGGTCCGATAAAACGGTTTTACATTCAAGCACGTAAACATAACTTTCAGATTACGTTTGGTGGTTCGAATTTGAGCCCGGATAAAATAGGATAAGGTTGGATTAGAAATACTCTGGTTGTCTTTCGGATTTTGTAAAATAACATCATATGTTTGATAGATGTACGAAAAGTACAAGATATTTATACTTTGTCTAGTTTGCAACCTCTCAGCTGCTCTAGGTTCCCTCTAATCCGATAACGCCGCCTCCAAGCAAGTCCCTCCGGCCCTCCCACCATGGGCCGCCAAGGAATCGGGAGGGCGATGCCGCCGGAGAATTGAAACCCTTGCCGGACACTCCCGTCAGGAAGCTCAACAGGCCAGTCTTATCATCGCCAACAGAAGCAAGGAAAGGAAAAAGATCATAAATTTCCCATCATTGGAGATCGAGACAGAGAGAGCGCGAGTGGAGTGGAGTGGGGTGGAGGGTAGGGATGATGACGATAAAGAAGATAGACTCCTCGTTGAGTTCAATCTCTGGTTGCCACAAAATATCTTCTTCGTCATCATTTGAATTCCCGTGTCCGCCATAGACACGAGCAGCATTACCGACCCATCTCACCATTTTCTCCACATTGGCCGAGCAGATACCGACCCGGAGATGCTTCCATCTTAAAAGCACCCAAGATCCTTGTCAGAGAGAGCGCCAGAAGAGATCAGGAGCAGTGAAGAAGAAGAAGAGGGGAATCAAATGGGAGCGAGCAAGATCGGGTCGAGCCCACCGAGGTGCGAGCACAAGTGCTATGGCTGCATGCCCTGCAAAGCCATCCAAGTGCCGGCCACCCGCACCGGTGCCGGAGAAGCTGTTGTCGGAGAGGGAGCCACAGCAGGAACAGAGGGGGAGGCGAACGTGGCAGGCGACAAGGAAGTTGGTGTGGTGCACCCAAGCGTTGCAGCCGCTGCAGAGGAAGGTGGAGTCGGAGGAGCAGTAGATGGAGGTGGCTTTTTTATCCAATCTGAATGTATCCTGTCTCCTCCCCGCATTTCTTATATGGAGTTTTATCCGGGTGCATCCGGATTTATCCGGTCCGGATGACATCGCCAAACACCGGATAGTATAATTTGTTATCCCATCCGGGCTCAAATTCGGACTACCAAACGCAGACTCATTGGTTTTCTGCGCACGAGTGAGGACTGCAGTAGATTTAAATAGAAACATGGAGTAGATGCTGCAGGTTTCATCAGCGGTGACGCAAAAAATGACCCCAGCTTTCTATTCAAATGGAAGTTCCACAAGCCCATGCTGATCGACGTTCAACCTCATGTGTTTAACCCTTTATCTCTGGCCAGAAAGTTTTAACCTGCCCTCAATATAAAAAAATTGTGTATCCAAAGCAATTAGGCTTCACCGGAGTGGTAGAAACCTCAACAGGTACAAGCCACAGTCGAAGGAGGTTCTTTTCAGGGGTCCACGGGTATCGCGAGCATCTTTGTTGTAATGCCTATGCAAAGTTTCGTAAAAGGTTCATGATCAAAGGGTGAGATTCTTTCCTTCAATCCAATGGGAGGACTAAATCAACCCTTCTCTAACCAGAGAAACATCCCAATTTTTTTTCCGCGAGGAAGAGTTCCCTGAGTTTGGGGTTCAGCACAAAGCAAAGCAACAAATTTCTTGGCATCATTCTAAAAAAGAATTGCACAGGCAGTACACGCAGTTCTTTGGACGTCTTATTCAAATACCTGAACATTAACCAAGAAACACATTGGATCAGCGAGGGCATCAGGTATGCTTCACCAATCAGTGTAAAAAAGCGCTTGCACTTTGAATCATTGAGCCAGTTACACAAGTGAATTCAACCTATCGACTACGTTTTATATCTTCACTTCCTCAAGTGTTTTCCCTTTTTGAAGGGCAAAACGAGTTCCTGGCAATCTTGGACATCTGGTGGTACCAACGCGATTATGTATTCATATATGCAGGGTCATGCAATTCTGAGAATTCCTTCCAAATATATACCGCCGTTTCCAAAGGAGCTCAAGAATGTTGGAGAGTCACCACACCACACCACACAAAAACCCTAAAGACAAGCATCTTACACCATCATGTTCAGAAGAAACGACAGTGGACATACAGCAAACAAGCTGAAGATGAGACTGGACAGTCTCCTAGCCACCATCCAAGTGCAACTTACCTCCAAAATGTGAAGAATGTGGAGGAAAGTATTTTTCTTTCAAACTATCTTGCTCTCCAAAGACCGAAGGTAATCCGTCTTTTGGCAAAAACCATCACAGTTTTGGAGATGCACAAAGTCTCAACTCTCGTGTCATGATGAACGAAGGATGGCTGGATGTGTGATGTGAAGAAGCACAGGTCTACCCAGATGCAATGTCAAGAAGCAGATTTCTCACCTGAGGCAGCTGTAGGCTTAATGTGCATCTTTGGCTAATCAGATTTCTTGAGAAGACTTAACATGACTCCAGCACTTAAACATGTTGCTACAACACCGAGAGAAGCTTCTGTCGAAACATGGAAACCTGCCATGGAAAGCATTTAGCTATTCCTCCAAATAGCAGGCATTGCATGGAAAACAAAACAGAAGCGCAAAAAGGCGTACCAAAATAATCTAGGATCATTTTACACCCAATGAAGCCCAGCACAACGGCAATGGATGGCTGAAAAAAAAACAATTCAAAAGAAACCCAAATGAACCAACTCAAAGAGCAAGCATAGAAACTCATTGGTTGTAGGAAATGCAGCTGTCAAGGAAACACAATATCAAGCTGGAAATTTCGCAGAACATGGATGCCATACATTCTTGCTATCTAAGATTACTGCAAACTAATATTATAACATAATATTAATATCTCAGAGACATCGCGGGAATGCTATCATACTAGATGATGAAATCCATTCTAACTATGTAATTAGGTGAAAAGGGAAGCAGAAAGAACAATTTGATGAGAAAATGGAGGAGAATAACCAACTCATATGCGCTCCTTTTTTTAGCTAAAACAGATTTAGCTATAAGGAAGCAGGATTATTAATTATCAAGTATAATCAGTTTATCAAAACAGTAATTACATTAAGAATTAACAATTTGTTAACTGTAATTGATATCATCAGACCACCGGAGACGGATATTTTGTGGATACTCTAATATGTACTAGCCCAAAATAAGTATGCGAGGTAATAGGTAGTACCGCAGCAAAAAGTGCAGTAAGCTAATTTAAACTTCCTCCATATCCACCAAATCTGGTAATTGAACGTCCCTAAAGACACAGAAATTAACCACAAGAAAAAAGACCATCCCATAACTTCAATCAGTCCTCCATTGCCTCCAAGTAAATACTCCATAATGAACTCAGTATTATAAATTACACTTTCAAGTTTCAACTGCACCTCAATCCTCGTAGCAATATGCAATTAAATGCACATCTGAAGGGAATTCAAGTTGCATGCTTTCTGACATATGAAGAGACCAACTTCCTATTTATAAGGATATACATAGAAAGAGTCCAACTTGTATGTGATTCACAACCAGGACATGAAGAAAGCTCACTATATTAGGAAAAGGATGCATAATGTGCATCAATCCAGCAGGAATCACAAATAAAGCACCTTTGCTATTAGATAACACATGATTTACATGATAAGATTTCCATCACAAGGTGACCAACAATAGAGCCAGCAGCCCAATGAGAAACGTTGATCACACTTTCCAGGAGGAAGTTTAATTTATTTTTTTAAAGACAACACATACCACGAGATAAAGGTTTCGTAACAATCATCAGACGCAGAAGGCAACCACTCAATATTCTCTGTCCTAGTAGTCCCTTACAGGAACTTTTAAGCCTGTGCAGCCTGGGCCCGAATGAATAAATGGAACTCAAACAAGATGGTATCTCACACCAGGTGAATCCTTAATTTCATCATTATTTTTTTTTTGTTTTGGATCCTATCTTGATTACGTCCGATTACCTTTTTTGGTCAACACACAATGAAATATTATTTTGAGTTATTCTTAAATTAAAAAAAGAAAAAGAAAAAAGAAATAGGCCCCTTTCTTCCTACAGATGGTGGACAATTAACTACTTGAGAAATGAAGATGACATGAACCGGTAACCCGGAAGTCTTAACACTTACACAATCAATCGTAAGGCTACATCTTTTGACATGTTTTCAATGGATCAACATCAACATCAACAATGCCTTTATCCCAAACTATTTGGGGTCGGCAGTCGATAAACCCCAAAGTATCATAAAAATAAAAACAGAATCAAGCGAAGAAAAAGAGATAAATGTGTAAAAATAAATAAATAAATATAAATATATATATATATATACTACCCCTCCACAACACTAATAGCCTCCCTTCACTCCGTCCTAAGATAAACCGCATGCCAATCTATTTCTCACTCCATTAAATATTGCTTTACTGTTTTCCCCCAAGTAAGTTTCGGCCGACCTCTTGCTTTCTTCGTGGTATGTTCTCGATAGCAAACTTTTGTTCGTACCGATGCATCTAAGGGTCTTCAGAGGATATGCCCAAACCATCTCAATCTATGCTCTCTCATCTTTTCCGCCACCGGTTCTACTCCAACTTTTCTTCGAATCTCTTCATTCCTTATCTTATCCATCCTTGTATAACCACACATCCACCTTAACATCCTCATTTCCGCTACTCCCATTTTATGCTCATGTTTCCTTTGTGCTGGCCAACATTCAGCTCCGTATAACATGGTAGGTCTAACTGCTGTTCTATAAAATTTTCCTTTTAACCTGAGAGGAATTTTGCGATCACACAAAAATCTCGATGCACTGCGTCATTTCATCCAACCTGCTCTGATTCTATGGCTTACATACTCATCAATCTCTCCCTCCTTTTGCAATATTGATCCCAGATATCTAAATATATCTTTCTTGGATACCTCCTGTCCGAGCATATTTACGGCTTCTTGATCCCCTCTTCCTGCAGCGTCAAACTCACACTTCAAGTATTCCGTCTTACTTCGACTTAGCGTTAATCCTTTAGAGTCGTGCTTCTCCATACTTCTAACTTAGCATTGATCCCAGCCCTGGTCTTGTCAATAAGTACAATATCGTCTGCAAATAACATACACCACGACACCTCATCTTAAATATTTTTTATTAGCTCATCCATAACCAGGGCAAAAAGGTAAAGGCTTAAAGCAGAACCTTGGTGTAAGCCTACTGTGATTGAAAAATAACTTGATGTGAAATCTGATACAAATCCTGACTCTGGCGTTGCAACGCACAGCCATGTATGATTCCCTCAAGTTTAATAGATGATTGACAAAGGACTTATTTGAAAACTTTTTGAGAGTTTTCGGAATTGATTGCTCCACCTAAAGTTCGAAGGCTGAATTGCTTTCTGTCATGCACAAGTTTCAGAATTCTTTGTACATATATTTTAATGATTATATTAGGCGTCTTCAAAGAAAGCATAGCACACATGCACGACTTAAATCCTGATAAATATGTAGGGCATGAAAAATGAAAAAAAATGCAAATATCACTAAATCCAAGCAGACAAGTGAGTTGTCTTTACCTGCAAATATTCCAAGTCTGACATACCCTCAGAAATGAGTCTGTAAAGTGACCTTAAACCTACAATCGATAAAACATGATTTATTCTCCTAGCCATAAAATTCCATATAGGAGTTCATTCAAAGAACAATGCACTGTGTATACTCCTTTCTCATCCAGTCAGCAGAAGAGAAAACTTTAAGCATGTTTTCCATGTATGCATACATCAAACTGCTTCTTGTGATATCCTTGCTCAGAAGTAAACATGCTACCTATTGGAGCTAAGATAATCAAGCTTGAGTAAACGCTTTGAGTCATCTCAGTCATCTCATTCAACAATATTCAGGAAAAGAGTGAATATACGAGGTTTTATCTCTGCATGCTGGTTAGAACACGTATTTTACTTCACCAGCAAGAGCAGTTTGCATAAAACAACAAGCATTTATGAGAATCAACAAAAAGTCCATACTGTTAGAATTACCTAATATCGCAAACAGATTAGACGTGAACACAATGAAAGGATCCCGCGTAACACCAAAAACTGCCGGTATTGAGTCAACCTAAAAGAAAGTTAAATCCATCAACCCTTCCACACAACATTTGGTGGGAAAACCCACGCATGCAAGTGTGCATACAATCTGCACTGCCAGCTGCATGCATATGCATTGTTTGAGGATATAGACATGTCAAAATATGCATGTCTACCAAGAGAGATGGAGAAGGAAACATACTGCAAATGCTATGTCACTGAGCTCAATGACGGCTACTGTGAGAAGCAAAGGAGTGGCCTGTCCAAAATGTGTGATGCCTGTTATTAATAGAATCCATTTATTAAAAAATACTGTGAAATATCTGTAAATTTTTTGGAGATGCCACAGAGATATATTCTTTAAAAACGTGTTTATGCATGCCACACAGTTGAAGAATGGAATGTTCCATAACAAACAATGGCATGGTTACCACGTGATGCCAACAAACAACTAAAAGCTAGCAAACTAACTGCGGATGTTATGAAAACGTACTTTCCACAAGCCATTCTGATTTGTTATAAATCGGTCACCGTCATAGCTATCTGCAAGAGGAAACGAAAATTTAAGCTCCTCTTCAAGCGAATACAGCAAATAATTAATCAAAGGAACAAAACCAAAACTATTTTAAAAAAGTTCACCAAAAATCTCCAAATATACATTCCATTAAGACATAAAATAGTCTTCTGCAGAATTGCATCTACTACTTTATTGTGCAGAATGTGCAGGGTCACTATGAGTATTGATTTTTATAGAAGTGTCTTCTTCAGAGAGAGAAATGCATCGATGATCTTTCATTAGAGACTGGTAAACTAAATAGACTGGGATCATCATCTGTCACCAAAAGGAAAAGAGAGACTTCATATACACCGACAAACTAAAGTTTAGCAAAAATGCAGTATCATTGCGGACCTATAAGGTCTGTCACATTTCATCCCTAAAGTTCAAAAAAGTGAGACTTTTCTTAATTATAACAAGATTTCATTAAGAAGGTACCACCAAGAAGGTACCAAGGGTGTACCAGCTCTGCACAAAATACTTCTGGTTGAAGCTACACAAATACAAGATTATACACAAAAGAAAATCTCTAACATTTTCAACAAGCTAGATGTGACAAATTGAACTTTCCTTTCACAACAAAAGTGACGAGAGTATAACCAAATATTACTACAAAGTATAACCAAATATTACTACAAGAATCCCAAAAAGATTCAGCTCCTTGAAATTCCCTTTTGTTCCTCTGTCCAAATAAGTAAAAAAACAAGGAGGGGAATCATCTCGGTTAGCTGTGTCTTTCCAATGCACAAATTGATAGTCCCTGTCCAAGCCCAAAGTTAGGGTCATATTGAGCCTGAGGTCACCGAATTTACTCCTACAATTTCAAGAACTGTGGTGCTAATCTTTCTGGTCTAGCTACAATGAACAAGTGATTCACTTTCTCATTCAGTCTTGCACAAACCTAATAGCCAGTATTATTTCCTCTTTTCTTAAGATTATACAAAGTAAGAAAATGTCCCCAAGCAGCTTCCCTAGCAAAAAAAGGAACCTTCTATGGAAACCTAACTAGACTTTCAAAAAGTACAGCTTCACCTAACCTAGACTTCCATATCTATGGGTTAATGTGGCCTATCGGCTATTTGGTCAACATTCATGAAACAACAATGGTTAGGTCCAATATTACTCCTCCCAAATTTCGATATTTTAGGCAATTGAGTCTCTAACTTTGTATTTGTTCAGTTTTTTGTTTGGTCAGAGTATTTGTTCAGTTGAATTGTTCAATAACTAGCGTTTAATAACACTGTCAAATTTTGGATGTGACATTACTGACAAATTGTTTAAGTATATCCCACATTGCTTGACAACGGGCCCTAAACGCTCTTTATATTCATGTAGTCTCCCTTCACTATTATCTTAAGATTTTGTGTTGTACTTACTAACATGGTATCAGAGCCAGTGCTATACCTTTTGCGAATGTGCGTGATAAAGGTCCAAGGGAATGTGCGTTGTTAAAATTCCACGCACCGCTCATTATCCGGCTTTGCACGTGAGGGAGTGTTGAAGTATATTCCAAATTGCTTGACAACGAGTACTAAATGCTCTTTATATTCATGTAGAATCCCCCCGCCTATTAGTTTAAGCTTTTGGGTTGGACTTACTAACACAAATATATCAATTTCCTTGATGAGATAAAAAAAATGATGATTAAAATGAAAAAACGAAACCCAATAGAGGGGCGGGTGGCAAACTAAGTGTCCCTCAGCTACCAGCAAGAGCATTGACCCTCGCTGCAAGACTCGAGCAAGGGTCAATGGAAAGCCAAGAAAGGGTCAAGGATTCTCACACAATAAATCTCTCTCTCTCTCTCTCCTTTTTTTATTTCTATTGCTCTGTGCTTTGCTAATACGGCGAGTTAACTTCACATGACAATTTGGACATGTCGACTACATGTCCATGAACATCGACAGAAGGACTAAACTGCATGAATAAGTAGTGCTGCAAGACTTAATTTCAAAAGAAAACAAAGAAAGAGGATAAATTATCAGGAGTAAGACTAAGGGGGGGAAAAAGAAATTATCTGATAGGCAAAACATTACTTGTGACTGGGATAAATTTCTGGCTTGTCTTCACTATAAAGTTGTCAGATAGGTCACTGTCATCCTCTTCACTGGTGATCAACTATCATGGAAGAGAAATATCTACTGGTTAGAGAACTGAAAATGAAAAATTGTAAGGACAAATAAACTAGAAGATAATTGTGAAAGGAATTATATAGCAGCACAAGATCAGGCAAAGGCGACTTTACAGCAAAGAAACATAAGATAAAAGCATCATTTTATTAGCCAACTAAAAGAAATGAGACATTTTATTGCTGTTTTTCATGAGAACGACTGTAGTTGTCACCAAGGTTCTGCAGATTTTTTTCAAACAACATCCTGAAATGGTTCTCTTGCTTAGTGTTAACCCATAAGAGAAATAGTTGAGCTCTTGTTCAGCCTTGACAAGAACCTAAAGAATTTATAACTGTGAGTTGGTGCTCTTTTTCGTTCAGATGAAAAACCTACATGGATCATTTTCAGTTGTGACAAAAAGTGAACTAGACATGTCATAATAATATTGCAGGATTTTTCAAGATGAACAAGGTACCTTAAATGACGAGTACAGAAGTATCGCAGCCAGAAGTAGGTTTGCTCCCTCAAACCTCTGGAACAACAATGTAGAATATCAATAATCATCCCAATAAGAATCTCGTCGACTAACATAAGTCACATGCAGAACCAAGTATTGCACCAATAAATATTTACCTGTAAGGTGGCTGACCCAAGTAATATTAATGTCAGACGAAAAATTATTGCCCCGGCAATGCCGTAAGAAAGTACCTTGTTCTGCTTTCATTAATGCAGGTCAAATGATGAGATAATCAGGGTAACGAATAACAGAAAGGAACGTAATACAAACACTTAAATCATCTGTGGTTCGAGAATGTGAAAGGGTAAGAGGCTAACAAAGCACCTGATACATGATTGGCACCTTGAAGTACCTGAAAACAAGAACAAAGACGAACAGATTGTCTACAGACAAACTCTGCTCCAATATGTACCTGAAAGCAGCGCGTCCATATCACCAAGGTGGAGAAAATTCAGAAATTTAGACAAAATTAGTTGAACCAGTGGAATGTGTACGTAGACTGTGATTGGTGAAGATACTTTGAGCAACACATGAATTCAACAGATTGACAAGAGTCAAAAAAAGGTAGCAGCAGACCAACATTGTGAAATCATAATGAAGTCTCTTCAATCTCGGTGTCATTAATTCAGAAGTATGCCAATGTCATCCAAACAATAAGTCTTCAAAGCAAGAGGAAAAACATGAGGCCTGTGGCAGTGAAGTGAAGAAACAAGGAATAACAAAATTGAAAAAGAGGAGAAAATGCTTGGAAGCCTGAGTCAGTAAGTAATCAACAATAAAGAGGGAATTGCTTTTTGCTTTGCACAGTATTTCTTCTAGATGCTATAGGGTACCAGTCAATGTACTTTTTATGTACAATGCCCTAAATCGGTCACACTTTGGACAGGCTACAAAAAAATAAGTCTTGTCAAATGTATACTTGTGCATACCCAGCGAAAAACTCGGATGCCTTGCCAACACCATCCTTCAAGCCTAGACCAACCCCAAAAGCCACTGCAGTGCTTACCTGTAGAATGCATATCATGAATTGAGAGAAGAATCTGCAGAAGCGCAAACTGACTATGAAATTGAAGTGAATTGAACTCACACATAGAGCAACGGTTCTAACGGATGAGACATAGTTTTCCTTCTCCTGATCCCTTTTCTTTGGCAATTGACGCTGGTCAACATTGTTTATGTCATTGTACAATTTCTTCTTTTTTGCATCTCCTGCATCACTCAAAGAAGGGAAATTGCTAATTAGGTAAAAAAGCTTAGCAAACTGACTACAAATGAATGACTTGTTGACGGGACATAACACATCAGCTTTGCCAGAAGAATCCAGCCAAACGCCCTTCATGACAAAGAGCTCCATAAAATTTAATATTAACATCTAATAGTATCATAAAGTCTCGAAATGCCTCCAGTGCGAGGAGTAAGTACTATAGAGGCAATCAAACATATATTAAAAGGGCTCATTTCTGTAGCCACTTTGTGGCAACCTGCTCCGTTCAATGCACGACCATTTAGAAGTGGGTATCCAAGGGGAACTTGGGGTGTTGCACGATTCTTCCATAAGCTGACACACGACACATCCAAATTCACAATTCGAAGTTAGCAGAAGGTACCGCGGTCATATTCTCAAGTCGGACGGTTCAACGCCATTGTTATTTACGGTGCTTATCAACACAGGTATACAGAACAACACGAGTGAAATCAGGTGACAGTGCCACAACACCAAAACCTTACCGGAGATGGATAAATCGTCCTCTTGCTCAGTCTTTCCCAAGCAAGAGACAAGAGCGCAGTGGCCATGGCGGGTTCGATTATCTGCAAAACCAAGAAAAAAGATAAATTCAGACCACTTAAAGAAGGCTAAAGCAGGGGACCGGCGAGCGATGAAGGAGAGACCCGCGATCAGAGAGGGAATGCAAGCGCAGGAGGAGCGAGACCAGAGCTGAAGCGACGGCGACGGCGGTGGCAGTGAAGTCCCGCGCGGCAGTGGAGAGAAGAGACGAGGACTTCGCGCGCAGCCCTGAATGGCCGAAGCGAATCCCATGGCTTTCGATCGAGGTCCGTCTTCAGAGTTTCAATGGCGAGAAGGTGAAGACGACTCGGAATCCATTCTTATCCATTGACTCTGCCAGAGAAGAGCGACGGGATGATGCCGTGCGGGTTATGGTTCCAGGGCACGTCGCCGGGTCCAGTTGCCTCAGCGAGAAGTTCTGTCCGGTTGCGGCCAAAGGAGCATTGAACGAGGACGACCGCTCGTAATTAACGTAATACCACGAAATATCTCAAACCGTTACCCGACTTCAAATTATTTTTTATCATAAAAATCTATAGTACAATTGTGACAAATTTAAAATTAATACACTTATAATAAATTTAATCTCTATTAATTTTTGTTAAATTTAATAGTCAAATTGCTGAGTTAAATGGCGTGTAACAGTTCATGAATGTACCATAGTGCAATTGTGACAAATTCCAAACTAATACACTTATCATAATTTTATACTCCGTTATTTTTTATTAAATTTAACAGTCAAATTACTGAGTTAGATGGCATGTATTAGTTTATGAATGTACCAGTTTAAGGTTTTTATCCTCTGTTTGTCACAGGTGTATCAATTTAAGATTTTTCATAGTATTAATCGAATTTAACGAATGGTAAATTTGCCACTGGTGTACAAATTTGAGATTTTTAGTAATAAAAAAAATTAATTTATGGTAAATTTATCACAAAAGTATCAGTTTATGATTTGTTATGGTCAAAAAAGCAATTTAGGGCAAATTTGTCACAAGTATATTAATTTTGGATTTTTCGTGTTATTAACCATACTCTAAAGTGCACCGAGTATTGTATTTCTTGAAGGGATAAGTGCTTTGACCCCCCAAAAAAAGGGGATAAGTGCACTAAAATCTTAAAATTTATTTAAAGATAATTAAATTCTAAAATATGTCAATTGCAAAATTTTAATTGATTTTTAAAACTCTCAAAATAATACAATTTAACTTTACGATATGTCAATTTGGTGTAGTCGAGTCCTTCTATTAATGTGATTGATTTTCTTGATGGAAAAAGCTTATGTGAAATTTTAAATTAATGTCTCTTTTTCACATTGCATTTTTTATGTTTTCTTCTTCAAACATTATTTAAACTATATTAAAAAAACTAAAATTTTATTTAAGGAAACAAAGCTGAAAAAATAAGATAACAACAGAATCTCGCGGGTGGATTATTGCTGTTGCCGCCCTTCACCCAAGGGGCAAGCCTGAGGAGGGATGATGAGCCTTGCTTAAATCTTGATTACACCAACCCTTGCCTAGGCTTAGCGAGGGTCATTGATCCCAGGTGAGAGCTAGCATTACCCCAATTGGGGCGCCCTCAACCCATATTTACGTAAGAGCTAGTGAGGCCACAGTTGCCCAGGTTCGACGATAGGCAATGGCACCGACGGTCGAGGCCCTGCCGTTTTTTTAACAATGTTTTTTCTTAAATATTTTTTTAGCTTTTTTTAGTTTTTTTTAATACAGTCTAAATAAGTTATGAAGAAGGAAATGATAATAAAAATACCACGTTGGCGATAGAAATTAATTTAAGAATGTCAAGTTAGCATTTTGCATTAGAAAAATCGTTGTGTTAGTAAAAGCACTTAATTGCACCAATTTATTAATATTAAGATTTGATTGCACATTTTAAAAGTTTTCAAACACATTTGCACTTTCATGATAAGTATTAAAACTTCTAGTGCATTTATCCCTTTATTAAAAATCCTTCTATACTAAATTCATTGTATAGGAAGTACAATATTAAGTCATAATGAAATTTAAGAATTATTGTACTAAGACAATATAAATCACTTCGATGGATGATTAGAAATGGAAGGTTTCTTTCTTTTATATTCAAACCCACTATGTACCTATAATCCTATCGACAATTTTATATGTCGCGGTCTACTAAAATTGAATTAATAATAGGCCCTTTTTTTCTTTTTGACTTGACATGAGTGAACGGTCTTTTTCTTATAAGCAAGCACCGTTTAGTTAGTAGGATTTACTCCGATCCTGAGTTTTGCCACATGTTATGTCAGATAAAATCAAAGAAATTTAATTTATTACAGAAACGGGCACATTATCGGGCTTAATACCACAAAAAAAAAAACCTTCAATTTTAACATTTATGTCAATTATATCTAAAAAAATATATCTCATAAAAAATTCAAAATTTTACTTTTGTCCAAAATCTACCAATCTAGTACCCTTTGTCTCATAAAAACCTTCAACTTTTACTTTTATTTCAATTCTACCACCATCAACCTTCCGTCTATAATTATCATTAGTTAATCTTATGTAGCTTTAATTTTTTTTTTTTAAACTTACCAATAAATCGAAATTTTGAGACAATAGATTTTAGAGACCACGAGATTCTAAATCATTCATCCAAATATGTCTATGTCTAACTGTTCTTTGGGCTGTTGAGTGTCTAAGAGAATACGAAACATGTCGTCTTAAGTGACTATGTATCTTTTGACAATACGTAAGGGAAGCAAACAACAGAAGCGAAGTTCGAAATTTTTTTTGTGTCCAATATTTGGAAAATCCTCAATTTTAGCATATGTCTCAGTTATATCCATAACATTTTTTATCACATAAAAAATCATCAACTTTTAATTTTATCCCAATTTTACCACCGTTAGTATTCTGTTTATAATCACTATAGTTCACCCTATGTAACTTGAATTTTATCGTAGAATTTATCAATGAATTTTCGAAATCTAGACACAGTATATTTCAAGGACGACGAGATTTAAATAGTTCATCAGAATATTTCATATATAGTTGTTCTTTGGGCTGTTAAGTACTAAAGAGAATATGAAACCCACCGTCTTCTTGAATGGCTATGTATCTCCCGACAATATATAGGAGAAGCAAAAACAAAAGAGGAGTTCGAGACTTTTTCATGCCAACTTTGTTGAGGAATAATTTATTTATGACGTGAAAATACTACGTAAGATTAACTAATGATGATCATAAACTGAAGGCTAACAATAGTAAAATTAGGATAAAAGTAAAAGTTAAAATCTATTTATGAGACAAAAAAATGAATATAATATGGGATATATGTTAAAGGCGATGGTTTTTTTTTTGTACTAAAAAGGTAAAATTGAGATAAAAGTAAAAGTTTTTGGTAGAATTGGGACAAAAATAAAAATCGGAGATACCAATGAGGCGTTGGATGAGTTTGTTAAACTGATGAGATCCTAAGTTCGAATCTCTCCGGCCACATTTTGAGAAACTTAACCGATGGCATTAACTCTCATACCCCCATCATCCCGACCCCGAAAAATAGTCAATTGCAAGTGGGAAACCTCGATTGCAAAAAAAAAGTAATAATCAAAGGTTTTTTATGAGTCAAAAAAAAAATTTGGGTACAATTGTAACAAATATTAAAGTCGGAGTTTTTTTGGGTACTGACCCCATATTATTGCGGTCTTATAGTTAGTGAAATTCTTTCTATTTGTGAATAATGTGTCAATATATTTTCCCTATTAGTGTCTTTTTTCCTTAGAGTACCAATAGACACTTATGTAGATATTTGAAAACACAATTGACCTTGATAATTTTATATATATATATATATATATATATATATATATATATATATATATATATATTTCTATCGCATATTTTCTGGTGCAATTTAAAAGAAGGATATAATTGACTTTTGCTACATACGCTGCAGTTGATAACCACGTATGTATCTTGCCTATCTATGGCTTTTCCTTGTCACGCAAGTACGAAGTTTCATCGCGTTTTCAATGATTTCCTTCTTGCTTCGACATAGATTATTCATGTGATTGGTTTATACAGTTATCAAATTGACAGTTATCAAAGGAAAAAGGACATATTAATTGGATTCAACGAGCAAAAGTCGTTTTTTTTCATTGACAAATGAAAAGGAAAGGTGGTGTGGCTTGCTTCCTTTTTAATCGACTGATTCTGAAAATATTAATTATAAAAATGATCGCTTGTATCATTTACAACATAAATAAATAAATAAAAATATTTTTATTGCCCACGGGAATTGACATATATCGTTGTCGGTGATGCAATCATTTTATATTGACTTATTATTTCAAGCGATCATTTTTATGATTCGAAAAATCATTCATTTTGTTGTTCAATTTTTTAATATACGTGGACTCGAGAGAAAATATTGGCATTTTTCTGAAAAACAACTTGCTGATTTTTTTTTTCAGTAATTTCATGTTTTCGCAAAACAAAACCTTAATTGACTATTATTTTACATTACGAATGTCATAAAAACTGAAGGGTGTATTATTGATTAAGTTTGTTCACCCCAAATCATAATTAGCTTGAAAACAAAGTCGAGATTTCGAACATCGGGGTTCAACACTCACAAGTGCTTAATGAAGGGGGGGCACTTAAGAATCATAATAACAACATTGCAAACTATGTACAAGAAATTCAAAAAACAATTTATAATCGCACATCAATGCCTCATATCTATTAATTTCTATAGCTCTAGCACTTGCAGTTTCGAAGCCATTACAATAAGCAAACATCGTGTGATGCGATAGACATGAATGCAGCGATACGCTTTAAAAGAATGGGAACTGGCGAGAATGATTTGATATAGATTCGATCATTGCCCAGCGGCTCATCGGTCTTGAGCCCACTAGAACCAATGGGATTCGACACGTGTTTACGAAAAAACCCTAAAATTTTAATTTTATCTCAATTATATCCGTCAAACTTTCGTCTACAATTATCATTAATTAATCCTACGTGGCTCAAATTTTCCTATGAAACTTACAAATAAATCGAAATTTAGAAACAGTAGATTTCAGAGACCACGGGATTCTAAATCATTTATCAAAATATCTCTATGTCTAGCTGTTATTTGGGTTATTGAGCATCTAAGATAAATACGAAACATGTCGTTTTCAGTGACTCTGTATTTCTTGGCAATATGTAAGAGAGTCAAACAGCAGAAGAGAAGTTCGAAAATTTTTTCATGTCCAGTATTTGAAAAATCCTCAATTTTAGCATATGTCCCAATTATATTCATAACATTTTTTTATCTCGTAAAAAATCATCAATTTTTATTTTTATCACAATTCTACCACCGCCAACTTTCTGTTCATAATCACTATAGTTAATCCTACCTTGCTTGAATTTTCTCATCAAATTTATCAATGAATTTTCGAAATTTAGAAATAGTAGATTTTATGGACGACGAGATTTTACATAGTTCGTCAGAATATCCTCATGTCTAGTTGTTCTTTGGGCTATTGAGTGCTAAAGATAATACGCAACTTACCGTCTTGACTGACAATGTATCTCCCGACAATATGTAGGGGAATCAAAAACAGAAAATGAGTTCAAAATTTTTTCATGCTAGCTTTATTGAGATATAATTTATTAATGATGTGAAAATGCAATGTAAGATTAACTAATGATGATTGTAGACGGAAGGCTAATGATGTTAAAATTGGGACAAAAGTAAAAGCTAAATTTTTTTATAAGACAAAAAAAATTGAATATAATATGAGACATAGCCCCATATGTTAAAGTTGAGGGATTTTTTTTTTGTACTAAGATGGTAAAATCGATATAAAATTGAAAGTTCTGGGTAAAATTGAGATAAAAGTAGAAATTAAAAAATAATTTATAATCACGTATCAATGCCTCATATCTATCATTTCTATACCTCCAGCACTTGCAGTTTCAAAATTATTACAATAAGCAAACATTGTAATAAACGGGAAACACATAATAAACGCGTGACGTGATGGACATGCATGCAACGGTACGCTCTAAAAGAATGGGAATTGGCGAGAATAATTTGATATAAGATTCGATCATTGCCCAGCGTCTCATCGGTCGGCTTGAGCCCGCTAGAGCCAATGGGATTTGACATGTGTTCACGACGAATCTAGGCAAATAATTTCGTCCTCAGGTCTAAAGCTTGCCAGTCGCTTGGGACCAGTCATTTCGTGAATGAAATTTATTTAATTCTCATTATGCATATGATTTGACAAAAAGAAAGTTTTAGTTTTGGTATCCGATTAGATCCCTCACATTAATCAGGTTTAGATTGAAAAGTGGACTAACATGCAAATCCATTTTAAAAAAAAAAACCGATATTTCCTTTCATGTCAAAAATAAAAAGTCCTAATTTTTTTTAAAAATATATAACGAAAGAGCCGCTTTATTAATAACTATGCAGATTTTGAAAAAATTCAAGTTTTTCGAAAAATTTGGACCAAAAAAAAAATGTTTCGAATAAATGTCCCCATTTTGTTTTTGTTATAAGTGAAATAATCGTTAAAGCAACTTCCCCTTTGGAAGAGCCTGAAGACAGATAGCGAGTCTTGCCTTCTCGGGACGGAAAGTGAATTTCTTGCTGACCCTCGATCCGCGATAAACCGAGCAATTTTCGACGGTGGAGATCACTCGATCGTGACTTGTCGTTGAAATGGTCCACGGCGGACGGAGAAAAGGAGGGGCTCTGCTAGTTCTGCTGAGCTCGTTTCCGGTTTCCCCTCTGACCAGAAGCTCGATCGTACGAGTTCATCTCCTCCGAATCCCCCAAAATGGCGACCAAGCCCATCATCAACCTCAACGAGAAAATCCCCTCCGAAGAAGAAGAAGAAGAGCTGGAGGGCCCCACACAAACCCTAGACTCTGCTGACGCGTCCCCGTCCCCGTCCCCGTCCCCGACCTCAGAGCCCGACCGGCAGGCCTCTTCTTCGGCGGCCGATCCAGATTCCGGGAAATCGCGCAAGGAAGGCGAAGAAGGGCCGGCGAAAGGCACGACCGCGACGGTCGTCTCCAGCGGCATCGGTCCCGTTAATGACATCTACAGGAGGATTCGACGCGCCGAGCGGTTCGGGATGCCGGTTCAGCTGTCCGAGGAAGAGAAGCGCTATTCTCGCGCAGAGAGGTAGACATTTGTGCGATGCTCGTTCGTCTTCCGCGTGGTCATTTTGTGTGGGCGTTGCTCTTCATATGCCGATGCAGTTTCTTTTTACCTTTTGTTCCGGGAGAGTATAGGAAAGCGAGAGCTGCTTGAAGATTGACATCTAAAGGCAGGTAAAGAAACGTACGAAATTATTAGTGTGAATTTGTGCATTTTCTGTTGGGACAAGGCAAGATGTTGAAGGTAGGTAGTTGCTCTTGCTCATATTGGGCAACGGAAGTCGCTTGTTGTTTCTTACGAATAGAAAAATGGTCACTGTCGCTTTATTGCTTGAATGGATTTCTTTCACCAGCAAACCTTTTCATATTTCTGCGTGGTGTAATTCGTCACCATACTTATGTAGCACTTTTGGCTTCGTGATTTGTTATTGCTAATTTCAACTTTTTCCTCTGTCAACTCGTAGACTTGAGCTTTTGATATTTGCTTGAAACTGTTAGATGCAGGACCCAGAACTGACATGTGATCTTGTGAATTTTTAAGATAGCCATGTCTATCATTGCCACATTGTTGAGAAAATTTCAGATTGATTGTAATAGTCTCCAACAACATGAACTTGAATGGGTGGAGGGTTAATACTAGGATAATGACATAAATGGTCCCTGAATTTTGGTAGAATGTGCAATGTAGTCTCCGAACTTTTAATTTGTTCAATCTAGTACTTGAACTTTAGTCTAATGTTCAATATGATCCCTGAACTTTTAGTTTGTTCAACGTGGCCCCTAGACATTTGCTACATGTTCAATATAGTCCCTGAACTATAAAAAAATGTTCAATGTAGTCTTTTTATTAATTTAAGATCAGGGATAATAATGAACATTTTCATATGATCAAGGGACTAAATTGAACACGTACTAAAAGTTCAGGGATTAAATTTAACAAGTCAAAAGTTTAGGGATCAAATCGCATATTGGGCTAAAGTTCATGGACTATATTGAGTAAATTAAAAGTTTAGGGATCATATTGCACATTCTGCCAAAGTTCAAGGACTATTTGTGTCATTTTCCCTTGATACTATGATTTAGAACTCACAACAGCACCTCACTTCTTATAGAAATTCTGCAGTGCACTAGAAATTCAGGATTTAGTCTTCTGAGTTGGAATGAAATGTGGCTTTCCAGCTCAATTTTGTCTTGCAACTCTTATTCTTTCCTTTGCCCTATGTTTTGCAATTAGCATGGTAAATCTTGGATGATCTTACTGTAGGTTTGGCACTGGATCTGTTCTGAACAAGTCAGAAGCTCGTGGTGAATCAGAGGCGCTGAAGAGAAAAGCTAGAGCAGAGAGGTGTGCTTTCTGCACTTGCTAGTGTCTGTTTGATTCTGGGTGCTTCATTTGATGAATTCAATGTTTGATCTGCATATCTTCCCTTGTTTCTCAGGTTTGGTACTTCTGTTTCATCACTTACGACAGATGAGGAGGCAAAAAAGAAAGCTCGGCTTGCTAAATTTGGGTCGGGTTCCAAACTCAATGCTTATGAGGAAGATAAAAGGAAAGCAAGGGCAATCAGGTTTTTCATCTTGTTCCTCTTTCGGCAATAAAAAATAAACCTAAATGATTAAGCCAATCATAATGAAAGACACCAAATTGATATGGTGTGTAACTACTGGAAGGAGCCGAGATTTGACGTACTTTTCTGCTGTTCCCTAGGTTCTCTAATCTTCCAGCAAGTTCCCTGTCCCAAGTGAATGGCAAGGTAGTGATTGCAGGCAAGGCCACAGGAGGAGCATGAGGAAAGATGGCCACAACAACCCTTTTGTTTATACTTTTCCATTTTTTGTGAGTAGTTTTTATCCACCTTTTCCTTCTGTTGCCAACCAGGTCATGCAGCATCATTGTTTTTGTCGGATTGCCCATCATATGTCCTTATTCTTCACTCAACATTCTTCTCTCGTCCCCATCCCTTTTTTCTTCAAAAAGTGATTTATGATAGTCAATGATCTCATTTATTTTTTTCCCCAATTTGCCAGGTGTAGAGTTCACAAACTTAGTTGCACTGACATTTGAAGTGGCGCCCAGTTTTTCTAACGAATTCCAGATCCAATACTCCGTTATCCTCAAACAGCTATAGTGTGGCAGCAAACAAGGTTTCTGCGGGTGAAAGGAAGTTCTTTTTTTTCTCAAGTCTCAATCGTTTTACTCACTTGCCCATTGACGCCAGTGGGATCACGAAGCTTCCCTCAGTGTCAACTTATTGTCCGTTCTTCTTAAAATATCCGAAGTTCCTATTTACAAGCACATTCACTTTCATCTTGAAGGTTTTTAATAGACTGGCACCAGTGGAAAATAGGCTATTACAACCATTTTCTTTCAAAAGCTAAAGGCCAACTTGTTCTACTCATGACCTAGTGCAGGATGGGTAGCCTCTCATATCCAAGCTTAGCATGGTACTAAGTGTGAAGCTTCAGAATCAGCTAATTTCTTTTATCTCATGGAATTGCCATTTTTCTCCTGTGTTGAGGCACTTTTTGTCTTTGAGTTAATTCACATTTGCTAAGGCCAGTGGTGATAGATAAGGCATTCATTTTTCAATTCTAAAATTTCTGGGGCCGCCTCAAAGCATCTAAACGTCCTTAAAAGTTAAATTTGATAAAGATTCTGGATTCAGTATCTTTTGCATTTTCAGTGTTCTCATTCTCGTGCTCAAGTTTGCCTAGTTTTGATCATTTGGAGCTGCTCCAATCTTTAGAATCATGGTGCATGCAGCTGATGAAATTTGGTTCATGGATCACCTTTCCTAGCTGATTGGATTGCACTTGCTATAGCTCTGTTTTTCTCATCTGAAGATGGAGACACTTATTCATGGTGCTTGGTGAATGATGCATTGCATACTTAGATGCCATGTAGAACGTCTTTTCAAACTTGAGGTCTTAGGGTATAATTGAAACGAGCTTGTGCATTTAAAGTCATCAAAGTCTCTAGATGCATGCCCACTCATTTTCCTTAAGGTAAATGAGAGGCACACCCAGCGTGAGTGGAATAAGCTGAAGGCAGAGCTGATAAGTGAATTTCGTCCTTCGGTCCGAGACGTTTATGAAGCTGTTCATGTTTCCTGATTTCGTGACATATTAGAATGGTTAATTCAGATAAGTTGGCACTTGGGAGGATTTCGTTGATACTGCAGTGTCGATGGGTGATTTGTAGATTCAGCCGGGTAAGATTTAGGCAATATAATGGTTCTCAGTTTCCTTTTCGCCAAGTAGGTTTTAGTTTGGGGCAGTTTGTTTCCCTTGTGGTGTATTACTTGAAAAAGATCTTTGTCATGTATACTGGTACCGAGCTTTTAATTTTTAGATGTTTTGTAGGATATGACAACTAACGCGTACTTTGTTAGAGTTCTTATGGAAAACATAGCTAAGTAGCTCTCTCTTTCTCTCTCTCTCACACACATCTTTGGTTGAGAAACATAGAGAATATTTCGTAAACCATCCTCACATTTGGTGTCACACATCAATTGGCACGCTCAGTTTTTAAAATCCTATAATCAATGTCCTTTACTTCTGTCGTTCCATTTCAAGTTGCATCTACCGTTTGGTCCTATTTACCGATTAGTCCTTTTTTTGGCACATATTCACGGATTTGTTAATCCGGTCTGGCTTTACCCATTGCAAAATGAATTCACACATATGGGTCTGAATGTGTTGCAATTGGTAGAACTTCAAAATCGACGATGTGTATCGACATGGGGACGAGAACTATAGATTGTCCTTGAAATTCTCCCCAAACAGAAAATTTGGAAAACGTTAGTATACAAATATTTCTGATGCAAGATGCTACCTTTCCTCTGCCCTTTCGGTAATTTCGCCGCGTTGGTATTTCAGTCTCTTCCTTTTCCAAACTTTTGCCTTCGCATACAGTTGACTCGTTGACCGCAACTTGGGATATTCTTTTCTTCTGGGAGAATTGTGGCGCGAGCCGAGATTTTTTTTGTACTACAACTTGTCTAGATTGACATGCTCACCGGGAAAAACTAGTGGCAACCGACAAGTGTTAATAGATTTTGCTATTGCTATTGATATGTAAATTAAAGCTAAAATGTAAATGAATCATGCAAACTAAGTGTCTCAAGAAATCTATCAACCACACTTAATTTCCTCTATTTCTACTCAAAATTGAACACAAAATTGATTCATCGCCTAAACTTTGTAATCCCTGATGAAAAAATGGAGAGAGACAGACCATTTCAGATAAACATTGCGAAAATGAGTTATTGACTGGGGGATAAGCTCAACGTATAATCTATGCATACGAAATTCCCGAGCTTTCAAAATAATATCCAATAACGTAACGCTACAAGAAGTGTCACTTCATTGAGATTCTATAGGGTTTTTAGTTTGATTGCTTGATAAATAATTCAAAAGAATTGCAATATTTAAGTGTCACATAGGCAATTTTGGATAACGAGTATTTGCAGGATTTGATTGCAATTTTAGAAAAGAGATTTAGGACTTGATTAAAGCAATTGAAATATTTAAAATTTGATTACATTCGTTACACAATATTTTTTTTTTGGCCGGATTCGATACACAATATTTAGAGAGTTGTTCTTATGCATTTTTTCATGCCTTACGATGGCTACTTATATATACATGTCTGTATGTTTTTTGGGCTAAGCAAGTTTAAGATGCTTCTCACCAAAAAAGGAAGAAGTTTAAGATTGTATGTACTTTTCGTAAACCTTTTTTTTTTTTTTTTCAATTCAATCAAAAACCTTTTGTATTAGTGTCGATTAAGTTCATTCGATTATTTTTTTGATCGAAAATTTGTTGACATGGAAATCGACTGGCCTAGATGATACAAGAACTGATCGGTTTTCAGTCCGGTCTAGTTCCCCTCAAGAATAGAGAACCGGATCGGTGGCTCCGATTTTTAGTTTTCCGGACACGTGCCAAAAAATAAAAAAACGCACATGAAAAGTGTAGCTTGAAAGTCTTTCCTCGACAAATTCATAAATTTGCTCCAGCCATTTAAGAACTTGGAGGAGAAGATTTTGGCAACCTTAGCAAAAAAATTTCATCAGTGACCCAAATACGAAGATTTTGGCCACCTTGCAATCGTGTACCCAGACCATTTTGCCCCTAAACCAGAAGTACATTACTTTGAACCAGTTTCCGATAGAAAAATATAGCAAATTTTGTTCTGATCAGAAACCCTTCCTTTCATGTTTCTAAAGGCATTACATGTTAGCTAACACGGAATCTTCTCACGTTAGCTACTGTCATGGCACGGTTAACGCACACATTTAGAATGCGGCACAATTGACACGTTTCTATCCAAATTTCAGTGGCCACTTGAAGAACCGGTAACGTATGCCAAATGCAATCTGAAACCAGATCGCTCCCTCTTGAACCTGGAATCGGACCACTAGTCCCGGTCTGGTCCGGGCGGTTCGATTTGCTCACCCCTACATGATACTGTCGATGTTGATGTAAATAATTTTATTAATTTGTCATTTTTCTAAAAGAAAATGTCTTCCCTCTTTTTTTCATTGCTTCTTCCTACCTGGTCTCCAGCCTCTTCAATGATTGGCAATCGGCAACAGGCAAGAGACGACCTCGCTTGCCAACCGAAGCTTGCCCTTGCCAGAGGTCAGCGAAGGTCAGCGAGGATGAGGCAAGAGGCAACCTTGCTTGCCAATTGAGGCTCGCCCTTGCCAGAGGTTAGCGAGGGTTAGCGTTGCCATCCTCGAGTGAGGCTTGACATAGTTGCTCTATCGAGTGAGGCCGGCTAGCAAAGGATCCTTTGTCGTGGGTCCTTTGTTGAGCCTTGCTTGAAGCTGGCGAGACTGGCTCTCGCTCGAAGGTAGGGATCCCAGCCCCTTCAAGGATAGGTAAGACTCGCCGACTCTTCCCTGTTGTCGGACACTAGCCACTACAATAAATTTGTGGCTGATTTGATGTAATTACAAGAAATTTATCATTTATTTTGTGTAATTTCCCTTTTCTTTTCTTTTTTTTCTCTTGATAAGCAAGTTTAAGGTGCAATTTAACAAGTGGATCCCCACGGCATCAAGCATACGGTTCGCATGGATTCACTGGTGAAAAGCATTTCTCGTACCCCGATAGAAAATTGAGATTCCTCCTTGGCGCTCCGCAGAGTAATGAACAATGTTTTGCTTAAGAAGATAGCTTCTCGCAAAGTCGACCATCACTTAACGTCGACACGGTTTCAGTTCAGGCCTTTCTCCTCCCGCAAACTGACGCAGCATCATCCATCACGAAGCAAGAGACTGGACAAAGCCCTCAGAATCGTGAGCCTAGTAGCTACCCCAACCAGTGGGAACTCCAGTCGCCAGAGCCATCTTCGACTCATCGAGGACTTGTTGGACACGAGTTCAAATGACCAGAAACTCGCTAATGGTTTCAATTCTTTGGGTTCATCTAGTGCTGCTGTGCGTAATGTGTTCGAAGAAATGCTTGAATCCGCTGCATCTAACAATAAAGGTTCCGTTATCGGTGAGTGTTCGTCCAAAGAGGAAAGGATCGGAGATAGTGCGGTTACTTTGTCACATGCTTTGAGTTCATGTGGGTCCGCGCGTGATCTTGAAGGTGGCGTTCAATTCCATTGTTTGGCGATGAGAACTGGGTTCCTTGCCAATGTTTATGTGGGGAGTTCTCTGATAACCCTGTATGGTAGGTGCGGCGAGCTGAAGAATGCTCATAAGGTGTTTGAAGAAATGTCTGTGAAGAATGTAGTCTCTTGGACAGCCATTATAGCTGGCTTTGCACAAGAGTGGCAGGTTGATGAGTGCTTGGAGCTGTATCATTCGATGAGATATTCAGCTTCAAAACCCAATGATTTCACATTTACGAGTCTTTTGAGTGCTTGCACGGGTAGTGGAGCTCTCGGACAAGGCAAGAGTGCTCATTGCCAGGCCATTCAAATGGGTTTTGCCTCATACATTCACGTTGCCAATTCTCTTATTTCGATGTACTGCAAGTGTGGATGCATGGATGATGCACTATGTGTATTTCACGAGCTGCCCAAGAGAGATCTTGTATCTTGGAACTCGATGATCGCTGGCTATGCTCAATATGGGCTTGCGCATGAGGCAATTGATCTTTTCCAGGAGATGATGCTGCAAAAAGTCAAGCCAGATGCTGTTACTTTCCTTGGGGTTCTGTCTTCATGCCGTCATGCTGGTCTTGTCAAACAAGGGCAGCTTTACTTTGACTCAATGATTGATCACGGGTTGATTCCGGACCTAGACCATTATGCGTGTGTTGTGGATCTCCTTGGTCGCAATGGTAAGCTGGAAGAGGCTCGTAATTTCATAAAAAGAATGCCTGTTCAGCCCAATGCGGTCATATGGGGCTCATTACTTTCTTCCTGCCGTCTTCATGGGAGTATTTGGTTTGGTATTCAGGCTGCAGAGAGTAGGTTGGTGCAGGAACCAGCATGTGCGGCTACACATGTTCAATTGTCAAATCTTTATGCCAGTATTGGTCTCTGGGATCAAGCAGCACGAGTGCGGAAATTGATGAAGGATAAGTGCCTTAAGACTTGTCCTGGATATAGTTGGATTGAGATCAGTAATGTAGTTCACAGATTTAGAGCAGAGGACTGGTGCAATGACCGAGTTACTCAGATTCTTGGTGTTCTTGATTGTTTGATGGATCATATGAAAAATCATGGTTATGTGCCTGAGGTGCTTGAGGAGGAGGTATTATCATGTGCAGCGCTATAGTATAGCGTGAGTCTTGTGCATTATTTTCTAGCACAAGGAACAATCACTTTTGGGGATCCCATACGGGATAAGTGCTGTGTGTTCTTAAGGAGAAATCTCTTCCTAAGAGGAACTTAAGGAGCCTCCCTGGGCGGATGATAGATTGGGTGAACTATTTGCATCATTTTCAAGTCTGGAATGTTCCAACTCTATCAAGGAAGAGGCAGTCTGTTTCATGCCGATATACAAGTCATTGCATTCTGGAAGCTAATCTAAATGGCTTTGTCCTTTTCCAGAGAGAAAGCAACAATCAGTTACGCTGCACATGGTCTGAAGTTGAGGGCTACGGCACATGAACTAGCGGATGCAGAGTGACTGTGGATTTACGAGTTACACAAATACACTGCAAATGATCGGAGGCTGAAATATTGTTCACCTGTCTACAGTGCAGCGTGAGGTTGTTACTTAAGTGTGCTGCAAATGGTCTGAAGTTGAGGACTACTCATTGGAAATTTCTTAAGTGTTTGTGTGATACACCACTTTGAATAGGATTTACGGTAAAATGAAGTCAGGTATGATGCAGCGTGACCAGGGATCAATCCCTCGATGGCCATAGGACCTGAAGGAGTGTTGACGATGAAGGTATACTTTCATAGACAACTACTTTCATTTTCGTGATCAAGCCCCTTCCATCGAGGCTTGCCACACATGCAGCAGGAACCCCTTGATCATGCCATACCCACTTAAAGCTGGGAATACGGAGAATTAGATTATGGAGTACCCAAAGCCCTCTCTATTTTCCGCCTCAATTTGACTTAGCATCCTGTATTTCTAAAATCATAAGTTTGCATCACAACTAGTCAAGATAGATTTTTTCCCCCTTTTTTTGGTCGAAAGTCAAGGTAGATGTTGAGTTGCGCCTTCTGTTAATGATGTAATAATATTTGCAAAATGTATTTTCGCTTTCCAAATCACGTCTATCACAGTTTCTAAGGTCCCCATCGACCGAACATCCTCAAATCATGAAAAATCCTAGTGTAGCTGCAGCCCCCACTGTTCCCCTCTGTTGCCGCTATTACCAACCTTGGTATTGTGCGCCTTTGCTCGCCATTCGCCCTGGTTGTGTCCTATCAGTTTCTTGCATTTTCTTGGGAGTACTTAACAAACAAGAGATGTAGACGTGCTTTCTTTCGAATAGAAGTTACGATGAGCACAACGCGGTAAAGGTGTAACCCTTCTTAGCGAATGATCAGGCAGCATTCTTAGAAATCAGAAATGTTACCTGCGATATCATACCGTCGAGCAACTTTCTATCACTTTGGGGTGTGATGCTTCTTCAATCGCTTCTACTTTTGAAAATCGTTTACATGGTAATGTTCACCTTGAAATGGAGCTAACCTACTATAGACCACACCGACATTCATCTGCAGTATGGATTTTTTTTTTTTTTTTGGTAAGGTGTATGGATTTTTTTTTTAATCTAACTAAATTTCAATAAGCACGTGTGGATCTCAAAATCACATACCCTCTATCGATAATTGGAATTTAATCTATCTTGTAGATATAGCATGTATGAAAGTTCTCGAACTATATCCATCTATGGCTAGCTCAGTTGGTTAGGGCGCACTTGAGATTGTGTTGTTAGGCGCACTGATTTTAGGTTTGACTCCTCATATGAGCACCTGCGATTTAAGTGGGGGTACTGGTATCAAATTTGACTCCTCATATGAGCACTTGTGATTTAAGTGGGAGTCAATGTAGTTGATTTTTTGTCTCTAAAATATGTACTTCGAGTAATGCCTAATTCCATTAAACAAAAGCGTCCAACTTTATGTACGTGATTAGTGGTGAATTTGAACGTGATCAAAAGTAGTTTAAGGGCTACTAATAGACGTGTTTAGTGGTGAATTTGAATGTGATCAAAAGTAGTTTAAGGGCTGTGAATGTTGAGGATATCGTGCTTCTGAACATTGCTTCTGCGTTGATTTTTTGTTTCTAAAAGAAAAATCCGCAACTTTCACTTTAGTTCCAAATCTGCTCATCCAACCAAAATCGCTACTAGTTTCTTAAAAAATTATCAACTCAGAGCCATTTTCGAAGGTCTTATTTTTTTATTATAAAAAATCACAAACGGGTACTTCCGAAATAAATTTACACCATACTAGTTTTTTGGGTCACTGAAAATCGTAAACCAGTACATGCGCGACACATTTACCTTCCATTTGCTAACATCATTTTAGACCAGATATAATTTTTTGATCCAAATTTTGTTTAGTGATAAGTTCAAATTTAATTTGATTTGATTTGAAAAGAAAATTATCTAAATTGAAAAAAGAAAAAAGAAAAAGAGAAAAACCAGGCGAGGGCATGCAGCTGGGCTGTAGGAAAGGGCCTACTGACCCCTCCCCAGCCCTTCCCAGCGGTGGCGGGGTAGCGATGACGAGAGATAAAGCCCTCACCAGGTTTTCTTTCTTCTTCTAAAGTGAGCTTATTTTTATTTAAAAAAATCAAATATGGACTAAAATGATGATGTTTTAACGACCTCAATACCATTTAAGAGACAGAACAAAAATTAAAAATGGTATGTTAATATCTTCCATCAGTAAAGTTAAATGGAGTTAATGCAATAACTTAATTGCATCAATTTGACAATTTTTAATACTTAATTAGATTTTTTGAAATTTTTAGAGACCAATCGCAATTTCATAATAAAATTTAGGATTTTGGCTGCACTTGTCTCTTATATTATTGGTTTTTGTTGGTCGGGTTATATGATTATTGTTATACATGTCGGAATGCCGCCTTCTAGCAATACTTCTCCATATCAAGGTACAATTTTGTAAAACTGGCAGAAATGAAGGAGGTCTTTAACAGCGTTTCGTTATGGGTCAAACGATTAATTAGTGGGTTACCAAGTTAGATCAATCGAAGGATTAAAAATAACTAGTTTTTTTTTTTGTGTGTGGGTATGGCGAGCCTAACATCGTCCATCACATTTGCAAATTTGTTTATTGATAATGACACAAATAATTCGTAAACTTTGAATCAACATACAATATTATCTGTTAACTTTCAATTTATTCAAATTGATCCATGAAATTCTAGTAAATGTTGATATACCATATGAGAATATTCAATATTAACCTTCCATCAATTCAAGTTCATAGACAACATTGAACATTTCATATAGTCTAAAGACTAAATTGAATATGCGCTAAAAGTTCAGAGAGTACATTGAATAAATTAAAATTTCAGGAACGACATCCCACTTTGAGTTAAAATTCGGTGATCATTTATGTTATTTTTTCTTTTTTATGTAGGGTTAATATCACAAAAAATTTCAAATCAATAAATCTATGATAAATTTAACCAAAACTAAATTTTGTGTCATCATAAATCTCAAATTGGTATGCACACCATGGAATAGCGTGGACGTGGCAAATCCATATAGGAATCTCTCTCTTTTAGAGCACGAAAAATGTTGGGTCTTCCTTTTCATCGAGCACAATCCTTCATCGTCACCTTGAAAATCTTCGTGATTAGGCATTAGAACACGTTCGAGCACACTTTTATTTTGGATAATCTTCTCACTTTCGATTTTTTTTTAGGGGCGCGCTTCTCCTCGAAACGCTTTCAAAAATTGAAGCCAGCGAACGTCCTAATTTGGTGATTTGGATGAATTGGTCAAACAAACCCTTTAGAAAAAAAATTTGAGGGCCAGAAAATTACCAGAGATGAAACTGCCCTCCAACGAGCTTTGAGGCCTCATCACTAATACGAAGATGACGACAAAGGAGAAGATGATATTGGATTTTTTGAGCAATGAGGGAGATAGAATGAGTCCCATTTGTCCAAATATGGTTTTTTTTTTAAATAATAAAAAATTAAAATAAAATAAGGAAAAAAAGTAAAAAAAATGTTTAAAATAAAATAGTGAAAAAAAGAGAATGTTGTTCGGCACTCAAAAAGTGCCGAGCAACTAAAACAACTTAAAAAATAAAATAAAAAATGCCTTGTGCTAATATCACAAGGCATTACGCGCTGCTTATAGCAGCGCGTGAAATGCTCGCTAATTAGAGGCGCGCGAGAGCCAAATTCGTATATAATTTTAAATAGTAATTAGTTTTGCAAATTATTTTTTAAATATTAAATTAGAAAAAAACCCTCAAATATGACTAATTGAATAAATAGAAAGAGTGTGTGTCTTGAATTTTCACGTGATCTTGTCACATTAATTGATTATTATCGTGTGTCATACAACTCAACAAATTCGCGGTAAAATTTGATGGAAGCTAATGGAGCATATATGCCGGGTTATACCAGTTTAGAATTTTTAATGACCCAAAAATTAATTTAGAAAAAATTTATTATATTCATACTAGTTTGGAGTTTTTAGTTATTCAAAATCTAGTTTAAGGTAAATTTATTATACACGTAATAATTTATAATTTTTTTATGTTATTAATCTTTTTATTTAACAATCAAAGGAGAAAAAAATTTGATTTTAATAACACGAGCGATTGATTTTACAATCACACTTGTGAAAATGTGAAATCGCTGACCCTGATTTTATGTTCTTATTTGAAATTTTCTCGAATTTAATATGTGGATAGCCCATTAGTGTGAGAAAAGCCTGTTCACTGTTTTCCTCTCCGACCCGGGCAAACTCTCACTGTGACACAGAGCGACGTCAATGGCGATCGCACAACTTCCAGAGTCCCCAGAAATCCACAAGCTACCTCTGCACAAGTACGTCGACGCCGTGCGATGGCTCCCTTCCATCTCCGCCTTGGGCCGCTACGCCGTCCTCGCGTCCTTCGACTCCGACTCCGACTCGCCATCCATCGAAATCCACTCCATAAGCCCCTCCAAAACCCTGGCACTCGCTTCCACGTACGCGCCACTATCGTCTCGGATTTCTTCGCTCAAATCCACGCGCTTCGCCGACAGGCCTATCATCGCCGCTTCGACTCACCTGGGATCGTTCCACATCATGACTGTGAATCCGATGGACTTGTTGATCGAGTCGGTGGCGGAGGAGGAGCTGCATTTGGGAGGAGCCTCATGCGTGGACTTGGTGGACGGTGGAGTGGACTGCGTGAGTGTAGGGGAGGATGGGAGGGTGAATTTGGTGAGTCTTGGGGAAGCTCAGCTCAAGAAAGTTAGGGTTTTTGATGCGAATGGGTTGGTTTCGTACACCGCTGCGAAATGGGCGTCGCCGAGCGAGTTCGCAACGGGCGGTTATGGGTTTAGTCTTCACTGGTGGGATCGGAGGAAGCCCGGGGGGCCGGTCTCGCAGTTCAAGCGTGACCGGTGAGAGATTTTGTGGACTTTATAGAGGATAGAAATTGTCATTGTTGTTTGCCTAGTGTTTTGGTCTTTTTTTTCTTTTTATGTTAGTTCGGTGTTTGAGATAAGTTGACGGAGGAATCTGGTTTAGATATCTTGGCAGGTCTTACTAATTCATGTGCTGTGTTTGAGTTAAGAGAATCTGCCACAGAGTCTGTGCATGTGGCGGTCGGAGAATTGCTTAATTGAGCATCAGAAAATTGACTTTGGTTGCTTCCATGTCCTTCACTTTCTGGTTTTCTCAATTTGGTGGTTTGAAACTTGGCAGAAATGTTTAATATTGTCTCAAATTATTGTAACATTTGATGATCGGAGTCAGACTGGTGGATAAAAACACACAGGACCCGACCCAGAACCTAATAATGTTTAGCTAATTCAGAGAGCTTGCCGGTAAAACCTTGGATTCTTGTCAAGTAGAACAATAGCTGATTTGAGTTTTGCCGACAAACTGAGAACTCAGTAGGACTGAATAATTTAACTGCACCTTAGACTTCCAAAAGGTGCAACAAAGGGCCTAAACAAAGGGCCTGTTTGGTTCAGCTTTGCGGGAGTGCCTTGGGGTAGATGCAAAGGCCTTTGGACTGAAGGGGTTTTCCTAGATGCGAGTAGTATTTGGTAAAGTGCATTTTAAAAACGCATTAGGAAGCAACTTTGAGTCTTTGACCTATACAGCATTGGTAAAAACTACACTCCAAAGGGGCCCTTACGCTGAAATTAGTGTTGCATATTCCTAGAATTTATCCCAAAGTACTTCGCTGATGTCTTCTTTTGTGATGGAAAGCTTCTTTCAAAGTGGGGTCACTTCATCCACTCATGCAGCATATATCTTAGATATTGAATGTTGCTCTGGGGTGTGTAGAAGTACGTCAGGACTTTGGTTAAAAGTAGTGGAAATGAACAATGATTATTCGTAGAAGATTGATTAGTTTCTAGCAAATTGCAGCTTCTTGTTAGTTGATACCCTAGATTATTTTGTGCTGGTTTCTAAGAGGTTGGCCTTTTTGGTGAAACTTTGCAGCGTCCAAGAGAAGGCTTGTGGGATAGTGCATTCAATTGATATTCATCCATCTCGAAAGCACTCTTGTCTGGTATGATGGATTGTGCATTGATTCACATTCATATTCTGTTCCATTACAAGGATGACCCTTGCTTCATTTCTATTTCATCAAATGCAAAAGAAGCTTACGATTCTTCTCCTAGTGTCCAGCTGTATATGATGGAGTATGGACGGCTAGACTAAATGTAGGATATAGCTGTTTCTGATCTGTTTGATGAAATGGCAAAGAATTAGTGCGGCACAAGGTCAATTCTATGTTCCTTGCTATCCATCAGATGATGCATATTGCTTTTAGAAAAGCCAAGAACCGAGCTCTGGTGGAAAACAATTAAGGAAAAATCTATTTGACGTATCTTCATTATTATGATGTCTTGTTATAGTTGTTTTTGCTGGTAGGCATTGTTATATCTTTAAAGTAGTATAAAATTTTCTTTGTGACTCATTTTTTTTTTTTTAACTTGCATGTAATGTCTTAACTTATAATCAACCTCGCTTTTATGGCTGTTTCACTTATCTTATTTACTTGTAGGCCGGTGGATCATCGGGAACCATATTTGCCTGGGATCTGCGGCAGCAACAACAGCCAATTATCCTATCTGGAGTTGGGATGGGTGAGGGAGTGAGTAGTTCAGTGTCCGAGAGTGAGATTTGGGAGATTCAATACGATCGCAGTATAAGGCCTTCAAATGTTGGCTCACGGATTTTACCTGTCATGATCTGCTCAGAAGATGGGATCCTAGCTGTTGTTGAAGAAGGTAGGAGTTGTCCATCTACGATTAAAATGATTGACCTTGCTAGGATGATTGCTTGTGGAACCAATATGACAGGATTTAAGGGAATGCTTCTATAAAATTCTTAGTATGAGGACTACATCCAACAGTAGACCCAGTTTTAGTTAAATGATTGTATGCCTTTGTCTAGCTGAAACGCCTTTAATGTTTGCGTAAAAAAGCATTGAATGGGTGTTTCAACATCAACAACACCTTTATCCTAAACTAGTTAGGGTCGATGGTCAATGAACCCAAAAAAGAAAGATAGAATAAAATAGAGTATAACAAAAATAAAAAGCAAAGATCAATTGAAGAAAAAAAATAAAAATAAAAATAAAAATAGGAAAAAAAAGGGACTAAAGACTAAAAAGGTCAGTTTGGAACATAGGAAATCTACCCCTTTCTAATATTAATAGCTTCCCTCCACTTCGTCCTAGAACAAACTGTACGCTAATTTATTTCCCAGATCCTTAAATCTTGTTTTACTACTTTCCCCCAAGTTAGCTTCGGTTGTCCTCTTCCTTTTTTCATGTCATGCTCCCGGTAACAAATTTCTGTTTTTATTGGAGCATCTAGAGGTCTTCGAAAAACATGTCCAAACCATCTTAATTTATGTTCTCACATCTTTTCTGCCACTGGTTCTATTCCAACTTTCTGTCGAATATTTTCATTTCTTATCTTATCCATCCTTGTATGCCCACATACCCACCTTAACATCCTCATCTCTACAACTTCCATCTTATGCTTATGTTGCGTATGTGCTGGCCAACATTCAGCTCCTTATAGATTACGGGTCTTACTGCTGTTTTATAAAATTTTCCTTTTTAACTTAAGAGGAATTTTGCGATCACACAAAAAACCTGATATACCGCGTCATTTCATCCAACCTGCTCTGATTCTATGGCTTACATCCTTATCAATCTCTCCCCCTTTTGCAATATTGATTGTAGATATCTAAAAATATCTTTTTTGGGCACCTCCTGTCTAAGTACATTCACCGATTCTTGATCTCTTCTCACCGTAGCGAACTCACACTTCATGTATTTAGTCTTATTTCGACTTAACGTAAATCCCTTGACCTCCAATGTATTTTTCCATAATTCTAATTTAGCATCAACCCTAGCTCTGGTGTCATCAATAAGCACAATATCATCTGCAAAAAGCATACACTATGGCACCTCATCTTGGATATGTTTTGTTAGCTCATCCATAATTAGGGCAAAAAGATAAGGACTTAAAGCAGAGCCTTGATGTAAGCCTACTGTGATTGGAAAATAACTAGATGAGCTATTACAAGCCTTCACACATGTAGTAGCATCATTATACATATACTTGATTACCTCTACATACTTACCCACCACAGAACATTTCTAGGAATCCTATCATACGCCCTCTCAAGATCAAAGAACTATATGTAGATCCTTCTTCTTTTCTCGATATTTCTCCATCAATTGTTGTATCAAGAATATAGTCTTCATGGTAGATCTTCCCGGAATAAATCCAAACTGATTTGCAGTAATCTTGGTCTCTATTCTTAAACGATGCTCAATAACTCTTTCTCACAACTTCATTGTATGACTCATAAGTTTAATGCTTCTATAGTTAGAACAATTCTGTGTATTCCCCTTTGTTCTTGTAGACAGGCACAAGCAGACTTCCTCCATTTATCAGGCATCTTATTCGTATATAAAATATTGTTAAAAAGATTAGTCAATCAACTTACTACCACAATCCCTAAACTTCTCCACACTTCAATAGGGACCCCATCAGGCCCAAGGCTTTACTAGTCCTCATCTTCTTTAATGTCTCCTTAATCTCATCCGCCTTAATTTTACGCACAAATATTCTATTTAAATCATCATAAGCGTACTCCAAATCTACCTCACTTCAAAATCGCTCTCTCCATTAAAAAGCTTGTTAAAATAGTTCATTCATCTTTCCTTAACTTCTGTATCCCTTACTAGAATTTTTTGATTGTCATCCTTGATGCACCTTATCTGAGTCAAATCTTTACTTTTATTGTCCCTTATCTTTGCAAGTCTATAGATACCTTTTTCTCCCTCTTTGCTCCCAAGCTTTTCGTACATATTTGAGAAAACCTTGCATCGAGCCTCTAGCCTCTCGCACAGCTTTCTCGGCATGTTTTCTTGCCAATCTAAACTTTTGTAAGTTCTCGTCATTAGGACATTTATGCAAATATCTGAAGCACTCCTTTTGTTTAATTGACTCCCGCACCTCTTCATTCCACCACCAAGTTTCCTTTGTTTGATGTTCATTTCCCTTACTTTCTCTTAGCACCTCTCTTGCCACTCTCTGAATGCAGTTGGACATTTCGTTCCGCGTCATATTTACTTCTCCCTCTATTTGCCACGCTCCTTCCTGGAACATTCTTTCGTTGAAAGCTGTTTGTTTTATCTCATTCAACCTCCACCATCTTATTCTGGGGTTCTGAGCACTTCTCTGCACTTTCCCTTCTTTATTATATCAAACCTCTAAGATTACCAACTTATGTTGCATAGCTACACATTCTTCAGGGTAAACTTTACAATCTACATACGAGATTCTGTCCTCTCTTCTAGCCAGAAAGAAATCAATCTGGCTACAATTTTAACCGCTGCGTGATTAGATGTGACTCTCTTTTACTAAAGTAGGTATTTGCCAACATCAAATCATAAGCTAATGCAACGCTCAAGATGCCTTCACCGGTCTCATTTCTAGTCCCATAACCAAAACCTCCATGGATTCTGTCAAAGCCTCCACTACTTTGACCAACATGTCCATTTAGGTTTTCTCCTATGAATACTTTCTCCTTGTGTTGTATCCCCCTTAATGTCTCCTCTAGATCTTCTCAAAATCTCTTTTTATCGGATTCTTGCAGTTCAATTTGGGGGCCATACACACTAAGGATGTTCAAAACCAAATCTCCCACTATGAATACCATTGAATGTGTGTTTCACTGCGGAATAATCAAAAGCAATTGATATTTTTGCACTAATGGTACCATTTATGTTGATAACTTCTCAGGCGAAGAACCAGTGGAGCTCTTGACTGAACCCTGTGCCATCAATAGTTTTGACATTGACCGGCAAAACCCCTCCGTAAGTGCTTTCCCGTGAATAATAAGTGTGTAGCTTTTTTTGTTCAATCTGTGCATCTGATTCTTGTTTTTTCTCATCAATTAGGAGGTAATCTGTAGTTTGGAGTGGGAAGCGATAGCCATCTTGTCAAGGCCAAGGTGAGCTGAAGTAACAAATAGACACTAGTTTCAGCGTGGTAATTCTAGTCTATTGTCAGATACTTCAATTCGCTATTAAGAAAGGAGCTTGCACCCACTAGGGAACAGAGCAGCATCGTGAGCAACACCAGCTAGCAGAGCAAGTTGTGTTTTTCTTGTGTTTAGGGTTCTTGCGGAATTCATAACAAATCGATTTGGACTCTTGAGAAGAGTATGAGAGGTATTCTTCTCCAAATGTTCCATATATGCTGATCTGATTCACATCAAGAATTTTGAAGCAGTGCCTACTTTTACCGTGGATTCAGAGATCCAGTGTTGTTATGTCTTGGACAGCTACCGTCTTAAGGGACACTGAAGATTGATTTCTCACTGTGAACTTGTGAAAGCATCTTGCTTTCAAATTCATATGAACTGTGAAGAAAGTTCAAGATTGTTGTGGATTCCGGCCCTCTGGAAAAAGATAAAGGATAATGTCTACACTGGACTCCCTCCTCAGTAATAATCAATTATCATAGTGTTGAGAAGAAACTTCGAGTGACTATCGTCTTAACCAAAGGCTAGGAGCACCAGCGGTTATTCTGGGCGTGACGTTAAGAACCCCCTTGCTGACAAATCAATGGTAAAAGAATGGTTACTCGACCTTTATGCTTTCGTGATCAGGCTCTTTCCTGGACGCCTACCATTTTATGAGAGCACTCTCAACTAGATCTGTGGCATAATCGGACATCTAACGCCGCTATTCCGGCTAAAGCGGCGGTAATTGTGGACATAACATTTAGTGTTGGCAACCTCTGGTCTGGTGACTATGTTTTGACTTTTGATGGTTCGCCCGTATCATGTCTGCTCGTTTTCGTGCTTAACCACCAACTTTCACATTTAAAACTTTCCCGTCAATTCACATGTTATCCTAGGCTCATGTTTTGAGTCACAAGCAGCAGCTGACTACCTCCTTTCAATAAAACTTAATAAATACACTGAGCAGCGAAATTGCCAGAAGGTGAAAAAAATATCCAAGGTCTGGGTATTGAATCACTAAGGATATGGACCATCTAACCTTTTCTTAGGAGGTTAGACATTTAATCTTGCAATCTGGTCCGTACAGTTTTGGACGGACGGTCCAGATCTTCGATTTTTAGGGAGCAATTTATTGAATTTTTTATATATATATTTTTGTTAGTTATAATTTGAGACATCAATTCAATGTTAGGGCCTAAACTTCTAAGGAAATGTTAAACAATTTATTTCCACTGAATCAACATGTACCGGAAAAATCAACTCTAATATTTCAAGCACAATTTGGAACAACTTATTGCCAAACTTGTCGTCTTGAAAGGACATTAAAAAAAAAAAAGGGACAAAGGAGGAGAAAGATGTCACTGTTGTCAGCTATTAGGTATTAACAGATCAGCGCATTGACGATATGCCTCCTTTCCATTGAGCTCTGAGTCTTTTCTCTGACATGGATCGGGGGATCAAGGGTTTGGCTTGTGATTTTCCTTGTTATCTTCATCTCTCTGGGCTGAGTATTCGCTGGAAGCTGGATTGGGACCAGTGCCTGTGAGCTGTGAGCTTCCTTGTTGATCTCACTCAGTTTCTCCGGCTCTGCCACGGAAGCTTTCAACATCGACGAACTGGAAGAGGGACGGTGAAATAATTTAACTCAGTTGACTGCCAAACATTGAATACATCTGACCTATGATCACACTTCCTATGAATTAAATCAGCATTACTCAACATGGCTATTGATTTGTATATCAATAGGAGGATAAGTAGTAATAATCAGAAATTATGCGCAAAATTTTCTCAGCCACTAGAATTGCATGCAGTAGCAAAACAGAAGTGATACTCTACTAGGAACATTGAGTTGAAGAGCAGTGCCGGTTCGAACTCGTGCCTTTGGTAATCAATCTTGGAGTCTCCATCACCGGCAGTGATTTGCTCGCCAGGATTTTCAGCAGGAAAATCACCAGTTTCCCAATCAAGAATAGCTTCATGGGTGTGAGAGTGATCACTTGACTTGGGCCGGTTTGAAGAATTGATTTTCGTGTTCTGGGAAGTTTCTTGCTCTGTCATCTGGTTCTTGGCTCTTCCTAATTGCGCATCTTCGCGGTCTGAAGTAATGGGTGATCTGCGAGACTCTTCCGATTCCTCCAACGTAGGCAAGGATAGGATGCTCGCGGTTTCGAGCTTTCCCTTAAGGAATTTAAGCCTCTTCTCGGCCTTGTCCCTCAACCTGATCTCTTCTCTCAGCTTCTTCTCTAACTCTGCCAACTGCACAAACATCAAATGCAGAAGAAAGAGTGAAACAGGCATCATCACGTTAGGAGACATGCACCATTACGAGCCTCCTTAGAAGGCGAGACTCGCTTCAGTTGTTATACAAAGAAGAAAGGCTCAAAACCTCGATTTTTCTTTTTGCACCCGTTTTGAGGAATGAAATTTGTCGTGGATAGATGAAATGCATAGAATCTCAGGAAGAGATCGAACCTTTCGAACCATGAACTCTGCATCATCTTTAGCAGCTCTGGAGGCCTGTCTCTCTGCCAGCAGTCTTCCTCTCAGGCACTCTATGAGGCTCGTGCCGCCGCCGCCGCCGTCACCGTCATCCTCGGTTTTCTCGACGCTGGCCAGTCCAATGTCAGTGACTAGACAGATGAACAGACAACAAGAAAAGGGGGGAGGGATGATAAAAAAACCCACCTGCGTATTTTCTCTTCGAGACGGCTAATCGCCATTCCTGTTCTATCCATGCACATGCCGCGAAGGCCTACTGATGACTCAAAAGGAGAGGTTGAGCACTTCTATATCAGTACTAGGAGGAAAATCAGGTATTCAAAGATCCAGAGATCTTTAAGATCAAAACTTTCTTCTCTTATTAATTTTTTTTTTCCTTTTTGGGGGGTCATGCTTTGATTTGTTTTAGGGAGGGAAGCTGGGTTGGTTTGGTGAAGGGACAGAGGACGCACAAGTTTTGAGCCTTGTGAGTGTTATTTGTACCGTCACGGCAGTAATCTGTCCAAAGCTATGAGTTAAAAAAGAGCTGCTTTAATAATTTTTCTTGGTGATTTCCAGTGACCTGCTTGTCCTCTTCCACGCCAACATGTCTCGTTTCTATTTAAGACCACCTCAAATCTTTCTCTCTCTCTCTCTGAATTGTCCATGTTGCTTCACCGACCGAACACGGAGTCCTAATTATGACATTTTAAAATCATGCACGAGTGGCTTATTTACACAGGCTCAACTGTCAACTTCCTCATAGATCTGAAAGGAAGACGATATCTTTTCGATTCTCGAGAGATCGAGCATTAACACAATTGTACCCAAAACGTGCACGGAAAATTGTAGATTCTTCGATTTTATCGCTCCATAGGCGTCAAGACCTGAGTTAACGAAATCGAACACCGAGCTGGATTTAGTTATCCAATTACAGACCCATACCCCACAAACACCACGCAAGAAAGAGAGGTGCGTAAATTCTGGGCGTTGATGTCCCGTGATGCCCCTGAACCGTCCCTGTCCCGTCCCGTCTCCTTAATCGTCTGAATTCATATTTTTGAAGATTTAAGGAGAGCTTCGACCAAAAAAAAGATTTTAAGGAGAGCGTGCAAAATGGCCAAGACAAGAGACTCCCGAACGGGAAATTAAAGACACACTCAACTGTACCGCATTGCAAATCGACCAAGACCTCTGTGCCAGACCAAAAACATTTTTCCTATCATTTGTTGTTGCTAGACAGATCATGGAAAACAACTTCCGAAAACAAATGAAAAGGAAAGAGACAAGCAATGCAAAATAACATCGCACCATAGTATCACCCCCCGGTTGAGTATTTTGTGATATGTCACGATTGATCATCGAGTTTTATAATTCTTGAAATGTCATCATACAGGCAATTGATTGCGAACTTATGTTATCCCAGTTAAAAGACACCTTGCACTTCACTCTAAGAAACCACCAAGCAACCCTGTACAACTTTGCACAATCAATGCGTCCACCCACCCAAGCTGGCTTAAATTATGAACTACTAATTGGAGCTGCGAGAGTACACAAAGTCCAGATACTAATTCTAAAGAACCTTTTTGCTATTTACTGGAGCAGCTGCCAGAAGGGCCAAATGGGCACCACCAACTACTTGAAAAGATGCAGGTGCGCTCTGTCATGCTTTCTATATGCATTCAGAGAACTCCTACCACATATTTGATTTTCGAAATGTGACCAGAAAAGGTAAGTGTTCTCTTCTCTTTCCAGAGGCAAGCACATCCAAGCTACAGCAAGGTACAGCAATTGATCTGGGATCAACAACACTGGATCATGCTATCAGGTAAGCCATGTGGCATCACTAGTCATTTATCTCCACATCATGCGGAATTTCCACCGCATAGAACACACCTCCTAATCCAAAGGAAGCAGACTTAAACGACTGTAAAAGGAGAGAGAGAGGAGGATGGTAACAGTATTTTTATCGGACAGAAAAAACAGATTTCCTCAATAGGAAAGGCTAACGTGGCCTGAACTTCATTAAAGCAACTAGCACTTGAATGGACGCTCTCAAGGGTAAAATGGGGGAAAAAACTCCTAACCAAAGAAAAAGAGCCAAAAAAAGCAGCATTTTTTACCCTAGTTCTTTAAACTATATCAGATTGGAATAGGGAACACGAAGAGGAACTCCTCTACTGCAGAACTCGTAACAAAACCTGACTATTTTGGCAGAAACCTCTATTCTTGGTGATGAAAGCATTTGTTGCTTCAATCTGCGAGGGGAAGTTTACAGTTGCCATCTTAATTGGATCCGGGAATGCTGGCCTGCAAATGTATTAGATTAACATGAGGAAGGACATAGGACCAACGCTTCTGGAAAATTTCAGCCACGCTCGGTTGTGCTACTATGCTTATAAGCTGCTTTACAATGTCATTATTTCATGACTTTTATTTTTAGACCTGTAGTCTCATCTTTAGGTTTTTCAAAACCCTTTCATTCACCTTTAAAATGTTCGTGCAATTCACCACATTAAAGAAGATGAACTCTTTCATTTAGGATGTCTCTCATACTTTCTTTCTATGATGGCAATTCTTGGTCAGTCTGTTGCCACCATTAGCACATTTTTTGTTCATGCAAGGCTAAAATCTAAATACTACTTCAGCCTTGCCGCCTTAGGAGAATCTTCTTGTAATTGCTAATTAGCCCCAGAGTCCTTTGCAAGGAAAGGGTAAAACACTCTCATCCTTCTCATCACCCATGAGGAGGTGCAGCCAGATCTCATGACTATGCTTCTAGCCTACATAGCTCAATTTAGTCGGATCCAATGGCATAACATCGCCATTCAATGGACAGTTACGGCATTTCTTAATAAGGGGTAGACTGATCAGATGGATACCTTCTCCAGCTTAAGAATAAAGGAGATTAGGGAAATATTAGCAAGAGCAAGATCAGCGACAGATAGCAAGAATAAGACAAAGGACTGAATCTTTGGGGAATGGTGCCAAAAGACATGTTATTGTTTGGCATTTGGTTTTCACACCTTTAATTGAAATTTCATTCGCTGACGTGGCAAATGAAGGTTCAGGTTCAAAATCACTCCAAAATAAGTTTTCATCCCAATTAGGTGCAGCATGTTTTGTAGGTCAATAGTTCTTTGAACAAGGATTGGTTCACTCAACATCTATACAATTACAACTATCAATAGAAATATTATCTCGGTTAAACCTAGTTTTACTTTTTCATCAAGCAAAATACTTTACAGAAAGCTACTTGGCTAACCTGACCATCATCTGAATGGAGGATGCCTCATATTGACAACCAGACAAAAACCGTTCCACATCATTTGGAGTAGCAGAGAAAGGGATTCCTTGCAGTAAAAGCTGACAAAGGAAAATGAAATCACCCCATATCAATTCTGATGTGTTTTCAGATCGAAGCTGATTAACCATACAAAGAGAGCAAATCTCCAGCAAAAAAAATGCATGAACAAACTAAAGCAAGCAATGCTTTTTACCAGCAAAATTTCCAAGCCACAAAGAAAACTTATCCAACATTCCAGCACCAAACCACTCAGAAATAACGACCAATCAATTCACTCACTGGACATTTATGCACAAAGGATGAAAACCAAGTGTAACAAATTTGTCCAATGGACATTATTTGATGAATCCCTAGAAGCTCTGGATGCTATTTTGAGTTTTGACTAACTCTCATACATATCTCTTTGCACAACATGTCTACCGATCATAAATAACAAAGAATTAAGCAAGTTCTCATTTCAATGACTACATTTAAGTACATAAGGAAAACTCAAACCAATTGCAAAGAATTAATCAATAAATATAATTCTAGGATTGAAAAGCAAACAGTAGAATATCTTAAACAGAGAGAGAGCTACAAGACGAGCACATCTGCATGCCAACCATGATGATGAACAACATACAGTGATAAAGCAAGCAATAGCTAGTTAATCAAGGAGGAAGACTAGAGCCTTGAAGTATCAAACTAATTCTATCACTAGATTTATTTGCCCCTGCATCGCACAAGAGAACGTAAAATTTTTAATTCAAGTACATGGCATATGTTAAAAAATTATCAGCTAAACTGGATTTTCAAAAAGTAGGATTTTTTACATCGTCAAAATTTATGACTTTTTTTCCTCATAACGTAGCTTCCAAAGAGTTTAGATTATCTACTTAAATACTCAAGGCACAAAGTAATCAAATTTCCCCCTTCCCTCTGTGTATGAGATACCCCATTGTCATCAACATATCAGAGATTTAACAGCTGTACTCATCTCTCAATTGTATAATATCGAGAATATGAACATGGTCTTAAGTGAAATATGTTAGCTTACGCTATGAAACGGTAAGGAATGGTATCTATATGACTTTGTATTTCATTTCTTTTTTTATGTTTTATTCGTTGTGTTTTTCCATCTAATTAAGATATGATTTTTGCGTAGTGACAGATTTAAATTTATATTAAAAGACCTTGGGGCTAAGAAATGAATTATTATTATTATTTTTTTTTTGGTTGAAGTTATCTCTTGAAAGTTCGTTGGAAATAAAATGAAGGGGACAAAAGTTAAAAGTAGGAAGATGTGTCACTCAATGAGGGCCAAATGTCAAGTTCTTGATAACCTTCTACTATGCTCACCAAAATAGGTATGTTTAATTACATCTCTCTCATCGACCAAAAAGAAAAAATATTAAACATGTCTCTTTCTCTTGTTTCTAAATTGAAGCTTTAGCTTACCGCTTTCCCACCATAATTCACGAGAAGATCCCACTGCGAACGATCAGCCTGAGAGGCAAGAGTCATCCATTAACCACAATGCCAAAATGATACAAAAATTAAGGAAACTTGGAAAACGGGTGTCCATGAAAAGAATTACCCTCTCCAATTTGTACAAGCGACCCTTCTTATTAATCACCTTAAGAGCCTGATCGAATTCAAACCGAGAGGGAAACTGCACCATCCTGAAGGCAAAAAATGATATAGATGAGGATGAACAGTTGAAGCTTTGACATATAATCCCCTCAAACACAACGAAAGAAACAACGTATCCATTGGAGAGGATTGTGAATCACTCAAGCCGCCAAGAGAGGTGGTAGAGTTAAAAAAGTTTACTGTTCTACCCCGCATACATCCAAATTAACCTAAATGAGGTGTCTGACTAACCAGCGTGCAACAGAAAATAACAAGATTTTGTGCATCATACCAAAACCAAAAGTATAAGTGCAACAGAAAGACACATTACATTCCCATTGGCATAAACATCCGGTTGTAGTGGAATCTGACATCGCCCTGGGTCAGGTTACAACCTTCAAGCAGGTTCACAATATCAGTCTTCAAGGTGTGTTTCAACACTCCAGACAACTTTGCATAAACTAGACCTGAAGGAAAGAGCACCAACTATCAGTAGAACGAACCAAAAACACCAATCGGAAGCATTCCTAGGTTCAAAGTACAACGAAATGACACACGGATGAGAGGAAAAATTAACTTAAACATTCAACATCCACTTTCTCTCAGAGATTCAGAGACAATGTGCTGGAAATGATTTTCAATAAACAAGCCAAATCTAGGAAAGTTTCCATGTGTTTGTCGAAGTAAACTAGGCCACTCGGCATTTTACCCCCGTGAATACGCTCTCTTTCCTTCTCAAAACCAAGGAATTAAAACCGCCAATTTCAATGCGAGGACATGTTGGACTGATCAATACAAATCCAAAAACTTGGATAACGGAGGCCATTATCAGACCGCCGTCCAAATAGATGAGAAGGCGAAATGGATATGTACATAAATCTAACAATTGCTCGAACATGCTCTGTCTCCGCTTCATTTTTCCGTTCAAACACTATGCGTGCAATGCCACTCACGCAATGGAGGCATCAACCCTAACACTAACGGTCGAAAGCAGAGAATAGAGAATCAACGACGAATTGAATGATCGAGACGTAATCGAAGATAAAAAGCACATGAAGCCACCAGTGTCCGGAGTTCGAAGAAATGGATCGGCGGACGAGTCCTCCGGTTGGGCCGGCTGCTCCGGTTCCGTCGAGAAAGGTCGAGGCACGTCTCGGAGAAGCGGAGGGAGGCCTCGAGCAGTGGCGACGCTACTCCGAAGGGCGAAGGTCGACCTGATTGCGTTCCGAAGCTGGCTCATGCTCGGCGTTTCGGCGAGGAATCGAATGAAATGGAGGTCGCTTCGTGTTCGAAGGCGAAGAAGACGAAACGCATGAGAGTTCGAAGTAATATGCTCGTAAAGTAGCTGATGTTGCTGCTAGAGAGGGTTCGAATGCAGAAACAGAACCAAAACTGGCGGGTCGGGGCGGGTCGCTCGGGTCCTCATTTGGGTCTAATGTTAATATCATATTTCTGATAAATTTATTTTAAATTATTTTTTATCACAAAAAATCATAAAATAATATATACGATAAATTTATCTCAAATTACTTTTTTGATCATGAAAAATCCTAAACTGATATATTTGTAATAAATTTATCCTAAACTAATTTTTTTGACCTTGAAATATCCGAAATTGATACACTTGTAATAAATTTACTTATCGTTAGATTGATTAATAGTATAAAAAATTCCAAAATGATAAATTTATGACAAACATATGGTATTAAACTAAAATTGGTAAACGTGTTAACTGTCTCGCGTAATCCAAATCAGCAATTTGATAGTTAAGTTTAACGAAAATTAGCGAAGGGCGAATTCGTCATTGGTATATTAGTTTGGGATAAAATTTTTCACAAGTATACAAGTTTGAGGCTTTTTATCCAAAAAAAATTAATTTAGTATAAATTTATTAGTACTAGATAATATTGACATGTCACCATGTGGCAATTTTCATATAAAAAAATTTGTTTTTGAAGTTTTAGAAGAATATTTATGTAACAACAAAATGTAAGCTATCTGTTTATATCAATGATCCGAGTTATTGATATGAATAAATGGACTGCTAAGATTAAAGGATAGCTCGTGTCAATATGGCCCAAAAAGAGCGGATCTTGGATATCAGTGTACATAAGACTCGTCGTTGATTGATGTGGAACAATATCTCAACATCCCTTCCGACATGAAAGCATAGTATGAAATTCGAGTAAGGGACGGATGCGCAAACACGAAAAGGAATAGAACCAATTCTAATGCCATGTTAAAAGTATAATTCAAAAACTTAAGAGATTAAATAGAGAGAGATCACACACACATATTCATACAATAAATACATAATATTTACAACAAATACACAGCTCATATTAGGGTGGGATTATGATTAAGTCTCCATTTATTTTGCGAAAAATACGAGGTTCCCGGAAAATATTTTTCGGTATTTGGCTAGACTATGAAGAAGATCCAGAAAATATTTTCCATCCTTAGGTATGAAAAATAGAATTTGATTTTCTTTCATAAATTTCTTTTAATATTTTTTATGTTCTTTTTCTTTTCATTTTTTTTGTTTTGACTTTTTAAATTATTTATCTTTATCTTTTTTTTGGTCATCTGACTCGCATCTTCTCTCCATTTTAATGGATATAGATCATCTGCCATTTTCTCAAAAGGGCAAACCCTTGCCCTTGAGATTTGGGTCTTCTATTTTTTTACGAATGACCCAGATCTCCTATTTTTTAATTTTTATTTTTTATTTTTCTTTTTTTAGTAATGATTTGGACCGTCCATTCATAACACTAATGACCCAGATTCTAAGGATAAGACCTGCCCTTCTAAGGAAAGGGCAAGCGATTCCTTTCCCATTTCCACCCCAATCCCTAACCTTCGCTCCTCACCCAACCTTTACTTCGCTACTCATCGCCGCTTCAGGTCCTCAACCACCTCCGTGACATTACCACCATTCTGTTGGCCTTGTGGAGAGGTTGGAGCTAGTCGATCTAGAGAGCCTCGAGATTACCAGGACTAGTCGAGACTAAAGTTCATCGAGCCACGTCATGGTTGATCACCAGGCAACCTGCCCTCACCGAGGTTCGTGGTCGGTGGAAGGAGGAGAAAGGAGCGGTAGGCAAAGGAAGGAGGAAGGAGCGGTGGACGAAGGAAAGAGGAGGAAGAAGGAGAAAAGGGGAAAAAAGGGGAAAAAATTAGAAAAAAGGAAAAAGAAAAAGGAGGAAATTTAAAATTGAGTTTATTGAATTTTTAGAATATAAATATGAAATATAAAATAAAATGTAATTATAAAGAAAGTACATGTGAAAGAGGGAAGGAAGGAAAGATGAGGAAAATATTTTCCCCTTCTCAAAAAGAGAAACATTTTCCTCATTTTTGGTGATTTTTTTTTTCATAGGGAGAAAATATTTTTCGGGGCTAACTTATTTTTTCCCCTCAAAATGCCCGAAAAATTTGAAAAAAAATATTTTTCAAGAAAGATATTTTTCACGAAACAAACGGAAAGTAAAGTACCGTGTGAGAAATGGAAAGTCACATAAAATTGGGAATATCCTGACTATTGGCCCCTGTGACTGTGATCTAACTTGAGCGGGCCTTCCATTTTTCACGAGTTGAGCCCAAGCTGGGCTAGCGGTGGCCCATCACTAATCAGATAAAAGGGTTGACGACTTGATGTGGTAGGCTGCTCCATGGGCCTCATGCCAGCCAGAAGTGGGAACCACAATTGTTCTGGCCTACCCAAAAGACGGTCAAACCGGACCTCGGAAATGACCCGGCAGATTTTACAAGGACAGTGACATTGGCATGCATGTCAAAGCAATTAGCTTGGCTTTTTTAGCATGAAGTGTTATTATTTTCCCTCTAACGGCAACCATCTATCTGGTTGGTAGGTTACAAGCTCCGAATCTCGCCTCCACGTGCGAAGTCGATTGAATGTAAACATGGGTGATATCCGCGATTGTAAACCTACCAATTATAAAGATGGATTCAGTCCGAATGATCTGTGAATCTCGTGTTGTGTTTTCCTCTCTCGATGTCTCGCCGAAGGAGAAAATTGTGAGACTCAGGAGCTCATTGGATAGAAATAGCCAAAATTGTCGAATCAACGGCTGAAAAGAAGAAGAAGAAGAGAAAAGTGGGAAATGTGTCAATACTTGTATTGAGTTTATGGCTCAAGTCCTTATTGGATCGAAGATGGATGGAAGCCCAGCGATTAAGACGAGTCAAGGATGTGTTTGGGCTGAGTAGGAGGTGCGTTGAAACGGTATATCAGACCAGGTACCCGAGACAAAGGCTCGAGAGCTCGGCCAGATGAGGCCAATAGCATGTATCTGCTAGGCTCGGATTGGTCGCTCGACCAACCCGCCCCAACAGGACATCCCGGGAGCTTGCCTGGAGAGACCAGCTCAATACTGGCCATGTTCCAAACTCATTTCAAGCGGGCACCTCTGCCTCCCGCCAACCCTCGAAAGCACGTGGTGTTTTTGTTGTTGTTTTTTTAATAACAATTTTCAGACTCATTTCGCTCAGAAGCACGAGAACAACTTTGCAGGACTTCCTCTTGGGATTTTCTAGCGAAACTTCGTGACAGAAATAGGAGAGCGAGTTTGTGAGGATTTGGCCATATATGTTAATAATCACTATTTAATCACGCCTTCAAGCGTAAGAACAAAATTTAGCAATTGTTACATAGAAACTTCCATCTAAGGATATGTTCTAAAAATTTAAGTTGTCAATTAAGGCGTCACTTAATATTTAAATGTTTTATTCGAGTATTAATGCTTAAGGAAACATGCGAGTGATCCAGCCATTGATTGCAGTTCTGTGGCTCAGTAGTCAATTCTTCGAACTTAACAACACTCGGACCGAACTATATAAACCTACGGTAGTTATTTATCCTTCTTAATTTATATTCTTAAATTTCATCCTCTTGAGTTTGATATTTAATAGCAAGATAAGTCACACTGGTTACGAAGAAAATAAGATATCCCACAAGCTCAGAATGTACCCATTTAAGAGCTTACTTTCTTATGGAAAAACCCAAATCCATTAAACACCACGTCATCTCAGACTTTGTCCTATCTTCTCTTTGATTGCTGCCCAAAAGAGGATAAGTCCAAATAAAAGAGTTATGGTCCGGATTAAAAAAAAAAAAATTCCATTTTGGGGCTGGAAGAAGTGCTCATACATAATATTCATGGTGTAAGTTTGTTTGTTTTTTGTTTTTGTTTTTGTCGAAATTCATGGTGTACGTTAACCACCGCAATAGGCGATTGTCGTCACCGGCCAATTGGCAATAGATCGTCCTCCCCAACCGGAGCGTCCGGATCGACATCTAGCTTCACCCTAAATCTAGAGTGATGGTAGAGAGCTATGTTTCACTGTCCCTTTTCACTCACAGCTTGCATATTGTTACGTATACGCTCCATTTGCAAGGAAAAGTTCCATCCTTATCGCGGTTTCTCACTCAATCACTCATTGTCTTCATGGGAATCGAAGAAATCAAGCCACACCATTCCATCTTCATGTCCACGGTGGCTCGACAGGCGACGGTGAAAGGGGAGAGAGAATAATTTGTGTTACCTCTACAGTCATGCCGAGCATTTGCCAAAACACACTCTATAACACATCGCATAATCCAGTCATTTATTCCATCCGCCATTTATCCTATCTGGCCTTATCTTAGCCGACTAAAAATTCCCGGTGACCAAATACAGCCTTAATCTTTGCAACAACATGGAAATTGGCATGGACGAGACCGAATCCCCCCTCTCCCTCTCTCTCTCTCTCTCTCCCCGCAGGTCAATTGGTCCCCCCATAACCTTACTTCAACTTCTACCGGAGAACATTAAAGAGGGAGGAGGGGCCATTCAATCAATTGATACGAGCAACAGCCGCGCCTCTGATCAATCGCACGGGTGATAGCCAGTGCTTCTGAGAAAACAGACTGTGCATTGTTTTTACCTTTTATTGAGTGCGGTTTTGGTTGGTGGGTGTTTCATTATCAACTTTGGCTTTTTATGCATACGTGTCTTGTCTGTCCTTCCTTTTCTCTTTTGTCCTTCTCTCCATCAATTTGATGTGGTACCGGTGGCTGTCTTCTTCCGGGGGAGGCGTGCCGCTTTTCTCTCCGCATCTCCGTATATGGGAGCCCGCGCCCCGTGGTGCGTTCCACTTCTCCTTGATCCACGGAGTGCGCGAGTAGCATTTTTTTGGCTTACTCGCGCAAGTGGGGTGCACGTGCTCCGCGTCTGCTGCGCGTGCGGTGAGAGGACCGGGGGGGGGGAGGGAAGAGTTTGAGTTCTTTATTTTATTTATTTTTTTTTGGGTGATTTTTTTTAAGAGAGAGAGAGCCACAGAAAAATTTTCAAATTATATTCAATACGACCGCGTTCGTTCTCAAAATCCGAAACTGTGTCCGTAGGTGACATAAAAACTCTAAACTTGTATTTATATGACTTGATTATCCTTTATCAAGTTCGGTGACATGACTTTTTGGCCAAAATAATATCGTTTTTACGTCACGTGAATATCGTATTAACGCTGTTTGATTTCTGGCGTTCATATAAGCAAATTTTCTAAACGGTGCTCGTTGAAGGATGGTAAAATTTGTCATATAAGTAATAATCTAAGTTTTTTGCATCATAAAAAAGATTAGGATTAATGTTAGAGTTCCTAGTGATTTTGGCATTTTTCTGACGGGTATCACCCGCCAACAACTTCCGGGTATATGGTTTGGAAAAGACCGGAACCTGTTAGAAAGATGTGCCACCCACGACTTGGTAAGTATGTTTTTTGTTTTTTCACTGCCTGTTGGAACGGACATTTTAATGATTAATTAGCGTGGAAGAGAACTGTTAATTGAGTAAAGCTCCCTAGTAAAGACCCGTCGCCCCCTGTATAACACCGTCCGACCAGTTCCGGATCGGTCAAGCAAAGGCTCCACGTTTACTAAAACCCGACTAGCTTCCCTAGTTAAGGCCTGTATGCTTGTTCCGTCCGTTAACGGTTAATCACATCCTAATCACGCGGCTTTCCTCGAATCTTAAATCTGATGTCCCAAACCGCGTTTTTTTTTAAATTTTCTTTAATATATTGTAAATTATTGTTTCGCATGTTTAAATGGTACATACATAGGACAATATGAGCTAGCCCAGTAGGCTCTTACACTGGATGGGGTCGAAACTTAAAACGTTAGAGCTGGTCAAAACGCGAAGGCGCTTGACCGGGAAAAAGTATCCAAAGAATTCCAAAGATATTGCATTTGGTATCAATACAACTCTAAATATTTTTCATACTGAGAATCCAATCGATCCGATCAAGTTATGCACGAAATTATTGACGTGGATGATGGCGGTCATATGCGGCGCGGCTGGGTTAACGTGAATATTATTATTTTTATCTTAATTGGATAATGAAAATATTTTTCGTTGACTAATTATTTCAAAAGATCATTTTTTTAAAGAAAATATTTTTCCCTTCAATTATTTTCCACACTACGAATTGAATATAAAATTAATGATCCTCATATCGGTAGGTGTTATTCCTTCTGCCGTAATATCCATCGTAATATTGTATGAATAAGAAGAATATAATCAACCAAATAAATGGAATTGTATATTATTTGGCATCCGGGAATTATTCTACGGGCATGAGGGAGTCATTAGCTGCTCGTCTCGTTCGAGGAAAGACATATATATCTTCCGACAAGGTTACCCAAACGAGAGGTACAATGGTACGCCGTTTATAGTACGTTAATAGGTACCGACATGTGCATTTATGAATAATTTATTTAGATCTTGAATTGTAAAAAGATATGTTGATGTTGCTATGTGGCTCCGGTTCTTCATCTTCGTCTTCCAGTGCAGGGTTGGACGCGGGCAGGTCGATTATAGGCGGCATTCCTTCTAATTTCTAATATACGCTGAAGACAATGACGTGAAGTTTACCCCCCAACCAACCTACCAAACCACAAAAAAAAAAAGCATAACAAAGAATAACAAAAATTTAAGAGTACTTTGCTTCGTGAAAAAAATATGACATTTTTTGGAAAACATTTTATGAGAATTCATTTTTCGGTGTTTGGGACCACGAAAATGAACAAAAAAAATATTTTCTATCATATGGCAAGAAAAATTTAATTTGATTTTCGGCGTATTTATTTACCCTGAAATTGATGACGTGTATGCTGAGCGTCCTATTTGGCATGATCGGCGCTGTCGTCGATAATTTTTGCATTTTTTTTATCTTGTATAATTTTCTAAAAAGAATATCCATTGTTTTTTTTTGTAATTTTTGTTTGTTTTTATTTATTTATTTATTTTGTATTCCTTTTGCTTGGCCACGTGTCGATGCTGTTTCTGAGATCTGCCATGCATTGCTTTTGGTGGTGTTTGATAATCAATTTGGCTTATATATATGTATTTGCTCTTCTTTCTCTTTGCTGTTACTCTCTATCGACGTGGGCTGTCTTCTTCTGGGGGAGGCGAGACGCTTAACTTTATATCTCCATAGGGGTGGGGCCACCTCTTGTGGGGTCATATTATATACAGCAAAGAAGGAAGGACCACCCTTTTTAGTAAATGGACGAAAGTACCCCTTCAATAAACTTTATGACTAATAGTCTAATATCACCAAAAAATTCCAAATTCGCACGTTCCAGCCAAATATACCCTAATTTAACTTTGACATTGCAAAATGAAAATCCAAATTAGCATCAGTGTGCCGCATTTATCCAAAATTAATTTACATATCACATAAATCACAAACCGATACACTCGTACCACATTTACCCAAAACCTATCATTCACGTTCCATTCGTACGTGATTTATCTCACAACTCCAATCAATGTAAACATCGTTTTTCATTTCATCTGATGACATTTCATTCCAAAGTGTTTGAGCCAAGCGTAATTATTAGAGGCGTCAATGGGCAGGGCCGGGCTGGGTCTCGGCCTAGCTTGACTAGCCCGGCCCGAAGGTGAACAGTACGGAGTTCAGGTCGGGCAGAATTATTTTTTCGTTTCAAAATTAAAATTAATCGACAAATCTACTAAATGAAAGAGTATATAAAGGAAAAAAATAAATTAAAGGAAAATAAGGATGTTAAAAAACATCTGGGCATCGGGCCGGCTCGGCCTGAAAAGGCTTGAAAATTAATTGAATTTTCAGGCCTAGTAGGGTCGGGCTGGGCCGGCCCGCCGAGCCCAGGCCTTTTTTAAGCCCCTACTAATTATGCCATTCCATGGAAATATTTTTTTTAAAAAAAAGGGCCGACGATAAGGCTTGTACCTCCGTCGAGGGAGGAAATATTGAGGTTCTCAAACGGAGAAACTACATTTGAGATTAGTGATTGAAATAGAAGGTCGGTTGTCCTCGATGCCGATCCGAGTCGAAGTTCATCGAGCCTAAACTTGAACTCAGATTGTTGAAGTGCCGGAAAGGGAAAAAGCTCGTGAATATGAAGATTTGGGCGACTAAGAAAGCAATCGCGACAAGACGATGCAAAACTTTTATGAAAGTTTAGGATAGATTTGTAACCGACAAAACAAATCGACAAGTTTATAATCCAAATGAGTTTGGAGTAAATGTAATATAGATATACAATTTTAGAGTTTTTGGTGATATTAACCCCTAAATAAATCGCAAGCGACAATTCGAAGTGCACAGTGATTCTTCTTGGTCATTTTAATTTCTTTCTAATTTTATTAATGATTTGCTCTTCTTCTTCTTTTTTTCCTTCCTTGGTTGTCGATTCCCTAATGAACTGCCTCCGGAGTATATGGCTAGAAAATTAAAGACCTGAATCTCTCCGAGGTTTTTTTTCCCCACCGATAAGTTGGTATCTATGTCTGCTCTTAACGATCTGTTTGAACTGACAATTAGTGATTAATTATGGTGGAGAAGTGAGTGTTGATTAAGTAAAGTCCTTCAAAAAGTTAAACATAAAATAAAAGCTTCTTGATATGCGTAAGTGGGACCACAAGAGCATTGTCTATACGATCACGATCATCCCCAGTAAACTGCTGTCCCTAGATACCACACACGGATGAATGTTTACAATTTTTATTTTTAATGTTTATTTAATCCATTAATTTTTTTTAAAAAAATTTGCCTTATTTTTTTTGGGGGGTGTTGAAATGGTGGATACAGAGGTAGCACATATGCGAAATATATCGTTTAACATTTTCTTAGAAAGTTAGCTCTTAACCTTGCAATCCAAATCATTTGTGTTATGAATGGACGTCCCTAATTATAACTAATAAAAATAAATAAAAAAATTTAAGAAATTACCCTCTAAAATTCGAAGATCTGGACTGTTCGTCCAACAATGGACGACCTAAATTACAAGGTTATGTGCCTAAACTTCTAAGGAAATGTTAGGCGATTCGGATTCGTACGGACGAGTGATCCCAGTAGGGTATTCCTCTGGATGGGTTTGAAACTTCAATCACGATTGCTGGTGAAAACAACGGGAGGGAAGGGAAGGGACCGGGCTGAATTCAACCAGCCAGGCAATATCTGAAAACGTGAATCCCAATCATGTGCGGATATTCCTTTGCTTAAGTACGTATTATTCATTTATTTAATTAATTGAAAAACCCGTTTTTTTTTTTTAGACACGTCCCCCCAGTCGGATTTTCATAAAAAAAGAGTTCAAGCCGGATACAAAAATTTAACGTCGTAAATTTCTTTTTCCAAAAAATTTAAGGTCAAAAAGAGGTACAAAGGTACTATGGACCACCATGTGCATTTGTGTGTAATTAATTGATGTTCATCAGATGTCTTTTTCCTAATAACTTTCTTTTTTATTTTTATTTTTATCTTTAGAGAAATAGGTTCTGTTGCTTTCGGTTCTTCATGGCAGGGCTGATTGTGGCATTCCCTGCCACGATTACACAACGAAATACAACGAAAAAGAAGCCGTGGTTTTTTTAAGCAAGAGCACACACTACGCAGCACATGCTGGATTTTGAGATCCGATTCGACTTAATGTAGACAACCGAAATGCGCACCAGATCCGAAGATTAGCTTAGTATAAAGCTGTGTTAACTAGGTTCTTGAATCATGTTGTCGGTCTTGGGCACGTGGCTTGTGTTAAAATTGTGCAGCATAAGCTTGATACTTTCATCAGAGTAGAGATTGTCAAGAGAGCCAAAGCCTTGAGCCCCGTTAATATATCTAGTTTGATCCATCTCCATTCAAAGATTTAACACCAATGAGTTATAAGTCAAATACACACACAAATCACACGACATCAATTTTCCGTTGTAAGATTTTCTCTAACACAACTCACACTTGCAATATGACAATTTCTCCCTCACATGTGCACTCAATGTTAGCTTTACTTTCCCTAATCTCAGTGTCCTGGCGAAGTAATATATCTCAGCTTGAATATCTATCAACGTCCATCTTCATTTCTATTTTTTTTCTCCTCCCTAAAGGAGAAGCAGAATGGGAGCCCGCCACTCTACTATTGACTCTGATATTATTCACTAGAGGTGAGTAGCAGAAGCTAGATATCTTCACCTTCGGAGATCGCCGAGAGAGAGAGAGCCAATGTACGAGCTCATCAGCATATCCATTAGGACCGATATTTACTCAAAAGTTTAAGCTAGAAATTATGGGTCAATTTAGGCATATTAATTACTTCACATCATATCAATTCTTCAATATGAGACTTCTCTAACACAATAATTTGATCCTTTAATGTGCCCTAGATTAAAGATCTTGACTTGATTCATGACTGTTGGATGGTACATAATAGATTAACTCTGAAGTATTTCAATGTCCTTGAAATCGATAGAGGTTTCTGTATTTGTGTATATATCGTCACGGTGTCTACTAGCAATTTTACAAATCATTTCAAGTTGCTTGGACAAGATAGATTTCTTCTTTCTACTTACCATTTAGTCCGCTTATATTCGTTTAAAAGTTTGATTATGGAGGTTCCAGCACAAAAGAAATTATCCATGATATGCTTTGTGGCAATAAAGGCAATGGAATAGGCTCGATGGAACTTTATGCTTATAGAGTTATGTAGCATTATATCAGAGTTAGAGTTGGGGTGAACATGGATTCAAGTTCTAGAATATGTAGGTAAGGTTTTAGGTTTCACGAGTGAACCTGAAATAATTCTTTGTATTTTTACTTATCCTACGTCTTTAAGTGATCATGTGGTGTTCTATGGCATCCAATAATGAATGTGTAATTTTCAACCACTAGTATGATCTTTCATTTCAGATGATATCAACGATTGAGAATTTTTTATTTGGTTAATGTTCAATATTTATCATGCATATAAATATGACGATGATTAGTGGATTGTAGCGGCAAATGACGATTATTAGAGGTGATGATTCATTGCAATCATTCAATTAACAATGCAAGTGAAACTTGGGGAAGATCTTAAAACCGATCCTGAAACTTGTAATAGAGTATGTTTCAGGTTTCAAAAATTAGAGAGCTGATTCTGACATGTAGGTTTCAGATTATAGATGGCATTCGGACCGACCCTGAAACCGTCCATCCCAGTCGGTGTAATCGTCATGTTCAGCTACGGGACCCTCGGTTTGTGTCTCTTATAATTGTGCCTTTCCTCATCCATGGTTTATCTAATTTAGTTCCTCCCTTCTATTAATTCTCGTTTTCACTAGGTCAATCATACGATTAGAGGAATTAAAACGTGGACTATTGCTTGATAAGTACGGTGAGTCTAATTCTCCATAATTTAGATTTTGTGGACATTAGGTGGATACCACGAATGCCCTCCATACCTTTAAGCTTCTGGTGGGAAAAAAAACCATGGCCATGGTTATTAACTTACTATGGATTACACAGATTTTTAGAGTGCGATTTAAGAATTCGAAAAGAAACCCTATTATCAAGAAATAATGAACGAGTAAAAAGCTTTCTAAATTCCAATCGAAGGCGGACCGCCCCACCCCGCGAGATATTGATTTGGTGCAATTTTCATAATTAGTGTCATAAAAGTTTTTCTTAGTAAAATTTATTGATTTACACCCCGTGATAAGTGTTCAAAGTTCATAATGAACGTTTGTTGAGGAGAAAATTATTGAAAAAGTCCTACATATATTTTTACACAAACTTTTTAATTTGATCAGCTTAATCCTAAACTTTTTAATAATTTGTTACTATAGTCATTTCAACCGATTTTGGCAAAAAAATCACCGAAGTTTGTGATTATTTCATTTTTTCTAGTTTGAATACTTTATTTGCTTTACTTTTTGGTTAATATAACGAAAAAATTCAAATTGATATACTTGTGACAAATTTACTTCAAAAGATTTTTTTCACCACCCAAAATCCTAAATTGATACGCATGTGATAAATTCACCTCGACTAATTTTTTTGACCATCAAATAAACCAAACTAGTATACCAGTGACAAATATTTCTGAAACATTTCCAAAAAAATGACATTATTTTTTTTTTTTTTGCGTTTGGCTAAAACATGAAAATGAATCGGTAAATTTTTTCACCGTTTGATATGGAATATCAGCTTTCATTTTCCTATATGCATTCTTTTTAATAATTATTTCTTTTCTTTCCCTCCCTCATTCCTTCCTTCCTTATAGCTACAGGCGAGCTCAAACATCATCGGGCCGCGTCTGTGGTAGGCCACCGCCGAGACGCGGCTCGGTGATCGACAAACGAACCAAAAAAAGAAAAAAAGGAAAAAGAAAGGAAAGAATAAAAAAGAACATAACATAAAAAATTATTAACGTAAAAAATAAAAACATGATTAAAAATTTCGAAGCATGTAGATAGACAGGAGAGACACTGGTATCCACAAAGTCATTTTCTCTTCTTGAAAAAAGAAAATCATTTCTCTCACTTTTGAGGATGCTTTTTTTTTTCAAAAGGGGGAGAAACGACCAAATTGACCAAATTAAAATGGTTATGACAGGTTTGAGCATTGTGCGGCAGGTTTAGAATTTCTCTGACAATTATTCCGAGTTATATGAGCATTGCAACGATTGATTTGCCAATCGCATTCAGATCGCAGATGGTGCAGAGTAACTATTAATTCAATCCGAACATCTCATAGTAGCTGTGTCTCTTTAGGCTATGTTTAGTAGCATGGATTTCTAGTTAAGTAATCCATGGATTTTGTTATATCTGATCCACCGTTTGGTGAATCACAACAATAAAATCGAATACTTTCACATCCAATTTTATCCATTATTAGTGTGAATGAGCTGTTGCACAAACGAAAATGTTATTCATCAACATCAACAACATCTTTATCCCAAATTAGTTGGGGTCGTCAGTTAATGAACCCCAAAAATTCATAAAATAAAATAAAATAAAAGTAGTAATGATCAAGAGATATTAGATAAATATGTAAAAATAAATAAATAAAGTATATTATATATATACATAGAAATTCTGCCCCTCCACACTACTAATAGCATTCCTCCACTCCGTTTCAAGACAGACGAAAATGTTATTAAATAGTAAAATATATTAATATTTCTAAAATACTAAAATACCTAAAATATGAAATAACCATATGTGCAAAATATTGTCTATAGATGCTGAATTTAGATTGTTAAAGCAAAGAAATACGAGTAAACATAGGAATAAATAGTGAAGAATTGTTGTTATTCTTTTTGTAAAAAAATTATGTTAGAATTCAACTATTAATTATATTCTAATACAATTTTAGTTTTATTAATTTAAGAAACTTAATATTATAAAAAAATGACTTTTACATTATGGACTTTAGAAATCATACCCATCTTTATATCACCTACCCCAAAGGATAATTTTTTCGGGTTTATATCCCTCTTATATCCCATTTTATTCCGTCTCGTGTAGACACCAAATATTAGATAGGATAAATTTTTATACCATCCCAAATTTTATCCCAATTATCAAATGAGCCTTGCGATAATGGAAAAAGGAGTGGGGGTGGTCCACTGCTGCACCTGCCCTTTCTAAGTTCCTATGTAATAGTAATAACAATATTGATGATGATGATGATAAAGATCATGAAACGGGGGGAATGAATCGTGGCTTTTCTATGGTCTTTCTAAGGATCAATACCCCTAAACGTTTCTGAGATTTAGTTTTTTATCCTAACTTCCTCAGAGAAAAAAAGGCTATACACTATACAATGATTGTTTAACTTTAGCGTTAGAGTTACTGTTAATATTATAAAGAAGTCAAACTAGTGCATCTGTCACAAATTTACTCAAAATTAAATTTTTAGATAATACAAAAAATCTCAAACTGATATGCATGTTGCATATTTACCATTCGTTAGCTTTAATCAATTTTATCCTCAAATTGCTAAGCCGGTCGATACATGTCGATAATTGAGTTGACCTGACAGATTCACGTGAAAATCGAAGATGAACAGATGGATTTCTAGGCATATTCAAGCATACCTTCTACTGGTGGTGGAGTTTGGTTCATAAAGGCTAACGATCGAAAGATTGTCACCCTACCTTCATTAAAAGTATATGTGAACATATATATTTACTTTTCTACTTGTTAAGTCAACTGAGTTATTGTCACATGTCGTTCAGTTCGATAATTTCAAGGTAACATCGAATGGAAGCTAACAAACGATAAATGTGCCACGTGGGCAGTTTGAGGTTTTTAGTAATCCAAAATTACTTTAGAAGAAATTATAAATATATTAATTTTGAAATTTTTCGTGATATTCAACTTTAAATGTATCAATCGGGAATTCGTTTCACATGAATGAGGCTGGGACTAGACAACGCTGCACGAACCAATTACTTATGTTCGTTCACGGCGTGAGTTAATCACGGGATATTAGCGTGAAGAATTATTGATCTGATATCTCCACCAGGGTGAATTGAATCGAATCACCTTTGATGGACTTAGGATGGCCCGCGGACGGTTCTGGGGACAATAGCGCGTACCGAGACAAAAACCTTCCGTGACATATATCTCCATATTAAGCTGCCGGTTTTCGTATCAGGTCGTACGTACGTTCCCGTGATCAGCGAGGTGACTCATCTCTTTCCTCAAGTAGAATCCCCCCGAGTTGTTTCCCCAACGCCAAAATCCATCTGGGGACGGTTCTCTCTCTCTCTCTTGACTCTGACCACCATAAATTCCGTACAAGCCACCTCCCACGTCCCATAGATTCCTCCTCCTCCTCCTCCTCCTCCTTCGCGAGGTCAAGAATCAAGGACAAGTTCTTGCGACCATGGAAATTGCGAGCGGAGCAGCGACGGGGTTGGGCTTGTTGGAGTGGGAGTGGGCGTTCGACATGGAGCACCTTGGGTGGATGGTGGATTTCCTCAAGGGGATGTTGAAGCCGGTGATGGCGCTCGCGGTGGTCCTCTTGGCGGTAGCCCTCTCCTACGCCCAGAGGCTCCGCCTGGAGCGAGAGATGCTTTACGCCATCTTCAGGGCTTTCCTTCAGCTCTCCGTCATTGGCTTCGTCCTCCAGTTCATCTTCAACAGCCAGAACATCGCCTGGATCGTCCTCGCTTACCTTTTCATGGTATCTCCCCCTCTCCCGTTCGTGCTTTTTGGCATTCCCGGTTTAGCACAGAGAGAGAGAGAGAGATGCAGAGCATGTTTCTGCTTTCTTGGTTTCTTGTTGCTTTCATTGGTGAGCTCGTCTAAAAAAGTTTCCCTTTTAAATTTTGTTATTCATCTGAGCATTCGCAAGACCAAAGGGAGCCATACCAGTGCTGGCTTCTTAGAACACCACAATATTTGTCCCTTTTGGGTTAATCTTATCAATGCTGAATCCAACCGATGCCTGCTGCTTCATCTGGAAGCAAAGAATCATGCTGCCAGATGAATCTCCTGCTTATCCCAAGGCAGCCAGATAAACTTTCCCGGGACAGCTCAACTCAAAACTTAGAAGGGCAGTAGGCGTTAAGTATACTGCCTGGGGAGTACGTTTGCCAGAAAGCCTCCTCCTTCCTGGAATAGCAACTAAAAGAGTGATCCCTTCCCCATCAATAATATGATATAGGCTGCTTTCCCCGATAGATATCCCTTCAACACGATATAGATCATCGAAAGCTGACCTTGATGATCTTGGACCGAGATAAGATAATGACTTTCTCAAAGAATTTTAGCTTCCCGTGTTTTCTTGATTTTCTCCAGCTTCAAAGCTAATGTCTTCCCAAAAATTTGCTGGAAAATGGAGAAAATGTTCCTTCCTTTTCTTTCCCTTTTTCAAATTCAATTTAACTTTTTCAGACAAGTTATCCTCTCTGTTTGTTCACCTTTAGTTTCCGGTACTTACAGCTTTTCCAGAGAAAGAGATACAGAGCAATATGCCTGAGACATGTTGACTGGTTTTGGTTGTGTGATTGTCATAGCATCCGACCTCCTTCCTTGACGAGAATATAGGATCTTTCGGTTGTTTTAGGCACAAGTTATTAGCCATCATTTGGTTATATTAATCCTTTCGTTGACTTTGATTATTGAATCCTTTTAGGTCTCGGTCGCTGGCTACACAGCCGGTCAGCGTGCCAAACATGTTCCGCACGGCAAGTACATAGCCGGAGCCTCGATCCTCGCCGGAACTGCAGTGACTTTGTTCTTGCTCGTCCTGCTCAATGTGTTCCCCTTCACTCCTCGGTATATCATCCCCGTCGCGGGGATGATGGTGGGAAACGCGATGACTGTTACTGGCGTCACCATGAAAAGACTTCGGGATGATATCAGGACGCAAATGAACCTGGTAAGTCTTGAATTCAACCCGCTAATGTTCCGTAATCCGTGAACAAAAGACCACTTTTTATTTGAACAAAGTGGAATATGGACGTCCAAGTTCTGAAATTAATGTGAATTTGTAATTTGTCTGTTGCAGGTGGAGACTGCATTGGCTCTCGGCGCAACCCCGCGCCAAGCAACATTCCAGCAAGTGAAGAGGGCGTTGGTCATCGCGCTCTCCCCGGTGATCGACAACGCGAAAACCGTGGGCCTCATCTCGCTTCCGGGTGCGATGACGGGACTGATAATGGGAGGGGCTTCTCCGATCGAAGCCATCCAGCTGCAGATTGTGGTGATGAACATGCTAATTGGCGCGTCCACCGTCAGCAGCATCATGTCCACGTACCTGTGTTGGCCGGGTTTCTTCACCAAGGCTTATCAGTTGGAAGCCAAGGTCTTCTCCTCCGAGTGACGTTTGATTCCATCGTCTGTCCACAAAAATAACCCTAGCGCAACTCGAAACCGAGACATGAGCGGGGACTAAGGACGACTTCAGAAGATAGGATTGCAGAAATGGTAGAACTTCATTTTTTTTTTTTGCGCACCATGTTGAGTATCAATCATTAGTCAAGTGGGAAGCTTTTTGCATTTTCGCTTTGATTGCTTGCTGAGAATCAACCTCCTATGTTGCTCGTTGGTTTCATACAACACAATAACAATTGGTCTCGAAAAACAGCAAAATGCAGCTGGAAGATACAAGAGCGACGGTAAGTTTTGACGAATTAAGCAGATGTTTAACCTCCCCCAAGTCAGGATTCAGGAAACAACAGGGATGCTTTGCGTTGGCGTAGACGATGTCTAGGATCAACTAAATACCCAACTCCACCTGTATCGGTTTCTTTCTCTAACTGGTTCGTCACGCCTCGCGCTTGAAGAACCGAACCAAACACGGGCTTCCGCTCAATGGAGAAGAGACAGAACTACGGCACAGGCGGACTGTAAGAAATGGCCGGCAACAAGACATGATTGCACATCACAGATGAACACGCGTAGATGTGGCGTTCGAGCAAATGCAGGTCTAACGCCACAAGATGTCATTGGCCTAAAGGACTAAAAGGTACATCGTCGGCGCGGGATCGAAATTAAGCAAAATGATTCGGTACACAAAAGTAAAACCTCGGCCGTCACAAAAATATATTGTATACCATGACTTGCAATTGAGTTTCAGGTGATAATACTAATGATCATCAGCCTCATCGGCCCTCGTAGGTCGAGAACGGGCTTTCGTCCACGTAATTGCCGGGCGGGTCATACGAGCAGATGGCGTACATGCCCCCGTTGAAGCACGTGACCCAGGCGCAGCCAATGCGGGTGCTGTCCCGCCAAACGACTTGCGTGTAGTGCCCGCACATCTGGCCCTGCTTGCATGAGTTGCGCGTCGGGTCGTAGAACTGGTTCTCGCTGACCCAGGATTCCACGACCTGGGAGGGGGACCACTCGGCCTTCGCCCCCCAGAAGATGTTCTCCCCGTAAGGGCCGTAGGAGTGGATCATCTTGCAGTCCGCGGCGCGCCTGGCCGCGAACCGCCGCGAGTACTTGGCCAGGTTCTTGTCCCACTTCAGGGCCGGCTGGCCGAGCCCGAGCCTGACCTTGTTGTGGGCGCGGACGAACTCGCCGGCGTTGCAGATGGGGATCCCGGGCTCGGCGTCCTGGGGCCGTGGGTTCCGGGGCGGGTTCGGGGTCGTGCCGATGATGCCGGCTGTAGTGTTGGTAATCACCCTAGCCAAAGGGGAGGCGATCGGGACATCGATGGGGGCGGCGAGGACATGGGCGGAGAGGGCGAGGAGGGCGGCGGCGACGGCGAGGAGGACGGATCGGACTCTTGGCATGGGCGGAGAGGTCATGATTGATGGTGGTGTTTATTATTATGATGCTGCTCTCATAGTCCGAGAGCAGCGGGGCTAAAGAAGGAGGAGGGGGGAGGGGATGCGGCCAAATAAAAATAAAAAAAAAGGGATTTTAAGTGAAGGGATTCGTGGCCTTTACAGGCACACGCGCTCCGTCATTATTTTTAGCTAAATCTCGTTACAGATTTCCGGGCCAATTTGACCAACCGATTGCTCAAACTCCGTTTTTCAATCCGACCAGAATCTGGAAATGAGAGGCATTAGCCGCCAATGCCATCCTCATTTGTTGAATTAAGTTAACCGTCAATGAAACAAATATAGACATCATCATCATCGATTCGATTCATCACAGCCATTTACTCCATTATATCTTATTTCCCTAAACGTATCCATCAACGGTTTCATGAACATTCTCGACCACAATTTTCTTTCTTTCTTTCCATTTTTTGGGCCGTAGTCTCAAAAACATCCACAGATCTCAATTTCGGATAAAATTACCCAAAAAATTATTAAAAATTAGCCATGGCGAGGTTGGGCATTGCCACCTATTTGAGGGAAAAAAGAGAATAAAATAAAAATAAAAAATATTATTAAAAATCATCACTTCAGCGTCGATAGGTTAAAGTTGAACGGATGGACTTAATTATGAAAAATAAAAAAAAAATTATGACTGAATTGACACATTTATAATATATTTGCGACTTTTTTGATAATTTTCACCTAGATTTTGCGGAGCTCATTCTATCGGGTTCCATTTTTGGTACACTTAAGTTCCAAACTTCTTTTTTTCGATTTTTTTTTTTTAGTTACGTCACGTCTTTTTCGGCCGTCATTTTGTCCTATGAAGCATTCTCCAAAGTTGCCACCTTAGGTAACTTTCCGCGATAAAGACTTAATTGAACTTGTATGCGAGGAAATAACTATGGGTTGATTGCGTCAATGAAAAATATCATGCTCGATAGAATTTCGTCCATTAAGTCGAGAGAGTGAATTTTGAAATGGTTTGATTATCTCGAGACTGACAGGGAAAACGCTGTTGGCTTTTATAACCGGTATAACGCCCGAAACTTTTCAAAACGGACCCTAAATGTCGTAAATGGTCTTTACATTTTGATTCAATATATAATGTGATCCATAAATTTTTAATTTGGTCAATATGGTCCTAAACTTTAGCCAGTATGTAATATGATCAGTGAAGTTTTAATTTGTTCAATGTGATTATCGAATTTTTGGAACATGTTCAACTTAAGCCATGAATTATAATAAAACGTCCAAACGCCGCCATTGAACTTGAATTAATGAAATGAATACCTTGAATATCTTTATATAGTTCAGAGGCTAAGTTGAACATGTTCGAAAAATTCGGAGATCATATTGATATAATTAAAAATTTTCGAGGTCACAATGTATATTGGACTAAAGTTGAGGGATCGTGTTGATTAAATTAAAAGCTTAAAAATCACATAGCACGTTGGGTCAAAATTGATGGACCATTTTGTGTCGTTGTTAGGGCTGTCAAAAAGGCCTGCGCAAATAACCGCCGTGCTTTCACCCATCGAGACCCTCGCCGTGATAGGTCATCGTACGGGACGTTGTATCTCTCCTCGCTGAGATCGGACTCTTTTACTTCCCCCCATCGAGAAGTAGGTGCGTCGATTGGGTTCCGAGTGTTTTCACCGTAGCGAAAGTTTGGATCTTGCTTTGAGAGCTGTTGATCGGACTGAGAAATGAAGATTTTTTGCGCAGTGATTGGCTCAAGGTTTGAAGCGACTCCATGAGTTGGTTTTCTCTAAGTTCGATCATTTGAGATTGAAGGGGTTTTTTTTTTTTTTTTTTGCTCCATTTCCAATATTCATGGTTGAAAGCGCTGACTGATGGCAGGTAAGAAATGGGTTTAAGGAATTGCAAACTGGGTTTTTGTCTAATTCATTGATTTTGTATCTGCTTCACTAACCCTGAGTTGACTCTGAAGCTTGAAGCTTCTTTGCTGATAATGATGCTGCCTCTTCGTTTTATGTTTTTGCTCGAAGAGGCAAAGAAATGAGCAACTCACGTATTTTGAGCGCTTTGCTAGTGATATTGAACATGGGTATTGTCCATAGCAGTTTTGGATGATGATACACAGAAGAGAGGGGGAGAGGCATCTCTGAATTGATCTCTATGCTCCTTTTCAACTCTGTGTTGTGGATTGGATGGAGCTAGATTTTAATTTCTTTTTTTTTAAGGAGGAGGCTACGAATCCGATCCGACCCTGCTCGGCTCCAAATTTTTCATATGCAAAAAATTCGGGTACCGGATCGGCCTGGGCCGGGTCAACCTTGGCACTGTTGGATTTCGGGATAGGTCGGGCGGCCCATTGGCACCCCTAATAGTTTGTATAAAGTTTTTGAATAATATTTAAAGTTTTAGTGAGAACCCTAATAAGTTACGTTTTTGATCAAGAAAAGCAAAGAAAACTATGAAAAATTTTAATGAACTTTGAAAGTTTTTAAGTGTTCGATACTGCGTAGAAGTTAACGGTTTTTATTTTTTCGAAAGTAGAAATTAAAGTTCAAGTGCTACAAAAAAAGCAAAGCATTAAGAGCTAAAATATAAAAATCTCTCAAAACAAATCAAAAATCAAATTAAAACGAATCAAATATTAGAAAAAGCTGGATGTAAAATGTAAAGTTTTGTGGGATCACAACCAAATATTCTAAAAAATTTTAAGACAAATGAAAGATCCGAAAAGAAGCGTGGTGCGTATATTCAGCGGATAATAAATGATTTTGAATAATATTTTCTTAGCAATATCACTTATATCGTTTTAAATAATTAAATTAATTAAAAAAATATTCTAGTTTTTGATAATAATTTATTTATAAATTTTTTCATAAATGAATATAAATATTAATTTATTTTTGTGAGAGATATGAATAATTTTTTTTAAATATATTTCAAATCGTTTATTTTTCGCACAGTTTGGATAATTTATTCAGCCGTACTAAGATCTAAAAATTTACGCCATTGGGCGCACATACGTAAGATGCCACGCGACCTCTGTTCCATTATCTCGCTCAGCTTCTTTCACCTAAGCGACGTGCGCGCTTCGTTCAACCTCCGTTTCTTGACCCGAGAAGAAGCTTCGAATCGCTCCTCGAACCGCCATCAAAAGGAAATTCCGTCGAATCTCGTCGAGCTGTCTACCCCGAAACCCCTCGGTGCGGTCTTCGTCCTCTTTCAAGGTTTACCCGATTCTCTGGTTTCCGTCCGCCAGCTAGGAAGCAGATACGGTCGCCGCACGAGCTCTTGACCCTGCTTCTTCTGCATATGACGATCTCTCGGGTTTCTGCTGCTTCTCTGTTCTGTTGGATCTTCCTCAGCTTCTTTCCAGGTAAAGGAATCGGTCTCGGTTTTCTATTCTATCGGATTCTGATTTTCTTGTTTCGGGTTTGATTCGGCTTGTTCCTTCTGGATTGATCGTGGATCGCTGGTACGCGAATTTGTTAGAGTGCACGCGATTAGTTGCTCGGCGAGATCGTGTGATGGATGGTAGCTGCTGGTGATATTTCCGGGCTAGAGAGAAAAGGGAAGAAGGAGACGATGATGAGTCCGCTTAAAGTTTATGAATTTTGAATTAGGACTTCGTGATGTTGGCTCTTGTCGGTTGAATCGGGGTTACAGATTCGATGCATTGGATTGCATCCTGCCACTTGGTTGTTGTCTGTCCACTGCGGAAATGGTTTTCTCACCGCATCCCCTGTTTGCAGGATACTTGCTTGCGGCAGTTGTCACGCTCGATTCTATCGAAATATATAGGACTCATGAGTGGTTCAAGGCTAAGCCGACGGTGTATTTCCGATGTAAGGGGGAGAACAATACTGTTTTGCCAGATGTGAAGGAAACAAATGTCTCGTATTCGTTTAAAGGTCAAGAATCTTGGCAGGTATGAGTTGTTTCTATAACCTGACTACCGTAGGACTATGTGTAATTGGTTCGAACTAGCTTGTAGAATCTGTTAATAGATAACTGTTAAGAGCTTGAAGTTTGCAACTGGAATTCCCATTAGTTATGAGGCTTGAGTTCTCTTTACGTAGTACTATTGTTTGATTTTGTGAGCTTGCGCTACTTTACTAATTAGTGGTGACATTTTATTGGACAAGTTTCTTTCTGTGGTTCAGCATAGTTGATCATAGTGATGAGTAGTTTTCATAAAATGTAAACTCTATTGCTCATCTTAAAAGTGCTGGTGTGGGTAGTTTCTAGGCAATTTAAGTGGATAGCTTGTTGATCCTATAGTATAGACAGCTAATGCTAAAGTCACGATCTCCATTTTCTCAGCCTCTTACAGAATTTCCAAATGAAAAATGCAAGCGATGTGGGTTTTATGAGAAGGACACCCTAAAGTCAGATGATACCTTTGAAGAATGGGAGTTCTGTCCTTCAGATTTTAGCTCGTCGGATGGAAGATATACGAGAATCAAGGATAAGGAGTTTACTGCTACTTTTCTATGTCCACAATGTGTACCTATTAAGGCTGGTGAGATTACATGTTCCTCCCTCTCTTTCTACTTTCATCCTGCTAATGCAAGCAATTATGTTTCATGCGATTCGAAGTAATAATAGCCCAATAGACATCTAGGTCGTAAATACCAGTAAATATTTTGTGATGAACTGCAGAAAATTCTGTGGATGTTGTGGGACCTCAATTGCCATGGGATGGGGGTATAATTAATTGATCTATCTTATACTCTGTATGGAAAAGTCCGTATTCTAGGATGCCAAACTTTTGCCAACTGAGATAGGAAATTTGTGAGGGAAACCTACCGATATTTGTCAATTATGGGAATGCTGCATCTGTAGCTATTAGCCTGGAACCATTGGAGAAGTCATGATTTGTGATTTTAATCTTCATTCTTTTTTATGATGGATCACAAGAGAATCTTCTTCACTAGTTTTAATTTCCAATTGTCTCGAAGATTTTTGTGATTAGAACAGTTGGTATTCAAAATGAATAGTGAAAGTTTACCTTATTTTACATTACACTCGTTTATTGCTCATGAGCTGTTTATTATCATGCTGATTTTGGTAATTGGTTCTTGTTTCTTAGCAGATATCAATACCACCCCTGCTGCTCATAGAAAAGGGAGAGGAATGCATGTTGCTCTTGTCATAATGATTAGCGTTCTAGTTTCGACTGTTCTACTTGTGGGGTTGGTGGCTGCTTACAAGTATTGGCAGAAAAAGAAGAGGGAGCATGAACAGGCTAGATTTCTAAAGCTATTTGAAGATGGTGATGACATCGAGGATGAGCTAGGACTGGGTAGTGTTATATGATTTACGTATTCGGGTTCATAACCGTATTGTACAGAAGCACATTCTACATGGCGAAAAATTTTGCTTGTAAACTTGGACCTAAAATAGAGTACAGTACGAAACATGGTCCTCTGTTTGTATGTTTGTGCACCGTCTCGACAATTGCTGAAGGCAGTGGATGTAGCTTTGGTAAATACGTATGAAAAGAAAAACAGTTGGCTTCTGAAAAGAAAGATCGCCATAGCTTGGCATTAAGAAATTATCCATACGATATATTCTTGATTGAAATGAGACATCCTTGATTATGGAAGGCAACTGCCTGCTTTTAAACAACGAAAGTAGTAACGGAGGATTAAAATTGACAGGAAATCTGTAAGATGGACTCCAGAAAGCTACCGGGGAGGTCACTGTTAGTTGTTCTGGCTCTGTAACGATGCTCGTCCTTCGATCACCAAAGATTTTTCGGCTCTTCCTGAAACAGGCAGGGCCAGTAACCAAAGATACCGTCATAGAAAGCCGTTTCAACGAAGGACCTTGTGGGCTCTTGCTGACTAATTTCTGGAGTGGTCTCTGCCCATATATGTTCCAGCCAATATCCGTATCCCGTCGCGAGATCACGTCCATCAGAAGATTGCATTTCCCCAATGTGGTAAAAATCGTGGCTTTGTTCTTCATTCTGATACGGACTCTCCTGCTGTAAGCCGTTCCATTGTTCACCGCCGTTGGGATCATCTCGAAGTGGGAAGAAATAGCGTTCCCAGCAGCTGCTGATGCTGGATTTGTGGTCGCTGGGCCAATCTCCATGTCCGTCATATGGTAGTTATTCTCGTTCATAAAAATCCCCGCGACCGCGACACTCTCTCCGAAATCCACCCGAGAAATCATCTTGTGGAAAATAAGAGTGATTCGAACTAACATCGGGAAAACATATGGAAGAGAAAAATGAGAGAGAGTCTTCATAGGATCTGCCGCCAATGGCATCATAAAGCTTTCCATTTGAAGTCGGCCATACGGTGCGACTTGTGAGCTGTGGCTCGTAGGGACTAAGAACCGTGCAAGCCATGGCACTAAAGTCCGAGCTATAGATTGTTGCCTGAATTTTCTATCGAATTGTTCCTGTTGTTTCACTCACTCAGGAAAGAACATGTGCTTGAGGGCAACCTTATCCCAAATGAGCATGAGAAAGAGAGAGAGAGAGAGAGAGAGAGAGAGGCTAAATCGCCAAGTCCAGCGCAAAGAGAACTTGCTTTGCAGCGATGCTGTAGCAAAGTCTGGAGAGATCATACTAATATAGTAGTCGCTGCGTCGGGGAGACATTTAATCGTCTGGAATCGACTTTTTCCTGGTGAAAAAGGAGGGAGAAGATACTCATCTTTGGGCAGAAAGACGAGTCATGCTCGGTCACAGAAGCATCTGATTCTGCACCATCATGGAAATTTCTCCAGAGCAATGCGACTACTTGCAGTTGCTGATAAAAAGCTCTCCTTTTTTTCGGCCCTTCTACCACATCTCCTCCGTGGTCGGCGCAGGACCTTTCCTTTTGATAAAAGCTATGAACAGTCGATGCGTGAAAGTCGCAAACGGGAAACACGAAATATTAGCAGCCTCATCTTCTCAAATAGTCTCATTTGGAAATAGGAGGTACAATACTCTGGTGCTTTCCTTGTGTCTTGTTGGATAGAAGGCTACATACAGTATCCTTTGGCTTGCTTATGAGCCAAGATAAACGTGTACAATGGTTTTCACGAAGATGTCTTAGTGAAATTAGTCATTTTGTCTTTCTTTAGTCTTGCTCGTGCAGGGCCAATGTTACCAGCATGAGGCTATGAAGATCCTATCGAAATGAGGAAAATGATCTCTGAAACTTTTGATTAATGTTTCGGTTTCACGGCGCACAAAGGATTGCTTTGGTGGTAAAAAGCCCGTAATAAGAAGCTACTCGGTACAATATTTCATCTATAGTAAGCTTCCAAAGCGAAACGAAAACACCAGAAACATCGGTATGATAAGTCGGGAAGGACCAAGAAGGAGATGCATATTGCTTATACACTATACTGGCATCTCCTCGAGGCATCAACGTAGTAAACAGTAACAGTTGACGTGCTAGAGACCGATAGCAAGGTCGCCTCACTCTGCCTTTGGCTTGACGGGTTTTCGCTCCCTGGATCGTTGAAACCTGTTCATACATCTCCCGACAAACTTCAGAACCTCATCAATAAAGATCACCGGAAGCGCGACCACGAGCACCAGAAGCCACTCGTTGAAGCCGAGAGGCACGATGCCGAAAACCTGAGCGAGGAAAGGGATGTACAGGATCAGGAAGTGAAGCCCGAATGAGACGCACATGGCCAGCAAGAGCCACGGGTTGACCCAGGGGGGCATAGTCAGCAGGCTTGTGTCCTCGGAGAGGGCGTTGAGAGAGTTGAACATCTCGATCGCGACCAGCACCGAGAGAGACAAAGTTGTGGCCTTGACTTTCCCTCTGTGGAAATAGTCACACGGGTCGCTGTCGAAGGTGAGGACCTGGCTTCCGGTGGTGAAGGGTGCGGCGGTGAAGTTCTTCCAGGACGAGCACTGACCCCAGTTCGCGAGCTGAGTGTAGGACACGAGCGTGTGTCCATCGCCGCTGAGGTCAATGCCCAAGAAGGAAGCCTGTGTGTACCAAATGACAAACACACCCACAGTTGCTATCCCTACATAGAGCCCAATGACCTGTCCAACGCAATCAAGCTGTTCAGTTCACGGTACAGCTTAGGAAGTGCTAGGAGGATTAAAGCTGGCGAGTGATAACTACCAGATAGCGGAACAGAATCCACGTGCTGATGAGCGAATCGTTGCTTTTGCGCGGCGGCTTTTGCATTATGTCCTTATCTGGAGGATTGAATCCCAACGCAGTCGCAGGCGGCCCATCGGTCACAAGATTGACCCACAGAAGCTGGACAGGTATCAGACCTTCGGGAATTCCTAGAGCCGCTGTCAAGAAGATGGAAGCGACCTCGCCAATGTTTGAAGAGATCATGTATCTGAAAGTTCGATTTAGAAAAAGCACATCAGCACTAACCGTTATATGTCCAGTGATTGTTCATCAGGAACTAGCACATCAGATGGGGCTCCGCAGCAGTTATGCTTTAGAAAGCGAAGCTCAGATTGCCATCTCGGACAATAGCGGTCCGATCATTTGTTAGTCGCCACAATTTATTTGGGATTGAGAGACACTAACCTGATGAAGGCCTTCATGTTACTGTAGATAGATCTTCCTTCACCAACAGCTGCGACTATTGTACTGAAATTGTCATCAGACAAGACCATGTCGGAAGCTTCCTTTGCGACCTGGAGCACACGAAAAAAACCGTGGTAATCGAGCATGACGAATAGTTTATAGAAGGTGCAATTGTAAGTGATTGGTAACCCTGAAAATGAAAGCTGGCCCAGCTTAGGATTCTTAAGTAAATAAAAGCAAAAAGAGGAGTGAGCTGATGACTCTGCTGGCTTCGATTAAACCAGTCAAATTTCATATGATCCTTTGACTTCCTGACTTCAAGATTCACGGACTCTCGTATTTCGCCGCCTTGAAGCAGCAAATGCTTTAAACATAACAGTACCTCAGTTCCGGCAATTCCCATTGCTATGCCAATATCGGCCAGTTTCAAGGCAGGTGCATCGTTCACTCCGTCACCGGTCATGGCAACGACTTCACCATCTTCTTTGAGCAACCGGACTATCTCTTGTTTGTGCCTTGGTTCGGCCCTGGAGAACAGGAGGCCTCCGCTCTGCCTCAGGTGATCCTTCTTGTTCTGCAAATTCATGAATTCCGATCCTGTCAAGCTTTTGAAGGTGATGTCCTGATCGCGTTCGAAAACTCCTATTTCACGACATATCGCTTCAGCTGTGTTCTTGTTGTCTCCGGTGATGACCATGACGCGGATTCCCGCTGCCCTGCAGTCCTGAATGGCTTGATAGACTTCTTCTCTGGGAGGATCCTACAAGGAGTGCATGGGGACGCAGGATTAGCTCGCGAAAGGAACGTACATCAACATCACAAACATCAACAACACCTTTATCCCAAACTAGTTGGGGTCAGCGGTCGATGAACTCAAAGATTCATAAAAATAAAATCAAAATCAATCCATGGAAAAAAGATAAATGTGTAAAAATAAATAAACAAAGATAAAAAATATATATATACATAAATAGACACACATTACCCCTTCACAATACTAATAATATTACTCCACTCCGTTCTAAAACAAACCATTGCTTTTTTTGTGTTATGTTCTCGATAACAAACTTCCGTTCGTACCGGATCATCTAAAATACTTCCAATAATATGCTCAAACCATTTCAATCTATGTTTTCTCATCTTTTATACTACCAATTCTACTTCAACTCACACATATATCTTAACATACTCATTTTCGTTACTCCCATTTTATGCTCATGTTTACTCTGTACTGGACAACATTTAGCTCCGTATAACATGGCAGATTTTATTACCGTTTTATAAAATTTTCCTTTTAATCTAAAAGTAATTTTGCGATCACACAAAAATTCCGATACACTGTGTTATTTCATACAATCTGCTTTGATTCTATAGCTCGTGAAAAGAAGTGAGGAAAAAAAATCACTTCCAACTAAACACGAACAGAACTCACTCGCAATCCCACCAAGCCAGCGAAGATCAATCCACTCTCTATTGTCGAATAATTAGATGGATTAAGCAGAAGTTTATGAGCAGGATGGTCTTCGGACCCGTCATAGCTCTCGAACTCGGGCAGCTCGTCTCTGAATGCAAAAGCCAGGCAGCGCAGTGCGCCAGTAGACATTTCATGAAGAGATTGCAGGATGGAGCTTCTTGAGTTCTGATCAAGTTCCACGACCGATCCATCAAGCAATTGAATTTTGCTGCTTCTCTCTAATATACTTTCTACAGCTCCCTGTCAAAATCGCAGCGGTTCATTGGTTAGTCGCGTACTCATCGAAATAACATTTCGACTTTGAAACTCAGGCATAGCATTAGCAGTTGAAGAAACATAGTAAAGATTATCCAGATAATTGTCGATCCAACAGCAATTTAACGAGAAAATATTGGATGTTCACGCATCGAAAGGGAATGCACCTTCACAAGCAGCAACTGCTTCCCGGAACAGGAACTCACAATAACTCCCATAGACTTCCTATCCCGGTCGAATTCCAGTGTCCCGATCCGGCGCTCATATTCACTCCACCATTTGCAGCAACCTTCAGAAGAAAACAACAAACATATTTAGTTGCTACAAGATCTCGACCCTGATGATAGACGAAGAAACAGAGAATTGAAGCAGGTAGATAAATATCTTACGCAGAAGTTCGTTGCTATCAGAAGCGGCTTCCGGTGTACCCATCTTCTCGACCAAGACCTGATAGAACACGAAGAATGTATGATCGATTTGGAGGTGCGCATTCGAATGCCGATGTTATACTAGCAAAGCTCACAAGAATGCAACATCGAAACTTGCTAATCAGAACTCATGTTTTACCCAAAAATCATCTGCAACGACTCGATGATAATAAAGTTGCGTTTACCTTCAAAGCAGCTTCGGTTGGCATTCCGTGGGACATGAACTTATGCTCCGATCGTGCAACACCAGCATCGTTGCATACGGCCGCAATTTGTGCTATCATTTGAAGATTAGCATCCATGCGGCCAGTCGGCCAGTCGTGAATTTTGCCATCAAACGGATTGTAAGTTGTCCCTTCAACCTTGAAGGTCCTTAACTGATCGGGCGACGAACCAACAGCAACCAGCTTCGCCACAGCCATTTGGTTAGTGGTCAATGTGCCAGTTTTATCTGAACAGATCACCGTCGTGCACCCCAATGTCTCGACGCTTGGGAGCTTCCGGACAAGGGCGTTCTTCTGCGCCATCTTCCTCGTCCCGAGCGCCAGGCAAGTCGTGATCACTGCAGGCAGACCTTCGGGAATCGCTGCCACAGCCAATGCCACAGCGATCTCAAAGTAATAGGTGGACTTCTCGAAGGAGAACTTGAAATTCCTGGGCCACCCATCCACATACTCCCAGGTTAGGAAGTACTTGACGCTGATAAGCCAGACGAATGCACAAATCACGCCAATTATTATCGTCAAGACCTCGCCGAACTCGTTCAGCTTCTTCTTCAATGGGGTGTCCTCCTCGCTCTGCGACGCGGCATGGATTTGAGTGTGCACTTTCCCAATCTCGGTCTCCATCCCGGTCTGAGTGACCAAGCAGATACAATTGCCATTCACCACGGTCGTCCCTGCGAAGACCATGCATCTCTTGCCCTGTATGTCGGCGTCCTCCGCAGTGGTCTTGCTCGTCTTGTTCACAGCCTCGCTCTCTCCGGTCAGCGAGCCCTGCTCCAAGCGCAACGTAGAGCTAATCAACTCCAGGACTCTCATATCTGCGGGCACTTTGTCTCCGACCTTGAGTTCCACAATATCCCCCGGCACGAGCTCCCTTGCGGGCAAATTCAGAACCCTCTTCCCATCTCGCACCACCGTGGCCTGCTCGGACTGAATCTCCTTCAGCGCCTCCAGGGCCTTCTCGGCATTGCTCTCCTGCCAAACCCCGACGGCCGCATTCAGGATCAGGATCAGGAATATCACCAGCGGCTCCACAAACGCGGTGATCTCCTTGTTAGGGCCACCTCCCTCGCCGGCGTACCAGGCGAGGATGAAGGACACGACCGCGGCACCAAGCAGGATCCGGACTAACGTGTCGTTGAACTGCTCGATGATCAAGCTGAGGATCGAGACCCCCTCGTGGTGGTCCAGCTCGTTGGGGCCATACAGCTTACGCCTCCGCTCAACATCCTTGAACTTCAACCCCAAGGCCTTGCTCGTGCCGTAGTGCTTCTCGCACTCGGCGATATCTATCGCCCAAGCCGGGAACGATGACGCCTCGCGGTCGTTCAACTTCTTCGAAACGGCTTCCAGGCTTTCGCAATCCTGTCGTCCTCCTTGCCCCATCTCTAGTTGCAGTCAAAACAGAATATGAGGAATCAAACTTCCGTCCATTTCACTAAAGATGAACTGTGAAACAGAATTGAAAGTACAGAGAAATGTTACGGAGCGAGAAAACAAAAAGTAGAGAGACCTTGATTTCAACAACTGGGTGTGGCCGACTTAAGTCACTAGGTCGCTCTCCTTTACTTCGTCGAGGGGTTGCTGCGTTCGCTGCAGAAATCGCCAGGAAGGTGATGGAGATTAATAAAGATTTAAGACTTAAACCGGGGGATTAAACTAATCAATCCCGCGAAGCTTCGCCGCAGCTTCTTCCCATTGGAGTCGGCATTCGAGTGAGATTTCAACTGGGTGGAACTTTTGAGAGAGAAAACTGTGTCGTGCACGCGTGCGTTCGCCTTTCGAAAACCGTCCCTCTTCCGTTCCGGAGCGAACTGGCGACGAGGCCTTCAGAAAAGTCAACGTGGCCGACGTGGCATCCTCCCATCGAATCAGAAATCATGCATCTCGCCTCCCATTGGTCGGATGTCGCCTTCGCTGGTTTCCCGATGGTGACGTGGTACCCTCGCTGGTACTTGCACCCCTCTCTCTCTTCTTAATTATTTAATTTGCATCACCTAGATAATTAATCTGTGATGTTAGACGACTAGCGATAGGGGGGCTAGCTGGGGCAGAATTGTCCGAGGGTCAAACAAAATCTTGGATGTTCACATCAATTACTTCGTATTGATCTGACATCTAAATCCTAAACTAAATTTTCTTTTCCAAAAGTCAACGTCTGCCACATTTTTATTCCCGCCTTATTTGAAGGGCATGATGATAGGGAGCAAATGTTGTTGCACATATGCTAACCCCTCTTTACCCGAAATCGATTTCCCTTCAAAAGCATAAATTAATTTTTTTAATTTTGCTCCAGATTAAATTTTTGTCAGATAAATTCATTTAGTAGTGATTGAAAATTTTTACTTTTAAACATTATTAACAAAATTTTCGACGATGGTTGTCGGCGGTCGATGTCCGTTGGCGGGGGCGACGATGGCGATGGTAGAGGGTGGCGGGTAGGGGACAGCGGCGGCGGCGGCCGTGGGCGGTCTACGGATGCGGGTGTGGTTCAAGAAGTGATTCTGGAGCAGAGAAGTTAAAAAATTTTTACTTCTCAAAACTGGCAAAAAATCTTATAAAAAGTGAAAATCCTACTATACGTGAAAAATCTTACCATAAGTCAATTTTTTTTATCAAATAGATTTTTCTGTCACACTGATTTTTGATAGAGAAATTGACTTCTGGAAGTGTTATCCTGCAGTCCCTAAGCATTGCACTTTGTAGTATCATGCTCTTTGATTTCATCTATGATTCAACGTCAACAAAATCATGCTGTTATAGAAATACTCATAATTTAACTGTTCTTGTCGGTATAGCAAAAGAAACCAGTGGAAGAGCTAAAGAGCTCTTAGTATTGTGGATTTCTAGTCACGGTTCAGCAATTCTAAATGATTTACTTAAATATACAATTTGTCTTCTACATACATACATATGTCTATAAATATATACGCGCAAGAATCATTATTATTATTATTATTATTATTATTTTTACGTTTCCTTGCACTATTAATGTGAACAAAGATCGACTATGAGGACGGCTGAGATGTGACAACATGTTTTGTTTCTTTTTATTTATTTATTTTATTCCCAAGAGAATAAGGTTTCGTCTCTATCGAGAGAACTTTCAGCTTTCCTTTTTGATTGAAAATAAAAATCACGTCGAAAATGGGGGTCTCGCAGGATGCTGAGAGTTTTACTACATGAACGATATGGATCCTCTGAACTTAAGAAAGAATATTTAACATCTTAATTTCATCTCTTTCGTACAGGTGCACATTAACAAAACAATTGTCCTAAAGTTTAGTGACCAATCATGGAAATCTCCCGCCCGTGTGTTTTTAGGTAACGTGGGTCTCTTTAATGCTTTGAAGTTTGATGCAAAATCCAGCTGGGAGGGAGAGAAAAAATTTTCTGCCTCAACATGATCCGAACCTTCAGCTATGGAGAAGAAGTTCATAGGTTATATTACATCCTATGATGATTATGAATATAGCTAGTATTTTTCTCAATAATAGTAATGAAATGCTTAAATGATCCAGCTGTTAATTAGATGTTCTCTCTTTTCCTTACGGCCAAAACAGCTAATATAAAAATTAAGCAAGCTGGTACATTGATAATTAAATTGATGATATATAAATATGGTGATCATAACATTAGCTGGGTGGCTTTGCAGGATGCTTTCATAACACAACAACCTTTGATGCCAAAGCAAAAGGAACCTCCACGCGTCCGTACAATTCATTATCTGTGGGAGAATATTGACTTGGCCCCAGGCAAATTGCATTATACATATATTAAGTATCTGTAATGATTCTATATAAATATGTTTGTATTTGCATCTATACACGTCTCTTCTCTATAGTATAATAGATTAGTATTTGTTGTACTAGTTCATGAGAGGATGATGCCAAGGGCATCAAAATAATGGTAAATGAAAAAAGAATTATGTATAAATAAATGGGTTAATGCCACAAAAAATTTCAAATAGGTACACTTATGACAAAACTATTTTTTTTACCACCAAAAAATCCCAAACTGGTACACCCGTAACAAATTTACCCCAAACTAATATAACTGTGACAAATTTACCATTTATTAATTTTTTATTAAATATTACCGTTAAATTGCTGATTTGTATAATAGATGACAATTATCGAGTATACACGTTACCTTCTGTTTGTTACAGGTGTATCAATTTGGAATTTTTTGTTGTATTAACTCAATTCCTCTCTTTCTTATGATTATTTCATGTATGGCAGCTTTAAAATAAACAAAAAATTTCTTTTACGAGCTCTATCGGGAATCTCTCAATGTCAAAACATTTCGTCTTGTTAAGGTACGTGAGAAACAAAAAACGTGGGGCGTCTTTTATTTATATGTAGTTAAGTTTAGTGAGTATTATATTAACTTATTGTGCTTGCGAAAATAATCATCAGCCTCAAAAAAACGAAACATCGAGATAAATTCAAACTAAAGTTGGCGAAACATTTGGCTTGATACTTAAAGGTGCGAACTACAAAACCACAACACATTTGCCGGACATGGCTAAGCAAGTGAATGAAGGTTCTTCAATATAACTTAGCCATATCCATAAATAATGAAAAGCTTTTCATCTACTGTTGCTTTCAAGTAAATATTCATTCACTACTTAAAAATCACGTTCGTATAGTGGCTGATGAACATCTAACCCTAGGAGCCGCAAAAATTGCAAGACCCTTCATTCAAAATTTGACATAATTTCTCTATGAGAGAGGAGGAGCGCTACCGATGCACGAATTTCTTGTGATATTAGCTATTCTTAATGTCTTTAACATGTCAAGGGAACGTCTTTCATAAGATGTTATCGACCATGAAAGAGAACTAAGTCGCTGGAGTTGGTACGTTGATAATTGTTATTAATGATCGTTCAAAATGGCAACACCTTCTAGCATCACACACACGTAAAGTGCCAAAAAATTTATTGCTTGGTGTCAATTCAGTTCTGAACCTTTTAAGTGTGCCAGTTGAGTCTATTTGGCTAAGTTTGGCAAAAAATATTTACTTAATGACTATCATACTACGTGACATGACCGATATTGACGTTGATAAATTTGTTTTATATAACTTTTAATGTTATTTTTTTCTTTTTCTTTTTTCTTTTTCTATTTCTTTTCTTTACTGCAGTTCTTCTCCTCAAAGTCCGGTCCTTCCTTGCATGATATGAACTATGTTTTGAATGCACTTCATAACAGTGTATTATTACCAGATCTGAACTTTGGTATTGGTATTGCAAGTGACCTAATTTTTAAAGATTCTTGTGAGCACTTATGAACCGGCCGTATATAACTCAATCTTTCCAAACGTACACATACATAATCTTTTTTCGGGCTTCGCTGTCTACATCCTATGCTTTTCACTCACTATATTATTATTATTGTTATTATTGTTATTATTATTATTATTATTATTATTATTATTATTATCATCAACGGGTCAAACGTCTCCTTTCCTCATTCAAATGACTTATTATTAATAATAGCAGAAGAAAATCATCAATAAGAGCATCCACTAATCAAGTGTTTAAGCATACGCCGATGCATTATCAGGTGAAGGCATCATCTGTGCATCATACAGAGTGTGTTTGGTAAGTTCTGACGCGAAAAATGCGTCATGTCGATTTCAGAAGAGTTCATTATGGACGGAGAAGCAAGAGCGCTGATCTTAAGGTATGCGCTGATGACGAGACATGATTACCATTTTAAAAACATAGTAACCTTCGATTTTTTTGAGTTAATAAATCTTAAAACAGTTAAATTACCAATTGTATCTTTTGCAATGTATTTGTTGGGATGTGGTTCATATTCCCTTACGATAGAAAAACATGTGGGTCCCAAGGGGGCAGCGCCTTCTGGACACCAGAAATCTTTTATGATTTAAATCCGTAATTTTTCATTAGTAATTTGGGTTTAGGCTCATGAATAGCTACTGCTATATATATTCTTGTTCGCTTGTAATTGAGTGATGTAACAAGAGGTGTCAGATGCTGATATAGTGTAATCATCTGTTGTACGTAACTCTACTTTAAGGGTGAATCGGGATAAAATCTCGTGTTTCGATTTCTCTTTCTCGCTCGTTTTTACTTTGATGCGATTTTGCGTCGATCCTAACAGTATTTAGGCTTAGTAAACGCGAGCAAGGGTCGCTTGAATGTATGCGAGGAACATGCACAGCGGGGGATGATGTGAATAATTTTTGTAATTTTTTTTAAAAAAATTATTGTCATATCGTAGGTTTAGTTAAAGCTTTTTATAAAATTATCCCCTCTGAGTTCATATACTTTTCTAAAGTTTCATGTCACTTTATAAGTCGACCCGTTCGCACTCCGATGACACAATGCCCATAGTTTAAACTCTCCCTTGTGTTATCATCAAGGACAGGCGTGTGAGATGATCAAACGAGTGATTTTCACAATACTTTTATTCAATTATCAGTGTGACAAACTCCAAAATAGAAAGGTGATTAGTATACCATTTGCCAATCATAGGGCAGTCTACTCGACATAGTAAGTAGATGAGTCTAGTTGCACGGTTTCTTTACATAATAAGGTAAGGGAGTTGCTTATCCGATCTCTTTCCCACTGGCTCACAAAGTTTCATATTGGGAAAACAAGTAATAAAGGAAACTTCACAGAGAACACCTTATGCACGCTTGACCTCAGATACTCTTTCTTTTTTTATCCTTCTTTCTCTTTTGAGGACTGTATATGATGGTGATTATTTTATCTAGAGCCAACTCTTACTTAAAAATTTGTACAAAAAGTCTTAAATATATTGTATGATAGTTACCTTAGTTTGAAACCTTTTAATTATGCCAATTTAGTTCTTAACCTTTTGACAACTTACCAATTTACTCCTAAATCTTTCAATTGTGTCAGTTTAGTCATAAATCTTTTAACGATTTGACATTTCAGTCCTAAACTTTTTAATGATTTGATAATTTAGTCATTCTGATCAATTTTGATTGAAAATCACCGATGTGACGATCTAGTCACCCCATCCATTTTACGTGATGTATCCGGCTCTGATGTAGACAATGTATGCAAATTTTTACATTTTTAAAATTTTTTCCCTTTCCTTCCCTTTGGCATGTGGCCAGTACTAGGCCATGGCCGGTGGCCTACCACAGGCAAGAGCCTATGAGGATCATCCTCAAGGCCTATGAGTGGGCCCCTAGATAGAATTGGCATGGAAAACCCTCGACTTGATTGGGAGGGTCAAGCCCTTGCCAGATCCTGCTAGGGCGTCACTCGATAGATTTAGCAAGAACATCCCTTGCCCAGGCCTCGAGGGTCGAGCCCTCGCTATGTCTGGTGAGGGATAGCCGAGTACCGACCACAGGCCAACAAGAAAGAAAATGGAAAAGAAAATGAAAGGAAAAACTACATTGCTTTATAAAAAAAAAAGTTGTCCAGTTCAGCCAGTATAGCTGTTCGGAATCCACAAACCTTCTCTTGAATTCTCAAAACTTCTGTCGCTCCATCCCCGCAGGGGCAGAGAACCCGTCGCTGTCTCGGCTGTGCTACCGAAGGCTCTGGGGATAAGCTTCATCGTCGAGAGGGAAACAGCCCGGATCACCAGCTAAGGCCCCTAGCACTGTTTCGGTGCGGGCCACGAGAGCGGTACCAAATCGAGGCAAACTCTGAAGAACCCCCATCGGGGAGTGAAATAGAACATGAAACCGTAAGCTCCCACTTATTGCTCCTATGGAGTCCGTGCCAGCCACGCTATGTAGGATGGCCGACGCCTACGTTATTGATTTCTAGCCAAAACTGGCCATAATGACTAAACTGAAAATTCATAAAAGATTTAGAACTAAATTGACATGTTGTCAAAACATTTAGGAGTAAATTGGCATAATGGAAAGGTTTGGGATTAAATTGGCCGATGTACGATAGATTTGGGATTAAATTGGCATGGCAACCATTCTCTTCCTTGGTTCTATTTCTGACCAAAAAATAGATTTTTCATTTCTATTCCCTGGACGAGTTTCTAGGCAAGAAACGTGTTTAATAATTATACGAAATTTCTATTTCCGGAATAGAAATTCGTTTGCTAATAACATAAAATTTCTATTATTTTACTATTTAAAAATTACTATTTCCAAATAGAAATATTGTTTATATTTTACTCCGGCGACGATAGCGGCCGCCGGAGGTCACAACGGTGGTGGCCGATGGCCAACGATGAGGCTGGAGGCAACAACAGGGGCTAGAGGTTGCCGACGAAGGTCGTTGGCGGATGGAGACTGGTGGTGAGGCGATGACCAATGGTGGACAAAGACCGTGGCGGATGGCGAAGGTCACTGGCACTGGGAAGAGGCAGCGGCTGCTGACGGCGAGGCGGGTGGCAACCGACGGTGCGTGGTGGGTGGCGGCGGCCAGTGGTCGTCGATGGGTAGCGACGGTCGATGGTTAAGCGGCGGGTGGCAGCCGACGGTGAGAAGGGAGGAGGAAGTTGTTTCTATTTTTTTATTTCGGAAACAAAAAAAGTAACTTTTTTTTACTTTTCATTTCTCATCCAAAACCATCTCTGAACCAAAAATTTGGCTCGGGAATAGAAAAATGCAATTGTGTTGTCAAACGCATTTCTATTTCAAACCTATTCCCTGAAACAAATAATGAAAATAAAGAAACATAAATGTTATCATGCGCGCCCTTAAAATATCATCATCACCTACATTTATATTTAGTTAAGTTGTATATGAATGATTCCATATCTTGCAACTTGCCACTTAGAGGAAAAATTATCAAAAGAGTCTCAAATTTATTGCAATTGTATCAATTCTGTCCTAATTTTTTTTTTTGTCGATTCAGTCTTAAACCTTTTGTAATTATGCCAATTCAATCTATCCAGCGAATTTTGGCCGATTGACTGATATTGATGTGGATGCCAATCGGCAACCTAATATCTTAATATTTTTGAATGTTTTTATTTTTTTTCCTTTTCCATTTTTTTTCTTTTTTTTTCCCTTTCTCTCTTCTTCAGAAGGATGGCGGGTCAATAAAAAAATAAAATTATATTTAAATATTTGATCATCGGCTGACCATCCAATGTGAGATAGAGGAAAAAAAATTAACCACCAAGAAGAGACTTGGTTAAATGAAGTTTCTTTCGATCAGGAATAGAGGTAACTCAATCCTATGTAAGGACTATATTTTCCTCAACCCTCTATTGTTGGCGCAAGCTACCCGCTAATTCATAGGTTATAAATACGGATATCTCATCTCTAGGTTGGGGAAATTTTCTCCAACTAGATATCTTATTGGTACTGTATATATATTCTCCATATTTACTGTTTTTCTCGAGTTCACGTGTGAAATCTTCTCCATCATGATCCAACCATGGCTGCTAGAAAACACTATCCTCTTATCTATGGTTTACACTTTCCCCCATCTTTGATCAGTGAAAACCGAAGAAAATTATCAAAAAAAAAAAAAAATCATAAACCTATTATACTTGATGCTAACTCAATTCTAAATCTTTTACTTGTCCAATAGAGTCCTAAACCTTTTTATGTTTTCTCAATTGAGTCTATCCGATCTATTTTGACCGAAAAGCGCTAACGTGACGGTTCATACTTGGTGTACCGGCATGACATGGACATCTTTTAGAATATTTTGGATTATCTTTTTTCATTTTCTTTACTTTTTGCCGTTGACCATTATCAAGCGATGGCTAAAGAAAGCTACACAAGGTAACCCGTGCCGGCCACAGGCGAGGCCAGGGTCTTCCTCACCTAATAGGGTTATGCCACCCTTGATGGCCACGATTGGACGAGGACCAACCTCACTTGGACGATGGTCGCTTGTGCGAGGATCGCCCTCGCTCGGGTTGGGTGAGGCCATCTCAATGGCCACCTCAATGGCCACAAGCGAGGGTGACCTTTTGCTTAGGAAAGGTCGACCCTCACCTATGGCTGACGATCCTGGCCAACATTTAGTCAAAAAAGAAGAAGAATGAAATGGAAAAATAAAAATTAAAAAAAATATAAAAATATCCACATTAGTGTTGATCATAACACATAAAACGATCGGTGTCCATATTAGTAATTTTAGGTCAAAATTGATTGGATATATTCAATTTGCAAAATATGAAAATATCTAAGACACAATTAGGACAATTAAAAGGATTAGCATCACGGGAATTTTTTTAGTAATTTTCCTGTAAAAATGCCCTTTAATTGGAGAATATGAATATAGATATTATATCAACCCACATTTATCTTTGCATATAAAAGGTGGGCCATGTTTTCCTATTCCAACTAGGTTTTCTAGTTGATGAAATTACAGATAGAATGTCATCCACATTTATTTTCAGCGATGTTTGCATGTAGATTCGGATCGCCTAATCTTTTCTCAGAAGGTTATGTATCTAACCGTACAATCCGGGCCGTTCATTTTTGGATGGACGGCTCAGATTTCCGATTTTTAAGAGGCAATTTTTTTTTTAATTTTTTATATATTTTTTTATTAGTTATAATCTGAGCCATCCATTCATAACACAGATGTCCCGGATTATAAGGCGAGGGCCTAACCTTCTAAGGAAAGGTTAGACGATATCCCTATTTACAATCCATCAATTAGAACTCTAGTCAGATGAAATTTTCTTTATTACACATGAACATTTTTCAATTAGAATTGAAGATAAATGGATTGACAACAGGAAACAAAGTTAAATTTTGATTGCTATTGTCTTTTGAAGGATCTTTTTGACATAAATTAAAGCATTACTTACTTAAGAATTGATTTCATTTTATGCGAGTTGTCTTCAACTATTGATATTGATGATGACTTAACTCTGTCTTTTCTGTCTTGGGATAATGAAAAACGTTCATGGATATCAACTTTAAGCAATGGGTGAAAAAATTGTGAGACACGTTGTCAACTTGTTTAAATACTTAATTAGCTTTAAACATAAAAGGGGACTTATCATATATAAATTCTTAATTATCTTTCTTACGCATTACGAGGAAAGACAAATGAGCAGCTTTGGGGATATTTCAGTCCAAGAAATCATGTTACTATAGAAATTATGGTAGTAAAACCAAATTATCTCGTAGGTGATGGTATGATTTCACATTTACATGTCCTTGAAATATTGGGCTTTTCAATGACATCGATCGCCTGATGAATGTAATTGAAAAATTATGCAAAATAAAAGAAACAAAGATAATTATTGAGAAAAATCGATATCAAGCAGGGCTATCCGACTTCAAATTATTCGAGTGACCAGAATCGTTTCGCGGTCCTATACTCGAATACAAAGTGTGGGAATCACGTTTGGGTGAGTGTGAAGTACATTGAAATCAAAATAAGACAGAACATAATGTTAGGAAAAATCTCTTATGTTGTTTTGAAGATGACAAAATAATCAAAGGTTACTAATTGTTTGTTGGTTGAGTAAAACTAGATGAAAAAAATTAGGGGTGATCGGTTCTAGGATGGGTGGTTCCCACCTTAGAACCAAGAAAATCTCTTATGGAGCTCAAGATGTTGATCTAAGTTATGCATTCTGAAGACTAGTTTCATTTATGAAAATTGTTCAGATACAACGAAATATTTAGAAGCAAAAGACTGTTATGCTTCTGAAGTCTGCTTTTGAAGATTGTTCAGAAGCTGCGAGATATATTGATTCGAGATTTTGAAAACTCACAGCTGACATTTATTGGTTGTTGCTAAGGTTATGGAAGTTTGTAATCTTTGATTGATATTATTATTCTAGAACATGATTGATAGAATATCCTTGATTGGAAATTATCTTCTATGGGACAAGAAACCTTCTATATTTGAAGAACTCTACTTATGAAAATTGAAGATTGAGTTATATGAGCAACTGAATCTGAAGGGTTCAGATTCTACACCAACGGTCACTAAGGCTGCGTATGGATCGTAGCCAGGAAAATTATTTTTGTTCCAAAAGTGTTCCGGGAGTACTTTTGAAACAGAAATGCGTATGGTGCAAGAATATTCCAAAAGTGTTCCGCGAAACACTTTTATGCCATGGAACATTTTTGAAGAAACAAAAAAAAAACTTGCTTCTGGGTATTAAAATACTTTTTGGAACACTTTTGGCACCACTATCTATCGTCGCTGACACGGCTACCACACCCGGTCGTAGGTCTCTGGTTGCTGCCACCACCGCCGTTCGTCGCCACCTGTCTCCGGTCGTTGCCGCTGGTTGCTGTCTGCCTTCGCTAATCGCCGGTCCCCCTCGCTGGGGGAAAAAATTATTTTTTTAACTAACAAATGCGTTTTTACAACAAAAATCGTAGTCGGGAACAGAAACTCAAAATAATATTTTTGTTCAAAAAAAATGCTCCCAAGAATAGAAACGTTATCATACGTAGCCTAAATCTCCCGAGATAATGTCTCATTCAATCAAGAATGATGTCATCCAATCAGCGATTGAAGAGCGATCCTTTGAAAACCTGTCCAACGACTAGTTTGGGGGAGAAAGAGTGTAAAACGAGATCCATGGTGCAACTACAGAGTATGATAAGAATCATAAATTTCAAGGTACTAGAGTTGTTCAGATTCATACTTGTCTTCGTGAGCTTTATATGACAATCATTGAGAGGCTTTGTGAGAGTGTTTGAGGAAGGATAGTGTGACCTATTAAGGAGAGTATCATCGCTTGTTGTAAACCTCCATTGATTCATCTAGTGAAATCCAGCCAATCGACTGTCAACATAGGAGAGTGGACGTAGGCTTAATTTATGCCGAACCACTATAATCGTCATGTGCAATATTCTCTATATCTAAACTCTTATCATTGTGGTTGATATTATTACATGCTAATGTTCCTATTTTGAATCTACATACCCATAAATTGCATATGCATGTTTAAAAGCAAAACTGTATTTGTTCATATTCAAATTCTATGCACATTTTGACTTGATTCTTTTAATTCAACATTTTCTAATCAAAATTGTTTAGAATCACCTATTCATCCCCTCTAAGTGATATTAATAGATCCAACACATAAACATATATATATATATATATATATATATATATATATATATATATATATATATTAACTAGTAAACATATATAATTCAAAAGGTATGAAACGAAAGGACATTTTAGGGTGTATTTGTCTTCATAAAAATGGTGTTGTTAAAATAATCTTCAAAACATTCATACGTTTGGTTGGTTGAACGTGGTTAATTAATAGAAAAAGATTTATGGTCAAGGTGAAACAACCGTAATAACTATTGACGAAATTGATTTCCATCCTAAAAAATGAAATAATTTTCCCAAGCTCCTTTTTCACGTGCACGCACATACAAAATGGGACATCATTCTCACATGAAGTTTTATGACCATTGAGAGATTAAACTTACTTATTATTTGCACTTTCTATTTTTTTTTTTGCATCTTTTTTTTAGGTTGCTTTATTTTGATAAAAAAATTTAAAGTTTATATTTCAGATATGATAAATATCTTAAGCAAGCATTTCGGTATCATCTTACTATCTTACATTAGGAACGACAAATATAGTTATAACATAGAGAATAGGTTTTGAAAGTATGATCTAACTGTCGAAAAAAAAAAATTAGCGGTCCATTGATGGGGCCTAGACCAGTGCATTCTTGTATGGTTCATGTCTGTAATCATATTAGAAAAAGATTTGTGTAACATGATTGGTTCTAGGTTTCGAATTATTCTAAGACCTCAGCACATATCTGAAGCTTTCCGCGAATGTTCCTCTTCCTAAAGGTCCGCTATAAACTAACGATAAGATCTTTGTTAAATAAAAGTTTGGTATTTGCTTTACAATAAAGAAAGGCCAAGCTACCATGTTTCCATCAAAATATTCCAACCCAATAAAATAAAACTAGTTTGTGGCTGTGCAACCTGAGGGACATCAGTTTGAACTTTTAAACAATCGGAAATCTTGGACCTTATAGAGAATTGTCCCCTCTGGCATTATAAAAAGAAACAATATCAAGAATATAAATTCTTTCATAGCACTAAAGTCGTTCATCAAGATAGAAAATTCCGCGTGCGTCCAACACAATACGCCATATGTCAGTTATGGTCGATCGTTTAGCCTCCGTTCGTTTCACGAAAAATGGATGGTCTCAAAATTATTTTCCTAATAATCGACAATAATATATGTCCAAACATCTTTATGGATGATGTAATTAGTTTTCTTTATTCATTTTTGTAAGCGATGATAAGCGATGATTTTTTCTGAAAAATATTTTCTAAATCGTTCATTTTTCGCAAAACAAATAAAGCCTCATTGGTTTATAAATAGCTTGCATAAAAGTTCAATCGAGTCTTAAAATTTGTGAAACTGGTGCAATTGAGTCTTTGTTAACTCTGTTAAACTTGAGTAACCAAAAATGTGTCGTGGCTTTTGTTTATTATTTTCTCTCTCCTATGTAATGTTTCTTTGTTTTCTCTCCCCTACGTGGTTTTTTTGGTACAAACTCTACGTTTTTGCTAGTCGGACCAACCATATTGGCAATCCGATTTCTAATTTCAAAGGACGGCAGTCCAGTTCTCAATCTTTAAAATTGGAACCTGTGTCCAGGCGGTCTAGTTCCTGGTTCCAAGGGGTATAAGACTGGACCGGACCGAAAGATTTTAATTTTTTACTGACAATTCTACTCTTTAATGTTCTTTCTGATGGATAAGACTTTATTGAATGAACTCACAGGTAAGAGAGGACTGCTAGTAAATTGTACAAAACTGTCCTGCGTTCTAATGGATTTCTCTGTTTTTGCACAATGGATCATTGGCTAAAGAAATGTGATCCATATGATGTATGGGCTCTTTATTCTGATCAACAGGACATAAGTAGTGTTCATTCTCGGCAGCATGCCGAGAATGCTAGAAAGCCAAGGCTGCCTTGGGCTTTCAGCCTTTTGAAGGCTGGCTTTTACCCAAGTGTGTTAGTAAAAAAATTCCCAAGCACCTACACTTTGGCCCAAAGATATTTGGGTGTCCAAAGCTCCTTGGAAAAGCCCTTGCCAAACGCACCCATAGTCTCTTTGGAGACTGCCAATAAATCTGGGTTGCTTTTCAATTCCCAGGTTGTTGTCTATTTGGTTGGTTTCGTTCCATGTTCATTTTATTTTTTTGGGTACAAGTGAGGACACTCATTGGGTGTTTTGATTGTTTGGCGACGTTTCTTTCTTTAGACTTTGTTGTTCAGGAGAAGAACAAAAATTTGCGAGGGGATTGCCGCTAGTTCATGAATCCCTTCCTGGGGGTTTTTTTTTTTTTTTCAGTCTTTTACTGTTGAAAACTCTGGAACATCTACTTTAAAAATCGTACCGTGCTAGAAAGATGAGCTTCATATCAAACTATATGGGTATCCTTCGGATTGGTTCCATTAGACTGCCCAGAAGCTGGACCGGACCGACCATCGGTCAAGTCCACGGTTTCCAAAATTGGGAACTAGGGTCACTAGTCTGGTTCTCGTTTCTTGAGGGGAATCGGATCGATTTGAAAGCTGATCACCCCTAACGTTTCAATGTACATCTTAGTTGAATTAGATTAACCGTAGATTAACCATAAAGGGATACGTACGCTAGAAATCATAGAACTTTGTCTTGAAAATGTAATTAAATCTTAAAACTTTCAAAAAAATATAATCAAGTTCTAAAACTTACAAAATGTTGCAATTAAGTCCTTCTATTAGCATTGTAATTTGTCTAACTAAAATGATGACGTGGCATTTTAAAATATTTTTTTGCTTCCTACATGATATTTTATTTATTTTTATTTTCATAATTTTAACTTAAATTTAAAAACTAAAAAAGGCTATAATTTAATTTTAAAATGATCAAATTGGAAAGAAAAAAAAAAAAAGAACGGCAGAGGCTCGTGGATGGGCCCATAGATCTAGGCGAGGTCGGCCCTCATCTACGGCCGACGACCCTTACCCGCGATCCTCGCTAGGCCGGGCAAGGCTCACCCAGATCTAGGTTATGAAAACTCATATCTAAGTGACGTCAGCCCTCGCTTGGGGCTAACGACCCTCGCTAGGATACTAGAAAATCTTATTTATGTGTTGATATTATGCAAATGGAGCTGCAAAAAATATCACGAATTAATTTTATTAAATTTTATTTTATCATTATCAAATGTCCCGTGAATCTTTATTAGTGGTTTTTTGAATTTTTTTTTAAAATTTACTGAGATTTTTTTTTGGATTAAATAAAAAGGAGAAAGCACACGGCCTGTCAGGACGATGGGCCGAGCCTCAGTCATCTCTTGGGGTCGACGTAATGATAATTGAGACATACAAATGATCATCCCGCAATGAAGTTCGATCTCTATATTTATATGCAATAAAATTTTCGTGCGCGAGGATGGGAGCGTGTACGTCGTGAGAAATTATATTGTATTATGTTATTAAGCCAAGTCAGTAGTATAACAAAATACCAGTCGGAGTTGTATGAATCCCAAATAGGAAAAACTACCAAAAAAGTCCTAAATTTATTGGCTACGTTTGGTAGTTAGGATATAAGTCAAGATAGGATAAAATTTATCATATCCTATATTTGGTTTCTACTTAAGATAGAATATAGCAAGATATAAGGGGGATATAGCTTGGATATAATTATCCTATGGGGGAGGTAGGATAAAGGTGGATAGGATTTTTTTTGTTTATGGTATAAAAGCTATTTTTCTGAATTATAAAATTATTATATAATAAAATTAAAATAGTAATTATTTTTAAATAAATGTGACTTCTAATGTTAGAAATAAAAATCAAAATAAAAATTATTTTTATTTTTATTTTTTATAAATCATATTTATAATTTGATTTCTTTCTTCATTATAATATATAGTTTGTATATATACACACACGGACACACTTAGTATCTATATCATTAAATATTTTAAGTATAATAGTATAATTTATTATTTAATGAAAAATTTTATTAAGAAATGATGGAATGGAGTCAAAATAATAATTATAAAGATTTATAATTAAAAAATAATAAAAAAGAAGTAAAATAAACTAGATTTTAAGTAAATATATTCAAACTTGAAAATGATTTCTCTAATTCTTGAATAGAATGAGTAATGAAATTTCTAAAAAAAATAGCATCTCTGTCTCCGTCTCTCTAACTCTAATTCATGTGGAAGTTTCATGATTGCTTTGTAAGTTTATAATTTATTATAAAAATTTACGAAAATAGCGAGATAGTTGAAACTTACTCTCCTTTTTAACTTTCTAGTTCACATCAAATGTTCAAAAAAAGCAAAACGAGAGTCAAACATTTTTCTCCTCCATAACCTTGTGTTTTATATTGAGGTTTAACGAATGTCGCGAAGAAGGCAAAACTTTTCAGCAAAAGTTAAATGTTTACATTTTATTTCTTTTACTAGATTCAGTAGTGAATTACAATAGATTCTTATATTTTTCGGCTTGTACTTTTTCAAATTCATTTTACGTTGATATATCGTATATACCAAACAATGAATATAATATGATATAAACATATCCGATTCTATTACTGTGATTCACCAAATACATGATAGGATATGGCAAAATCTCTGGATTTCATATACTATCCCATCCAATCTTATCTTTATAAAAATTCGAGCCACCAAATGTAGCCATTGTGTTTAGTACTAAACATTTCAATTAGATTGATTTTGTCTTAAACCATTTTCGCATTGATATCAATTCAGTCCATTTGATCAATTTTGGCCTGAAATCGCTGACGTGGACGCCACTGATACCACGTACGATGATCGGCACTGACGTGGATATTTTTAATATTTATTTTTTACCTTTTTTTTTTTTTTGGTGAAATTCCACTTTGGCTGGCCAAAGATCTCGCCGGCCCTCAGTGACTTCGGGTGAGGGCCAACCAGCCCTTGCCGGCCGCTAGCGAGGATTGGCAAGCCCACGATGGACTTGGGCAAGGTAACAACCCTAGGCAATGGCCTTTGCGAACTCGATGGTACCATCCGACTAGTTATCCCCAAATGGTACCTAATAATATGCTTTTCACCAAACAGCGAGCATAAGATAAAAACCCAAAAGGAGGATGGCAGACTCAGTGTTAATCATGCTTCATCATTCGCAGCATTCCACACACAACATGATCGTCTCCCACTAAAAAAAAAAAACCTCTCTCTCTCAAAAGTTAAGGCCCAACGCAATATTCACCACTTATCTTTTCTTGCACTTTAAGCCTCCTCCATTTTTAATGCAACTTCCCACAGAGACCCCACGGAAGAAGAGCAAAAACACAAGTGTACCCATCAGCCAATACTGCACACATCCACCCAAAAACAAAAGAACTCAAGCAAGAAAAAAATCATGAGCTCGGTCTGCATATCGACCTGCCTCAACGACGTGCGCGCCCTGCAGGCTCCGGTCCGGGCCACCTATGTGAACCTCTACAAGTGGCCCGAGTCCGACGCAGAGTTCGTGAGGTCGATGAGCTCCAATGGGCACGCAGGAGACCGCGGCGGCGGCAGGAATGTTGATCACCACGTGGTCCGCACCAGGGTGGTGGACAGCATCTCCTGCAGGCAAATGTACCTAAGGAGCTACCCGCTTTCCAGAGAGGAGAACGCTTCGCCCGACAACGGGACCCGTTGCTTGGGCCGTGGCCGCAGAGGCAAAGGAAGCGACGGAGGCAATAAGAAGAGGAAGGAACGGCGTCGTAGAAGGAGGTGCGTGGCGTTGAGGAAAGCGAAGGAAGCGTCTTGGACTGCTCTGTTCAGGATCTTCCACAGTCTGCTCTCTTGCTCCGCCAGCATAGACGTCGTCGACTGAAGATCTTTGTTTGTTTAATTGTTTTTGAGCTTTTTCTATAATATAAAAGCAGAGGGAGAACATATCTGTTTCGAGCTTTGAACGCTTTGAGTTCGTCTTTTCCCTCCGTGCCTTTCTTCTTTTTTTGCATCTTCTCGAGTTTAATTTAAAGAGGCGAATTCGCTTTTCTCTTCTTGTTTTTGTTTTTCTTCCTCTTTTGTCGTCTCCTTATTGATGGACATCTGAAGGTGCGATGTTGTTAAACTGAAGTAATGGAGGGAGAATTTGATGTGTAGATTTTTCGCATTTGGTTTTACTTTTGCGTCGTGAGCATTAGCGACAATGCGCGGGGAAAAGAAGCGACCTGCGTTCGGACAAATTAACATTGTCAGAAAAATCCCATGAAAATAGATGGAATTTGGACAGGTTGGAGTTGACACAAAACGAAAGGAATGAAGTAGATCTGTAGAGGATGAAGCACTTGGGACCCCCCCACTGATTGTCAGCACTTTGAGAGTCCTAAAGCTTAATCAATAACCACGTTAAACAATACAATTAGTGATATCCTGTGTAATTTCCGAATGCCAGGCTAAACTGCCAATTCATCGGGATGTTGGGACTATACTATACTGTACAATTCACAATGACTATGTTATATTAGCAGTCAAGATTCAGGTTTTATTAGAAATTCTCGCCACGTCCATCCTCGGCGACAAGAAATTATATTATGTATCGCCAGGGTGCAACATTCAGCAGGATGAAGCAAAATATCTGTACCACCGCCAATTTATCGAGACATCATTACTTGGGACGCCTATCCCAAATAAATCGAAACGATTGTATCCGGTGGAACCTACCCTACTCAACACGAGAGCATGCGAATTCAACTGTTCGAACAGAGGCTTTTCATCTCCCAGTTGACACTGAACCCGACTTTGCTTTGGAAATATAGGGAAAATTTCAAAAAAAGTACCCGAAGTATCCTCATTTTATCAAATAAAAATAAGGAGCTAGAGTGAACGTTATTTCAAATAACAGTCTAGCTAATGGGCATTTTTGTCATTTTAACTTTTTGGCCTTTTCTTTTCTGTTTCTGTTTTCTTTCCTCTCCCCTCCTGTTCGTCATCTCCTCCAACACCTCTTCTTCAATAGGTCCTCCATCCCTCGCGGAGCCGCTCCTTCTCCGTCGCATTCGCCCACTCTCGGTCTCCCTCGCCAGGGTCGAACTCCCTCAACCTCCCGTCATCTCTGTCCCCGCTTCACTACTCGTCCAATCCTGCACCTCCAGGCGTGAACGACGGCCCATTCATGAGTACGCGCGACGGTTCCTCCGTCGCCGGGAGCCGAGCTCCGGCGGCGTCCCACTGTGCGAGGGACGGGGTGGTCTGCGATGACGGGGGCCCTGCCGTGACCATGGTTTTGTTGGGCTGGCTCGGAGCGAAGCGGAAGCACCTGAGGAGGCACGTGGAGTGGTACAGCTCCAAGGGGTTCCACGCGGTGACGTTTGTCATTGGCGTCAGGGAGATGCTTTCGCTCGACTTGGGTCATAGCGTCGAGAACTGGATCAACAAGTTGGTGAACCGAACTGATTGCTTAGGTTTCAGAGAGGGAGGAGGACAGCAGGGAGCGTTGCTTGGAAGCAGGTCGCCACTCCTGTTCTCGGGCGCAGACGCGTTGGGGATGGACAAGGTTCGGCTTCACTGGGTAGATGCGGTCGGTGGATGGCCGGACGTGATGCGTGGCGGTGAGAGGGGCGCTGGCGAGGAGCAACCCGACGGCAATGACGCATGTGATACACAACAAGGAGGAGCTCCCGTTCGTGCGAGGGATGGAGGACCTATTGAAGAAGAGGCGTTGGAGCCTTGGAGGAGATGATGAACACGAGGGAGAGGAGAGGGAAAAAAAACATAAAAGAAAAGACCAAAAAGTTACAAAGACAAAAATGCCCATTCATTAGGCCCTGTTTTTGAAATGATCTGAGCACTTGAGCACATTATTTAAAACATCGTTCACTATTAGCCCTTATTTGATAAAATGACGTAACTTGGGATCCTTTTTTGAAAATTTCCCCAAAATATATAAATGGGTTTTACGCAAATCGACCAAATGGTGGACGGAAAAGGAAAGGATGGATCATCAGGAAGAAGAAAACGCGCCGAACAATGAGCTGTAAAGCCTACAGTCACGGAGGACACCTCCACTATTACAGGCACAAGCCTTGATCCATTCCTGAGTATATTGAATCGAAGCAACCTGTGTGTTCTCTGTTAGATCGCCTCGGAAAAATGAAAAGCTGAATCACAATTTCCAGAATAAGGGGGGGGGGGGGGAGGGGAAGAAGCTTTTCAGTCTTCTGCTTTATTGATTCGCCAAGGTGTCGAGAGGTAATCATAAAAAGATGTCCAGCTTAAATGAATTAACTCGATTCCATCCATCACCCAGAGTTTCAGTTGGGCAACAATGCAAATCTAATCAACCCAAAATGCATAAAACCCCCTCCCATTTCGGAGAGTACCAGACACAAGCATGAAATTTCGAAACTGTCAAGGAATTTCTTTTCATAAGGACATCGCTAGTGATATGTTTGAATGGCATCATCACAAGGGGCTAATCGAATATAAATTTCCGAGATCCATGGACCAAAAGAAATGAGTAGCTTTGCAAATACGAGCATTTATGTTAAGCATCAACACGGAATACAGAGACTTAAAATCACCTTTATGTCCACAACTATTAAACATCCATGAGTATTCGGGGATCCTGGTGTCAACTCACTACTGCAACCTTAAAGCATGTTTGTCAGTCGATGAAGATTCTTGAACCTCCAAGTCCAAGTTAGGAGATTATTTGGTTTCTAGATTTCCCACAAAAGACATCTGATCCAAACTAATGCAGGATGTAATCATCCAACATTATGGATTTGGAGCAAGTGACCCGTAGCCTGTCTCAAATTCGGCACTCTAATAGTGAAGGCGAAGCTACTAAGCTTCCACAGGACAGAGAGTGTAAAAATGCCCCTCACTTCCGATACATGCTGGACCTTAAGAGTGCATAATGCTTGCAAGTTGCAATAAACTTCAGGAATTCCCAACATAGATCGAGAAAGAGGAGGATAATAGGTCTTCTTTCAAAAACAGACAAAAAGTACTATTTTGTCCATTATAGAGCATATCGTAATGACTAAATTGTTGGGACCTAAACTAAATTGTCAAGAAAAATCACCCTGAGAAACACAAACTTGCTCAGAGGAAGACAACGGAAACATCCAAGTTAGGAGAAAATTTGTTATCTATGTGGCCACGTTAATATTATTCTAATCTAGGAGAATCTAGGGGTAGGGGGAATTTTAAAAACCATTATGGATTGTGAACAAAATTCATCCAAACTCTCAGAAGCTAAGGTAAGTAACCTTCTTAAACTAACTTGTGTGGCTCTCGTACTTCTGTAAAAAGATGGGCACGTTTTGCCTCTTTATAGAAGTTATCTATGTGAAGATCAAGACTTCCACTCTAAGTCCTCAATCAGGATTATCCGGTGCTACTGATGCAAGAGTTCAGAGATGAGTCACACATTTCAATGAAGTAACCAGAAACACCATATGGAGTCAACTAATCACCAATCGGGAAATCGGTACAAAGGTAAATCTTGCCGCAGATATCAGTCATAAGGAAATCAGTGTCATCTGATCATCATCTACAAGAGCATACCACTAAATCAACTCTTAAGTAGATAATACCTTTTGATCAAGAAGAAAGGGAGTCTCCAAGCAGGATACACTAATTACATGTGCACCAAAAGTGCTTTCAGGCTAATCACTTTCTCAAAACAACATTGTGTCCCCCAAAAGCTATTTTCATACTCGTATAACACTAACTCTCTATTCTTCACAGCAAGTAGTCACAATGGAAAAGTTAACTGTGGAATTCTATAACTGCTGTCCGATCTAAGGAATTACAGATACAGTTCCAAGAACGTCCTATAACAGGACAGGCCATTTAAGACATTTTGCACATCATCTTAATACCACCTCAATCCCACCTATCTATACGATCATCTGGCCATATTTAGCAGGCTAGAGCCAAATTAATGTAAGCAATCCTCGTTTACAATGATATCAATGTAATACCACCTCAATCCCACCTATCAATTACTAACTGTATGAATCTTTTGGCAATATTTAGCAGCCTTGATCAACAATATTAGAATATCTGAACAGTAAAGCAATGGACCCAAATCGGCAAGTTAACAGCATTATACTCAAATCACCCCATTAAAAAAAAGTCCAAATTTGAGATCAGTCCATTCCTCGTATTTGCAAAGCGTTGGATGCATGAAAAGGATACAGTTGAAAATCCAAAGCCATTTCTTGTCTAATTCCCTGTAACTTTGTCTTACATCAAGAACAAACAAGAAAACTTAAAACATGACTGAAGTGAATAAAGACCCAATTGAGCTCATTCCAAGAGAATAAACCACAGGGAGAACATGATGTCTACGTCTGGAGTCTAGATCTCATAAGGGAATGGTGTGAACATTCCACCAGTTAGAGATACAAGCAACTGTTGAATCCAATATACTTAAGCAGGAAAGTCAAAAGTGTAAAATGGAATAAAACAGATTAACAGGAGCAGTAGCACCAGACCTGATGTTACGGTAATGGTCCAAAATTGAATAATCCAGTTCTCTGCATATCATGCCATTAGAATCGTCAGCACGTAAAGATCCTGGGACATTTTCAGTTCAAAGGTCAAACTCTTCATCGCGGAGTGCCATTTCTGCTTCCTTTTCCTCCTCCTCATCAAGAACAAAGTACTCATTCCTCTCCAGAGGCCTGAACATATAAAACATCACAGTATAGAATGCCAGGCTGGCAATCTCTTCTGCTGCATTGCTCACCCACTGATACTTATATGCAGCAATCGTCCTCAAGGCAAACACAACAATTCTCGTGAAATACAAGTATCCAATCACCACAACATAAAACTGCCTAAATAACTGTAGCTTCGCCAAGTTCCTAGCTGCCTTGCCATCAGTCTTTGAGGTCTCCCTCAACGACCTGATTGACCACACGATCGGGAAAATGATCGCGCAGCAGCAGATTATATCCACCAGCAAGAACACCTGATTCCAAGTCACCCAATCCTTGATGAAAGGCCCCGTCTCTCCGATCACCACCGAGGCCAAATTTGCCAACACCTGAAGGGGAATCACAATCATCAACACCTTCTTCTCCTTCTCTTGCAAGAAGGGCTTCAGAAACGACCAGCCCGTGCCGATCAACACTATCACGGTAAACAGCAACACCACGCGAATGAACTGAAACATGTAGAATAACACGTCCCAACCGTGGGGCGTGCCGGTGACCTTAACATAATGCTTATCCTCGGCAGCACAAATCAGATTCAGCGCCTTCATCAAGAGCAAACCGGCCATCAAGAGATGGATCCGGTGCACCGATCGCTTATTATGATAGCAAAAATAGATCCAAAAGCCCAGGAACCCGAAATAAGAAAGCGAGAACACGAAGTAAAGAGAAGGGAGCTGCGTCGAACCGGCGGAGAGGTAATCTTTGGAGCCATCGCCGTCGAGATTGAAGAGCTCGGTGTGGACGTTCATGGAGACGCTGGTGTCCGGGACGCAATTGGCGAAGTAGAGGGAGTATTCATTGGGAGAGATGACGGGGTACAATTTGTTGAAGGAGGCGTGAGGCGGAGGCGAGAGGTCGCGGAAGTTGAAGAGAAAGAGGATGTACTGGGAGTCGAGGACGCAGAAGTTAGGGTTTTGCTGGAACTCGAGGACGATCTGGAGGAGGGACTCCTCGGAGAGCAGGAAGAAGCCGAGGCGGGAGGGGTCGGGGGTGGCGGCGGAGGAGGAGGAGGAGGCGACGTTGACCGCAGAGACGGAGACGGATGCCTTGCCGGTGTAGGTGAAGCCGAACTTCTCGAAGAGGATCATGGAGCGAGAGTCGGAAGAAATGGTTAGGGTTTTGATCTCGGCGGTGGAGGGGGAGATGAGGAGGGAGGCGAGGAGGAGGAGGAGGAGAATCATGCCGTATCGCTTGGCCTGAGCCATCGGAGAGATCGCAGCGGCGGATATCGAGCCCCTGATGGTGGTGGTGGTGGTGGTGGTCGAGCGGCACAAAAATGGTCAATTTGGTGTTGGAATTGGATCGATGCCTTCGCCGGGCGTGAAATGCAAGGGAGCGACTTGTCCGGCGGGTTGAGCTATGTTTAGCGAATTGCCGGAATTACCCTCCCTTCCCGACTCTATTCACAGTTCTCGCGATGGATTATCGCTTCTATTTGTTACACATATACGAGCATGGCATTAAAATGACCGAACATGTATCTATTCTAAGCAGCTTCATGTCAAAACGATGTAAATCGAAACATCAAATTTTTCAAGGAAAAAAATAATTTATAAAATATATATTTTTTTAAAAATGACTTCTCATATTGCTATAAAATTAACTGAGCATAAAATATTTTAATCTTGTCAACCAATACCGGCAATGAAAAAAATATTTCATTAGTTAATAATTTCAAACAATACATAAGATCGTTTGTAAAAAAATATTTATTAAATTATTTATATTTCTGAAATAAATGGATCTGCAGTATTGAATACTTTTTCTAATTTTTAGAAATTCCATAGGTATATCTCGTTCGACAAAGAAGTCATGAATCAACTTTTTTTTTCCGAAAGATTTGACCAAAATGAAAATTCCGAAAGTCATTCCCGACAAAAAATTACACAACTTTCCTAAAAAAATGTCAAAGGATTACATGTCAACTCCCTGGGCTTCTCCTTGCCTCCCGCCTTGTTATCGCATTAAATTTACAATCCTATAAATATATTAATTCGTTGTCTTCTTTACTTCTTGTGCGTGGAAGCTGCAATGACTTAGATCTTATTCACAAGAGATTAAGCGCGCATGGCAATTCTCTAAAACATCTGGTCAGAATTTAATTTTTCTATTTTTAGAGAGAAGTAATTTTTTCCTTATTTATATTACTAAACGGATTTCTGATCTAGAAATACTTTTGGACCAGAAATTCTAATCCAGAATTATCGGCAATGCAAGTCCTCGGATCTCATTGCCACCAGCCACCATCAATTCCGAGGATTAACTTTTTAACAAAATTAGGCAAGACAAAAACGGAGTTATCGTGCTGGAAGAACCGCGCTCATCGCTTGTACGTGGAGGGCCCGGCAACAAAAAAAAGGTCAACGGGATTTGCCGGTCAAATTAACTCTGGTTAGGTACTCGGTACTGCTCTCCATTTAATATTTTATGGCCTTGCTAGAAAACTTTTGACAAACGACGTCCGACCTTTCTACGAATGGTAAATTATTGATCGATGCATGTCAACGTCATGCCTACAGATGAGCCTAGCTCTCCAGGGACATCAATCGAGAGGGGAAATCGCCACTTCACTTTGACAGAAGAAACAAAAAAAACTCATAGCGTTTTGTATTGCAGATCATCTTCTGGAATCAACTTCCACAGTCAATACGTCTTCTGCAAAGAAGCGGTACGCGGCAGGTTATTCTACAAAGAATAACACTCATATGTACATCAACAGTTCCACGTTAATATTTCCCTATCTCCGGCGCCGGCATCGGTCGTCAGCAGATTATATTCTCAGAGAGCGTAAACTTTCTTAAATTCGCTGTTCAAAATTTCTGAATCCGACATCATCATCGACATGGACAATGACCTCGACCTGCTACTCATAGACGACCTCCGGATGCTCCTCATCTTATAAGCCTCTATCCGGTGCATGATCACCCAGTAGCACATCGTCCCCAAAGTCGTCATCATGATCACGGCTCCGACCACGGTCACTCCCGCTGCCAACGCCCAGTCGCGCTTCCCCACCACCACGTAGCACAGCGCAAGGAATGCCACCGACACCATCACGCACGCCAACCACATCAGCTTGTTGATGACCGCCATCATTTGCTTCTTCGCTTTCCGCTCTATGACTACCACCGACGTCTGCACCACCACGACTGCCAGTGATATGAAGAGCGCGATGGCATCGAATATGAAGAAGACGAGGAATTCCGGTTTTGGAGCAATGTTTGCTTCTCCGACAGAGTGCTTGTACGGGACATGGTCAGGGTCATCGGCATACTGGCCTGGGACACTGAAGATGGCGGCAAAGGCCACTGTGGCAATCAGGACAGCCACGACCGTTGTGGAGTTGATGGCATTGTTAAGGCCCTCCGAGTGCAGCTTGTTGAGCCGCTTGGCGATCCCCTGCACTCGTCTCCTCGTTTGTCTTGTGTGCTCCAGCTGGTCGTGCACCTCGTGCTTTATGTCGCTCACGGTTTGCTTCAACTCTCGGGCCCCAGTCGGTGTTGTTGGATTGATAGATTTAGCACTAGGAACGCCGTGGTCCCGCAGGACAGCAGCAATTTTGGATTGGCCAGCTTTCTCGGCAGTGTCCAGTGCGGTCTCTCCAGATTTGGTTACCGCTGTTTTGTCAAGGTCTGAGTGATTCAAAAGCTTAGAAAGAATCTGCAAGAGCAGCAGCAGCACATGAGTTGATACGATAGGACTGTACTGAGGCAATGGATCACTTAACCCTGTTCATTTCATACTTTACACTTCCATGGAAACCCAAAAACTAAACTAATTTCATAGGTAGCCTAGCCTGCCCAAAGCCAGGACGCTTATTTAACAGATGCTAGTCTCTCCATTGCTTAAGATGGCAATTTACGGGACCTACAACAGATTTGGATGGAAGTCTGTTCATAGCATAGAATTCCAGGATTTTACAAAAGCCAAACCCGTGTGCCGGGTTATATTGCACAGAAGAAAGATTCCCGAAATAGCAATTATGGAGCATCTTCTACGCAATGAGGAATTTAATCAGCACTACCATACACATCCGATGGTTTCTAAAAGTCTGTGAGTCATGGATAGTATCGTGGAAATGCTAAATTTCGATGAACACATCTCTCGTACTTTGCAGAAATTTGCAGCTTCAAAGCATTGACATGAGCAGCTCCACGATTATGGGCACGAGACAGATACTATTTCTTTCCAAGACAACGTTCCAAGTTCTAAGAAAGCACTTTACGTGTAAACCATGAACACAGCTATAAACCCCGAAGTAAGCCAGAGCCACTTATTAGAGAATTGACAAGGATCAGTTCCCAACTGCAGTTAGTCATTCGTAAAGCTACCTTCACCAGTTTGAGGCACCAAAAGGATGACAAGTTTCTTTTCTTTTTGAGCGCCTTCAAGAGATCTGAGCAGCACATTCATCTAACTGCAGTTGCTTAACATATTTTGCTTTGTTTTTTCAAGTGAAATCGAATACAGCAAAAGGAGAAGGCCGGAGTTTTTATACCTGAGCTCGAGCCTTTCGTGTTGCTATATGCAATGCAGTATTCCCCTTATTATCAACCATGTTAAGTGGAGAAGGATCCAAAATCAAAAGCTCCTCGACGAGATCGGTGCTCTGTCCCTTGACTGCCATGTGAAGAGCCGTTTGGCCCTTCTTATCGCACATGGTTGCTAACCCCGGTTCCTTGCTTAGAAGGGCCTTCGCAACCTCCAAATGCCCGTTTCTCGCTGCTGAATGCAAGGCTGTTTTCCCATTGTTTTTTGTTATTGTGGCCAGGTTTCCACATTCCTCCAAGAGGAAATTCACCACTTCGAAGTGGCCTTGTGCGGCGGCAGTGTGCAGCGCAGTGGTGTTAGCAGAGTCAGTTGTCATCGAAAGCTCGTGACTCTTCTCCATGAGAATCTTTAAAACACCTGCAAAAGAAAGAAACCCAAAAATATCAATACCGAAAAGTTCCACTTCTATAAACTTGAACATCCGATGACGGTAAAGCTAAACGAATTCAATATGAACCACAAAACCATTGCTTTTTACCTATGCTATTCCCTTGCTCTTTTCCTTCAAATTCATCACACAAAAGGACGACTAAACAACATTCATCAGACACTGCTGATGTTAAAACAGAACACGTATTTTCCCTTCAAATCGTTGGCCTTCGGAAAGGAGCAAACTGTAATCGATGCCAATAAAATACAATAATCATTGACTAGAAGCACAGGCGATGAGAGCCTCACCCAAGTCTCCTTGCTTTGCAGCTATGTGAAAAGCATCATATCCATTCTTTGCCTTGATTCCAGCTGAACCGATATCGTAGTATCCCATCAACTCCCTCACCAGATCAACATGGCCGCTCTCAGTAGCAACGTATAGTATGGTTTCACCAGATTGATTCTGCTTGGTCAACAAGCCGTTCAATTCCTTCTCTCCAGACCCGGATAGTGCGTTCAACAGGGACTCCGAATCCCCAGCTCTCGCCGCCAAATGCAACGGAGTGTCGTCTCGCTTCACCGTCAACTGTTTGGTCATCTTCTTCCTGGGGAAGCTCTTTTGCCTCTCCAGTGCTTCCATCACAGATAGCGCGCTCTTGACACCGATACAGCAACAGCGAAAACCAAGAAACTCTCAACTATTTGTCAACCCCAGAGCAAATCACCTGTCGGTGTTTCTTTATGGAGCAACTGATAAGACCAAATAGAGACCCGGGATTTGGATTCCTTGAACACCCCCCAAATGATGTCCTCACGTATTCTTCTGCACCCAAAGAGACAAAGGATTAAATTGATGAATACTCAAAACACATGCTTGTGAGAGATCGAACAGAGACAAGGGCAAACTCATCTCTACCTTGAGATGAGCTTGTTCACTAAATTAGTGGGGGAGAGAGAGAGAGAGAGAGAGAAGATGGTACACGGCATGACCATTACTGAAGCGGAACAAAGCACCATGATGTGAATCTGATGACAAAAATTAGACGGTTAAATGTTCACCTGATCTTTTGGATGCAGAAAGTCTCTCTCTTTCTCTCCCCTTGTCTTCAATCCAGACGCTGAAGAAGTGGGTAGAGAGAGAAAAACAAGGAACCGATGTTAATCATTGGGGGGTTGAAGACTGAAGAACCCACACAACTGTGGCGTCGATGACTTTCTCCATCGTTTGGGGAAATAGAAGGGTAATAGAAGAAGTCCGGCGACTCGCGAATGAGAGAGCTCAGTGAGGTCGAACAGCTATGAATTTATGGGGCTTTTTCAAATAATTAATGAAGATTGAACAAGAAAGATGGCGATGAAGAAAGAGGAGGAGGAGGAGGGAGGGGCGAGGAGAGAGAAGAGACAAGGCTGCGAAGAAAAACAAAGAGACGCAAGCTGAAACGTGCTCTTTGTCTCTTGCTGAATAATTACAATGCGGTCACACGTTGCCACGCAGGCTATCGGAGGGGCTGGGACCCACCCAGTCCTTTGATCTTTTGTGGGAGATCTAACGGTCGATTCTTTGCGGCACTGGTTGCTGGCCTGCCGCAAGATCAAAATTTTGGAGGTTAAATTATAGGATTTTTTTTTTTGGTCGGAATGTTAAATTATAGGATTCGCACGTGCAAAAAGGGGTCTGGTGTATCGATATTGATTTGTGCGACCCATTTTAATCTCAATATTTTTTTTTTCAAGTGTTAACTTTTTTAAACTATTATTTGAATGTAAATTCAGTCAGTGTCGCTGAAAATCATATGTGGCGCATACTTGGCTCGCTGGAGAATCCAAGTCAACAATAAAAAATCCAAAAAATAAAAATAAAAATTCCACATAATATTGAAAAAACTTAAAAATAAGCTAAAGGGGTGCATGGCAACACTTATGCTTCAGAAATAACACCTGAAGCATAAGTTGATTTTTCAAATTCTCCATCAAAATCAGAAGTCATCAAAAGTTAATTTCTGGTCAAAAAAATGTGTTTGATAAAATTTCTACTTCTGAAATTTTTATTTTTGAAACATTATTAAAAAAATCTCCGGCGATGGTAGTCGTAGAGACCGGCGCCAGTTGCACCGGTGAACAGCAACCGAAGGTCGGTGATCGACGATTGGCGACGGCGTCGACGGTAGCCAGCGAACGGTGATTGGCGGCGGCGGCGATCGACGGTGACGGCGTTGGTCGGCGAAGACCGGTGTAATTGAAGAAGTGATTTCTAAAGCTTAGAAATTACAATTTTGAACTTCTCAAAGTTGACAAGGGCGGGCATGGTAACACTTCAGAAACTGAAAGCTGTTTGGTAAAAATATTGAGAAATCACTTCCAAAAGTAATTTTGGAAGTGATTTCTACTTCTGATTGGATTTTTTGCCAACTTTGAGAAGTTAAAAATTGTAGTTTCTAAAAAAGAAATCACTTCTTCAACTACATCGGTCTTCGCCGACAAACGCCCGCCTATCGGCGCCTCTCGACCGCAATCGCTCGCCGGCTACAGTCGCCCGCCGCCGCCGGTCGCCCACCTGCCATCCATCTTAGGCCGACGACCTCCGCCGCCCGTCGCCGGTCCCTGGCCGCCCTTGCCAGTCGCATGCCGCCCGCCCCCCGGTCTTGGGCCGTCGCCGACCGCCGTTCTCCATCCGCCGCAAGTTCGCCGTCCTCTGCCACCGGTCGCCCGCCTGCCCGCCTCTGGTCTCGTTCGCCGCTGGTCTCCCAACCGCCACCGATCAACCGCCAGTCACCTGCCCGCCGCCGGTCACTGGCCGCCCATCGCCGGTCTCCATCTGCCGCCAGTCACCGGCCGCCCACAGTCGGTCGCCGGCCGCCGCCCTCCACGACCACCATCGCCGGAGATTTTATTAATAATGTTTAAAAATTAAATTGGCTAGGAGTGCCGCGTGTTGTGGGGATAGCATACTTGCTTCAGTTTCAGGGCTTGTCTCCACTTCCTTTATTGGTGTCAGAGCCATTGTCGCCGAATGTCAAGTTAAGATTATGAATCTTCTCTAGGACATGCAAGGAGAGAAACCCTTCCTCCATGGAAATCTCTACTACTCTTACTCCCATTGTCAATGAAACACCTGTTTCCTTACCACCTCCACCTGAACTTCGCAAATTTTCAGCTTCAAAAATAGACTGTCTCTATGAGGTAGCTTATTATGAAGATAGCAAAATCTGCGAAACACAACTCCCCATCATCAACCCATATTCCGCCTTTGCTAAACCGTCCTTATTTTCACTTATCCGTTCCATCAAACACCTTATTCGACATACTCCTCGTGCAGCTAAGGAATATGTTCAGTCCTCCAAATTTGGCCAGCATCCTATACTGGCCACCCAGTAAGAACAATTTGTTACACTTCAGATCCCTCCAGAATTTCCTCAGCAGTGGTCCCAGCAGGGATTTACTCATCTACATTTTGGAGCCATCAGACTTGCTCTTTCTTTTCATGGCCGGAAAGGCTTGCCAGTTGTTGGAAGACTTGCTCTCCTTGATACACGCTTTTTGGACTACCAGCATGCTTGTATCGGTATAGTTCAGACAACTTTGAATGCTAGCACGGTGTTCGTCACACTGTTTTCAAATTTCAACATGGCGCTTGCTGATCCCAACCTTCTATCAGCTTTGAAGGTTCAGATACATATAATCGGAGCCCCTCAGTCTCCTAATGCCATATCTGCAACCCTTCATTATCAGATGGTTTACAGGGTTCAAAATCATGCCATAGATCTTAACCTCCCAGGCGCTGATGAAGCCCTTGTTATTTCAGTTGACAGAGATCAAACTTCCTGTGTCCATGTTCCCAGACAGATTCCGAGAGACCAGCTTGTCAAGCTTCTCCCTGATAGCTAGGTCACCAATTATGAAAAATTGCATTATAACTCTCGCCCTGTCCAATCTGCCGAACCCCAGTTCACCAAAAAGAACGATGGTACTGTTACCATCAAATTTCCCAAAGAAAAGGAAGATGTTGCTTCTTCTTATCCTTCCTTTCCAACCATCCTTTGTTTTAGCCCTTGCCCATCTGAGACTGTCAGTATAGATTGCCCAGATCCGAAGGAATTTGTCCAATCATTTAATATAAATGGACACCCTGTCCATTATTACAAAGATCCTTCAGGGCATTGTTTTTGGGATGTTGATTGTGCTTGCTCTTCGTGCTCTGACACAGATGAAGATGATGATAGACCTTCCACAAATCGAAGGAATAAAAAGAAGAAAGATCCTTTTTACCAAAGGTATCTTGATGGAGATCCGACTGTTGGTCTGTTTGGTGAAGATGGTGGACGTTGGCAATATATGGTTGACTATGGATTGCCTCTTAAACTTCCTGAACTTCTTACTCCACAGCCGCCACATAGCCCAAAATCTGATTCATCTCCACCTCAATCTCCACCACTAGCCTCGTTTAAAAAAGTCACTTCTCCTTTTTATAAGCCAATTCAGAAATGGGTAAAGAAAAACCCGTCATGTCCCATTGATCTACCAAAGCCATACACTTGTGTTCCTAAACCGGAATCACCCTCAATGCTCCCAAGCATTTGCATGTTTCAACCTGGAGACTTCCCTCCATTACCATCCTTTGGCTCTGGATCCAGTTCTTCTGACTTCCAGTTTCCTCCTATGGAGAACTTCTCTGACCCTCAGAAGAAGTATTTCCATACTCCGAAAATACCTGCTCCAACTGATGTCGATGCTTACGGCAAAAAGAAGCTCCCAACTCCAGCAGAGGCTGTCTTGAACTGGCAAACAAAAAATGCACTTGCCCAGAATCGTGTTATCGGCCAGGTCATGAAAGATTCAACTTTCATTAAGAAAATGCTGGAAGACTTCCAGAAACGGCTTTATCTCCTTGAAAATAAGCTGATTCCTCCTAGCCATTATTTGGAAGATCAAACTCCAGAAATTGAAAAGTTGAAACGACAGATTCAAATCCTTGAAAATCAGCTTCTTGAGAACCAAAAACCTAAGCTCTTCACATCAGATCCCTTGTTCTCTTCTGTTGAGTCTTCTACAAGATCTATTAGGTCTCCTACTTCCTTTGTAGAGATCCTCAATACAGCTCCTCCACCACCCAGAACGAATGTTTTAGCTCTTCGCGCGCAATTGCAAGAAATTGAAAAGCAGAAAGCTCGTGGAAAGAGGAAAACATCATCCCCATTACCTACAGCACCACCCAAGCCACCAGATACACCACCGTCACCACCACCAAACTCTCCAGATCTTCCTTCTCATTCGCTTATGGTGTCTAACCCATTAGAAAGTTTTCTCAGACGCCAAATCCCATCCGTTGCCGCAGTTGATTCTGCAAATCCTACTTCTGAAGTTTCAAACACAGATCCCTCCGAGTCGAGTTTTTCTGGAACTTCATCAGATGAATCCTCCCAACCTGTTGTTACTGCAATCATGATGGCAGATCCATCTAGCCCAAAAGAAGAAAATATGACTGAACCATACGTTGTTTTCCCACCAGAACCCACCCTGGTGCTGGCACTGAATATTCATCCTCCAAGTCATATTTCTCCTTTGATGATCTCCCATACAATAAATGGCCAGATCGTCTCCAAGAGTTTCATGCTTGGATGATGGCAAGAAACCTCAAAGAGCACAGTACTTATTAGGTTCTCCTTGAGTTTTTCACCTGATTCACTGGCTCATTGAAAGACTGGTGGAAAGCAGCCTCTGAACAAGATCAGATCTCATTTCTGACCATGAGTCTAGATCAAGCCATCCAGATTATTCATTTATATTTCATTGGCCAGCTAAGCAATGAAATGGAACTCAAAAGAAAAGAATTTTTCGAGAGAAAATGATGTTCGATGGCAAGAAAAGATCTTGATCGTCATTTCCGAGCAATGATAAAGCTCTTTTACCACCTTGGGGCTGACGTCAATCTCAAACCGATTTTCTTGAATTCCATTCCCAAAGAAATTGGTGATGCAGTTGAGAGAAATCTGCAGATGAGCAAACGCCCTATGGCTGAAGCCACACTTGGTGAAATCCAGCAAGCAGTGCATGTGGCAATTGAAGACTTGTGCCATAAAAGAGAATTATTCAAAAGTTATTTGAAAGAGAACCGCAGTCTTAAGAAAGCTTGCATCAGGCCAGATCTCAAGATCAAGTGTTCCAGAGACTGTATTGATCCATCTTGTTCGGGTCACAAGAAGAAGAGGCACTATAAGAAATTCTCTTTCACTGAGAAGAAATAGGGCAAAGGAAAATGGAAGTATCTTCGAAAGAAGAAACACCATGGAAAATCAAAGAAGAAGTTCAAATCCGACAGATGTTATACCTGTAACAAGAAGGGACATTTTGCAAAAAAGTGTCCTCAAGCAAAACGTCAAGGAAGTTATATGATCCAGATGATAGCCCACAGCATGGGCATTTTCCTTGATGATGATGATATTGAATCTGTGTTTTCAGTCGAAGATGAACCTTCATCTGAGACTCTTTGTGCTCTCAAGGTATATTCCTCTGATTCTGATGCTGATGAATCCCCAAGTGAAATATTTGCCTACTTCTCCTACTTCATCCCAGACTCCTTCCACGTCCAATCTCCTGTTTTTCACTCTCCTTATTTCCCTGTTCAAATTTTCCCCCCTGAAAGTAAGAATCCCATCCAAGTCATAGCTCTTATAGATACTGGAGCTGCTGCATCTCTTCTAGATACTAAAGTACTCCCAGAAGAATTCTAGACTCCATATACCAGATATTTCCACTCTGCTTCTGGTGATACTTTCTCCACCAAAGTTCGCAGTAAACCAGTCACTCTTCAGTTGTTCCCTCAGTGTTCGATCACCACAAAGATTCTTGGATGTCATTCCCATAATAAAGATCTTGTCATTGGTTGGGATATTTTGGCCCGATTGCCCAAACTCAAAATTCTCCCTAATAGTTTGAAATGTCAGATCCAGTTCAAAGAATTTGTGGACATCCAGAGACTCTTTATCATACAGCCCGAGATCCTTGACCCCATTTCTCAGACACTCTTATCATGTTGTGCTGAGTCCCATTCTCAGTTTTCCCAATCCTATTCAAATCCCCTTTGGAAAAATCCTGACTTTTTTGTCAGACTCCCATTCAAAAAGAGCGAAGACGTTAACCCCACAAAAGCCAGTCATTCTGGTATGAATCCTGAACATCTTGCTCTAGCCCAGAAAGAATGTGTCGAACTCCTTGCTCAAGGACTCATTGAGCCTTCAGATTCTCTGTGGGCATGTGAAGCCTTTTATGTCAACAAAAGATCGGAGCAAACCCAAGGAAAGCTACGGCTTGTCATCAACTATCAGCCTCTGAATAAATTCCTTTAGGATGACAAATTTTCTCTCCCTCATAAAAACTCACTTTTCACCAGCCTTGCTCAGGCTAAAATTTACTCAAAGTTTGATTTCAAAGCAGGATTTTGGCAGATAGGAATTCACCCTAATGATAGTTTGAAAACTAGGTTTTGTATTCCTAATCAGCATTTCCAATGGACTGTTGTTCTATTTGGTCTCAAAACTGCACCATCACTTTTTCAAAAAGCCATGTGCAGAATTTTTCAGCCCATCCTGCCAAATGCCCAAATCTACATTGATGATATCCTCCTGTATAGTGCTGATGAGGATTCCCATTGCAAACTCCTCCAGCAATTTAATGAGATCGCTCGAAAGCATGGGATAATGCTCTCTCAGAAGAAAATGATTCTTGCCTAGAAAGAGATTGAATTCTTGGGCATGCATCTCAAAGAAGGAACTTATTGTCCTGGTCCTCATCTTGCTGAAGAACTGCTTAAGTTCCCCGACGAAAACCTCACTGTCAATCAGGTGCAGTCATTTTTGGGTTCTGTCAATTATCTAAGGGACTTTGTTCCAAAGATATCAAAAGCCCTTTATCCTCTCCAAAGAATGCTAAAAAAGAATGCGCCGCCATGGGGACCTAAACAGACAAAAGCAGTAACCTTCTTAAAAGAAATTCTCCAGCACCTCCCTCCATTGCAAATCCCTTCGACTGGGAAGAGAATTCTCCAAACTGATGCCAGTGATAAATATTGGGCAGCCATTCTTCTTGAAGAAATTAATGGTAAGCGACGAATCTGTGCTTACAAAAGTGGACGTTTCACCCAGGCAGAAATGCACTATCGCTCCACTTTCAAGGAGATCCTTGCAGTCAAGTATGGAATCAAAAAATTTGAATTCCATCTCATAGGACATCATTTTCTTGTTGAAATGGATATGTCCTCCTTCCCTCAAATGCTCAAGTTCAAACAGAAGCAAATTCCCCATCCCCAACTTCTGAGGTGGGCAGAATGGTTTTCCAAATATTCTTTTGATGCCAAACACATTACAGGAAAGAGAAATGTCCTTGCAGATTTTCTGTCAAGACCGAAAGAACCAGTTTCATCCATCAACATGTACGTCCGAAAAGAACCCTTGAGTTCTACATTTCGTACTGTCAACATGCGTGAAAATCAGTGGAATGATCGTCAATATCCTCCAGAAATTCCAGATTTAATTGCACTCAATGAGCTTACTCCCAACTTGCCACGGTATTTTTGGCATTATCATTACCTGATTTTTAGCAGATATGGTAGATTAATGCTAGAACCTACGGGTCTTCACTATCATTATCCATTCATTCATCCCCTCCGATGGTCGCCAGATGACGAGTTTCCAGAAGAACTCAAACGGATGTTTTGGTATTTATTCAACTTGTATACTGTTGCCATAGAATTTCCCACAGACAAAATTATCAGAGTTCTATCTAGAGCTCTTATGGGAGATTTCTCAAATCAGAAGTGTCTCACTGAATTGCTCACGTGGTTTCAACCCATTGAGGCATGAAGAAACCTCTTCAAAAGGCAGCAACGAGTTGGAAGGCCAGAACCTGAAAGACACACCACGGTAATTTTTCATAGACCATAGACTTTTATCAGCTCAGCCGGAGATGCAAGACATGAACCCTCTCAGGTTGGTACATCTACATACAAACCTAAAATCAATGACCAGGTATTCCGAGTTCACAAGACACTCCCTAGATTTGTCTATGATATTTTCACTGAATTTGGAGGACTTCAGAGGATACTCTGCCAAGAAAATCGTACTATTCCTCCAGAGGTATGGCCACATTATGCTACAAATCTGTCATGGGATAGGCCTTGCACTCACCCGATGACCTTCGAAGCTCTTGAAGAATACAGACAGAATAATCCTCATGTAGCGATGGATACTGACACCCAACACACTCATGCTCCAAGCACTCAGGACCCATGGGGAGGCCCTCTTTCACAAGACCCATATTCCCAAGATCCATATTTTCCTCAGCCCGTTTGTCCACGGGCGAATATTCCATCAGATATTCCGTCCAGTTCTACATAGCCATCACGACACCATCATCGACTCTACCAGCAAGATCCCCAAGATCCTGTCACAATGGAAGATGTCTTGTCTAGAGAAAGGCATGCGGAACAGGAACGACTTTTGCGTGATTTTCAAAGACAAAAAGATGGTCCAAGCAGTTCTGATGATTCCATTGGCAACTCAGAAGAAGGGATCAATTTCAAACTGTAGGCAGCGCCGAGTGTCTTTATGTGTCATGCCTATGTTATGTTTGTACTTATGTGCGTGAATAATTGACCAAAACTTGTGTAGGTCACAAGACGTCGTCCGGTCAAAAAATGTCATTTTCGATACTGTAGCGCACTGTTCATTACTGTAGCGTACTGTTTGTCATTGTAGCAAATCACTGTAACACGTCACTGTTCATCCGGAGACAACGGACCGAAAAGTTCGCGGATTCGGTGAAATTTTCTGCAGAATGACCAGAGGACTTGTCTTTATGTATGTCTCTCTTCCGCCTAATCACCTATATAAGGCAAAGGGTTGTAAGCGTTTTGGGCAGAGTTTTGCCTTCAATAAAATCAGTGTGAAGTTTGTGTTGTAATGAGTTTCTAAATTCTCTCTCTTCTCTCCAAGCATGATTCTATAGAGGTAGATTCATTTTGTTAATTTGATAATGCGATTTGGTTTAGTATGCTCTACACTTGCCACATTGTGGAACCTGTGTATCAGAAATATCTGATGCCTCAAGGGTTGAGTTTCAAGTTTTGAGCCTGAAAGCTAAAAGGCAGTCCCCTAAAATTGGCCAGGAGTGCCGCGTGTTGTGGGGATAGCATACTTGCTTCAATTTCAGGGCTTGTCTCCGCTTCCTTTATTGGTATCAGAGCAAACACCTTTCTTTGATCAGAAATCAAGTTTTGATGAAGAAGTTGAAAAATCAACTTCTGCTTCTGATTGAGAAGTTGAAAAATCAACTTCAGCTTCATAAATGATTTCTTTTATAGAAGTGTTGCCATGCGCGCCCCAAAAATTCAACAAGAAGTAGAAATCTCTTCCAAAAGTGGAAAATATCAATATTTTTACCAAACAGATTTCAGTTTCAGAAGCATTTCCGAAGTGTTTTTACCAAATGGATTTCAGCTTCAGAAGCACTTCTGAAGCAGAAATTCTGCTTCTGAAGTGTTGTCATGCGAGCCCTAAAAAACTAAAAAAAATATATTATAATAATAATTTTGACTTTTCTAAAAAATATTTGTTTTATTTTTTAAAATTTTTACGCTTATTTTTATTTAATTTAACTTTTCTAACAAAAATTAAAACGTAAATGCCCTTTTTAAAAAAAATCCACATAATCTTGAAAAAAATAAAAAAAAAAATTTCATGTGTACCGTTTGGCCCAAATTGACACTCAAGTGATCATTTTTTTTTTACTTAAGTAAATCGGCCAAAAATAATAATATCAAAATGAGCTCCGTATACAAATAGCGGTATTTCATGTATCCTTTTGCCGATTCACGTGCCATACTGTTGTCTGACGCTTTGAAATTTCCCAAAGTAGATATTTACGTTGATGAACGTTTTTCTTGTAAAGAAGAGACTCTTGGCAATCCTGATTTTTTAATGGACGTATTGTATTATAGGGAAAAAAAAATAGCAATTATTGTAATTTGTATCGCTCTCTATTTCAAGTCTCTATGGTTGAGATCGCTCTGCCGAATTCGAGATACGCGATCATGAGGGGTCCATGAAAAGCGATGTTTGATGATTCGTAAGTAATGAATAGCGAAAAAGTCGACTACATGCGCTGCATTCTTTTGGTACATGCAAACATACCTCTTAGCGCTATGCGACTTTTGACAAAGCCGTAGTTATTAAAGGAAAGATTCTCGACGCGTGCTCATCACTAATGATAATTCAAGTTTCGATAATCAACCGTTGGTGTTAATATGATGTTATGACAAATCCGTTCCCGTGGAATGAGTGAGTCTTTACAGGGTGCACCAAGTTCATTGATTTTTCAGATTTGCATTGGGTTATAACTCTTTTTTGGGATTGATTTTGTCCTGATGTTAAGTATTTCTCTTTCATGCGAAACGAATACTTTTCTTTTGATAAAAAAGAAGAAGCAGCGGCAGCAAGAGACCTCTTGGAATGAGGACATAAGAAAGGTGAACCAAAATGTTATTTCAGTTAATTATGATTGACCACACTCTCAACACATCCAAAGAAATATATCACGTTTACTCTTCTTGACATTTCACTTTTATAGAGAGGAGGAAGCTTTATTGACATTTGTATAGCTTGTGGACCCTCAAATAGTTAATACTCCTAATTAGTTATATTTAATTTAAATCTCAAGATTATGGTGTATTAGTTGAACATAGTACGGGGATTTGCAGGCCATTCAGATTGATTGAGGTATCGAAAGTCACCATGTATCGAATCAACAATCAAGACGATCTAATTCCTCAACCAAATTCTTACGCGTTGAAATTAGATATGATTCGGTACACGTGTATAAAACAGATGGACTCAAATTTTGAGGAGGTACTTTTAAGCAAAACATAAAAAAAAAATTCAAGATTTTTTTTAATCAAAAGAGAGATTGATTCATCAATCAGAATAATACTCTAAAGGTATATAAAAGGCTTCCAACTCTAGTAGACATCAAATAAGTGCATCCCAGAAAACAAATAAAGCAAGAGTTGCAACTAGAAGCACACTAACATCTCTCAATTCCTCCAAGATCTTTCACGCCATTTGTAACATCTTGCTGTGTACGTGTAGGTTCAATGTCCTCATCACCATCTCCGTGTAGAGATACCAACATGGATATATTGAGAAAACATATATCAAATACCTGTAAAGAACTCTTAGATCTAGTTCAAGAGAATAAAATCAGTAGATCTAGACCAAATTTAAATCAAGAGAAGAGAGCGACCTAATTTCGGACAAGTTGTGAAGTCATGTTACATATATTGTTAAAATATGTCTCGAGTTTGATGTGAAAGTGAACATACGAAAAAAAACAATAATTAAAGGCCGAACTCCTGTGGTTATACGAAATCAAGAGAATCCAAACCAAAACAGAAAGGATATATTCTTGTTGGATTCGGCAAAGGGACTTTATTCGATGCAATCTTATATTTGGTTTTGATTCCGTGGCTTTCAATTAGAAATTCCCAGTGGACTTTGTTTTTTTTTTTTGGTCATTGACTCGGTCAAAAAAAAAAAAGAAGGGATAAAGAAGAAAAAAAACAGATACAGACTCTACCATGCAGAAGTTGTTTTGCGTACAACTTGCATATAATAGCAAGCGAACGCCGTGGCCGAAGAGTATCGTCGGAGCGCCATCTCCGAGTGTTTGTTTTGGGTTTTTTCTGCAAGTTATTCGTACATAGAATTACGTCAAGTCATCGAGTGTTTTTAGCCGATTAAATCTTGAGGTTAGATTGTGTAATTCCTTTGTGAAATTGAGAGATTTTTTTATTAGGAATTTAGGGCTAAACACTATGTGCATTTTTTTTAATGTAATTGGAGCTTGGTAAATACTGAGAGTGTTTGTGTAACTTGAGTGATATGTAATCTTTGTGTGTCGCTTGTTTTATAATGAAATTTATTGTTGCTCTCCCCATAGACGTAGGTCTATACGATTGAACCACATACATCTAGTGTTCGATTTACTTTACTTGTTCTGTCTATTTTATCGTTCGATCGCTTATTCCGTGCAACAATTAGTATCAAAGATAGGCTTGCTTGAGTTGAAGCGAATGATGACCACAGAAGAAGCTAAAGTGAAAATTGACAGATTTGAGGGAAAAGACTTTGGTTTCTAAAAGATACATATAGAAAATTATTTATATCAGATAAAACTGCACGAGCCCCTATCTAGGAAGAACCCAGATACGATGAAGCAAGCCGATTGCGAATTGCTAGATAGATGAGCAATGAGTGTTATTCGACTGACGTTGACTCGTAACGTTGTGTTTAACATCGTTAAAGAGAAAACCAAGGCAGGTTTGATGAAAGCCCTGTCGGACATGTACGAGAAGCCATCTGCAATCACAAGGTCTATTTTATGTGATGTCTATTTAACTTGAAGATAAACGAAGGTGCGTCAGTTGCCAATCATATCAATGAATTCAACGTGATCATTAGTCAATTGAGTTATGTTGATATCAAGTTTAATGGGATTCGAGATTAAATTTTGAGTGAGTACATCCGTAGAAGAGAATCTGCCGAATCTGTATCTGTTGTTTTAATATGTTAAAATAGAGGAAGAGCTAGTACTCGTGTTAACATAAGTAGTATGAACATGAACAGAAGCAATCAGTCTAAGACTGGCGGTTCTATCTATTGGAATTGTGGTAAAAGGGGCATCTTAGAAGAAATTATTTTAAGCTGCAAAATGAAACGAGTAAGGAAAGTAGAGTTGAATCTATGTATGATGTTACCGCTGGATTATGGATTTTGGTTGTTTTTTTTTTCATGCTACATCAAATAGGAACTAGTTTGCTACTTATCAGTGCACATATAGTAGTAAAGTACAGTTGGGAAACAACTCTAAATGCGATGTCGTGGGTGTTGGTGATGTTAAAATCAGATTGTATGATGGGATTGTGAGGACATTGACTGAAGTACAACATGTTCCAGAATTGAAAAAGAACATAATTTGTTTGGGTGCTCTAGATTCAGCTGGATGTATGTGTTCTTCATGAGGTGGAGTTCTAAAAGTTATTCGAGGTGACTTAGTAATAATGAAAGGAATCAAGCATGGTGGCATGTATGAACTTCAAGGTGAGACACTGATAAGTTTCGCTCCTGAGACGTCGACATCTATTTGAGAGTCTAACTGTTGCTCGAGGAAGACCTGAGTGGTTGTGCTAAAGCACAGGTTTGATGTTGTTGTCAGGAATACGCGGTCGAGAGTTTTGATCGGAACGGAGACTAGTAAGTTGATCAAGCATGTGCGAACTGACAGTAGCATGGAATACTGCTTGAAGCTAGTAAATGAATTCTGCATGAAAAAAGGGCATAATGAAACACTGCACTAGTGCTAGTTAAACCACAACAGTTTGCAGAATTGATGAGCAAAACATTACTAGAGACGGGCCATAAAATGATCTCTAGTTCTGGTATGGCTAGGAGAATTCCAGTGGATGCGCTTAATAAGGTGAGCTACTTAGTAAATAGATCCCCATCGACTGCAATTGGATGTCAGACTCCCGAAGAAGTGTGGTCGGGTAACGTTGCTGGTTATTCTGTTCTTAGAATATTTGGTTGCCCATGTTATGTTCGAGTTAGTGATGATAAGCTTGATGGAAGAGTGAAAAAGTGCATGTTCCTAGGCTACGCACAAGGTGAACTCGGTTATTGGTTGTGGTGTCTAGAATCAAATTCACCTGTTATCAGTAGAAAAGTTACATTTGACGAGTCTCTAGTACTTCTGGTTAGGAGTGATTATAGCAGTGTTAATACGAATCTGAACGGTGTTCAGCTTAAGGTGGAGTTACAACCAGAAACTCCTAAAATAAAAGATATTAGCGAAGTAATCGACACAGATGGTACTTGTAGAGCCAACGGTTACTTGTACTGCTGTTATTGACAAGGTACGTATTTGATCTCCTAACAGATATGGATGCAACGATGGTTTTGTTTTATCTGTGATTAAGGAGCTTGTATCAAAAAGCTCTTGTGAAGCAGTTAAAGGTACATGTGCAGTTGATATTCTAATAAGGCCATCGGTAATGGTGATTGGTTGCCGCTTAGTAGCCTCATTCGATTGTTAAAGAATGAAAGCCAAAAGCAATGAAATGCTGAATAAGTGCACAATCATAAAGTATGATCACGAAGGCGGAAAATCAAGAATATGCGGTACGTTAGTTGATGCGAATATTACGTATATTTAAGCATCTTTTATTTTTAGGCAATTTTATATTTTTAGGATATTTTCGTACTATTGTGTTTTTATTGTAATTAGGGTTATGTGGCATCCCAGGTAACTCCTAGCCTCTTGCTCCGATACCAACCCAAAGCCTAGCTATCATATCTCAGAATTCGAAAAATGTTCCCACAACGTAGGTTAGCACAACAACTAGCAAGAAAAACATTCAACCCCACCATAGGAGTCCTAAGATTCCTTAAACCAAACTATAAAGACAATTACATAGTCAAGGCATCAAGGCATATAATGACATCAATTCAAATCATTATATAGTAACAATTTAAAACAATGAGGATGTCAATGCAATATGTAATGACATGCTCTTCATTCTTCTCACCATCGCCAAATCAATTAACTTGCGACCCCTACTCCAGGGCATCCACGATGCATGGTACGACTCTCCCCCGAACACAGCTTAGGATCTACAAGTACGTACAAATCCCAGCACACAACCTAAGGGCGTCAACTTGATTTAGTGCACTGAAGAGTAATATCTCCACATATCTCATTAAGTATCAATCCATGTATCAATGCATGCTTGGCCGAGAACCATGTTCTCGATCTCATTTCTTGCATGCCATGCCGTGATACAATGCCAACATGAATTCTCAATGTCTACGAGCGAATGATACAGGGAAAGGCAAGTCATTGATCTCAATCAAGCGTCACATGTACAATTGCCAAGCAATTCATGATTTCAATAAGTCAAGCTTATCAAAACTTAGCCTAAAGATCAATGAGAGACATCCCTCAGCTCTGTCAGTTTTTATTCTTTCATAAATCAACTAGAGTACATCAATTTCTTTGCTCATGCACGCATAAAAATATGATCTGTCCTAAGCTGCACAGCCACGATTTTTCCTCTTATAACATGCCTATAAATCTTCCATTTAGCTAACCATTCATACCCATTCATCATACAAACCTTGCTTCACCATAATCAGGACCGTCAAGCATAATATAATTTGGTTTAGCATCAAAAACAGCTTCAAAACAGAACAAATTTTGTACCAGCATGTGACATTCTGATTTCTAGTCAGTTTCAGACTCTGTAATGAGAAATTTATATATATCAAGCGATGTATTTCAGTCGGGTCCCGCTCAAACATGTTCAATTTGAGTAGGCTGACCAAAGAGGAAAGGCTGACGCGAGACGAGGTATGTGGACATGGGCGACTCGGATAGGAAATGACGCTTTGACCATAAGGATTGTTGATGGGATATTTAGAACCACCAAAAGGCCGATCTAAGAACGATTAAAGATTTCCTTGCGAGTGTCACACGATTGGAGCGCAGGTAATGCCGCTTAACCAACGTATGATTTGTAAAATTATCCTAAATCAGACTGTGACGATCGAGACCGTAGGGACTAGTGATAAACCCTCACAATTACATGACAACCAAAGCTGTCACGAATTGACGAGCCCTAAACGTGATATGAATCACGGGGTCGATACACGTAATGTCTGCAAAAGCCGCCCGTCAGTTCAGGATAGGCTGGAATCACGTCTGATAGAGAAAACTATCAGAAACGAGTCCTGAAAAGTTTGAAATGAAAAATCAAGAATTTCAACGTCATTTGGATTGGTCGTCGCCCTATCGAAAGATTCTGAAACGAGAGAAACGACGTTCTGAACGTCAGGGTTAAAATGACCGTTTTGCCCCTCAAGCTTAGAACTTTGTCCATACAATTCAAGAAGGGCAATTTGGTCAATGAACCTTCCTCAAGGCTGCCGAAAATAAGAAGGAACAAATGGCCAAGTGTCAAGAGATGGACAAGGCATGGTCATATCAACTTTTGGCCACCTAACATTCAAGCCCTGTAACCCAAGCTTGTATATAGTCTCCTCACTCTCTCTCCTCTTCAATTTACCGGCCATTGAACCCCAAGACCACCGAAAATCCTCTCTTCTTCTTCCCTTCAACCTGCCGACCGCCGACCAGAACCGAACCTCCTATTTGTCGACCACGACGCCACCCTCCGGCCACCATTCGACTACCGATCAATCACACCAACCTAGATCTATGTCTTACCGACATCCTCGAACAAGAATCAAGTCGTTTGAAGCACCGAGGAGCCCCGGGCAAGAGATTTCTCGAGTGCCGACAGAATCGGAGCAAACCTGAGGTAGGTCTGATTCTTAATCCTTTTGATGGTCGAAATTTTGGAATTTTGAAGCCAAATTTTGTGGAGATCTATTAGAGACGTGTAGAAATCTGTGGTAAAAATTGAGGCTCAATTTAATAAATTTTTTACCATGAATCGGCCTTGCAAACTTTGCACAGAAACTGCCGGCAAAACTGACTTGAGGAGTCCGGCAAGTTTCAACAGGAATCCGGCAGCCATTTGACTTCTAACCTTCGGTAAGCCTCTCAAACCCCTAGATAGACATGTTAAGAGGTAGGGTTATGATTGAATGATAGATTTAGGAGTAGATTGAAGATCGATAGTGTTCGGTTTGAACGGAACCGAGGAGGACCATTCCGGTTCCGGGCAAACCGAATCTGTTGGAGGCTGGGATTGGTGATTTTGAGTTCCAAATTGGTGTTTAAGATATGACAAGATGTTGAGGGATATGTTATGGATGATTGGGGTTAATAAATTGAGGGATTGGAGTTGGAAATTAACAAATCGATTGAATATTCTAGGTTGCGTGGCAAATTGACCATTGGATTTGGGTTGGCCGAAATATTGGGGGCTCAAAAGGAAGAGTTTTGTGTTGTCAAGCTCGAGGTAAGGGAATTCCTAACCTTACGCTAGGAAGATTGGATTCAACTAGGTGAGTCGAAATTTGATCGGATTGAATTATGGGGATTTTTCCAAAGGATAATTATTAGTATGTCCTAAGTGATGATAGAAGGGTTATATATGATATTGTATATATATTTGAATTGTCCGCCATATATGCGTATCATTAATTGTTTTGCATGCCACGAATAATCAATTTGTGCATAAGTTGCACAAGTGTCTTATCTGAGAATAGAATTGAAAACCATGGCATGAGTATAACATGACGAGGCCTTGAGGCGTACGAGACGCGGGACGAGAAATGAATACCCTGATGCAACGAGATTGCGAGGTGGAGTTGATGTTACGTGGTGCCCTGATGCGACAAGATAGCGGGGTTGAGATAGCCACAGTCCTGATGCGAATTATTCGCGGGACGGAGGTATGAGAATACCCTGATGCGACAAGATCGCGGGGTGGAGTTGATGTTGCGTGGCGCCCTGATGCGACAAGATCGCAGGGTTGAGATAGCCATAGTCCTGAAGCGAACTATTCGCGGGACAGAGGTATGAGAATACCCTGATGCGACAAGATCGCAGGGTGGAGTTGATGTTGCGTGGCGCCCTGATGCGACAAGATCGTGGGGTTAAGATAGCCACAGTCCTGATGCGACAAGATCGCGGGGTTAAGATAGCCACAGTCCTAATGCGAACTATTCGCGGGACGGGGGTATGAGAATACCCTGATGCGACAAGATCGTGGGGTGGAGTTGATATTGCGTGGCGCCCTGATGCGACGAGATCGCAGGGTTGAGATAATCACGGTCCTGATGCAAACTATTCACGGGACGGGATTTATGAGATGATGACTTTGCTTGGAGATTCATCGGAACTTGATGCGTTTACGCGGGTTGCCGATGACGATCCGATACATTTACACGGACCGAGCGTGATGTGATTTATCGCGGACTGAAAAGTTAGGCAGGCAGAAGGAGATGGTTGTGGTGAGATGGCATATTGTTGTTTTATTGATCTGTACTGGATATGTCTATGAGTTTATGAGTTTGACTTATTGGATATGTAACTGCCTGAGTGGACGGTCGGCCTAACCTAGGGTTAGGACCCACCTTACTGAGATTTATATTTCACCCCAGTGGGGGCTTCATTTTTCAGGTTCCAGGCGGAGGTAGCGAGAGCTCGCCAATGATCGGCATTGAAGAGTTAGTGGACCAATCGTATTTACATTGGATTTGCCTTTTTAAATTAGGGCTTGTACTTCGGATTGTTGAATCAGGAATTGATCTTTTAGTAATTGATTAATGTAACTTGATGTGCCCTTGTGTCCTAAGTCATCGGGTGTTGTTGTATTTATGAGTATAAGATGGCATCGCTTCCGCATGCGTGTTCCTTCTAGTGCTCAGAATATTGACAGTTGGATCTTGAAGTTTTAAGAAAGGAACGGCTTGGCGAGGATGTACGCGTGCTCGCCGGGTTCGGGGCATGACACAGCAAGTCAGTGCATTTCTCAGTTTTAATACTGTAGAACAGCTCCCATTTTACTTCTATTTGACTAGTCGTTCGACCCTTACTTAGTACTAATATATATCTACATAATCCTAGACAAAGGAACATGTTTTAGCTCAATTGTAACACATTAGAACATCAAAATCAACAGTTTTACATAGAACAGATTTTGTCCTAGAAATCGTGAATCAATTTTGCTCTAACCTGCAAATCAATCACCATACACCCAAATTCAACTAGCTATTCGATCATGGGTGATGTCCTAACTTAGATCTTTCGTTCCTCAACTCAAGAACACATATTATAACTCAAATTCATTCTCGTTTCCCACCAAAATAAAACCGAATAGCAACACTTCTAACTCAGTCCACGTAATCAAGTTTCTATCCTAAATGCTTGGCTCGAACTTCCTTTCTCGACCACTACACGAAGAACATCTATGCTACAACAAAGTTGAAGGAATCTCTTGCCTCAATGAAGTCTTGAACAGCCTTGAACTTGCTCTATCTCCTCTGTGCTTCTCGGGAAAATGCCGACTGGCTTTAGCTTCCACCCTGCTCTCTTTCTTGATCGAAAATTGAGGGGAAATAGAGATGATCAACAGCCCTTTCTTGCTCTTCCAAGGTCATATATATAAATGAGAGGAAGAGAGAGAGGGGTAGTGCATGTTTGACAAGTGGCGGCCATATACAAGAGTTCTAATATCTCTTCACCAAGTGTCTCAATGCATGGGCTTTGCCCCCATTTTGCACCACTTGTCCTTCAAGTTATTGTATGTTCACCACTTATTCCATCTCTCCTTCCCTATTGGTTGCTTTTCTCCTTGTTGCCCAAGATAGAAAGGGCAAATGATCCATATGATCAATTGCATAGTAATCCTCGTGGGCTCTTCTCATCTAGTCGTCCATTCTTAGCTCTATGTTCTCCAATTTAATTCAATGAAAATCAAGTCATCTAGGTCACATCCATATACACCAAGGTAGTAGAGAAAGGATCGTGCGTGGCCATGTATCGAAATTCCTTGGACATCCATTACCAATGTTAGATTTTCACGTCTAGCTTCAATTTTATTTGAAATGGAAAATTTTTGTCCACTCATCTTATAATTGAAGCTCATATTCATATTCATCATTGTCTTACGGTCACGTGAAAGAAAACAGAACTCAAATCTGTCTCCGGACGACTTCAAACGAGCCGTTTTACTTTCGACGCGCGCTGAAAATTGAGAATCCGAGCCCTCGAGTCAAATGATGTTTTTTGTGTAAATTCACCTTATATTGGTAGCCAATTAATTTATGGTGACTAATCATATATAATCAAAGATTGTGATGACCTTTCACCATTTCGTAATTCTCATAAATGTGAAACTTAGCCAGCCGTCCACTTATCGCTAATGAGTTTCAAATCAATCCATATCCAAATGTCCTCTTGCATGTCTTCTAAAAATCTAATCTTGCCATTCGTATTACATTCCATGAAATAGAGATATCCTTCACAAACTCACACCACTTTGCATTACCCTAAGTGGTCCAATGTCAATTGCAAGGTCATGCTTGTTCCCTAGGTTGCTTGGCCAATCATTTTTCATGCACAAGGGATGATGGCGCCACTTGTCCTCACCCTTAATGGCCGACTATCTCTTGCAAGATATTGATGGGACTAAGAGCCAATGATTGGTTATCTTTCCTTGCTAATTCCCAATGTTATTCGACCACTAGCATTTCATGCACATGGAATGATTTTGCCAAGTGTCCTTGCCCCTGTTACTCCAAATTCCTTGCTTCCCAAGTCCTTAATAATTAATTCCATTAAGCCAAGCTTATACTAATCCTCATAGGTCCTTGATTGATCGACCAATATTTTAATTCCTTGGTCACCAAGCTTGATCTAATGGTGACTAAAGTCTCTCAATTCTCGGCCATGGCTAGATCAATTAAATTCCTATTTTCTAATCAACTCTACTTAATAGCAAAATGATTCTTGAGACTATAATTCTCGACTAATGTACCTTAGTCCTTGAGTTCGGAATTCCTCAATTAATCTTCTTAATATCTCATCAATTCGTGTATAAGCAATCTTGGCCATATAAATCAGAATTTTCACTTATAGTGAGCTTCATTATTCACGGTCCATTCTTCATGGTATACTTTGAACCATGTTCACTTTAAGCTAATTAATTCCTTGGCATTTCTCCATTCACATTCTCGTATACTTTTCTTTGATGGTACATTGGTCTCTTAATTCCAAATTCTTGCCCACGATAGTCCTCAATGTTCACTGTTAATTTCTTATAATATAACTTGAGCCGTAACAATCTTAATTTAACCAATTGGTTGGAAATTTCCTATCACATATGTCAACTTGACATAACTTGATCTCTTTGCTTAATCCATTATAATGAGGTTCCAAATCCTTGTACTTAAAGTCAGCTCTCTAATCCATTTTGAATTTCCTTGATCATTAGGAATCTAGCAAACGGGGGATGCCACAGGTTAACACCCTATATAAGCTTGTTTCGAGGGTTTTGAGAGCAGTTTTTTGAATATTTGAAGAATATACGATTTGATATCGTTTCTGAGAGAATAGCGATTGTTCCTCATTCTATCGATTTTGTTCTTCATCGCCTTCTTTCTATCGTATTTCTGCATTATTTGGTATTAGAGCACAGGTTGCTTCGGTAATTGGCGCATTAGACAACCCGAAAGGCATCACCATCCACTTATACAGACCATCTCTAGTTTTAAAGGCTGTCTTCCACTCATCTCCAAGTTGCACTCTAATCTGACGATATCCGCTTCTCAAGTCTATCTTTGAGATGATAGTCGCCCCATATAGCTGATCAGTTAAATAATCAAATCTTGGGATAGGAAAGCGATACCTTATCGTGATCTTGTTGACAGCTCTTCTATCCACGCACATCATCCACGGCCCTTCTTTTTTTGGAACCAACAAAGCCGGCACCGCACAGGAGCTCATGCTCTCTTGGATTGCACGTTTTTCTAATAATTCTTGCACTTGCCTTTGCATCTCCTCATGCTTCTTAGGATTCATCATATAATCTACCTTATTAGGAATAACAGCTCAAGAAATGAGATCCATACAGTGCTAAATGTCCCTCATGAGTGGTAATCCAGGTGGTAATTTCTCCAGTACGATATCAACAAATTCTTCAATTATAGGCAGAACTTGAGTTGGAATCTCTGAGCTATTAAGATTATGTTCCATGATTACAATAGCGAAAAGCTTTGGCGCATTCTCCGCCTCTTCCTGGAATTCTGATTTGGAAAGCAGATTATTTTTCCATTCTCTTCTCAAATATGAAAGATCCAAAGTAATGGTCTGCCCATCCTTCTTGGAGGTGTATGTATTTTTGAATCTATCATGCTGCGTTTTCCGGTCAAACTGCCAAGGTCTTCCAAACAAAATATGACAGCCATCTATTGGAACTACGTCATCCCACACTTCATCTGTATATTTCTTCTAGATGGAAAATTGTACTAGACACCTCTTGCTCACTTTAACCTCGTTCCCCTTCTTAAACCATGACAGCTTATAGGGTTGAGAATGGTCGACAGTTTTCAACTCCAATTTTTCGACCATAGTAGTAGAAATCACGTTCTTGCAACTCCCTCCATCAATTATCATACTACACACATTTCCTCCACTAGTGCACTTTGTATGAAAGATATTATGCCTAAGCCACGATTCATCATCTACTTCATCAATATTTAAAACCTTACGCACAACTAAGGACTCACCAGAATCGGCATAGAGAATGTCCTCTTGATCTGGGCCTGCATTCTCTCTTTCTTCTTCAGATTCTTCGTTATTTGGATCTTCAAAAAGCGCTGAGTTATCATCAAAAGTCACAATCTGCCGGTTCAAGCAATCGGTTGCGAAATGCCCCAATCCCTGACACTTAAAGCATCACTTAGCTACATCTCCTCCCCTGCTAGAACCAATACCGCCCTGTTCTCCTTTTGTTGCAGAATTTGAGCTCGCGCCCTTAATTGTTGCCAGGGCTGAAGAACTCCCCGCTCTCCCTTGGGATTCTTTACTTGACCACTTATAACCGTTGTCCGACCACTTGAAACCACTGCTCTTTCTTTTACACCGTCCCTCCACCTTTAGGGCAGGCATCTTTTATTTTTAGGTAATTTTATATTTTTAGGATATTTTCGTAATATTACATTTTTATTGTAATTAGGATTAATACCCTATATAAGCTTGTTTCAAGAGTTTTGAGAGTAGTTTTTTGAATATTTGAAGAATATACGATTTGATATCGTTTCTGAGAGAACAATGATTGTTCCTCATTCTATCGATTTTGTTCTTCATCACCTTCTTTCTATCGTATTTCGGCATCAATAGTGACTTCAGATTTGAATATTTAAACGCTTAGAAGGGGTAACATTATGTAATGAGAGCCGTCGTGTTGAATCGTTTGTAGAATGTGCTCCCCTAGTAAACTATACAGACATTCTATCTTTCAATTTATCAGTTTAACTTTCCGGTTGTTGTACTCACTTCCCTTTAGATTAGTTTGCACCGATTCTTGTTTTGGTTAATGTTAACCCTTCATGTCCGAATAAGCCACGAAACCCTATTCTAACGCTATTAGAAATTGATATCGGTTATTCCGCGAATTAAATTATTTTCTAAAACTAAGTACAAGAAAGGGTTAACATCACAAAAAATATCAAATTTGTACATTTGTGATAAATTTATCCATGATTAATTTTTTGACCACCGAAAACCCCAAACAAATTTGCCCCATCAATAATCCCAAACTGGTACTCTATTAATTTCTATTAAATTGAGTTAATATCACAAAAAAAGCTCTAAACTAATGTACTTATGACAAACAAAGGATAAAATCATTAAACTTGTATATCCGTCAACTCTTATGTGTTATCCAATTCAGTAATTTTTACGGTAAATTTTAACGAAAGCTATCATAGGATAAATTTTTACAAATATACTAATTTTGAGTTTTTGATTATCAACAAATTATTTTGAGCCGTAATAATCGTATGTGTACTTGTTAGAAGGTCCCAAAAAACCCCTCATATCGAAATCCAAAAAGGCGGTTTTGAAAAAAAAAAGGTCCAACGCCACGCGGCACTCAAGACGAGGGTCACCCACCGGTCGAGATTTTTGCTTTCGAAAGCGGTGGAGCGTGAGATGGTCGGTCCCAAGCAACGTCAAACCGAGATGGCGATGCGTCGGGCGCCAAAGTCCGGAGTGGACGTCGTAGTCGTGGGTTGTGGCAGATGACAGGGCCCTCGGTTTGACCGGAGACGAGGGGAAGCTGAGTCGGTCCCCGGCGGCCGAAACGGGGGCCCCACGTGAGGTCCTCGGGGACGACAACCGGTGGTCCCGCGACAAGAGAGAGGGACGAAGTCGCGCGTTTCTTTAATCCCCGTTCCCACTCCCGAGCCAAGTGGGTTGGATTCGCGTCCCACGCGGTAAGCAGGCCCCACTAAACAAGAAAAATAAAATAATAATAAGATAAGAGTAATTTTTTTTTTCTATTTTATTTTATTTTTCTAAGGTTAGGTGTTGGCTCTTTGTCCCTTAAGATAAAGGAGAAAAGCCAAAATATGATATTCGACGTGCGTGGAGTAGATTTAGTGAGGTTTACACTCCAGAGGCTTCCGAAACTGAATTCCAATCGCCAAATGCATTGTGCCTTTCGTTCTTTAGCAATTGTCTCCATTTCGATCGGGATCCGACCGGCAAACAAGAGACCGATTTATGAATGCCGCAATCATTCCTAGCAGAGCGGGTTTCTTCCGGAAACTTGGCTTGATTTTGATCGATCCGCCCCAGTCGCAAATTACCGGACATGACATCTTGATCGCCTCTTAACCTAACGAGTAGGAAACTAAACCTTCAATTACGATGCCGGTATGTCAAAGAGAACCCAAAAGGGAACAAAAAATTCTTTGGAAAGAAATTTCGATTCTCACAAATAATTAATGTTAGTTATTATTGGACATTTCGTTAGCACCCGATCTACCACATATAGGAACCCCAATCTCCCACTCATCAACCATCGCCAGCCACCCATCCCCCCTCCCCCCCCCTCCCCTCCCCCCGCCCTCCCTCTCTCTCTCTCTCTCTCATGACCACATCGACCTTGTCGTGGTTGTCTAAGATCTGGGGCTTCCATGGATGACGTCAGTTTGAAGGTCTTTCATGGTTTCTACGACCTCTATCTAAAGTAGTGGTTGGTTTTTAATTAGATTTGTCAAATAGACGGGTCGGGTCGGGTTTGATCCGACCCATATTAACCCGTCTAACCTATTTTGACTCGTACCTGACTCGATTCGCAATTGATTCGTACCCGATCCATTATGACCCATGTTATCAAATCACAATAATATTCTAATAAATTAATATTAGAAAAATACTTCCATGCAAAAAAAAATCCAACGAAATTTTTTCCTATTTTTAATTTTTTTTAGATTTTTCTATATTTTTTCATTTTAAAAAAAATATTAACTATTCAAGGTACTTTATTATAAAAATACCTTTTATTCAAAAATATTTTTATTGTAAATAGCTTTTTAAATTTTTTTGAAGTATTTTTATTTTGTTTTGTTTTATTTTTTTTCGGCGATCGATGGCGGGCGGCAACCAACGATTGGCAACCGGCAGCAATCGGCGATTACGGTGGCAACCTGCAATTGGCGACCGACAGCACCTTCATGAGCCAATCGTGCGATAACATATCCAGCTTGGTTCCCACAGCAAGCAAAAGCTGGGGATATTATCAAAAGGTGGAAATGCACATGATTTAGTGATTCACAAAAGTCTGATCAACATGGTTTCAAGATTGCATGGGCTTTCAACCAAGACTGAACTTTTGCGAACATGACATAGCAGGTGCGCCTCGACATTTTAACGGCAGATAAGAAACACAAGGTAGGATATATCCCGAATAGATAGCAAACAGAGCACAGTCAACTTAGCAATCAGAGGGCCGATGGCGGGCTGCGATTGGCAATAGGTGGCGACAATCGATGGCGAGGACGACGGCTTCTATATTTTTCTTTTTAAATTTATTGTATTCACCTATAAAAATAGGAAATTAATAATAATAATAATAATAATAATAACAACAAAGCGTTTGAAGTTTTGGGCCCATTTGCAACTTATAGAACGAAATTGTTCTCATGGATCGAAAATGAGTTTAAGTATGTAATTCATTTTTAGCCCATCTGATTCAACTTAAATATTTTGAACTCATTTTCATTCAATCCTTTACAAACCTAGAACCCATATACAACTCATTTGTATCAAATATGGGTCAAAATGGGTCTTTGACCCATATTTATGGTTCTACTTTTAATGACCTCAATTTGAGGGTCGCAAACGACCCTCGGTTCCCTCGAGGGAGACGGAGAGCGGTACCGGAGGTAGGAAACGCAACATGGTTGTGGTGGCTAAATAGGGTTTGGACATTGTGTATAAAGTTTCTAAGTGGTTGGATATATGAAATTGGTGGTAGTTTAGTAAAGACAATTAATGACTTGATTTCGTTTGTTTCGTGATTTTTTTTTTGAAATATATATTTTTTAGGAAATGATTGCTTATGTATGCTCATAAAAATGAATGATCGAAAAATATTCTCATTGTATAAAAAAAAAAGTTAGACATAAATTACCGTCAATAGCGAATTTTTTTTTCATTGATTAACTATATCAAACTATTTTATTATTTTTCTCGAAAGAAAACGGAGACTTAGTAATTAACTATTATTTGATTGCAAAAGTAAAGATGTGTAGTTGGGAATGACGGAACAATGAACGGATGTTTGAAATATGGGAATAATTAATTGAATTTTCTCATAGCATTTCAGATTACAAAGGAAAAAAACATTTTTAGGCTTTTTTGTGTCATGGAAAATGAATGACTTAAAAAATAAATTAAAATATATATTTTCATTGTCGACAAAAATATTTACAAATAAATTATTATCGATGAAAAAATAATATTTTCAGTAACTAATTATTTCAAATCATATAAGCAATCATTTTTTAGGAAAATATTTATATGATTATTTTTAAAAAAAATATTTATTTTTCGCGAAATAAATAGAGCTTAGATTCTCTTGGTCCTCCCGCCCCGTAAATAATTGTTGGAATTTTCTCCCATTCAATGACAAAGTTTTCGTCAACGAGCATCTTCATCCATATAATATGTTTAGGCTTGATTGGATAATTTTTCCAATCTCCTAGTTTCCATTCATTTTTTAACCTAGCTCCTTTTAAATTGCGGGAAATTAATGACTCAACAAAGATTTTGCTAATTTTAATCTTTCTATCACCTATAAAATAAATAAATAAGAAATATTCTTCAATATAAATATTTAGGTATAACTTTTTTTTGGTAGTTGGAAAAAAAATTCTTTTGACTTTTTTTTTAAATGATAGAAAGGATCGAAATCGAGAAATGTTTTTCTATATTATCAATAAATGAAGCTAAGTGGAGTTCATTTCCATTAATAATCAGAGTAATATTCACGTACATCAATCATTTCCTCCGTCAACTGATTACCCACCTATCCCCGGGCCACATGAGTTATATGTTTTTCGTTTAATTGATCAACTCCATGCGTATACCTATCAAAATGGGACATAAACTCATTTCTTAACCCATATATAATGGGGCTGAGTTATTATATATTGAGTTATATTTAATAAATATCTTATAAATGAGATTAAACATGATATAAGTATTAAATTGATTGTAAATAGATTTACAACTTATTTAGACCTAACACACTTCTATGATTTTCTTTTCATTCTTTCTTCATTCAACCTTGCCCTCACTCACTCTACACTCTCACCTTAGTTTGGATATGAATTTTCATAGATCAAATTAAATATATAAGTATTTCGGGAATATGGGTCAAATATGTATTGGATCTGATATGAATCACTAAATGCATTACAATAAAAGTGTTATAAATGATTAAACATGTTTATTTGAGTCAAATCATTTATGACTTGACCGAAATTTTGGACTCGCCCATGCGACGGGTGAGCTTGTACATCAGTCCTGCGTGATTGTTTCTGTTGCCGCATTGAAAATGTTCTCATAGCAATTAAGAAACAAAACTGACAATCCGACGTTGCAATTAGACTGCCAAAGTGAGACATTTTATAACTAATAAAAAGATGGTCACATCATCCTTAGCTGATTGCTAAAAGTTTCCACATGAAACGACTCTGCCTGCAAATTGTGACTTCCGCATCGTGGAAAATGCACTAGCTTTGTCGGATATCACGTCATAAACAGTTGAACAAGGAGCTATTGTTGTTGAAAGTCCGCTGGCATAATCCGACCACTCTTATGACCTTTTTCGATGCACGCGCAACGGCGCAACGGCGTAAGTGGGTGTGTAGTAAGTCTTTTCCCACAATTTTTCTCTTAATCTATATTTTGATTGGGACTAATTTGCCGTTAACAATTCATCCACAGTCTCCTCCATGGGGATTCTTGAAAATTATAAAAGGATAAAAAAAAATTGCCCCTAATGAATTGAGTAAAAAACCAAATAAATTTTAACTCGACTTTCAATTCTAAATACCTTTTTTTTTTCTTGACAAGTTGTTTTCTTTCATTTTGTCTATATAATTTTCTACACTCGTTCAACTATGACCTTTTTTTTTTCTTAAAAAACAAGGCACGTGATATTTCCACTCCCTACATAACTAAATATACCCCCATTTATACTAAATAGACAAAATTGCCCTCAATCAACCCCATTCATTCTTCTTCTTTTCTATTTTTATTTTTATTTTTGTGTAGGATCTACTTGCCATATTTAAGCATTTCACATGTTTTTTATATTGTATTCCTCGATATACCTATAAATTTTGCATGCGTCATGTAAAAATACCTCACCAATAAAAATGACAAATTCTTTGATATAGTGAAGAATTAAAAGTATCTTTTTTCTTCATTGCAAATATCTAGAAGTAAACTAAAAGTGTTATGCACAATTGGAAATATTGGTATATTTTTATAAACACTTTATAGATGATATTAGTTTCTATTAATCCAGAATATTTCACTGGAATTTTAACAAAAAAAAATTGTCCAATGTTTTTATTTATTTAAATTTCAACTTTAAAGTTTGGGGAATTAATCGTGATTTTATCTTGGAAAATCTTGAAAGTATTTTTTTTTTTTGCTAAAGACTGATTAGACGAGATTTGATGCTGATATGCACAACAAAAACGAGACATTTATAAACAAATGATTGAGCTAAAAAAATCTGTGTTGAATTATTTCTAGACTCTCCTCGACAATCTATCCATGAATTTGATCGGAAAATAGGATTCTTAGAAATTTCTCTTTTCGACAGACATAAATTTTATCGAAGTAAAGCCAAAAAATGAAGATGCGTCGGAATTGTCTGTATGGTAACTAATCCTACGTAGAAATTTTAAAAAAAAAACTAAAAAAATGGAAAGTGCATAAATTTAGGGCCACCAGTTTAAATTGCAATTGAATGATTGAAGATAATTTTATCTTTTTGGTAAAATTTGGATGGATTTAGTCATATACGGATTGAAAATAATGCCGCCCAAAAATAATAGTAATAAACTATGACCTTTCTTTTTTAAGAAAATAACTACGAGTGCGTCTTTGACCTCTTTTCGGGTCTAAAATTGCAAAAACGTATAGGTTCAGTGGGTAATATTGTAGGAAATTAAAAATTTGCACTTCAGGATATTTTTGAACTCGAGTACGTTCCAATGTAGTCAACACTTATACAGTATCTTCGACCGAAAAAAAAAACACTTGTACAATATTGCAAAGCCAAAAATGCATATTCTACAACATTCTATACTTGGCCAACGGAAAATTAGATAACTTTTTTTATACATAATAAAAAACAAAATTGAGTACGTGACGATTATGGAGTGTCTCCATAATTCATTTACTCCTTGAAGTCGGGTGACTCGATTGTCTGATCACAATGAGAAATGAATTTGGATATACATTCGAAATTGAACCAAGAACTTTCACCCATAAAGTTTTTGCCGTGAGCAATAAGGGATGTTGGCAATTTTAGAAGGTTCGCACTTTTCCCACTATCTTTAAGCTGCGTTTGGTCGCTTGGATTTTTACCCAGAATAGGAATGGATATGATAATATATGAAATCCAGGGATTTTGTCATAACATATCATGTGTTTTGTGAATCGCAGTAATAGAGTTGGATATGTTCATATCATATTATATTTATTATTTAGTATATATGATACATCGATGTAAAATAAATTTAAAAAAACACAAGCGAAAAATATACGAATCTCTTATAATTTATTGCTAAATCTAATAAAAAAAAAAGAAAATATAAACATTCAACTTTTGCTGAAAAGTTTTGTCTTTCTCGTGACATTCGTTAAACCTCAACATGAAATATAAAGTTATGGATGAGAAGGAGGTTTTACCCTCTTTTTGATTTTCTTATACTTTTGATGTGAACCAGAAAGCTAAGAAGGAGAGTAAATTTCAACTATCTCGATATTTTCGTAAAATTTTATAGTAAACTAAAAAGTTACAAAGCAATCAAGAAACTTCAACATGAACTAGAGATAAAGACGACGGAGATAGAGATGCTAGTTTTTTTAGAGAGAATTAGAAAAATCATTTTCAAGTTTGAGTATATTCACTGAAAATCTAGTTTCCTCTACTTTATTTTTTACTTATTTTTTAATTATAAATATCTTTTTATCATTATTTTTTACTCCTTTCCATCATTTCTTAATAAAATTTTTCATTAAATAACAAACTATACTATTATATTTGAAATATGTAATGATATAGATACTAAGTGTGTGTGTATACATATACAAACTATATATTATAACGAAGAAAGAAATCAAATTATAAAAATGATTTATAAATAATAAAACTAAAAATTATTTTTTATTTTGATTTTTCTTTCTAACATGAGAATTCAAATTTATTTAAAAATAAATACTATTTTAATTTTATTATGTAAGAAATTTGTTATTCGGAAAAATAGTTTTTATACCATAAACAAAAGAAATCATATCCACATTTATCCCACCTCTCCCCCTAGGATAATTATATCCAAGTTATATACTCCTTATATACTGTTATATCATATCCTGAGTAGGAACCAAACACAAAATAAGATAAAATTTATCTTATACTGATTTATATCCTGACTACCAAACATAGCTTTATAGCTTTGACACTCCTTTTTGTGTGGGTTTTGACCATCTTAAACCTTATGTGTGTCCCATTAAATCTGATACAATTCTATAAGATTCTGTTTTTGTTAATTCCTTTATTTTTTTTTCTTGCGGGTCCCACCTTCCTCTTTTTCTTTTGCTTCCTCCTTCCCGTGCATTTTTCTCCTGCACGACATTTGCTTCAATGCCTCCATCTCCTTCCAAAAATCTCGACTTTACTATGTCAATCCCGTCCTCCTCAACAATTTTGCCGGCCTCCCCAACGATCCCCTTTTCTCTGCACAAAGATAATATTAAGAAGCACGAAAGTAATATTAGACGAGTTTTGTTTTGACGGTTAATAGGAAGCGAGATTTGAATTAGTGATTTAATCTCATTTCAGTTTTCATCTACACACTTATTTTATTTTCTTCTCCGTCTTCTTCTTGATAACCTCATCAACGCACGCTAGAATTTTCGCCTTTCAGGAGATTTGTAACTACGAATTGCAACTGTGAATTGATGCCTTCTTTACTTTTCGGTTCCGATACAGCAAACCACATTTTTTTTAAAGCAACAGACGCGCACTGCTGGAGGAACAATCGGCTTAATCTCATATTATATCAGTGAAAAAAAAACTATAATTCAAAAACTATTAAAACAAACTTATGCTACTTTTGGAGAAACATATCATAAAATTAGCATCCGTTGTGTACATTAGAGCTTACCGGACTCAATATTTTAAACTTTAAATGATCACCCTTACATCCATCAATATTGTCCACTGCAGTCTTTGTCGATATCAAAATCACGTGAGGAATGTTTACTTGCTTTATAAATAGGTGGAACACTTGATATTTGCTTGTTCCTTGGGTTATTTCATGAGCATAAGGTTGTGCACTTACAGGGGGGCATGCGACATTGAACCAGGCTGAAAATGTCATGATTTACTATTGAACACGGTGATGATGCAAAATTGGATATTTCATCTCAATTTTTATCTCATATTATTTGCTACAATCTAAAATTCTTAGGGTGCATTCAGATTGGATGGTTCTTAGTAGATGTGGCCGGTTTCGATTCCTGGTAGTTCTAGGCTGGATTTCATCTTCTTTTTTAATTTAATTTTTAAAATAATAAATAATGAAATATAAATTATACAATTATAAATTATAATTAAATTGTACATTATAATAAAATTTGGAGAAAAAAAGAAGAGGAATGAGCTTAAACTTAATGAATTATTATTAAGCGCATACATATCTTCTTGGAGATAGAAGAATCAAAACTCTTATAGTTCTTTTATATTTGATAACCCCAACTTACCTCATCGTCAATTGTCACTACTCGTTGCGGTATCCGTGGCGGTGGTATCTCTACAATCCTTACCGAAGAATTCGTGTTCTCGATCGGCTCTTTGTGTCGAAATCTAGTTTCTGTCCAATCATCGACACAAGCTTGAACTTCCATAGATTCCGAACTTAATCTTAAACGGTGATCGTTTAAAATCAATTCTCCAGTGCTAAATGCTTGCTCAACTGCAACTGTTGAAGAAGGGGTTGCTAATATCTGTCTTGCGATGAGGGCGAGAACTGAGAATTGAGTTAAATGGTTCTTCCATCACTCTAGAATTTTGAAATCTTTGTTGTGTTCGGAATCACTAAACTCAAAAGCCATCGTTAAATAATTTTCTAATTCGAAAATAGTACATGTTGTCCCCTTTTGTTTGTTTATTTTTATTTTTGCCTATCATGAGCATGAGTATTTTATATCCTCTACCAAGTGAACCACTCACATCGGTTAGTGAGGCAGTAGGTTGGGAAGATCCAGTATCGCTTAAACTATATCTACTACAAAATTCATTATATAATGCTACTATAGCGTGTTTAACCTCACTTTGTATAATTGAAATATCTATTGCTTCACCTAAATGTAAACAAGCATAATAATAATCATTCAAATAATTTAATAAATCATCTAATTTAATACGTGAATCGAAAACAATATCAACTAAATAAACAAGAGGAATGTTGAAATAATAAAGCAACCATTTTTCTCGCATTATTAAAATAGTCGGAGCTAATTCAGTATCTTTTTCATAATCACTAAAAACACCAACAATATTAACATACTCTATTAAAAATAAATGCGTAGTAGGATAATAAATACTAGATAAATATCAGTAGCATCATTAAAAATTTTTAATTTTTTTTTGCAAACGTCCCAATATTACCGGAATAAAGTAATATTGGGAACATTATTCGAAAAAAAATGAATCAACTCGTAGGTAGAATTCCAACGAGTCGGAATATCTTTTGGAAATCTTTTTTCCCTTCTCCCATGTTTTTTTTTACAAAAGTTGCCACATGCTTTCATAAATTGGGAACGGCTCCATAAAAATTTAATTACATTCTTTATTGGGGCGAGAGAATTCTCAAAAGTTCGTAAATTATCTTGTACACATAAATTTTAAACATGGCAAGCACATCTAATGTGGAAAAATTATCCACCAAAAGTGAATTTACAAATATTTTCTAATTTAGGAATGAAACTGGTATTTGCCACGACATTATGAAAACTAATTGAAAATTTTTTATTAATCAAATTATATTCTTCTAAAACTTGCATAATTATTTTATAAATATTAATGGCCATATGCCTTTCATCAAAAACTCTAAATGTAAAAAGTCTTTTTTGAATGGTTCAATTGTCACATATTCAATGACATGTGAGACCCATATAAGAATGAATTTGTTAAGGATTGATTTAAATATCGCTACTTATATGCACATGTCCATGGAAATCCGTAAAAAAATTTGCCAAACTTTTTTTTTTTTTTGTATTTTATAAGTCTTTAAAAGTTCGTGCATAAGAGTAGTTTTCGAAACAGATGGTACTTGCGGAATCAATGTAGTGTTTACAGAAAATTTCAAATTAAAACTTTCACCAGTGGTAAACGGAGCATGTTTAAGGGCAACATATTCAGCTAATATTTGTTTATAAAGTGCATCAATATAACGGAATAAAGGATGAGTGTTAGGATTGGAGAACCTGAAAACTTGTTGTTGGCTAGTGTCGATCCCCACTTGCGTTGGATGTTGTTTCGTCAGATACCGACGGAATGTTCCATAGCCGTCAACTTTAGAAAAATTGTATGATTTTGAAAAATATTTACAGTTTATCTTAAATTTACTTTCGCTTTCACGTACCTTGTCGAAGTATTGCCATAAGTCGGATGCATCCTCTCAAGCATTCCGTTCCGACTCATTTGTTGTCAACATTTCTTCAATATGAGAAGGAGGATAAAGACTTTCTTACGATGGGACTTGATCGACGTTGGGATTGGGAACATAATTGACATTATCATCGTCGTCTACCCAACATGATACTCACAAGGATCAAATTGAGGATGAGGAAAATTGAATTCTCTCATTGGGCTCTTTCAAGTATTTCTGCTTCCACTTGTTATTTTTTGAGAGAATTGATCGAAAAATCGATTCAGAGAATTGAGCGGATTGAGAGAATTTAAGAGAATTGAGATGAGAGTAATTGTGAGAAAAATAAAAGGGGAAGAAAGGATATTTATAGAAGGGGAGGGGGTATAAGTTGTAAAAAAAGAAGAAGGGAGGTTGCTGGACATTGTATGCAACAGCCCGAAGAAGGGGCCCCGAAGGGCCCCACGACGACTTTGTCCCCCACGACCCATAGGCCCCCTTCTTTTTTACGGTTCGGAACCATAGACTGATCAACAGGTCGGTTTCGATTTCGGGTCGGAGCCGTGGGCCCGATCAATGGGCTAGTTTCGAGCCAATCAACGGGCCAGTTCCGGGCTAACGATTTAATTTGGCCATGTCTAGTTCTTGAGGCATCATCTATGACTTAAAAGCAATGTTATTGTATGCGTTTGTTCATTCTCTTTATCCTAATTTGGGAGAACATGGTAAAGTGACGAAGCTTTGCGGGATTTTTGAAAGGAGAGGGACGTGTCAAAGCAAAGTCATACAAGGGGAAAAAAGAGACTTTGGGAGGCATAGGAAGGAGGAGGAATGTGGGATCCACAAGGGGAAAAAAACAAAATAAAAGAATTGAAAAAATTATATAAAATTGTATCAAATTTGATGGGTCACACATAAGGGATAAGAGGATCAAAATACATTAAAAAAAAGTGTCAAATTATAAAGAGATTGGAAAAATCGCTTTAATTTGGAACACCAAAAATTTGTAGACTCTCTAACAGGACAAGTGCGCATGTTTACACTGCCCAGCCTGCCTCTTATCCCTTATCCTGTGTCACGAGAAAGATCATACATACGACTCCAAATCATTATATGCCACGTGGCACAGAGACTTCCCTCAATGAGATGTCGGATGCCACCAGCGAGACGACGGGGACGGCAACGGCAACGGCGACGGCGACGGCGACGGCGACGGCGAAGAAGCCGAAAATGCCGGCGACGGCCACCACGATGGTGACGGCAACGGCGACGACTCGCTCCCTGAATATGCCGATTCGGAAAAGAGACCGGCCAGGTAATACCCCACGTCTTCGGGGGCGTACTTGATCGAGATCGCCCCGCTGGTTTCGCCTCCCACGGTGAGCCAGTGCGCGTCATAGAACTCCCCGTACGCCCGGACCACCTTCCTCCCCAAAGACGCCCTCATCTCCTCCCGGAGCTTCGGGTCCGGCACGACCCTCGTGGCTTCCCTCTCCCAGGCCTCCTCGAACCTCGCATTGAACCTCCCGAACCGTTCGATCGCCTCCGCTGGCGAGATTGCCGCCCTCGGCTCCTCCGGCAGCGACGCCGCCACCTCGCCCCATGCGATCCGCTCGTGGTTCTCAGCGAACTGCCTCAGCTTCCTGACGTGCCTCGCGACCCACTCCTCGCCAAGCAGATATCGCAAGTTCGACGCTTGCACCTTCGATATGATGTGTTGCAAATTGTTCGCGAGGAAGAGGTACGAGACGGAGATGTCCCGGTAGTGCTCAGCCTTGTCCTCAAGCTTGCAGAGCAGCACAAGGATCAGCCATGCCATTTGCAGGGAGATCGCCGGCGCAGGTGCCTCGTCGGAGTCGGATCCCTCGAAGTAATCCTCCGGCAGGGAAGGCTTCGCCGGCGGCGACCAGTCAGTGACGATGTCGGCAAGGGTGTTGCCGTAGGCGGCGAGGCGGCAGAGGTGGTCCATGGTGTAGACCGTCAAGCGGTGGACTCCTCCGCCCGCGACAACGGATTTGGAGGAGTCCTTGTGGACGGTCGACTTGAACTCGGTCAACATCGCACGCACCGACTCGCCGAGACGAACGAGCGACACAAGAGCCTGCGACCGGACTCCAGAGGTCGAATCGAACGTGAACAACGATTCAATCTCCAGCCAGTTCTCGGAGATGGCCGCGTACATGTCCAGCAGGCGGAATATCTTCTCCGGCGACTTCTTGCTCCTCTTCGCGATGATTGCTGGGAATTCAAACAGACGAGTGGCACCATCTCCGCATATTTCCGCGAAGCACAACTCCTCAATGGAATCGAATGCGAAGAAAGAGTGGTCGCAGAGAATTCTCTCGCCGGCAAAGAGGCTGGTCATCGCCACTTTCACCGCATCTAACCACAACTTCACCTTCACCTCCAGAACCTCCCAATCCATGGCGTTCACCCGCGAACCACGGAATTTCTCAACCCCGAGGCGACGAATCGCGTCGTCAACAATCTGTTTCCGGACGACAGTGTATATGGCAATACACTCCTTGGCGTAACCAGAAGAGATCATGCAATCCACAATGGATCTCAAATCCGTCATCGTCATGGAAGGCCGCCGCAGCCCTTCGCTGCCGGAGTCGCTGTCGTCCTCGCAAATCGAGCCACTCGATCTCACGGAAATAGACTCGGGGTCCAAGCAGGCTCCATCCGCGGAGAGCACGTGGTACAGCTCCTTCTGGAGCCTCTTCATCGCAATTTGCATTGACCACTTCCCCTGCAAGAGCATCTCAGAAACGGAGTTCTCGGACACTAGCGAGTGCATGGCTTTTCTTAGGTCATGCACGCATTGTAGGAACTGCAGGGCCTCCGCTCGGTCCTCCAGGAAGATGGAGGCGACTCTGGCGCGAGGGGACCGCAACTCTGGGGCCCATTTCGCGATCGCGGCCACAGAGGATTTGACGACGTTCTCGGCGGACGAGTCGGAGAGCCCGGGAGCCACGGGCGGGGCGACCCGAGGGCTTCTCGAAGGAGGCGGGTGCGAGGGGTTTGGGGAGCGAAAGCAGAGACTTCTCATCTGCCTTTTGCGCAGATTCAGACCGCTCCGGTTTCACGTGAAGTTCGTGGACTGTGTTGTGCTTCTAGGTTTGTCGGGAAAAGTCGCCCCGGAGAGAAACCGCTGCCGGGCATGTTGGACTTTTCTTGGACTTGGAAAGATCACTGGATTCATATCGACGAACCAAGAACAACGGCGCTGCCCGGGAAAATTCTCAAGTCTTTTTGACGTCTAGTCTGGTGGGCAATCCTTGGTATTTTTAAGTCTCGTGGACTTGGAGCCTCAGTCAACGTATGTATGAGAAGGATGTCTCACGCGTTTTACCCAAAATGGCGATCGCATGTAATTTCCTTGGAATCGGTTTTGTACAGACGATCCAGATCTCTTTTTTTAATAGGCATTTTTTTGAATTTTTTATTTTAATAATGATCCGGGCCGTCTGTTCATAATACGGAGGGCTCGGATTTCAAAGTCAATACCTGCCCTTTTCAGGAAAGGGCAGGCGATCATAGATTTCGACCTTAAAAAAAAAAAAAAACCTCCAATAGGGAAGGAAGAAAACAATACCTCAGCATCACTTTGTACACAAAAAACATCTCAAGAGCCAAACTGGAAAATCGAACCGCACCAAAATTTGGTGCATTTCTGATTCGATTCTGGTTATTTGTAACCAAATCGAAAAATCGAACCGAATCAAAATAATTTTTTTTCTGATTCGGTTTATTTATAGTTGAAATTCTCAACAAAAACTAACTCCAACTTAAAATCTCTCTTCTTTTTCACTCCTCTCAAAATCGCCCATAAAACTATAATCTTTGTCTCGCTTCTCCGTTCTCGAAAAGCAAAAAAAAAAAAAAACAAACAAACAAACCTTTGATTCGGTTCGATTCAGCTGCTCACCTCATCCGTTTGGTTCGGGTTTCCTGAAAAGTCGAACCGAATGGAATTGTTGACATCCCTACTAAATAGTAAGAATTAGATGAACCATCATGCCCTTTGAAAACTATGCTAGAATGTATATTTATCCCCGTTCAATGTTGTAAAGTAAGATTGACAATATTTTCAATTAATGAAAGAAATGAACTTTCAGTTTGCAATATATCTTGAGGGTAATGACACAAATAATTCATGAACTTTGACCAAATATACAATATGATCCATAAACATTAAATTTATACAATATAGTCCATGAACTAGCCTAATATGCAATGTCACCACTAAATTTTTAACTTGTTCATTGTGATCCTGAAATTTTGGTACATTTTTAATTTAGTCCCCAAACTCCATGAAAATGTTTAATGCTATTCTTAAATTAAAATTTTGAGGATGACATTGCACATTGGGGTAAAGTTTATGGACTCAATTAAGCAAATTTAAAATTCAAGGACTACATTGCTCATTAGGTCAAAATTGATGAATAATTTGTGTAATTTACCCTCTATCTTTACATGGCCATAGAGAATAATATTAATTGAGATTTATTCGCCCTACTCCTCCCACTAATGCATAAATAATTGTAACAAAATCGTGAACATCTTAATTGAAGTGCTTAGAGATCGTAGGGAAAAACATCTAAAGTAATATCATTTCAAATCAAAAGTAATGGACAAAATGATGCCGAAATACGATAGAAAGAAGGCGATGAAAAACAAAATCAATAGAACGAGGAACAAACGTTGTTCTTTCAAAAACGATATCAAATCGTATATTCTTCAAATATTCAAAAACTGCCTCAAAACCCTCGAAACAAAACTTATATATGATGTTAACCCTAATGACAATAAGACTCGCAAAATTACGAAAATTACCTAAAAATAAAAGATGCCTAAATATCACACAATATTTGCATCATTCTCCCCTACTAGTAAAAAATTCGCCCTCTCTGCTTCATTTTCATTGTCGCTAATCTCTTCAGGGTCTTTTTTCTCGTCCGTGAGATAAGGTGACAAATCAGCTACATTAAAAGTTTCGGATACATTATACTTACCTACCATATCAATCTTGTAAGCATTATCACTGATTCGCTCCAGAACTCTGAAGGGTCCGTCAGCTCTAGGTTGTAGCTTGCCAAACTTGCCTGCTGGAAATCGCTCTTTACTGAGGTGAATCCAAACTAGATCACCCTCCTTGAAGACAACTCTTTTCCTGCGCCTATCAACATGTTGCTTATACTTCATGGTATGTCTGTTGATCTGATTATGGACCTGGGAATGCAACTCTTTGATCTGTTCTGCGTGTTCCTCAACGTCTGAACTGGTAATGGAGTGAGATCCAAAGGAGTAATTGGATTACGCCCATAAACCACCTCAAAAGGGGTCTTGCCTGTAGTACAATGCTCAGATCTGTTGTACGCAAATTCTGCCTGAGGCAACGACAAATCCCATTGTCGTGGGTTATCTCCAATCAAACTCCGCAGCATATTTCAAAACTTCTATTGACAACTTCTGTCTGACCATCAGTTTGAGGATAATGAGAGGTGCTAAACTTCAGATTCGTGCACATGTGCCTCCAAAGAGTACGCCAGAAGTGACTTACAAACTTCACATCACGATATGAGGTTATGGACTTAGGAACTCCATGCAGTTTAATAATTTCCTGCATGAACAATCGAGCGACCTGTGAAGTATCAAAGGTCTTGTTACATGGAATAAAGCGCGTCATCTTCGAAAATATGTCAACAACCACCATGATGGAATCCTTATTCTGCTGCGTTCTTGGCAAACCCAAGACAAAGTCAAGGCTGACATCCTCCCATGGTGCGACTGGAACAGATAGAGGCATATATAGGCCAGCATTAGTACTCTTGGTTTTCGCTATATGACATACTTGACACCTCTCCATAAAACTCTTCACGTCTCGCTTCATTCGTGGCCAATAAAAATGTTCGCACAACAAAGCCATCGTCTTCTCCACGCCAAAGTGCCCTCCTCCATGACCCTCGATAATAATAATAGACTCCTTCAAAAAACATTGAGGAATGCACAGTCTATTACCTTTAAAGAGATAATCATCCACAACCTGAAATTGCTGAAAAGGCTTCGCTCGGCTCTTCCTCCAAATATCTCCAAAATAAGGATTATCAACATATAAATTCTTAAAAGTTTCAAAGTTTAGAACTTTTACCTGCATTGTAGACAACAAAGAGTGTTTTCTGCTTAATGCATCGGCCACACTATTTAGCACACCCGCCTTATGCTTGATGGAAAAACCGAAAACTTGAAGAAACTCCATCCACTTCGCATGCCTAGCGTTCAGTTTGTGTTATCCATTAATATATTTCAAGGTTTCATGATCAGAATACAAAAGAAACTCCCTTGAAATCAGACAGCGCCTCCAATGCTCCAAACTCCTCACAATAGCATAAAATTCTTTATCATAAGTTGAATACTTCTTTTTTGCTTCATTCGGCTTCTCACTGAAGAATGCTACAGGTTTAATTTTTTGACTCAAGACACCCCAATACCAACACCTGAAGCATTGCAATGCACTTAAAAAATCTCATTAAACTCAAGTAGCACTAGAACATGCGTCTCAATGACCTTCTTTTTCAATAATTGAAAGGTAACTTCTGCCTCCTTAGTCCACACAAATTTACCTCCTTTCAGACAATCCGTCAGAGGTGCAATAATCGTACTGAAATCCCGAACAAACCTCCAGCAAAAAGACACAAGCCCATGAAAGCTATGTACCTCATGAATATTTTTCGGCATCTCCCAGTTTGTAATAGCTTCAATTTTAGTTGGATTCATCTGAATGCCCTCCTTGGATACAATATACCCTAAAAAGGTCGCATGATCAGTCATGAAGTGACACTTCTTGGTGTTGGCATATAATTTCTGCTCCCTCAATGTTTCAAACACCCTTCTCAAATGCTGCAAGTGTTGTTCAATTGATGCACTATAGACCAAAATATCATCGAAATAAACGACAATAAATTGACCAATAAAAGGACGAAACACCTTATTCATCAGCCTCATAAAGGTGCTTGGCGCGTTAGACAACCCAAAAGGCATCACCATCCACTCATACAAGCCATCTCTAGTTTTAAAAGATGTCTTTCACTCATCTCCAGGTTGTACTCTAATATGATGATATCCGCTTCTCAAGTCTATCTTTGAGAAGATAGTCGCCCCATGTAACTAATCAATTAAATCATCAAATCTTGGGATAGGAAAGCGATACCTTATCGTGATCTTGTTGACAGTGCTGTTATCCACGCACATTTTCCAAGACCTGTCTTTCTTTGTAAAGAATAAAGCCAACACTGCATAGGGGCTCATGCTCTCTCGGATTGCACCCTTTTCTAATAATTCTTGCAATTGCCTTTGCATCTCCTCATGCTCTCTCAGATTGCACCATTTTCTAATGATTCTTGCAATTGCCTTTGCATCTCCTCATGCTCCTTAGGATTCATCCTATAAGCTACCTTATTAGAGATAACAGCTCCAGAAATAAGATCTATACAGTGCTGAATGTCCCTCATGGGTGGTAATCCAGGTGGTAATTCATCCAGTACGATATTAGCAAACTCTTCAATTATAGGCAGAACTTGAGTTGGAATCTTTGGACTATCAAGATTCTGTTCCATGACTACAACAGCTAAAAGTTCTAGCGCGCTCACTGCCTCTTCCTAAAATTATGATTTGGAAAGCAGATTGTTTTTTCCTTCTTTTCTCAAATCTGAAGGATCCAGAGTAATGGTTCGACCATCCTTCTTGAAGGTGTATGTATTTTTGAATGCATCATGCTGCATTTTCCTGTCAAACTGCCAAGGTCTTCCCAATAGAATATGACAAGCATCTATTGGAACTATGTCACCCCATACTTCATCAGTATATTTCTTCTCGATCGAGAACTGCACTAAACACATCTTGCTCACTTTAACTTCGTTTCCCTTTTTAAGCCATGACAGCTTATAGAATTGATAATGTTCGACAGTTTTCAATCCCAACTTTTTGACCATAGTAGTAAATATCACGTTTTCGCAACTTCCTCCATTAATTATCATACTACACACCTTTCCTCCACTGGTGCACTGCGTATGAAAGATATTATGCCTAAGCCACGATTCATCATCTATCTCAACAATATTTAAAACCCTACGTACAACTAGGGACTCACCAGAATTGGCATAGAGAATGTACTCTCGATCTGATTCCGCATTCTCTCTTTCTCCTTCAGATTCTTTGTTATCTAGATCTTCAAAAATCGCTGAGTTATCAACAAAGGTCACAATTTGCCAGTTCAGGCAATCAGTCGGGAAATGCCCCACTCCCTGACACTTAAAGCATCGCTTAGCTGCAGCTCCTCCCCTGCTAGAACCATTACTACCATGTTCTCCTTTTTGTGTAGAATTTGAACTCGCACCCTTAATTGTTGCCGGCGTTGAAGAACTCCCCGCTCTCCTCGGAATTCTTTTCTTGACCACTTGGAATTGCTACCTGACCACTTAGAACCACTGCTCTTTCTTTTACACTGTCCCTCCACCTTTAGGGCCAGTCTGCATACATCCTCATATGTCCAATACTGTTGCAATTGGACAACGTCAGAAATCTCATAACGCAACCCTGCGAGGTATCGAGCAATCGTTTGCTCGTCTTCCTTCGCTACATCACAACACATCAGCAATCGATCAAATTCCTCCATAAACTCCTCAATCGACCGATCACCTTGCTTGACATTATGATACTCGATAAATGCCTATTGCTTCTAATGGGTAGGCAAAAAAAAAAATTGTAACAGCTTTTTCATCTTCTTCCAATGATCCACCTTTGGCTTCCCTTCTCTAGCACGCTGCTTTCTTACATGTTCTCACCAAATCGACGCATGTTTTCGTAGCCTAATAACCACCAATTTTAGTTTTTGGCTCTCGGTGAGATCCTTGATATCAAGATCCGCTCTACCGTATGTAACCAATCGATAAACTCATCATGATGAGTCTTACCATGAAACTCAGGAATCTCGATCTTCATCTCGAAATTTTGAGAAGAAGTCTGATTTCTAGGTCGTACTCCTCGATTCCACCCCTGGTTTAGAACCACAACAGGGTTGTCTTCCTCCTCTTCAATCTCGATTGAGTCAGCAGTTCTGCTCCTTCTTCAGGTTGCGCGTCAAGCCCTGCCTCCGCAAGACATCGTTGCATACCTTAAACTTATCTCCTCAGCTCTTTGATTTCTTTGTCTCGCAGGTCTCGCATACGCGGTTGTTTATCTGCATCAGGAACGACTCCATGTCCTTGGCCTCCATGACCACGCTGCCTTTGGCCATCATGATTTTTTTCAGCCATCATTTGGAAGCGACCTGTGATATGATACCAAATGATGCCGAAATAAGATAGAAAGAAGGCGATGAAGAACAAAATCGATAGAATGAGGAACAATTGTTGTTCTCTAAAAAATGATATCAAATCGTATATTCTTCAAATATTCAAAAATGCCTCAAAACCCTTGAAACAAAACTTATATAGGGTGTTAACCCTAATGACAATAAGATTTGCAAAATTACGAAAATATCCTAAAAATAAAAAATTACCTAAAAATAAAAGATGCTTAAATATCACACAATATTTGCATCACAAAAGATTGCATTTCGGATCGTTATGGTATTGGGTTCCCTCTAAAGAAATACATCCTAAAGCAGCATTGGAGATAATTAACAACTTTGGAATACCCCGAAATTATTGATAGGAACTCTGAACATCCATCATGGATTCCGTATAATAGTAATGAAACTAAAAAAAAAAAAATGCTTGAACATTTATTGGAATAGACATAATGCAATATGCCGAAAATCGTTGTTGATAAAATAACTTTCATCAAATGTCGTTTCTTCGATTTTCTTAAGAAGAGACGAGTTTTATGGCGATTCCAGACATGAATCTCAATGAATCACAAGGAACAGATTTATTTCGTCGAAGTTTAATTGATGACAGAGTGAGAGATACAATACCTGAACTAACAACGAAGATCTGAAAACTACAACTAAAGTAGGACAATTGAAAGTTATGGGAAATATAAATTGCGAAAAAGTAAAGATAAAGATAAATTTGCTATCCCTTGCCAAGAGTACAATGTGACTATTTAAAGCATACGACCCACGGTTACAAACAGAGGTTGCATGGTTCATATAAATAATTAACATCCTAGTCTCTTATTTTCTAGCAATACTTGAGCCCGAAATATCACTAATCGCCAGTTACTCGTCGATGTCACGTGAGGACTTCATCCTCCAAGTGACTGATATTTGCTCTCATCAGTTGCACGACAATATCGATATTGATGATTTTATCCTAGGGATAACTGATATCTAGCAACACTTGAAAAATATCGCTACTTGTCGATATCGATACCGATGATTTCATCCCATATAATTGATGCCCAGCAACACTTGAGCTCGAAATATTGCTACTCATTAACCATACGTCGATATTGATGTCTATGAATTCTCTTATTCACCGGACTATGCTACTCGCAACTCAATCTGTCAGTTATCACAACAAATAAATTGGTCATTTTAGAGAGGCCCGTTCTAGCAATATACAATTATCGGTAGCTAGTTTCGAGGCCAGATTTAGACATAGTAATGTTGATCTACATGTCACTCATCCAAAGGTGAATGTATAACTCAATTAGGAATGCAACATTCGCAGCAGCCGTGTTCAAAATTCTTCCGGCCATAACCTTCGCCGTGGCTTGGATCGTGCGGTAATGAGCGACAGCATGTGCTGACTTCACTCTTGAGACAAGCAGATCACTCACTCCATCTCGAGCATGATATTACAGTTGAGCTTTTGAAGACAATTAATGAGTTTTCAAACAATATTTGCATGGGCTTGAGACGGTGAAAATGAAGAGGGTTCGGAGCCAAGCCAAGGTCTTTGGGACAACAGTGACAGCGGTCGCCAGAGCCATGATCATGACACTAACCAAATGCCCGGTTCTCGAACTGTTTTGGACAAGAGGAGAATGGACGGAGGGACAACAGCCACCAACTTTAAAAAAAATGGAAGTGCTAATGGTGGTATCAGCCGTCATTGATCTCCATACAATGCAAAGAGAGATCGAAAAAGGCAGATTGATCAAGTCAAAATGGCGGAACATGACACCAACCACGAGATCTTATGTACAAAAACAACGACCATATCATTTCTACAATCGTGTCGGAGATGGAGTTCCCTGTACAATGCAGCAACAACTCATCTTCTTCTTGGCTTGGACAACATGGATGATAGGCTGGGTCGACCTGTAGATATGCTGGATCGGCCGATACCTTTTTGTTCGTCCGCATCCATATCTTCGTCGTCATCCTTCTCTTCGAACGATAACGCCACTTCTCCTGAAAGCCGAAGAGGTTTCTCTTCCTCACTTTTCTAGTGGGATTATTTGTTGGGCTAAGCCCAGCCCATTTGTCTATAATGTGGGCCAATAAAAAATTCAAGGAAGGAATCCTCCGGGGTTGATTAGAACCTAGGACGAGTCCCACATTGGCGGTCAGCGAATGCGCACCTCAGCTTATGTACTCCAACTGAGAGCTGAGAGCTTGTCTCTTCGGAGACATCCGATAAAATTGGAACGATACAGAGAAGATTAGCATGGCCCCTGCGCAAGGATGACACGCACAAATCGAGAAATGGTCCAAATTTTTTTTTCTTACCTTTTTTTTAATGGTATTTCTACCCAGTATACTCTCTTTTATAATTGTCCAAATCCTAGCAATCTCTCAAAGTGTTGTATATTAGGATTGATCCTGTGTCCCTAAATGTCTGACAAGGAGTTGATAAGCAAGTGTAAGTTCAATAGAAGTACAGAGAGAACCCGCTGGACTTCGGGTAGCTTTACGCCCATGGAGCCACTGATGCTAGTTTTTCAAGGACCATTCCACACCTCCAACAAACACACAGTATAAGAAGTCAATTAACCCAAGTTATCCACATCCAACCTTTTGCCTCGCATTGATGTTCACCGCGGATCGACCCGTCCACTTGCATCGAGTACAGCTCCATCGGTAGGGCTGCGACAAACCGAGTGTTGGGATTGAACGTGAGATCTACCATGTTCATATTCAAGCACTTAAGAGGCATGTGTATAGCGTGGGCCCAAACACTCCTTAGATCTTAAACGATGACTAGTATTCTTTTCCATTCTCAAGATATAAAGGCTTGATTTGACATCACCGCGATAGATATAAGCCTATTCCGTGATTTCCCCGCCGGGTTTTAGCCTTGCTGGTTATTCTTTCTGGAACAAAAGGATGATCCAGAAGGCCTCCAAAAGAGAACTCAATTTATGCAAACAGTGTTTCTTCATCGTGTGGTGCAAGCAATCTCTTTGTACTGCAACCCTCTTTTTAAGTGCAGAGCTAGGATGCCATAAAGATCACACACACACAAAGGAGAAGGCATAAAAAAAATGAAAAGGAAGAGAGAAGAAAGCCATGGAAGCATCTGATTCCATAAGCTTGTGAAGGAGATGTATTTGGAGCTTAGCTTATTGGGAGGAAAAGGAGAAGATAGAAAAAGGAAGTGGGCACTGTATCTTTGCCAATCCATTGAAAAGAAAATTCTGCAGATGGCATACTATCTGGCCGAATATGTTCCATAAGAATATATCCATGTCCAATCCACTTTCATTTTTTTGTTTGCCCTTTTCAAAATTGGGTAGTTCTTCCTTCGGCCAAAAAAGAAAAATTTACAGTTCTGTCTTTCCTGTGATTCTCCCATCAATGCTTTTGGACATCTGCACAAGGATCTTCCCCTTTCTGTCTCCTTTCGGCTTCTTTAGTATAATGAGAGAACAAGGTTGTTCCTACGCTTACAATGGCTAATCGCTTGGGGGTCTAGGAGACTAGGACTAATCGCTGTTCGACCAAAAGCACTGAATCACACGACCTTATTGCCACGTTAACCGCGACTCGGGTCCTACCAAGGTAGTTTTATCAGGATGAGCAATAGGATTTTCAAATACCCCCACGAGGAAAGAGATAAATAGAAGCCTTAAGCTTTGAAGCAGAAGGCCAAGTCTTCATTTTAGTTCACTGGCTGTCCCTTTCCTCAACCCCTCAAGATATGAAGGAAATACGCAGCCTCCATGCATCCCAAGCTTCCACTTCCACAGCCACCATAATGGACAAATCCCCCTCTGTCGGACTTGGAGGCCGAGCCATCGACCGCCACAACCCAATCATCACCGATTCGAGGAGACTGACCTCCAAACACTCGCCCACTCCCGCAGTACATGCGGCTTCTTGTGATCCAACAATTCAACTAAAACCGCACCACCACCAACTTCAGAACATCAGCAAGAAAGGCTCTCCCAAGCCAACTCCTCGTGATGAAAGCAACATCTCTCCCAGATCGAGTGAAGACCGAAAAGATTTTGTCAAGGCCACGTCACTGAAAAAGAAGGATGTTATGCGAAAGACAATTGCCCTTCCTGGTGATCTTTGCACCCCTCCTAGTTCCTCCAGATATCTATTAAGCGACACTGTTTTAATCAACGACGACTCAGTTTTAACTTCGGTTTTGGATGAGCACAAGAAGAGCCAGACATTGGATCGGTTTGACCGATTTGGCAATTCCAATCCCTCGTCCTCTTCTCGTTCAAAATCCACTTCAGACCAGGTAATACATGTCTCTTTTTGGACTTACATTTCCTAGAGAAATGAAGTATCTTAAATAGACAGAAATGCAGTGGAAACAAAGCTTTAAGCATATTTGATGAGCAGGACGATCTTTCCACCTTTTCATACTATCCTAAGAAAGACAATCTCGTTCATTGCAGTCACACATTAGATGGATTATGAAGGTTCTCTTAATAGCATAGAATAGAAACTTACAAATTGGATTCCCTTTTAAGAAGTACCAACGAGAGGCATGATGATCTACCTAACCTACCTTTGTAGGTTGTCGTATTGAGGGTCTCGCTGCACTGTCGAGGGTGCGAAGGAAAAGTTCGAAAACATCTGTCAAAGATGGCCGGTGAGAGCACACACATGGTTACTCCTCTTGCAATTTTTGACTCATAGTTCTGTTGTCAACTCATTCTAATGAAATTGATTGAAGGCTGCTCTTTGTATGATGGAATTTTGCAGGAGTGACATCCTTCAACATAGATTCTGCAGCAAAGAAAGTGACGGTGGTAGGAGATGTGACGCCTTTGAGTGTCCTGGCAAGTGTTTCCAAGGTGAAAACCGCCAGGTTCTGGCCATTTGCCCCGGCAGTTTCCTCGACCAATGAATCAGACGGCAAAATCTGAAACCTGGACAGAATAATATTGGTTTTTCTACGTTGTAAATTCCACAAAGCATGATGAAACGCACACCACATATTGCCGCTAAGCATAATGGACTTGCCCCTTCTTTTCTCGATGAAAGTCATTGGCGGCATCACTCGGTTCCACCGTTCTACAAAACAATTGTGGGTTTAATTCACTTGGTTTTGCACCAGGAGTCTGATCCGACCTTGTTCTAATGTTAATTCTCCTGGTTCAAAACCAGACCGATCCAAAGTTTTCTGCATACAAAAAAACCATGCTGAAAGAATTCATTCGCTTGTCCATTGTATGATTAAGTGATTAGGCTATGCTTTATTTCAGTCGATCATGTAATGTGCTCTCTGTTTACGCAACTGTTCCGTTGTTTTCGCTAACGTCACAACTATACAGTCATTTCCGATCTCTCGAGCATTGCTTCAAACATTTGACCTCCATTATCATGGCTTCTCATCGGTAGAACTCCTCCCAAGTTACTGCACTAACCAACAGGAGACATCTTTTTACATTCTATGCATCTGCTTACTTAAGCTTTGTCCAATTCAAACCAAAGCACGAAAAGACATTGGCGAATCTACCGCTAATATTCATATTCTGTCCAAGTTCAAAATCAGCGCTCGTGCATGGGTTAAGGACTTACAAATTTTTTGTTCACTTTATTATGGCGCGGAATGATAGCTTGATCTGCATACATGGAAGTTCCTAAGCTGATGGAGTTCTCTACACAGGCAGTACTTCAGCTACTAGATCATCTATCAATAACCTCTCGACTTCCCTACCTATTACATCCATGTCATCTCCTAAGTTCAACCATGTTGATTCCCACGCTAACAACTTATCGAGCACTCCTTTGCTGCCCTTCTTCCCTTGGCCTGTCAGAATTCGGATCAGACCATCCTGGAGTGAGTCTTTATCCCACTTAAAATCCAACTTCGATGCCACCGGATGGACCCATGGGTGTGGATCCATGAGTTGCCGGTAAATTTCCACGAGAGCTGAATTAACACGGTCAAAGAGTAGCTTCCTTGCAGGCCTTAAGGAACTTTCTTCGCAGTACCTTTTCTCTAGCTCTTCGAACACCAGCGGATTCACGGGGCACTCAGGAGAGTGCCACTTTGCAATGAACATTTTGGGATCAGAATTGTCGTAACCTGAGCTTATTAAGACATTGGTAATATAGGAAGATTCCCAGCTCTCTCCAGTTCTGTACAGTCCTCTATCTTCTGAGAGATGCATCGATCCTTCACCAGCATCTTCATCACTTGAGATTAGCATTGATCCCTCAGTGCATGCTTGAGATTCCAGTTTGAGTAGTTGCAGTTGCATGCGAAGCCCTTGAAAAGGGTAGATAATGGAAGGAAATAAGTAAAGATGAACTTAGAAAGAAGTCTAGCAATTTCTTAAATTATTTGATGGTTAAGTTCTATAATGTTTGTCGTGCATTTTAGCATTATAGCTGGAGGAAAAAAAAACATTCACTTAGTTTTACAGAAGTAGCACAACCAGGAAAAGTTCAATGCTGATGTCAAATATCAACTCTACCATTAATAGCATTGGGCTAAAGAAGTGGTGCATTTCCACCAATCCAGCGACTCAAAAATTTATCAAATGGAAGCAGCTGGAAGATAAACAATTTGAAACTGCAAAAAGTACATAGCATCATACATTACTAAACTCTCAAATCAATTTGACTTCTAGTGGTTGCCAACCCCAGCTATCACTATCACGCTGTCATGACAGCCTCTATGGATATGTTTGGTAACGCTCCAGAGAAAATGTTTGTGTTCCAAAAGCGTTCCCAGAACACTTTTGAAACAGAAACGTGCATGGTTCAAAAATGTTCCAAAAGTTTTCCGCGAAACGCTTTTGTGCCAGGGAACACTTTTGAAGAAACCAAAAAAAAAAATGTTTTTGGATTTTGGAACACTTTTTTGAAACACTTTTGGAACCATTACTCACCGCCGAGAACGTGGCCACCATCCGTCGGCCACCGTTGCCGCCGACTGCCGCCCCCGCCGCCAGCGTTAAACGGCGGCAACGAAAAAAAATATTTTTTTTTTTACATACCATACGCGTTTTTGTTCCCAGAAATCGAAGCCGGGAATAGAAACACAAAAAAATATTTCTGTTAAAAAATTGTGCCCAAGAAAAAAAACGTTCCCAAACGCAGCCTAAATAAGTGGAAAATAAAAGGAGAAATGCACATATTTCTCAGCATAAAAATCCTACTCTTATGGGTAACAATGACTTGTGAATTTCATCAGTACCAAGAACAGGGAAAAAGCTAGTGGCTATTTGATTACCATGAAGGTCAGCACTGAGACTCTCGAAGCATTCAGAACCCGATGAGAGATCGTCCTTAAAAGGAGCTTCCAAAATAGAAACTGGGCTGGGTTGATCTGCCTCCTTTGAACTTGCAGAAGATTCAGATTCAGGTACCAAATGAATTACGGGTTCTGGACTCCCTCTAGATGGATTGATAGGTTGATCCTGGAACAATGAGAGATAACGAGTGTAATGATGATCCGATCTATTCTACCACACTTTTCACCAGCAGAAAATGCAGTCGTGGACAACATTTAGAAAGTCTAGGAGGTATAAGCAAAGCAATGCATTTGCAAAGCATCAATGTTCTGACTGATACGTTGCTCTTACATCAGAATACATAAGTCAGGGTTTTAGAAAGAAAACTGATGTGTACTTCACAAAGATAAAAGTTGACGACCAAATATCTAGCAAAATTCTCCAGCTAAATAAGCACTGTTCCTATTTATGACTATGAAGCCCACCAAAGAGATAGGCCTTGGCTTATGAACCCCAGTATTATACAGCAGCCTTGCTAATTCTCTTCATGCAATAATACAAGTAATCATTTGTGGGCGAATGCATACAGGCATCAAGACCATGTACCGGAAAATGCAGGAAGACTATATTATTTGTGGATATTATAACAGAAGAAATTTAATGAGAGATGCAACAGAAAGTAGAAAAACTACATTTCACGTATCAGAAAACGCATTTCTAGGAATGTTCCCTCCAAAAAAAGCGTTCTTACTTTAGAAATGGAGTATCAATCATACCTGGACATTATCTGGATAGGAGACAGCAGAGTTAACTTTAGTTGATGGATGCTCCAGTTTTGAAGGTTCAGTAAGCGAGATTGCCGTCTTTGACCCCATATTGGCAACACCGCCATGAACCACAACCCCAAATGCCTCAGAAACGACAAGGTTCTGTTCAGGCTGATCAATCTCCTTGAGGCTACTTCTCCTTTTATGCTGAGTCAAATGACACTCTGATGAAGCATCACTGCTGTCACCACTGCTGCAGCGAAGAAGATGATGCTCAACATGTCTTGATGTGAACTTTCTGTTAATGAAACTATCTCTGACGTCAAAATTTTCCTTCACAGTCTTAATCTTGTCCCGTCTCACCATCTCTCTAGCCATCCGGTGCCTAGAATCAGAAGGAGCTTGACTTTTGGGGCTGCCAAAGACTGCGGATGAAGCAGGAAGAGATCTAGATCTTGATAGCTTATTCACGCACACATCCTTCCACCCATCTCTGCTGCTGATGCCTAAAGGTTCGACACAGCTCGTGGATGCATCAACTCCAGCAAACTCCATTTTGAATCCTTCTTGGACAATTTTTCGACCTGAATCTGCACTCCTTGCTTGCTCATCAGGAATAGCAAGCATGTCAGCCAGTGTACTACCTCTGCTAATTTCTCCTATCTCTTGAGACTTGTGAGTCAATTTCCACCTCTCTGAGAGTCTCTTTTTTGCCTCCCTACTCACAGATGACTCAGCCGAAAATGATGCATGTTTATATCGGTTTTTGCAGTTAACAGACTTTGTATTTGTTGATGCGGTCACATTCGTCAAGGCAGTCGTATCTGATTCATCGGCAGAGTCACTCAGAGACATAGTAGATGAGCTATCATCTCCAGCATAGCCTCTTGATTGGACAGGCGCTATATAGATTGAACCAGAACCATAATTGTTCCGCATTTTCCGAGTAATTCTCCTGGCAATTTCTCGTGAGCCCTCGGACTTAAGCTCCATATCCACTGGACCAAAATGGGTTTTGTTTCCTGACGAATCTTTATCTTCATTCCTATAACTTGCACACTCTAGATGATCCCTTGTGTCGGAAGAAAACGAAAGTGAAGTCGGAGAAAGGCTAGTTTTGGTAGCACCATGTGCCTTCCCAAGGTTTGGCTTTAAAACGACAATTTGGGTAGGAAGAATATCTGAGTGCACTTGCCCCTCTAATTTAGACGATTTGAGAGCATTATGAGCTGTAGTGCTGAGTGGTTTACCAATAAACTTCTCGTGATAAATCTTCGGCGATCTGCCACATTTTCTTGGGAGATTTTCTCTCCCCGGTATTGAATCTATACTCCTGGTTCTCTCCGGAAATTTTGAAGCAGTCGTAGAACCAAAATGTGATTGAAACTGGGGACTTTGAAGATCATGCAGATGCTTCGTGAACAATGGATCTGGTTGCTGCAGAAATTTGAGAAGGAGATCTTTGTTTGAGTCCAGTACCTCTAGAGCATCATCAAACTCCTTTGAATCCAGAAGCTTATCATCAGTCGAAAGACGTTTTGCATCAACGAATTTCTGGCGAATAAATTCCATTTCAGCTTCAGTCACGGTAGACTTCACAGTCCCTCTTCGTACGTAAGTATTAGGCTGTAACTTTGACATTTCAGAAACTTCAAACACGTCTTTAAATTCTTCCTCCTCCTTTGAGCTTTTCCTAGACGATCGACGGCTGGAACATGCACTACTCCTTTCAGCTTTCTCTATTTTTCTCCCGGACTGATGACTGTCCAAATATCTCTTCTGTTGTTTATGACCAGACTGCTGAAGTGGCAAGCCTTCAAAACCCATTAATCTTGCAATGACACTCGGTGACTGTCTCTTGGATCCATTTTCTTGCAACATCTCATTGTCTAATAATTTCTTCATAGGAGTACCAGAAGTGGTTGCAGCTTTTCTGCTAGATCTCAAACGTAAATCCAGCATGATCTACAAACCCAAGTAATTATGGTAAGAACAGTTATCTTACAATATATAATTCATGCTAACATGAATATGCCACTACCTCAGCAATCACTTAAATAGAACACAAAAATGAGGCCAGAAATTTGTTGTTTCTGAGATTCCCGTTCAAAATAATTATAACAAGAACAAGCAAGGGAGCCAACTCACCAAGTCTTCGCCTGAAGTACCACTACTTTCAGAACTAGATTCAGATGCCACTATACCAAAGTTTCTCTGTCTATGAAACTGCCTGTTTCCTGGAATGAAGCCGTATAACATCAGAATTTACTAATTCAAGGTTGATAATCGGTGAGTAAAGATGGGGAGAAAAGAGCCATGCCTAAAAATTACCAATCAGAGAGCAGAATATGAGCAACAGAGAAAGTGATGCCTTTACTAATCGGCCCAGCATAGAAAGAATAGAGGGTACAATATGGAAAGTATATGCTGAAGGAAAGAAATAAAAAGAAAATCCGAGAAGAGTATGATAAGATGAAAGAGAAGAAAGCACTCGGCAATTATTAGTCAAACTAATGCAATTATTTCTCATCAAACCCAGAGCTCTCTACAAAAGCAGAGCTAAATCATGGCGACAGCAAGAGAGAAAAGCGAGATATTTACTAAACAACCAGCTCTAACAGTGATGGACAAGCGAAGCCGAAGCTCGAAAGAAGCAGCTCAATTCCGGCATTATGCAACTCACCCAAAGAGATCACAAAAATGCGGGAGCTAAAATCACAAAACTGTGCACAAAACAGAAGTAGAAAGCAAGAATCGCTCTGACAAGAAGCAGGTTAAGCTCCACTTTCAACTCCGTTAACGCATTTTAGGAAAGAACAGGCCATGATACGAGCATTAAATTCCCTGTTCGAGCATTGACGCTTTCTCAGCACCCAAACAGATCGCGAAAAATTTCTTCCGTAGCTGGAGAGAATGCAACAACGTTCGCAGCAGGAAAGGGAGAAAACAGAAAGACGAACCACATTTCAACTCCGTGCAAGCCTCGTCCCAACATTTTCCCCAGCCATTAGCGACTCATAGGCTTCCACTATAGTCGCTCCAGCCAAACACGACGACAGAGTCCGAACAGATGGCCACAGAGAGAGAGAGAGAGAGAGAGAGAGAGAGAGAGAGAGGGAGGGGGGGAGGGTCACCTCCGCGCGACGAAACTATGCGGCCGGAGTTCCGATTAGCGACGCAATCCTTCGACCTCTTATGGCGAAATGCGGCCTCCATCGACGCTCATCGGAGAGAAGACGCCAAGACACGAGCTGTATCCCTTAGCACTCGAGCTCGCGCAGCTCGAGAATCCGAGAGCGCATTTCACGGACTAAAGCACGCTCCCGCTAGAGAGAGAGAGAGAGAGGGGGGGGGGGGGGTACGGGAGCGCTAACTTTGCGGGAGCCGAGCATTCAGGTTCGAAGAAAAAGTTTTTTTATCTCTCGATGAAGAATTTTCAAAAACCAGATCTGCGAATCGAACAGAGAAAAGGCGAGCAGAGAGCTTTACGGTGCAGTGGAGGAGAGGGAAAGAAAGGTAGAAGAAGAAGAGCCAAAATGAAATGAGGGAGGGAGGGAGGGAGGGACCGCAGCCCAGGCGCAGACAGAGAGGAACCGAACCGGACGAGTTGGCGAGCTGGACCGGTCCGACCGAAATTGGCTGGACCGGTTGCGTGTGTTTTGAACTTTCAAATTAACCGAAGCGACTGACGGCGACGGGCCCTTGGGGGGAGCCTCTCCGCGCGGGCAATGCAATTTTTTTTTTTCTTTTTTGGTCGAAGGCAATGCAAGTTGGGAGGGTGTCTTTACTACAGTACGCGAATTAACCCAAAAAACAAAAGTAAAAAAATAAAAAGTCGTGGGACCCATTTATACACCTACGGCTGGTGCGAGGGACCTTTGCCAAACCAGGTTAGATAAGCAGACTTCCAGCCGATTGACGGTAAATCAACTCGAAGTCCGGTAAAAAAAAAAAAAAACTCGAAGTCCGGTAAAAAAAATATACAAGTGTGGCAAGTACTGTTTATTGGTAAGTACTGTTCCAAGTATTCATTGCTTTGTTTATTGGTAAGTGCTGTTCCAAATTTTAGTGCATGCAGGTAAATTACAAATTCCAAAAATTAGGAAAACTGATTTCCAACCGGCAAAGTATGTGGACCTGAAATAAATATTTGTGTTTTTCATGTTATATGCACTCGCGAATCCTACAATATTCATGACGTTCGATTATGAGTGTATAATTTGAAACCATAAGTCCGAGTTTTCATTTTTGACGATATCTATAATTAAAATTTTTACATTGTTAACGTTTCACATTTTTCGCGTATCTAACTATGATTTTTGGTCAGTAGATTGACGAACAAACCAAACCATTGGGAACCTTTTTCGTCCTCAGGATGTGATGAGTCAATATCGGTGTGCCATTCTCTATTTTTCTCGAGGGGGGAATATTTGGGGGCATTTATCAAAATTGTAGTAGTAAGTGGTAGTATTCGGGAGTAATGAGTTACTGTAGTCCAAGCATGTAGGCGGGACCTGAAATCAATATTTGAAATTTATGATAGGGTAAGTTTCATGTGTCCAAAGCATGCGTACTAGGTTTTAGATTTTAAATTTTAAAGAACCGATTTCAAGTTTTATGTAAAATCTAGATTGATCTCGAAACTGCCCATCCCTAACTTTGTTATACCGATGGACCAATTATTTGGACGTAGTATTCAAACACGTTCATCGTGCCTTGGGTGGGGAGATCGATAGGGACACTGTACTATAGATGTGGCTCGACTATAATATAGCCAACTAGCCACCGAGTTAGTAGTTGGGCTAGACCGACTGCCTAGTGCGTACTATGAAGAGTGAAATTTACCCTGTTAGCTGACGATTATCTCGAGGACATAAAAAAAAAAAAAAAAAAAAAAAACCTGCGTAATCACCAAGTAATCCAACATCGGCGACGCGAATGTTCGCTAATCTCAACTTCGAATCCGCGCGATAAAATAAAGGTGGGCGATCCAATTTTGTCAACAGGCCTAGTGATCATCGGCCTAAAAACGTGGTTGGTCTTTTGTGGACCATCGACGGGTTGCGACGCTGCGGGACACGTTCGATTTTGCTGTTGTTTTCGCAATTATTAGACGAAGCAGAATATAAAAATGGTGTTTTCTCGGGCTACGTTAGCCGGTGAACGAAGGCGTATGGCCTTGCTTCGTCGCCTTGGAATCCAAAAGACGACTTAAAAATGGAACAGATAAAGACAAGGACACAGGCCAAACACGGAGCAGCAGAATCTTTTGCTAGGTAAGGCTTAAATTTGGCCTTTAGGTAGGCAATAGGTCGGGGAAAAAACAAACAAAAGAATAGGTAGTGTTCTAGACTCGGTCGCCGTCTTTGTTTCGTAGCAGGGAAAGAAACAGCCGGTGTAAAAACCTGGATTTTGGTTGGAACAGGATTCGCCTCGCCGGCGAATGAGTCCGTCGGTTTTGTTCTTCCGGTTCCGGGCGTAACGAGCGTCTCGAAAATGACATGGTAAGCTCATGAGGGACGTGATGTGAATTTATGGCCCGATGGAAGTTTAATGTGCCCGACCGAAGGTTATTGGCGACTCGCCACGTGGCCGAACGGATTTTCAAACATCGGATGGAGGGATTACGAAATTTCAAGTATCCTGAAAAAGGGAGAATTACCCATTTTAACGAGGTCGGTTACTTCTAATAGTTTAATCGTTATGAGTATGAATTCGATGTAGAACGATCGGGACTCCCATTGACATTGCGACATTAAATCAGGTTAGGTCGACAGCTTGGTTGCGCTTTTTGTTTGGTCGGAGGGTTGCTTTGGGTTATGTAAACACGAAACGATTTTTGCCCAAGTTCTTCCGCAACCTTTTACTCTACTCTAAAAATGCTCGTTAGCAACCTGTGAGAAAAGAACCCGAGGCTCACTTTGCGGTTTGGCCCCTCTTCTTGGTGCCCGATAATTGCAAAATAAATAAACAGAATTCCCCAAAAAGTTGCCAAAATGAATTTCTCTCCGGAGAGTGTCGACCTGAGTTAGAAAATATATAGTGATTCGATAGCGCCACCTGATCTGCTTGATCCTTCACCCGTCTTTTCATCTCGACTTGGCCATCGTCCATGGCCACAAGGTGCCGTGTTCAGGCGTCTTTTTGGCCGGCTCTTGATATCTGGCCATCCATGGCTGCCGCCGCCGCCGCCGCCGAATGGGCCTTTTCGCTCGCGGCCACATTGGCTTTGTCCATGGCCGTGACAGCGAAAAGAATCCCCTACCTTAATAGTAGGGATACCTTGACATCTGAACCGTCCAATTCAAAAATAGATGGCTCAGATCTGTCCACCGTTTTTAAGTAAAAAATAATGTAGACTAATCTGAGCCGTTCATTTTCAGTTGGATGGTCTAGATCAATTAAGGCACCCCTACCATTAAGATAGGAGATCCGATTTCTGTGACAGGACTTCCAGATCTGCAACCATTTGCTAATGACAACGACAAGACAACATATACGGTCACGTGAAATTGAGCAAAGAGCAGTCGAATTGAAGTATTCAGATGTGGCCGTCGGCAACATCACCAGTGGTGATGGCAGAGGGAGGCATGGAGTTGGGCTCAATGCGACTAATCCGGGCCAAACCTTCGCCTTTTTTTATTCCTCTTGGCAACATCACCGGCGGAGCATCGATTGATTTAGGCAGTCCAATTCAAAAATAAATAGCTCAAATCTGTCCACAAATTTTTAATTGAAAATGATGTAGGCTGATCTGAACCGTTCATTTTCAGTTAAACGGTCCAGATCAATCAAGGCACCCCTACCATTAAGATGAGAGATTCAGTTTCTGCGACAGGACTTCTAGATCTGCAACCATTTGCTAATGACAACGACAAGACAACATATAGGGGTCGCGTGAAATTGAGCAAAGAGCAATCAAATTGAAGTATTCAGACGTGGCCGTCGGCAACATCACCGGTGGTGACGGCACAGGGAGTCACGGAGTTGGGCTCAATGTGACCAGAGATGGAGGTAACTGAGATTTTTTGAGTTTTGTTCATCTGAATCCACGTCAGTACATACAAATGTCAATTTATGATTGGTTCATAGAATCGCGTCAGTAATTAACGTGACGCTCGTAAATTGCTGAATATTTTCTCGAGTTTCATAAATACTTGCAAAGCTGCTCTTTCGTTTTTTTTGGGGGGTGGAGGAGGAGGGACACGTCGCCCTCTCGTGCATATAGGCTGCGTGATTGAAACTTTTTAGCTTGGATCATCATTAATGGCGTGGGGACGAGGAAGTTTGTAGAAGAAGCAAATGCCCAAAACGAAGCCCCCAATCATGTCCGACGTTTGTTGCTCCGTCAATCTATCAGAAGGAGACAAATTTACTTTGGGGTCGTGTCTTTTTTTAAACCTTTGTGATAGATCAGCTTCATTATGGGAAAATTTTCCCTCTAGGAAAATAGAAATTGGAAAGTATTAATGTATTTTTAAGCGCATTAAATTTCATGTATATAACTAGCCGATAATTATTGTCGATTCAAGAAACAACACCAAATTCATTTCTTTGTCGATACACAATAAGATAGATTGCCACGTGTACTTTCTTGGAAATCAATAGAGAGTAAAAGTTTGAGCCCCTTGAGATTTAGCTAACTAAGATATATTAGATATTCCATACCACTCGAATTCTCGATATGAAATTTTTCTATCGCAGCTGTGACGTGCTTTCTCAATAATTTTATTTATCTTATGTATGTTTTTCGGGTGATTTTTCCTTTATTCCTTAGTGTCTTCTCATTATAGAGAGGTCTCCTTGCTTTGCCACTTTCTCCCAAAAGCTCACGGTGTCCCAATTCGGTGTTGTTTACTTAATCATTTCCTTTTATGAGTTGGGAATGTCATTATTATTATTATTATTATTATTTTATATAATCCTTATCAATTTTCTTTTTTTTTTAATCAAATTTTGGCATTAATTGACCCTTTGAATATACGTAAGGTGTGACCACTTTTTGTTACTTTACCTTTATGGATATCGAGGCCCTTTCCCTTTTTCATTAGTTAGTGTTCATCCTTTTTCTTAAAGTATCTTGTTCAGTGATATTAAATTGGCTGAAATCATCAGATTCTAGCAAGTTTTCATAATTTGGCATCATAATTAATATTTTTTTTTCAATGACTAGTATTTTTAGTTAATTTACTTTTCTAACGATTTTCTATACTTTCTTATTTTTTTAGCAAATAAATATTTCTACAAAAATGAAACTAAAATACACTTTTCCTCTTCGAAAGCCATACACATTGCATGCATCGGCAAAAGAAACAACAAGAGTTAACGGTGGCAGCGAAAAGAAAGATCGGAAGAGTATCATGCAACATTTGAAAAAGTGAGGAGGCAAACGTGTATTACTTTGCTAATAGACATGCGGCCCTGCTTTTATAAGGAATTGAGGGGGAGAAGACACTAGCATCATAGATACAGGGTTTGACTCTCACGCTCTGCAGAGAGGTAGAGCAAAAGTTAGGGAGATGAGAGTTAGAAATAAGAAAGACAAAAAAAAAAACGTGCACTACCTCCAATTGTAATGGGTGTCGTGAGGGATGCTAACCCATACTCAGATTGGCCATCTCAAAAGTTTCCTAGGTAATAGAATGAATGTCGAATCGGGTCGATACTCGCGGCACAAATGGACCGATCTAAGCGTTACAAACATGAATAAGAATTAGAGCCGTGTATAAAAAAAAAAACATTAAGTAGCGTACCTATTAGTACAAAATAAATACTTTTTCAACGGGCTTATTAACTGTGGAATTTGCTACAATCATGTCGCATGCATGCCAATTGAGAGATGCTTTTTTTTTTTTGGTGGACAAATCCATCATAAGGTGAACTGGTAATCGATTCGTATGGTGGGGAGCAGCACCTTTGTTTCAGCAAACAATGGGACCGGCCGAAGGAGAAAAGGCTTTTGGAACACACCGGACATGAATGTTTGCCCCTCCGATCCTTACACACGATACGAAGTTGACTAAAAGCTACTGGCCAGAGCTCATGCATTCCATTGCGCCTCTATCTAATGATGTCGCCATGTTCTATGTCCAATGACTTCGTCTTATCGTTTTCCAGCTTTCCTTTTGACAACCAACACCACCACCCCCGGCGGCCCGGATGAAGGGGTTCAATAGTTACTAGAGAAGCATATAATTAGTCTTAAATCTCATTGCGCGAAAGCTAATTTGAGAATATAGTCCTTCCGTACAATTTTATCGAAAAATGCTGATTTGCCGGTATGACATGTAGGGCAGTTCAGTAATGAATTATCGTCACGTCAGAGATTTTTTGGAAAATTGATTGAAGCAATTGCATTAGAATTTCGCAACAAAAAATTGACTAGAACGAGTGCATTAGAATTTCGCAACAAAAAAAAAGAGACTAGGTTGGTAAAATTCGCAAAAAAATTATGAGCTATTTTTATGGTAATTTTCCACTAGAATTGTTATGTTCAATGTCACCAACTAACCTTGTATGCGGGGATGATTGGATCTAATGAGCAAACACAAATTTGTTGGCATTTATTAATGTCTATGCAACCGACAGGTCATTGTAGCTTTATGTGAATGCGCCCGGGGGAGGGGGAGGGGGGGGGGGGGGGGGGGGGGGGGGGGGGGTGTGTGGGGGCAATCAATTTGTTCATTGATTTGTCGGGGTCATTCGATTCCTAATTTAATGTGCCAAGCCATAACCAACGACTACCGGACAAAACACCCAAAAGGGTTTATTTTAGATTATTTTTTTTATAATCAAAATGTCTGGGTTAATTTGCGCAAACATCGACTATTTCAAATTTTATTTTATAATTTATGGCCAAGAGGTATAAAAAAACTCCTGGAATTTTGTAAATAGTTTTTGAGGATTATTTCATGTGTTGAATATGCATATGTGAAAGAAATAAAGACTTGGAATGTATGAAGCTCGAATATCAGATCCAAACCCTAGATGGGAACTAGTCTTCCCTGCCCATTCCATGTCTTATTTCGCATGCGATCTCTCGGATCTGTCTGTTTTTGTCGAGATTAGATTCAGCATGGTTGAATAAGATTTATAGTCGCAAAATAACAAGAAAGTGTCTTTGACAACCCTATTCGCACCGATGACTGGCTCGGATGAACAAGGCACCAAACCGATTACGCGATTGGAAAGGATTTATCATTTTTTTCTGTTATAAACCACAAATTATGGATAATTATAAATAAAACTATATGCGAAATTAAGTGTTATTATTTGATTTTTGTGAAAGTTTCATATTGAAAGAAAAAAAATTAAAGTGCGTGAATTAAAAAATCTGAATACAATAAAAAGTGAAAAAAAATATGTCAATCCAGACGTGATTATAGGCCTAATTGATTCCCCAAGAAGTACGACAAAACCAAACTTAAAAGTCCGAAACCTTCCCTAAGATTTTTTACAAGTAAATTGACTGGTTTAGCTAGGTGTTCATTCATATAAATAAATAAAGGATGAGTGTACTAAAAATTTTAAAACTTATCAAAAAAGTGCAACGGAATTTTGAGCTAACTCCATCAAACTTGATTAACGAAAAATATTAACGTAGTTTTTTTTCTTTCTCATATGTAGCGATGATGTGACTAAAACATAAAATGTAATGCTTAATCCACATCGATTCTTTTTTTACTAAATTGAAATATAAGCTAAATTTGAGGGGGGAAAAAAAGTTATGAGGGGCCAACAAGAGTCGCCGGCCATACCTCACCATCGTTGGCCCTTCTCGGCAATGGTGGGGCCTAGTTCCTCACACTTTTTTTTTTAAAATTAGCTTATTTTTTAAATATAATTTAAATAAAAAATTGTATTAAAAATCGAATTTGGACAAAAACGACGTCGTTTTAACCACGTCAACATTTTTCCTTAGCCAAGCTGGACTGAGTCAATGCAAAAAGACTCGATTACACTAATTTAATAAGTTTTAGGAATTGACTGCATTTTTCAATAAGTTATAGGATTCAATTTTACTTTCGTGACAAATTTTAAAAGTTACAATGCGTCGCTCATCCCGTAAATAAATAAGTCAGAAGTTACGTCTAGCTCGAGCGTTTTGGCCAACTTTAAAAGTTATTTTATCCGACCTTTCACTCTTATCCTTGGTTAGCGAGAATACGACTTCACAAGGAATTGTTAAGATGTTAACACGCAACATGCTTTTGTACTCCAAATTCACACACCCCACCCCACCCCACATCATCTTTGGCGACATAGCCCTGAACAGCCTTTTGAAACGTGCATCGATGCTAATTGAAACAGCTGCAATCGAGTGAAGAATAAAGAAGGTCGTGACGTAGGATCGGGTGGTAAAAAAAAAGGAGGAGGAGTTTGGTCTACCAAAGGTGGGGGATGACATTGCTTAATCCAATGGTTTTAGGTACAAACCCATGATTAAAGAGAGAGTCGCAAAAGCAAAATCACTTCGCTTTGACTAAAGCTGGTCGAGAAAAATGAGTTGGTCCACCTTCATACATATCCCACTGAATGGCAATACGAACGTCAAAGACCGCTATTTGCCGCAGCTGTCCTAAGTTTAGGGGATAGTCTATAAAATTATTACGCAATTGCGCCGAGGTTTATTCCGGAACCGCGACTCTTCGAAATTCAGGAGCAATTACAAATTAGAATTGCTTTTCAAGTCTTTTTTATTTTTGGAATTCACCCCGTTGGAAACAAATGCGGAAAATCAAACACAAGGATTTACGTCCACGGACGAGGCAAATAAGACTCCACCGTAATCAAAGAGAGTACTAGTTACAGAATTCAGTTTTCTCAATTGAAAACAAAGTACACGGCTCACAAATATCTCATATACAGAAAAAATCTCGATGCGATAAAATAAATCCTAGCCGCAACATAAATGGAGCCTAAAAAAAATTTTTCGGGGACGTTGCCTCCGAATCCCCATAGAGATCTATTCGTACCCATATAGGCTCAACTCTCCACGTTACGAACCAAATCTCAATTTTTTTCTCCACTTTTAGACCGCACAAAACATATGTTGAATCGGGTAATGAACTAAACCAATTGCATAAAATTCAAAGACATGTTTAACACACCCTTATATTTTGTCCAAAAGTGGCAGTCAAGCTTAAGTCACGAGGCTCTATTCGTTCCTTCCAAAACGGAGAGAGCCCATCATGTTCATCACATGCCGAATATGTGTGTATGGCTCGTTCGATCTAGACAAAGCCCATCACTGTTTGCTTCGTGAATTCGCGAAAAGATGTTGCGCAATAATTTTGAGATGGGGTAGGTCTGATTGTGAATTTGTGACTCAACAAGCCCAGTTTCCTCATATATATTGTCTAACAAAAGGGGGGGAATTTCCCCGAACAGTCCTAAACCTATAAGATCAATACAAATTCGATCCTAATCTTTCAAATTTGATCAATTTAGTCCTAAACTCTTGCACGAAATTTCACTATATTCCTTCCAAACAATCTTGTATGGAGATCACTGACATGGTGATGTGCCACATAGGATGATCATCAATACCGGACTGCCTAGTCAGCGATCTCTGGTAAAAATTAATGAGTAAAACTACATTGGATTTTTTTTGTGAAAAGATGTGACGCCCTAGAAATTCACCTCTGGCAAAGTACCTAAAATCAATATAATAGATTGACATCGAATTTCAATCGATTGAAAATTTTGGATCGCAAGGATTGAAGAGATAATAATTGGACGAATCATGAAGTTTCAGTAGGTATAGATTAGGTTTTGTATTTCTTAGCCGTCGCGAGTTAGGATTCAATCCTCGCGCTTGAGCCTAATCCCGATCGAGCCTAACTCTTGAAATTACCAAAATACCCCTCGTTAATGTACCGAAAATTCAATTCAGTCTCGATTTGTCAAATTACCAAAATACTCTCAATTATTTGGCATGTGAGACAAAATGACCAAAAAGTCTTCATGGTGGACCCCTCTCTCTCTCTCTCTCTCTCTCCCTCTCGACCGCGTGAAGAACGGGCCCCCTCCTTCTTATTCTTCTTGGACAACCGAACCTCTTCCTCCTTCGTTGTTGATTTTTATGAGCCACCACCACCGTCCGACCACCACACGACATCCAGCCACCCTTCGCCGTCGCCACCGACCTCTCCGGTGCCGTCGTCGGCCAACAAACCTCTCCAGTGCCATCGTTGACCAGCAAACCGCCGGAAATCCCCTTCCCCCTCACTGTCCTGTTTCAGCCCCTAAACTTCCAAGAACCTCCGGCCCTCCTCCAGCCATTTCAGCCGCCATCGACGCTAATCACCACCCCACAGACGACTACCGTCCTTCCTCCGACCACCCCGACCCAGCTTCGCAGGCCGTCGGTTGCCGTAACAGCCGCGAATCGCCTCGAAATCGCTATTGCCCTATTTTCCAGCCGGTCCGCGTTTTCTTCAGATCCGGCCGAACCGGCCTTCACCACCACCGACGATGAACTCCTAGGATCTCTCTCTCTCTCCCCTAAGCTCGTGGACGCCGGCCACCACGCGTGGTGGCCAAAAATCTGCCCGAACCGCTACCCTATTCTCGGCCGCGCGAGACCCCTGCTCCACCTGATCTGTTTCGACGCCGATTCGCCGCTTTTGGCCACCTTCATCCGCTGCCACCGGTACCGACGGATTCCCCCCAACCACCTGGTACCTCCACCATCGACTCTCGAAGCAGGCTGCCGTTCGTTGGCCTTTGTTTCGACAACTCCGGCGCCGCTCTTGCCCTATTCGGGCCGGGTCTCATAGGCCGTGGCCGTTTTGGCCTGGGCCGAGTGGCCGAGGGCCTAAGCCGAGTGGTTGAGAGTCTTGACCGAGTGACCGGGTTCGTAGCCTGAAATTTGGGCCATTTGGCCGTGGGCCGAGAGTTTTGGGCCGTCGTTCGAGGAAATTGGCCCATGATTCGCCGTCGCTGTTCGTCGTCGTTGCCTGCACCATCGCCTTTGAGATAGCTCGAGCCAACTCAATTTGTGAGTTGACCCTAATCCTTGGTTAGGATGCTAATTGTGCCTAAAATTAGTCGTATAATCAATTATGAAAAATTTAAGTACACGATCAGGGCTGGTTTAGATAGAAATTGTGATTGAGTTAAATGGCCGATCGATTAGGTTAGCCGGTTGATTACTTTGCCAGTGGCTAATTGTGATTAGTTGAAATTGATTGATTGTGTTCGTTCACGAGCGAGCGATAGGTTAGAGACGAGCGAGCGATCGACGTTATAAATTGAATTGATTAATAAAGGCATTGTACGAATCGAGTTTTTTTTTTATTGTCTAACCGATTTTGACTGCTTGAAATTGATTGGTAACTTTATTGATTTGGATGTCTTGCTGAAATATCTGATTGATTGTCCTAATTATTCACTGAGTGTCTAGTGGTCTGTTTGGGGTTTAATCACCCTTCTGTGATTGCGATGTCTAACATTAGACTGCATATGCATATGGCCGTGTGTGAAGTCAAAAGATATTTTTATCATGAAAATAGCCTTCAACCGAGACTTTTACATGCTTGTGTGAACATCCGACTTTAACAAAAAATAATGAAATGGGTTGATTGATGGATGTGTGTTGTGTGGTCATATGAGGAAACGATGATGTTTTTCCTAGAAAGTTCATACTGTACCAATTGTATAGAACCATACGACTTGTTAGAATCACGTCAATTCTGGTTCGGTGCTAACTAGCACGGATACAGGATTGATCGGATGACGGTCGCAGCTTGTGATGGACCGACGCTCCGTTTAGGGATGCCTACTTGCTGGTGCCGTGTCAGGCGCACTGGAGACACCTCTTCTAGTAGCCGTTGCCGAGAGAAAAGAGACGTAGCCCGATCCTGTCGGTAAAACGCTCCATTGCATCAAGGTACTGGATTGCGTTATTTGTGGGAGTCGCATCACGCCTTCTTTCGCGTAGATCTTCTCATGTGCCGTGGGCATGATCATCGTTAATAAATGGACTTGTGTGATGTCCTGTGCGTACTTGTGGTTGAGATGCTTGTTTGAATGAATGACTGAATGGCTGTGAGTTGAGTCAAGCATTGCATTGTGTGTGGGTGTAGCTGGCAAGTATGCTTGTGTATGGTTATTATATTGTGGATGTACTTGGGTGCTATATGTGGTGATGTGTTATTGTGAGATTTCTGTTAGGATGCCCGAGCGAATCAGTTTCCTAACCGAGCTTAGGCTTGATTCACTGAGATTTATTCTCACCTAATCGTGGGATAACATTTTCAGGTCCCACGTGATGGAGTCTCGTGAATGCCGATGATTGGCTGTTGGATTAGTCATCTAAAGTAAGATGAGAAGTTAGTCTTACCTGACTGAGTACATCTGCTAGGGTTTTGTCTAATCACCTCAAAGTATGGGGTTGTGTACGTACGAAAGTTGTATCGATAGGATCAAGATTTATTTGTGGTGTTTGACTTTTGCTATTCTATTTCATGTTTGTTTTGACGTCAGGGAGTGTAAATATGTTTCCGCATGCGTAATTAAATTATAGGTCGATAGTGTGCTTGGAACGCTCTCTCTATAACCTCGTGGCGATTTGGTAAGGGATGTCCGGGCTCGAGAGTCGAGGGGTGACATCCCCGCCCAAGGTGGTATCAGAGCAAGGTTAGCTTGATCCATCTGGTCAATAGCTTGGAGTGATAAGGAGCGTTGAGATTTAGGATAATTAGTAGGATCGTAAGTTTTTGCATGTGACCATTACATATATTTCTTTTTTTCGATTGTTAATGATCTCATTACACGTTGCTTGGGGTGGACAGGACTTTGTAAGTTACCTGTATATTGAGCAACCGTAATGAGGAGGTGCCTAGTGGAAGGATAGCTCAAGAAGATCCTAGAGCGGAAGGGATTATGCAGGCGTTGGAAATTTTGAAAGTGGTAGTTGGACAGCAAGTGAGTAGTTAATCTAATGATGCCGCCGCTTCGAGTGAAGACTTGTTGACTGGAAACGAGAAAGGTGTGCAGCCGATACTCGAGTTGATTGAGAGATTTTTGAATCTCGTATCATCGAAGTTCAAAGAATTAGGAGACCCAAAGGCTGCAATCTTGTGGATTAAGAAAATCAAGAAGGTATTCGCCGTGCTAGGATATTCCGAAGAGGACAATGTGACACTGGCCGTTTACCAATTTCAAGGTAACGCTAATGCGTGGTGGGAAGCCACACGAAGAAAGATCTTTCCTGAAGGTATGGTCCCGGTGTGGAATGCCTTCATTGAAGCCTTTTATAGTAAGTAATTTCTGGACTGTAGGCAAGAAAAAAAGATGGTCGAATTCTTGCAGTTTCAACAGGACCAAATGACAGTAGAGCAATATGAGGCGAAATTCACTAAGCTGTCAGAGTTTGCACCATGGACGGTTGGAGATCCTATGAACAGGATGAGAAGATTTCGTGAAAGATTGACGCCCGAGATTAAGGATTGACTGGTGTCACTAGACTTCATGAGTTTTGGCGAATTGTATAAAATGACCCAATCTGTAGAGAGGAGCATGATTGATAGGCGAGAAAAAAAGATGGCCGAATTCTTGCAGTTTCAACAGGACCAAATGACGGTAGAGCAATATGAGGCGAAATTCACTAAGCTGTCAGAGTTTGCACCATGGACGATTGGAGATCCTATGAACAGGATGAGAAGATTTCGTGAAGGATTGACGCCCGAGATTAAGGATTGACTGGTGTCACTAGACTTCAGGAGTTTTGGCGAATTGTATAAAATGGCCCAATTTGTAGAGAGGAGCATGACTGACAGGGCAATCGCATCTGGGTCGCGATTTGCGCCTTCTTCCAAGGATAACCATTGGATAAAAGAGAGGTTGATGTATGCCAACAAGTATCACATCCCGTCTAATCGGAGGAATACAATCAGGAAGCCGATGTTTCGTCAAAGTGAGAAGTGTTGCCTAAGGCATGGGTCCGGTCCCTGCCCATTTAGAGGAGGAGAATGCTTTAAATGTTATCAACCGAGACACCAAGTGAAGGATTGTCCGATGAGAAATAAGGCAGATCAAGCATCGCTACCGCAAGAAGGACCAACTAGAGGAGATGTTCAGCAAAATAACTAGGATTGACTCTATTGGGAGTATGGTGACTTTTAAGTTAAGATGCTTTGGTATAGATTAGCAATAGCTAGTTGAGCTTGAAAAGACCTTTTATGAATAAGGCTTATAGATATTGGTTTGTAATAAGAAAACTAGTATTTTGTGGATTGCATAAGTTTGAAGTGTTGTTTTGCTTGGATTGTCTTAGCCGTTGTTTTCTTGAATCCTAATCAATGATTAGATGAATATTCGTAGAAGAGCGAGCTTGAATTGTGAAAGTAACCTTTGCGATGTAATGAACCCCCAAAGAGTCAGAAAGTATGAATTGATAAGGATTGATGTGAAGGTAGGTAACTTGTGCTGAATGGAGACGAAAAGCCTCTACTACGCATGTTTGAGCGGGGATCTCAAAGTGAAGAGCATGTTTGTGAGTCTGTTGTATTGTATTTCGAGTGATGGACAGAAGATTGTGGATGAACCGAGATATCATGGGTAAGTAAGACTTATGTACTTTGTAAGATTGGTGAAAGTTGATTATATCTCTGAATTCTGATTGAAAAAGACCTTGCAGTATACCAAAGTCAGTATTGGAATGACTTGAGGCCATATGGCTCAGTCGACTAGTAACCTAATAAAGTCATGGTGAAGTGTACACTGCCTGAGGATTGTAATTAGTAAAACCTTAGACATGTGCATGGAACGAGGACAGTGAAGACGAACAAGGAATATTTGTAATGACAATCTAAGGTTAGGCGACATGGTAGGGTCGCTAATTGGATGCACAGGCTATCGAGCCTGGAGATACCCCTGAATAGGATTAATATTGCGAGATGTGACAATTAAGAAAGACTAGTTAACAGAGTGACGCAGCGGAAGCATGGTAAGGCCACATAATTTCTTGAAATAATGACCATAAGGGCCTTGCTTTTGATAAAGTAGAAAACTGATCGGGATTCACAACAGTAGTTTCAGTGTTAGTTCAGATAGCTCGTGAAGACATCAAAATTTGAGGTAAGGTTACCAGAAAACTAATAGGCGTGATCGAGTAAATGACGAAGATTTTGGTGTATCAATAAGTCAAAGAGCAACATTGCAAGTCTAAGTGGATTGCTGCTGTCATTGGAGATTTTAGAGTAAAGATGGGAAAAGATTACAATGGATTGGTGATGATACCTCCAAAAACTCAAAGAAGAAATGACTCAGTTTGGAGTATAGTAAGCAGATTGACGATGCATGCTTAAGATATAACAATGTGAAGGGATTCAACTTGATATGAGTGTGATGCCCCGAGACCTACGACTGATCCAAGCTTAAGACTCGAACTAGTCGCGAACAATGACCAAGGGTTAAGGAAACCATCGAGAGTTAGAGGTCGTCCTCGACATGGATGATGGCCTGATTTGTCAGTCGATTATGCTATTGATTAAGGGTCGACCGTGTGGCGATCTTAATTCAAACATGGATCGAATTGGGTTGATCTCGCTCCGCTGTAAGTCAACCATAGGATTACCCTAAAGTCGATCAGGGATTGATTCGTGGCATGATTTGCGAGCTGGCATTGATCGATATTCAGGATGGCCATGTACCCAGTGAAGAATGACTTGTACTAGAACTCAGTACCAGCCACACACTAGTCAATGATTAGCTACCTTGAATTTTGTGATGTGTTGCTGGACGACTACGAGTCGAGTTGAATCAATCCTACATCAATTTGAGTTGGTCATGAGAGGTGATCTCGATAGTATTCGATTGTACCACCGGTCTAGGAACGGGTGATTCCAACCCTAAATCGAAATATTTGAGGTGGTACTCAACTCGTCAGTCACTTGTGAGATGACCCTGTTCGATAGAATGGACGGTTCGATCCTCAGTTTGATTTGACGCTTGAGTTTAGTAATTCTCCAGCTGTTCAAGGAATGACAAGTGGTGATTCTAAATCTCAAAACATTGAAGAAGAGGCGACTTATGAGTAGACCTTATCCATGTAAGCAGAATGCCCAAATTGCCATTAGTGGTAACCGTAATTGACCTCTATGGAATAAGAGGAGAAGCAGTGTTAAACTTTGCTTGTTAGAAGTTAAGAAATGGTCAGTTTATTCGTGGAAATAGATAATTGCTACGGTTACTAGGATAACCAACGGCTGATTGGGACAGTAAGGTCGGATGGTCACAGTGAGTTGAATCTTTAGAGTCGGATGATTCACCCTGTTGAAACGAATTGTGGATATGGATTTGTGTCAGATTAGTAGGCAAGGATCGTAAGTTAGAATCTGACTTGGATTTGATAGTCGTTTTATGATTTCGATGCACAAAGTGAAGATTAGGATTGACTTGGAGCGAACTTAGTATGAAGTTTAGGAAACGAAATTGTAGTTCAGTATGACTTATTACCCACATATGGAAAGTTAGTCTAAAAGGATAATTCAGAGTCTGGTGAACATGTTGGAGGCATGCGTTTTGGATTTCAAAGTGATTAGGGTGAACAGTTACACCTGTTTGGAGTTTGCCAAAAAAGTACTAAGACGATGCTTTTCGAGGTGATGTATAGCAGAGCGTGCAAGATGCCCGTAAAAAAAAAAGTCGATAGACGCTATCAAGGTTATCAGAGACAAACTGAGGAAAGTTTAGAGTTGTTAGAAAAGTTACGCCGGTAAGAGATAGAAACCCTTGGATTTAAGATGGGCAATTATGTATTTTTGAAGGTGTCACCTATGAAGAGGGACATCTCGTTTTTATAATAAAGGAAAGTTAAACCAAGGTATGTCGAACCTTTCGAGATTTGTGGAAAGAATTGGGAAACTGGCGCATCATTTTACATTACTGCTAAGACTGCACAACGCCTTTCATGTGTCGATATTGAGGAAGTGTGAACCAAACCTCGCTCCTCTGTTGAGTTATGAGAAGATTGAACTGGATGAACGAGCATCGTATTTGGGAAGTCCAATTAGGATCGTCGCTAGGAGATAACATTATTCCGGGGCAAGAATTTTCCATTTGGTTAAGGTGGTTTGGTAACATCGTGGTCCTGAAGGAACTATTTGAGAAAATTATGAGGACTAGATATCATTATTGGTTTGAAGGGTTATAGTGGTACTTCAATTTCAAGGACGGAATTTCCTAAGGGGTGAGAGTTGTGACACCCTGAAAATTCACCTCTGGCAAAGTACCTAAAGTCAATATAATAGATCGACATCGAATTTCAGTCGATGAAAAATTTTGAATTGCAAGGATTGAAGAGACAATAATTGGACGAATTCTGAAATTTCAGTTAGTTTAGATTAGGTTTTGAATTTCTTAGCCATCGCGAGTTAGTATTCAATCCTCGCACTTGAGCCTCATTCCGACCGAGCTTAGCCCTTGAAATTACCAAAATACCCTTCGTTAGTGTACCGAAAATTCAATTCAGTCTCGATTTGTCAAATTACCAAAATACCCTCAATTATTTGGCATGCGAGACAAAATGGCCAAAAAGTCTTCATGGTGGACAACTCTCTCTCTCTCCCACTCGATCGCGAGAAGAACAGCCCCCCCTTCTTCTTCTTCTTGGACAATCGAACCTCCTCCTCCTTCGTTGTTGATTTTTGTGAGCCGCCACCACCGTCCGACCACCACAAGACATCCAGCCACTCCTCGCCGTCGCCACCGACCTCTCCGGCATCGTCGTCCACTAGAAAACCGCCGGAAATCCCCTTCCCCCTCACTGCCCTATTTCGGCCCCTACACCCCTGAGGACCTCCGGCCCTCCTTCAGCCATTTCGGTCGCCACTGATGCCAACCACCATCCCACAGACGACTACAGTCCTTCCCCCGACCACCCCGGCCCAGCCTCGCCGATCGTCGGCCGATGGATCCACCGCGAATCGCCTCGAAACCGCCGGTGTCCTATTTTCAAGCCAGTCCGCGTTTTCTTCAGATCCGACCAAACCGGCCGTCACCGCCTCTCACCGCTACTGCCGATGAACTCCTAGGACCTCTTTCTCTCACCCCTGAGCTCGTTGATGCCGGCCGCCGTGCGTGGTGGCTGAAAATCGGCCCGAACCGTTGCCATGTTCTTGGCCGCGTGAAACCTCTGCTCCACTCCATCTGTTTCGCCGTCGATCCGCCGCCTTTGGCCGCTGCCACCGGTACCGACGGATTCCCCCCGACTACCTGGTACCTCCACTATCGACCCTTGAAGCCGGCCGCCGCTCGTTGGCCTTTGTTTCGGCCGTTTCAGCCTTGGTGCCGCTCTTGCCTTGTTCGGGCTAGGTAGCACGGGCCGTGGTCGTTTTGGCCTGGGCCAAGTGGCCGAAGGCCTGGCCGGGTGGCCAAGAGCCTGGGTCAAGTGACCGGGTTCGTGACCGAGAATTTGGGCCATTTGGCCGTGGGTCGAGAGTTTTGGGCTGTCGTTCGAGAAAATTGGCCCGTGATTCACCGTCGTCGTTCGTCGTCGTCGTCCGCGCCGTCGCCGTTGAGACCGCTCGAGTCGACTCAATTTATGAGTTGACCCTAATCCTTATTTAGGGCGCTAATTGCACTTAGGATTAGTCGTTTAGTCAATTAGAAAAAATTTAAGTACACGATGATGGCCGGTTTAGATAGAAATTGTGATTAAGTTAAATGACCGATCGATTAGGTTAGCCGGTTAATTACTTTGCCTGTGGCTAATCGTGATTAGTTGAAATTGATTGATTGTGTTCGTTCGCGAGTGAGCAACAGGTTAGAAACAAGCGAGCGATCGATGTTATAAATTGAATTGATTAATAAAAGCATTGTACGAATCGAGTTTTTTTTAATTGTCTAATCGGTTTTGATTGCTCGGAATTGATTGGTGACTTTATTGATTTGGATGTCTTGCTGAAATGTTTGATTGGCTGTCCTAATTGTTCACTGAGTGTCTGGTGATCTATTTGGGATTCAATCACCCTTCTGTGGTTGCGGTGTCTAAATTAGACTGCATATGCATATGATCGTGTGTGAAGTCAAAAGACATTTTTAGCATGAAAATGGTCTTCGGTCGAGACTTTCACATGCCTGTATGTGCATCCGGCTTTAACCAAAGATAATGAAATTGGTTAATTGCTGGATGTGTGTTGTGTGGTCATATGAGGGAACGATGATGCTTTTCCTGACAAGTTCATACTGTACTAATTGTATAGAACCATACGACTTGCCAGAAGCACGTCAATTCTGGTTCGGTGCTAACTAGCACGGATGCATGATTGGTCGGATGTCGATTGTAGCTTGTGATGGACCGACGCCCCGTTTAGGGATGCCTACTTGCTGATGCCGTGTCAGGCGCACAGGAGACACCTATTGTAGTAGTCGTTGCCAAGATAAAAGGGACGTAACTCGGTCCTGCCGGTAGAATGCTCGATTGCATTAACGTGCTAGATCGCGTTATTTGTGGGAGTCGCATCACGCCTTCTTTCGCGTAGATCCTCTCATGTGCCATGGGCATGATCATCGTTAATAAATGGTCTTGTGTGATGTCTTGTGCGTACTTGTGGTTGAGATGCTTGTTTGAATGACTGACTGAATGGCTGTGAGTTGAGTCAAGCATTGCATTATGTGTGGCTGTAGCTGGCAAGTATGCTTGTGTATGGTTATTATATTGTGGATGTACTTGGGTGTTATATGTGGTGATGTGTTATTGTGAGATTTCTGTTAGGATGCCCGGACGAATCAGTTTCATAACCGAACTTAGGTTTGATTTACTAAGATTTATTCTCACCCTATCGTGAGATAACATTTTCAGGTCCCACGTGATGGAGTCTCGTAGATGGCAATGATTGACTGTTGGATTAGTCATCTGAAGTAAGATGAGAAGTTAGTTTTACCTGACTGAGTACACCTGCTAAAATCTTGTCTAGTCACCCAGAAGTATGGGGTTGTGTACGTACGGAAGTTGTATCGATAGGATTAAGATTTATTTGTGGTGTTTGACTCATGTTATTCTATTCCATGTTTGTTTTGACGTCAAGGAGTGTAAATATGTTTCCGCATGCGTAATTAAATGATAGGTCGATAGTGTGCCTGGGACGCTATCTGTATGACCTCGTGGCGATTTGGCAAGAGATGTCGCGGGCTCGAATGTAAATACGTTTTCACTGTATTCCTTCCAAACAATCTTGTCTAAAGATCATTGACATGGTGATGTGCCACATAGGATGATCATCAATGACTGGATTGCCTCGTCAGCGATCTCTGGTAAAAATTAATGAGTAAAACTACATTGGATTTTTTTTTTGTGAAAAGATTTAGGACCAAATTGGGAAAATCGAAAAGTTTAGGAAGAAATTTATATTTGTCCAATGGGTTTATGATTTATTGAGTAATTCCCCCGTTAAAAAAGCCAATAACAAGCGCACTTATGAGTCATGCCCCCATCACTCGACACCCAACTCTTCCGTTACTATATGTCTCTAATGATTCGGCGCGGCAAAAAGAGATGGCCTTTAAGGAGCGTTTTGTTACACAAAAATTTCCTTGATAAAGAAATTATTTTTCATGAACAATTATTTTCAGAAAATAAAATAATTTTTAAAGTTGATCGGATGGACTAAATTAGCGTAAACACAAAAGGTTTAGGACTAGAATTGACACAAACTTTGTGAAATAATCAGCATTAGCCAAAGGGCACCAAATGGCCCGCTACTTTCGTTCAATCATTCAGAGACGGACGTTGATTGGATTGTCATATTTAGGATTTCTATTGAACATATCCTCTTACCTCCAAACAAATGGGGCCTAATTTCGAAATCGTGCAACTTTGTGGGGGTAATCAGCATTAGGCAAAGGGCGCCAAATGCCCCGCTAATTTTGTTCAATCATTCGGACGGACGGCCACCGGATTGCCATGCGATCCTTTCCCAAAATGAGATTCCTCAAAGGGGGCAAGGGACACATTTCAGGATTCGGAAAGTATGTATTCACCGTACCAAAAAAAAAAAAACAAAAAAACAAACGAACCCTTCAACATCGAAACCATAAATAATTCAGAACGCCAACCCAACCCCCCCCCAAATGAAAGAACACGCGTACGCAGACCAGGACGGAGATGGAGACAATTCCGCCCAAATAGTGCCCCCGCCCCCTTCACTTCGCTCGCGCTTCGTCTTTGGCTCCGTCCCGTCGCGCGTACACGGACGTGGAAATGCCGGAAATGGTAAAGAGGAAAGGGAGAGCCGGAAAGCAAAGCGGTGTCGCCGACCCATCCCGGATTAACTTCACATGTGTTTGCTCGTATGCGTCGACGTATGAAGTCGACTTACGTGATATGACGGATCATCGTCGAAGACTTCCCTTAATAATTTGCCTTCGATGTATTTGTTAAACCATCGGTTAACACGGTATTGTCATTCTCAATGTAATCAATTTTTTTTTTTTAGCCTTTGAAATTTCAGGGCCCGAAAGATTTCGCTTTTTTTTTTTTCTGACTTTTTTGTTAAATTAAGTTCTCTAATTTCCTTTTTCTTTTTTGTTTGTTTGTGCGATTCGGTTATCTGGGTTATGTCTTGTGCAATTAGGTGCTCCAACTTTTTCAATTTGTGCAATCGAATCCCTCGTTCAATGGTTTCGTACTAAACTTGTCAAATTAATTAAAGACATGGCAATGCTGATGTGTCGGAAAATGGTGTACGATGCCAATGCAGCACCAAATTAACGTTAAGTTGGCAGAATAAAAGCTCGGGTAAAAAAGAAACTCTAATTCGACGGTATTAGTTTCGATGACCGAACGACGCACATGATTGCACATATAAAAAGACTTATTAGAGAACACAATCGCACAAAATAACAATAAACGGTCAAACCGCGGCCAAAAATGATTCAATCAACAGAAAATCAATTTCCGACGGAAAATTCATGCATATAATTAGGAAAGTGAATTTAGGAATGGAGATTGCTTCCACGACAGTTTGACAGTTAGTTTGACAACACATGACCGTTTCACCATGTGTTTTATATAAAACACTTATTAATTGAAAAATCGAGAGATATGAAATAATGATAATATCGTCAGACTGTCAGGCTAACGATTTTATTTAGGAATTTAATATATTTGAATTTTGTTCTTTTTCGTGGCCACAGATAAGCTCGAGCTCGCTAGATCCAACGGCCTCAAGCTCGCCGCGACTTAGCAAGCTTGAGGAAAGCTAGTTGCGTGGAGGAAGAAAGGAAAAGGAAAAGAAATAAATAATAATAATAAAGTAAAATTAAGTATAAACGATGATATAAAACAAAAAAAAAAACAAATTTTGTCCTCAGATAAAGTAATAGGATCATTCGGGAAAAAAAAAAGTTATAGGATTGAAATTATCTTCCAAATGAGATCTAAATACCAATAAATATTTTTGATTACATCACCAAACAAACAAAAAAAAAACAAATTCATTTTCCTAGAAAATCATTTTTTCGAAAATTATTTTTAGTTTTGATGGAGTCCCCATATAAACACCATAAAAATCAAGTAGACATTGATCCTGTCCAGTTTGTGATCTTTTTTTCTTTTTTGATTTCCATACATTATTGCTTACTCGATTTAAATATATATCATTGGTGGCACGTCATCATTAAGTGAGACTTTTTAAATACTTTTTGCGTAGGTGTAGCGTTATACAAAATAAAAATATATATATATTTTATATCATATACACACACACACACAAAACTCCAATTTGATAAGAGCCGTAGTATTCGAAATCGAGGTTGCACATTTTGACACGGGAACAACGCTGGAACTCCGCATGCCGCATGCCACGCCACGTGTGCGCCACCTTCCGCATCGCCCACTCCCGCAGGCCCCACGCAGACACACACACAAGGGACGAACGAAAGACGCCACGGCAAACGACAACGTTGTTCTCCGAAAGGGAGCTCGTTTCTTTCAACCTTTTCCCCAGTCGCACGCGTCGCAACTTGCATGACATGGAACAATACAATTCGCACTTCTCTTGAAGGGCTAGTGCTAGGGTTTTGCTTAGATTAACAACATAAGCCGCAGATTTTTGGAAAAAACGAATCAATAATAATTTTCTATTATCTATTATAATTATTTTTTCCTTATGATGCAAAATGACATTGATATTGTTAACTTTACAGTGAATTAAAGACAGTCCATCTTAATGTTAAGGAAGCTTCTTATTAGCTTCACTGACAATATGTCAAATATTTTTAATTTTTTTATGCAAAACATGCAGTAATGATGTGTGGATTTACAATTAAATAAAAATTAAGTATTTTCAAATCTTAAATATATGCCCGTGTTATAAGAGCCAATTACATAGATCGGTGTAATGACCATTAAGAAAAGGATCTTCCCGAACACACCTAAATATTGTCGAATAACATTCTATTATTGTACTCAATCGAACTTTGGGAACTAATTTTTACATAGATGGAACCAAAAATCGCGACTCTTTTTTTTTTTTTTGTGAATTTGTAAGAAGAGTTGCAACAACGCATAACGACGGGAATGACAAATCGTTGTCGGAAGGAGGAGAAACTGAAAAGCGAAGCTTTAGCGACGCTGGGCGTCATGGAGTTTGGAGGCATCGGCAAGCATCTTCTGGATCCTCTGTCTTGTCTCCACTCTCGAGCCTCTCTCCTCTGCTCTCGCGCTCCTCGCGTATGCCTCGAAGAACTCCTTGTTCTCTTTCTCCAGCTCCTTCCACACTGCGGGGGAAAAAAAAAGCACCCCCACGAGACAAAAACGATAAATCAGCGCCGGATCGAGGGTTTCTCCCCATTGAAAACTCTCTGATCTCTCTGTGAAGAACCAGTTTCGTCGTCACGCTCTCGAAGCAGTCTAGGATCATGTCTCCAGTCTTTTTCGTACACGTTCCAGTTGGCCAAGCAAGACGCAGAACGAAGGTGATAAGAAGGAAAGAAGGGAAAGGGGGAAAAAAAACCTGTGGAAGTGACGACGGGCTCGATGTTTGCATGCTTGGAGAGAGCCTCCATGCACTCCTCTTTGCTCATGTTGAAGAGTATGCACTCCTCTATCAGGTGGTGCACCTGCACGCACCCACGCCCATGTACATACGTCGGATCAGATCACCTACTTTTGAATCAACAACTTTTGACTGATGACAGAGACATACCATTCGGACGTATGAAGAGGAGGAGTCCCCCATGACGATCGACCAAGAATCTTTAAAAGGGTAGAAAGAGCTCGATGCGATTTTCCGGGAAAATTTATCAGCGGGCAAGAAAATGCGAAGGAGGAGGAAAGGGGGACGGACGATCGGGAAGGACGACTCGAACGGGGAAAAAGGAGAGAAAGAGGAAGGGGCTAGATCCCGGAAGCCGAATGATGGTCCAAAAATATTATTAACATGTGACGACACGACAGGGTGTGGTGCAATGGCATATTGGTAACGTTTTGGCAACGTGGGTAGGTCAAAAGGCCCCAATGAAGAAGAAGAAAAAAAAGGGGGTAATTTTTTGGGAGGAGGAAAAAAGATGACGTAAGTGCGGGGGATGGGGGCCGAGGCTCCCACGTGGGACGCGGGACATGATTGGTGGAGAGGGGATTAGAGGAGATTCTGTAACTAACCCCCAAAGACTATCTTGCACCTCACTGATCTGGGGCCCGTGCCACGCTGGCATAGTCCACGTGACGCCGCCTTGGCAGGTCCTCTAACGACTCGTCACGTGGCGGACCCACAGTCCCCTAAATGGCGTGGCGGGCCCCCACAGGAACCTGACCGAAAACGGCTTGCGGCTCGCGGGTAACTTGGAGGCGCCCCCATATTGTCTTGCCTGTTCCGCGTAAGGCAAGAATTATGCGTCGGAAGATTTCACAGAGTGATTTCTATCTTTTGAAATCTCACTTTTATTTTTCAAATAATTATTTAGAGTAGGCTCATGAATAGTGTCGAACACATTGATGTTCATAACCATTCTAATCTCGTCACAAACTAAAATGTTATTACTGATTAGTTACTGCAACCTACATTTACAACTATTAAATTAATTTTAGGCTGCTTTGGCCGTCCGAATTTCTAATCAAGATAGAACCGAATAAGGTTGGATAAGAAATTAAATGATTTTGTTACATCCTATCCTAGCCTATATCCTAATGACCAAATGCAACTTTAATGTATTGTAGTTGGATTTGATGCCCACCCTTTCATCCAAACGGTCTAAATAACCATATTACTAAAATAATAAAGGTAACGGGTATTAATGGATTTCTTTATTCATGAATAGTTATTCAATAATATCATGAACTTTTTATGTAGAACGTACGGCACCTCAAAGCTCATCATATTCTCATAATCATGCTAAAGACCGTTCTCGTTCTTTTATGATCGGGCATACACGTAGCGTGCGCGGGGTAGTGGTCCTAAGTCCACCATTTTGAAATCTACAAACGCGGAAGTACTTTTCTGTGCATCGAGACTAAGAATTAGCCGAAAGGAGGACAAGAATCTCGTCCTTTTATCCCGGCGCAAAGCATGTTAGTAGAAGTCCCGGAAATGTTGTCGATGACGGCATTGCTCTTTGTGACACACATTAGACTTCTTCGTGATGGTTCGGGAGTCCAACTCGGAACCATATGGAACATTGCCGGGAAGGGGAAGGAACCCCTATATATATAGCCTTAGGATTGAATAGGCGACAAAGACCCTCCATAACTCGAGTTCCTTCTCGTTAATTAGTGGAAAATTCTCGACGCGCAAGAGATTAATTTATTGTGAAAATTCGGCCTCCAAATCTTTGTATCCGGATCAATCTAATGTCATATGTCACAATTTTCCATAGAAAACAAATATTGTTTATATGTGTGTATGTGTCATAGAGGACGAGGTTAATTTATTGTGATAAGTGTTTTAGAAGTCTTAAAACTTATCAAGTATGTGCATTAGAGTCTTAAAAACTTAGGAAAAGTGCAATCAAGTTTTAGAAACTTGTGAAATTAGTACAATTGAGTCCTTATGTTTATCCCGTCAAAATGGACTGACAAAAATTATTGACGTATTGTATCTCTCATATGTATCTTTTATAAAAAAATTTCTCTCTCATACGTGAGATTACCTTACTAAACGTGAAATATAAAACTAAAACGATGCCATTTTGGCCTAAATTTATGTGGTATTCTTTCTTTTTTGTGTTTAATTTTTTTTTACATCTACTTTAATTAAGTTTTGAGTAAAAAATTATGACTTGGGTCAAAACGATGTCATTGGAGCTTTATATTTCATGTGTTCATAACATAAAGCCGCGTAGGAGAGAGAAATTATTTTTCATTAGTATAATTTAATGGAGTTAATGAAAGGATTTGACTACACGAATTTGTTTGATTGCAGTTTTTATAAGTTTTAGGACATAATTGCAATTTCATGATAAATTTTAAAAATTTCAATGCACATACCCCTAATTTGTTTTGATCAATTAATCTACCGATAGATATAAGGAGTTAGAACAACCAATGCGAGTGTTGATTGATCTCATAACTGCATTGGGTTATGTATTACACCACTCTAAATAGCAACGGAGGTCATTGCCATTTCAGTAGTCTAGAACCATGAAATTGACTACCACAAGAAATATAAAGTGGGTATGGCGAGATCGGGAAGATATATGAGTCGGATAATGCTAAAAAATGTAATATTGGAAGAATCAAATCGATAAACGATGAGAGAAAGCATGGTCATTGACCGTCGTTGATCCGAAAAGTGGGGTGTTTCGATTCTCCTTGCTTGAGTGTGAACCAGAGACAAGGAGCCGGTAGGCTTTTCGTGCAGTAACTTTAGATTTCGGATGCTGGAAATCCTGTCTATTTTCGTCCTGTCTTCCATCTGTGATTTGCTTTTATCCGGGTCATATCTTTCGTTTATAAGAATTTGTATTTATCTCGAGCAGCAATCAAACCCTAGCTAGACATGAAAAGCCTACGGCGATTTATGTTCTGGCCTAGGAAATTGTGGAATTCCGACGTGGGACCTTCGGAGGGAAATTAAGTTGAAGAGTGAACTCTTTTTTCTTTTTTATTTTTTTAACGGCGATCGAGGTTATATCCACGTTAATAATTATAATCTCTTGGACTTTAGGACCGCGCCATAGTGCGAATACAGTATCGATTCGAGCCAAGAGGGCACGGCGACATTATTGTCTCGCGACGATGCGAATCATATGCGCGACTCGATAATAATTTTAAATTACCGCACTAAGCTTGGATGAAGTTAAAATATTAGGACGAGGAGGCGATGGTGCAATTACAGCTATAAATGACAATGACGTGGTCGTCTGTTGGCTCACGATCATATAAGACGACCTGACATACAATAATTCGAGTCGATTTCATTCTGTTAGAAAAATATAACACATACAATGACAGATATCAAACAACAGAGTCATAAACATTGAAACGATAGAAAGATTTATATTTGGCACCAGACTATGTCATTTGCTATATACGTCTCACAATCTTATTTTTCTTTGGAAATCTTCAACCCACAGAACTATGACCCATCTTACCACAGTTGAAACATTTTTCTTGAAACCTATTCTTGGAAACTCCTCATTTTGGTCCCAACTATAGCTTCACAATCTTCTTGTTTAAAGATTGTTGGAAAAACAGTGTTAAAATAACAACTCTGTTTGATAATATCGGAGGATACTCAAATTCGAATAGTAATAGTAAATTTAGGCAAACTGCTTCAAACATCGAATCTGTAAATATATTCAATTGGCAAAATCATAAAAATTGATTCAGCAGAAGCACAAACACTGAGTCGGCAGAAGCACAACACTGAATCGGTAGAAGCACAAACGTTAAACAGAACCACGAAAATATTGAAATAAATGGAATTGATATGAATACCGAGGTATGTGTTCGACACAGTTTCCTTAAAACAGATTTGCCCCATCCCGTACATGCTTTGAGTTTTCACGAACGTTTGTCTTCCAAGAAACAACGGTTTATAGCAGTAGAGGCAAGCACAAAACTACAAAGCTTTCGACGAACTTGAACAAATTATGAACACTATCGGAAACAATGAAAATACAAAGAATTGAAAGAGAGGGAGAAGTGGTTTTTCGTACTAGTGTTTTCTGTCCTCTTCGAAACAAAATGGGAAGTCACCAATTTATAGGGTAAGTAGGGGCATTTCGAAAAAAGAGAATAACAGCTGAATAAATCTGTCGTTATAACTTTAATTATGTAACAATAAAATCATAACGGTAAAACCATAACAGCAGAACCATTATGCTTCTGTAACGGCAGTTAAACCATAACGGCAGAACCATTATGCTTTGTAACGGCAGCAGAGCTGTTATGCATTTAATTCTGTAACCACAGAATCATAATAGTCGTTACTTAGTTAATGCCATAAACATGCTATTAATTAACTCAACAGCCGTTACATACAATTTGTAATAGTTTGAGTTGAAAAAAATTAAAACATAAGGCAAATTTAGGCTTGTCGCAGGGCCCACTTTTCGGTCCTGCATTCGTGTGCGCAGATTGTGCGCTCACGCCTTTCAACTTGTTGAGCTTTCGTTAGAGTCTGGGATTTGCATCCCTCTAGTGCGCGCGCGCGAGGATATCGCATGTGTTATGAAGTGACCACTCTAAATGAGTGTAACTCTATATAAAGTATTCACAAGCCTTCTTTCTTTCCAATGTGAAATTAATATACTTTCACTTCCCACTTCCAACTCAAGGATGTTCTTTGAGAAATAATTTTTCATTCACTCACCCATCAAAATATCTCATTTTTTTTTTCAATAATCCCCCACATGAATGAAAATTATTTTGGTTTTGATTTTGCGATAGTGTTCAACAAATGAAATATGCATATGATAGGTAAGTGTCACATTTTGAACCTTCTCTTGTGAAAGTACATTTGATTTACCAACTGTCTAGTAGACATGATGTCATTGAATCGTCCTGTTTTCTTAGTAAATGACCCATACACTTCACATATGAATCATCTAAACATTTGTTTAGTTCTTATGGGTATGTTTGTTTTGGCCCTGAACATCATCCTGATTCTACGAGAGTTTTTAGAGAATTTAGCCCAAATTCTCCTTCAAAGCGGCTTTTCTATTTTCTCACATAGGTGGTCACTTAATCTTGAGTAATTGATTTACTCCGCGTAAGGATCATTAAAGCAACAATTGCTATCTTTTTCCCTGATAAACCCCCAGTAATTTGTTTACTCCACATACTTGGGGGATATCAAATCACTATTTCTTTTATAAGAATGGTTTGAGGGATAGACCTCCCACAATGATATCTTAAGTTCGTATACTTAGGTTGTCCCTTTTGAATTTAGATCTCGGGATCTCCAATCAGCTAGGTTAGGTTTACCGTTATACAAACTTTCCTGACATGGGCTTCAATCCCATTCCTATTGTTGTTTTTTCAATTAACTCTCTGTTTAACCTTTTGGTCAGCGGATCCGCAATATTATCCTTTGACTTTACGTAGTCAATAGAAATAATTCCAGTTGAGAATAGTTATCTAATGGCATTATGTGTACTACGCATATGTCTAGACTTACCATTATACATGTTACTCTGTGCTCTTCCAATCGCAGTTTGACTATCACAATGTATACAGATTAGTGGCACGGGTTTTTACTATTTTTGAATATCCTCTAAAAAATGGCACAGCCATCCGGCCTCTTCACCACATTTATCCATAGCTATAACTTCGAATTTCATTGTGGATTTGGTTATAACAATTTATTTACAAGATTTCTAAAATTATTGCTGCATCTACTAGTGTGAATACATGCCCACTAGTAGATTTTGGAACAACCACTTTTGCAAGATACCCCCACACTCATAAGCATTTGTAGAATGGTTTCCTATCTTTCCATAGCTCATGAGGGGTTTTATCTTTTTTCTTTCGAGGTATTGCATTATTCTCATCTTAGGAAGGAAATAAATTTTATAATGCTTCACAAGATCAACAAATGAATTATTATTGCCCTAATTCATTAAACTGCCAATCACATAGGTTGGGTTATCATCACTGTTGATTTTCTTCAACTAGCTAAGTCCCATTTCCCTCGAGGAATAATCAGAGGATCGACCAAATTCATTTCTGACTTCATATTATCAATGGACATAATTCCATTTCCAAGCAATTGCTTTACCACATCATACCTCAAGAGGATGTGTCTCTTTCTACCATTGAAAGTTTTTCCCTTTGCAATGGCTATTGCCACTTGACAATCTCAATACATAGACATGTAAAGTGACGATTTCATTTCCTTGAGCAATCCTTAAGTTATTAAGATAAAATATTTCCTTCTTATTTTCCTACTAAAGTGTACGAGGATAAACCTTATATTTTCACAAATATGCTTGGCAGCATCTAGGTTTATCACATATTTTTTTCATTAGCCACAATATTGGCTCGAGAAATGGAGGCAATATTTTTCCATTGTTAGAATCATCTGTTTCAACCAAATTGACTTTTGGTTTGGCAAGATTGTCATTTCCACCAAAATACTTTGTTTTGTTGAGTTCCAAACTACAACATCCCCACCAAGGATGAACATGTATCAAATAGTGGATCTTGTCTCATTCGAATCTAATTTCAAGTTGTGCACAGAATTCACCAATTGGTGCTTCTCATTGCCTCGATCACTTCTCAATCTTCACTCTTATAGAGAACAAATTTCTCTTAGGACTTCATCTTTGCTTTTAAGCAAATACACATGGCACTAAAGGTAATAAAATATTTAATATTTTATTACCGCCTCTTGTTTGTATGAATTTCAATTCACATACATCACAAGAATCAATTCAAGAGGTTCAGTGTTTCTTTCACACGCAGAGCCTCTATTGATTCATTCTTTTTGTGCACAGAGCCTCTATTGGCTCATTTCTTTTGCGCATAGAGCCTATGTAGAATCATTTCCTTCGCACACAGAACCTCTGTAGACCCATTTCTTTTGCATGCAGAGCCTCTATTGAACCTTTTGCTTTCAAAGCCTCCATTGAACTTTTCCGTTCAAAGCCTCCATTGACATTTTTCTCATTCAGAGTCTCTGTTGAATTCTTTGCATTTACAGCCTCTGTCGAACTTTTTTGCGTTTAGTGTCTCTATTGAACCCTTTTACGTTCACAACCTCTGTTGAACTCTTTGCATTCAGAGCCTCTGTTGAACGCTATTTCTATTCAAGGCGTCACATTTCGTTTTCAAGTAACCTCCTCCGCATAGGAGGGAAGAATTGATTTCGAAACTCAGCCTCAGATGCCTCCCATGTCTTGATACGGTTGGCCTTATTATTGCTCCTAGTGCATCACCACAACAACGCATTTTCTACATACAAAGGTACGATGTTCACACGCACCTTGCCATCCTGAGCTCCTTGGGTTTTGAAGTATCGATTCTTCGCCTATAGGAAGTTATCCACATCCTTGGCATTCCTTGAGCCTTTGAATTTCTTGGGTCGTGAGACATTCACTCTAAGCGGTATGGGGATCGCCCCGTTCACACGCCCAGACTCGAGCATGGCCATCCTAGACTCTAGCTCGATCGACCCAGCACGTAGCTCGGTCCAAGGATTCACTTAAGTACATTCATTCAGCCTAAATCTCATGTAAGATCACTTGAATTTTTTGCAATTGACTGATCATAATCTTAAAATCCACCACCACATAATCAAGGAATCAACTGCAACAAATTTCTTTCCTCCGACATTCTCTGTTTTATATTTTTGGCCAAGGATTTTCATAATTCCTTTGACGTCTATATTGCACAATAGACATTATACAAGGAGTCATATCAGCCATTCATGACATAATTTCTACATAAGAAGTCAGAATACTTTCAAAGCCTCAACATCGTTAATGGCCTGCTTATCCGTTTTTCCATCAGATACCTTAGGAACTTCCTTAGTCAAGAATCTCGCAAGATTCAAAGTTTTTATAAAACAACATATTTTGCTGCTACTTTTTAAAGTTCAACCCGTTGAACTTTTCAGGTTTCTTACCATAGTGGACAGAAACAACAATAGAGGCAAAGGATGATCCAGGCAGAAACAGTTAGATAGCAGAAGTAGAGCCAAATCCAGACATCGTTTTAAAATGACACGTCATCATTTTTGTTAGTCAAGTTGTTGGTGTTAACGAAAAGACTCGATTGCATCAATTTGATAAGTTTTAAGACTTGATTGCACTTTTACAATAAGCTTTTGGACTTCTATTGGATGTATCCCATTATTTTATTGCTAATTCTAGAGTGAGGGATCATATGTGTGCATGTCTCAATAGATTAAAAATCTCTTTGACGCATCAAAATTATGTGTTTATTACTATTGTTAATGGAGAGCAAGCCCACAAAATTAAATATTTTATTTATTTCAGTATTATCATCTAATTTGTCATATGTCAGTAAAATTACTAGAGATATGAATTGCAATGTTGTCTTTTCCCATGATAAGGGAATCTTTCGGGACAATTTAATGGGAAAGAATATTGGTGAAGTTTGATTCCAGCAAGTGCTATATATGCTTGAGTTACCAAGTGTAGGTTTTACTGTCGAGAAGAATAAGTACACAGAGGCTCTTTTTTGGCATTAGCATATGAGGCATCTGTTAGATAGTGTGCTAAATATCTTTGCATTTACTCTTGATGTCGGTTTCTGTGAGATATTGTCATTATGCTAAACAACATAGATTGCCGTTCTTCCGTGAACTATTTTGTCTTCAGAGTTGTTTGCATTAATTCATTTAGATGTTTGGGGACTGCTCCTGTTGGCTCCCATGATGGATTTGATTTTTTGTTACATTTATTGATAATAAATATTGATGCACTTGATTGTACTCGCTTGTTTCTAAAAGTGACCTACTTCATGTTTTTCAAGAATTCACAAAAAAATGATTAGTAAGCAATATGATGCTGAGATTAAAATATTATGGATCGATAATAGGATCGAGTATACAGATCACTTTTTTGATTCTTGCCTTAAGTGTCTGTGGATTATTCATCAATTTTCATGTGTTAAAACTCCTTAACACAATGAAGTTGCAGAACAGAAAAACTGCCCCCCTCTTGAGATAACTGGTTCTTGTTAGACATACTTGTATAGCTTTGTAGCCTTGTAACTTTCTCTTGAACTTCTTCTTTCTCTTTAGTACCATGTAGGAAGAGCACTAAGTTCTTTACCTCTTATAAACCGATATAAAGGCTTCTTATGTACATTGTTTCATATACCATTAATAGAGAACAATATAGTTCTCTCTTATTTTTTCTTTTTTTATCATGGTATCAGAGCTAATATCATTGTCTTGAAAGTATGCTCCGTGATTGCCATAAATAGAATCTTTCGCATCACAAATAAAGACAATGAGCTCATTGTTTTTAAAGTATGCTTTGCGTTTGCCACAAATTGAATCTTCCGCATCAGAAATTAAGACAGTAAGTTTAGGGCTATTGTGCTATCACCTTTGCTTGCTCTAGTCAAGCTTTCCTATATTTGCTTCTCTTTCTAGGGGTTTTGTTTGCGCCTCAAATCAGCGCTCCTCGATCTTTTCAATCAGTTTGTGTACCTTAACCCACACTTCTAGCTTCGCCAATGATTTTTCTGTCTTCATGGGCGATTCTAGTGATCGCATCGATGTTTCCAATCGGTTTATCTTGACCGCTCCACCACGTGCTCCACCTACATGTGGCTCTCGCCATCTTTCATGTGTTTATTGTCACCGTCTTTGACATGAAGAGTTACATTATTGGCAAAAGAAGAAGGATGCCTCACACCTTTCTGTGACACCGCGTCCTATTCCACATTCTCGACCTATTACTCTAGTTTTTTCTTCTACGGATGACCGTATTGCTGCTGTTGAAGCCCCGCTTGCCTGGTTGAGTCCTTCTTTGCTTGGGTCTTTTCCCAATTTCGACATTCTTACACCTTCTTCCTCTACAGAAAGCACTACTGCAGCTACTTCATCTTCATGTGACACTTCTACTATTCGGATAATTGACTCAGGAGCTGCTAAACATATGTCTAGTTCTGCTACTTATCTCGCTCAGCTCTCTAAGCTCAAGCATCCATCACATTTCTTTACTACTGATGGCTCTCCTCTCTTGGCTACCCGACAGGGTACTCTCACCGTCTTTCGAGATTTCAATGTCCTTGATGTGTTACATATTCCTTCTTTGGTTCTCAATTTATTATATGTTGGACAACTTACTGATGTTGGATGTATTGTAATCTTTACAGATAACTTTTGCTTTGTGCATGATCGTTTGAGTGGCCAGATGATTGGGAAGGGCAGTATACAAGACAAACTCTATATTATGAAACATCTCCCTCTTCCAACTTTTGCTGATCCTTCTCCTGTGTTGGCTACCCTTGATCTTGCCCGATGGCATCAGCGTCTCGGGCATATTCCTTCTTCTCGTCTCACCGTCCTTCATCAACGAGGCGCTCCAGGTCATGTTTCTTATGGTAGTCTTCTTCCTTGTTCTATATGTACTTTGGCTAAGCCATCTGCTAAGCCTTTTCCTATCAGTAACTCAAGATCTAGTGTAATTTTCGATCTTACTCATTCTGATGTATGGGGTCCTGCACCGCTTTCTTCCAAGAGTGGCTTTAAATATTATGTCTCTTTTATTGATGATTATTCTCGTTATACATGGGTCTATCTTATGCGTCAACACATTGATTTCTTTTCCGTCCATCAATCTTTTATTGTCATGATTTCCACTCAATTTAACACAAAAATCAAAGTTTTTCGTTCAGACTCGAGAGGAGAATATCTCTCTATTGTTTTTCGTTCTCTCTTGACTAGTGATGGTACACTTTCTCAATTATCTTGTCTTGGGGTTTCAGCTTAGAATGGGGTTGCTGAACGCAAGCATCGTCATATTCTGGAAACCACTCATGCGCTCTTACTGGGGACATCCGTTCCTACTGAGTTTTGGGCTGAGGCCTTTCTCACAGTTGTTCATCTAATTAACCACCCATCTTCGTCTATTCTCCATCAAGACACCCATTTTCAGCATCTCTATTCTCGATCTTCTAGCTATAATCATCTTATAGTTTTTGGGTGTGCTTGTTTTGTCATTCTTCCACTAACTGAACGTACGAAACTCACTGCTCGTTCTGTCTCGTGTGCATTCTTGGGTTACAGCACCCAGCATAAGGGTTATCGATGTTACGACCCAAATGCGCGACCCATACGTATTTCTCGCAATGTTACCTTTCATAACACGTTCCTTTCTTCCCTATCAATGTCACACCTCCTGTGTTGTCTCTTGTTCCATTTATGGGTTTCCATGTCGATCCTTTTCCTGATCCTCCTTGTCTTGTTTCCACCTTGGATCTAGATATATCGCCACCATCCTCATCTTCGCATCTCCCTTCTGCTGCACCTCCTGCTCCACCTGCCCTCGACGATTCCGCACCTCTAGAGTCACACTGTAATCCTCCTTAAGATTGGCGTCTGCCAACCCGGTATGTTGTTTCTACTTCTTATTCTACTGAGTTTGGTTCTTTTTTGGCTGTTGTTCATGTTGTACAAGAACCCACCAGTTATCGTGAGGTAGTTCAGCATGATGAGTGGCGTCAGGCTATGTTTGAGGAACTCTCGGCGTTGGAGAGTACTAGTACTTGGGAGCTAGTGCCTCTTCCTCTAAGTCGCTCATTGGTAGCCTGCCGATGGATATACAAGATTAAGACCCGTTATGATGGCAGTATTGAGCGTTACAAAGCAGTCTGGTTGTCAGAGGTTTTTTGCAGAAGTATGGTATTGATTATGAGGGGACCTTTGCTCCCGTACAAAGATGATATCTATTCGAGCTTTACTAGCTATTGCTTTAATTCGTAATTGGCTTCTCTTTCAGCTTGATGTTAAGAATGCTTTTTTTCATGGTGATCTTCAGGAGGATATCTTCATGCAACCTCTGCATGGTCTTGCTTATATCTCTGGACAAGTTGGCCGCTTGCAACAGGCTATTTATGGTCTTAAACAGGTTCCTCGTGCTTGGTTTGAGAAGTTTAGTGATGCTATTCAATCTATTGATTTTACTCAAAGCGATGCTGATCATACTATGTTTGTTCACACATCTTCTGCTAGTTGCACTGTTCTTCTTCTTTACGTTGATAATATGGTTATCACTGGAGATGATCGCGACCATATTGAAATACCAAGTGGCACCTTCAGCAACATTTTGCCCTGAAGGATCTTGGACCACTGCGCTACTTTCTTGGGCTTGAGATTGCTCGTAGTTCACGTGGTATCCTTATTTCTTAGCAAAAATATACTGATGATATTCTCTCTACGGCTGCTCTCTCGGATTCACGCACTGCTACTACTCCTATTGAGCTGAATCAGAAGCTCTGCTCGGATGACTGGAGCTTCTTTCTGATGTGACCCGCTATCGAACTTTGATTGGCAGCCTTATATATCTTATTATCTCCCGACCTGACATCGCTTATGCTGTTCATGTTGTCAGTCAGTTTGTTGCTGCTCCTCGCACAGTTCATTATGCTGTTGTTTTGAGGATCTTGCGCTATCTCTGGGGCACTTTATTGCATTCCTTATTTCTACCATCTTTTTCTGCTCTCAAGTTATGTGCCTATTCTGATGTTGATTGGGCTTCCAATGTGATTGATCGCAAATCTATCATTGGCTATTGCATTTTTCTTGGCGATTCTCTCATTTTTTGGCGTGTCAAGAAACAACATATTGTCTCACGCTCCTCTATAGAGTCCGAGTATCGTGCTATGGTCGACATTACCATTGAGATTATTTGGTTTCGCCGCTTACTTGCTGACATGGGTGTTTCAATTTCGGAGCCCCTTCCTCTACACTGTGACAACAAGAGTGCCATCCATATTGATGCAAATCCAGTCTTTCATAAGCGTACAAAACATATTGAGATCGATTGTCATCTGACAGCTCGCACCATTTCTATTCCTTTTGTTAGAACTGAGAATCAGCTTGCAGATTGTTTTACGAAGGCTCTCACATCACAACGCTTTAAATTTCTTCTTTCCAAACTCTTGTTGTTTGATCCACCTTGAGTTTGAGGGGGGTGTTAGACATACTTGTATAGCCTTGTAGTCTTGTAGCTTTCTCTTGCACTTCTTCTTTCTTTTTAGCCCCACATAGGAAGAACACTAAGCTCTTTACCTCTTTTAAGCCTATATAAAGTCTTCTCATGTACATGGTTTCATACACCATTAATAGAGAACAATACCATTATCTCTTAATCTTTCTTTCTTATCAGTTCTCTCCTGTCTTACGGGAATTTGCCCATGCATTATTGGTAGGAAGATATCCTAACTAGCTGTTATCTCATCAACCATCTACTGACCAAGGTGTTAAGATACAAATCCCCAATGGAAATCATTCTTGCCAGATCTATTAACCTTTCTCATCTCTGTGTGTTTGGAAGCACATGCTTCGTTCATTCACCATCTAAAACTAATATTGATGCTCGTATTAGAAAATGTGTTTTCTTGGGATATTCCTTTATGAAGAAATGATGTTTTAATCTCGCCGTTAATTTTTTTCAAAAGTATTTTGGGATGTTAGTTTTGATGAAACTCACATTTTTTCCCATGGATTAAGTTCAGGGGGAGATTGATGCTGCCAACTACGATTATAGTAGTTTGCATGATGACCTTGCTCCAGTTCAAGTGGTTCCAACAACAGATGACTTTGTGATTAATGTGAATAAGACCTATGAAGGGGATGGGGGAGTGAGCATGATCATGCACCCACTATTCCTGTTCCAGTTCGTTGGCCAGCTAGAATTTCTTAGCCATTAACTCAACTTCGCGACTTCTCAACATATCATTCATCCACTCTTTATCTCATACAAGTATCGATCCTATGGAGAAATGTCATACTCAAATGTACGGCGTGGACCACAAAGAAACATTTGCTCTTGTAGTGAAGGTGAACACAGTCATAGTTTCATGTTAGCAGTAGTTAATTATGTATAGTAATTTTTTTCAGATAGATGTTAAGAATGCCTTGTTACAAGGTACCTTCCCCGAGGAAATTCCTTGGAAGGACATCCATTTTTGTGCAAATTAAATAAAGCAATTTATGATCTCAATCACTATCCACGAGCATGATATGACAAGCATAGCATTGCTCTTGTGAATGTTGGCTTCAAAATAGGCGAGTCAGATCAGTCTCTCTTTGTTAAGAAGAACTCTAAGGGAAATGTGATCTTTTTGGTTGATGCTTATGATATCATTATCACTAGTGATAATCTTTAAGAGATTGAAATTCTAAAAATGTACTCGAATGAAAAGTTTGACATGAAACACCTAGGAGGTTAGGTTACTTCCTTGGAATTGAAGTTGCCAGTCCAGGTAAAGGATTATTATTTCTCTCCCAGAGAAAGCATGCAATAGACTTGTTGAAGGAAACTAGGAAATTGGGTGCTAAACCCACAGAATCACCTATGGATTATGGCAATGAGTTTTCCACTCCTCTTAAAGACAGTGGAATGTCCCAAAACTAGCGCGTCAGTTGATTTAGTTAACTATTACAATACCCAATATCACGTATGCCGTAAGTAATGTTGGTCAATTCATACATAATCTTACTGAAGGTCACATGGAGTAGTCGATCGTGTATTGCGATATCTAAAGTAATGCCATGTACGTGGCATTCCCATGATGAATCATGATCAGAGAGAGAGATAGAAGGTTATGCATATGCATATTGAGCTGGAAATCCCACGGATAAAAGATTAACGAGAGGATTTCTAATAGGATGATATGTTGACTTGAGGGTTTCTCATGATGTACGTAAGGTTTAAGGATTTACTTCTTGGTTGGTCGAATCACGCTAAATCTTGCTTCCTCTAAATTCAGTCATCATAACTCATAAGCGAGGCGAGCATTTTGTAGACGTTTCCACGTGAGAAATATTAATGAAATAGTAAAATCTAATCTCTAGTTATGCCCAGAGAATCGGACTGTGGAACAAAAGAAATTCCCCAAACGAAGTCCCCTGTGGAGTAGAGCACGACCAAATCAGTCAACAGAACGACCGCCCCAGGAGCGAGAAGGAGCCGCCACAGCAGGCCAACCGCCCAAGCGATCGCCAGCGAAGACATGGCCATCGCCGCCGCCTCCACCTCCGCCTCGACTCTCCCTTCGAGCTCCGCTTCCCGCATTCCCTCGGCCTCCGCCAAACCCTTCTTCTTCTCGCCCTCTCCCCCTTCCTCCTCTCCTCAGTCCCGTCTCCTCCGCACCGGACTCCCCCTCCGGAACCCTCGGTTCTCGATCTCCTCAGCCGCCGCCTCCATGAGCGTGCGGGCTCCGGAGAGGAGCTCGCCTCCGTCGTCCTTCCTCGACCGCCGGGAGAGCGGTTTCCTCCATTTCGTCAAGTACCACGGCCTCGGCAACGACTTCATCTTGGTTAGGTTTTTAATTCGGTCTCTCTGATGTTTCTCTTCTTAATGGTCGAAAATACTGGAATGGCGGAGTCTCTTTGATTGCCTGATCGAGCCGGAGTCGTTTGTACTTTAGCTGGTTACTTTGGAGGTTGGGAAATAACATGCAGAGGACCGCTTGATCTTACCGGTCAAATTCAACACACAATGCGCAGAGTTTCCCCTTTTTGCGCTGTAGTAATAGTCGGACTTATCATATAATGAGTTTGGATTGGCCAAAATGTTTTCTTTGGAGGGTGTTCGTATCATATTCCACATGTACTCTTGTGTAGTATTGAGTAGTGATCTGTATTTTAGGTTGATAATAGGAACTCTTCGGAGCCTCGAGTTACTCCAGAGCAAGCGGTGAAGCTGTGCGATCGTAACTTTGGGATCGGTGCTGATGGGGTGATTTTCGCCATGCCTGGGATTAATGGCACCGATTATGCTATGAGGATTTTCAATTCCGATGGCAGTGAGCCTGAGGTGATACTTTACTCTTTTCTGCTTCACTTTATGATTATCCGGATGTTTATTGGTTTTACATTCCCTTCTCAAATTATTCCAGATGTGTGGTAATGGAGTGCGATGCTTCGCTCGATTCATAGCTGAGCTTGAAAATCTAAGTGGAAAACAACGGTAATGGAAATTGCTTGTTATTCTGTGAATTCCAGATGTCCACTTGTTTTTACACTTCTTGATATTACTCTACGGCAATTGCTGTTACTAATTTACAGAAATAAACTTTCAATGAGTCATCGAGATGTTTTAATTGTAAGTGAGAATCAGTTCTTTTCGAGGAATTAAGCGAAAGTGTGGGCTTTATTGGCTATGTTATTTTGGATGAACCTGATTGAATGTTCTCTGGTATTCTGATTTTTAACTCATTTCGCTGTTTCATTGCATTCGGCAGTTTTACCGTGCACACTGGTGCTGGTCTAATAGTTCCAGAGATTCAAGATGATGCGAAGGTGATTCATAGGATCAAATTTTCTTTGTGCTGCATCTTAGTACTTCATTGGTACTTCTCGACTGCTGTAAATATTATTGCTTCAAAGGATCTGGAGAATGGAATGAGGAAATACATTATGTGGTTAGACTTGGATCAACGAAGTTCCTGTTGCAACTGTCTGCTCTTTGGAAATTGTACAATGTGATGAGTACCACTTTGGTATTTGGTTTTAATATGACCTTTTGAGTCCAGGTTACGGTTGATATGGGGGAGCCGATACTCAAAGCATCTGATGTGCCCACAAAATTATTGCCAAACAAAGACCACTCTGTGGTCAAATCCGAACTAAAAGTGGATGGACTAACCTGGAATGTGACATGTGTTAGCATGGGAAATCCCCACTGTGTCACCTTTGGTGCCAAAGGAGAACAGGTGATTTTTCTGGACAAGAGAGTATGGTTCTCTTTGTATTGGTAATATTATCTGGTTTCATATCTTAATTTGCAGTATAATAATTAGTGCGTGACACTTTTTGTGTGCAAGAACTATGTACCCAACATCACTCCTATGGCATCCATAGCTCATCTTGGAATATGTTGTTTGGCAGAATTTGCAGGTTGACAAACTAAACTTGGCTGAAATAGGTCCAAAATTTGAGCATCATGAGATGTTTCCAGCGAGAACGAACACAGGTTAGACATTTATGGAACTGACAACTACGTTTGCTCCAGTTATGCTCTGCTTTCCAGACAGATCTAACTAATGTTGTTGCTATCATGTTTTTGTACTATCAGAATTAACGCTGCCAATCCACATTGCAGTTGGATATTTACCCTCATACTTTCACATTTGATAAGGACTAAAAGATTCTATAGTGCTATCATACTTTGACATATATGTTTTCTTCACTTGCCACATTGCCCTTTGTTTAAATGCTACATTTCACAGGGCTCTGGAAAGCAGGTTCCACGAATATTTTCATACTTTAAATATTGCAAGCAGCTTATCATTTGTGAGACTTGCAGTGTCATTTCTGGTCGGATTCTCAAGCTTTAGTTGACATAGGTTTCATTTATTTTTATATCCGCGCGATGTTTGAGTCTCCATCTTTCTGCTTGGGCATTTCGACATCAGATTAGATTGCACATGATTGTGACAGCAACTTCATCTTGCATGATGGCAATTTGGTTTTCCCCTTCCAAGTCTCTGCTTTCTGTATTCGGAATTGGCTTTTCTGTGCCTTTGTAGTACCTCTGTGCATATTCTGTTATTTTCCATTTGGAGATCTTATTAATGACTGCAAATGTATTTGATTGCAGAATTTGTGCAAGTTTTCTCTCCTTCACACCTGAAAATGCGTGTTTGGGAACGTGGGGCTGGTTAGTGCCTATGGCAATCATTTTTATGATCCACTCCATACTTCTTGACAAGAGAATCAATGTGAATATGCCCTCTTTCTTTCATTTTCCTGGGCAAGAACTTATGTAAGCGTGCTGGGATGCAGGGGCAACCCTAGCTTGTGGTACAGGGGCATGTGCTGTGGTTGTTGCAGCAGTTCTTGAGGGACAAGCTGGGAGGGTAAGCTCCATTATTGAACTCTGTAGTAGGATAGTGCAGACAGGGCATTCATCTGATTCCATATGTTTTGAATTACGATATATTTGTTGGTCAAATCCAGTATAAAAAAATTCACCATTTAGAAGTACTGAATTTGTTCAATCCTAGTTCCTGAATCGAAAACTTTTCTTGTAAATCAGTACCTGTAGCATATAGATGTGTCTCATGTGTATACTAACTCTTAATTCTCAAGAACAAAGATATTCATGCAAACAAAGAGTATCTTTCTGTCTTTTCTATTGCCCCGTAGTAAATCACTTTGTTTTGTGCTGGCTTGTTATGTTACAGTGTTGCACAGTGGATTTACCTGGAGGTCCACTGGAGATTGAATGGAGAGAGGAAGACAATCATGTATACATGACTGGCCCAGCTGAGGTGGTCTTCTATGGATCCGTACCCATTTAGCACGAATTGAACTTCTGTAATTTATTTAACAAACTAGTTTGTAACATGCAATTGTGATAGGAAAAACATTAGTGTTGGGAGTGTCTGGATAACTGTAGCCATGTCTTGTTCCAGTTGAGTTGTCTAATGTAACAGCGGCATGGTCTTTACGACCAATTTGTTTACAACTGGTTTGATGATGAAGTCATCTCGTGCAATAAATTTAGTGATAAAAGTCTGATACTCGATGTAGCGGGTTGTGTGTGTCGACACTGGTATTGTCATTGCCCGGCTTCCCCATCTTGATATAGATGCCGAACTCGGTTATTTTCTTCCTCCTTTTTTCCCCTTTATCTGGATTAAGAACTTCAGTGCTCTGTCCTAAACCCGATTGCGGAGTATATTTGCGATTGCGGAGTATATTTGCGAAAGAGGGGGGAGATTATGGCGAAAGAAATTTAGATCAGCTGCTCCAGACTGCGGTGTTCGCGAGAGAGCTAAAAATTTGTTGTGGTAAGGGTACACGCCAGCGGCCATTTGTCTTCTTCGGAAATCAACTCCCTCTGTCAATTTTGGTGACATTTTTGCTTTCTCGGATTGGAAAATGCTTTAAGAATACTTCCACCAAGTCGAAATCGTACGTACTTTTAGGGAAAGGGGAGGAAATTCGCGTGCATATTGATAAGCAAATTGGATGCTTCAATCAAGTGATGTAAATGATGCTCTAGCATTAGATACGTCACCGATTTACTTCTTTTGTTGATAGGAGATTAGATTGCCATCATTTCTTACAATCCCACCCCCCCCCCCCCCCCCCCCCCCCCCCAAAAAAAAAAAAAAAAAAGAAGGTGTTTGTCCAAAGAGTTTGCACTTTGCAGGACCGAACGAGTTGGCAGTAAAAGCCAACAGAAGAGATTCAGACACTTTTTTTGCCTAGCCAACTGACCCACCCTCACAATACCACTCGCAAGTCACAACCATCTAGCAAAAGTAGGGCATGTTCATGCTCATCACCACTGAGCAGGTCGAATGACCCTCGGGGAGGCTCGAGCCTTCACTCAGATCTAAACGAACGCGACCAGGCCATTTAGCTATTCACGAATGACGGTTTTCTCCTCGCCCGCACCCCCTCTCTCTCTCCATGTTCTTCAAATTTTGGCGACATGTCTATACTCGAAAGCAAACGCGTGCCACGTGGCTGAGGTTTTTTTTTTAATGAAAAAAAAAGAAAATAAAAAGAAGAAAGAACCGCTCGATTTCATTTTTCCGAATGACACACTTACAATATATGTTTCCAGCAATCAAATATTATGCAAAACAAATCGTTTTTGAATAGATCCTTACTCTACAATGTTTAGTATCTCATCGAAGTTATTTTTTTTTTCTAAATTCATTGGAAAAAGTTCTATTTTTATCCAAAAAATTGACCTCTATTTTTTTCATTACTTTATATATGTATTAAATATAAAAAAAAGTTCTAATAAGCTTAGGAAAAAAAAAACCAAGGATAGTAATCTTTGACGAACAGGATAAAAAATCTTATGTAGGCACAAGAAAGAAGAAAAGACCAAGAAGAAGGCGAATAATCTTTTGATTTCTATTCTCCACTTACTCATTTTATATTTAGTATCTAGTAAAATTTTTGACTTTATTCGAATTTTATTCTAGTTAGAATAGAAAATGATTGATCTATTCTATGACATTTCAATCTCACAAAGTGACTTAGTGACATCGCTTGTATTTGGCTTGAACAAAAAAGAAGAGATAAAGTGAATAGTCTCATGTACAATATACATAATACGACTAGGAAAAAGGTGCAAATAATTTCAGATATTGACATCTGGAATAGAATATAAGCAAAAGCTTTTTATAATTTTGAATCATACATAACATAATTGAATTGTCAAATCAAGTACAAGATATATGTATTTCAAATTCTTTTCATGGCAGTTTAAAGAAAGGAGCAAGAGATTAGGAAAACTTAAAAGCATTTCAAACCAGAGTAGCAATTCGACCAATAGCTATTAGCTATCAATGGTCGGAGAAAACGGGAAGGACCAGATTGATTAGAATTGAACCTCGTATATCCCATTGAACAATTTCATAACAGTTGGAGGACCAGTTTTTAACATTTTCGCCAACGGACATGACAGACTTCGAAAGTAAAAACTAAAAAAAAAAAGTGTAGAAGCAACACGCGCTGCAATTTGAAATTTTTATAACGTGGGACCCACCCAATACCAAGGAGCCGACGAAGCATGACTACGACGACAGCCGACTAGCCGTTTGGCAAAAAATCAAACCCACTCTTGACTCCTCCGTCTTCCCCGACCCCTACGCTTCAAAAAATTTCCACAACCACAATACTGCAGAGCTCAATCAACATCCTCTCTCTCTCTCTCTCTCTCTCTCTCTCTCGATTCCACTCCCGATCTCCAAGTCCCTAACGCGATTCCATTGTCTAGACAACTGAAGATCTGTAAGTGCAATCACTCCCGCGTTGCGTTCTTCAATGGAATCTTTGATTTGCTAGCTGAAAGAATTTGATGGAAACAACGCAGAAGGGGGGAAAACACTGTTTTTTACGGTGCATTGTTTCCTTTATTTTTCCGTTTTGTTGAAAGAGATTTTCAGTCTTTGGAGGACCCGCCCAACCCAAGTGAGCATCAAGTGCTTTACATTGGGAATATACGCGAATTCTGTCTGTTTGCGTGCATCTCCTCCCTGTCTTTGATTTGTGGGCGTGGTTGATGGTGCATTGCTCTTTTCCCCTTTTGATTTTGCGCTTTGTAGGTGGGGAGATAGTGACGAAATGATGTCGCTTACCCCGGATCAGTTTAGAAAAGTTGGGTTGGGTGTGGTTCCGTCTCCGTCTCCCTTCCTCACGCCTCGGCCGGAGAAGCGGCGGGCGGACTGTAGAGGCGGCGAATGGAACTCGAACCGGCACGAGAAAGAGAAAGAGGTCAATGTGCAGGTTCTGCTGAGGTGCAGGTGGGCATTAGCACTTTGTACTTCCTCAAAGTTTTGTACTTTCACCGTTTGGTTTGGTGAATCCTTTTTTTTGTGGGTTCATTAGGATTTGTATGCGCATTGTGCTATGTCACTGGACTCTGTTCATCTGTAACATAAGGTAGTTAGTCAACGGCATTGATGAGAATATTCGTGGACAGAGATATGATCACTGATATGGAAGGAGTTCTTCACAATTGGTTTTGAATGAATTGGAAATATTTTAGGCGAAAAATGTGCAGCTACCCAAAAGCTAAGAAACAACAAAGTGGGATTGTACCGTTTGAATTCTTAAATTTGTTTCCAATTACATAATTCCTTATTGCCTCTTTTGGGATGGACATTCTAAGTATAGAGCTTGTTTTTCTAATTTTATCTGTCAGGCCATTAAACGAAGATGAGCAAAGGTTGAATGTGCAAAAGGTCATCTCATGCAATGAACATAGAAAAGAGGTCACTGTCATGCAGAATTTAGCCAACAAACAAATAGATAAGATTTTCACTTTCGACAAGGTATGCTGACATGACTTCAGCTGTGAAGAAAGATTTCTCACATAATTACTAGCTGAACTAGATTTTTTCTGGCAAATTTGCAAGGTTTTTGGGCCTAAAGCACAGCAAAGATCAATTTATGATCAAGCCGTTGCTCCCATTGTTAATGAAGTTCTCGACGGTTTTAACTGCACCATCTTTGCCTATGGGCAAACAGGCACTGGTAAAACCTACACAATGGAGGGCGGAATGAGGAAAAAGGTAAAATAGCAAATTGCATAGCTCCATAAATATTTTACATTGGTTGATGTCTTTTTTATGAAACATAGGTTGGTGAACTGCCTGCTGAGGCCGGCGTTATTCCACGAGCAGTTCGTCAAATTTTCGATACATTAGAAGCACAAAATGCTGACTATAGTATGAAGGTGACTTTCTTAGAACTCTACAACGAAGAGATAACCGATTTACTAGCCTCCGAGGACTACTCGCGCTATATGGAAGATAGACAGAAGAAGCCCATATCACTGATGGAGGATGGAAAGGGTTGTGTGGTTGTAAGGGGCCTCGAGGAAGTAGCAGTATATAGCGCAAATGAAATCTACACTCTGATAGAACAAGGAGCATCGAAAAGGCGAACGGCTGATACCTTGTTGAACAAGCGTAGCAGGTCATTATTCTCATTTGCTGAACTTTTAGGGGTGTCTAACTTAATGGAACCTACAAAGCTGGTCCATTTCTAACCTTAAGCATTTGGCGGTTGCAATTTTCAATGATATTACCCTTGCTGCAGTCGGTCTCATTCCATCTTTTCCATTACGACCTACATAAAGGAAGCGACTGTTGGAGAGGAAGAGATCATAAAATGTGGCAAGCTTAACCTTGTAGATTTGGCAGGATCAGAAAACATTTCTCGATCAGGAGCAAGGGAGGTAAGATATCTCTGATCTCTGCTGTCAAAAGCAATATTTCACAATCTCTCTCTATCTATCTGTCTCTGTCTCTCTCTCAAACACACGTACAAGTGTGCTGAGCGAGAACCAGATACTATGCTTATGAAATCTTGAGTCCTTGCAAAACCTGGTAATGAGACAAGCCTGAATTGTTAACATACGCACACAAGCAAATAGTTATATAATGATGTCTGCTGACCTAGAGTGGTACTTGAAGGTGCAATTATCCGCAGTCAATTTCTTCAAACAGACAGAGAGAAATAAAAGCCCTAAAACTTTTATGTTATCTATCTTTTCACCTTTAGCATTTAGATTTTTGGAGAAGAATTGATTTGCCAACCGTGTAGATGAATTTAGTTACGTGCATGTGATCTTATGCACATTTGGTTCATTTATAGGCTTTATGATCAGAATATGTTTTTCTTGGATATATTACATGCAAGACCTTTTGCGCTAACATGCTTGCTAACTGTCCGAGGTGATACGAATAAATATGGAATTGCACAATTGGTGTTAGAGAAGACTATGTTTCTCTAATTTTGCATGAAAATTTCCAATATCAGTTAATGAGTGCATATAAATTCCAGGGTCGTGCAAAAGAAGCGGGGGAAATAAACAAGAGCTTACTTACCTTGGGCCGTGTGATAAATGCACTTGTGGAGCATTCTCCTCATATACCTTACAGGTTATTTCTCAGACGATATCCACTGAAGTGTGCTTTGCATTGAGCTCTTCGTAATTTCCTATAATACTTTTTCCATGTCTGACAATTTTTTGAGCAGGGACAGTAAGCTGACAAGACTTCTACGAGATTCTTTGGGAGGAAAGACCAAAACATGCATTATTGCTACTATTTCTCCTTCTGCTTATTGCTTGGAAGAAACATTAAGCACGCTAGATTATGCTTATCGGGCTAAAAACATTAAAAATAAACCAGAGGTTTGATCAATTGCTGTTTTAGTGTCTTTGATTATCCTCATGTGCTTTCCTAGTGATATTTACATGGAGTAGCTTTGCAGGCGAACCAGAAAGTGTCAAAAGCTGTGTTGCTTAAGGATTTGTATGCAGAAATTGAGAGAATGAGAGAAGGTATGACAGCGATGAGCCCACAGTGTCTCGACTGTTATGTGGACAAATCACATAGTATTTAACATAAATATGTCAATACAGATATACGAGCTGCAAGGGAAAAAAATGGTGTTTATATTTCCCATGAAAGATTTTCCCAAGAAGAGGCTGAGAAGAAGGTGAGTCCAAACAGTTTCATGGAGTGCTCTGATCTTTATATAAAACCCATGACTCCCAGATCAAATCGCTATCTCCCCGGAAATCATTTGATTGCATTCATCTGCAGGCAAGGAATGAGAGGATAGAGGAATTGGAAAATGATCTTATCAGTTCTGAGAAGGTACTAGCAAGCTTTTGGGACTTTCCTCTTACTGATGCGATACTTGATCAACTAATTATTTTTTAACCTTTGGCCAGCAAAGTCAAAAATTTCACAAGCTCTACCTTATAGAGCAGGAACAGAAATTGGACCTAGAAAGTAGTCTGAGGAACTGCAAGGTACAGGTTATCGACTTTACATCATTAATGATTTGTATAAGGGTGCCAATATTGCATCTTGCACTAGTAAATAATCGATGTCTACAGATTGAACTGGAGACCGGTAATAAGGCATTGCTTGATCTCCAAGAGCAATACAGTTTGGCTGTCTCCACGTTGAAGAATAAGGAATTTGTAATCTCAAAGCTACTAGAATCAGGTAATTCTGTCATGAGAAGATGAATTAAGCTAGTTATCCCAATTTTGTCTGTTTGTTTCACTCATACAGAGTTGCAATCTTTCTGATGTGCATCCAGAAAGTTCCATAATTGATCGTGCAAAGGAGTTAAGATCAGATTTGCAAGATGCCTCTCAGGATTTAAGTTTGTTGTTCGGGAAATTAGGTACCGCTTCTTTTTGTGATTGTAAAGTTGCATACATTATGTTATTAGCTGAAACAGTGAGGAGAAGCGGCTCTAAATTTTTGAGTTTGAGGTGGCTGTCCGAAGAATATTTATTTTATCGAGAAAACAGAGTAATATTTCAACTTCTGCATAGTTCACTATTTCTTTGCTCCACCAAAGTACCTATTTCCTAGTTGCGGACTTGAGAATATTCCCTAAAGTAAATTTATGAGTGACTCCACAAAGATTACTCTTGAGTATCTAATATTATCATCCACTATGCAGACTACAAAAGCAGGATGGAAGCAGAGAACAATAATATTGTCTTGACGTTTGGCTCTCAACTTGATCAAAGCTTGAAAAACTTGCATAGGACTATCCTGGGCTCAGTTTCTCAGCAACAGCAAGAAATAAGATGCATGGAAGAACATGTCTCCTTCTTTCTTGCAAGTAAAAATGATGTGAGACAACTGCTAACTTTAAATAATTACATGCTTGTCTCATACTATTTCTAACGAATAGTTCTATCAAACATGCCAGGCAACCGAAAGTCTGTGTTCGAAGGTTGAAAAGATGACGGCGATACATAGTTTAGGACTTTCTGCATTGACTGATTATGCCAATGAAGTACAGATGAAAGCCGCCTCTGACCTTGATCAAATAAACTCTGAAATATCATCAGAGACAAAGGGCATTCAGGAAGTATGAACTTGAAGTCCATTCTGCCTTTGGACTTTTGTATACTGCTCCCATTAAACCAAATTCTGTGCTGTTTTTGCAGTATATAGTCAAGTTAGCATTGGAGGCCAAGGAGATTGTTAGGGACATTCATCACGCTCTTACTGAACAGAAAGACGTACTGGCATTCTCTGCGCAGCAACAGGAAGAGGTAAGCTATTTTCTTCTTCTCAAATCCGGGTCCAGTTTTATCTGCTTATTGATTGGTCTGTGTGGCCCTGTGACCCGTACTCGAAATGTGGTGAATCTTTACTTCATCGTGATTGAAATAACAGGCATTACGAAGAAGTTTGGTTTCTGCGCACGTTGTGTCTAGGGCAACCATGGACTTTTTCAATGATGTTCACAGTCATGCTTCTGAAATCAAGTCAATCATTGAACAATGTCATGCTGAAAGGATCTGCCAACTGAATGACTTTGAGAATAAATTTAAGGTCAGATAAGATACTTCCCAGTTATCTGCATTATATAATTTGAGCCTAGTGGAAGCTTTTAGCTTATGGATTTTCTTGAAACAGGAAGAGGCGGCGAGAGATGAAAGACTGGCTTTGGATCAAGTTGCCGCAATTTTGGCAAATTTGACATCTAAGAAAAATAAGCTGGTGGGGCAATTTCTGAGAATGTTATGCTTTCTGCTTTTAAAGCCACACACCCATGAGTCACATTTATGGATAAGAAGGGTCTCAGTAAATTTCGCAGCAATCTTTCGACTTGCTTCTGACATCTTTCCTGATCATTAGGTCTCAGAGGCATCTAACGGTATACTCGACTTAAATAGAAGGGAAGAGCAGAGATTGCATCATCAAACTACCAACATGCAGCATATTGCTGCTGATGCTAGGAAAGAATTGACTGAGTACATGGTTGAGGCAGAAAACAATTTCTTGGAAGATACATTTTTTGCGGGCGAATCAAGGGCGGTATTGGACAGCTGCTTTGACGAGTGGTATGGTTTCAATATGCAAGAAATAGGGCACGTCATAGGAGCTGGTATCTGTTGAATCACAGTACAATTTATGGGGTTTCTCTTAGCATTGAACTTATCAAATTAGAAATAATCTGTTTGGTTTAAAAACACTTCACAATTCACACTTAGCCTATGTGCATATAGTCTTGCCCAATACACAACTCAAGATGATGAATAAAGTCTTGCCTTGTGGACTCCAGAAAGTGTGGGAGGTAAACATATGTAAACAATTAATTCTCGGAACATCAGGCTTCTTATGATATACAAATATGAATGAGCGGGAAATAGAATTTAATTTTCACCTAATATACATCACACATCATCCTTTCCTCTTTTTGCGCAATGCAGTTCAAAGGTTGTGGATGATTCGAAGAGACAATGGGAGAATGCTGCATCTGCCATTAATGAGTTCAAGAATGTTAGTATAGACAAGATAGCATCCCTAGTGAGGTAAAATCCTCTCTATCATGAACTGTTTCTTCACATTTCCTTGTTCTTTCTCTCATAATGCGACTCCCTGATGGCTCAAGCAGGGAAAATACAGTCGAACACCAGGATTTATGTGAACAATTTAGATCTGCATCATCCTCCACGGATAGAGATTTTGCTGCTAGTGTTGATGACATGGCCACTGCTATTTGTGGTAACAATCTTCATTTAGCCATTGATGTTGATGTCCTCTCTATGTATCTACTATCCTCATGCCTTGGTCGATTGGACGTGGCAGACTCACTACAATTGGATCGCGAGTATAAGGAGAAATTAGACTCCATGGCAGCCTCATGCACGGGTCAGCTAAAGTCAATTGCGGAGAAGCATGGAGTGGGCGTTTCGGAAATCCGAAGCAAAGCAGAACAGTGCCTCAGAAAAGATTATCTGGTAAACTGTTTATTGCAATTAATGGAAGAGTTTTGTAGATTACCAGTGAACTTATTCTCTTTCATTTTCGTTCTTCTAGGGCTAAAATGATGCCTCCATAAAAATTCATGTTGGCCACACAATTATTATAACTGCCTAGTTGATTCTTCGTGTTGCATTCTTGGAATAGACATGTGATGTATATCACGATATGGCTAATTCCCGGCACCATTGCGCATAGGTTGACGAGCACACGTCCACAACTCCTAGGAAACGGGTCATAACGGTTCCAAGTTTGGCGTCCATCGAGGAGTTGCAGACGCGTTTGAGCGAAGGAAATTCGGAGAACGAAATCAGAAGCGACCAGACGGAAGGCAAGCTTCACCAGCCGATAGAGTGGCAGCCACCCGATAGAACTCCTTTCGCAGATATGAATGGTGAATTGTGTTGAGGGAAGTCGGTTTTAGGCTAGCAGACTGTGATCCGACATGCTTGTCAATTGTCAAAGAGGCAAATCTTGCTCATTGACTGATGAGCAAGGACACTAGATTGAGTACTAACAGCAAGTACTAGTAGCTATGGAAGGTTTTGCCTCCTTTCTTTTTCGGACAAGTCATTTGTATGCATTGTAACATGTTCGATGTTGCCGGGGAATGGTTATGGTAATCCATTGTGATCAGCAATGCACTTTAGCGGCCTTGAACTCCATGACCGCCTCCAAATCACAGCACATGTTCATTGAAAATTCGTATCGAGGATTGGTCATATTATCCGCATATGTCTTATTCCGAATTTTCCTCTCGCTAGTTCAATAAGTAGAGTGCCATATTCATGATTAAAGATCATCCAAATTCATTGAGAAAGATCAAATAGGGTGAAAAGAAAAAAAGGACCGATGCTATCATTCAAATTCCTGCTCCTTTTTTAGATTTGTCAAGGAGGACCACAGCAACTCCATGGGACCATGGCAAGGACCACTTAAGTCCATGGTCTTCCACATATCTCGGGGGTTGGGGGTTCAAATTAAATAATGAGTTAACCAGGCCGCTCTTAAAATCGGATATATATATTTGTTTCGGTCGGACTTAAAATTAGGTGACGGGCCCTACGTGGGCCCAATTTTCAGGGCCCATCACGGCCCACCAAACGACCGAGAGCTTGCTTTCGAGAGTACGTAGGTTATACCCACGTGTACGGTGGTGATGATGGCTCCACGAACCCTGATCGTGCAGGGCACCATCTGGCATCATTTTCCTATCTGAGGAGAGAAAAAATGGAACACCTGAAAAATCCATCTCTATCTCTCTCTCCCTCTCCAGTTTTGTAAGAACCTTCAGATCTCGCCGCGATCCGCGTCCGTACGGTCCGCGGCGCGTTCTCCGATCGTACTTCCGTTTCATGCCTCTACTCTGTCATGGTAGGTGCGGTGGGAGATGCAAACTGTTATATTCGACATTTCTTTGTGTGAAGTTCTTTGCAAGTTTACCTATTCTATGGCGTTCGTGACATCTCTCGCTAGGCGGTGGATTGGTCTCTTTCTTTCTTCCTTTGTTATGTGAGAGAGTGAGTACGATGAAGGGCAAAAATAGAGTTACGCGAACTTGAGTTTCGTGAATGGGTATTTGTCGGATTAGAAATCCGACTATTCTCTTGCATGCAGTGATTGTGCTATGCAACAGCAAAATCGTGGACAAGTTGGGAAATTTTGAGGCTTTCCTGCAGAACCTGACTGGATTGTTTCCTTCTTCGTGGCAGGCATGTGTATGGACTGGCTTCGACTTAGAAACGCTTGTTGAGGGCGTGTTTGGAGTTGAATCGAATAGCTTCTAACCAGGGCAAGCGCGTCGCTGATGAGAATTTGTGCATTTCAAGTGCTTTGCCTGTTGGCTTGACCCTTTCAGCTTATGAGAAGTTCAAAGAGCGGAATTGTAGATTATCCTGTGTTGTACTGAGAGAGATGGTATGCTCTGTTTCATTCTCTATGAATGTGGTTTTCTCAGGTTGATATTTTATTGAGGGTACATGCTGTTTTGTGATCTTTGTGCATTTGCAACTGAGCTTGGAGCTTAGATGCACTCCACTGGCTGTCATGTTCCTTTTGTGCGAGCTGTTTGGATTGCACTATTTTATGGGAAGGACCTAAGGTTATACCAATCGATTTCTTCCATTGTTTGTTCTTGTATGAGCTCTTGAGAGCTGCGACATTGCTTTTGGATTTGGAGAAATTGCATATCCTTCCGACTCTCAGTTTTTGTACATTTACCTATGTACACCGTGAATTGCTTGTGGACACTGAAAGGAGGTACCCCATATTGCTACTAAGAATTTTGAAGTGCTCGCACAAGAAATATTTGCCCCGTGAACATGTTACTTTGAAGCAATTTTAAATTTTCTGCTGTCAGATTGCTTTATGCATTTTGCGTCGTCTAAGGATTCTGTCCTTTCTTGTTTCCACTAATACTATATGGTTGGCTTTCTGGTAATTTCTCAATGGTTTAAGGATTGTTTGATTGATTCAAAGAGTCAAAACTGAACAATTTGTCTCCAGGAATAATAAAGATGAAGCAATTTCTAAATTTCAACTCGCAATTATGCAGAGACTCACCAGGGAAGCTTTACATTTTGCATTATATGCATTTGATTTTGATGGTTGTGTCTCGCTTGTTGTTAATATGAGAGATGTCTTGTGCACTTTCAAAAGAATGTAATGTGTACTGGTGGTGTCTTGGTGTTAAAACTTCTCTTACATTTTGTGAAGGATGACAAGTGTGTCTTCTGTCTATACTGAAATACAAGATTCTAAGCCATTTATTTGGGTAGTCTTTCCAGAATCAGGGCTTTTGGACGGGAAAAGATGCTGGTGGCTTAACTAACAATGAGATGGCTTACGATAGTACTTCTAGAACAGAAGCCAAGTGGTCCCAACAGTGGTTCATGGATGGTCCAGAGGCAGAGCATCCCAGCAAGAAACAGGCCATAGAAGTTCCAAGCAACACTTCCTTTTTAGGACTGTTGAGCATGAACTCATCCCCATGGGGCTTTACTTCTGGTTTTCATACAGTTTCTGCCCCTGCCCATTTTTCTGAACAGCTACTTGATACTGAAACGACCGGAGCTGTCAAGTATAACGAAAGATGCACTTCATCTATTGGCGCGGAAAAACTGAATATAGGGAGAAAAATAAATGAAGACCTTTTTCCTAGTAATTCCTCATTTGGCTTGTCGACGTCTCATGTGCCTGAAGTTCCAGGATCAGGGCTTAATTATGGCGGTCTGAGGAAAGTTAAAGTGAACCATGTTAAGGACTCTGACAATGTGACTCCTTTATCAATGGGACATGGCTACGATAGGGTGGCTTCCAGTGGCATGTTCACAGCTCAATCTTTCTGTAAGGAAGAAGAAAATCCTGTATCAACTGCTCTTGCTTCTGGTATAGGGGATGGCAACATCATATCCTCAGCGACTGGTGGTCTAGGTGAAAGCAACCGTGTCATGTCAATCGGGAAAATGTATGAAACTGAAGGTGAGAGTGCTGGGCAGACATACAAAAGGCGTGGTGATGCCATGTCTGTTCATGTGGATAACAATGTTTTGTCTATGGGTCAAAGTTACAAGGAAGATGATTGTTCCATGTCAACGGGCCATATTTATGGCAAAGGGCATCACATCTCTGTTCCAGCAGGTAACATCTACAATAATGAAGATAGCAATGGTCTATCCATGTGTAACTCCTATGGTTTAGGGCAAAGCACTATCATATCCTTTGGTAGCCATGACAATGACGATGCAAATTCATCAAGGAGGCTGATATACAGTAATAACTTGTTCTGTGGTCTGCCTTCTGCTCAAACATCAGATGCGGTCAATAGCAATCAGTTAACTAAGTCAAATAGCGATATTTTTCCTAGCTCTACTTCGGTTGTCGCCTCTGGAACTGAAAATGTCTCACGGAAGAAAGAGGAGCAAAATACTTCTAAGAAAGGTTCAAATAACTTCCCCTCAAATGTCAGAAGCTTGCTATCAACTGGCATTTTAGATGGGATATCTGTGAAGTATGCTGCATGGTCACGAGAGGTAATGTCACTTTAGGTGTGTTCTCAAATTTTAGACAGTTTCATCTTACAGTGATAGAGCTCTTTCTTTGTTTAGAAGGAGCTCCGTGGTGTGATTAGCGGTTCTGGGTATTTATGCGGCTGTCAGTCATGCAATTTCACAAAGGTAAGTGCATTTCTGGACTCGTATCTGTTTGAGCTGCTTTTAGGTAATTTAATCTACTGATTGAACTGAGGATGAAATGGACCGTTAGGTAATCAATGCGTATGAATTTGAACGACATGCTGGCTGCAAGACCAAGCACCCAAACAACCACATATACTTCGACAATGGAAAGACCATCTATGGGATTGTTCAGGAACTCAGGAGCACACCCCAAAATATGTTGTTTGAAGTCATGCAAACTATTACCGGTTCGCCAATCAATCAAAAATCCTTCCGTCTTTGGAAAGGTAATGCTTACTTCCTTCTCATCAATGGCTTTGCTTTAGCATGATGAACTTCGAAGAATCATATGAATTGTTGTTGTTGTCCAATTTTACTATCATCTTGCATATTCTTCTCAAAAAGCTCAATTTGCTCTTTTCAGAGTCATATTTAGCTGCATCCCGAGAACTTCAGCGTATATATGGGGAGGATTGAGCAAAGCAATTGTCGTAATCTGCCTTGTCTAAACTGTTATGTAGGTATCCTTGTGATGCTGTTTTCTATATTTAATTCTACTCGTTAAGAATTGTGTCAGTTAATCTGATGGAGATGTTTTTCCTGGATTGAGGAACCCTTTTCCTTCTGCGGGGAAGTATGCTTGAGGCGGTACCGATCAGGGTGTGGTTCTCGAAGCCCCTTTTTGTAACAACTTTTTGTCCACTAAACAAGAGTTGTTTGCTCACACTGAGTCCTTCGGTTTGCAAGGGCAGTTTTACCTGGATAAGTGTCTGCTAAACTTATCCAACCATGACAGTCACATCTAGAAGTTCCACCTATTGTCATGATTTGGTTTTATTCAGCTTTCTGGGGTTAACTTAACTTATGGCTGACCCTAGGCTGGAAAGGAAAGTTTTGCACGTGCAGCTCTCATGGTTGATGTTCAGTGTGGTAAAGCCAGCATGGCATTGGAATGTAAAAAACATTCTGTGATCAAATGTATTCTTCTCTAGTTTCGCTTCAGTTGTTTAGGTTAACAGGTGAGACTTATCGGTATGAAAACCATTTCGATTGCATTCCCATAAAAACTGACTACGTCTTCTTTCACTGTGATGATCTGTTTTTGTGTTGTCACTGGAGGATTACTCTCTACTCTTCGTTCGTCGCTCTTGATGGAAGTACCAAGGCTGATGCATCCAATGAGAGTCTCAGATGCTTTTTAGTTTGTTTTCCAAACGACTTGATTGTTTTCTTTGAATATGGTTTTCTGGAAAGATGGTCTTTTGCCCCTTGTTTGGTGACTGTAGACGCAAAGGGAATAGTTTTCTTATATTCCATTATAAGTTTTGATGTCGAATTCCTCTAGGATCTCTAGAGAGAAAGCGAGAGAGGTCTAACATTCAAAAATTTCAGCTTTAGAAGAACAGCGGTAGAGCTCACTCAGTTACGTTTTGATTCCACCATGTTTGGAAAGACTGGTCGAAACACCTAGTTTTGAAAAGTGCTGTTCAAGGAAGATTGAAAAATGGTAATTCATTATTCATCCATTCGAAAGAATTCTCTCTCGTCTTGGTAGGGCTTACCTCTTGCTATGGGCTACCTTTTCTTTTAAATCCTAATCCTAGCTTCTATGGTAGTAGTCGCTGCATTTCGCTACTCATCCTTCTTGCCCCCGTGCTTTATCGATCATGCTCTGTGGTGGAGGAAGGACTTGCTGCTGATGCTGGAGTTGTGGCTTATGCTGCAAGCTGTAATGCGTATGGCGTCGTTACAGCTGACGATCAGAGGGAATGTAGCCTCACCTTATTTGGGGAATTTCTGCTGAATCTTCATATTACGGGGAGGCGGTTCGATGAGTAGCTGATAAGATAGGATCAGTCTTGGATGTGGCTAGAATAAATCTCAAGTATGGTGGAGTTAGAATAAATCTCTCGCTCTTTTCACCTTTGAAACCGGGAGTTTTGTCGGCTTATGATGGAGGTCCTTTGTGATTCGATGCCTACTATGAAGGCCTGCCGGATTCTTTAATTCCTCGTGGGAGAGTAGAATATTATGCAAGGTAAGGCGAGGAAGTTTCTTTTAGGGAGGAATAGACGCAAACGGTTGCACTAAGGGGTCCTTTGACTTGGTGCAGAAGTTGAGTGTAGTTAAGCTCCTGTTGGCATATTTTCTATTTAAAAGACAAGCCAATATGCGAACAAACTGAGGTCGCACCACAAACCCTATCGACACCCGACGCAGAATGTCCCTTCTAAAGGAAGCGCTGGTGGGAAATGCACGCTGCACAGATTCATCCACATCCAGATTTTGGCAGAACTGTTCCACTCTTTGCTGAAGGAACTGGAGTGTCTTCTAGAGGAGGGGAATTTAGTGTGTGCAGAGCCTTCTAAAGGACGGGAGGTCGTGGAGACAAGCGGTGATTGGGTGGCCAGTGGCGGTGGTGGAGACTAGTAGTGGCAAGGATAGATGGTGGGCTTCTGGTTGTAAAGACGAGTATTAAGTTACATCAAGCTTATTTTTCTAAATGACATTATTTTTTTTTAGTGAGCTTATTTTTTTGAAAAAAATTGTTTTCGGGAACTAAGAAACAACTTTTTTTTCTTCTTTTTCTTTGTACCAAATCTGTTCCTATTTGTTTTCTGGAGCAAAATAATTACCAAGCAGATCCGTTTACGGGAACAAAAAACAAGAATCAAAGAATTTGGAGTGCTACCAAACAGGTCCTAGGTAACTCACTCAAGCTTTTGTTTAAATGGGTTTTAGTCTTTCTTATTCAACGTATTTGGGTCTACAAGGGCCATGCCGAGAATGACTAATTTTTGCACATGATGGATCAACTCAACTTCGTCCGTCACGGTGTCCGGCCCAATGCAAGTTAATATATTGTCTTAATACAAAAGTTAGGCCCAAACAAAAGAAATACGATATTTTAAAAATGAAAATGCAGGTATCAGAAAATCCTATAGGGGAAAAAAAAAAAATCAAAGGTCAAAAGTTGAAGTCACCGATTCACGTTGCTTTCTGTGAAAACATCGAGGTACCATGGTATGCACATGCTTCGAAGGTTCGAATAACGTTGGCAATTGCAAGGACCTTTTGCTGGAAAACACGACTCATTAGGTCGAATCTTCTTAATTAACCAACTTTATGTCGCTGCAAAATGTCAAATCTTCGAATGGCAATGATCATTTTCCGTTAGTTGCCAGAGTTTCTTTGTCGCTGCATGTACTAATCTTGATCATGTGATGACTAAAGTTCTCCTTCCCGTTGCCCCCGGGGTCATCCAAGTTTGTCGGCAACGCTTTTTGCTCGTCTAACGGTGAAGAAGAAGAAGATGCGTAGTCCTTGCCTTTGCCCCACACAACAAGGTATAAACCGGCCACAATGACGATGGCGCCGATAACCCTAATACAACAAAATTGATTAGCATAACATAATTTTTGAAATTAGGGAAGAATTTTGATGGGAAACATAAATTACCTTCCCAAGAAAAGCTGCTCAGCTAAAATGAAGGTACTCAAAACAGCGACAATCACCATGCTTAGAGGATTAAAGGCTGTGACAAAAACAGGTCCTCTGTCTTTCATAACCACACCTTGAATGTAGTAAGCCACTCCCGAGCACAGTACTCCCTGCATTTACCAAAATATGCTAAAATTAGCAGAGGAATAAATAAGGAAAACATTATAGCCCGGGTTCAATCCATGTCCTAAGGAATTTCATAATGCAGGTTCACCAACAACGAGAAGTGATAATAGTGGAACGCATTATAATTCATCCCTTACTTTGTGTCAGTTAGTTTGTAGAAGAAAACGGTTAATAATGATTGAAGTTACAAATGCTTACACTATAGACAGCTGCGAGTAATTTGGTGTCACACTGGATGGACCAAGCGGCAATGTTTCCTCTTTCTATGACTAGAGCCACGACGGCACCCTCGACTGTCCCCAAAAAGCATATCCAAGCCGTAAGAGACAGCTCGACGGGATACGTTTGTAGTGTTATCGCCTGATAGAAATTATAAAGAAAACAGACTAGTGCAAATTAGTGTTCTACTGTTGTTTATGATTAGCCTTGTCACCAAAAAAAAAAAAATACTGTGACTTTCTCTTGAAGCTTCTCTTTTGAGAGCACGATACAGTAATTTCAATAAACTTGAATTTTCCTACTGATCCGATACAAGAAGACCGACAAGATTAAGATCAATTACTTGGAGAATCATGAAGCAAGCCCAGCTAAAGCATCCAACTGTGATCATGAGAGAACCCTTGATGGAGTTCTTGAGGCTAATCCCACCATGAGAACTCCCATTCGGAATGTTGTTGGAGGTTGTCCCTCCTCCTCTTGTCCAAAGTAGTTCAAGAGCTGGGCCTTTGATTAGCGTCATCGTCATGGCTCCGGCGACCGTTGCTAGTGTCCCAAAGACCTTGGCTTTGCTCCGAACGCTCTTCATTTTCATCTTCTCAAGCCTATACCAACAGTGATTGAAAAGTCATCAATTGTCTTCAAAGCTAAACCGTAGCCATTATCAAAAGGAAGGTCAGACCTTATAATGAAAGAATTATCATATCGTGTTCGTGATAGATCGAGTTCTTTTACCGTCCTCCAGAAGTAGACAAATCGGTTGTTGTTCTGTCGGGTATGTATGTCGGACCAAGATTGGATCCAATGTTAATGAAAACTTTAGCATATATTGATGTTTCTTTGTGGTGAAAAGATAATGATATTATGAAAAGAGTCATAAGATCCGATGGTAACGATGGAGTGATCTGCTTGTGTCGACAGCAGACACGTTCATTACCGCATGATCCAAGCCATGACAAAGGTGATGGCCGGAAGAATGTTGCACATGGCTGCTGCGAATGTCGCCGTCGTGTGCTTCAACCCCAAATAGTACAAGTTCTGGTCGATGACTGGCCTGAGGGAGAGACGAATGAAACAGCGTGTCAAAGGCGGTCGCAAACAATTTCTGGTGAAACCTTGCGCTGTGTAATTCATGGCGATGTAACAAGTTAATTTACTTACTCCAGTAAGCTGAGCACCATCAATCTGATGAAAATGGGGAGTGTCATTTTCGGCCTCGTTTTCCTGAAGAAGGAACGTTCACGTGATCAGTCAATCCAAAGTCAAGACTTCACGTTTAACCAACACTAGGCGAAGCAAGGAGAACGTGGAAGTGTGTTGGCCCGGTAAAAGTCGCCGCCGATAAAGTTATCAAAGCTTGTCATCGGTACGGGAATACTTTCAAGTCGCAAAAAGCACTGAAATATTTCTCGCATATACTAATTTTGATTGTATGGTAGAGAGAGAGACTTGTCTAGGACGATGGCAAAAGGGGAGACGACGATGGTGGCGATGGCGTGGCGGTAGACGACGAACACGTAGCTACTCATGCCCTTGTTTAGGGCAGCCTTGCAAAGGATGTCCATCCCGGCCAGCCCAAATTGCAAGAACAACACAGCGAGGAAGGGCTTCAACTTTTGAAACAACCCCTTCATGTCCATTGCTTTGCTCGTGATCATATGTATCTTCTCTCTCGCACTGTCTTGGCAATGAAAACTTTGCAACCCTTTAAATACAACAACGCCCTTGTCCCTGAAAAGTCAAGAGAATATTCTGCAGCAGAAATATTTACATGTTCACACACTTTTGATTAACCTAGGGGCTCCACCAGGGATCAGGGAAAACTCAATTATCACTAATTTGCCAATCAAGAAGCGGGATTTGGCCAAGAACAGTGCACTCGAGAGTATCGTTAACGTTGTTGGGTTGCTCTTATGGGGAAAAAAAAATTGTCGTGAAAGTGAGTGGCCCCTTTGCGCAATTTTGCTTATTGTATGTGGTTTTGTGAGGGTTTGAGGGTTAGTGGGAGAGGAATAAGTGCTCGTGCCCGTACGTAATAGTAATGGATATTGCGTCACTCATTAGGCTGGTTTTGATACAATGATTCGAATCCGCTGAACTTTTTCCATGGCCCATATTTCTTCTAGTGACGACCCGTGTGTTGGGAGTCAACTTTGCAGCAAGAACGTGTGTTGAGAGTATCCCACTTCGGTTGTAAACGAGTTCATATGTTCTATATATACATACATGCATAATGATTTAAACTTTTTGGCTCGGACATTCTGATATGGCATCACAATCAGGTCTTGCATCAGTTTATTTCGCGTATGGGTCTTAATCCAACTTCTATGTGAGCCACACGTGAGAAGAGCTGTTACACGCATGCCTGTATATTCAAATGAATAAGAAAGATAGGGGAGAAAAATAAAATTGAGGTGACGCCTTCATTGGTTTTTTCTATTGGCCCTGGTCTTTCCCTTTTTCAAAGCATGCTAATTTGATGACGAGGTTGTTTTAACTCGTGAATTTTTGTAACGGAAAATTTTCTTCTTCAACATTTCTTGACTTGCTTTGCAATCCATGTGTTTGCCTTTGGTTAATCATGTACGGGTTCGACCAGATAAAGCGCAAAAAACATGGGGATCATTCACATTTTATATTTTAATAAAGGCAACATTTTTCAGCACAAATTAATCAAGACCTATGTAACTTCGAAGGGGCGGACATTATTGAAGGAGAGAGATCTTTAATTTTATTGATACATCTTAAGGTTTGTCCATATGAATTTATAGTTTCAATATTACATAATTCTAGAATTTCTTGGGAGACAGCTTATGTTATGTTATAAGAGTTCGACAAACTTGAGTTGTGTGGTTCCTATATTTATGCCGTTGCGGAGGTGGACGTGTGGTTTCTGGGTGATGTCAAATGAATCAAGTATAGATCAGAGTATAAAGGGTACACACACCACTAGCCAATGATAATGATTGGGATTGACTAAATTGACCATCAAGAATTAGAGGATGAACCACCCGCCAAGGGCAAAAGATTTCAGGATATGAAAGCTCACCACCAAGACCTAAAGGAAAATCTACCAACTAAGGATAAATTTTTTTTGGCTTATCGCTAAGAAGTAATCCACCATGCAAGGGTAAAGAAACTGGGATATGCCTTGCAATTGAGAATTTTCATCTTTATATAGAGGAACTATTATATAGGAAACAGACTAAGTATGAAAGACATGGAAAATGCTAGGTAGTCTTGGGCCTCTCTTAACCCAAAAGTTCGCTCAAAGATTGAGGTTTTTCCTCATATTTATAAACCGACTACCAGCCTCTTTCGCAATTGATGTGAGACAACCCAACAAGAACAACCTAACATGAAACACATAGGAATTAAAAAACACATTAAAGACTTATGAACTAGAAAATGATCTAACACACCTAGAAACTTGAACTTGTGCTCTTGAGATGCACATGCAAAGTAATTAAGCTAACACTCCAAATTCGTTCACCATACTTCACAAGAAAATAACCAACTCAGAATATCAACAAATACAAAAAAGAAAATTGCTCGGAATAGCCTCACATCGGAATGTTTTTGATTGCCTTTGAATTCGGCAACTAGTTTGGTGGAACCGAACTTAATCAGCAAGGGAAGAATCATTGGCTCGTTAGTCGACTGACAATCATTCTTGCGCATCGATAACTAGCATGTATAATTGATATGCATGTTGATCGATCAACCGACAACGGTACGCATTGAAGCATGTTGAGGCCAATGTTGGTCTTTTCTATAAGGATTAGGGATTGCGTTGGATCCATCGACAACATCGGGATGGAGCTTGAGAGTTGATCGCTTGAGCTCCATGCTCCTGCATCATACATACAGAAGTCTATAGTCGGTCTCTCTGAATAAATATGTTTCAAATATTTACGTGGTCAATCTGGTGTCCTACCCCACGATAAGTTTTGCGCAAATACATTGTGAAATTACACGAAGACATTAATACTAAACTTAACAACAATTTGGTAGAATAGAACAAAAGCTTATTAAAATGTAAGTCCATTTTTTCCTTGGATTCTCAAAACTTCAAAAAAAAAAAAAAATTTGCTGGAGGCCCCTAGGAGATAGAAGGAAGAGGAGAATAGTTTTTGTCGAGAGAACATAGAAGAAAAATATGCCTAATCAATTTTAAATTGTTAAGTAACTTATTAAGCATTCTCATCTTCCCAAAAAAGTTTTAGGATTAGGTGCACGAACAAAGAGTAAATGTAAGAAAGATAAATCGAGACACAAGATTTATTATGATTCACCCTCAAACTAAGCTATATTCGAAATATGCTTCTATTTTAATTAGCACACCATGCGTCTCCGTCGTAACTGTCAATCACAGGAGAAATATAATGATGGATATTCATGGAACCATCGTGTCTTCCCATCGAGGAGTGTGAATCATATTCTAGCAAAAATGATGTACATAAGTATGTTCCCGACAACTCATTTCATACTGTTTTTTATTGCTCGCGTGGACATATCACGCATTGCCTCTAGTCATCCTTAATGCAAAACTAGATCATTCTTTCACATTGTTGTTATAATTCCGCTTCTTCCAAAGGTTTTCATTTCCAATAATTGTTACCAACCACCATCCACCATGTCTCTAGTTTTGCCCCCACTTCCCTACTCTCTCTCTCTCTCTCTCTCCCCTACCTTTGGCCACTAACTTCTGCTAATGCACAACTTCAAAGCCAGCTTTCTCATTCGTACACCATTGATGAATATTCTTCTGTACACTCAATCTGTTGTTTGTTTAATTGTGGGTATTCACCTCTCTCTTTTTTTTTTTTTTTTTTGGGGGGGGGGGAGTTGGAAAGAAATTCATGGTCAAAGATTGCATTATAAGATATAGCAAATCGAACAACCCCACCACCCATGGTGTCCACTTAAGGGGGGTTTTGTTTCCTTGTGCTTTACCTTTTGCTGAATGCAATGTGCAATATGAGTAATGTGTCACTCTCTCTTGCCTTTTTCCTTCTTAGCCTCATAATTTAGGATTTTTTTCCCCAAGGGTGCTATGGGTCAAATGGTACAATCACGAAAAAATTGTTGGAGTTATCACACATCGATTATGAAAAAGTCCAGTGATCGGTTTATAAATGTGAGATAAAACCTCACCTTTTGAGCTGATTTTTGAGGTGAGAGAAACTCCAAAATTACCCAACACAGATATCAAAGCTCAGATCATCAATAAATCTGGATCCAATAGTCATATGGCTCCGGCTTGGTGCATGTTTTTTCAATCACCATCTTCCATTTTATTTTATTTTTTTTGAGTCAAGGACGAGAAGTGCTGTCTGATTGTATGCTTTTATGATGCGGGGGTCTCTCTGACCAAGGTAGAAAAGGTACACACAATGAAAAAAGGGCGGAGAAGGGTCGGGATGAAAAGGAGAGGAGGAAATACTTTTCGTAGTAGTTTTTAGAACATCAAAGTTTGTTGTTATAGTATTTTTATTTTTTTTTCACACGGAGGATAAAGGAAAGGGAGCAATGATTAGCACCAGCAAGAGCGACTTGTTTGGACATCACCATCGGAGTTTCGTTGCGCTCCGATATTTGCTCGGATTTGGCGTCCCACCTGCGAACTGAATGTTCGAGGTTAACAATTCCGTCGCCGCAAGTTTATCGAGGTTCTAGCAGTCTTCAGTGTCTTTCCACGAGAACGAAGCTAGGCTAAGCAACATTAATTTAACTCGTGGACTTTCATCTTTCTTTTTTTATAACAAAAGTACAACAGAAATGTCAATATTTATGTACGAATATCACTTTAGTGCTAATTTATTTTTTATCATTTAAGTATCAAATCGAAAAAAAAAAAATCAATTAAGTGCCAAATCTAAAGTGATCATTTTTTCGTCGAAATTAACGCTAAAGTGATCGTTTTATTTCTGATTTGTCACTTAAGTGATCCAAAAAAAATATTGACACTAAAGTGATCTCCATACATAAATATTGGCACTTATGCAGTTCTTTTGCCTTTTTTCCCTTTTTCTTTCTCTTTTTCTCCTTCTTTTCTTCTTCCTTCAGCTAATTGCTGGACCTCGGTGACCAGCCAGAGGCGAAAACTGGTGAGATTGACCACAAAATTTTATAAAAGAAGAACATAGGATAGGATGCAGCACCCATGATCAAACTCGAAATTTCATAAGAGAAGAAAGGTCTCCCTGTAGCAAAGCAAGGAGAAATTGTTTTGATTTGAGGCCTATCCTTTTTTGATTCAAGGTTGACCTCGCCGACCTATGGCAACTTTGCCTAGCGATGGCAAGGCTCGTCATGGTTGGGCTAGGCCGACCTTGCTGGCCTTTGCCTGAGCCGGTTGCCGAGATCTAGCCACTTGCTGGAGGAAAAGAAGAAAGGAAAAAAAGAGAAAGAAAAGAAACAAAAATAGTTCAAAATAAATTAAAACATTATTTAAAATTAGGATTAATATCATGAAAAATCTCAAATTGGTATACATATGATAAATTTACCTCAATTTATTTTTTTGACCATGAAAAAATCTCAAACTGGTACATTTGTGATAAATTTACCCTAAATTATTTTTTTAACCATGTAATACCCTAAACCGATACATTTGAGATAAATTTATCTCAAATTATATGTTTTACAATAAAAAATTATAAACCGGTACATCCGTGATAAATTTATCTCAAATTGGTACACTTATGACAAATTTAACTTGTTAATTTTCGTTAAATTGATTTAACATCTCAAAAAATTCCAAACAGATACCCACGTGACAAACAAAGTGTAAAAATCCTAAATGGGTATACCCATCAACTGCCATGAGTTATCTAATTTAGCAATTTGATGATAAAATTTAACGAAAATTAACGGAGAATAAATTTGTAACAGGTATACCAGTTTGAGATAAATTTATCACATATATATCAAATTAGGATTTTTGGTGGCCAAAAAATAGTTTGTAATAAATTTATCACAGATATACCATTTTAAAAAAATTATGGTGAAAAAATAGATTCGGATAAATTTATCATAAATATATCAGCTTGAGATTTTTCGTGATACTAATTTAATTGGTATAAATATAAAGTATTTAAGACCGAATAAGTATTATTACAATAAATTTAGGGCTTTTTTGGTAATCCTTCCGTTTTTGCTACTCTCGTAGAAAAAGTTGACATACACGATTGAAATCTATATATAATCAATATGTATTGTCTGTAAATATTTCGGCAACGGATGACAAAAAGTCTTTTCTTTCCTTTTTACTTCAGGAGTGGACAATATAAAAAGTTAGGAAATTATGAGACGACAAACATCTATTTCTTCGTCAATTCCTATTGATGCCAATTACGTACGCTACCATCACTAAAAGGTCTCAAAACTCAGTAAATCGGTGAATATGGGTCTATGATCCAATTTTTATTCATATTTTGTACATATGGGTTGTATAAAGATTCCACATTTTTAAAAGGTTGAATGAAATAAGTCCAAACATTTAAAATTGAATCAGATGAGTCACACAGTTAAGCCAATTTTCAACCCATGAGTGTAGCCACGAGTTATAAATGGCTCAAAGGCTCAACTTGATTGGTTTATATTTATATTTTTATTTTTTTTATATTTATAAATAAAAAAGAAAGAAAATTTATTTTTTGGCCTAAAAGTATAAAAAAATAATTAAGAAATATAAAAAACTATTCAGTGGCCACCATCTGCCACTAGTCACCACTCCCTACCGTTCTTCGTTATCGGTCGCCGGAGAAAAACTTAAAATATCTTTAGTAATAAAAAATTTAAAATATAAAAAAGTATGAAAAATCTCAATGGATTTTTATTGCATGAAAGTATTTTAGTAATATCATTATTTATTTTATTTTATTATTTTCTTTTGTTTTGTTTTTTATTTGATGTGAAGTTTTTATTCAAGTAACATGTATATGTGAAGAACTTAAAATATGTTAAATGAATCGTATAGATTTTATCAGAATATTAGTATGTTTTTGTAATATGAGTCAAACTGGGTCGAGTTTGGTGGTCAGGTATAAATCATTAAATATATGTTAAAAAGGGCTAGACATGTCAATATGGGTCAGACTATATTCGACTCTACCTAAATCTAACTCAACTCACCCATTTGACACCGCACGTACATGGTTCAAATCCTCTGATGATGATCATGACTTACCAAGGCTTACGATTTTGTATTTCCCATCTTACAAGTTAAATCGTTTTTTCGACTAAATTCGTGCACATAAATTACTCAATCTAATGAATGTATGAATATGCGAAAACGGAGGCATGAGTTGGTTGAACCTAATGCATTCGGCTATGCATATTGCGAGGGGCTCTATTTTCCTCCATTGTGATCGGAGAAAACTGCCCCCATTGAAATCATTTGCTTTCCTTTTCATTGTCGTGGGAAACGTCGTCGTTTTCATCCTAAAGCTTCGATCGCACACACCACACCTTCATGGTTTAAATAGATAAAAGGAGGAATCTTGAGTTGAAGAATCTCCATGTCTTGGGGATTCCCCATGTCAAGCATCTTTAATTGGTATTCTCCTGGAATTGATACAAGATTCCTAGTTAATCCGGAGGATTTGCCCAGTGTGGTTGTGGAGCAAACATATGTGTGTAAATTGAATATGTCCGGTACGATTAGTCCGATCTCCCCCACCATCAAATGTAAATAAGCTCGCGGGTGAGCTACTTTACACGAATTTTGACCCTTGTTTTATTCGGTTCATAAGGTCGAGAGGATATTTGATGGCCCCCAAACTTTACATGCCTAAAGCCCGTGTAATAAAGAATATCTCGAAGTTAATTTGCGAATTCTTATGCCGGAATCTCGATTTTTTCTTTTGAGATGACTCGGATTTAATGTGACATGCACAATTTCGTATGCTCCACGGAACCCATTAAAGTTCAAGTGCCTTTGATGATGCATCCAAACCTTTGGATGATGGGATACAAAGTGTTTGAGAAAATCTGCATACATATTTTTGAAGTTAACAAAACTATCTATTCTTTATATGAATTTTGTTAAATGTGAGAAATGTTTTTTTTGTTTTTTTGGTAGACGCTGGATATTAGCAAAGTGGTGGATATCATTCGAATATTCAATAACTGAACTAGCTGGAATTCAGTAGAGCACCAATTCTACCCAGTACCCACGACGAGGACTCACGAAGTTGGAGATATTATATTGAGATATTTTATGTCACCCCTCGTGTTCTGATATTAGATTATCACTTCTAAAATTCTAATTGGCTATCAGTTAAAGATATGTCTACGCAGAAAAAATATTATGGGAAATTTCTTAAATGATTTTCAATCTTTCTAAAGGCAATCTAATTTCCATAAAAGAAGGTTCTCCACTTATGAGAATCAAGATTTTTGGGTGGTCAAATCTTTTTTGATATTTGATCATTCGAAATCAACGGTACCATAATTTTCTCATCAATTGTCCAATGGCTAGCTTGGAGATTGATCTTCTTGAAGATAGTCCAACATGAAGTGCTCGACATCGAGGAGTATAAAATAAGAGCAAGGTGCCAAAGAGAGAGAGAGACAAATCAAGATTTCGAAATTTCAAAGTTCAAAATAACTTCATATATATATATATTATGGAGCTTACATTTGTAATAGTTTGCAAAATGTCAACTTTATTCCACTCGGACAACAGAAAACGCGGATGTGGCTTTTTTGAATAATTTCTTCATTTTACGCCGCGCTAACATGGATAAAACGTGAATTACAAGACCAAAACATTGTAGCTTTGGTCCAAATCTGATTTTTTTTTTCAATTTCAACACTATTTAAATCCATGTCGCACCCTCGCTGACCCTTTGGGACGATGGTAGGCGATGGGGGTGAGCGCCTGCCGCCACTACAGTCCTCGCCCAATTTTGTGCTCCTTCCTTTTTGTTTTAATTTTTTTTTATTTTCTTAATCTAGGTAAATAGTATTTAGATTAAATAATCAGATTTGGACCAAAGCGATGTTATTTTCGCATTTTCCGTCATGTTTTATTCACGTCAGTATCATAATAAAAATTATTATTTTTTAACTAATTTGAACGGAGTTAAGGAAAGGATTTCCTTGAAATGATACGAAACCAAACAGCCTTCGACAAGAATTGATTCATCCTTGTGGAGTGATGAGGTGAAGTCCGACAAAGTGACTGCACTGAAAAAAAATGCACAAATTTATAATTTTTTTTTAAAAAAAAAAAGCATGACAAGGAAAACCATGTTTGACCATGAAAAAGAAAAAGCATGAATGATGAAAGGAGTTGTCTTATTAGTGGCGGACAATACAAATAAGCCATCGCAGCCCAGTCCCCGTTTCCCTCCCACGCTCAAGCTGATCTTTTTATCTCTCCTCGAAATACCTCAAAACTATTTAATTTCCCGTTCATTCTTCAATTTTTTTTCTTTTTTTTCTCCCCTTAATTTATGTTAATAACCTTTTAGTTGAGTTCATTTTAAAAAAAAAAAGCAATCAAATTAGGCACCGACCGCTCCATGCACTCCTATAATTCTATTACGAGGAGCTAGGGTTTAGCCTTAGTGGCCTGATTCTTCACTAAAAGAATTCGGCATCAGCATCAGATCCTCTTAATCTATGAGGTCACAAGACTTTACGTGATTAACGTGAACGCGATAAAAAAAATAAAAATTCGAGCGTTCAGACAAGAAAAAACCCAATAAACAAGGCGAAGAAAGAAGAATTAGCGTAATTCGCGATGCACCAGCCACAATTTTTGCTACTAGAGTAGAGTTACGAAACCTACGGTACTAGTTACAAAAAAATCACGTTCAAAATGAGATACTTTGGCCAAATGGGGTCCGGAGCTGCAATCGCTTCGGGCCCCAAAATCTTTGGTTTAGGTGCATTTCTAAGCACTTTTCTGTTCTCAGGTCTTTTTCAGCAATTTTTTTTTATTTTTATTTTGCCCTTTTCAATTATGTACTTGTTTCGACCAAAAAAAGTTATTTATTTGTCATTTCTTATTTTTATGTTTTTGTTTTCATTCAGTTGCCAAAACCAATCTAATCTACTATATTATACTAAAAGTGACCACATTAAGTGCATTCGATTTTACTGAAAATGAGTACTTTCCTTTTGCAAATAAAAATTTAAAAAAATTGCCAAGAAAATAAAAAAAAAATTTATATGAAAATTTCTTGATAAAAAGTTGCAAAATGGACTTTATGAGAACGAAATAAATAATTTATTCTAATATATAAGAAATTTTGGGAAAAAATTAACATGGTTATAGATACTACATCTATTTTAGTAATATCTAACATCCTAAAAGTAAAGTAAATCTACGAGGATAAGAAATTAATTATGTCTATAATTTCACGCAAATTTATCCGATAATGTGTATTGCTTCCAAGTGATAATACTTTCACATTATAAAATTCAATGATTAATGTTGTCGCTATTACTCTAAAATAAATAAATAAATAAAAACTCTCATAAATTGAAAATGCAAAATTAAAGAAGGAGTTTTTATGCACAGAACTTAAAAAAAAAAAAAAAAAAAAACCTATCCAGATGCAGGTAGTCCGCGCGCCTTCATGATACGTTTACAAAACCCACATGAAGCATGGGTAAGCATACTAGTTACTTGGTAATTCTTGAGGCTCGGGTTGCAACAGTATTAATTTGTTACATATGCTCTGCTAATACTCCGTCATCAAAAAATTATTAGCTAACCCATTTATGATCCACCTAAGTTTACTTTTAAAACTTAATGCAAGTCAATTATGACCAGCATGTTTAAACATAGGTTCTAAACCCATTTTGCCACCTCAAGTCAGAAGTAGTCACAAGAGAAGAGGCAACGTGGCCTTGACTTGAAGATCACATGGAATCGAGAGCCTGGATCCCAATTCCGATTCTTCCTTCCTCTGCAATGAACGGATCGACCAGACAGGAGAGAGTGGCGACAGATGAGAATACAGTTGAAGAAAAAGAAGGGTATCTGATCTGTTCTGTTTGTTCATTATCATCAACTTTCTGTAAAGGCATGTATTATGGACAGTTTTGTTTTTGGCCATGCTTCTCACGTAAGTCGTGAAAGAAGACAGCTCACATCGAACTATGCAATCAAGTGTTTTGTATTTTTGGGCAATTAGGGTGACGATTGCTGCTTCACTTTATGTCGTTAGGAAGTGAAAACGGGTGCTCTTCTTCGTATTGTAGCGTGATGTATATGCCCAGATAAAGGAGAAAGTCTTCAAGGAAAGTAGGATTCCTTGAATGAGATTTCTAGGATTTTTCTTTGGCATGGAGTTTCGATTGCAAAGAGTGAAAAGATCTTTCTATCGCTGGTTGGATCGTCTTCTTTGGGTCCCCTTTTGGTCATGGACGGACGGCAAAGGCCGAGTTAAACTTCAGAGAGCAAATTTCGAAATTCAAGAAATGTAAATCTTCCACCTCCATGGAAAATCCAAAAGGCGGCAAATTAGTGCTCTCGGTCGGCTTTTAATTTTATAGATCCATTTAATCTTTGTCAAAACCATTTTTTTTTAGGATGATGGCACCAATTATCAATGAACTTAGACCCAATATGTAATATAGTCCACAAATATTTAATTTGTTCAATGTGATTCTTAAATATGTTACCTTCCCTGAACTTTTAATGTGCTCAATATTGTTTCTAAACTTTGATCAATGAAATGACAGCATTGAACATCTTAATATAGTCTAGAAACTAAATTGGACATATACCAAAAGTTCATAGATATTACATATTGGGTTAAAGTTTAGTGATCACATTGGATGCATTTAAAATTCAATAACCACATTATATATTGGGTCAAAGTTTATTGACCATTTGCATTGTTTTCCCTTTACTTTTTCATTACACCCAACATGCCAAACCTCGTAAACGCTATCAAGTCGCGGGCAACATGGCACCGCACGCCTAATGACGGGGTCTGATGTAGCTTGGATCCATGGCCCAAAGGCCTGATCCGACCTCATTTCCTATACTCAAACTCAAGATCTAGTGGCCGGACCCAGACTCCGAAAATCGAAACTTGGTCCACGACCAACAGGGTTCCGCACCCTATCAATTAACTCAAGACCTCAACAGTTGCACAGAGCTCCTCGATGCTTGGACCTTGGCGCCTGGCCTGAAACATTGGCTCTCGAGCCAAAATTCCTCCGCCCCAAGACCAGGAAGTCTAGGAAAAGGTCGGACTGCCCAGGTAGATGGATTCGGGCATTAGGGAGCTAGGTTGGGGTACCTTGCTCCCTGGTTCGGGCTCAGGGACCTCGATTCATCCCTCCGGGGTCTTGAGTTCGGGCGCTTGGGTTCCAGCTCCACCTACGCGTATCCGTGGTCCAAACTTCGAGGTCATCTGAGCCGCTAGGACCCGCTTAGTAAGTGGTTAATTTAAACTTGATGATGTTAGGATCAAAAGTGGGTCAAGAGGTAACATCTTGAACTTAAATTTAAATAGGGTGTTATTCGGGTCTTACAAGGACCAGGCCGAGAAAGCCAATTTCTTCCGTAACATAATGGGCCGTCTCAACTTCTTCCCTAACAGTGTCCGGCCCAACACGACCTAGTAAATTGTCCTAATGCTAACGTTGGGCCCAAACAAAAGAAGAAAACAATCATTCGGTGAAGATTTTCGTCCACTCGAAACTTCTACCTTTGATTTTCCCTTAAAAATCTGAAAATGGACAGGATTAATTTTAAAGTACGAGAATCCCAAAAAAAATCATATACAATTCAACAGGTGAAGATTTTGATAAGTTGAAAATAAAAGTGTTAATGTCACGAAAACCCCAAATTGGTACACTCACAACAAATTTATAACAAACTATTTTTTTTATCACGAAAAATCTCAACCCGGTACACATGTGATAAATTTATCCTAAAGTATTTTTGGATCACTGAAAATCCTAAACTAACACGTCTATAATAAATTTACTCTAAACTAATTTTTTATAGCAAAAAACCTCAAATTAATACAATCGTGATAAATTTACCCTTCGTTAAATTGGGTTAATATCACAAAAAATCTAAAATTGATACACTTGTGACAAACAGAGGATAAAAATCCCAAAATAATATACCCATGAACTGTTACATGCCATCTAACTCAGCAATTTAACGTTTAAATTTAAGAAAAATTAACGGAAGATAAATTTGTCACATATGTGACAGTTTAGGATTTTTTGTGGTCAAAAAAATAATTTATAATATATTTTTCATATACGTATCAGTTTGGGATTTTTCATGGTATTGGCTCAAGAAATAAGTTAAAAGGGTGAATATCACAATTTGTTTTTAAAAACCAAAAAGGAAAAGTAACTAACCCACTACCTAGACACGACACGATAACTTTCCGTCATAACATGAAAAAAGCTTGGGATCCTGATGTTTTTGTTCCATTCCCGGAAAATTCCCTATATGCCAATTTGCAAGAACGGCCTGATCTCGCTTTACTTGCATTATAGATAGAAGACCAATTATTCCATGACATGAAAAAATAAGAATGAAAACCTAAGTTCAATATACCTTAAATGCCACATGAGATTTACTCGAATAGACTCGCAGATCGGAACGTACGCAGAATCAACCCAACTCATTTCAGCTTTTCATTTGAGATGTAAATAACAAGTGAGATCCACTCTACGTAAAGTTACTTAGACCAAATGAAATAGTACACCGTTAGGTCCCACATGACACATTATGTCGGATTTTACATGAGATTTCAATTGAGGTGGTGGTGTTAGATGTCAAAAATACTCTCGAGAGTTCAATTTGTTTGGATCTTGAGAGTTTATCTGGAGGGTGTTAAATAAGCAGGTAGGTGTTGATGTTGTTACTCAAGGAAGATCGTTTCTTTCTTTCCCGCGGCCAGCTTTCAGGTCTACCATAAATCAATTCCAAGGGGGATCCAACATCGACACATCACCAACTTGAGCAAGTAACCCCATCAACATCATGCCTCGAAACTTCATCTGCCGTGGGTTGGCCAGTACCATTTCGATGTGTTTCGATTCTTCCGAACAAGAGAGATTTGATGATTACGGCTCCTAATTCAATTCTTTCGAAGAAGGTTTGAGAAGCGTTTGTTGCTCACGGTCCTTCCCTTTGCGTCCTTAAAATACAACAAGAGGGGATTTTTTTTGGTAACCACCGTATTCCCACCCAACACAAATAGAGCGCGACCACACAACCACCGAATTAATTCAAGTAATTTACTAACACAAAGTATTCCAAAAAAAAAAAAAACTCTTGATAGAACCTAAAATCATCTTGAGCATACCCTGAAGCTGAATGCAACACCGACAGTTTCGGCTTTACAACAAGAGCTGGAATCATATTGGGCTTCAATCTTCCTCATGCGTTTGACCTGGTCTTCCTAATGATGGATTCAGTGACGGTTCAGAGTTTTCAGACACGTTTTTTGAAAGACATTATTATGTGCTCCGACTTCTTTGAGTCGATCTAATGCTACCGAAAACAGGACTACAGCCTTAATGCTGCTCTCAATCCCCCATTTCTCTTCCATTTTCTTCCAAAAAGTTTCAAATTCAACTGCCGTTTCACATCCATACAAAAGTTTTCAGAGATATTACAACATGCACAACGGTTTTTCGCAGTATTTTGTGTTAGTGTTACCGCTAGCGTTTATCACCTAACAGGTGTGGTGAATAGATGATTTCAAATAATTTTAGAAATCAATGCCAAAATTCAAACGGATAAATTCAAACAACGTGCACAATTCTACTACCACATAATAATAGAAGGTTTATGGGATAAAGAGTTTGCACATAAAGTTTACAGTAGTTCGGCTTTGTTCAAATTTATGTCCACTTCTTCACGCTGATAGTCAATCGGCTGGATTTCACGAGTGACTAACTCAGAAATTACAAATCGACAATAACTCTTGAGTCGAAAGACTTCCTACCTAACACTCATATGCTTGAATGCGCTCCTCTAAGTATTATAGTGTTTGGATCAAAGGTATGTAAAGAGTATGAAGCTCTATTGATCTTGAAATTTAGAATTATGCTCTCTCGTGGTGTTTGCTCTTCAACCTTGAAGTCTCCTTTTATAATCCTTCACTTGCAACTATCTAAGGATCACTCTCAAAACTTCCCTATTTGGACGAGATAATATACAAAGTATCTCATAGTAGTTGAGGTTGACAAAGGAAGGAATTTCCTCAAATCGCGCATACAATGTGATCATGAATTTCTACTAATAGAGTTCTTCATTAAGTGGAGTCATCCCCATTTCCCTTAATCCACGCCCTTGATTAATCTTCAAGATTGAGAATCTCCAAGAACAATCTAGCTTTTTTATATAGCCATTGTGATGATGTAATGTGTCAATTAAATCATCTTGAATATATCTCTTGATAATCTGATCGTTGCGCATGAAATACCCCTTCAGAGCTTGAGTCTTCTTACAAAGTCTGATCTTCCCGCTCAACGTTTGAGCCCTTTACAACACCTAAGCTTCCTGCTCAATGTCTGAGCTCTTCAAACAACGTTCGAGCCTATTCTGTCAAATTCAATCATGTATGATCATTCTTTAACACTCGAATATATATCAGGACATCTACAAAATAAGTATTTCATTGCATTAACTCAGATATAAGAGAACATTAATTATTTTTTCAATTTCAAAATCAATTAGGGATTTTTCCCAATAGTCTCTCCTTTTTTTATGATGACAAAACTATCCAAATGAATATACCAAAAACAAAGTTAGTTGAAGGTTCCAAAAATTGATTGTCGATTATAATAGAGTAGGTTCTAAGTTTTAAGTATATAACCTATCCACCCTTAAATCGATCACTCCCAATGAAATGAGTCGGTCTGATTTGCACACATAATAATTGGTGAGTGGATTTGGCAGATTTAGCAAAAAAAAAAAATGGTAGATCCCACGTGACACTTGAGGTGTTCCCAACATTTTTGTCCTACGAAGAAGTACCAAAGAGGAAAAAATTACCAAAAAAGTCTTAAACCTATTGCAATTGTAGCGATTCAGTCCTAAACTCTTTTTTTTTTGCCGATTCAGTACTCATTTTGCAATCGTGTCAACTCAGTTTATCCAGCTAAATTTGGCCGGCCAACACTGACGTAGGCGCTATCCAGCGATGTATTATTTTAATATTATTTACTTTTTGATTTTTTTTCCCTCTTCATCTTCTTCCTCTGGCCAACAGAGAGCAGCTTCGATGCTAATCTTGTCCTCACAATGGCCACCACGAGCGGCTTCAAAATTTACCAATGTCCCGACAATGAACGAAATTCACCTCACTACGGTCGCGCCTTGCGCAGCCACGTCGAGGCTAGGAGGGGCATCGTACAGCCACTACAAGGAGAGCCTAGCCCAGCCATGGCGAAGCCCCGGGACAACAAGCAAAACACACCCAGAGAAAAAGAAAATCCGAGAAAACGCAAAGTAACTGAGCGAAGGAGTGCGGACCTGTGGATGTTTTTTTATTTCTCTTGATTTTCCTAAAAGGGTTTACCCTGTTCAGATGCTAAAATGGGTTTCGCAGTCGCTGGCCATGGCAGAAGATGAAGTGGGAAAAAATGTTTAAAAATAAAATGAAAAAACAAAATAATTTTTTTAAAAATATATTAAAATGTTATGTCATCGGACGATCGGTGTAGGCCGGCATCCACAGCATGTCAAATTTGGCCGAATGGACTGGACTAAATCAGCAAAAAAAAAAAATGACGGAATTAGCACAATTACAATAGATTTAGGACCTTTTTTGTAATTTTGCTGGTCAGAAATACGGTATTTGGATTCTGGGTAGGCAGGTTTTATGCTCTGCTTTCTTATATGTTTCCCGTACTTAGAACCTGCACTTAATTGTTAATCTAGGAATTTAATCTGTGGGAGGTATATTGACTTCGAATAGATGGTAGACTGAACAAATTATCAAAAGCAAACTTGTTTCTTACGGAAAAGAATTTTGGACGAGGCATGTTAAATCCCACTAACTTTTCCTCGTTTTAGCCTCGTAGGATTTGGAAAAGACTTATGGATGACACGGATCCAACCGATGAAATTGGAGAAATATATTATTTTTCTCGATAAGATATCAGTGCGAGTTGTAACGCAATTCATGTTGTGATATGGATGCTCAGGATCCATCTTGATAACATTCATCAACATGTAGCGATCTGGTGCACGTCTACGATTAATGAACGCCCAAAAGGATGGAACCGCGAATGACAACACCTTTCATTGATTGAAGAGAAGGGCGGGAAGACGTTAGGTGACGGGCACAGGGGGTCAAAAGGAATGTGAGTCAGCACCGAGTCACCGGATGAGCTTTGCGCGCTCACCTCCTCCTCATCGCACCGTCACACGGTCTCCGAAGATAAGAAAGAAAGAGCCACATCGCTTCCCATTTTCACGCCAACCTCATATCTTCTTTTTGCTCCTCCGCTCGATCTGCTCCTCATTCCTTGGTCTCCATGTCCCCCAACGTCCCCTCTCTCTGTATGATTTCTCCTTATTAAGAGAAGAAGAAGAGAGAGAGAGAAGAATGGTCGGAACCGACGCTCGAGATCAAACCTAGATAGAACGCCCGTATCGGCGTCATTCTACGGACACGCCAAACTCCCCTCATAAAAATGCGGTCATTCTCAAATTGCCATCACCTTTTTTATGGTCGCTTAGAACCTGTTTGCTAATGTTTCTGTTCCTCTGTTTTCGGTGATGGTAAAAGTTACGAAGTCGCAAATGTCCCAATTGGGAATGGAGAATTGTTAAACCCCAACACATGCAGAAAGATATGGAACACCGAAAATGATAGTAGAAGAAATCAAACGTATTAAAAGATGCAATCAAGAAGCTCCAATTGATAGAGAATAATAGACAATTTCTTTTTCACTATACTTTCTGACCACGTGTAACTCTTGCATTGTACGTGTATACAGACAACTTGCTTTTGTATATATTTGGATCTTTAAAAAAAAAAGAACTGCTGGCTAGGTGTAATTTAGTAAACTCGATTCGATAGATCATGGCCCAGCGACCTGATAGATATAGAGCTTTCCTATCTCGTTGAATGGATTCTATATCTTCCCAGATTTTTCTTTTTCTAAACACTTTTTATGGGGGCAATTACGCCACCTCACGACATTTCCTTGAAAAAATACCAAAAAAGACATAAACTTACTGCAATTGAATCACTATCGGTCTTAAATATTTTTTTTCAATTGAGTCCTAAACCTTTTGCATCTATGCTAATTCAGTTCATCCGGTCAACTTTGATCGCCCGACGCCAAGTGGATAATTTTTAATAATGTTAGAATATGTTTTCGATTTTTTATTCGTTTAGTTTCTTTCTTTTTGTGTTTATTTTCTTCTTCTACCAAGGATCGGCTGGAGGAAGAATGAGAAGAAAAAATCAAAATAATTAATATATATATATATATAGTATTACAAATTATTCACATCAACACCGGCGTTCATGTTAGTTCTGGCTATCAAAATTAGCCGGATGGATTGAACTAACACTGATGCAAAAGGTTTGGGAATCAATTGACCCAAAAAAAAAAGTGTTATGAATGAATTGGCAAAACGACAATAAGTTTAGAATTTTCTGGGTAATTTTCCAATTTCCTTCACCTACGGATATAAACATCACTCAATCTATCAATCAGGGATGGAGAGAGAGATACCAGTCGTTCTCTTCAGATATACTACTACTTTTCTATGGCCAGCGTCTCTTTCGGATTCGCGACGCGATGATTTGCTGAATAAAGTTTGACGCTCGACACTTGTTTGGATCCCGAAAGGTTAGTGCAACTATTACCTGCTTCTCTTGTAAGTTTGTTCTCTCGCTACAGACTTGAAGCATCTTACAAGTCGGTCCAAATAAAGTTCGCATGACTAAAGTTTCCTCATGAAGACATGTTTTCCATTCAAGCGACCATGTTATATATTAATTATAAGATATCTATGGAAGTTCAAAAGCAATTTGCTTAAATAAAGTGGCACAAAGATTAGGCATCTGACTCATCCCTGCGAAATTGGCGGGTCCATCCTCCTTTTTCCAAAGTCACATTTGGCCCACTTGTGCATGCAGTGCTCGAAGTCGACGCTATGCTTTTCGGTGGCCAATCCTAATTTGTGTGTAGATCCCCCTTATAATTGAGAAAGCGAAGAATGTTATAAAAAAAAAATTGTAGATTTTACTAAATCCTACTTTGATGTTAAAAATGAAATGTTGGAAGTCGATTAGGAATTTAAGTACCGGGTTTTCCCCAAAAAAGGGCGACACCTGATATGATTGGTTTCTTTCACACGTTTTATATTGAGAATTATTGATAATTTTGAATAACAAACAACACATTCATCAAACACCTTAAATTATTACAATAATTAATGGTGATCCAACAATACCTCGCATGGAATCAGAGCAATAGAATCTAGACCAGTTAAACGGGATGGATCGTGTCAATAATAGTCCGACCACCCAAAAATTGATCCGTTTGACCCGTTTTATATCCAATGCAAATTCAGTGACCCAAACCTCGACCCTACCCGTAACCCATTTTTAGCAACTTTTCTCTTTGTATTGTCGCATTTGAAGGATGGGTTGCTCCATAAAACCGGCTCGTCAAGTTAGTGAGGGAGCTCGGGGAGTTGGGTAATGGACCGAGGGGCTCGCGAAGGTGGTGATGAAAGTTTGGGTTTCCTCAGAAGTGCAATTTATCGCGGTAGTGTGAAGTTGCGAGCCAGAGGTTGAAGAAAATCTAACGATGGCGAAAGCGGACTGAACGAACGAAGAAAGTTGTGAGTGCTTTTTATATTTATGTGGATATTAATGTTCAAAAAATGCAGTCGTTGGGCCAAGTGATTGATCTATATTCTTACTGTCATATTGTAGGTAGGTCCTGCGATTTTTAGTCCCCGAACAATAAATAAGCGCATTGATCAAGACTAATCGACGCGAGCGAATCAATGCCGGACTCATCGGATCACGAAGCACGCGATAGGCGCTTGAAAAGTCTAAACCAATTACCATTTCTAAGATTTTTCAAAGTTGAGGAATTTAACTTCCGTTTATTTTGTGAAAAATAAATAATTTAAAATATTATTTTTTTAAAATAATCATTTATATCGTTTATATAGATAAATTAATTAAAAGTATTTTAATTGTCCACGAAATGTTCAAATATATGTTGTTGGCTATGACGGCATTTTATTTTTTTATTTTTGCGTTGACTAATAGTGATTTTTTTAAAAAAATATGTACTTTTCAAATCATTCGTTTGGAGATTTTCCGTTGCCCAACGTGCAATTGTCGCTGTTGCAGCTCTTCCGCTGAGCGCACTTCCATTGACAACTTCAAAAGGATCAATTCGTCTACCATTTTTGCCTTGTCGAACCGGAGTTCATTTGACTGTAATCACTATGCGCCGTACGAACACTTGAAGTTATTTAATGAGTGAAAATCAGAACAAAATGAGTGATAGCAGGAACGAATCCTAAGTAAGAGCTCGTATGAGTGAGACATTAATGAAGAATGAGCTATTTTATCTTTTACCAGATTGAAAGCTCCGAGTGTTGTCGAGACCGAATCTATGGCGGCTCTTCATTTTGCGGGGGTTTTTCCCTCGCCACCTTTCGCGGTTTTCCGTGCCCTCGGCATGGCAGCGATGGCGGGCTCGTCGGGTCGCGTCGCGTCGCGTCCTCGAATTTCGTGAAGCAGTACACCGCCGGTGGCTCTCAAACACCTTTGAATTAATAAAATGGAATTAAGCAAAATAAGCGAAAGACAGGGGGGAAGCCAACGAGAGGGGGAACGTTCGGACAGGGTCGTTGGTTGATGACTACCCGGGATAGTTGCTGCCCTCCAACCGCTTTTCACGTGGTCAAGGTCTCCGAACAACGTCCACCGAAAGAAACCGTCAAGTTAATCTCGACTCCCCGCTGTCCATTATTCCCACTTTTGTCGATGAAGAGCCATTTCCAAATATGTTCATACTGACCCATCTAGAAAGATGAACACATAGTCGTCTGTTAGCGGAAATAACACTTTGCTCTCTCTTCCGTTTTAGGTGATTATTCTTATATTAATGAGTTATTTGTTTCGCAAAAAATAAATAATTTGAAAAATATTTTCCTAAAAGTGATCAGTTTATATCACTTATAAAGGAAACAAATAAAATGAATTTTACCGTTCGCAAAAATGATTATATAAATTTTTGTTGGTAATAAAGGCAATGTTTATCGGCTAATCATTTCAAGAGATACGAGCAATCATATAAATGAAAATGTTTTTCAGAAAATATTTCATTTTTTCGGCAAAACAAACGGATCCTGAGTTGTAATTAGAACATATATATATATATATATGATATTGTGCAAATTTAATATATATAAAAAAATACAACAGGTCGGTACAACAAAACAGTATTTACTCAAGACTAGTTTTCGAATCACAAATCGATCCACCCGTTCCGCATTTTGTTGAAACCAATCTTCATGTCACAAAAGTTTCATGTAGTGCACGGTGTTACTTACTTCGAACTTCTCTTCACATCACAAATTATTTTGGAGCAAGTGAAAATCAATTTAGTTATTTAATAGGGTAAATATCACAAAAAATCTTCAATCGATACACCTATCATAAATTTATCCCAATTTATTTTTTATCACAATAAACTCCAAACTCATAAATATATGATAAATTTAATCCAAACTATTTTTCTGACCACCAAAAATTTCAAACTGATAAAATCATATTTTCTTCCGTTAGTTTCCGTTAAATTGAATTAACATCACAAAAATCCCCAATTCGATACACATATGACAAACATAAATGTAAAAATCCTCAAACGATATATTCGTCAACTGTCACGTGTCATCTAACTCTATAATTTGATGATAAAATTTAAAGAAAACGAACGAATGTTAAATTTATCACAATGGTATCAATTTGAGATTTTTGGTGATCAAAAAATAAATTTATCGTAGGTGTATTAATTTAAGATTTTTACTGATAAAAAAAATATAGAGTAACTTTACTATAAATGTATAATTTTAAAGTTTTTCGTGCTTCTGAGGAAGGAATTTCTGCAAAGAGAAAGAGGAGGGAGAAGGAAAGAATGCACCGCACAATGACCGTTAGGAACGCCGTCGTGGTCTTAAGCGGGGCATGGGCCCCACGCGGTCCAAAATGAAAGAGAAGAAGGAGAAACGGGGGAATGGGGCCAGCTGGAACCACGACAGCTGGGAATATCCGGATTCCGTTTTCCCGTTCGTCCCTTCGTCTTTAAAAGGAGGCCATCCGTCGCCACAGAGCGGGAACACCCGAAACAGAGCAGGCACAAAAGCTTCCTCTGTCTTACAGAGAGAGAGAGAGAGAGAGAAGAGAGAGAGAGAGCGTCGAAGCAGCTACTACTGCTCGGCTCTTCCCTCCAGAAGAACAAGAAGAAGGAAGAAGGTGCGTGGCCGTCTCCCCTCTAGGGTTCCGTGGTTTCCTAGCACTCTGTTTCTACTCTGCTCCCCATTTCCCGTTTCCCTTTTCTGAGATCCCTGCGTCTCCGTATATGTCTCTGTCTCTCAAGGTCCCGCTGGAGCTTGAGACCGTTACTGGTTCGTCTGGCTTTCCCTTGTGCTGTCTCTCGCATCTTGTCGTTGTGATCTCCTTTTTGTTGGCGTGGGTTCTGTTCTCTCTCTCTCTCTCTTTGCTCTCGTCTTGTGCCGTCCTGTCTGGAGTAGTCCTCAGCTCGACATTGGCTCGTTACTGCGCCGATGATCGTCTCTGCTTGTGTGCGTTGATCTGCGGATGCGATTTCGTCTTCTTCTTTAGGATTTGTTGGCTCTCTGAGCACACGTCTTTTTAGTGGTGGATCTGCGTTCGATTCGCTATGTTGTTAGCTTGCTTGAGTTCGAATCTCCTGAGTTGGGGTCGCGTATGGTGGCCTGTTCGGTAGGTGTCCATTTGGCAAACATTTTTTCCAGGGTCATACACACTGTGTGGGTTTTGGGTGATTCTTTTCGTTGAAAATGGAGCGAAATGGTTCCCGCTACCAGATTCGTCATTCCTGTAGCTCGTCGATAGCTTTGTCATTTCCGTTCTTGTTGATTTTGTTGGGACCAACTGCAAGATCTGCGAGACGTTCTATGCGTGCTAACCATGCTTTGCTTGGTCCATTCGAGCTTTTTCGGCTCGAGTGCATTGTTATTGCTATTCAGGGGAACGAATTGGACATAAGAATACTTCCCAGTCGTCTGGCTCTGTTTTTGCTGGACCTAAGAATTGCTTACTCTTTCCCTGGTCTGTTTGCTCATGCTTGAAACCCATCAAATGGTGTGATCTGCTTGTTTAGATGGCTTAAGGTTACAGTTATGCGAGTTACGAATTTGAAATGCTGCATTTTCCTTTCAACTCCTTCAGCATCTTATTTGAAGGGGAAGAGTTTATGGTAAATGGAACTCCTGTTTATCCACCATTGCTGGCAACATGGGCTTAACATGATCTGGCATTTGTCGTTGGATGAAACCATGTGTTGTGGTTAACTCTTGGTGTGCACTCACGTTTCTTAATGAAGCTGTATTAAAAAAAAAAAAAAGAGTAATTCTCAAACTTCCCGATAACCATTCTGCAGATATGGCACCACCCAGCGTCACTGAAAATGTTCAGAAGGGTACCACTGCTCATTCCTCATCGCATCCGCCTCTTAACGAAAGGATCCTCTCATCAATGACCCGGAGGTCTGTTGCTGCACACCCTTGGCACGATCTTGAGATAGGTATTGAATATCTGAACTTTTCATTTTCTTTTTCACTTTTCCCTTCTTCTTGTGTGAGTTCTAATGTCATTCTCTTTGTCAGGTCCTGGAGCTCCAACAGTTTTCAACTGTGTAAGTGTACAAACTGTCATTACCGTACTGGTTGTATAGTATGTTATAGACTCGGATCTCCTTTTTCAAGATGAGTATAAATCAGACCTTGAAACCGTGGACCTCATGTTGAGGTGGGGAAAAAAAGTTCAATCTTAAGGAACCAGTGGCTCATCCGTTTGCATAGCAGGAAAGTCAATTCCCGTTATGAAATTGAATCTTCTTTCTGTGGCAATTTCTTCTTTTCACCTTCTCAGATGTTAGATTCCACCACGACCATCCCTGTAGACATTTGTGAGTCTTGGAGCATAATACTGAATTTCCAGAATGGGAAAAGGACCGACTCTGCATAAACCTGAATGGAAAGAAACAAAAATCCTCAACCGAGTGACTTACTGTAGTACAAATTCTTGCAGGTGATTGAAATTAGTAAAGGAAGCAAGGTGAAATATGAACTTGATAAGAAGACTGGACTGATCAAGGTAATCTTCGCTTCTTCCAGCCAAGTTTCATACCAAGTCTGTATAGTTGATCAAAAGTTGTTTAACAGTGACGTATTTTTAGGTTGACCGTGTTCTTTACTCATCTGTTGTGTATCCCCACAACTATGGTTTCATTCCCCGCACTCTCTGTGAGGACAATGACCCACTAGATGTCCTGATCATCATGCAGGTTTGTGGTTTGACGTGCACCTTTTCTTTATATGCTGAAAATTTTTTCCACTCAAAGCTGATGATATGGGTCTAGCTTATATCATACTTTAGCAAGGGCAGATGATATGGATCTAGCTTATATTATGCTTTAGCAAAACCTTTCATGAGTTAACAAACAAAGCCTCCTTTGGTCAATTTGTGCAAACTGATTTAGTCATTAGTGACTGAAACACTGCAGGAACCTGTTCTTCCTGGATGCTTTCTTCGGGCTAAAGCTATAGGCCTCATGCCTATGATTGATCAGGTACCCAGTTTGAACAGCCAACAGAAGTATTTATCATTGTCTTCCCTCTTCTAGAGGAATGACTGATTATGGTTTACAGGGTGAGAAAGACGACAAGATAATTGCTGTATGTGCGGACGATCCTGAGTACCGACACTATAATGACATCAAGGATCTCCCTCCTCATCGTTTGGCTGAAATCCGTCGCTTCTTTGAAGATTGTATCCTTGATACTGCCTTTAGTTAAAAGTATTCTACTTATTGGAATCCGTTATTCTCTCAATGAAGCAAGGTTCATAATCCTTAATATGCTAAACAGACAAGAAAAATGAGAACAAGGAAGTTGCAGTGAATGATTTCCTTCCTGCCTCTGATGCCTTTGAAGCAATCCAGCACTCCATGTAAGTTATTGACTTAAATGTCTTTTTTCCTCCTTATGAATCTTGCAGCTAAATCTCAGTTATCTCCATCATAGAATAGTTAATGTCTTTGTCAGAATGAGTTGAAGTATCTATTTAGTCTATTTCCTGTCTAATGCTTCCAAGATATTTTTGGGCATCTAATCACCATATGAATTAAGCGTGTTTCAGTCAGTAGCATGTATACATATGTAAGTTGGTGCTTCATGTCAAATGAATACTTTTCGGGCTATCTAAATCCAAAGCTTTTCACTGGTACCTTTGTCCAAAATTGTATAGTAGGGACTTTTCGTCTTTCGGTTCTTTTTCTTTAATATCTCGAAACAATGGGTATTTGCTTGTGCAAATCACTTATCATACATTCAACTTTTGTCATGAAGGAACCTCTATGCCGATTACATTGTGGAGAGCTTGAGGCGGTAGTCAACCCCAGTTAACATGGTGGTGCAGGTCTTCGGGCCCCGGTCCTCTGTGTAGATGGCGACGATAGTACAAATCTTTCATATTCTTTTATAAGCAAATTGTTTCAGCGTATGGTGCAAGAAATGGCATCATAATATCGTGTTTATATTCACATCTTGTGGATGATGTTCTGTATTTCGACAGAGGAGATTAAGAACTTGTGGCATGTGTTTCCAAGATTTTTTGTTCTTCCTGTTCTTTTCTCTCTATGCCCTCACCTGTCACCATTTATGTTTATGTGGATCATAGCAAGAAGGGTATTTGTTCAGTTCAACATGGAAGGAAATGCAAGAGTTTGAATTTGTATCAACAGCATGTGATTCAGTATCCGTTACACGAGGGAGGAGTCACTTTGCTGTTTGTAGAGAAAAATGCAGATAGAACCTTCTTTTTTTCCTTGTGCGCTTTAGAATCTTGAATCCAAAAATTTAAGCTAATAAGTGTACGCAGACTACATATGTATGTGAAAAGAGCATATGAACCGCGTAAAGAAACAATGCAAGACAAAAATTTTTGCGCCTCCTCTCACATACAAATTAAATTAGCAATGACATGCGAAATTTGACGATTGGGATCGCATGTGAATAAACGGCACAGAACTTAGATTCGATAAGATAATCGAAAATTTTAGATTATTAAGCTAGATGCATATTCTGTGTATGTGTGAAAAATAAATACATTGTAGATAACAAAAGATAGCACTGTTCCATGGATTTGGCAACATATGTGTACGTCTTTGAAGCAGATGGTACAAATGCGATCGGTGTTTTTATTGAATCGGTTTTTTCTCGACTAAATGGAGAGCCCCCCGCATTATTCGAAAGTTTGCGACAATCAAGATTTTGACTAGATTCATTTCATCGCGCGCTAAGTTATCTAGATTACCCATCTCGTCTCATGAAAAGCTTACGTGTCCAAGTGCTGAACGAGATGGCTCACTCTATAAACTACATGCTGCTTGCGCTTCACCCGATTCGTTGCGGGGAAGACCCCCTGTTCCGCTTTGGTATACATGGGCTCTGGGCTTCTTTACCTTTTGAAACTCGCTGGACCTTTTATTTCTCTTTGTTCCTTTTAGGGAAAATTCTAAAAAGGGGTACCGAATGATTAAGGACTTAAAGTGCCATCATTGTCTCATAGAATGGCCTGAAGTTGCTATAGTTGTTTCAAATAAGGTCCTGACCTTGCCAGCTGACCAAATCTTCCTGTCGATCAAGGGCATTTTTGTAAAAATAGAAATTTAATCTAATTTTTTGTTAAATTAATTTTTTTTTAAAAAAAAGAAAAAGAACACGGGTAGGAGGATTGACCTCCCGCCTGTGGCTGTCGAGATCGTCAGCGCCTCAACGAGGGCTAGCAACCGTACCGACCAGAGGCGAGAACCTGGTGGCCCTTATCTCAACTAAGAGAGGGCTGCGACCCTCTCCCAGATCTAGGTGAGAGTCGGCGACCCTCGCCCAAATCCGATAGAACGCCACGGCGATCAACTTGTTCTTTGTTTTTTTTTTCCAAAATATATTAGAACATAAAAAACTAAAAATAAAATGAAATAGTAAATGACCAAATGCCCCTAACTAAAGTGACTCAAGCCCTTTTTAGACTAATATAGTGTCTTGTCTACTTCTTTCTATAATTTTTGTCTTTTGGTCAAATACTTTCGTTCAATAATTGACTAGCTTATTGGGCATTTGGGGCACATAAGACAAAATTTATGAAATAAAATTTTTGCTCTAAAAATTTTACTGAAGCAAAAGTTCGATTGGTAACGTAAATTCTCAAGAAGAAATCCGTTTGATTGCGTAACTTTAATTTTCTACTTTTTGAGCATTTTTTTCTCCAAAAATAATTTTCGAGCTACTTGAAGAAGTAAAAGAAAATCAATTCTCTTAAAAAAAATCAAGTTCTAGCAAGAAGTTGATTTTAGAGCAAAAATGCTACCATGCGCAACCTTGGATGCTTCGCACGAATAGATTATGAAAAAGGGAGACCATTTGAAAATGAAAAATCTAATTATTATTCACTTCGAAATGGATTTTATCTCACTTTTTAACTTTTCAAAAATACGCTTTTATCCAACAATGGAAAGGAAGAGGAGAAAGTTTGAATATCTATGAATAACTGAAATTGACCTAGGCGAGTGAAATTCACTTAATCTGACGGGGCATGTGACCGGGTTCACATAAATATATTCGATTTTGTATTTTAGATTCACGAAACGGATGTGCGAATATAGTCATTAATAATAATATTAGTAGAAAAACATTTTTGTTGGATGAAAATGAAAAATGTAAATTAGAAAAACAGATTGAGCAGGGCACGATAAGTTCTCAGGATATTGGGTGCATCTAAATCATGCGAGTTAAATTTAGATCGACCGTTAGATCGCGTGAGCTCCCACGTAATCCGACGGTACATGACTAGAGCTCACCTAAAGCGGATGCAGCTAAATTTTCGCCATATCATCTCTCTCCTCGGCGGTCTCTCCACCCACCCACCCACGCAATCCACTCCACTCTCTCTCTCTCTCTCTCTCTTAAACCCTTTCGTTCTCTCCAAAAACCCTTTTGCTCTCTAGGAGTCGGACCTCGACCATCTCGAATCTCTCTGCACGCTGTCAATCCATCCAATAATGAACTCCTTCCCCAACTCCACCACCGGCTTCGACAACCTCCTCCTCCAAACCCTAATGGGCCGCCTCCAAATCCGCCCTCCCTCCTCCGCCGCCGCCCGCCCCCCTCCCCTCTCCTTGGAGGACCTTCTCTTCGACGCCGTCAACAACCTGTCCGATCTCGACGACGACGATGACGACGGCGAGGACGGATACGGCGCCGTCGAGTCCGACCCCGGAAAGTCCCGTCTCTCTAGGGAAGAGGCCAGGCTCGAGAGGGAGATCGTCAAGGTCATCCTCTCCGGGAAGACTGACTCGCTCAAGCCCAACTCGGGCCAGGCCGTCACAATCGGCGAGCACCACATCTGCGTCGGGTTCCACGAGGAGACCGCCTCGGATTATCGGGTGTGGGAGTGGCATGGCCACATCATGCTTTTCGACGATGAGAACGGGTATTCGCCGGAGTACATATATGGGAATTACTTCGAGAGGTTGAAGGGTAAGGGCCGTGAAGTCAAGGAGGATGAGGTGAAGGAGCAGCAGGAGGAGAAGGTGAGGAATTTGGGGTTGAGAGAGTTGATTGACGGGGGTGATTCTGGTGGTGGTCGGATTCTTCACAGGAACTTGAACGGGGCTCTTCCAGGTTTTATGTGAATTCGTCTTTAATGTTTTATCAACGCGTCAATCGTGTGTTATTGTGTCTCTTTCTGTTGCAGGGTGTTTTGGAGATTCGGTGTGTGAGTTTTTACATGTAAAACTATCATATTTGTTCGTTATGTTGGTGCATTTAGTTTGGTTGTGTCCTGCTTCAACATTATTCGTTGCCATAGACATGAGGCTCGTCTTCTTTGCTGAAGTATTTTTTGGGATAAGATTTGGCATTTTTGAGTGAGTGGAATTTGGAAATAGATTTAGTTGTCCACCTGTAGAAGAGATGATATATCCCATAGAGCAGGAAGAAACCGCGCTTCTGGATCAGTTTCTGCGAGAGATTGAGATGATCCCATGGGGATCTCAAGTTAGGAACGAACAGACTCTTTAAGTTGTTTTTTAGGGTGTGCATCTGTTGGATTCCCTGATAATTGTATTTGAAGATGTAATGAAATGGGCATGTGGCGCATTCAGCAAAGTTATTGAGCTCGCATTTTGAAAGGTTACATTTTGGCATTGGGTGGAGTTATTGTGATCTTGTTGGCAAATAACCCCTTCCCTTTATGATGGTCAATTGGAAAAATTCCTCACCTCTTGCCAACCGCCATTTCATTGCCAAGACCTGACTTTTAAAATGCCAGCAACTATAGCAATCCCCGTCAAGTTTTACCGACATTTCTCCTCCTTTGTCGTTGACATGGCACCACTACCATGATATTCACTGCTGTCTCTGTGACCACCTTGCTCTCCTCTACCTTTAGCCCCAACCCCACTGCCACTTCCTTCAACAGATAACCATTTGCTCGCAGACCACTGCATATGTGCACTGTTTGTCGATCGTTTCTGGCTCAAATAATTTGGGCGGTATAGGTCTAAGATTATGCCACCCGAAAATGATGGAAGAATTTCCATGTGTGAGATGATCTTCCTTCTCCTATATCACTGATTGTTTTATGTAGGACTGCATTACTGTAAAAGTGAGAGTCGGCTGCTTCTTAATCCTTGTGTCTCTTGCTTCTGAGCATCTCTTTTTGTTCTTCCTTCTACCTTATCAACCTCACAGGTTTTAATAGAGCTCACCCAGACATTGCAAAGAAGTGAAAGAGGCTTGGAAGGAGATATTGCTGAATGGTGTTTTTTTTTTCCCGTTTCTCCATCAGAATGACATGTGTAAAGCCTCCATCATATCTCAAGCTCTTCAAATTTCAGGTTTTGTGATTCTGCCATGTCATTTCTGAGTCAATATAAAGAAGCTGGACAATGCAGAAGACTCGTTTAAGCCTGTGATGTAGAATAAAGAGAAGTTTGTTGGATGTACTTCTGGTGAAGTTCCTTTGCCCCTCTTGACCCAGTCTTGAGCTGTTTTACAGCCTGTTTGCCAAAAGACAAGTTGCGAGGCTAGATAATGACATGGTTTTTTTTTTTTTTTTGGAGGGGTCAAAAGATAATGACATGGTTTCCTCGGTTACAATAGTGCTCATACTCTAGACAGGCAATTACTTATCCATACTTTTTTCTTGCATTTTTCATTAGTCAGTGATACAAGATAAGATAGTTTACATTGACAGATCGTAAACGTGCTTAGATTATGTTGTGACTGAATGAATGATGTGCATCATGGAGAAACAGGAGCAAATGACATTATAGCACGAGGCCTGAGTTTATGCTAAAGGCTAGGAATGTGCATGACCGGTAGTCCCAGTCACGAAACTTTTGTAATCAGAAACCCGATAGGATCGGGGTTTGATTTTTATAAGCAGCTGGCGGTTCGGTTCGGTCCTAGTGGAATCGCTAACGCCAGCTGTTTATCACTTCCAATCTCAACTATTCAACCTAATAAAACGTACACATGAGAGAAAAAGAGTCAAATGCTGCATGTTCCTAGTGTTTCCAAATCAACATGAAACTGTGCTTTCCATAGAAGAATCAACATTTTTTTATTTGGTAAAAAAAAAATCAGCATTCGACACCCCTTTTTTCTTTGTGGTTGTTTTGGCCGGCATCCCCCAAATTAGTAATTGGTGCAGAGTTGAGGTCAGCTTTCGGCCTCGGCCGATGGGTCAGAGCCCCGTCATCACAAGAGAAGCAAATTCGTTGGAACTTTCTTTCGTTGGATAACAATAAGCAAATCATGTCCTACATTGCAATCTGGTGTGTTTCATACATATACATATTACATTTTGCGGTTTTTTTTTATCTACACACATAATTATATGTATTCAGGACAGTTCGGTCCGGTCCCATTCCACCATGAACCAGAGACCGAACTGCCCTCTTCAAGGACCTGACCAATCCACCAAGCCAGTCCGGACCGGGCCGGTCCGGTCTAGTTTACTCACCCCTGCTAAAGGCATGATTTGGTGTCTAGATTATGAGAAGAAACTCATGGGTTTACAGTTGCTTTAACATGCAAATAGACTCTGCAATGCAGAGGTCAAATTTGTTTCTTTTACATCTTTTTAATAGTGGCGTTGTGGAATGATGTATGACCTATGAGAACTTAAATCCTCCATCCATCTTTTACTCTTTGTTCATTTGGTTCTGTGAATGGCTGTGACTTAGCAAGTCTGACGAACTCGAAAATCTAGGATATCTGATAGTTTGTAAAGGCTCGATTCGCGTTTATGGTAGTGAAGAATTGATAACAGAAAGTTCAGTTGGTGTTGCTCGAGTTGCTCTTAGATCAAATTGTAGTGGAGAGAATGTGCAAACGCTTCTCTACCACACTTGAGCGGAGAAATTTATTGTGCAATTGCCGTCAAGCTACTAGCAGAACACGGCAGCGCACAACACATCAAAAAAAGGTATAATTCCAGGTTTTGTTACCAAACGAACGCACTTGAGATCTCAAAGTAGATTCTGATACTCTTCCTAAATGTCTGCCGTAGATTCACCACAACAACCGCGGGATAAGTTCAGGGCTCCTCCTCAACCCGGTTAACATATAAGTTTCCGATGTACCTCCATTTTCATGCCGGGTTTGTTATTAATCGACTCCAAAATGCCACCCAAACATTTAACAGAAGAAACAGGGCAACCTTAGATGTTTTCTGCTCATGTGAAGAGGACATCAGAACGACTAGAGGTGACCTGCTGCTGCGGAGACACAGACGCAACGAGAGAGAGAAATCACCCACATCTCCTCTCCATCCGTTAGAAATCGATTTCTTTGTCAACATTCTTGCAATTCAACGTTGCTCCTTAACCTAAAACCCTAATTACTGTTCTCAAGAAACGCCACATGGGAGCAAATGGGCATTTTCCCGCCCAAAATTCAGTTTCAATTTTCACAGAAAGGGAAAAGGCAAAAAAGCACCTCCTTTTTTTTCTGCCAAAGCATAACCATGGAACATCTGGCCACATCATTTCATCAAAGCACAAGACTCAAAAAGTAGAAATCCCCAGTGATAAACCAAAAAGAACCACCACCTACAGAGCAGTACGTACATGGAGGGACGGGAACCGGCAACTATAGAAACTATTAAGAACCAGAAGTTCTCAAAGGAACCCTAAAAACCCTAAATCGAAACCTAAGCTGCCTTCTTTGGTGATTTGGTGGCTTTTGATGGGGACTTGGGCTCCTTGCTGGCCTTGTCCGTCTTCTTCGGCAGGAGGACCGGGTTGATGTTCGGGAGCACGCCTCCATGCGCTATCGTCACTCCGGCGAGCAGCTTCCCGAGCTCCTCATCGTTCCTCACCGCCAACAGCACGTGCCTCGGGATGATCCTGTTCTTCTTGTTGTCCCTCGCAGCATTGCCCGCCAGCTCCAGAACCTACACATGCACGCACAGCTCTAAGTACTTCAGCAAGCTCGAATCCCCCTACTACGGTGCTTCGGTACGATGGCTAAGGAAGGCAAATGAGGGAAGATTGCAAAATGGCAGTATATGGAAGATGCTTTAGAAAGTGTTCTTCTCAGCTTCACTCAGTCAAACGATCGCAGAGATTCGAGATTGGCACTATCATTTCGTTAGCGATGTAAAGTCGAGTGCGTAAGGCAAAGCAAGGAATATTCCAAGATTCTTGATCGATCGCAAAAGCATAGCTCAGAGGTCGTCGAAAATCTAGAAATGCGGAAGACTAAAGCGGAGAGAGAGTGAAAAAGATACCTCGGCGGCGAGGTACTCGAGGACGGCGGCGAGGTATACCGGAGCTCCGGAGCCGATGCGCTGCGAGTAGCGGCCTTTCTTCAGGTACCTCCCGATACGGCCGACCGGGAATTGGAGGCCTGCCTTGACGGAGCGAGAGACGGACTTCTTCTTCGGGCCGCCTCCCTTCCTGCCTCCGGCGCCCTTCTTCGGCTTGCCGAGGGACTCCATCGCCGAGTAGATCGAAGGCTGGGGAGCCGAACTGGAAATGCGAAGGATTTTCCGAGAAAACGGTGGGAAAGTTCTCAGGAAATTTGAATGAGGTGCGAGAAAAACTTTCTGTGGGGTAGTGAGAGACTCGCGAGGTGGTGTTTAAATGGAGCGAAGGGGAGACATCGGGAGAGAGAGCACCCGGATTCGTCCATCGGGGAGCACGGGCCGTTCGATGGGGGGCTCGTGAACGGTTGTGGATTGATGAGGTGGCGATCCGTGTCTCACAGGAAGGTCTAGTCACATGAAGAGAGAGAGAGAGAGAGGGGATTGTTGTAAGAAGGAAAGTCACTTGGTATTGCTTTATCCCAAATTAATTTTTGCACCATAACAAATCTCATACCGTGACAATCATGTCATATTTACTCTAAAATAATTTTTTTGCCATGAAAAATCACAAGTCGGTTCAATTTCTCCAAATCTATCTTCATGAAGACAACATGTCATTTAAGAGATCCATTTATATTGAATCTCTATAAAGGATTTGCCTCGCAAGCCGATTATTAGAGCAACTTAAGGAGAATATTAGGTGAAATCTTACGAAATTTAGATTTGTCACGAGTGTACCAATTTGACAGTGACATGAAAATTGATTTGGCGTCAAATATAATGTGGGTTACCAATATAAGATTACATACAACGAGAGAAATTATTTTGAGGGTAAATAACATGTGCGATGTGTGTATCGATTTGGGATTTCTTGGTACTATTATCATTTTCCTTCACCAGAGGTACATCAATTAGAAGCATGAAAAAAAATTGTTCGGATCACATTAGAAATTTCATACAGATGATTTAAATAGATGTAGATCATGACTTATATTCAGTAACGCCAATCAAACATAATGTTTGTTCGAAATGTTCGTGGATTAGGAGTTGGGATTACCTTGTAGTCACGCGTTTTTAATGCTATTAAAAAAAAAGATTGGATTTTACCACGAACTATCACAAGTTCATTACTTAAAAGAGACTCTATGTAGCACGGTCATTCTTCCGGAGAGATTTTTTGCGTGTCGGACACGCTACTGTGTCCACCACTCTCTGAACACGCTCACCACTAAGTTCTGGACTGGTGAGGCCATGCCCTCAGCTTGCATTATTAGTTCGCCTCGGGTACTTAGCTCACCTCCTTTCAGTCATCGTTATTGTCTCCCTCGCTAACATTTTATAGTTTTTGACTAACATTTCTCATCAATATTTTTTTGGAATATGTTGTGATCTTATGAGTTTGAAGCTATTATCTAGGATCACCGAGCAATTTTACCGTAAAACAATCATATATGAATGCATAATATGAAATAGTTATGAAATTTAAACATATTGTGATGTTTGAAATTCATAAAGGTGATAATTTATTATGTATATATAGAAATATACATTTAATTATAACGTGTTCCAACATGTTAGAATTCTCTATTTTTTTGAAAAATCACATGTTGTCGTATCTTGTCTCTTGTCGTGTCGGTGCTACATAGAGAGAGAGAGTCTAACATCGTTCTCTCTTACAAAGTACAAAATAATCCTAGAAGAGGCAAATTCAATTCAAAGATGGTGCAAAACCCAAATTAAGATGCGTTCGCCGACAAAGAGTTAGAGATTATGCTTTCGGCTGTCTCGTGGCAAACACATCGGAGAAGGAAAAATAGAGGCTAGAAGATACTCTAGAACAAGCTTTGACTAAGAAAAACATCGAGGATAACCAGTACAGGAACGTACTCTTCCAAAATTTGGAAGCCCATGGACGACAAATGGATAGATTGAGTCGGTCATTTACGGTTTGCACCAGAATGATCGACATGACTATGTGGATGACATTCAACCCGACCTATACTCAAGCCCGAATACTTTCCAGAAATTCACAATTATGCTACAAAATAACTATATAGATAGATACTGCAAACACAACCTTTGCAGTGTGATACACATGATATTTTTTAGCCAAATGGAATGAAAATTTATTAGAAAATTAGCAAACAATTGTATTCTCTTATAGCAAAAACAGATTAGCAACTTTGGGGAAAAAAAAGAAAAAGAAAAGAAACAACAAAAGAGGTACGATTATCAAGCATTGGCATTAGCGAATGATCTATCCATATTCGGTGATGCCACCAAGCCAAGCCAAGCCAAGCCAACCAATATGAGAGCAACACCTACAACTTTACTTGATTATTTACAAATCATGACAATCAAAAGTTATGTCCGGTTAAAGTTTGATTCGGCTTGGAATGGAAATACCCTGCGCCAGAACAATTCCAAGCCGTTTGAGGAGTAGCTCGCCAGATTGTAAATTACGGGAATGTCTCTAATCCGTTAATTTTATGATTCCCAGTAATAATAATAATAAAATGTAATGTCAACGGAAACATTGATTTCGGATCCGGATCCCCTACCTTATTTTTTTTTTAAGGTAAGGGATTTTGGTCCATCGAGAGATGATCTGATGGTTGAGGATCCTTTGCCTAAAAAAAAAAAAAAGACAGAGGATTCTTTTCCCTTTATCTTTTTCCTCTTTCATGCCTTGCTGGTCATTTGAAATGCTGAACATTGCCCGTGTTCTCTCTCTCTTTTTTTTGTCGAAAAGATGCTAACCTATTTTGAAAAGAGCAATGATTATTTTGAAGAGAATTAAGGGTTAATATCATGAAAATCCTTAAACTGATATAATTGTGATAAATTTACCGTAAATTATTTTTTTAATACAAAAAATCATAAACTGATACACCGGTAATAAATTTACCCTCCATTAATTTTTCTTAAATTTAAGAGTCAAATGCTGAGTTGGATGATACGTAGTAATTAATGAGGGTGCCATTTTAGGGTTATACCCTCTGTTTGTCATAAGTGTAGGGTGTTTGATAAATTCGTCACATGTGCCAGTTTACTCCAAAATAATTTTTGGACCATAACAAATCTTATACCTCAACAATCATGTCGCATTTACTCTAAAATAATTTTTTTGCCACGAAAAATCACAACGTCGGTTCAATTTCTCCAAACCTAGCTTCATGAAGACAACATGTCATTTAAGAGATCCATTTATATTGAATCTCTATAAAGGATTTGCCTCGCAAGCAGATTATTAGAGCAACTTAACGAGAATATTAGGTGAAATCTTACGAAAGTTAGATTTGTCACGGGTGTATCAATTTGAGAGTGACATGAAAATTGGTTTGGCGACAAATATAATGTGGGTTACCAATATAATATTACATACTACGAGAGAAATAATTTTGAGGGTAAATAACATGTATGATATGTGTATCAGTTTGGGATTTCTTGGTAATATTATCATTTTCCTTCACCAGAGGTACATCAATTAGAAGCCTGAAAAAAATTTGTTCGAATCACATTAGAAATTTCATAAAGATGATTTAAATAGATGTAGATCATGACTTATATTCAGTAACATCGTAGATCAAACATAATGTGTTGTTCGTAGTGTGGATTATGAATTGGGATTACCTTGTAGTCATCGTTTTTCATGCTATTTAAAAAAAAAATGGATTTTACCACGAACTTTCACAAGTTCATTACTTAAAGAAACTATGTAGCACGGACATTCTTTCAGAGAGATTTTTTTGCATGTCGGGCATGCTACCGTGTCCGAGACTCTGAATACGCTCGCCACCAATTTCTAGACTGGTGAGGCTATGTCCTCAACTCGTGTTATTAGTTCGCCTCGAGTACTTAGCTCGCCTCCTCTCAGTCCTCGCGATTGTCTCCCTCGCTAACATTTTATAGTTTTTTACTAACATTTCTCATCAATATTTTTCTGGAATATGTTGTGATCTTATGAGTTTGAAGCTACTATATAGGGTCATCGAGCAACTTTACCGTAAAACAATCATATATGAATGTCTAATATGAAATAGTTATGAAATTTAGACATATTGTGATGTTTGAAATTCATAAAAGTGATAATTTATTATGTATATATAGAAATATATATTTAATTATAACGTGTCCTAACATGTCGAAATTCTCTATTTTTTGAAAAATCACGTCTTGGCGTATCATGTCGTATCGTGTCTCGTGTCATGTCGGTTCTACATAGAGAGAGAGAGTCTACCATCGTTCTCTCTTGCAAAGTACAAAATAATCCTAGAAGAGACAAATTCAATTCAAAGATGGTGCAAAACCCCAATTAAGATGCGTTCGCCAACAAAGAGTTAGAGATTATGTTTTCAGCTGTCTCGTGGCAAACGCATCCGTGGAGGAAAAATAGAGGCTAGAAGATACTCTGGAACAAGCTTTGACTAAGAAAAAAAATCGAGGACAACCATTACAAGAACGTCCTCTTCCAAAATTTGGAAGCCTACGAATAACAAATGGATAGATTGAGTCGGTCATTTATGTTTTGGACCAGAATGATCGACATAACTATGTGGATGACATTCAACCCGACCTACACTCAAACCCGAATACTTTCCAGCAATTCACAATTAGGCCGCAGAATAACCATATATATAGATACTGCAAACACCACCTTTGCGGTGTGATACATATGATATTTTTTAGCCAATTGGAAACGTAAGTCTAAACAAATTAACAAAATGGAATGAAAATTTATTAGAAAATTGGCGAACAATTGTATTCTTTTATAGCAAAAACAGATTAGCAACTTCGAGGCAAAAAAAAGAAAAAGAAAAAGAAAAGAAACAACAAAAGAGGTACGGTTATCAAGCATTGGCATTGGCATTGGCGGATGATCTATCCATATTCGGTGATGCCAAGCCAACCTGTATGAGAGCAACACCTACAACTTTACTTGATTATTTATGAATCATGACAATCAAAAGTTAAGTCTGATTAAAGTTTGACTCGGCTTGGAATGGAAATACCCTGCACCAGAACGATTCCAAGCCGTTCGAGGAGCAGCTCGCCAGATTGCAAGCCAAAGCTAGTCTAACCTGTGCCTGACATCCCTCTGCTGTAGCAAACCGAAGAGTATGGAGGGACCTGGCTTTAGAAAAATGGAAAGCCTCATGTGGAGGCGAAGCGGCACTCGAGAAAGTAGCGTTGGCGGCAAATTACGGGCCGAAGAAGGTACCCGCATCTGGATAACCCGATAAGCCGACAGTAAGGCCAAGCCGTCTTCAAACCATGCTTCCAAGGGGTAGAAAATCCGGTCATCGTCTCCGCCATGTTTCCTCTTTCACAACCCACTCTTCTTATGAACAATAACATTTGGTGTCTGAGAAAACCAAAAGCTCGTCATGGCACGAATGTAGATATGAGCTATTGAATCAAGAAAGCTTGACGGCAAGGCGTGCAGGAATCAGAAGGGATTTTGCGAAATTTTGGAGTATTTAAGGTGGGAAAAAATTCAAATATATAAACGCGAGAATAACATTTAAACTAACCTTGCGAAGTTTTCACACAAAGAAAGAAACACGAACTCACAACTTTCTCTCTCACTCTCTACTTTATTGTGCTAAGGCTTAAAAAAAAATTGACTACCATACCACATATTTATAGGATAACTTCTAAGTTGCTTCTTGAAGAAGTTTATGCATTTCTTCTTGCCCAAGTTCATTCTTTTGCTTGTTCTCCAAGTTGATTTCCTCCACAAATTGGCTTATTCTTCAAGTTGACTTTCTTATCAAGTTTGTTTCTTCTCCAAGTTAAGAATACAAAATCAATTTTATTTTATTTCTAACAACCTCCCTTAAAATTGATTTTAGAAATCCATAACATCAAGCATCGTCTTCAATTTCTCGAACGAATCCGCCTTCAAAGGTTTTGTCAGGATATCTGCAATCTGGTCTCGAACCTACATAAATCAAGTTCAATCTCGCCATATTTGACTAGCTCACGGATATAGTGGCACTTGATGTTGATATGTTTGCTCATTCCATGAAAAACAGGATTCTTCGCTAATGCAATTGCCGACTTGTTATCGCACATCAATATGGTAGGACCTTTCTGCTCATGCTTCAGTTCGCTAAGCATCCTACGAAGCCATATTCCTTGGTATGCTGCCGAAGCTACTGCTATGTATTCTGCTTCAACTGTCAAGAGTGCAATAACTTGTTGCTTTTTCGAGGACCAATAAATAACTCCTGATCCTAGAAAAAACGTATATCCGGAAGTACTTTTCCTCGTTTCAATATCGCTTGCCCAATCACTATGTGTGTATCCCACTAAATTGAAGTCGTCAGTGTGAGAGTATAAAATTCCATGATTTCGAGTTCTACTGACATACCGTAAAATTTTCTTTGTTGCCTACATAAGTGATTGGTACGGTTTTTCCATAAACCGACTAATAATTCCCACATCATACATAATATATAGTCTTGTAGATGTCAAATACCTTAAATTGCCAACAATATTTTTAAAATAAGTGGGATTTACTAGCTCGCCGGTTCATTCTTTCTTCAACTCCAACCGTTCTGCTACGAGAGTCCGAATTGATTTGAGCGATTACATATAAAATCGCTTCAAAATATCATTAGCATATTTTTGTTGCGAAACAAATATGCCATCATTTGTCTGCTTCACTTCAAGGCCTAGAAAATATGACATCAATCCCAAGTCTGTCATCTCGAACTAACTTGTTATGGCCTCCTTGAATTCAGCAAATATTTTTTCACAGTTTCCTGTCAATATCAAGTCATCTACATAAAAGCATATAATGATGAGATCACCGTTAGTATTTGACTTAATATACAATGTATGCTCATATGGATACTTTTTAAAATCATGCTTCAACAAGTATGTATCAATCCTCGTATACCAAGCTCGAGGTGCCTGTTTTAGCCCATATAATGCTTTCTTTAGCCTATAAACTTGATTTCCATGCTCTTTCTTTACATAACCTTATGGTTGCTCCACATAGACTTCGTCATCAAGAAAATTATTGAGAAATGTAGATTTCACATCCATTTGATGGATCTTCCAACGGTTTTGAGCTGTTAGTGCTAAGATTATTTCAATAGTATCCATTCGAGCCACTGGTGCAAATGCTTCAAAATAATCAATACCTGGCTTTTTCTTATAGCCTTTCACAACCAGTCTAGCTTTATAATGGTCCACCTGACCATCATGCTTGTATTTTGTCTTGTACACCCATTTGACACCAATAGGCTTCTTACCATGTGGTAAAGAAGTTAGCTCCCATGTATCATTCTTTTCGATGGAGTGGATTTCTTCATTCATTGCTTGGATCCACTTATCATCTGCAACTGCATCATCATAGGAAATGAGGTCACATTTAGCAAAAAAATAAAAAATTGCCATTGTTTCATCAATGACCTCGTCATTGTCACTATCATTATCTCTTGTAACCACATAATCCCTAAATTTTACTGAAATCTGTCGCAGTTGTTGCGAACGCCGAACCAATAGTTTTGAAACCGTTGTTGGTGAAGAAGATGAGCTGCCAGGTGAAAATGAAGGAACTTCAGTTGAAGATTCTTCTGGCTCTCCCACAACTGGTTCATCTTCAATGGTGATGTTTTTGGGATCACCCTTCTGATTCTAGTTCCAGACTTCATGTTCAAAAAATTAAACATCCCTACTGATAATCACATTCTCTGTAACTGGATTATACATCATATAACCCTTGGTCACCTCACTGTAACCAATAAAGTTGCACTTTTGGCTTTTGTCGTCCAACTTTTTCCTTCGTTCTTTGGTACATGGGGATATGCAACACACTTAAATACTCACAGGAATGAAACATCTGGCTTGTTACCAGTCCAAGTCTCTTGTGGAGTTCTTCCAAGAACACTCCTCGATGTACACCTGTTTAGAACAAATACAATACAAGCAACGGCTTCTGCCCAAAACTTCTTTGGCAAACTTTTAGCCTTGAGCATACTTCTTACCATTTTAAAAATAATTCTATTTTTCGTTTTTGCTATACCATTTTACCAAGGAGTATAGCTAGCAGTCAACTGACGCTTTATTCCATGAATTTTACAATATTTGTCAAATTTATTGAAAGTAAATTCTCCACCTCTATCTGATCTCAAAGTCTTTAAATTAAAAGCACTATATTTCTCAGCATAGACTTTAAATTCTTTGAATTTACCTAAAGTTTCAGCTTTTTCTCTCAAGAAGTATACCCATGTCTTTCTAGTAAAATCGTCGATAAAATTAATGCGTACCTTTTTTGTCCGATTGATTCTACTTCAACTGGACCATAAATATCTGTATGCACAAGCTCCAAAGGCTGCTTGGCTCTTCTAGCTTTTTCAACCGGAAAGGATTGTTTTCCGACGAGACATCCTTCACATGGACTATCTGAACTATCATTCAAAGGCATCCCAATCACCATCTTTTTTTGGACCAATAGCTTTAATCCACAAAAATTTAGACGACCAAAGCGAAGATGCCACAACCACTTGTTATCTTTCGTCATGGCTTGAAAACTTAATAAAGATTTCGTCTGGAGAGACAGAGGGAACATCCGGTTCTTTGTCATATGCACCGATGTGATTAATTTATTATTTGTACCTCTAATATGCAAACTCCATTTTGAATACTAACTTTGTGGCCTTTTTCTGAAAGTTGCCCAATACTAAGCAAATTTCAGAAAAGTCCTAACACAAAGAAAACGTCTACAATAATAACATTAGTACCATCTTTGGATTTGACATCAATGTTACCTTTGCCCATCACGAGAATCTTTGATTTAATCCTGAAGTTGACTTAACCACGAACCGTTTCATTCCGTTACGAGAATAACTCCTTTCGACCGCACATGTAATTGCTGCCCTAGTATCGAGATCCCAGATATTGGCATCACCGGTACTCGAGTCATCCATTCTGCATGCCAAGACGATGTTTTCTTCAGCATAACGATGTACGCATGTTCTGACTGCTCGTGCATCATGTTTGCTCGACATTCGGATTTGTAATGTTCGAATTTGTTGCACTTAAAACACTTGACTTTTGATTTGTCATGTGTTTTTATTTCTTCCTGTGGAATTAGAATTTCCATCTCGGCCTCGTCCACCTCCACGGCCTCAAACATCATGATGTCCTCTTCAAGTTGAGTGAGTGACCCGACTTTGCAAAGCTTGCTCCGAATATGAATTGACGGACTTCTGATTCATTCTTTACTCATGCGAGCATAATGAACCCATCAACCGCTCCAATGTCATGGTTGATATATCTTAGACTTCCTCAATCGCCACAACGACTTAGTCAAATCTTTCAGTCAAAGACTTCAAGATTTTTTCTACAACACGTTCGTCTTGGAGTTCCTCACCATTAACCCTCAATTGGTTAGCGATGGTTTGCACACGATCAAAATATGACGAGATAGATTCATAGTCATTTATGCATAAATACTCAAAATCACCTCGAGATGTTTGAAGTCAAACTCGCTTCACACGATCATTGTCTTTGTAGGATTTCTGCAGAATATCCCACGCCGCTTTCGCCGTCTCCGCGCACAATATTTTTTCAAATATCGTCTCTTCCACAGCTTGAAAGATCACATATAATGCTTTATGATCTTTCTTTTGGGACTCGACCAATGAATCCTTGTCTTCCTTCTTTAAAACATTGAATTCTTCGACGTTAGTTACTTTGGTGTAGTTATACTTCATCAAGTTTCACAAATCCTGCTATTTGAATAGAACCTTAATCTGGACGGACCAATTATTGAAATTCCTCCCATTCAACTTTGGAAGTTGCAACTGAACAGAGGTTGTGGATGTCATAGCTAGCTCCGGTTTCACGATCCTCGATCGTCCACACTAGGTTCTCGATCTCCGCGCTTAGATTCTTAATCGTTTAGGCTCTGACATGATCCTTAGCAACTTGCTGGCTCTAATACCAATTATAGAAATCAGAAGAGATTTTGCAAAAATTTGGTGGATTTAAAGTGGGAAAAAAATTCAAGTATATAAATGCGAGAGTAGTATTCAAACTAGCCTTGCGAAGGCTTCACACAAAGAAAAAAACACAAACTCACAACTTTATCTCTCACTCTCTATTTTCTTATGCTAAGGCTTAAAAAAAAACTGACTACCATGCCATATATTTACTTCTAAGTTGCTTCTTGAAGAAGCTTATGCATTTCTTCTTGCCCAAGTTTATCATTTTGCTTGTTCTCTAAGTTGGCTTACTCCACAAGTTGGTTTATTCTCCAAATTGTCTTGTTCATTAAGTTTGCTTCTTCTTCAAGTTAAGAATACAAAATCAATTTTATTTTATTTCTAACAAGGCGAACATGCCACCGATGACCCTTTAGAAGCCGAAGCCCCTGCAGTTGCCCCTCAAGTCGCGCCACCTCATGTCCCTCCAGGACCTCGACAGTGCAATCGGAATGGAGCATCACGCTGTGTCTTTTGTCACTGTGTGATGTGTTCTATGTTAACGTTACACCTTGGAGAAACATGTAATGGGTTCGCGCTCACAATCTCGAAAGAGAACACGGGCAATGTTCAGCATTTCAAATGACCAGAAAGGCACAAAAAAGAAAAAAAAAAAGAAAGGGAAAAGAATCCTCTATCTTTTTTTTTTAGGTAGAGGATCCTCAACCATCAGATCATCTCTCGATGGACCAAAATCCCTTACCTTAAAAAAAAAAAAAGGCAGGGGATCCGGATCCGAAAGAAATGTTTCCGTTGACATTACATTTATTATTATTATTATTATTATGAATCATAAAATTAACGGATTAGGGACATTCCCGTAATTATTTCTTAAATAGAAATTCACGAAAACAACTCCTAAATTTTGATTCAATGTGTAATGTATTTCATTAACTTTTAATTTTTTCAGCATGTACCCCTAAACTTTGACTCAATGTGAAATTCAAGAAAAAAATTCAAACGTGAATTCCTAAATCACTAACTTGGATGCCGATCGACACTAATGTGAACAATTTTGTAATTACTTTCATTTTAGTAATTTTTTATTTTATTTTGTCTGTTCCTTCTTTCTTTCTTTTTTCCTTCCTCCTCTCACCAGATCCTAGCAAGGTGACCTAGCCTAAAGACGGCAAAGGTGACCCTTGCTCGAGGCCGGACAAGCCTAACTAGGTTGAGTTTCACGGACCTGATCATCGAGATCTAGCGATTATTGAACGATGAATGAAAAAGGAAAAGAAAAATACGTAACAAAAAATTATAGAAAATTACAAAAATCATTCTCGTCAACGCCACCTTGATAGGGTTTCTCTTTGCCTATGTCGGTGCCAATTCTCTAGTGAGCAGATCTTCGCAAGGGAAGAAGAGAGAGCTCTCTCTCCCTCCCCTCACGCTCCACCCACCCACCCCAACTTGTGTTCCTTCCCCCTCGATCTCCTACTTCCTTTATCTTTTCATTTCCTGTTGCTCTCCCTTTTCGGTTTCTACTTTGATTTTATGAACGCGATCGACTTTTTCACGGGAGTAAGTTCTAAAGATCGAAGTGTGAGTATTTTGAAAGAATCTAATCTACTTGAATTTGCTCGCTCACTCTAGTTTCAAATGCTTGCTCTAGAGAGTTCGAGCACTTCACAAGTTTTCAGGGTTTGTTTGATGCTGTTTTTAGCAACTCGCTTGTCTAAAAGTGATTTTGTGATAATTGTTATCTATTGTGTAACCTTTCCCTCCCAATGTAGAGTTATATTTAGATTTGGGTGCTCTTATATCACAATCTAGAAATAGATCTGGGATTTACAGGACGTTTTCCATGTTCGTTCAATCTTTGGGTGTTGTTATCGTCTCTATACGATGATAATGCTAGGGATGTTGTACCTAAGAGCGCACCACCTTTCGGTAAAATTGTAGTTACTGGAGAATAATTTATTGGCGTGTGTCTATCACTGATGATGATACGAGATTTGGTAATCGGCTATCGTTTGATCTTTGATGCTCTAATAAATCTGTATTTGGGGAGTAGGCTAGTCCTTTCAAACAGTATTGAGTTAATTCACTTTTTAGATTTCCTTGTTTTACTTGCTTTGTCGGATTCGCGTATTTATCTTGAAGTTATGTACTTCTCTTTTCACATGAAATGAAGATGTCTGTTCCGACCAAAAAAAATTCCAATTGTGATACGTAGGATGACCGATATCCACTTTAGTGATTTTCAACTAAAAAAATTTGCCAAAATGAATAAATTGGCAAACTGTCAAAAGATTTAAGACTAAATTGGCCAAATTAGATGTTTATAGATTAAATTGGCACAAATACAATAGAATTATGACTTTTTTTTTTGTCATTTAACCAATTCACCAAGGTAGCCCAAGAAAAGAAAGACCTAAACAATCACTAATGTTATATGAGGTATGATAGCATATGCAACTAGAGATACGTACGAACATCGTTATAAACCGAGTGGAAAACGATAAATATATGCCAGGTCTGACGGTCACTATATTGAATGACATCGCATCATATTCAAGTATTCCGTGCGATTCTTCTCGCATTACATATGAACACGCTTTTTTCACACCAATCGTGAAGAAATTTCAAGCGAGAAAATCTCCATTTTTTTATCGCAGTGAGGAAGCTTTATGTGATATATTCTCTCAAAGATTTATTATTATGTCCCAATATATTTTGTGAGATTATCACCACGACAGTTATCATTTTTTCAGGAGATTTTACTTCACTTTTTTTTGGGCCGGGCTAATCAATGGTCGTGGTTATCCAGGCAAGTTGTTATTATGGTGGGCTTGCGGTGGGCCCAACATGTTGGCCCACCCAGCTTCAGGATAATATCTGAGCAAGGGCAAGCGTGGAAAAGCACACGCCCTCGCTGTAAACACATGTACGCTCCGGATTCGTTCTCCACGGACGGCCATCGATCTCGCCTGCCGATCCGTTGACCCTCCTCTCCCTCTCCCATCCTCCTCCTCTTCTTCACGCGCTTCCGTCTCTGTCCCCTCTCACTCTCAGCATCATCTTCTTCGTTCTTTCGTCGATCCCTCATCTTCTCTTCGGATCAGCCAGGCATGAGCGTCGCGACGTGAAGATTCGCCGAATCGAATCCTCGATCTACGCAATCGCTGCATCGTTCGAGCTCTTTCCTCCTCCTCGTCCCAATCGTTGTAGTCTCGTATCGATACGCCGGCGGCCACCGTGGCGACGCGCTGAGACCACGGCGTTTCGTTCTTAGGGCTTGTGACCCGGGGGTTTCGAAGAGCATTTCACCATGCCTTCGGTGCCCTGCGATCTCCTTCTTATCCCTTCCCTGACCTACTTCCACGGTGGCTTGTGCCCGCATCGCCTGAAACACCTCGAAAAAGGTGATCGACGTGGTAATCTTAGTTAACATTAGGCTTCTCGTAGTTACCGTCGGCGTTCTCATTTCGCAGCTGCGTTTAGGTTTTTCTTTACCTATCTCTCTCCTGTTTCTTGTGCGACGTAAAAGTTTTTGGCCATTGACGGACTTGTACCGAGCTGTGCGAGTAGCTGAGGTTTTGTATCCATTTTGAATGTCCTTGCCGTCTCGTAAGGTATGCCACTTTTTCCGTTGGAAGTCTTGTTCATGGCTTGTTATTTGTGATTATTACCATTTTTGTGTGCTTAGCTGATAAAATTCCATGAGAAGCCAAAAGGAAAATGAATATTTATGGGTTAAGATACTAGCTCTCTCTTTTTGCAAGTTTCTCTATTGGTTGAAACTTGCAGGGGTTAACGTTCTATCCTACAACCTCTGTTCAATTTGGAAAATAAATATTTCCTAGGATTCTTCGGCTTGTGAGCTTGCTTGTGTCTTAATCTTACCTATGTTCACGGACTATATGTTGTTGTCCTGTGAAATCCTACAGTGGGATTTATTTGGGATATGTTCACCATCGTGTTTTATTCAGGAGCCCTTTCCAGTGGTAGTGCCTGAATATGTTGTTGTGTCCCATCATTTCCCTGGGTGGAACTCCCTACAATTGGCTTTACAGAGAAGATCTTCTGTGGATTTGATTTGTTATTACTTGAATATACAGGGCAAACTTTCGGTTTTAATCTCTTTCTTTGTCATCTAATTTCCCTAAGTCTCTGTGAAGTATTGTCTATTAGTACACGGAGGAGAACATATATCGCTGTTTTGGTTTTGTGGTTATTCTGGAAAATTGAATCATCAACTGTTGCTCACTCTGTTTCCTTTTGCATTTCTATCCCCTAGATACTCACATCGATGGACGGATGCTCTTCGACTTTTGGGACCAACTCGGTTGTCTGTGAGAACTTGATAAGTGAACTTGGTAATACTCTGGGTAATGTTTTACATGTTGAAGATGGTGAAGTTGTAGTTGGTACTTCGAAAGCAGAGAAATCACATGGAGTTTCTGTGCCTAAGGCTAAGTCATATGAGAAGTGTCTCGTTAAATGTGCGACTTTTCCATTGCCTGGAGAGAAGTTATCTCCACATTTGTTGTCTGATGAAGCGGCTGATGAGCCCAAATCGGCTTTGCAAGAACTATTCTCAGAGGACCACATTAATAATGTCTACTCACGTTCAATTTCTTTTCCTGTAAGTTCTTTCCCTGTTGTGGATGTAGGGCTTGCTCTACTTTCTATTGTCTCAGATCCTGCTTCACTTATAGGGCTTTTAATTTTACTTGCTAATTTCTGTCTAGTTTCTCTTTTTTCATTCTCCAGCTTTTATTTTTTTGCAAGTTTCTTTGGTTCTTACCCGACTAATATTTTCACGTCGGAAATTGTTTATTTTCAACATGTTGGTTTTGTTTCCTTCGGTTGTCTCACTTTTTTATGTGGTCTTAGGTACTATTGAGTAGCCACTGGATATAGCATTTGTAGTGTTATCCTCTTGAAATAAAAAGGTAGGCTTCCGGCACAAAGTGGAAGGAGCCGGGTGTGTGCATTTATGTCTTTAACATTTCTTTAAGTTATTTATGTCTATGAATGATACAGTGTGTGTTTGTGACGGCAGCTTGTTCTAAGGAGAAGGGAGAAGTGCTTTCATATACTTGGTTCTTTCCTTCTAATGATTTATACTAGAAGTATTATTTCAGTATTTAGCTAGCCCCTGTTGGAGTCAATGACATTGCGCGCTTCTTGTGACTTTCCTTGTCATTGTTTGCTATTTGTTTGCATGTTTATCTGTGTTGATGCTTTATCGGTTGCAGACCTCTCCGAAGCTTGTATCCGCCATGAAAGGCACCCGTGAGAAACTAGGTTCTTCTCCTGGGAAGCTTACAGTGAGATGGGCTCCTGACGTCTACGATCCGCCACCGACATCAGTTTCTCACTTTCTCAGTAGGGGTACAAAGCAACAGAAGGTGCCCAAGAAGGATAAGAGAAATGGAAAGAGAGGCCAGAAAGGGAAAGACTTGTCACGAGGAGCATCTGGCAAGGACTCGTCCAAGAGGGACAAGAAAAAGAAGCAATCTCGCCGACCATCTGGAAGTTCTGATAGATGTCTTAACAAGCTGGATGATAATGATCGCCGTCTTGGCATTCCAGATAACGTGCGCCAATTTGATATTGGAAATCCTGTCCCAGATTCCTCCTGTGGGAGCAGCTTCTTCAAGCACTCCCTGACTCAGGTGCACTACTCTGCCGCAGAGGCATTGTGAGATGATCTCCAGTTGATGACCTGAACTCTTGGGGAGGTGATGTATATAAATAATTCTAACGAGTGGTTTTGTTTGGCGACTATTGTAAAGACCTACCGAGTTACTTATGTTTGGACAACTCGTATTGATGTTTTGAGACACCTAGTGGTGAATGTTTTGTCAATCCACGGCATTAGCCGTGGTCTATGTTTGACTATTCAGTGAGCGTTGCATATTTGCATGTGTCCGAAGGAGCATTAGGATCTCTGTACTCCGTACTTTTGCAGAAACTGAACTGTGTTTTTTCTAACTAATTCGTTAAGGACGTTGCTGTTCGTAAATAGGAATATGTGACCAACCAAAAAGAGGACAATAATTTTGTAACTTCTGAATCTTGTGCCGAGTTCCTTTGGTCGTCAATTGCCTCCTGATCTTGTGTTCTCTCTACTCGAATTGCGGTTAGTTTCTCTGTACTAATTTTCTTATCTAGCCAAAAGTAATTCGTGTGCTGAGCCCAGTTTGCATTTGAAGAGTAACCGATGACGGGTGAAAAGAAAGGTGATTATTTCTTAGAAAGTAACCTGCTGTGTTGTCGAGGCTTTGTTTATAAGCAGGCTGTCTAAAGAACCTAACCCCTTTGATTCTGCTTTCTTTCTGGCAATCGGATTTGCTTGGTACTGATGCCTCAACTCTCTTGAGGATCGCGGTCTTCCAGTGTCATGAAGAAAGGAGGGCAATTATAATTCGATCCCATTTCAAAGAGCTCTGGAAAGTGCAAAAATTTTGGTGGAAAATTCTTCTTGCCGAACTAATTAAAATAAGCTTTTGCAAATGAACACCCTTGCCTGCTTGATCACCTTCAAGAAAAAGTAACCTTAGTTACCCGAGGCAGTAGAACAAACAGAGAGTGATTTGCTAGCCAATCTGCGCACGAATTATTACTCCCTATAGCAGATTTTACGACCACTTTCTGGAAGTTTGCGTCAAAAGAAGAAGCTGAATGATAAGCCCGCAATCGTCAAATCTCAGTCACCATATCAACATTGTGAAACGTAGCTGACAAACAAGGTGACCAATGGATGTCAGCTCTAAGTTGTGTACTCGGCGTTTATTTTCACATAACCGTAGCTCAAATCGCAGCCCCATGCCTTCCCACTGCCTCGCCCATCACCTATGTGAAAAGAATGTGAAGCTGAACGGCAATTGAATATGAGATGAAGGTAAAGAGCAACAGAAAGCAAAATGGAATTGACACTGTCGAGTTTATGTCTTCCAACTTTGGTATGGACAGGAGGATGTGGACACCTCACTTATGTAAGGACTAGAACTGCTAAAAGTGAATATGGAAACAGAAGATCGGGCAAGACAGCACGTCAATACACGGAAGTCCATCATCCAACGAAAATTTTTACATGTGAAATGCATGAAAGCATTTATCATTTAGGACCTTACCACGCTAACTATATTTTACCACAAAGGGGAGCCACAAAGGCAACACGAGAAAAGCCACGTCAGTTAATACGAGAAAGCAACTACAGGAAGATGTGAGCTTTCTAAGCCTTCTAACATATTTTAGCGGGTCTTACTAACTTTATCATTTGAATATATCTATGCTCATCTGATGAATCAGAAAAGAGCAGTCTTTTTAGTGTGGCTCTCCAACCGCATCTGCACCCACAACCACAGACATGAAACGAGCAAAACAGAAGCTTGCCACAATTTCTTGGTATGCTACAGTGCTATCCCCTCAAACTTTTAAGTAGCTTGATGATGAGTAATGTTTGCTATGATTACGAGGACATACCAAATTAGCTGCAGAGTCAACATGATAAGAGCAAGCGACTTGCAAATGATAAGGTAAGGACAAGATCTTACCAACGGAGATTTGAATTCCAACTGAACCATGGACCTCACCAGCCTTCCTGAGATAGTTGCTGGCCGCATCCCTGTATCCAGTTCATTTAGCATAAAGACGAATGAGAGAGATTTCACATGTTAAAATTGGTGAAAATGACTTCTTTCAAGCATGCTCAGTTCTTGGGCCAAAAAACCAAGAAATACTCGGCAAACACACTTTAACACACAAAAGCTTCATTCCTGCTAAGATGAAGGGTGATGGGATAAAAAATATGGTCGAGCAAAAAGCAATTTAATTATTTCGACAAGAAATACATCCTCTCTACCTTTGAACCTGGCGATTGGTTACCTTCTTTAAAGAATGTGTTGGAATTTGTGATCCAATTTCTAAAGTCGTCTAGGATGGGATTTACTAGTGCAGTCTAGAAAAATCTTACAAAAAAATCTGGTACTTAGGTGGCAATGAATGTATGTAGAAGAGTCTAGAAAGCACAAGCAAAGTGTTGGAATCTCTAGGAGCTCATGCATGGAGAAGAACGAAAGTAAAAATTCTCTGACTAAAGGAAAGATTTTTCCCAGTAGAAGTCGGTGGATAGCTCTATAAATTAGAGCATGTTTGCGTAGGGGGTGTGTGGTGACCTAATAAAATCCACATCCTTAGCTCCTGCACCACTATATGAGCACCATTATACCTCCAATTATATTTGTAAAACTATTTTTGTTCAACTAATGAAACAATTTTAGCTCCTGCACCACTGTATGAGCACCACTATACCTCCAATTATAGTTGTAAAACTATTTTTTGTTCAACTAATGAAACAATTTTTCCTTTATCCCATGACCTATATTCTCGAGATTATCCTACCCCTTGCCCATTCCTCTTTATCAACAAGGTCATAGACACTTACACTTGCACCCATCACAAACCACAAACTATGCTCCCGCCCAATATCCAATTTTCAACAGAATGAAACAGAGAAAAATAGTTGTGCAACTCAAGGAACCACTCATACTGCTTATCCTACGTTAAACTACAGCCTTCAACATATATTCTTGCCATAACATTCAACTAACATCACAGCTAAGCTCTTAAGGTAAACCCTAGTTCCAACCACAGAATATGTTCTCTCCCTAATACCTGTTAAATGATTGTGGCTGTCCACCATCCATTAAAAGAACGTCACCAAGTTCTATACGGAGCTTATTTAGCTGAAAAGGAATTCCAGCATAGCCAGCAGCACAAGCAATGCGTCCCCAGTTCGGATCTCTTCCATATACAGCAGCCTAATTTCACATACTTCAATGTCAGTTAGCCTGACAACCCACCTAAAGCTGAATGCTCAAGTTTATTACCATACCTTAACAAGAGACGAAGATGCGACTGCTCGTGCAATTTTTGCTGCTTCAGCCTCACTGTTGGCCCCAGTCACATTGACCTGTATCAGTTTTAAAAGGATAAAACAGTCTATCAACCTATATCCAAACTGCATCCATAGGACCAGACAGCATTAAATATTGGGTTGCCATTTAAAAAATGAAAAAATCTCCAAAGGACAAAACAAATGAAGATCAGCCATCAGACCATGATTTTGAGAAACAAAGAGCACATGCAGATTTATTGAGAACTAATATGTTTAAGCTTCATCAAAGACTGGGCATGAGATAGTAATAAGAAGATAAATCCTTATTTTTGCCCTTTATTTTTCTTTGAATAAAAGAATAATTCCTTAATCAGTAAGAGGCTATCTGAGACCATCTCAGCCACTGTAGACTACAATGTAGCTTAAGACCATCTCCAATCACAAAACAAGAAAATAATGCCCTGATTTCTGCCCTGCCACCTTAAAACCATATGATAAGATGTTGTCACTTGACGGTATAAAAGAAGACGCTGTTACAAGACATGGACAAACTATGGATTTGGCAGTGTATCTACCTGGCGTCTCAGAGAATTTATACTGCAGAAATGATGCCTTCCAATTATTATTAATCTTTTTTATTGCAAGATTAAAAAGATATTTCAAAAGATAAATTTCAGAGTGCTACTAGGGAAATATAACATGTGAACCTCAATTAGGCACGTCGCTCCTTCTCCATCCCACGTTATTGATTTAGCAAGACCTTGCATCACCTGAAAATATTGTGTAAATCATCAGCAACAAATTCACAACAATCCAAATTGTGTCATACAAAACATCCTTTCGTTATACTTGCTGTGTTTGCTTTAAGTCTTTTATGATGCCACATTTTGTTAATGTGAAAAATTGTGGCATTCAGATCTAGAAATTAATCAATCTGGACATCTATCCCCATACTTCGTGGAATTTTACAAACTAAAGTGCATTTCAAACAAGCATTCACCTATATAGACTATGGAGTTTGAGCAAATGAAAGGAGATGATGCATATTAAATAGCGTGCTAGTAATAGTCAAAATCCTCAAGACATTCACCAAAAATAAGCCACAGAAAAAGTTGCCCCGATCTTACCCCATCAAGGCACGCTTGAAGTTGCATTGCCTCGTCACTGTCCAAAGAAGATATCCTGTTTGATCCAGATAAGCCACTAGCCAAAGCAATGACAGTATCGTTGGTACTGGTATCCCCATCTACCTGCAGGAGAACAACTGCAGGTGCTTTAATTGTTAATTAGCTCATAAACTTCATTGTACAACGATGGATGCCTTTAACTAACAAGCGGATGGCATATAAAGGCAACGGTTGATGTTAAAGTGACAGTAAATGAAATATTAGAATCATGTGCGTACACCTACGTCATATATAAACAAAGATGGAGTTGTTTTACCATAACAAACACACCTATAGTCATGACATCTTGATGCAACATACTTGACATATTACCAAAATCATGTTTCAATTGAAAAAGCATAGACGACATTGGGATAGATGAAATGGGAGAAAACTAAGACAGATAAGAGACGTCAGTTACACAGACACTAACAACAGATCAGGGAGACGTCAGTTATCAGAAGCATCCGTAAATGTCCTATAATTCAATTGAATTTTTAGAAGAACGAAATCTATACATACAGTAATTTGGTTGAAACTCCGGTCAACAGCAATCCGTACCATCATTCTCCAAACATCACTTGTGACAAGAGCATCAGTTGTTACAACCTAACAATACACAACTATCAATCAGTTGAGAGTGACTAGATGTGTACTGAAATAAGCATAAAAATGCTTACACCAAGCATGGTAGCCATATTTGGGTGGATCATCCCAGAACCTTTTGCCATTCCACCAACTCGAACATTTGTCCCACCAACCTGTAAATTCCATAGAAGGAATAAGGTTGCGGATGATCAACATTCAAACACCATTAATTTCAGCACCCTGACAATTTCAACCCTCAAGGTGAATGAGAATCAGGCTGCGTCTCTGTCCCCAAAGATCTTTGACTCAAGGTTGCTCAAAGCAAACTGAGCAAATACCGTTTGGTTAGTGACTTTTGGTGTAGTTATTTGCAAAATAGCTTTGAAGTTAAACAAAAAAGGAACTTCATGAGCGTCGTCTGATTCTTCACCAAAGTCCCAAAGCTTGGATGTCCTCTGATTTCCTCCATTAAAATCCTGCTTTTATCTCAGATCACAGCATAAATTGCTCATCCTCTCTCCACCTCCCACAGCAAATGCTCATCGCCAACCTCTCTTTCTCCTCCCTCCACTGTCTCTCCTCACTCCTCTGTTCACACGCCACTCCTTTTCCTCCGCCATCTCTATCACCCGCAATTTTGGCCACAAACTACGAAGATATGCTCAGAATCTTCGTCTATGAAGCCCACAGGACCTTCAAGTTAAAATTCAAAGCCGAGTCGCTCTTTCTCACTTCCCTCCACAGAAGCCCCTTCTTTACCGAGAACTCTAGAGAGGGCCACCTCTTCTTTGTCCCCTTCAACAGCGACCTCTCTGAGTGCTCCTAGCTTGCACTGTCCAGGGGCCTCTGTGTGCACCTCCTCTACTGGAACCGCACTCTTGGGGCTCATCACTCTATGCCTACTGAGCCATGACCCTCCAGATCTTGCCCGACAGTCGAAAGTGAGGGCAACGCCGGAGAGTATGAACTAGGCACGGAGACCCTCGGCGGAGACCCAAAACTTCAACAGTCAGATAAGATTAACAGTGGCCAAGCGAGGGCAAGACCGGAATTTGAAAAAAATAATGGGTAATTTGGAAGGAAAAAAAGTTCATTAACCTTAGAAGTTGCCTTCTGAAAAAGCTAAGACTCCAAGGCAGGTTTTGCCAGTGTTGGCATTTCCCCATAGTGGTCCAAAAGTATTTACCAAACGCCCCTTCCCCACCCAAAGTCACTAAAGCTGAACCAAACACATGCTCATTATTTTTTGTTTTAATAGTTCCTGAGTAGGAAAATTGCAACTGTATAGGAATTTTGACCCAGGTTAATGTTAGGGCTGCTAATCGTCCTTGGTATCAGTCAATGTGCAAACAAGTAGTCACACAAGATATACGCACACAAAGTTCAACAAAAATTTTAGTCGTGATCACAAACTCCTGTTAAAATTGGGCTCCCTTGATATCAGGTAGTCATAACAGTAAAATCTGACAAATGCTATCGCATAGTCAGAACAGGTATATCACAGATGTTAAGACTTGTCAGTTAATATACACGATGACAGCTCGTCTCAGTGTCATGTAAAAGAGACGAGAAAAGGGAAAATGTTAAGTACTGAGGCTTCAAGCTTACCTTAACCTCAACGGCAACACTCTTACTCACAAGGTCAGTTGTTGTTATTGCAACTGCTGCAGAGTCTGCACTGCACAGCCCCGGCACAAAACCTTTACTTTCGATACACATATGACAGGTAAAAAAAGGATAGTTTGATTCTCAAAAGAATGAATAAAGAAAAAAAGAAATAGTATGAAGTTAAGAAATCTATCATGTGGTTAAGTTTATGCTAGAAGGTTGTACACAAAACGAGAAAGTAACTTAATAAATACCCTTCGGTAGTTGGTGATAGCGAATTGATTAATTCTGGAAGTGAATTGAGAAGAGCATCCTGCACATGACAGTGGTATGATAAATATCAGTTTATATCATAGGGGCAGCAAAGCAATGTCTTCTACCAAAAGTATCCAACACAACTTTTAAAGTATTTATAGGTCACACGAACATGCTGAGTTGTGCAACATCAACGTCAACAACACCTTTATCCCAACCTAGTTGGGGTCGGCATTCGATGAACCCAAAAATAAAAAAAAAATAAAAGAACCAATGCCACACATACCTTCTTAATTCTTTGACCTATTACACCAGTGGATTCAACCAAAATTTCCTCAGGCCTTACTTGAAGCCGCTGCAATTATGAATTTGTAATTTCAAACTGAAAGAAAATTCTGAAAAATGCACCGCCTCTCAAAATAGAAGGGTAAAGGTATCGCATACTTCAGCCAGATATTTTACACAATCTATCACGTCCTGGTAACCAGCATCTCCCTGGAAAAAAAAATAATTTTATTCAGCCAGTCGAAGCCCCAGCTATAGAGGTGTTGATCCTAAATCAAGGGGAAATTATTTCATATGCCACTCTATGAACTTGACTTTCTCTTCACGGTGAATAAACTTCACTAAATGAAACATTTTCCTTCGCACACAGAACAGGGACATGGGTAGATGCAATTGTTGAGAAGTACACAAAGAGTTAACTTACAGTTGCTGCATTGGCTTGACCAGCATTTATCAACACCGCACGTGCCTGAAAAATTTGCATATCTAGTAAATCGGAGACTCTTTCAGGAGTCAAATCATGGTTTAATCTATAGATTATAACAAAGATGTACATCGAGACAGCGATACATTAAATCAACATCAACATCAACAACATTTTTATCCCAAACTAGTTGGAATCCGCAGTCGATGAACCCCCAAAGATATATAAAATAAAAATAAGACCGATCAAGGAAAAAGAAATAAATATGTAAAAATAAATAAACAAAGATAAAAATATAGATTATATATATATAAACTAAAAAGGATAGTTAGGAACATGAGAATTCTGTCACTCCACAATACTAATAGTCTTTCTCCACTCCGTCTTAAGACAAACCGTATGCCCAATCTATTTCCCACTCCATCAAATCTTGTTTTACTATTTTCCCCAAAGTAAGTTTCAGTCGACCTCTTCCTTTCTTCGTTTTATGCTCTCGGTAACAAACTTCTGTTCTTACCGAAGCATCTAAGAATCTTCGAAGAATATGCCCAAATAGCGATACATTAAATGTAACAAAAAAAATTTTGGCTAGGACTTCTCTGAGGAAGTATAAACAGGGAAAAAACCAACAATGTCTACGCCCAAACATCTAAGGATTTTCGAAGAATATGCCAAAACAGTGATACATTAAATGTAACAAATTTTTTTTTTTGGCTAGGACTTCTCTGAGGAAGTATAGATAGGGAAAAAACCAACAATGTCTACGCCCCAAATGGGATTGGTTACATAGATCCTTTGATGCTGTTGCGCTTTATCTTGTGTTAAGACGAACATTAAAAATCTTTTGTAAGTCTTCTTTGATGTCTTTTTGGATTCTTATATTGTCTTTTAAACATTGTATTGCATGTCATGAGACATCTTTTACTAAAGAATGTCAGTAGAAAAACTACTTCACCATGTAAACAAGAGATAGCCTTCTGGCCCCTCCCACCTCCATATTATTCTGTTTTCTCCCATTCAAGGATTCAAGCACAAGTGCAAGAAAACGCACAATCAAATGAAAAGTGAACAAATCTGCACAAAACACCCGTTCAAAAAGATATGGCAAACCGATCTATGTGACATAATCCGGCCATTAGAAAAAAAGGTACGATTATTCATTGTTCTTCTATATCTGATTTCAAAGAAAAATAGAATACTATTGAAAACAACATAATGCTTTACTTACAGTTCTTGATGATTCTAATACGTTTCTGCAGTACACAACAGGTGCCGCTGCAACTATGTTTGTAGTGAACGACCCTATCATACATTGTGGTTAAATGATCAGAAAAATTTTCGTAAATTCAGTGCCCCAAGAGACCATGAATCTAGAAACATTCCAATTCAAGACAAACCTGCTGAAATGGCATCGACATCACAAACAACAAGTGCTAGATCGGGTTTTTCTCCTTTGGCACGTAAACCACCAAAAATGCCAGCAGCACTGAATCCCTCTGCAGCAGTAACACCTCCAGGGATCTACATTGTCATAGGATTCAGTTTGATCAGAGAAATGTTGCCACAGATAATTAAAGCAAGTGAAAAAGGAGATTATGAGAACTGTTACACAAAGCGTTTAAGAGTTCAGGAATTACAGAACAACAAAAAGAACCGAAAAATTCTGTATTCTTGTCACCCTGTTCTACAAGGTAGCTTTCAAGCCTTGAAAATTCAGACCTCATCAACAACCCGAAAAGTGAGTGAGCATACAGACATTACAACATGTTCCTTTGATCAGTAGAGTTACCATCGGATTTTGTTTTCAATATCACGAATTACGATAGCAATGTCAAGCCTCAATGAAAGAAAAAATCTAAAATTTCTTGATTGACTCGGCCTCAAAGATATAGCAAACCCCATTTGCTTGTTTGCATGATTATCACCAAAACACAGGACCCTCAACCATCAAGAAACACGGAAAGGAAAAAACAAACTTAAACAGAACCAAACCCTTTCAAAAACACAAGTCCTCCCCATCTCCGCCACAGCTATTCCCATTTCAAGAATGTCGATCCTTGAACATAAATATACAACAGACAGGAACATGAACCTCAATTCATAAGCAACCTTGAAATGGATGCGTCCTCACCTGCTTCCATGGTCCATCCGGGAGAAAAATTGGAGCTGGGGGAATGTAGCTTGATGCCTCTTTTGTTCTCGAGGAACCGCAACGTACTCTAAATTTCGTCCAAAAAACCTATAATCCGACCGAAATAAAAAAATCACCCCCTTTTTCATAGTCTTCATTTTGGGCGACGCAGTAAGTGGGCTATGTTCTTCAGCAACAAAAATTGTTTTTTTTTTCCCGAAGAGCTAGAAAGAAAGGAGATACCTTTTGCCCTTGCCAAAAAAAAAGGAGATACCTTTGGGCCAGTGAGGCCATGGAGCTTAACTGAAGCGTGTTGAGGAGGAGGAGAGAGATACATCCTTATCTTATGCGCACAGCAAAGGTTTTCCCTAGGGCTTTTGAGGTTTAGCAGAACACGCGATGGCGAAGCGATGCACTTGTTGGCAAGCCTTTCTTCCCCTCTGACCGTCTTTTTCCCTCCGACCGCAGTCAAAACTGTTCACTGCTCGGACCAAACAAAAGCGAGGTCAACCGCTCATCTTGAGTCATTGTTCGACTAGTGAAGTGACCCACGATGCTGATTTTGTTAGGGTTTTGCTTGGGGGATAATGTAAATGGCATGGGGAACTGAAGGGTTGTTTGGAAATTAAAATTTACGGAGAAATTGAAAATGAAAACGAAATGCATAAACAACCATTATTCTTATTAGTTGCTGGAGATAACGTTAATAATCTCGAGAATATTGGCTAACCATTCAGTAAATATGTGCCCTGTATTCACAAAAATATGCTCAATTCATTAATGATTTTGTCTCGACACTTAATCAACCTATAAATGAATTTATAATCAATTGCTTTTGAGTTGTCGTAAAGACTCTAGTCGAAAACTTTCTGTATGGTGTATTGTCAATTTCCTTCGCCGTCAACCAAGCATGTAGTTTTCAACAAATAATAATAATAATAACGATTGAGCTTGTAGATTTCAAAATAATGCTAATAACCAAGTTTGTAGTTTGTCAATTGTCTTGTTTGCCGACAACTTTTGCTTTGGCCAAACTTTCATCCTGTCGACGAAACTTTACTACTTGTGATAACCCAAAAGTCGATGATATTTTCTCATAATCGTAGGTATTGAAATATTAGGAGATTATTTGATATCCGGAGTAAAGTTAAAGAAGTATTAATTTTTTCCTTTTTTAGATTTATATTTTTAGATATTTGATGTAAAATTAAAAAAGTTACTTTTGACTTTCAAAACCAAAGCAAAAGCAGTACGTCACAAGAGAAATGCCAGGGCCTGTGGGCCTAACCGGGAAATATTTGGGACCACATATGATGGTCCGATTCATTTCACGAGGGTCAAGCCCCGCAAAGGACGAATGTTCACCCCGTAAGTCACTCAAACATGTTCTTCGGAAAGTTGCGCGACACGTGCTTGAGCACGGACTGAAGTATACTCTAACGGAATAAGTGTAAAAAAAGTAATAAATATATTATATTTGTGCCAATTAAATCATAAATTTTTTCAACGTCACAGCTTTGAAGGTGTGTGTTAGCTTCCATGCGCATCTTTCATATCTACATAACTTAGAGACAGTGGAACCATGTGGCGGGTAATGTCCATAAAATTAAGAAATTCTCAAAACATGTTTAGATCAGAAAGAGAATCTAGCAAAAGCTGCTAATGAATGCCCGCTTTATAAAATTAATTTTGATTTCTTGTTGGTGCTTAAGTGAAGTGTATTGAGATGTTGGGTGCAAAGAACTTGACAACTCGGAAATCGGGACCTGCATTTACAAGATCAAACGAGAACCTCGTCTTCTTTTTATAATATAAGTATCGACGACGATGCATAAGTTTTGCTGCTTTGTCTCTTGGATGGTACTACTGAATTTGATAATGGTTGGTACTCTCTCTCTCTCTCTGTGCCCCAACCAAACGACAATCAGCCTAAAGTCAAAGCTTGAATGAACCAATTCCCAAAGAAAAAAATAAATATATGTTGTCGCATTGAAAGACTTTCATGGGTCATTCATGTATTCACATTGTAATTCTTATAACTTACGATGTTTATTTTATTTGTTTTTATTTTTTTTTACCAATGATGATACGGGTGGCCTTCAACTTTCTTTCTTTGCAATCTAGTACTTCAACTTTATAAAATCTACTTATTTAGTCATTTCTTTAAAAATTCTAAACACTGTTAGATGAGGTGGTAATAGTTTTTGTTAACTTTATATTAGATCTGTCTTGATGAGAGAATATTATCCAATTAGCCCTAAAATTATTCAATTTAGTCATAACCCTTGGCGCGGTTCATGTCAGCGATATATGGTAAAATTGACCGAAAGGATTATATTGGAGTTTTACATAAAAATTTAGAACTAGATTGATAAACTCGAAAAGTTTTAAAACTGAATTAGCTTCTGTTGAATAGTTTATTATTGACAGGGACAATTTTAGCAAACAAAGGGAAAGAGAAAGCTCGACTTGAATGACATTTTTCTCAAACTTGGTTTATAGAAGGCAAGCACACTTAAAAATGACAAACTCGTCTTTCCAGGAAATTACGCCATGACGGTTACGAGCCGCCTTTTTTCAAGTTCGCGATCTTTCATAATCCTCGATCGATGACCATTATGCGCTGCCTTTTTCTAAATTTGCTGTCCTCAATTATCCCCGATCAAGGACCGCTAGGCGCCGGCTTTTCTAAGTCCACGGTCCTCGATGATCTCCCGGCCGATCATATCGCGCACTTGTGCTGCCCATCACACCACATTATGACCGTCGCGGCACGCCGCGACGCGACGCGCCTGGCCGTGATTGTCGGTAGATCTCGAACTCATCACATCTCGTGACCCAAAACCCAACGGAAATGGCTAAGTTACAAGAGGATATCCTACCAAATTTGGAGTGCACGGACCGAATCCTAAAGGGGTCAAGTCATTAAATGCAAGGAGCGAAGTTGTCCAAAAGGCCATATATGTCATGATTTGGTCCACCTTCTTGACCTCCCTCGCATGTAAAGGCGATGCACATAAGTGTCCCAGCAATTAATGAATAATCCCTACCCCACATCTCTTTTGCCCTTATATAAAGGGTGTCAAAGCCAATGCACTTGCATTATAACTTTTGTCTAGTGAGCGAAGAACACGAGAGAGAGAGAACAAAAAAAAAAAGATGTCTCACCGTCCAGGTCGCCACCAGAGGAAGCCATCCCAGGGCGTGTTCATCAACTTCGGCAGCATCCCGACCCTCCTAACCGGCGACAACAATGCCGGAGCCCCCTCCCCTGCTGTGCCTGCTGCCCCACCAATGACACCTCGTGCGGCTCCACCCGTGGCAGCCCAGCCTCCATTCCCGGCTCCAGCTCCAGCTCCGGCGCCCAAGCCGGCCGCCCTGAAGGAGAATGCTGCTGGAGATGGTGCTGCAAAGGCCGAGGATCTGGCGGATTAGAGTGGTTCTGCCCTTGACGTGTTAATAAGTTAAACTGTTTGTTTAGTGTCAAAGACGGGGCTTGGGATAAGGAAATCAAAGGTTGTAGTTGAGAACTTTCGAATATCAATGAAGTGATTTCCCTTGAAGAGTGCTTAATTTGTTTATTTCCCTTTCATTTTTAAGAGTCATACTTTTGGCGCCATGATAGATTATTTTCGTATTCTTATCGTAACGGCAAATCGATCGGATAAATGTTCTCTATATATATAAAGATGATCATCCCTATCCTATTATAACGGCCCGATATAAATTCAGTATGATCTCTCTAATAACTTATCTACTCGAAACCTTTTTTAGACCCGTTAATTGATGACTCTGGAGTCTGCTAACCTGTAATGGCCGTTACCCGTTTTTAACGGTTCTAAAAATGTTCTGGTCGATCATCCGTTAGAGATGTCGGACAGTGAATCCCCTAGTTTCGAGAATGCGAGTAGCCACTCGTTCTATCACTACATGACGCTTTATAAACTTAACCCAATTGTAGTTTTCAAAATGTTTGAATTGAATCAAAGTTTAGAGAAAATCCATCCGTCGTGGGTTCACCGATTCAAACATGCCCCCCTCCTCCTCGGGGCTACACAATATCGGTGCATCTCTCTGTAATTAATGAGCCAATTAAGTTGAATATCAGCATGCAAATCCCGTAATATATTTCTTATATGCAAAGACACAATAGGCGGGAAAAACCTTGTTTGAATTCACTCTCCTCACAGCAAGTCGTTTTTGTCTTCTTTAGAGCCATCGAGTTGTCAATTGTCCAAAACGATTAAATTACTCGATCATGGATAATTAAGTCAGCTTGCTTGTTAATGGTCAAAGAATGATTAATTAAGATCCCAAAAAACGAAAAGATGAGGAAGAAATGAACGATTAATTGCTCAATTGAGTTGGAGTGCGCATTGAGATGAGAGAAAATCTAAATCATGCAAAAGCTTGTTTCTAGGGAAAAATACAATTTTTTTAAACTTATTGCCTCGGTACAAATTAAGTCATAAATCGTTCAATTGGACCAATTTAGTCTTAATTTGTTTTTTCATATTGGTATCGATTAAATCCATCCAACCACTTTAGACTGAAAAATTGTTAACGTGGACGCCGCCCGTCCTACATGGCACGGCCGGTGCCAACAAGGACATCTCTTATAATTTTTTCATGAATTTTTTTTTCTTTTTCCTTCTATGGATTGCACAAGTCATGCCTCGCCTGAGCAAGGGTCGCCCTCCTTAGGTCTTAACTGGGCAAGGCTGACCCTCGCTGGCCATGGCTTGTGGCAGTGCTGGTGCCAGCTGCCACAAGCCATGGAAGAAAACGAAACAAACTGAAAAATAAAAATAAAAATTTTCAAGAAATTATAGAAAATGTAAATGTCAACATGGCTCGTGCCACATAGGACAATCAATGTCCGTGTCGGCAATTTTTTGCCTAAATTAGCCGAATGGATGAATTGATACCAACGTGAAAAGGTTTAGAATTAAATTGGTATCGTTAAAAGTTTCGGAACTGAATTGGTATCAATGTAACATGTTTAGGAGATTTTTGGTACTTTTTCCTTCAATTGACACGATTAATGAACACAACATGCTCTAATTGGATGGAAAAAAAAATTGTTTCATGCCAAGTTTGCGAAAGCACAAGAAGAACGCTGTTTTGTGCAATACCGACCTTTAATTTCCTTTTTAGTGCAATTGAGTCCTGCGATGTTCTTGATTTTGTGCAATATGATCCTTTGGCTGCCCCCTCTAGCCAGAAAAGACATTTCCAACGTAGCAAAGCTTCCAAATTTTTGGCGAGCACACTTAATGCCAAGTTGCCAACCAATGCCACATAAGGAACGCGCAAACCAAAACAGGGAGAGGGGGAAGAGACGATCTCGCAAGAACCGGTCGATATGCGCCACTGATCGAAAGGTCGTGGCAAACTTAATCGGATGAGTTCTTCAATGCAGCTTTCCTTGATTTGAGCATTGAAACGCTCCGGCAAACACAGACAAGACGCGAATGTGCACTCGACGAAAAAGAAATGCGCCGCACATCATGATTCTCCATCTCGGAGTAGACGGGTCGCTCGGCGAATCAACAACTCTGTTTTTTCGCATCACGAGTTGGAATTCAGATGGGGAAGCTCTAAATCCGCTCCTATCCTAAGCTTATAGGTTGTCTAGGATGTCAATAGAAGAAGAAGGCTGCAAGGAAGTATCTTTAACCTCTTAAGTTTCACATCGAGCCACAACCTTCACACCGAGCCACAACTTTCATAGCATAGGGAAGTATAAGTTTATACTTTCTACACATGGTACCGTCTACTAATCCAACAAATAATTCAATGTAAATGAATACAGGCTTTTGTACAAAGATGAAGAAAGAATTTCGACTTTGTTCTTCTCCTTTTGTCCAACCCAGGTCCGACAACTTAACAACCAGATGGTGACCGCACAAATCGTATAAAATGAAAAAAGGACGGAGAAGAAAAGTCCGTCCCCGTGCCCACTAGAGATACGGATTACATTAACCCAAGTAATTGCACACGACTTGCAGATAATTACGTTGACAAGTTGCCCTTCACATCTGATTGGGTTGAACACAGCGCCCGCCCAGCTTTTCCAACTGACCACCATTGCCTCAAAGGAGTTGCCACTCGTCTTCGCCTGCACACTCCTCACCATCGCCCATGGGAATCATGGAGAAGGAAATGTTCCCTTCGACAGTGTTGCCCTTGGTCGAATCCCCATCATGGCCAACCGGCTTTGGTGTGCTGTGGGTCTGAGCCACCGTGAACAGTGGAGCGCCACTCGATTCATCTGCCAGCTTGGATGCACGAGAACAGAAGTCGTCGAAATCATCTGCAACCAGAAGGAGGGCAATTGTCGCTAATGAAAACAAAAAAGGCATCATGACAGGTGACGATCAATCTAAGAGCAGTCAAACCTTTGTCGCGACAATAGAAACCGATCGCCAACGAGGGATCCAGTGAGTCCAGCGGAATGTGTCTTATTGCGCTAAACAGAAGTTCAAAAGAACAGATGAATAAACAAACTGACTGCGGGGCAGACCAGGATACAAAATATAAGAAATGGGCATGTCCCAGAAGAAAGCTTACTTGCAGTGGTATGACGAAGTATCCGCGTCTAAGTTATCTGTACTAATGGAGCATACCTGTACAAACAAAACATGTACATATCAGCGAGATGCAGACACGATTGTAAAACTGAGCCAACACTGAGCATCAACGCAATTGTTTCTTTTGTTATTTCCCTTTGTAGACAAGTAACAAGCAGAGCTGTTAGCCTCAGCTACATTTTGAAATTTTGAATCAGTATATAAGTTGCGAAATCTTCAATCTTAATTGTAAAAACGTACGTGTATGCAAAATCAACCTCCATTTACATATAAAGGCGGGGGAGATTTTCCATTTCTAGCAGCTTCTGTAAGCCTTTGCTTTGTACTCTTCTAAATTAAATATTATCATGCTCTACATGGAAAAATTATCATGCACCATATGGATGCCTGATTTGGCGCTTTGAACCTAAAGTTGGCTAGGTAAACAAGTGAACATATGTTTTCTATTGTACATAGAAACGGCATAATTGTTATTCAACATGTTGAAAGACCACTTATTCTAAAAGAGAGTGAAAAGTGTAAATATTTGGGCACACATATTGGGCAGTGACACTTCCGAGTTTCCTCAACATAAGATACAACACATAACAATCCACAGAAAAGGCAAATCGTTTTATGATAACATAGATAAATCCCTGATCAATTGATAGATAAATACTGCATATTTGATTCTGCTTGTAAATCGTCTCCATGCACAAACTTGGGATTTACCATCCAATGCACCACCCTCATTTAAATGTAGCATGCAATTACAGATCGTTGACAAAGGAACAGCACAGGAAAGTAGGTTGTAGCAAATTAGCTTAATTAATGTAAAGAAAGACATACTGGCTGAACGTCATGAGGATCAAGATAGAAAGCTTCTTCATCTTGCACACCAATTAAATAGGTAGATGCACTAGGTTTCCCACCCAAGATGCCAAGACTCTGAGGAAAAGAAAATGTTGCGCGCAACAAAGGAATGTACCTGAGAAGTATGTCGAGACACAAATGATTAATTCAGACAAGTTTCTAGCATTCTATTCTACTATTGTTTCATTTCAAACATTCATTATTTCCACACAACCTACAAGTAATCACTTTCTCTTTGAATCTTTGTCACACCAGGCATGATAAATCACATTAAAGCATCCCATTCACCCTTGCACAACATCCAGCATTTTGTTATCCTAATGCATAGCAAAGGCATCAGCAAAAGGTGCGAATTTCAGATGCTCTAGGAGACTGTTGCTAGCAATTTTTTTTATAAGAGAGAGCACTTGTCTAAGGAAAACGCTGGAGAGCAACATATATAATTTTTACAGGTAAAAGGGTGGGGCGCAGTGATCAACGCAGCTAACCGCTCCCCAAACAAAATATTCGGTTTGGGTCGATATTACTCATTCCACTCGAAACCCATAGGTTCTAAATTGATAAGCCTGCCATAAGCCCTAATGGCATGCCATAAGGATCCATCATCGTTACAGAATGTTCGCCAGTGGCTGTGGACCATGTAAATGAGCAACATTTCCTACTGATAAAGAAAGTTAATTAGAGAGGTCCATTGACACTATGAAGCTGTATTTAGTACCAGATTTTTAGCAATATCTAGACGTTGAAGATTTTTATTTTTTGTGTGGCAATTTTGAGTAGATGCTCTTCAACTTGTGAATCAATTGGACAAAACAGTACGCCTTTAGACAGCATCTTATTACCACTCCATTTGTTAAATATTATGGAAGCCTCTCGGTCTAACATCATAAAATCACTCTTTCCCAGAAACAACTTGTATCATTGCCACAAAGTCTTCTAGTACTGGCCACAGATTTGCACTTCAGTAATTTTTTAAGCAAAATTATCTCCTTAATACAAGATAACACATCCTCCATTCAGTACCCTTAATTGTTGAGGCAGACTCACTCTGTGAATTTAGTGGATTTTTGTTTTTGCCCCAACATTGTCAATCTGGTATTTCAAACTGACAGGTGCATAAATCAACAAAATAGTAGGAAGAGAGCTACCCTGAGGAAAGCAAAATGATTAACATGTCAGCTCATGGAGGTAAAAGGAATCTAAACCAACGAGTGAACACATTATTTATCTGATGGAGAGATAAGTTAAAGCAATGAGAATGCAAGAAAGGCACTCATATACAAATTTAGAGAAGTACAAAGAATTAACCGTCCTGCAGGTACATATAAGAAACTGAAGCAGCAGTCTTCACTCAAAGTAGGACTATCCTTTTTGACAAAATTATATTGCTATGGTCGATCACTTCTCTGTGATTTTACTAAAATTGCCTCAAGCCACAGCTTGACTATTAAAAACAGAAGAAAGTTCATAAAAGGAAAGAATCACGGATGAAGTAGATTAAGAATGCAAACCTGGGATTAACTTTTTCAAGACCGAGAACTAAGGGAACCAACAAAAGGATAGGTGTCCATTCATCCTGACCCCTCGAAAACTCTACACAACATCTTCTTGCATCTTCAATGCACAAAACCGGAGCTCCACCACGCTCCCCATCTTCATCACCAGAAACGATATAAATGGCAATGGGAAAAACCTGTTCCACCAGATCAGCTGCCTCTCTCTTGCTGCGGACCAGATTCTCCCACGAACGACATATTGCATATGGACCAACCCATGACCCAGCCGCAAGATCATAAGCTTTTCCCGCTCGAATAAGATTGTGGATGGAGAAAGGAGAAGCATTTGAATCACCAAAGAGATGCAAGATGTCAACATATTCACATGGCTGCCAATTCAAAATGGCAAAAACAAGCTTACCCACTGTGTACCTTAAATAGAGTACATTACCAGTTAAAATAACTAAATTCTCCCATGAATTTTACCTTATACGAAGTTTTCCTCCATGACCTACCCAGATGATGAAAAAGCAATGCCTGCAAAGAGATGACCAGTTCAACTCGAGAAAAACATGAGTTGGCAACAGTAAATCCCAATGTCGTCTGTTAAACCTGACATTCTCTAAATGGAATCAGTACATGAAGCAAGGTCACTGAAACAAAGTAACAGCAACACACCTGAGCAACAAGCATCTGACTACTCCTAAGCATGCAACCCCAACCTACATCACTCGTATAGTTTGAGTCATCAATAGCTTCAAACCCTGCAAGTATCACGGATTAAGATTTCTACAATACGAGAGCAACAACAACAACAACAGCACCCAAGCCTTTTCCCTAGTGGAGGTATGTGATGATGCAAGACTGGACATTCAACAAGATTGTTATTTCATTTTACTTCATATGCAATTGTAGATTATATCTTAGGTAGTTGAAATAATATCTTAGATGATTTATTTTCTCTTTTGTAGTTAACTTATTTCCTAGTTTGAATTTCTAATTTCCTTTGTTTGTTAGGATTTGAAGTCCATATATTCATTAGGTTTACATCGTAAAACCAGCTCCTCCCTTTGAGTATTGATAAAGTTGAGATTTTTCTTTGTTGTGCTTCTGCTGGTACTCCTCTGTGCATGCTTGCGAGCGTGTTACTATCGCATTCACGTTGTCACCATTTCCACGGGATCAAGTCTACAGTTTTAAACTATCTAAAAATAAAGACCCTAATAATCAATAAAAGAAGTTCCAATTCAAAGAAAGATCAACCGACAATAATACTGCGGAAGCAAACCTTTGCGATATGTCAATATGATTCTTGAAGAAAAATCTTGCTCGAATGCCGGCAATCCAGGGATTTCATCACTAGAAGACTCGTCCCGAGATATCTTGTAGCACACACCTAGGAGCCATATATCACTAGTTGAGTTAGAAATGCCAGTTCTAGCTATACCTAGAACGCGCTCTTGAATCCTCCTCATTGATCCACCAGTCACGACTTTTCTCACTGCCGTTGTCCAAGCATTTGGTCTGCTATGAAGTGCCTTTCTTGGGCAAGCTGAGGACTCACTATGTGAATCAAAGATTGAGAAAGCAGAACCAAAGAAGGTTGACCATGAGGAATTTTTGGATGACTTACTATCCAGGAAACCTGCCTCAGGGCAAACCGAAGGAGGACTGGTGTTTGAAGTATCAGGACTCTTAGACAAACATTTTGAAGCAACTGCTTTCTCACAAAATCCTTTCATTACCTAGTCATGGAGTACTGTGCAGTAATACAATCAGCTCACAGAAAAAAGCTGAGTTGTGAATATAATCTGCAATTCAGAAGAACAATGAGAAGCATTGTCAACCTAATACAATCAAATCGGTCACAGTTTGCAAAATTACATGATCCAGGAAGCACGACTTGCCACATTGCCACCACCGTAAAGAGGAAAGCGACAAATATCATCCAACTGAGAAAACTAATGCGAGGTGAACACAATTCAAATTACCATTCTAAAGTTGGGAAAAATGACAGAACACACTATACAGAAAAGCAGGATAGAAATCACGCTAAAGAACTAAAAATTTGTTCCTAGCTTTGATAAGCTGAATCAAGTAGGAGAACCATGTAACAAGTGTGAACAACATACTTTAGGGCTGCAAGCCTGAACATGGAACAAGAGCGTATGTGGTAAACTTTTGAAGTGCTCTTGTATTAAGCATGTCATGGAGACCATAGATGGAAAGATACAGGAAATTCGAAGGCCAGAAACTGCCACTCAAGAAACTGTTAACTGTTATTTGTAGAGTGGTGGATATAACAACTTGAATTTTTGTGTACATCTTACTTTTTTCCTTCCTGAGTCTTTTGGTTGATTGAGCAGTTTGACGTTTTCTCTCTCTACATTCTTTCATACACTTCCTACGAACCAAATACTTTTCTTGCACTCGTTGAACGCCATCTCACTATTGAAAAATTGTACTCAAGCATCTTAGACTAGCCCTGACAATAAAAACAGACAAATGGTACCAACAATACCATAGCGCACTTGGACTCACTGCAGTCACACAAAACAACATCAAAAGTATCATCCTCATTGTAGACTTCACTCCTATGCAGAACATCCATATGCACCCTTCAAATTATATAGTCACATGGTCTCCCTCTAACTCGCTCATTCTGGATTCTCTTAAATTACTGATGGAGATAACACCAAATGCATATTACAGCAATCTGAACAAAAGTTTTCAGCAGACTTGCTAACTCATCATAAAGCATGAGCCATCACAGACTGGAGTAAATTATAATCATGAGACCTGCCACAGGCATTCAATTCTTTGAACTATTAATACGATCCTTCTCTGCATGTTGGTAAAAATCAGCATAGCCACTAAAGAATTCCAATCTTCATCAATTTGTCAATCGAAAATCCCTTAAGAACTCTATTCATAACACAGTCTCCATCATTTACAGCATGCAAAAACGAACTAAGAGATAATCCTGATCAGAATCCAACCATGAAGAAAACATGTCTAACCAAAACTGGCTCCACTGATCAATTCAATATTTAGAGATCACCCATCAGGGTCCACCCACTCAATGTTGCATCGAATTCAACAGTCCAAGCCTCAGAACCTCAATGATCCGAATTCACCTAATTAATCCTAAACCATTCCAATCTTCCCGGGTGAACACTCATAACAATACACGTAGCCTACTAATTAAAAATCCCAACAGGCTGAAGAGAGAGATAGAGGGATTCATAAAAAATGTCAAAGAAAGAAATTGATTCAGAATGTCTGGAGAAAATAACAGGAAAGTTCAGACCAACGAAAGCAATCCCGCAGAAAAAAATTTCTCACCAATCAAAAACCTATCGCTCAGCAAATAGAGTCCCCCAGCATCAAAAGCATGAAATTTTAGCTCGAGGACATAAAAACGAAATCTTTAGGCCGAAAACTCGCAGCGGCCGGTTCGCGGCTGCCAGCGGCCGTCGATGGCGCGTGGATGGCGCCGGAGATTTGCTGGCGGTGCTCGGCTAGGTTGGCGGGAGGTGGGCCTTCGTTATTTGGGGAATCTACGCAATCTACGAACAACACGAGAAGAAGTAACGTGTTCCTTCTGCGTCTTCTCTTGGATTTGCGTTTCTGGATTTTCTATGAAGTTATCTCGGTCAACAGCTCGACCTCGCAAAACACCAATCTTCTGAATATATGATTATGAGACTTAACGAACTGGATTTTCCAGATTCTAATTTGAGAAATCTCGTCTTAAGAGATTTATGGATGTAGATGCTCAACAACTTGATATTTTCGTTTTTTTTTTAGCAATATTTAAATCCTCCATCTTCTTTTTTCAAATAAAAATAAGAGCATTCGCACTTCCAAATCAGTGGTCCGCCCAAAAGCTCCAAACAGCATTTTCCTTGGACCGTTACCTTGTATCGTGTTTACTCCAAATTAATTTTGCTTCATAAAAATTTCTAAAGTGATGCGTCAATGCCATCTATAACAAATCTACAAAATTTTTAAAGCAAAATTAAGAATTTTTTTCAAAACTCTGGCAAGGTCTTAAGATAAAATTATTAGATTTCTCAATGTCATTTGGCTTCCATAAAACGATGCCCTTTAGGAGACCATTTATATTGAATTTTCATTAACCAAGCCGATTAGAGGTGGTAAAATAGTTCTAGATCCATATTTAATGACGCATGTCATAAATAAGTTGTATTCAGTTTTTAAAATATGTTTAAGTGGGTCTAAGAAATAATTGCCTAACAACTTAACAAGTTGAGAACTAACCCATTTCAAATGCATATGAAAAATAGAGAATTTTTTCACAATATTTCTAGTTGTAAATAATAAGGGTGGTCGGTTCTCGATTAGGTCTAGCCCTCTCTAGGAACCGGTGTATTATTAATAAGGGTGAGGAATACGAACTTAAAGTTTAATATATTACTTGAAATTAGTTTTGCATCTAAAACTTAAAAAATAACTAGTGAATTATTAAGTTTATATCAAAATAAAAAAATATATAAACAGAAAATAATTGATCCAATCCGGATGGTTCCCGGTTCATTCGGTGCATCTTGATCCAATCAGATGCCCAGTGCTCCAATTTGGAGTTGGAGAGATCGAGACCATTTCTTATATATTTTCTTATTTTATTTTTTCATTTCTTTTCATTTTCTATTTCTAAATAGTACACTAAATCGTCAACGAACCCTTGCAAACATTAGGCGAGGGCCGCAAAGCTTTGCTTATTGCGGTTGAGACTTGAGAGTCTCGACCCTCGCTAGCTTTGGGCAAGGGTCAACCTTTGCTTGCGGTCAGGGCCTCGTAGCTCTTGCCAGTATGAGATGAAAAAAATATATAAGGAAATAGAAAAAAAGTATATAAATATAATATATATATATATATATATAAAATTGTTCACGTTAGTATTTGTCGTGCCATGTAAAATAATTGACATTCACGTTAGCAATTTCAGGTTAAAATTGGCCAGAATGACTAATTTGGCAAATTGTCAAAAGGTTTATAACTAAATTGGCAATATTGAAATGTTTAAGATCGAATTGACACAAATACAATCGGCTTAGAACTTGTCTTTTTTTTTTTTGTAATTTCTCCATATATTTTCTCACAATACATGCATACTTTCATAGTTCTTTATGTAAATTTCAATCTTTAGGTTTCTTTTATGCTATTTCTCCTATTTATTAATAAGTTTTATTTAGTTAACTGAATTTTTAAATAATCTATCCAAACAACATATTCTTATGAAGGGTTTAAAGTTGGTTGAATATTTTGACATGCACATGGATGTGTTTTAGCAATATGGGTAAGGTCGAGAAAGTTATATTACATAAAAATGGACAAATATGAGCTAAACAAGTCATTTTGGATCGGATCATTTTCGATATGATTTGATTCACCTATTTAACGGGCCTAATGGCCATCATTTGAGTTGTTTGTGCATGCATTTTCAAGTCAGCAATTCAATGAGCATATCGGACTCACAGTGGTAACATTTCGGGATTTTTTTTATATGAAAATTATTTTTGGATAAATATGGTAATAGTATATTAATTTGGGATTTTTTGCACAAAGTTTAGTTTGAAATAAACGTGGCATTTTGGAATTTCTTATAGTATGAACCTTTCATTTGAAAAAAGCACAAAGTTAATTATTTGCATTTTTGGCTTCAAATTATGTATATGTATATAGTTTTACATGAAAGAAGAAATGAAGAGCGTAAATACGAACTTCAGAGTACCAAGAATAATTTCAAATGAATTAATAACTTTCTTGTCGATAAATAAAGATATTCTTATTTTTCAGCTCATAGTTAGCAAAGATGAAGATCTTCTTTTTCTTCCTTATACTAAAAAAAAGTCATTAATTCGAAATCATTAGGACAGAGGTGATGATTTATGAATAGGAATTTTCCCCAATTTTACTAAATAGTCCTCGATGAACTGACCATGGTGGGAATAATTTTTCAAATTAGTACTTCCATCTAAATGAAGTTCGTTAAGTTATTTTAATCTTCAAGGTTGTTCATTTGGTGACCGTCTCTATAGTCCCTAATATAATGACGAATCTAAAAGTTCACACCATGCTAATTAATGCCCTGCGATTTTGCTCCTCGATGATAACTAACTCCCGTGGATGCTGACCGAATTCCTTTCAACACTAGCCATAAATGTAAATTTTCTGAAAATCTATAGTAAAGCTACTATCGCTCACTCAAAAGAAATCTTAAGCTACATAAATATGCAAAATCCTTAATTTGTTTTTTTATAGTTCTCTTCATTAACTCCATTTCAATTAATCTGTGAAAAAAACGATTTGAATTCATCATTTTTTTTTTGGTCACGACATGTTTGCCAAGACAAAATCGGTTGGAATTTTCGGTTCGAAGTAGAATTGAGGATGGAAGATAGTAGACGTCTTTGATTATTTACAGCTCATTTAATTGCAGCAATGGAACAAGGCAGCATCTAATAGTTATTACATTATAACGTAATAGGGTCGAAATTTCCAAAATACCCCTAAATTAAGAAAGTCAGCGAGAATATAAATTTTATAATTGTACTATAAATGCAATTAGATAACATTACACAAATAACAAAATTCAATTTAGTTGTAATTTGTGCAAAAGATTAAATTATAATTAGGAATCTAACGGTGGTAATTGCAGAGAATGCATTGGGAGCTACCCAACCAACCACTGTCACGATGATACATATTACGCTATAATGACTGTTAGGGAAAGCTAGACAATTAAGCCGTAATAGACTTGCAATGTTAATAAGTATTAGCTAGACAATTAAGCCGTAATAGACTTGCAATGTTAATAAGTATTACTTTAACCAAACGCGGTGTTAGGTTCTTAGCAGATGTCTTTTTTTTTTTTGCAAGCAATTAATGGGATTTGAACATGACAACAAGTCTAATTCTTGAATAAAAAAGTCAACTGAAATATTGATCAATTGTTCTAACAGTGACTTCCCTAAATTATTCTAAATGGAAAGCGTGATGATTTGAATATGAGGTCGGCCACACTTAGACATCGACGTCGTTATATGCAATCATGAACTCGCATGTGTTTTAACTCTTTGTAAGTTGTAAATTTTGTGCACTATTGTATAAGAATATTAACATGAATGGTTAATTTATATTAATAAAAGTTAGCTTTACACTTCTAATACGAAACTCATGTGAAATGGATTTGATTATGAACTCTAACAATTATAATATAATGCTCTTTTTGTTTCGTGAAAAATGAACAATTTAAAAAATATATTTTCATAGATATTCGCTTATATCGCTTAAAATAATTATATAACTGAAAATGTGTTTATCACCGATTATAATTTATATTTAGATATTTATATTATTCATGAATAATAAATTTTTTATTTGATTTTTTAAAATTGATTGTTTTTAAAAAAGTATATTTTATTTTTTGAGAAATAAATGAAGTGATGGGAGAATGGGGGTTCATTATAATTTATACAAGCCGAAGAACACTCCAATATTTATGTACGACACTCACTTTAGTGCCAATATGAAGTGATGGGAGAATGGGGGTTCATTATAATTTATACAAGCCGAAGAACACTCCAATATTTATGTACGACACTCACTTTAGTGCCAATATTTTTTTCGGATCACTCAAGCGTCAATTTTTTTTTGAAAAATGGTCATTTCAGTGCCAGAAATATTCTTGAATGATATAAGAAAGCGGGTATGCTATCCTCACAAACATGACGCTCATGGCCTTAAAAGGGTACTGCCTTTTTGCTCACTCTAGTTCATTCTTGAAACTTAACCCTTAAGGTGTCGATATTTCTGATTCATAGGTTCCACATAGTGGCAAGTGAATAGCATACTAGACCAAACCAATTGTACTACTGAATCAAGAAGAGGATTCTGGTACCCGAATAACCATGCTTTTAAGAAAGAAGAAGAAATGAAACTTAGAAACTCATGATTTATAAGAAACACACTGATATTTCATATATGGCGAGTTTTGCCGGGCGAGTTTTGTTCCCCTGATTACAACACATTCGGGGACCTTTTATAGGCACACAAACTGGACAATCTTCGGATACGCAAATCCATCCGAAAAACTGAAAAAAATAAAAAAAAAAGTCTTCGGATGAACAGTACTGCTACAATACTGCTACAGTGCCAAACAGTGCTACAGTACTGCTACAATGATGAACATTACTTGCTACAACACTTTGTTACAGTACTTGCTACAGTACTTTTTCGAAAAAGTCTTCGGAAACCTGTAGAAAGCTAAGTTATTCAACACTTACGACTAATCACACCAAACATGGACTTCGACACACCAAACAACGACTGAAGACTTCAATGAAATTTTATTGCGCACGTCAAACGAAGTCGTCTAAGTAGTTCAAAGCCGACGCGCGATCGGGATCTGGGTGATAATTGGCATCGTCAGAGTCAGAACTGTCTGGATCGTCCTTATCTCTTTTGTATTTATTCTAGTACCAATGTTCTTCGAGCTGGGACAGTCTGATATTTGGATCTTCAGAAAGTGGGGGACTGTCTTCTTGTTTTGCTGCGTACGTTTCTCCGGATAAGATATCTTTCATGGTGATTGGGTCTCGTGGATCTTGTCGAGGATCTTGAGTAGAGCTGGATGGCATTTGAGACTGAGGCCATAATTGGAGCTGAGGCCACGTGGAGCTGGATGGTTGATCTTGAGTACTGGATGCAATATCTTGTGTAGGATCAGGACCTTGTACAATGGTCCTCCCTAAGGGTCTTGAGTGTCTTGAGTGTTAGTGTCCATAGAACAATCTGGCTGGTTTTCTCAAAATGCTTTCAATGCATTAATGGTATGATGATGAAATTTAGGCGTATCCCATGAAAGATTCGTGTGTTGATATGGCCAAATGTCGGGGGAAATTTCTTGATTTTTCTGCGCACAGAATACACTGGAGTTCTCTATACTCATGCTGCATGAATATGATGGATCTGGGAGTTGTGATGTGGGTTCGGAAGATTTACCGATGAAGGTCGGGCTTAAAGGTAGAAGTATCATAAGGCAACAATTTATTGCGCAAATCACCTGTGTGGCTAAAGTAAAGCCATGGTCTGTGGAAAATGACTGTGGTATGCCTTTCTGGTTTATCTCTTGCACAACGCCTTTGGAAGATGAAGTGATTTTTCCATGCTGCTAAAAGGCTGGAACCAAGTGAGCATTTTCGTCAAAACTTGCTGGCTTGAGAAATCTCCCATGAGTGCTCTAGACAAGACTTTGATAATCTTATCTGTGAAAAATTCAATGGCAACAACATAAATGTTGAGACAATACCAAAAGAACCATTTGAGGTCGTCTGGGAAATCATGATCAAGAGATCACCGTAAAACATGGATGAATGGATAATATGGATTAAGACCATACGGTCTTAACATCAATTCGCCATAGTTGCTGAAGATGCTGTAATGGTATTTATACATGTAGTACCTCAAATTTTTAGAGAAATTATTATGTTCAATTTCTCCTGGAACTTCTAGGGGATAATTGTGAGAATTCTATGGTGTGTCTCGCATGGGTGTAGAGCAAAACGTTCCAATTTTCATTGGATTTCTGCGAACATACATGTTGATGTATTCAACTGGCTGCTTGGATCTGAACAGAAAATCTGCAAGGACATTCTTTTTGCCTGCAATGTGTTTAGCATCAAAAGAATATTTCGAGAACCATTCGGCCCACCTTAATAGCTGAGGATGGGGAATCCGTTTCTGCTTGAATTTGAGCATTTGGGGAAATGAAGACATATCCCATTCTACTAAAAAACGATGCCTAATAAGGTGGTATTCAAACTTCTTGATATCATATTTGACTGCGAGAATCTCCTTAAAAATGGAGTTTCTACAGAGTTGAATCTTCCATTTTTGTAAGCACAAATGAAGCGCTTACTTTTGATTTCTTAAAGGAGAATAGCTGCCTAATATTTATCACTAGCATCTGTTTACAAAATTCTCTTGCCAATGGAAGGAATTTGCAAAGGAGGCAGATTCTGTAATATTTCTTTGAGATATGCCACAATTTGTGTTTGCTTTGGTCTCCATGGAGGAGTATCTTTTTTCAACATACTCTGAAAAGGATAGAGTGCTTTGGAGATCTTTGGCACAAAATCTCAGAGATAATTAACAATGCCAAGAAAAGCCTGGATTTGGGTGATTGTCAAATTCTCAAAGGAAAACTTTTGAAGTTCTTCTACCAGGTAAGGTCCCGGGTAATAGGTATCTTCTTTCAAATGTATGCCTAAGAATTTGATCTCTTTTTGAGCAAGAATCATTTTCTTTTGGGAAAGCATGATTCCATGTTTCTGGACAATGTCAACGAACTGGGAAATCAATTTGCCGTGTGATTATTCATCAGGATTATAAAGGAGAATGTCATAAATGTAAATCTGGGCATGTGGGAGAATAGGCTGAAAAATTCTACACATGGCTTTCTGAAAAATAGATGGGGCTGTTTTAAGACCAAAAGGGACAACTGTCCACTGAAAGTGCTGGTTTGGAATGTAAAAACCAGTTTTAGGACGGTCATCAGGATGAATTTCAATTTGCTAAAAACCTGCTTTTAGGTCGAACTTGGAATAGATTTTAGCATGGGCTAGGCTACCGAACAAAGAGTTTTGTGAGGCAAAGGGAATTTGTTATCTTGAAGGAATTTATTCAAGGGTTGATAATTGATCACTAATCTTAGCTTACCGCGGTTCTGTTCTGCTCTCTTGTTCATATAAAAGGCTTCACAAGCCCGTTGTGAATCAGATGGTTCAATCAGGCCTTGAGAGAGTAGCTCAGCATATTCCTTCTGGACCAAAGCAAAATGTTCAGGATTCATACTAGAATGATTGGCTTTTATGAGATTCACATCTTCGCTTTTTTTAAATGGGAGTTTGACAAAGAAGTCAAGATTTTTTCAAAGGGGGTTTGAACATGTTTGGATAAATTGGGAATGAGACTTAGAGCAACATGATAAGAGACTTTGGGTAATTGGATCAAGAATTTCTAGTTGGATAATGAAAAGTCTCTGAATATCCATATATTCACGGAACTGGTCACCAAACTGTAAACCAATTAGTTTAATCCTTAGCTGGGAGAGCTGGGCAATGACATCCCAACTAATGACAAGGTCTTTATCTGGGGAATTGGAACCAAGGATTTTTGTGGATATGGAACAGCTTGAGAAGATTTGGAGTGTGATGGTTTTCCTGCGGAATTTTGTGGTAAAAGTGTCACTAGAAGTAGAATGAAAATACCTTGTGTAAGGCATCCATAATTTTTCTGGGAGTACTTTTACATCCATAAGAGATGCTGCTGCACCGGTATCAATGAGGGCAATGACTTGGATGGGTTTATCGTCTTCTGAAGTGTGGATTTGGATGAGAATATATGGAGAGTGGAAAACATGTTGGACATGGAAGGAATCAGAGATAATATCAGGGAAGAATGCAAAGATATCACCAAGGGATTCATGTTGTACATGGAAGGAATCAGAGATAATATCAGGGAAGAATGCAAAGATATCACCAAGGGATTCATCAGAGCTCGAGGAGTATGTTTGAAGAGCAAAAAATGTATCAGGTGAGGGTTCATCTTCAACAGAGAATGCAGACTCGATATCTTCATCATCCAACTGGATACCTGTGGTTGACGAAATCTTTTGGATTATGTAAATTCCTTGGCGCTTTGCTTGGGGACAATTCTTCGCAAAATGCCCTTTCTTACTACAAATGTAGCATCGGTTATATTTCTTCTTATTCTTCTTGAAACCAGAGGAATGATGCCGTTTCTTTCTTCGAAGGAACTTCCACTTGCCTTTCTTGGATGTCCATTTGCCAAAAGAAAACTTTTCAAATGAAAACTTCATGAAGTGCTTGCGTTTTTTGTTGCCATCACAAGAGGGATCACCGCAATCTCTGGAGCATTTGATCTTCCAATGGAGATTGTCATAATTTTTTTCGAGAAAGCGATTCTCGCGAAGATAACTCCTAAAGACTTCTCTTCTATGGCACATTTTTTTCAATGGCAAGGTGGACAGACTGTTGGATTTCTCCAAAAGTGGCATCTGTGGTAGTCTTGTTCTTGAGTTTCAGGGTTTTTTCAATAACTTGACTAATTTCTTTGGGAATTGAAGCCATAAAAAATGACTTGAGATTAGGATTAGAACCAAGCTGGTAGAAGAGCTTGATCATTTCTCTAAAATGTCGATCCAAGTCTTTTTTGGCTAGGGAACAACATTTTCTCTCAAAGAATTCTTTTCTTTTGAGTTCCTTTGAATCTTAGGTTGGCCAATAAAGAAGAGATGAATAAGCTGAATGGCTTCATTAAAGGACATGGTTAAGAACTGAAGTTGATCCCTTTTTGAGGCTAACTTCCACCAATCAAGGGATCAGTGAATCTGGTGACAAATTCAAGGAGAACATCATAGGTGCTGTGTTCTTTTAGGTTCCTGGTAATCAACCAAGCATGAAACTCTTGGAGTCTTTCGGCCCTTTTGTGACAAGGAATATCATCCAAAGTGAAGAAATTGGATGAATATGTTTTTGAGGATGATGGGTCATGGTAGGGCTATGGAGGTGGAGGTGGATGTTCTGCCTTAGGATGGTCTTCCATTTCTTCTTCAATAATTGGCTCTACTGGATCTGCCATCATAATATCTGCGACAACAGACGGAGAACTGAAGTCATAAGACTCGGTATCAGGAATGGAATAAGAGTCACTGATGGAGATTTCAAGAGTGGCCGGGAGTGAAGGATTTATGGGTTCCACTGTAGAGATGGTATGAACTTGGTTTCTAAGGAAATTTTCCAAGGGATTAGAAACCATATATGAGTGGGAAGGTTTATGAGGTAGGGATGATGGAGGAGATTGTTCTGGTGGGGCTAATGGAGATGGAAGAGAGGTATGTTTGCCTTTTTCTTTTTTCTCTTGATCTAGCTTCCTTAGACGATCCCGTAGAGAAAGTATATTCGTCTGTGGTGGGGGCGGTGCTGTGCTAAGGACAGTTGCAAAAGAGTTAGAATCTAAAGAGCTTGAGGAAGAGAAGGATGATGACTTTGTGTTGATTTGGGGAAAAAGAACGTATCCAAAGCATGCGAATTTCTTTGCTCTAAGAGAGCCTGTTGTTCTTGCAGTATCTGGACCTAACGTCTGAGCTTTTTAATCTCAGGAGTTTGGTCTTCTAGATAATGGCTAGTAGGGATATGCTTTATTTCCATCAATTGAAGTCTTTTTTGGAAATCTTCGAGCATCTTCTTTAAGACAGATGTAATGCGGTTTACCTTATCAAGACGAGTAGTAATTGAGTTTATGGCTACATTCTGGGCCAAAGCATTCTATATTTGCCAATTTAAGATAGCTTTCACTGGAGTAGGGCCTTTCCGTCTTCTTTGAAGATCAACATCATTTGGAGGTGAGATCTTTGGAGAATGGAAGTTTTTCTGTTGCTCGTCAGAAAAACTTTCAGCAAGAGTAAATCTGAAGGGTGCTGCGCTTTCTTTTGCAGGCTGTAAAGGGAGAAAATCTTCTGGTCTGAACATACAAATAATAGGTAAGATAGGGGGTAGTTCAGGTGTAGGTTTGCAAGTGTATAGTTTAGACAGTTTGTTAGAGCAATAATTTTTCTTTACCCATTTGAGAATAGGTTTATAGAATGCTGAAGTGAAGGGTTTCTTTGGTGGTGGAGGTGGCGGTTTTGGTTCATTTGGGGGACAGGCAGGTAGAGGTGCAGTAATTTGGGGAAGTTTGGGAGAACCATGCTCAACCATGTATTGCCAACGGGCACCGTCTTCGTCAAGAGGTTCTACGGTCGGATCACCGTCTAGGTACCTTTAGTAAAGAGAATCTTTTTTTTTTCCCAGAGGAAGGTCTGTCATTCTCATCATCTGGATTTAAACAGGAGGAACAAGAGCAATCAACATCTCAAAAACAGTGTCCGGAGGGATCTTTAAAATAATGGATAGGTTGTCCATGTACATCAAAGGATTGGACATGAGGTTTAGGATCAGGGTCTTCCATACTGACAGCTTTAGTTGGGCATGGAGTAAAACACAAGATGGTGGGGAAGGAGGGAAAAACAGAGGAAGAAGTATCTTCCTTTTCTTTTACAAATTTGATATTAACTGTAACAAATTTTTTCTTGGTGTACAATGGCTCGGAAGACTGGATAGGTGGGGAATTCTGGTGGAGTTTTTCATAGTTGGTCACCCAACTATCAGGAAGGAGTTTGACAAGCTGATCTCTTAGAAGTTGACGAGGGACGTGGATGTTTGAAGTCTGGTCATTGTCAACAGAGATAAGCAAAGCATTTTCGGCACTGGGAAAGTTAAGATCAATGGCAAGGTTTTGCACTCTATATACCATCTGGTAATGAAGAGTAGTAATTATAGCAGAAGTGATTTGAGGTGCACCAATAATCTGTAACTGGACCTTTAAAACAGAAAGGAGGTTGGGATCTGCCAAGGCCATATTGAAATTTGGGAAGAGTGTAACAAAGACCGTGCCTGCGTTCATAGTAGACTGAATTGTGCCGATGCAAGCATGCTGATATTCCAAAAAGCGAGTATCAAGAAGAGAAACCCGCGCAGTAACTAGCTAGCCTTTTCGTCCATGCAAAGACAAGGCTAATCTGATAGCTTCAAAGTGAAGATGAGTATAACCCTATTAAGCCCACTAAGCATACATCGTCGAAACTGAGTTAAGATTAGTATTCTGAAATTCATAACCTGCTGGAAGGGGAAGAAGAAACTCTTACTCTCATAGAATCCTCTACAGATGTTACAACTCCTGTCCAGCTAGAAACCCCCGTTTCACTTCCTCAACCACCAGAACTCCGAAAAACTACTTCCTCTAAAATAAATTACCTTTATGAGGTATCTTATGTGATTGATGATCGCAAAATCTTTGAAACACAGCTACCCCTCATGAACTCATATTATGCCTTTCGTAAACCACCATCCATCTCACTCATTCGATCCATCAAACACTTCATCAAACACACCTCTCGTTCAGTTAAAGAATATGTCTAGTCCATCAAATTTGATCAGCACCCCATCCTGTCTGCGCAGCAAGAGCAGTTTGTAACTCTCCAGATTCCACCTGAGTTTCCTGCTCAGTGGGCTCAATAAGGCTATATTCATATTCACTTTGGAGCCATCAGATTAGCCTTGTCTTTACATGGACGAAAAGACTTGCCAATTGTTGCGAGGGTTGCTCTTCTTGATACTCTCTTTTTGGAATATCAACATGCTTGCCTTGGCACAGTTCAAACTACTCTGAATGCAGGCACAGTCTTTGATACTCTCTTCCCAAATTTCAATATGGCCTTGGTAGATCCCAACCTCCTTCCTGCTTTAAAGGTCCAGTTACAGATCACAAGTGCACCTTAAATCACTTCTGTTATAATTGCTACTCTTCATAACCATATGGTATATAGAGTGCAAAACCATGCTATTGATCTTAACCTTCTCAGTGCCGAAGATGCTTTGCTTATATTTGTTGACAATGACCAAACTTCATGCATCCATGTTCCTCGTCAACTTCCAAGAGATCAACTTGTCAAACTCCTTCCTGACAGTTGGATGACCAACTATGAAAAATTCCACTAGAATTCCCGACCTGTCCAGTCTTCCGAGCCACTATATACCAAGAAAAAAGATGGTACAGTTACCATCAAATTTGTCAAAGAAAAGGAAGATATTTCTTCCTCTGTTTTTCCCTCATTCCCCACCATTTTGTGTTTTACTCCATGCCCAACTGAAGCTGTCAGTATGGAAGACCCTGATCCTAAACCTCATGTCCAATCATTTGATGTACATGGACGACTTATTCATTATTTCAAGGATCCCTCCAGACACTGTTTTTGGGACACTGATTGTTCATGTTCCTCCTATCTAAATCTAGACGATGAGGATGACAAATCTTCCTCCAGGAAAAAGAAAAAGAAAAAAGACTATCTTTACCAAAGGTACCTAGACGGTGATCTGACCGTAGGACCTCTTAAAGAAGACGGTGGCCGTTGGCAATACATGGTTGAGTATGGTTCTCCTAAACTTTCCCAAATTCCTACACCTCCATCTGCTTGCCCCCCAGATGAACAAAAGCCGCCACCTCCACCGCCAAAGAAACCCATCATTTCACAATTCTATAAGCCTATTCTCAAATGGGCAAAGAAAAATTCTTGCTCTATCAAACTGCCTGAACCATACACTTGCAAACCTACACTTGAACCACCCCCTGTCTTACGCAGTATTTGAATGTTCAGACCAGAAGATTTTCCCCCTTTACAGCTTACTAAAGAAAGCGCAACACCCTTCAGATTTCCTCCTGCTGAAAGTTTTTCTGACCAACAACAGAAATACTTCCACTCTCTGAAGATCTCAGCTCCAAATGATGTTGATCTTCAAGGAAGACGGAAAGACCCTACTCCAGTGGAAGCTGTCTTAAATTGGCAGACAGAGAATGCTCTGGCCCAAAATGTAGTTATAAACTTAGTCGCTACTCGTCTTGATCGGGTAGACTATGCTATATCTGTCTCAAAGAAGATGCTTGAAGATTTCTAGAAAAGACTCCATTTGATGGAACCAAAGCAGATCCATACTAGCCATTATCTAGAAGACCAAACTCCTGAGATTGAAAAGCGAGAATGCTAGGTCCAGATACTGCAAGAACAACAGGAGAGCAAATAAATCTGCATGCTTTGGATCCGTTCTTTTTCCCCAAATCAACACCAAGGCCAACATCCTTCTCTTTGTCAAGCTCTTGAGATTCTAGCTCTTTTGCAGTTGTCCTTAGCACAGCACCGCCCCCACCACAGACGAATATCCTTTCTCTTTGGGATCGTCTAAAGAAGCTAGATAAAGAGAAAAAAGAAAGAGGCAAACAGACCTCTCTTCCATCTCCATCAGCCTCACCAGAACAATCTACTCCATCATCCCCACCTCATAAACCTTTCTACTCATACATGGTTTCTAATCCCATTGAAAATTTCCTTAGAAACCAAGTTCCTACCATCTCTATAGTGGAACCCATAAATTCTTCACTCCCAACCACTCCTAAAATCTCCATCAGTGACTCTTCTTCCATTCCTGATACCGAGTCTTGTGACTCCAGTTCTCCGTCTGTTGTTGCAGACATTATGATGGCAGAGCCAACAGAGCCAATCATTGAAGAAGAAATGGAAGACCATCCTGAGGCAGAACATCCACCTCCACCTCCACAGCTCTACCATTACCCATCATCCTCAAAAACCTATTTGTCCAATTTCTTCACTTTGGGTGATATTCCTTATCATAAATGGGCCGAAAGACTCCAAGAGTTTCATGCTTGGTTGATTACCAGGAACCTCAAAGAACACAGTATCTATGATGTTCTCCTTGAATTTGTCACCAGATTCACTGGTTCCTTGAAAGATTGGTGGAAGTTAGCCTTAGAAAGGGACCAACTTCAGTTCTTAACCATGTCTTTTGATGAAACCATTCAACTTATTCATCTCTTCTTTATTGGCCAATCCCAAGATTCAAAAGAACTAAAAAAAAAGAATTCTTTGAAAGAAAATGCTGTTCCCTGGCCAAAAAAGACCTGGATTGACACTTTGGAGAAATGATCAAGCTCTTCTACTAGCTTGATTTTGATCTTAATCTCAAATCAGTTTTCTGGCTTCAATTCCAAAAGAAATTAGTCAAGTTGTTGAGAAAGCCCTGAAACTCAAGAACAAGACTACTACCTATGCCACTTTCGAGAAATACAACAGTCTGTCTACCTTGCCATTGGAGAAATGTGCCACATACGAGAAGTCTTTAGGAGTTATCTTCGCAAGAATCGTTCTCTCGAAAAAAATTGTGACAATCCCCATTGGAAGATCATATGCTCCAGAGATTGCGGTGATCCCTCTTGTGTTGGCAACTAAAAACGCAAGCACTTCAAGAAGTTATCATTTGAAAAGTTTTCTTTTGGCAAATGGGGATCCAAGAAAAGCAAGTGGAAGTTCCTTCGAAGAAAGAAACGACATCATTCCTTTGGTTTCAAGAAGAAGAAGAAATCTGACCGATGCTACATTTGTAGCAAGAAAGGGCATTTTACGAAGAATTGTCCCCAAGCAAAGCGCCAAGGAATTTACATGATCCAAAAGATTTTGTCAACCACAAGTATCCAGTTGGATGATGAAGATATCGAGTCTGTATTCTCTGTTGAAGATGAACCCTCACCTGATACACTTTTTGCTCTTCAAACATACTCCTCAAACTCTGTTGAATCCCTTGGTAATATCTTTGTGTTCTTCTCTGATACTATCTCTGATTTCTTCCATGTCCAACCCGTTTTCTACTCTCCATATATTCTCATCCAAATCCACACTTCAGAAGATGATAAACCCATCCAAGTCATTGCCATCATTAATATCGGTGCTGCAGCATTTCTCATGAATGTAAAAGTACTCTCAGAAAAATTATGGATGCCTTACACAAAGTATTTTCATTCTGCTTCTAGTGACACTTTTACCACAAAATTCCGCAGCAAAACCTTCACACTCCAAATCTTTCAGGCTGTTTCATATCCACAAAAATCCTTGGTTTCAATTCCCCAGATAAAGACCTTATCATTGGTTGGGATGTCCTTGCCCAGCTCTCCCAACTAAGGATTAAACCCACTGGTTTACAGTTTGGTGACTAGTTCCATGAATATGTGGATATTCAGAGACTTTTTATTATCCAACTAGAAATTCTTGATCCAATTACCCAAAGTCTCTTATCATGTTGCTCTGAGTCTCATTCCTAGTTTATCCATACATGTTCAAACCCCCTTTGGAAAAATCCTGACTTCTTTGTCAAATTTTCATTTAAAAAAAGGCGAAAATGTGAATCTCATAAAAGCCAATCATTCTGGTATGAATCATAAACATCTTGCTTTAGCCTAGAAGGAATGTGCTGAGCTACTCTCTTAAGACTTGATTGAACCCTCTGATTCACAATGGGCTTGTGAAGCCTTTTATGTGAACAAAAGAGCAGAACATAACCGCAGTAAGCTCAGATTGATGATTAATTACCAACTCTTGAATAAATTCCTTCAAGATGAGAAATTTCTTTTGTCTCACAAAAACTCTTTGTTCGGTAGCCTAGCCTAGGCTAAAATCTATTTCAAGTTCGACCTAAAAGCAAGTTTTTGGCAAATTGAAATTCATCCTGATGATCGTCCTAAAATTAATTTTTGCATTCCAAACCAGCACTTTCAGTGGACAGTTGTCCCTTTTGGTCTTAAAACAGCCCCATCCATTTTTTAGAAAGCCATGTATAGAATTTTTCAGCCTATTCTCTCACATGCCCAGATTTACATTGATGACATTCTCTTTTACAGTCCTGATGAAGAATCCCACTGCAAATTGCTTTTCCAGTTCGTTGACATTGTCTAGAAATATGGAATTATGCTTTCCTAGAAGAAAATGATTCTTGCTCAAAAAGAGATCGAGTTCTTAGGCATACATTTGAAAGAAAGCACCTATTGCTCAGGACCTCACCTGGCAGAAGAACTTCAAAAATTTCCTTTTGAGAATTTGAAAATTACCCAAATTCAGGCTTTTCTTGGCATTGTCAATTATCTCTGAGATTTTATGCCAAAGATCTCTAAAGCACTCTATCCTCTTCAGAGGATGTTGAAAAAAGATACTCCCCATAGGGACCAAAGCAGACACAAGCTGTGGCCTATCTCAAAGAAATTTTGCAGAATCTGCCTCCTTTGCAAATTCCTTCCACTGGCAAGAGAATTTTGCAAACAGATGCTAGTGATAAATATTGGACATTTATTCTCCTTGAAGAAATCAAAGGTAAGCGCTTCATTTGTGTTTACAATAGTGGAAGATTCGCCTTTGCAGAAATGCATTACCACTCTACATTTAAAGAGATTCTCGCAGTTAATTATGGCATCGAGAAGTTTGAATACCACCTTATTGGACATCAGTTTCTGGTAGAAATGGATATGTTTTCATTTCCCCAGATGATCAAATTCAAGCAGAAACAGATTCCTCATCCTCAACTGTTAAGGTGGGTCAAATGGTTCTCGAAATATTCTTTTGATATTAAACACATAGCAGGCAAAAAGAATGTCCTTGTAGATTTTCTGTCTAGACCCAAGCAGCCAGTTGAATCCATCAACATGTATATTCGTAAAAACCCTCTGCACCCTGGTACTTTTCGAACTTAGAATATGCAAGAAAGCCAATGGAATTCTCGCACTTATCCCCCATAAGTACCTCAACAGATTGAGCAGAATGTCTTGTTTCATAATATGTATTACCATATGTGGAGTTATCAATATCGGATTTTCAGAGATTATGGTAGATTAATGCTAAATCCACGAGGTCTTGATCCTGACTACCCCTTCATCCAATTGCTTCAGTGGTCTCCTGATCATGAGTTTCCTCAAGAACTCAAATGATTTTTCTGGTTCTTGTTCAACCTCCATACGGTTGCTATTGAATTCCCTACAGACAAGATTATTAAGGTTCTCTCTAATGCCTTAATGGGAAATTTCTCCAACCAGAAAGCTCTTACTGAGATGCTCACATGGTTTCAGCCATTGCAAGCATGGCGTCAAATCTTTATTGAGCAACGACGCATTGGGCGTCTTGAGCCAGAAAGACACACAGTTGTTCTCTTCTATAAACCATGGAATTACACAAGACCTACTGGAGAACGACAAGCATATATTCTATCTTCGGGGGTAACAACATTCAAGCTGAATGTGCAAGCACAAAAGGCTCATGTTCACAGAACTTTACCCAGGCCCATGTTTCCTTTTGAATATGAGTTACGAGAGCTTTTGCGATTTTTGTTTCAGGAAAACAAAATTATTCCTCCGGAGATTTAGCCTTATTCCTCTATATCTTTCATGGGATAGACCCAAGCTCCATCCGTTAACTCTTGAGGCACTTGAAGAATATCAAAGAAATTTGCCAGGCTCTTCAATGGATATTGATGACCCTTGGGGAGGACCATTATCACAGAATCCTTATCCTACCTTGGATATTACATCCAGCACCCAAGATCAGCCATCCAGCTCCACGTGGCCTCAGCTCCAATTATGGCCTCAACCTCAGATGCCATCCAGCTCTACTTAAGACCCTCGACAAGATACACGAGACCCAGTCACTATGGAAGATAACTTGTCTGGAGAAAGGCACGTGGCAAAACAAGAAGACAGTCCCTCACTTTCTGAAGACCCAGACATCAGACTGTTTCAGCTCGATTAACAATGGTACTGGGATAAATACAAAAGAGATAAGGATGACCCATATAGTTCTAACTCTGACGATGCCAATTATCATCCAGACCCCGATCGGCGTCGGCTTTGAACTACTTAGACGACTTCATTTCGCGTGTGTAATAAAATGTCATTGAAGCCTTCGGTCATTGTTTGGTGTGTTGAAGTCCATGTTTGGTGTGATTAGTTGTAAGTGTTGAATAACTCAGTTTTCTGCGGGTTTTCAAAGACTTTTTCGGAAAAGTGGTGTAGCAAGTACTGTTCATCAATGTAGCAGTACTGTAACACTGTTTGGCACTGTAGCAATAATGTAGCAATACTGTTCATCCGAAGATTTTTTTCGATTTTTTTAGTTTTTCGGACGGATATGCGTATCCAAAGATTGTCCAGTTTGTATATCTATAAAAGACCCCGAATGTGTTGTAATCGGCAGGACAGAACTTGCATGGCAGAACTCGCCATATATGAAATATCAGTGTATTTTCTATAAACCATGAGTTTTTAAGTTTAATTTCTTCTTCTTTCCTAAAAGTATGGTTATTCGGGTACCAGAATCCTCTTCTTGATTTAGTAGTACGATTGATTTAGTCTAGTATGCTATCCACTTGATATTATGTGGAACTTGTGAATCAGAAATATCTGGCACCTTAAGGGTTGAGCTTCAAGAATGAGTTAGAGGGAGCAAAAAGACAGTCTCCTTTTAAGGCCATGAGTGCCATGTTTGTGGGGATAACATACCTGCTCATCTCGCTCAGGCTTGTCTCCGCTTCCTTTAAACGTGGCTTGCCGAAAATCACATGTGGCGCACATGTGGTTTGCTGAAGATCCTAGTTGGCAATAACAAAAATCCAAAAAATAATAAAAAATTTTCACATAATAAGCCAAAAATGGAAAAAAGTTAAAATAATAAAAAAAATAAAATTTAAAAAAAACAGAGAAAACTCTCTGTTGCAGCGGCGAGGGCTTACCACTAGAGGTGGGGGGATGGTCAGGGTGGGGAGCGCCGAACCCCGGCGACATCAAAAAGCTAAGGCGAGACCGACCTTGCCCAGATTTGGACGAGGTCCAGCCTCGCCGTGGCGGGGCTCAGCTGTTCTTGCTCAGCGACAACCATTCTCCAATCTCTTTGCCTCTTTTCGTCGCCATGATGCTGCAGCTGGTCCCGCTGCTCATGTCGGCCGAAGCGCAGGCCGCTGGATCAACCAAGATCAAATCACTTTGGATCGACGACTTACAGCCTCACATGGATGAGAGCTATCTCCTCAGCTGCTTCGCCCACTCCTGAGAGGTTCTTTTGGCTAAGGTGATTAGAAATAAGCAGACTGGTCTGCCTGAGGGTTATGGTCTCATTGAATTTATGACCCGCGCTGCAATAGAGAGGATTTTGCAGTCGTACAATGGCACTTTGATGCCAAGTTCTGACCAGAATTTTCGGCTAAACTGGGATACCCTTGGTCTTGGGGAGAGGCGTCAAGATGAAGGTCCTGACTATGCAATTTTTGTTGGAGATCTGGCTGTTGATGTAATAGATTCGGGCATCAAATTAACGTCCGATGAGCAAAAGCCCCAAACCTAGATTTCCGCTGATGAAGATCTATTCTCCTCTTTCGCAACCAATTTGCCCACATCAATTGATTCCGGAACCGCCCAGCTCTGGGCGAGGTCGAATCTTGTCGTGGCTGGATAGGGCTGGAATCACCCAGCCACCATTCGTCGTGGTCGTGGCCGGACGATTCCGCCCTCGCCCTGCCATGGCGAGGCTTGACCTCGCCATGGGGCCACGAGACCTCGGCCAGCCACGGTCGTGCTCGTCGACCCTCGACAAGGGCTTGCGGGGATCTTCGGGAATCAGCAACCTCGCGATTACTCCTCCACCCTGCCGGCGATGGTGAGCGGCGGCGGAAAGGGCTCACAACCCTTGCCGCTGCGAGTATAATTTTTTTTAAAAAATTTTAAGTTATTTTTTGGTTATTTTAATTTTTAAAAAATTAACTAAAAATCCATGTGGCTTGCCACGTGGACGCCATATGGACAAAGAAATTAATAAAAAAAATGCCATGTGTATTGTTACGTCGAAATTGACACTTAACTAATCGTTTTTTGGTCGGAAGTGACACTAAATTGATCGTGGAATATAAATATTGGCACTTAAGTGAGTCGGCGAAAAAAATTGACACTAAAGTAAGCGCCGTACACAAATATTAACAATTCTGGTATTCTTCTGCCTAATTTATACTAAGTCTATACGCTGCGTTTCGTTCTCTTTCCTCTTCCACGCCCGACCGCGAAACTGCGAAATACGACACTGTACAACTCTCTCTCTCCTCATCTTCTTTGCTTCTGCAAGAACTTGCCTGGTTGATTTGCATGCCATATCTTTGTTAGAAGCCCGCAATGGCTTTCTCTTCCTGCCTCAAGTGCTTCTCTTGGTCTCTCCCGCACACCGCGAACCCCCACCCACCTCCGCTCTTCCTCCCCTACAAACCCTCCTCCTCAGATCACTTCGCCACCGTCTCTTTCGCCACCGCGCAACACCGCGACCACCTCTCCCACCACCTCCCTCCAGACTTCACTCCGAAGCAGCTCCTCGACGCTCTCCGCCGCCAGAAAGACGAGACGGCCGCGTTTCGCATCTTCGACTGGGCCTCGAAGCAGCCCAATTTCACCCCCGTCCCCTCCGTCTACCGAGAAGTCCTCCTCAAGCTCGCCAAGGTAGGGTCTTTCGATTCAATGAAGCGTGTCCTCGATGAGATGAAGCTCGCTGGTTGCGAGATGGATAGCGGTAGTTTGTTGATTTTCGTCGAGAGTTATGCGAATTTTGACATGTTCGACGAAATTCCTGGTGTTGTGGAGATGATGGAGGTGGAGTATGGGACCAAGCCCGATACCCATTTCTATAATTTCTTGTTGAATGTGCTTGTGGATGGGAATAGGCTGAAATTAGTTGAAACCGCACACTCGGGTATGGTTAATCGCGGAATTGAGCCGGACGTATCGACTTTTAATATATTGATCAAGGCTCTGTGTAAAGCCCATCAAATTCGGCCTGCCATGTTGTTGATGGAGGAGATGCCAAGTTATGGGTTGTCGCCTGATGAGAAGACGTTCACGACCCTTATGCAAGGTTACATTGAGCAAGGGAATCTGGATGCTGCTCTGAGGATCAAAGAACAGATGGTGGCGACTGGATGCTCGGCAACCAATGTGACTGTAAATGTACTGATCAATGGGCTGTGTAAAGAGGGAAGGATTGTTGAGGCTCTTGACTTTATTCAGCGGATGTCCAGTGACGGGTTCTATCCAGATCAGTTCACATTCAATACGTTAGTGAATGGTTTGTGTAAGGGCAGACATGTGAAGCATGCTCTAGAGATCATGGATTTGATGCTTCAGGAGGGTTTCGATCCGGATGTGTTCACTTATAATTCCCTTATTTCTGGGCTATGTAGAATAGGTGAAGTTGATGAGGCAGTGGAACTTCTTGAACAGATGGTTTCCAGAGATTGCTCTCCTAACACTGTTACTTACAATACACTGATTAGCACACTATGTAAGGAGAACCAGGTTGAAGAAGCCACGGAACTGGCTCGTGTCCTTACGAGCAAGGGGATTCTACCTGATGTCTGCACGTTCAATTCTCTGATACATGGTCTCTGCAAGACCAGAAACCACCGTACGGCAATGGAACTGTTTGAAGAGATGAAGAACAAAGGTTGCCAACCTGATGAATTTACTTATAATATGTTGATTGACAGCTTCTGTTCTAGAGGGAAACTAGAGGAAGCATTGGGTCTCATGAAAGAGATGGAATTGAATGGTTGTGCTCGAAATGTGGTGATATATAATACCTTAATTGATGGTTTCTGCAAGAACAAGAAAATCAAGGAAGCGGAGGAGATTTTCGACCAGATGGAGCTTCAAGGCATTTCTAGAAACTCGGTTACATACAATACCCTCATCGATGGCTTATGTAAGAACAGAAGGGTTGAAGAGGCCGCTGAGCTTATGGACCAGATGATAATGGAAGGTTTGAAGCCAGATAAATTTACGTATAATTCTCTGCTTACGCATTTCTGCAAACATGGTGACGTAAAGAAGGCGGCAGATATTGTGCAGGCGATGACTTCTAATGGCTGTGAGCCAGACATTGTCACATATGGAACCCTAATTGGGGGACTGTGTAAGGCTGGTAGAATCGAGGTTGCAAGTAGGCTCCTCAGAACTGTCCAGATGAAGGGAATGAATCTGACTCCTCAGGCGTACAACCCTGTTATCCAAGCTCTGTTCAAACGGAGGAGGACCACAGAAGCCATGAGGCTTTTCCGAGAAATGATGGAAACGGGTGATCCTCCTGATGCGATCACCTACAAGATTGTTTTTCGTGGACTTTGCAACGGGGGAGGACCAATTGGAGAAGCAGTTGATTTTGTGTTGGAGATGACACAAAACGGGTATATCCCGGAATTCTCGTCCTTTTATCAGTTGGCTGAAGGTCTTTGTGCTTTATCCATGGAAGCCACATTAATTAAGCTTGTCGAGCTGGTCATGGCTACAGCTAAGTTCTCAGAAGGTGAAGTTTCCATGATTAGGGGCTTCCTCAAAATCCGTAAATTTCAAGATGCCTTGGCTACCATTGCAAACATATTGGGCGATGAGAGATCACAAAGAGGTCGTTGGCAAGCACAACCGAAGAGCAGAAATTAGGAGACTTCGTTCTAAGATAGGAGTCGGCTTTCTACAATTGCTTATTGATATTGGAAGGACAGCAACACAGGAATCGCGGCGATTGCAGTTTCTTTCTAGGCTCTAGCATATGAGGGAACTGTTAAAAGACTCGATGCAAGTGGCTTTTGCAAATATGTCTCGCGCAGTGTTGTGGCGGAGAAGCTGAAATGCAATTTACAAGCAATGAATGACCTTGGTGATTGCGATTACATACATTGCACGGGTAAGGTGTAAGATTGGAGATAACGCAGAATACATCAGGCTGACCCTCGCTTCTGCACAGAACAGATTAGCAACTGCAGCCTTTGATTTGACATGGTGAACTCGTAGGAGCTTTTCGCTGATATAGTCAGCGCGAACCTAATTGATTGGTTCGTTTCTTTCTAGCATGTAGTTAGACACTACGACCATGATGACAAAACGAGAGGCAGATTTCTACAGGAGGAATCTTGTAACAAGCTTATTTCAATACAATTCGTCTCGTTCCCAAACTTTCTTCGCTTTTTAATTAAGCCGGCAAGGGAACTCGATGGTCCGGGGGCTGTACAGTTCATTTTTCAAATGAACTCTGTATATGCACTTTCAAATGAATCTGTAAAAGCTCCAAACTGCATTTGCCTTAGACAGGTACCTTGTATCATATTTACTTCAAATTAATTTCTCATCATAAAAATTCTAAGCACATGCATCCGCGCCATCTGTAACAAATCTACCAAATTCTTGGAGCGAAACTAGGAATTTTAGTAGATTTTCGAAACGTAAGAAAGTTCTTAGGATAAAATTATTAGATTTGTCAATCTCATTTCATTTTCTTCAAAAAGTTTTAAAAACATGCTTAAGTGGATCCAATATTTAACTGCCTAACAACTGCACAAGTTGACAACTAACCCATTTCAAACACGGATGATAAATATAGAGTTTTATCACCGGTTCGGTTCTCGATCTGGTTCGCTTTGGTTCTATCTCACCTAGAAACTGGTGCATTATTAGTATAGGTTAATTCCCTAAAAAACACCAACTTTAGGTTCAATGACGATTTTGGCCCGAACTTCTTTTTGTCTTAAAAAAAAAACAATTCCGGCCCAAACTTTTTTTTCGTCCCATGAAAAAGCACAAACTTTAACTCGAGTCCCAAATTCGGACCCCTTAACTTGGAATCACTAGTTGTCCAACATCGCAATTTCACGTCATCAATAAATACACGTGACTTATTGATATGGATTTAAAATATCGTTTTCTTAGCATGAAATTTGAAATTATTCATATCTCTGGCACAACTTGAAGAAATATGGTTAAACTATTCATCGTCTCCTTCACTCCACCCACAAGCATCGATTGTTTAATTGGAATCCGAAATTGTATATTACCATTCATGGAGAGAGATCCGCCAAGCTCACAACTAAAAACTTTTTTTTTTTTAACAACCCCATCCCTATTCTCTCTTCGAAAAGGATGAAAAACATCATATTTCATGCAAATAATACGATGAATAGTATCTTAAATCCATATCAACAAACCATGTGGATTTACTGATGACATGAAATTACAATATTGGACAACTAATTATTCCAAATTAAAGTGAGTCAGATTTGAGACTCGAGTTAAAGTTTGTGCTTTTTTATGGAATGAAAAAAAAGTTTGGGCCAGAATTGTCATTATACCTAAAGTTGGTGCTTTTTCATAAGACAAAAAGAAGTTCGGGCCAGAATCGTCATTAGACCTAAAATTGGCGTTTTTTTAGGGAATTAACCTCTACTAATAATGCACCAGTTTCTGGTGAGATAGGACCAGACCTAACCAGATCGAGAAACAAACCGGTGACAAAACTCTATATTTGTCATACTTGTTTGAAATGGGTTGGTTCTCAACTTGTTAAGTTGTTAGGCAGTTATTTATTGGATCCAATTAAGCATGTTTTTAAAACTTAAAGTAAGGAGCCAAATTTGAAGAAAATGAAATGAGATTAACAAATCTAATAATCTTATCCTAATAACTTGCTTACGTTTCAAAAATCTACTAAAATTCCTAGTTTCGCTCCAAGAATTAAGGGGGCAGAATTTGGGACTGGGTTGAGAATCATAAAAATGGATAAGCACGAGTTAAATGAGTCAATTGATGTCGAAGCATTTTCGACTCAATCCAAACCCGACCCGACTCATTCATTTAAAGATCGTAACACCGATCGTCCGAGTTGTTTGTGCATACATTTCCAGGTCAGCAATTTAATGAGAATATCAGAATCACGGTGGTTAATATTTCGAAGTTTTTTTGATATGAATATTATTTTGGGATAAATATCATAAACCTGTACTAATTTGTGATTTTTTGCACGGAATTTAGTTTGAATTAATGTGACATATGTGCATTGATTTGAAATTTCTTATGGTATTAACATTTCATTTAAAAAACACAGTTAATTATTAGCATTGTTTGGTTCAATTTATATACCATTTAAGTACTTTAAAGATATGAAAACGTTACACACGCATGTGTATTTTGATATGATGAACGTTCACACGCATGTCCTCATGAAAACGTTACACACGCATGTGTATTTTACACGAAAGAAGAATTGATAAGCGTAAATACGAACTTTAAGATATAAAAAAAAATTCCAACTGAAATAACAACTCTCTTATACATAAAGAATATTTTATTTTTCAGTTTGCAATTAACTAAGATGTCGCATTTTTCTTCCCTACCTAAATTAATAAAAAAGTCATTAGTTCAAAATCTTTAGTATAGACGCGATGATTTATGCGTAGGAACTTTCTTCAATTTTACTAAATTGTCCTCAATAAACCAACCAAGATGGGAATAATTTCTCAAATTAACACTTTGGTAATGAAGTTCTTTCAGCTCTTCAAGTTATATTATTTGGCGATGGACTCTGTTGTCCTTAACATGAGGACAAATCTAAAAGTCCACTCCATTCTAATTGATGCTCTGCAATTTTGCTCCTTGACAAATACTATATTACTAGCTCCTATAGATGCAGATTGAATTCCTCTCAACACTAGCCATGAATGTAAATTTTTTTGAAAATCTATAGTAAAGCTACTATCCTTCACTCAAAAGAAACCTTAAGCCCCTAAACACTAAGTAGGCAAATTCTTCATTTTTTTGTTGTTGTAAAGATCATTGTCATTTCAGTTCTTTCTATTCATTTGTTTTTATGTAGTTTTCTTCATTAACTCCATTTCAATTAATCTCTGAAAAAAAAAAACTATTTGAATTCGTCAGTTTTTTGGCTAAGACATGTTTGCCAAGCAAATCGCTTGGAATTTACGGTAAAAAGTAGAATTGAGGATCGAATATGGTAGAGGTCTTTGATTATTTACAGCCCATTTAATTGCAACAATGGAATAAGGCAACATTACAATAGAACTTCAATAGATATTATGAAGTTTGATTCAGGTAATGTAATACTTAGGCTTCATTTTTTTTTCGAGAAATGTGCCTATAGCTATGCTTCTGCAAAAATGACAATATAAATCACCAAAATCCAAACCCTACCTCTAAAAACCAATGAATAAAATAAGCTCATGCTAAAAAAAGAAAAAGAAAAAGAAAATGCACGCTCTCTCTAGGTAAACCTGACCAGGCATCCTCCCTTTCTTATTTTCATCCCGATTTCTTGCTTATTTTGGACCTTTGCCTTTGCCTAGACAAAAGAGAAGAGGAAAGATTTTACAGAAAAAAAGAAAATGGAAGCAGCAACTCTGGCTACGAATACGCCTACGTCGGAAGCAACAAAAAGATCGTTGTTGCTGTTGCATTCTCCAGTACTTTACCTGCTTGGGAGCCTAGTGGCATTTGTGGTCCTCATAGCTTTCGCACTTGTCTTGCTTGCCTATTCCTGCCAGAAGGTCCCAAGTTGATTGGAATGCAATGGCGACGGAGGAGACAATGACATTGAGGCCGCCGAGGATGACGAGAAAGAGGTGTCTTTTGAAGATATGATACCGGTGATAGTGGTGGGTTAGGTGAAGCCAACCTTATGAAAATTGCAATTACATTCATTTCGTGGGTAAGGTGTAGATTTTACCTTTTGTTTTGATGTCCGTGATCTTTTGCTTCTTGAATTTGGTTACTTTGAATTTCAGATTGTCTATCTACATTTATTTCGGGTATCATTTTACATCTTTCTCTGATTATGCTCTGTGAATAGATCTGTTAAATGGGTGGGTCGGGTTGAGTCATAAATGGTCCGACTCAAAATGACTCACTAATCCGTTTATGATCCATTTATGCTTAGTGCAAATTTCTTGACTCATACCCTATTGATATTACTAGAAAACTTCTATATTTAATCCAATCTAGGGAAACTTATTTCTTATAAATCTATAAAAAAGATTATTTCTTGTTCGATGACTCCCCTCAAACCCTGACTTTCTCCATATTTGGAGGCACTTTTGCATTTCTCATTTTCGTTGGATGACTCGTTTATGTGACATGCACACATGAGCATTGCACGAGCACTTCATGTCATGCATGGAATAGAGACATGTCGAAGAGGAGGCAAACGGGTTGACAACAATTGTGGTGACGGCGTGCCAATAGACAACGAGCACATAATATCTCGTGCGTTTAAGGCAGCCTTGCAAGTGTTATCCATACTGGCCAACCCGAGTTGCAAGAATGCCACTAGAAGTGATAATAGTGGCTCTCCCTTAAATTTTCCAAGGTCATTTTGTAAAGGAAAATTGGTTAAATAATCATAAAGTTGCAAGTGTTTATGCTGTAGACAAACACAAAGTAATTTGGCACCCCGATGTATTGACCAAACGATATAGTCTCATATTTTCATGACTAAAACTACCACGACATCCTCAACAGTCGCCAGAAAGCATATCCAAGTCATGAGAGAGAGCTCGACAAGATATGTCTGTAGTGTTATCACCCGTAGGAAATTAAAAAAGATGCCAATTCAAATTAATGTGCTATTGTTGCTTACGATTAGCCTTTAAGAAGAAAAGTATTAGGTCTAACGTGAGAAGATCATCTGCATTAAATAATTATCTGGAGAATCATGAAGCAAGCCGAGCAGAACATGCCAACCGCGATCATGAGAGAACCCTTGATGGAATCGAACTAACATGCTGCTTTGGTCCACCATGTAGTGCAAGTGCAATATATGTGCAATACACGTGCAATATATGTGCATGTCACATAAACGAGTCATCAATAGATGTAAAAGCCAATCATGTATCTTTGTTCAAAGAGATTGCACGTAATAGGCCATTCCTGAGCATACTATTCCCTATATTTACCACTTATCGGTATACAGTTCAAAGAGATTCTTGGAAAAAAAAAACGCAGAACCTATTGAAACGGTCTCCACTATTAGACCACCAAAAAGAGAAATCGTCCCCAATCCCTACTTCGTCATCTGTACCTGCTAATGGAAGTGAAAGCAAATGAACTTAACCTAACTAGTTAATGGGGGCAGACAAAACGAAGGGTATTGGATGACAAGAAGCGATAATATGGTAGGCCTTATAATTTTTCCTTGATTTCCTCAAGCTATTTTGTAAAGGAACATAAAGTAAATAATCATTCATTTAGGGGTGCTTACACTGGACACAACAGTCGGTAACTTGGTGTTCCAACGAATAGTCCAAACATCATGGTTTCCCCATTTCATGAATAGGGCCACAATGGCACCCTCTACGCTCCGAAAAGGCGAATCCATGTCGCAAGAGAGAGCTCGGTATGGTATTTCTCTACTGTAGTGGCCTATGGGAAATTGTGGAAAAAAAAAAAATAAAACACGCTATAGTTAGGATGCAGTTGCTGTACATGATTAAGCCAAAAACTTATAGGTCAGTGTGCGAAAATCGACCACAGTAGGTAATTTCCTAGAGAATTGCAAAACCAGCGGAGCAAAACATTGTTGATCATCAAATCACCCTTGATGGAAGTTTGGAGGCTAATCCCACCGTCACCACTCCCACTGTGAATGTTGTCCCTCATTGTCCCTCGTCCTCGTGTCCAAAGTAGGTGGATAAATGGGCCTTTGACTAGCGTCATGATCATGGCCACAGCCACTGTCGCAAATGTCCTGAAAACCTTAGCTTGGCCCTGAATGCTCCTCATATTTAACTTTCAATAAAAGAAGAGAATCAGTAATTGTTTTAAAAGGTCAAACCATCAAAAACCAAAAGTACTTGCTGGAACCTATGTACCATAAAAGAACCATCACTTACCACATAATGCAAGCCAGGACAAAGGTGACGACCAAAAGAATGTTGAACATGATACCTCCGAATGTCGCCATTGTGTACTTCATCCCAAGATAGTGTAAGTTCTAGTTGACGACTACCCTGAGAGACAGAAGAATGAAAAAACACGCAAAATATATTCTCAACAATTTCTCCTCAAACCGAAAATACAAAAAGTCACGGTGAAATATTAAAATAGTCTTATTTTGTTACTGCAGTCTTTATACAAAAAAAAAAAAAACCAACATGAATGGCACAAGAATCTCATACTCCAATAAGCCCAGTGCCATCACTGCCAAAAAACGCGGACTGTCATCTTTGGGCTTGTTGTGACATTCTGAATTTTCTGTTATTTTGAGACCTTTGACTGTAAGATATCTATCGAAGTATTTCAGTTATGTCTCACTCGGATCTGATCAGTCTCAAGTCAATTAACCAAAGGGAAAAGGCTAACGCGCGATGAGGTACGTGGACCTAAAAAACTCGATTAGAAAACGGCACTTTGACCACAAGGATCGTCAAGGGAACATTTAAAAATGATTAAGGAAGACATTGCTAGTGTTGTGCGATTACGACGCGGGTAATATCGCTTAACCAAAGTATAATTTGTAAAATTTTTCTAAATCGAATTGTGACGATCATTGCCGTCGGGGCTAGCGATAGGCCCTCGTGATTACATGACTATAAAAGTTGCTGTAGTTTGAGTTATCCTAAGTGTGATGAGAATCACAAAGTCGATACGCGTAATGTCCGCAAGAGCCACTCGTTAATTCGAGATAAATTGAAATTTCGATCGACGGAAAATCGATCATGAGATAGGATCTTGAAATTTGAAAATGGAAATGAGGGATTCTAATATTCAATATGGATTGGACGTCACCTTATCGAGAGTGAAAAATATCAGGGAAATGAAATTTCAGACGAAATGTGTGAAAGACCATTTTGCCCTGGGAGAGTTAACCTTGCCTAATTGTTTTGAGAATGGCATTTTAGTCATTTGACATTTCCTTCTTCCCCAAGGAGGCTGCCGAAAATCTGAGGGCAAAGGGGTAATTGGAGCTTTGGTATTATTGATTCAAAGACAAGTGTCATTACTTGGGTGAAGGTCATTAAATTTCCACTAACCTGATCTTCTAGAACCTTGACCTTGGTGGAATGAAGCCTCATTTCATCTGCCATTTTCCCCAAAATTTCATGAGCCACCTTCTTCTTCACCTTCATTTTGAGTTTTTTCCTCAAGAACAGAAAACTGCTCTACCCGACCAGTTCTGCTTGCCCTGTTCGATCCTTACGAGCGCCACCTCCGGTGAATTTTTGGTAGGCTACCAACCACCATAGGTTAGTTTAACCTATCCTTGACAAGTTTCGTTTGGTTTTGTGATTTTTGGAGGTCTGGTTAATTTATAGGAATTTTTGGAAGAAAACCGGACGGATTCTGAGCTAACTGAGAGAGGGCTACAGTTCACCCCCTTAGAGACTTCATTTGGCTCCAAAATTTTTATGGAAGTTACATGACATGTAGTACTATGTTAACTGAGTTGGGGTCGTTGATTAGGTTAAGTTTATATTAGGTTTCGATGGTTGAATCGAGGTGGTTTTAAGAACAAAATCTGACCGCCGGTGGGACTGAGATGAAGTGAGCTGTTTGAAATTCTTAGGAGTGCTATTTAGCTTTGAATTTCATCGTGGGACTATATAACACGCTAATTGAGGTTTTAGCAAGAGGAATTGATGATAAATTGGAGCTTAAGATGATGCATGGGCTGTTTATGCATGAGGAAGCAAAATTAGTTCTGCTATGTTTTGGATTTGTGCAAATCGATTTTGTTGGGGGTTGTTTACGGGGTTATCATGCTCTAAATGTGTTATTAAGGTATACTAGAATGTTGATTGAAGTGTTAATAAGGTGTACGATGGGTGGAGTTGAAGTTAGAAAAGAGAAATTGACTGAAACGATGATTTGTCTTTGAAGTATCTTGTTGCCCAGTTTGTGAACAGCAGTGTTTGGGGTTGAAACCGGCCTTGACAAAGGATTTTCGATAGAAATTTGCTAATTGGAACGAAGTTAAGCGACCTCTAAACCTATATTGGAACATTTTGACGCAATTGGATAGTTTTCTTGCGGAATCGATGAGTTGACGATTTTATTATGCTTGGTTGAGTGGAAATTGAATGGAATTGTTGAGGAACGATCCATGAGAGCTTGCTTGTTATTAAAATTGTAGTTCTTTTGATTAAATTGATGATGTGCTTGTTGGTATGTCTTGCTTGATAATGTGGCCATAGGTTACTGGACTCCCGAGTTACATTTTTGTGATAAAGTACGATCATTTTGGCAGGCAAACGGGTTATGATCGACTTTTTGAAATTTCTCGTGATGAGAATATAATTAAATGATTGTTGAGATAATCTTTGACTTGAGATATTTGTTGGAGTCTATGGTATCCTGAGGCGTCTTAACGTGGAATTTGCGTCGTGAGTATAGCTTGAGGCATCTTAACGCGGGGTTGTGGTTTGAATGGTATCTTAATGCATCCTAACGCGGGATAATAATTTGTACATACTAGCATGAATTTGGAAATGGGCTAGTAAACCTGACGCGTCTTAACGTGGGTTTATATTTTTGTCTTGATAGTTTAATGCGTTGAACGCGGACTCATCTATTGAGTTGTGGATTGGGAATTGAATTGATTATTAATTCCTATGGCGTTGATATTGTTCTTGGCTAGTAGGAAAGCTTGGGTCACTTTCTTTATATTTGTCTCGAGTATAATTTCTTCGCAAGACGTTTGATATGATGCTTTTGGAATAAATGTCATTTGTCTTTCTGTCACTGCTTACTTGTTGCTATGATTGTTCGTTTGGTGGGACTGATGGCTTAATTTAGGATTAGGCTAGCTTGCTAAGACGTAAGTTTCACCCCGTCGTGGGATCCTTTTCTTTTCAGATTCCAAGCTTTGAACATGCTACCTACCTTCTTAGGAGATCCCAAGGAGATGACGGTTTATTTTAACGAATTTCCCGATGGGCGAGGTACAATCTATGTTAGAAAAAATACTGTAATTTGGGTCAACAAGGGAGGAGAGTACTAGAAGCCGCATCGTTTTGAGGCTTAGTTCAAGAGAATCGGAGCAGTTACCATTGGTCCGCTGAAGACGCATGAGGTTCCTAAATGTGTTGTACCATCTTGGTGTCATCCGACTTGAGATGAGATCGAGGTAGAGGGTTCGATGGTAGGTTCGACAAATATTCCAGAGGAGACCCAAGTTAGAGAAGAAAGCATTGAAGTAATTGAGATTTCGGACTCTAAAGACGATTTAGAAGAAGACACAATAGAAGTCCGATCAGAGGCGTTCTTGAATTATGATCCTGAGGCGGACCTGAGCCAAGATGAAGATAGTAGTACCACTTAGAGAGTTTGATGTCTTAGGACTGCCTGCGTGCTTGTTTCCTTTTGTGGGAGCTTTTAACCTTGGTGACATAAGGGTTTAGTAGTTGCTTTTTGATTAACTCTACTTCCCCGTGACCTTGGCCTTTGTTTGTTAGACGACCCTGATTATCTGCACAAACTATATTTCGAGTTTATGTAAATATCTTTTATTATCCCGTGTCTTATTCTTTGTTTTATTTTTGTATGAAGGTGTAACGGTCTTCCTTTCTCCTTTCACGTGCATGCCTCATTTCATTTAGGCCATTAGAGTAGTATCCTAGGTTGAATTTATGGCCCTAGTGGATGTGACGCATTTATTTAGAAAGGCGGGGCATGACACTAGTTCTCCTGAAGCAAAAAATGCTGCTATGGTCAATATAAATAAAATCAAGTTTGATCGAAAAATGTACATAAACAAGGAGATATACCTGTAAAAAAAATGGCGAAAGCGCTGACGACGGTCCTAGCTATGACATGTTAGTATATGACGAGCACATAGTTGCTCATTCTTGCATTTAGGGCCGCCACGATGTCCGTGCCGGCGAGCCCTAATTGCAGGAAAACTACCAGAATGAAGGTTTAGCCTTATGAAGCTAGCCCATGACGAGAGAGAAGATGGATAAGACGGAACGAAAGAGTACAGAGGAGGGCGAAAGAGAAGATGGAGAAGAGAGAACATAGCATGGTGTGTTTTTTTCGAAAAAAGAGGTGAGTGAATGTGGGGTTGCGGAAGATGAAAATATTGGGCGTGTTTTTCCAAATGGGAAAATGCTTGGGCCACAGCGGAAATGGATCCCCTAGCATTGGGGATCCATGTTAGGGGTGATATAAACGTATATCGAGCTGTCCATTTCCCATCCGACGGTCAAGATTTGATGTCACCCAAATTTTTTTCCTCCATAAAAATTGATGTGGATCATATGATAAAAAATGGATAGCTTGATGAACTTCATGGTACCCCTAACATTGATATCCAAGGTTAGGAGATCCGAATTTAGGGCGACGACACCATTATTCTGCCTAGCGTGATGGAAATCGGATCCCCTGACATTCCATTTCTATGTCGAGGGTAATATTAAAATGAATATGGTCATCCATTCTCATCAGAAGGCCAAGAATTCGCCATGTTATTTGAAAGAGGAGAGGCAAAAAATTAGACTGAGAATGCAGAAAAATCAGGCCCCACTTGCGAAAATTATTTGAAATAAAATTTGATGTGACCCAAATTTTTTCCCCCCACAAAAATTGATGTGGATCATCTGATGAAAAATGAATAGTTTGATGGATGTGATGGTACCCCGAACATTGATATCCAATGTTAGGAGATCCGAATCAGAGCGACGACACCTTTATTCTGCTTAGCGTAACGGGAATCGGATTCCCTGACATTCCACTTCTATGTCAAGGGTAACATTAAAACGAATCTGGCCGTCCATTCTCATCAGAAGGTCAAGAATTCGCCCCGTTATCTAAAGGAGGAGAGGCAAAAAATTGGGCAAGAAATGCAAAAAATTTAGGCCCCACTTGCGAAAATTATTTGAAAGAATATTTGATGTGACCCAAATTTGTTCCCCACAAAAATTGATGTGGATCGTTTGATGAAAAATGAATAGCTCGATGGACGTGATGGTACCCCTAACATTGATATCCAATGTCAGGAGATCCGAAGCAGGGCGACCACACCATTATTCTGCCTAGAGTAATGGGAATTAGATCCCGTAACATTCCACTTCTATGTCAAGGGTAACATGAAAACGAATCTGGCCATCCAATCGCATCCAAAGGTCAAGAATTCGCCACGTTGTCATTTGGAGGACGAGAGTCAAAAAATTGGGCATGGAATGCAGAAAAATCTGGCCCCACTTGCGAAAATTATTTGAAAGAAGAATTGAAAAGCGTAAATATGAACTTTAAGATATAAAAGAAATTCCAAATGAAATAACAACTCTCTTATCGTAAAATAAAGAATATTTTATTTTTCAGTTCGCAATTAACTAAGATGTCGTATTTTTCTTCCCTACCTAAATTAAGAAAAAAAATCATTAATTCGAAATCTTTAGTACAGACGTGATGATTTATGCAAAGGAAGTTTCTCCAATTTTACTAAATTCCCCTCAATAAACCGACCAAGGTGGGAATAATTTCTCAAATTATCACTTCGGTAATGAAGTTCTTTAGCTCTTTTAATCTTCAAGGTAGATTATTTGGCGATGGTCTCTATAGTTCTTAACATAAGGACGAATCTAAAAGTCCATTATATTCTAGTTGATGATCTGCAATTTTGCTCCTCGACAAATACAGTATTACAAACTCCTGTAGATGCAGACTGAATTACTCTCAACACTAGCCATGAAAGTAAAATTTTCTGAAAATTTATAGTAAAGCTATTATCCTTCACTCGAAAGAAACCTTAAGCCCCTAAGTACTAAGTAGGCAAAATTCTTCATTTGTTTTTTTTTTTTTGGTAAATATCATTGTCATTTCAGTTCTTTATATTCATTTGTTTTTATCTAGTTTTCTTCATTAACTCCATTTCAATTAATCTCTGAAAAAAAAACGATTTGAATTCGTCATTTTTTTGGTTAAGACATGTTTGCCAAGCAAATCGCTTGGAATTTACAGTAAAAAGTAGAATTGAGGGTTGAATATGGTAGAGGTCTTTGATTATTTACAGCCCATTTAATTGCAACAATGGAATAAGGCAACATTAGAATAGAACTTCCATAGATATTATGAAGTTTGATTCAAGTAATGTAATACTTAGTCTCCGTTTTTTTCGCAAGAAATGTGCCTACGGATATGCTTCTGCAAAATGACAATATAAATCACCAAAATCCAAACCCCGCCTCTAAAAACCAATGAACAAAAGAAGCTCATGCTAAAAAAATAAAAAGAAAAAAGAAAATGCACACTCTCTCTAGGTAAACCCAACCAGCCATCCTCTATTTCTCATTCTCATCCCGATTTCTTGCTTATTTTGGACCTTCGTCTTTGCCTAGAAAAAAGAGAAGAGGAAAGATTTTATAGAAAAAAAGACAATCGAAGCTGCAATTCCGGCTACGAATACGCGAAGCTATAAAAAGTCGCTATTGCTGTATTATCCAGTACTTTTCCTGCTTGGGAGCCTAGCGGCATTTATGGCCCTCATAGCTTTCACACTTGTCTTGCTTACGTATTCTTGCCGGAAGGTCCCAAGCTGATTGGAATGCAATGGCCACGGAGGAGATAAGGACATTGAGGACGGCGAGAATGACGAGAAAGAGGCGGCTTCTAAAGAGATGATACCGGTGACAGTGGCTATTCTTGCCGGAAGGTCCCAAGCTGATTGGAATGCAATGGCCACGGAGGAGATAAGGACATTGAGGACGGCGAGAATGACGAGAAAGAGGCAGCTTCTAAAGAGATGATACCGGTGACAGTGGCGGGTTAGGTGAAGCCAACATTATGAAGTACCATGGTGATTGCAATTACATTCATTTCATGGGTAAGGTGTAGATTTTACCTTTTATTTTCATGTCCGTGATCTTTTGCTTCTTGAACTTGGTTACTTTGAAATTCAGATTGTCTATCCACATTTTATTTCGGGTACCATTTTACATCTTTCTCTGATTATGCTCTGTGAATAGATATGTCAAATGTCAAATGGGTGGGTCGGCTTGAGTCATAAATGGTACAACTCAAAATGACCCATTAATCCGTTTATGATCCATATATGCGTAGTGCAAATTTCTTGACCCATACCCCATTGATATTACTAGAAAACTTCTATATTTAATCCAATCTAGGGAAACTTATTTCTCATAAATCTATAGAAAAGATTATGTTACTAAATCAATGTGGACAATTTTTCTTGTTCGAAGACTCCTCTCAAACCCTGAATTTCTCCATTTTTGGAGGCACTTTCCCATTTCTCATTTTCTTTTGATGACTCGTTTATGTGACATGCACATCTATTGCACGAGCATTGCTCATGCACTTCATGTCATGCACGGAAGAGAGATTTGTCGAAGATGAGGCAAAAGGGGTGACAACAATTGTGGTGACGGCATGCCGATAGACGACGAAGGTAGCCTTGCGAGTGTTATCCATCCTGGCCAACCCGAGTTGCAAGAATGCCACTAGAAGTGATAATAGTGGCTCTCCCTTAAATTTTCCAAAGTCATTTTGTAAAGGAAAATTGGTTAAATAATCAGAAAGTTGCAAGTGTTTATGCTGTAGACAAACATAGAGTAATTTGGCATCCCGATGTATTGACCAAATGATATTGTCTTCTATTTTCATGACTAAAACTACCGTGACATCCTTGACAGTCCCTAGAAAGCATATCCAAGTCGTGAGAGAGACCTCGACAAGATATGTCTGTATTGTTATTACCCGTATGAAATTTTAAAATATGACAATTCAAATTAATGTGATGTTGTTGCTTATGATTACCTTTAAGATGAAAATTATCAGGTCTAACGTGGGAAGATCATCTGCATTAAATAATTACCTGGAGAATCGTGAAGCCGAGCATAACATGCCAACCGTGATCATGAGAGAACCCTTGATGGAATCAAACCAACATGCTGCCTTGGTCCACCATGTAATGCTAGTGCATACACGGGCAATATATGTGCATGTCACATAATCGAGTCATCAATAGATGTAAAAGCCAATCAAATATCTTTGTTCAAAGAGATTGCACGTAATAGGCCATTCCCGAGCATACTACTTCCTACATTTACCACTTATCAATATACAGTTCAAAGAGATTCTTTCGAAACAAAAAAAAAAAAAAAAAACGTAGAACCTGTTAAAACGATCTCAACTATTAGACCCCCAAAAAGAGAAACCGTCCCCAATCCCTACTTCGCCATATGTACCTGCTAATGGAAGTGAAAGCAAATGAACTCAACCTAACTAGTTAATAGGGGCAGACAAAATGAAGGGCATCCAATGACAAGAAGCGATGATATGGTAGGCCTTATAATTTTTCCTTAATTTCCTCAAGCTATTTTGTAAAGGAACATAAAGTAAATAATCATTAATTTGGGGGTGCTTACACTGTACACAGCGTTCCAACAAATAGTCCAAACATCATGGTTTCCCCATTTCATGAAGAGGGCCACGAATCTATGTCGCAAGAGAGAGCTCAGTGGGGTATTTTTCCTAGTGTAGAGGCCTATGGGAAATAGTGGAAAAAAAAAAACACGCTAAAGTTAGGGTGCAGTTGCTATATATGATTAAGCTAAAAACTTATAGGTCAATGTTTGAAGATCGACCACAGTCGGTAATTACTTAAGAGAATTGCAAAAACCAGTGGAGCAAAACATTGTTGGAGGCTAATCCTACCGTCACCACTCCCACTGTGAATGTTGTCACTGGTTGTCCCCCGTTCTCGTGTCCAAAACATGTGGATAAATGGGCCTTTGACTAGCGTCATGATCATGGCTCCGGCCATTGTCGCAAATGTCCCGAAAACCTTACCTTGGCCCTGAATACTCCTCATCTTTACCTTCTCAAGTCTATCAAATATTTAAAAGAAGATAATCGGTAATTGTTTTAAAAGGTCAAACCATCAAAAACCAAAAGAACGTGATGGAATCTATGTATGATAAAAGAACCATCACGTACCACATAATGCAAGCAAGGACAAAGGTGACGACCGGAAGAATGTTGGACATGATAGCTCTGATTGTTGCCATTATGTACTTCATCCCAAGATAGTATATATTCTAGTTGACAACTAGCTTGAGAGACAAAAGAATGAAAAAACACGTAAAAGATAATCCTCAACAATTTCTCCTCAAAACCAAAATACAAAAAGTTATGGTGAAATCTTAGGATAGTCTTATTTTGTTACTGCAGTCTTTATACGCAATAAACAAAACGACATGAAGGGCGTAAGAATCTCATACTCCAATAAGCCCAGCGTCATCACTGCCATAAAGACGCGGACCGTCATCTTCGGCCTCGTTCTCTTGAAGCAAAAAATGCTATTATGGTCAATATACATAAAACCAAGTTTGATCGAAAAATGTACATAAACAAGGAGATATACCTGTAAAAAAAAAAATAGCGAAAGCGATAATGACGATCATAGCTATGACGCGCTAGTATATGCCGAGCACAAAGTTGCTCGTTCCTGCGTTTAGGGCCACCTTGCAGACGATGTCCATGCCGGTGAGCCTTAATTGCAGGAAAACTACCAGAATGAAGGGCTTGGCCTTATGAAGCCAGACCATGAGGAGAGAGAAGATAGAGAAGAGAGAACGAAAGAGTATAGAGGAGGGCGAAAGAAAATATGGAGAAGAGAGAACAAAACATGGCGTGTTTTTTCGAAAAAAGAGGTGGGTGAATGTGGGGTTGCGGAAGATGAAAATATTGGGCGTGTTTTTCCATATAGGAAAATGTTTGGACCACGGCGGAAATAGATCCCCTAGCATTGGCGATCTATGTTAGGGGTGACATAAACGTATATCGAGCCGTCCATTTCCCATTCGAAGGTGAAGATTTGATGTGACCCAAATTATTTTTTCCTCACAAAAATTGATGTGGATCGTCTGATGAAAAATGGATAGCTTGATGGACATTATGGTACCCCTAACATTGATATCCAATGTTAGGAGATCCGACTCAGGGTGATGACACCATTATTCTGCTTAGAGTAACGGGAATCAGATCTCCCGACATTTCACTTCTATGTCAAGGGTAACATTAAAACGAATCTGGCCGTCCATTCTCATCAGAAGATCAAGAATTTGTCACGTTATCTAAAGGAGGAGAGGCAAAAAATTGGGCGGGGAATGCAAAAAAATCAAGCTCCACTTGCGAAAATTATTTGAAAGAAAATTTGACGTGACCTAAATTTTTCCCCCACAAAAATTGATGTGGATCGTCTAATGAAAAATGGATAGCTCAATGGTCGTGATGGTACCCCTAACATTGATATCTAATGTTATGAGATCCGAATCTGTGCGACGACACCATTATTCTTCCTAGAATAACAAGAACCATATCCCCTGACATTCCACTTCAATGTCAAGGGCAACATTAAAACGATTCTGGCCGTCCATTCTCATCATAAAGCCAAGAATTCGTCACATTATCTGAAGGAGGAGAGACAAAAAATTGGGCGGGGAATGCAAAAAAATCATGCCCCACTTGCGAAAATTATTTGAAAGAAAATTTGATGTGACGCAAATTTTTTCCCCCACAAAAATTGATGTGGATCATCTATTGAAAAATGGATAGCTTGATGGACGTGATGGTATCAATGTTAGGAGATCCGAATTAGGGTGAAGACACCATTATTCTGCCTAGCGTAAAGGAACCGGATCCCCTGACATTCCACTTCTATGTCAAGGGTAACATTAAAACAAATCTGACTGTCCATTCTCGTTAGAAGGCCAAGAATTCGCCACGTTATCCAAACGAGGAGAGGTAACAATTAGGCAGGAAATGCACAAAAATCAGGTCCCGCTTGCGAAAATTATTTGAAAGAAGATTTGATGTGACCCAAATTTGTTCCCCCCACAAAAATTGTCATGGATGATGAAAAATGGATAGCTTGATGGACGTGATGGTACCCCTAACATTGATATCCAATGTCAGGAGATCAAAAGCAGGGCAACGACACCATTATTCTGCCTAGAGTAATGGGAACCGGATCCCCTAACATTTCACTTCTATGTCAAGGGTAACATTAAAACGAATCTGGCCGTCCATTCTCATCCGAAGGTCAAGAATTTACCACGTTATTACTAACTCCTGTAGATGCAGATTGAATTCCTCTCAACACTAGCCACGAATATAAAATTTTCAGAAATTTTATAGTAAAACTACTATTCTTCACTCAAAAGAAACCTTAAGCCCCTAAATACTACGTAGGCAAAATTATTCATATTTTTTGGGTAAAGATCATTGTCCCTTCAGTTCTTTATATTCATTTGTTTTTATCTAGTTTTCTTCATTGACTCCATTTCAATTCATCTATGAAAAAAAAATATTTGAATTCGTCATCTTTTTGGCCAAGTAATGTTTGCCAGGCAAATCTCTTGGAATTTACGGTGAAAAGTAAAATTGAGGATTGAAGATGGTAGAGGTATTACAGCTCATTTAATTGCAACGATGGAATAAGGCAACATTATAATAGGACTTCAATAGCTATTATGAAGTTTGATTTAAGTAATGTAATACTTAGGCTCTGCTTGTTTCGCGAGAAATGTGGTTACAACTATGCTTATGCAAAATGGCAATATAAATCACCAAAATCCAAAGCCCGCCTCTAAAAACCAATGAACAAAAGAAGCTCATGCTAAAAAAAGGAAAAAGAAATACACACTCTCTCTATGTAAACCCGACCGGCCATCCTCCCTTTCTCATCCTCATCCCGATTTCTTGCTTATTTTGGACCATTCGCCTTCGCCTAGACAAAAGAGAAGAGGAAAGATTTTTACAGAAAAAAAAGGAAATGGAAGTTGAAAATCCGGATACGAGGATAACTACGCCAGCAGTTGCAGAAAGGTCATTGTCACTATTGCATTCTCTAGTACGTTACCTGCTTGGGAGCCTAGTGACGTTTGTGGCCCTCATAGCTTTCGCACTTGTCTTGCTTGCCTGTTCCGGCCGGAAGGTCCCAAGTTGCTTGGAATGCAACGGCGATAGAGGAGATAGGGACATTGAGGCCAGCAAGGATGACGAGGAAAGAGGCAGCTTCTCAAGAGATGATGCCGGTGATAGTGGCGGGTCAGGTGAAGCCGACTTATGAAGGACCTTGGTGATTGCAATTACATTTATTTCATGGCTGAGGTCTAGATTTTACCTTTTTCTTTGCCTGTCTGTGATCTTTTGCTTCCTGAAGTTGGTTACTTTGAATTTCAAATTGCTAATCCACATTTTATTTCATATATCATTTTACATCTTTCTCTGATTATGCTCTGCCTTATTAGGACCTACGACTAGATCAGTTAAATGGGTGGGTTGGCTTGAGTCATAAATGGTCTGACTCAAATTGACTCATTAATCCGTTTATGATCCATTTACGCGTAGTGCAAATTTCTTGACCCATACCCCATTTATATTACTAGAAAACTCCTATATTTAATCCAATCTAAGGAAATTATTATGTTACTAAATCAATGTGGACAATTTTTCTTGTTCGAAGACTCACTTCAACCACGACTTTCTCCATTTTTGGAGGCATTTTCGCATTTCTCATTTTCTTCAAATGACTTGTTTATGTGACATGCACATATATTGCACGAGCATTGCACGAGCACTACATGCCATGCATGGACGAGACCCGTCGAAGAGGAGGCAAAAGGGGTGACGCCAATTGTAGCGACGACGTTCCGGTAGATAACGAGTGCAAAATATCTCATGCCTTGGTTTAAGGCAGCCTTGCAAGTGATGTCCATCTCGGCTAGCCTGAGTTGCAAGAATGTCACGAGAAGTGATAACAGTGGTTCTCCCTTAAATTTTTCCAAGTCATTTTGTAAAGGAAAATTGGTTAAATAATCATAAAGTTGCGAGTGCTTAACACTGTAGACAAATGCGAGTAATTTAGCGTCCCAATGTATTGACCAAATGGTATTATCTCCTTTTTCCATGGCTAAAGCTACCACGGCATCCTCAACAGTTCCCAGAAACCATATCCAAGCCATGAGAGAGAGCTCGACAGGATATGCCTATGGTGTTATCGCCCGTAGGAAATTAAAAAAAATATGTCAATTCAAGTTAGAGAGAGCTCGACAGGATATGCCTATTTTTTTTAATTAAAAAAAATTAAAAAAAGTATTAGGTCCAACGTGCAAAGATCGTCTGCATTAAATAATTACTAGGAGAATCGTGAAGCAAGCCGAGTAGAACATTCTATTCTAACCATGATCATGAGAGAACCCTTGATGGAATCGAACTAATATGCATCACTGGCCTTGGTCCACCATGTAGTGCTCGTGCAATGCACGTGCAATGCATGTACATGTCACATAAATGAGTCATCAATAGCCGTAAAAGCCAATCATATATCTTTGTCAAGCATTGTTGCACCCTAATTGAAAGACCATAAAGGTGGATAAATCCAGAAGCACCAATTTGGACATACATTGGCCACTTTGCTTGTAAAGGCTTAATGGATTTTTCCTACTAGTAATCACGACATATAGCTTGAGGATTATTCCACCGGACCGGTTGTAGTCCACGTGATCTTCTCCATATTAGTTTTTTTTAAAATGCAAATATCATGTGGAATAAATTTGAATAAGTGTTATTTTCGTAGGAAAACATGACGTGAAATTTTCACTATTTCTTTATAGGAAAACATGACGTGAAATGTTCACGTTCAGATGAGTGTCAATTCCGATCAAAAATGTTCACTTAAGTGTTATTTTCGTAGGAAAACATGACGTGAAATTTTCACTATTATTTAATAAATTTCTGAATGCCATGTGGAAATTTCTTATCATTTTTTAATAGTTTCGAATTTTTTTATTTTTATACAAATAAAAGAAAAAAAGAAAAATTAATGATTTTTTTTTAAAAAAGAAGAGATAGGGTTTCTTGGGTGGTGGCCGGTGGGCCGGCCCAGGGCCAGGTTCAACTCGCTCTGGGCCGACGAGGCCGCGACGGCACTAGACGACGGCCATCGCGGCCTCACCAGCCCAAGGCGAGCTGACCCTAGCGTAGGGCCGGCCTATGGTGGCCAGCGAGACCATCGTTGGCCCCATCGAAAAATCGAAGATTTGTTTTTTATTTTTTATTTTTTCAATAATTAAATAAACCAGAGCACACTATTCTCTGCATTTACTAGTTATCGATGTACAATTCGAAGAGATTCTTGGAGAAAAAGAGAGCATAACACCTGTTGAAACTGTTTCCACTATGGAAACAGTTTCAACAGGTACTATATCCCCAATACCTAACATCTATTCCTACTAATGGAAGTGAAAATAAATGAACTTAAACTCGCTAGTTAATAGTGGTAGACAAGAAGCAATTGTATGGTAGTCCTTATAATTTCTTCCTTAATTTTCTCAATCTATTTTGTAATGGAACATAAATTAAATAATCATTAATTTGGGGGTGCTTGCACCTGTACACAGTGACCAAACAACGAATAGGCCAAACATCATGGTTTCCCCTTTCCATGATTAGGGCCGCAATGTCACCCTCCACACCCCCAAAAAGGCAAATCCATGCCACAAGAGAGAGCTCCGTGGGGTATTTTTCTAGTGCAGTGGCATGTGGAAATTGTGGAAAACAAAAAAACAAAACACGCCGAAGTTAAGGTGTAGTTGTTGTATATGATTAGGCAAAAAACTTATATGTTAGTGTGCGAAATCGATCGCAGTTGGTTACCTGGAGAATTGCAAATCCAACGGAGCAAAACATTACTATTGTGATCATCAGAGCACCCTTCACGGAACTTTGGAGGCTAATCCCACCCGTCACCACTCCCACTGTGAATGTTGTCATTCCTTTGACTAGCGTCATGATCATGGTCTCGGCTATCGTTATTGTTAGAGATATTTAGGGATGTCAGAGATATTTATGGTATTATGTGATTATGTATATTTATCTTGATTGATCCTAATTGATTATATTTATTTTGTTACTTCATATAGTTTCATGTAAAGTCTATAAATTGTCTCTTGTAATTTTCTATTGATATACACAGAATATTACATTTTTCTGTCGTCGCTATATTTCTCAACTTGGTATAAGAGCCAAATTTTTGGCCTTGCGACACCAACAGTATAAGCGACGTTCGCTTCTCGTGCGACACCAGCAATATAAGCGACGTTCGCTTCTCGTAGATATCATAACGCCAACCATATAGATCGTGTCGTTCTTGTTCCTCCACCATGTCCGCTGCTCTCTCCCTCTGACTGAGTCTCTGTGAAGAGAACAATGAAACCATCTTTGCTTTAGTCACCGTATGAGACTATTTGACGCAGAGAATCAACAACTTGAAAAATAATTCCCAAAAGACAACTGAATTGATAGAGTGATAGTATCGATTACAAAAGTAGACGTCCTATATATATAGAGATAAGAATCTTTTAGGCATCAGAATAAATATATATAACATAATCTAAATCGTATCTAGCTTATCCTAATAGAATTCGAATAAAATATTACAGATAATCAGAATATTTAAAATTTTCTAAATTAGAAAACTGCCTGAAAATTGATCTAAATAACCTCGGAATGCCAAAATCCATTGTATGTCACAGTAAAGTAATGACTTTGAATCCGTTTCGCTTCAACCGATCAGTTTTGAGCGTGATCTGAGATCGTTTGACCCAAGATCCGAAATTACCGACGAAGTCGCGCCTGCTTTTGGTGATCCAATTTGACGAGATAATCACATACCAGTTGTTCTACATTACTATTGTTGTGATTCCTCCCCGGACAAACGTGGCCCAGGATTCAATTCACGCGTGTTGATTGTTGTTGCCCTTGTGTGATCGAATAATTGCTATAATACTCAATCTAATCGCCAATGGAAAGTCTTTGCACATTAGCTTGAAGACCTTCTAGTGAGCGATTCTTGCGTCAATGATCAAGGTGCAATTTCAATTGTTGGAGCTAATTTCTTCGGTATGCCTACTTACCTAAAGTTCCTCAAGAGAAAATCCCTTCCCAGCCCTGACGTTCATATTATGCTTCACGGTTTGACAATGGACAACTGGTCGGAGTGAACCCGCTCCGGCCTCGAGAAAATCTTCACACTGCTGCTCGGTGTTCATAATCGAGCTTTGCCGATCAGCCGTGCGTCGCTGAGTTCGCTGGTTCGAGATTCAAGTCGACATCATTGAGTTTAAATTTGAAAAGATTATCTTCAGAATAGATACTGGTTTTTCCATATTTATTGTCGGATCTACCGTGTTTCATGCTTATGATGGACATATTTTGCAAGCATTGTTACCGTACCGATATGGTCATATGTCATCCCATTGCTATCGATTACGACCAAAGCAACCCACCGGGCTAGACAATCAATCTCAAAGCCGAGGTTCACGTGCACATCTATCTGCCAATGTCGCTGCAAGTGAGGCTACTTCCAATGGATTATCTGTCACTTTCTCATTAGAGCATCTTCATTCTAGCTACTCTTCGAGAATTTGGTACTTCTAGCTCCTCTATCTCTCCTTCTATGTCTGTTGCTTCGGGTATATCAAATTCATGGTATTTTGACTCCGCTTGCTGCAATCATATGACATCTAATTCTAATATGTTTCGGTCAAAATCCTCCCCTTCACATGCACCTACTATTTATACAGCTAACAATTCTCTGATGCAAGTCAGTCATACATGAGACATTTCCACATCCACATTGTCCTTACTTAACACTTTTATGGTTCCCAAACTCTCACTAAATTTGATTTTAGTGGGACAATTGTGTGAACTTGGTTTTGACATTCACTTCTCATCTCATGGTTGTCATGTACAAGATCCACGAACGGGACAGACCCTTGGAACTGGTCGTAGAGTGGGACGCCTCTTTGAACTCGTTTCCTTAAAAATTCTCAACTCTTTCGCTGCTTGTGCCGCCATAGTATCATCTGAAACTTGGCATTCTCAGTTAGGTCATTCTTCTTCTTATATATTAAAATCTTTGATTTCGAGTGGTCATTTAGGCTTTGTTGATGATAAGCATTTTCATTGCTTACCTTGCCAATTATGAAAACATCATGCCTTGCCATTTGATCTTACTGCATCTATTTCTCATGCTCCTTTTTATCTTAGTCACTTTGACATTTGGGGACCTTCTCCAACACCTACCATGGGAGGCTCTCGTTATTTTGTTATTTTTTGGCGATGATTACTCTCATTATACCTGGCTTTACCTGATAAAAAATCGATCCGAGTTTACTCAGATCTATCGTGATTTTGTTGCCATGATAAAAAAACAATTATCTAAAGATATCAAGATTTTTCGTACGGATAATGCTATGGAATACTGAGACAAAGAATTTATGAGAATTCTCTCCCAACATGGTACTATTATTCATCGTTCATGTCCAGGCACTGCCCAACAAAATGGATGTGCGAAACGTAAACATAGGCATATCTTAGATGTTACAAGAGTTCTTTTAATCTCTGATCTTGTCCTGAAAAGTTTTGGGGGGAAGCTTGTCTCACAGCTATTTATACTATTAATCGTACCCCCTCCCCTATCATCGATAACATTTCTCCTTGTGAGCGCTTATATGGAAAAATTCCATATTACAGTCATCTTCGAGTATTTGATAGTGCTTATTGTGTACATCTTCTTCCACATGAACGTATGAAGCTTGAACCTCGTGCTTGTTTATTTTGTTTCCTTGGGTATGGTATTGCGCACAAGAGGTATAGATGTTGGGATCCCATCTCTAACTGTCTTCGAGTGTCTCGTCATGTTTCATTTTGGGAACATAAAATATTCTCATCCATTTTGAATCCTTTACTATTCATGTTCCTTTCTTCACCGATCCTTCAGTGGATTTATTCCCGAAAGATCCGGCGATATCATCATTCGAATCTCCGTCTCCACAGCTATCTTCTACTCATCTTGATACAGGATTGTCTGGCGATCCCACCTCGGCTACTTCTGACATGTATGCCCCAATAGAGGATCATACGCCTTCAACCATTTCATCCACTTCTATCTGTCGTTCCACCAGAGTAAGTCAGCCTCCAACTCATCTTCGTGATTATCATTATTACTCTACCATTACTTCCCTTCACGAACCTCGTACTTATAAAGAAGCCAATATTAATCCTCTTTGGCAACAAGCTATGGCAGATGAGTTGCAAGCCTTGGAAAAGTCTCATGTCTGGGATTTGTTAGATTTGCCTCTTGATAAGTGTGTTGTGGGTAGTAAATGGGTTTATAAAATTAAAATCAAGGTAGATGTTATTGTGGATCAATATAAAGCTCGACTAGTAACCAAAGCTTTACTCAGGAGTATGGCATTGATTATATTAGACATTTGCTCTTGTTACTTGTCTTACTTCTGTTCGTACTCTTATTGATATTGCCGCTGTTAAGCGTTGATTTTTTTAATCAAATGGATGTTAAAAATGCATTTCTCAATGGTGATCTTACTGAGGAAGTTTATATGGTACCTCCCCTTGGATATACTCAGTCATCTAACAAATTGTGCCGATTACATCGAGAATTATATGGATTAAAGCAAGCTCGATGTGCATGGTATTCGAAGTTTAGCTCAACCATGGAATCTCTTGGTTTTAAACCAAGTTCTTATGATCATGCTCTTTTTGTTCGACACATACATCGTGGGTATATTATGCTATTATTATATGTGGATGCTATGGTTATTACTGGTAATGATCGGACTGGAATTACCAAACTCCAACAGTATCTTAGTAAACAGTTCGAAATGAAAGATCTCATGCAACTCAGTTATTTTCTAGGCTTGGAGGTTGCGTCTGATACTTCGGGTTATGATCTCTCTTAAGCAAAACATGCCACTAATCTTATTTCTCGAGCTGGCCTCACTGATAACAAGATTGTTTCCACTTTCGTTGAGTCAAATGTCAAATTCAATGAAAAGGATGGAACTCTTCTTTTGAATTCTACACTATATCGACAGTTAGTCGGTAGTCTTATATATCTCACTGTTACCCATCCTGACATCGTCTATGTTGTTCACATGTATGACTACTCCGCGTATAATTCATTTTGCTGCAGTCCTTCGAATTTTTCGGTATGTCAAGGGTACGTTATTTCATGGTGTTCACTATTCTGTTCATTCTACCTTGGAGTTGATAGCTTATTCTGACGCTAATTGGGTTGGTGACCCTTAAGATCATCGATCCACTACAGGATATTGTTTCGTTTTGGGCAATTCACTTATCTCATGGCATAGTAAGAAAAAGACCAATGTTGTTTGCTCAAGTACAGAAGCTATGACATTCTGATTTTCCTATCATTTTCAGACTCATTAATGAGAAATGTATCTAGCGATGTATTTCAGCCATATCTCGCTTGAATCTGATCAATTTGAGTTGACTGACCAAAAGGGAAAAGCTAACGCAAGACAAGGTACGTAGACTTAGGAAACTCGAATAGGAAATGATACTTTGGCAATAAGGATTGTCGATGGGACATTTAGAGCCATAAAAAGCCGATCTAAGAACGATTAAGGAATGCATTGCTAGCGTTATACGATTGGAGCGCGGGTGATTCCGCTTAGCCAATGTATAATATGCAAATTTTCCTAAATCGAACAGTAACGATCGAGACCATTGGAACTAGGGATAGACCCTCACAATTACATGACAACCAAAGTCGCCATGAATTGATGAGCCATAATTGTGATATGAATCACAGGTTTGATACGCGTAACGTCTGCAAAAGTCGCCCGTCAGTTCGGCATAAGCTGGAATCGTATTGGATAGAGGAATGAATCAGAAACGAGTCTTGAAAATTGAAAATGGAGAATCAAGAATTCCAACATCTCAGTTGGATTGGCCATCGCCTTATCGAAGAAAATTGGGATTAGAAAAATGACGTTCGGGCGTCGGGGGTAAAATTACCATTTTATCCCTTAAATCTTAGCCTTACCTATATAATTGGGCAAGGGCATTTTGGTCATTGAAACCCCCCAAGAGATGCCAAAAATTGAAGAAATTGTGGGCCATTGGATGGGCCATTGGATGAGCTTTGAATGACACATTGGACAAGTGTCAATGGATGAGGCCATGAGTTGATGTTTCCACTTTTAAACTACCATTCAACTCATTTTGACCAAGCCAAATGAAGTATAAACCCTCATTCTCTCTTTTGCTTGGTCGATCACCCCCTCATTTTTGCTAAAAACTTCTTCTTCTTCTTCTTCTTCTTCTTCCTCTGTCGTGAAACTGCTCCAGCCAACCGGTTCTGTTCGCCGGATTTGCTGCCACCTCCAGCGACTTCCAGCCATCGAGTCGACCACCCACTCCTTCCTTAACCTCTTGCCAATGTTATCGAAATAGAAACGAGTCATTTGACGCACTGAGGAACTCCGACTGGCCAATTTCCCAAAAGTAAACGAAAATCGTCGCAACCAGAGGTAAGCCACGTTTTTGGCCTTTTAGAACCCCGAAATCTTAGAGTTTTGCAACCAAATTTTATGGACATTTAGGGTACACATAGATGGAGCTATGGTAAAAATTTTGACTTAATTTGATGGAGTTTTGACCCCAAATGGGTCTTGTGTTTGAAGGGCCAGAACTGACCAACAGTAAGCTTGGAGGAGCCGGTGCCATCCGTGAACCATTTGACGTCGCCTTGAGCTCAAATTTTTGTGAGCCTCCCAAACCCTCAGAACTACATTTTAGCAAGTAGATTAGTGATTAAATTGAGGATATGAGATGGTTTAAGGGCTAGTAAGTTGAGGTATACACAGAACCGAAATTCGCCCAGTTCGATTCTATGCATATCGATTCTGTGGGGGCTGTTGGTGGTTGTAAATGAACTCCAAATTCATCGTTGAGAAGTGTTAGAATGTTAATTGATAAGCCTATGAGGTGTATGATTAGTGGGGTGGTGATTTGAGCAATAAAAGTTAATGGTTGGATGGATTTTCTTAGGTTAAGCGGTGGACTTGATCTTGGACCGTTAGGACCGAACCTTTGAGGTGCTCGGAAGAAGACTTGCATCCCATTAAGCTTGAGGTAAGGGGAATCATAAACCTTTGATAAGAGGATTGGGCTCGATTGGGCGATTTATGCATGTATGGATTGATTTTTGGAAGTTTATAATGTGATGACCCAATGTGCATCCTAGAATAGTATAGAGGACTTGAACGAGTGACAATGCTTATACTTGAGTTGATTACCATGTTTGAATGTCAAGTTTGATTGTTTTGCTTGCCATGAGTGTGTTGATTGTGCATGAGTTTGCGCTTGGCATTATACGTATGAATTGAATTGAACTTGTGGCATATCTGAGATGTGAGAATACCTTGAGGCATATGAGACGTGGGGTGATGCAGATGAATTCCCCGAGGCGCTGAGGCGCGAGGTTTGAATTGAATGGCATCTTAAAGCGTATGAGACGCGGGGTTGAGAAGGCCATAGTCCTGATGTGTTGAAACGCGGGACGGAGTTGTGATGTGTCGACACAGGCCTGGAGTGACATTGAAAACCTAATGCATTTACCCGGGTTTGTCAATGAGACTGTCTGATGCGTTTACGCGGACCGAGCCTGAGGCGTTCTAAATACGGGCATGAGAGTAAGGCAAGCGAGAAGGGTGGAAGTTGTGATTCGACATGACGAGATGTGCATGATCCTATTGATGTGTTATGATGCCATGATTGCATGCCTGACATTTGTGTGTCATTATTGATAATGGAATACCTCATGAAATTTTGTATTTTATTATCAGTGTTTGCATTTGCCTGAGTGGACTGTCTGCCTAACCTAGGGTTAGGAGCTATCTTACTGAGATGTATATCTCACCCCATTGTGGGACCCCATTTTTCAAATCCTAGGCCTTGAGCATGTGGCTAGTCAGGTTTGGGGATCCAAAGGAGATGTCTATCTATTTTGAGGAGTTCCCTGACGGACAGGGGACCATTTACGTTAAAAAGTGTACGGTCGTTTTGGTAGACGAGGGGGGTAGTAGCTGGAAGCCTTACAGGTATGAGGCATGGTTCAGAAAGGTGGAGGACTTTTTTACAGGGCCGTTGAAGCCCACTGAGGTACTTCGAGGGCCGATCCCTAGTTGGTGCCATCCCGCTCGGGATTCAGTGCAGGCCAAAGGATCGGTTACCGGTTCGATAATTGGTCCAGAGAGGACCTCGACCCTAGAGGTCATAGACGAGGTGATAATGGTCAAGGCTACCGAAGAGGACCTAGGGGAGCCGTCTGCTGATGAGACTATGGAGGATATTGTGGAGGTTTGCTCAAAGACCTTATCGGAGTACGAGCCCAGTGAGGAGGCTGAAGAGGAGACCGACGACTCCAGCAGCTCGACCTAGGAGTTTCTACTTTGTTAGTTCGACACTTAGTTGGGTGACCTTGATGTCTGTCCCTTTTTTAGAGCAGCTATGACTGTCTTTTGTACCTGCCCCGTCACCCCTACTGACTAGCGGATCTAGTTTACGATATTCTTGCGTGAACAGTTGAGAACCTATGTATATATAGATATTATCGTTACCTAGGTCTCTTTTTATACTTGTACAAAGGAGTTATTAATTAGTCGCTTCCGCATGCTTTCTAATTGACATATCTCTCGACATGTATGTGCATCTTAGGACCTCAAGAGATGGTTTATACTTGTAGGGAGTCGCGTCCTCGTGCCCGGGGCGCGGGGCGTGACATCCCCACTTTGCTTGGTATCAGAGCAAGGTCGGCTCGATCCAAGATTGATTGAGGATTGGAGTAATAAGGAGGATTAAGTTGGGACAAGAACTGGTAACGAGAACTTAGGAGACTTACTAGAATAAGGCACATGTTCCATGGCATATGACTTGGAGAATATGATTGGCATTTGGCCTTGGTAGGATTGCGACGATATAAGAGAATGAAGTTCCATGTTTAGTGTTGGAAGTCATTTCTGGATTTTGACTTATTAAGTGGGTGAGCATGGCTAGTTTTGGTGAACCGTTGGAGTGCACGGAATTGAGAAATAGTCATGAACTGCTTATTGAAGTGCCTCCGAAATTGTTGTGTGAAAAGTTGTTGTGATATAACTGTTTCTATTAAGACATGGTTAGTAGCTCTAGACTTGGTTGGATAAATGAGTTACTAACTCCTTGATGAAATTGTGGTGGACCAGGCTCAGTAAAAGCATTCGATGATGAGTAATCCATCTAGGAGACTTGGAAAGCCTAGGGACGGAGCCTCTAGTTCGAGGCCGCTTGTAGTAGAGTACCTGAGAATGGACGGAGTACTGAGGGCGCTACAAAGGATTGGCGATCTCATCGATAAGCAGACACAGGATAGGGATGCTGCCATAGCCCAAGCGGTAAGAGCCGCAATAGCTGCCGTCAACGCTAACAACGGCAACAACGGGGGCATGGCGACCATGATCAGGGCAATGAGACAGTGAATGCCCAAGAAGAAGCTGTCGTGGTCAGGCAGATGGGCCAGCTAGTCGAGCAGTTTATCAAGCTGAAGCTGACCCAGTTCGACGAGATTGGAGACCCCGAACTAGCACTCAGATGGATTGAGAAACTAGAGAAAGCCTTTGGAGTCCTGAGGTGCACGGACAAAGAGAAAGTACCATTGGAAGGTACCGCAAACGATTGGTGGGCTGCCACCAAGAATAGAGTTTTCCTAAAAGGGACGGCCTTGACCTGAAATGCCTTCACTACGACATTCAATGACAAATACTTTTCGGAGACCGCCAAGGAAAGAAAACAAGTGGAATTCTTACAGCTACGTCAAAATCAGCTGACTGTGGACCCGTATGAAGCTGAGTTCTCTAGATTATCGAAGTACACACCCCGATCGATAGAAGATCCCCTGAATAAGGCGCGGAGATTGCAGGACAGATTAAGGCCTAAACTTCTCAGTCAGATGATAGCCTTGAACCTGAGGACTTATAAGGATATTTATGAGCAGGGCCAGATGATCGAGAGGGATTTAAAGGAGAGGAATGTCGCATCTGGATTGCGATTTACTTCATTCCGAGACAATCGCCACATGAGCAAGAGACCAATGGCTGGCAATAGGCATTTTATCCCTCCCGTAAGAAAGAACATAGTGAAGCCGCCAAACCCCATGAACTGGAGCTGTCGCCTCTGTGGCAGGATGCATGGTAATGGACCATGCCCAGCAAGAACTGGAGTCTGCTTTAAGTGTGGTAAGATAGGCCACCAAATGAGGACTTGCCCGAACTAAGCTCCAGCGAATCGACCTCAAGGGCAGGGACCACAGGCTGGAACATCAACTGCCACTCCCCAAGTTGATCAGAATCGACCCCCAGCATAGGGAAGAGTTTATGCAGTAACTCGTAGGGAGGCAAAAGAAACGCCAAGTGTGGTTACAGGTACAGTTTATTTGTGTGACCAATCTACATATGCATTGTTTGATCCTGGTGCCACACACTCATTCGTATCTACTCGGTTTATTGATTTGGTTAATATGAAGTTAGAACTGTTGAGTGTGATTCTGCATGTGGCCACTCCGTTGAAAGATAATGTGCTGGTTTCGTTGGGATGTGTGGACTGTAGGATTGTAATCGGTGGTAGTAAGGAGAGTATTGATCTAGCTCTATTACCCATGAATGATTTTGATGTGATCATAGGAATGGGCTGCTTGGGTAAATAGGGGGCAGTAGTGGATTGTGGTAGTAGGATCATTCGTTTCTATCCAAAAGGTCGCCCAAGCTTTGAATTTGTGGGAAGTCAAAGAGGAACCTCGATTTCTTTGATCTCATCTCTTGAAGTGACAAAGTTGATGTCTGAAGGATGTTAGGCGTACTTAGTTGCAGTGATGGACACGACTGCCGAGGAGCCAAAACTAAAGAGTATTCCGATAGTGCGTGAGTTTCCTAACATATTTCCCCAAGAGTTGCCAAGGTTACCACCAGAAAGAGAAATAGAATTCGTGATCGAGTTAGCTCTCGGAACGGAGCCGATATCGAAGGCGCCCCATAGGATGTCCCTACCAGAACTAAAGGAGTTGAAGGTGCAGATGCAAGAACTACTGGATAAAGGATCTATCCAATCGAGTGCTTCGCCGTGGGGAGCGCCGGTATCGTTCGTAAGGAAGAAGGATGAGTCTTTGCGTCTATACATCGACTATAGACAATTGAATCAAGTGACAGTGAAGAATAAATATCCACTGTCGAGAATCGATGACCTATTTGATCAGTTGCAAAGAGCGGCGGTATCCTCTAAGATTGACCTGAGAATCGGGTATCACCAGTTGAGAATCAAGAAGGAAAACATACCTAAGACTACTTTTAGGACAAGGTATGGTCATTATGAATTCACCGTGATGCCTTTTAAACTAACCAATGCCCCAGCTGCATTCATGGACTTGATGCATCGGGTGTTTAAAGAATTCTTGGATAGATTCGTCATAGCCTTCATTGACGATATCCTGATTTACTCGAGGAGTGACAAGGAACACAAAGAGCACCTGAGGATTGTTTTGCAGACCTTGAGGTACCACTCGCTCTATGCTAAGTTTAGCAAATGTGAGTTTTGGTTGAATATGGTAGCATTTCTTGGTCACGTGATATCTGGAGAAGGAATCGCAGTGAAATCTTCCGAAGATTGAAGCCGTAACAAATTGGCCTAGACCTACTATGGTCACGAAAGTCCAAAGTTTCTTGGGATTGGCAGGATATTACAGACATTTTGTGGAGAAGTTTTCATCCATAGCCATTCTACTGACGAGGTTGACAAAGAAAGAAATGATGTTCGAATGGACGGATAAGTGCAAAAGGAGTTTCTAAGAGCTCAAACATCGATTGACAACCGCACCCGTATTGACGATTTCATCAGGACCGGGAGGCTATGAGATATATAGCGATGCTTCGCTAAAGGGACTAAGCTGTATGTTGATGCAGCATGGAAGAGTAGTGGTCTATGCATCCCGACAGTTGAGACCGCACGAGATGAACTACCAGACACATGACTTGAAATTGGCAGCGATCATCTTTGCTCTAAAAATCTGAAGATATTATCTGTGTGGCGAAAAGTTCCAAATTTACACAGATCATCAAAGCCTGAAGTTTCTATTTTCCCAAAAGGAATTGAATATGAGACAGCGTTGATGGATGGAGCTACTTAAGGATTATGATTGTGATATACTATATCATCTTGGAAAGGCAAATAGAGTCGCAGACGCACTTAGCCAAAAATCAAGCATCGCCTGTCTGTTAGTAAAAGGATGGTCGATGATCGAGGATTTGAGAGATTCTGAATTCAGACTAGAAGTCTGTCAACTGTCCAATTTGATGGCTACACCGAGAGTAGAACCTGAGGTCCACGAAAGGATAAAAGCCTTGCAGCATACGGACTCAGAAATTCAGAAAATTCTGAAAATGGATGCATCAAAGAGAAAATCGAAGTTTCAAGTGTCGAAGGACATGATCTTAAAATTTCGAGCGCGCCTATGCGTGCCAAAGGATGCAGAACTTAGAGAAAGGATTCTGTTAGAGGCTCATAGGAGCAATTATAGTATCCACCCAGGAAGTACGAAGATGTAGAACCTGCGTCAACACTACTGGTGGAACGGGATGAAAGTTGATGTGGCAAAGTATGTGGCAAAGTGTTTGACGTGCCAACAGGTGAAGGCCCAACACTGTAAGCTTGGAGAATTATTACAGCCACTGGAAATTCTAAAATGGAAATGAGAGCACATAACGATGGATTTTGTGATGGGACTCACAAGGAGCCAAAGAGGTTACGACTCTATATGGATAGTCGTGGACAGATTGATTAAGTCTGTACACTTCATCCATGTGTGAAAGGATTTCACAATGGATAGATACGCCGAATTGTACATGAGACAGATAGTGAGACTGCATGGAGTACCCATGACGATCACTTCAAATAGAGATCCCAAGTTCATAGCAAACTTTTGGAAAAGTCTTTAAGATGCCATGGGAACTCGACTGCAATTTAGCACGGCGTATCATCCACAAACGGATGGACAATCGGAGAGGACGATTCAGATGCTCGAGGACATGTTGCGAGTGTGCGCATAGACTTCAAAGGTGGATGGGAAGATCAGCTGCATTTGGTGGAGTTTGCATATAACAACATCTACCAGCAGAGCATTCGAATGGCACCGTTTGAAGCACTTTATGGAAGGGATTGCAGAACCCCAATTTGGTTGGATGAGGTTGGAGAAAGAAGTATTACAGGCTCAGAGTTGGTAGAGCAATCAGTGGAAGTAGTGAAGATAATTCAGGATAGACTGAGAACGGCACAGAGTTGTCAGAAGAGTTATGCGAATAAACGACGTAAGCTTTTGGAGTTTCAAGTAGGCGATCATGTTTTCCTCAAGGTGTTGCCTATGAGGGGATTATCGCGATTTGGAAAGAAAGGAAAACTGAGCCCAAGGTACGTAGTTCCATTTGAAATTTTGGAACGGATTGGGACCTTAGCCTACAGGCTTGCCTTACCGCCTAATCTATCCCAAATGCACAACGTCTTTCATGTGTCTATGCTGCGAAAATACAAACCAAATTCGACACATGTACAGGACTACGAGGTTATCGAAGTGGATGACAGAGTATATTACGTGGAGAAACCGATCAGGATCGAAGATCGAAAGGAGCAAATTCTAAGGAATAAAACGATTCCATTGGTCAAAGTTGTGTGGGAGCACCATGGAACCGAAGGTGCTACGTGGGAAAGCGAAGAAACAATGAGGCGTTAGTACCCCCATTTGTTTGAGTAACTAAGTTTGATGTAAATTTCGAGAGCGAATTTTTTGTAAGGGGGAAGAGTTGTGACATTTTGATTTTCCTGTCATTTTCAAACTCATTAATGATAAATGTATATAGCGATGTATTTTAGTCATATCTCGCTCGAATCTGATCAATTTGAGTTGACTAACCAAAGGGGAAAGTCTAACGCGAGACAAGGTACGTGGACCTAAGGAACTCGAATAGAAAATGACACTTTGACCATAAGGATTGTCGAGGGGACATTTAGAGCCATAAAGGGCCGATCTAAGAACGATTAAGGAATGCATTGTTAGCGTTGTACGATTGGAGCGTAGGTGATGCCGCTTAGCCAATGCATAATTTGCAAATTTTCCTAAATCGAACAGTAACGATTGAGACCATTGGAACTAGGGATAGGCCATCACAATTACATGACAAACAAAGTCGCCATGAATTGACGAGCCCTAATTGTGATATGAATCACTGGGTCGATACGAGTAACGTCTACAAAAGCCGTCCGTCAATTCAGAATAAGCTAGAATCGTATTGGATAGAGGAATGAATCAGAAACAAGTCTTGAAAATTGAAAATGGAGAATCAAGAATTTCAACATCTCAGTTGGATTGGCCATCACCTTATCGAAGAAAATTGAGATTAGAAAATGACGTTCAGGCGTCGGGGGTAAAATTACCATTTTGCCCCTCAAGCCTTAGCTTTACCTATATAATTGGATAAGGGCATTTTGGTCATTGAAACCCCCCCAAGAGATGTCAAAAATTGAAGAAATTGTGGGCCATTGGATGAGCTTTGAATGACACATTGGACAAGTGTCAATGGATGAGGCCATGAGTTGATGTTTCCACTTTTAAACTACCATTCAACTCATTTTGACCAAGCCAAATGAAGTATAAACCCTCATTCTCTCTCTTGCTTGGCCGATCACCCCCTCATTTTTGCCGAAAACTTCTTCTTCTTCTTCTTCTTCCTCTGCCGTGAAACTGCTCCAGCCGACCGGTTCTGTTAGCCGGATTCGCTGCCACCGACCGCCACCTCTGGCGACTTCCAGCCGTCGAGCCAACCACTCACTCCTTCCTCAACCTCTTACCGATGTTATCGAAGTGGAAGCGAGTCGTTTGACCCACCGAGGAACTCCGGCCAATCAATTTCCCAAAGGTCGACGGAAATCATCGCAACCAAATGTAAATCATGTTTTTGGCCTCTTAGGACCCCAAAATATTGGAGTTTTGAAACTAAATTTTGTGGACATTTAGGGGACACATAGATGGAGCTATGGTAAAAATTTTGAGTTAATTTGATGAAGTGGGTTTTGTATTTGAAGGGCCAGAATTGACCGGCGGTAAGCTTGGAGGAGCCGGCGTCGTTCGTGGACCATTTGACGTCACCTTGAGCTCAAATTTTCGATGAGCCTCCCAAACCCTTAGAACTACATGTTAGCAAGTATATTAGTGGTTAAATTGAGGATATGAGGTGGTTTAAGGGCTGGTAAGTTGAGGTATACACAGAACCGAAATTCACCCGATTCGATTATGTGCATACCGATTCTGTGGGGGCTGTTGGTGGTTGTAAATGAACTCCAAATTCATCGTTGAGAAGTGTTAGAATGTTAATTGATAAGCCCATGAGGTGTATGATTAGTGGGGTAGTGATTTGAGCAAGAAAAGTTAATGGTTGGATGGATTTCCTTAGGTTGAGCGGTGGACTTGATCTTGGACCGTTAGGACCGAACCTTTGAGGTGCTCGAAAGAAAACTTGCATCCCATTAAGCTTGAGGTAAGGGGAATCTTAAACCTTTGATAGGAGGATTGGACTCGATTGGGCGATTTATGCGTGTATGGATCGATTTTTGGAAGTTTATAATGTGATTACCCAATGTGCATCCTAGAATGGTATAGAGTACTTGAACGAGTGACAATGCTTGTGCTTGAGTTGATTACCATGTTTGAATGTCAAGTTTGATTGTTTTGCTTGCCATAAGTGTGTTGATTGCGCATGAGTTTGCACTTGGCATTATGCGTATGAATTGAATTAAACTTGTGACATATCTAAGATGTGGGAATACCCTGAGGCGTATGAGACGCGGAGTGGTGTAGATGAATGCCCTGAGGCGCTGAGGCGCAGGGTTTGAATTGAATGGCACCCTGAAGCGTATGAGACGCGGGGTTGAGAAGGCCATAGTCCTAATGCGTTGAAATGCAAGACGGAGTTGTAATGTGTCGACACAGGCCTGAAGTGATATTGAAAACCCGATGCGTTTACGCAGGTTTGTCAATGAAACGGTCTGATGCGTTTACGCGGACCGAGCCTGAGGCGTTCTAAACGCGGGCATGAAAGTGAGACAGGTGAAAAGGGTAGAAGTTGTGATTCGACATGACGAGGCGTGCATGATCCTATTGATGTGTTATGATGCCATGACTGCATGCTTGACATCTGTGTATCATTATTGATAATGGAATGCCTCATGAAATTTTGTATTTTATTATCATTGTTTGCATTCGCCTGAGTGGACTGTCTGTCTAACCTAAGGTTAGGACCTACCTTACTGAAATGTATATCTCACCCCGCTTTGGGATCCCATTTTTCAGATCCTAGGCCTTAAGCATGTGGCCAGTCAGGTTTGGGGATCGTAAAGAGATGTCTGTCTATTTTGAGGAGTTCCCTAACGGATAGGGAACCATTTACGTTAGAAAGTGTACGGTCGTCTGGGTAAACGAGAGCGGTAGTAGCTGGAAGCCTCACAGGTATGAGGCATGGTTCAAAAAGGTGGGGGACGTTTCTACAGGACCGTTGAAGCCCACTGAGATACCTCGAGGGCCGATCCCTAGTTGGTGTCATCCCTCTCGGGATTCAGTGGAGGCCGAGGGATCGGTTGCTGGTTCGATGATTGGTCTAGAGAGGACCCCAACCCTGGAGGTCACAAACGAGGTGATAGTGGTCAAGGCTACTGAGGAAAACCTGGTGGAGCCATCTGCTGATGAGACTATGGAGGATATCATGGAGGTTTGCTCGGAGACCTTTTCGGAGTACGAGCCCAGTGAGGAGGTTGAGGGGGAGATCGACGACTCCAGCAACTCGACTTAGGAGTTTCTACTTTGTTAGTCCGGCACTTAGTTTGGCGACCTTGATGTCTGTCCCTTTATTTAGAGCAGCTATGACTATCTTTTGTACCTATCCCGTCACCTTATTGACTAGCAGATTTAGTTTACGATATTTTTGTGTGAATAGTCGAGAACCTATGCATGTATAGATATTATCGTTACCCAGGTCCCTTTTTATACTTGTACGAAGGAGTTATTAATTAGTCGCTTCCGCATGCTTTCTAATTGACATATCTTTCGACATGTATGTGCATCCTAGGACCTCGAGAGATGATTTGTGCTTGCAGGGAGTCGTGTGCTCGTGCCCGGGGCGCGGGGCGTGACAGAAGCTAAATATCGAGCTCTTGCTAATACGACATCGGAGTTATTATGGTTACGGTAGTCGCTAGAAGACATGAGAGTGCATCATCACAGTAGGACAACCATTCATTGCAACAACCTAAGTGCTATCCAAATTGCACATAATGATGTTTTCCATGAACGCACTAAGCACATTGAAATAGTCTGTCATTTCATCTGACATCGCGTTCTTCAGGGTACGTTTGACTTGTCTCTGCTTCATCCGTTAAACAGTCTGATGATGTCTTCACTAAGACACATCCACATGGGCGTTTTATGGATTTATTGTCAAAACACAAGTTGATATCATTCAAATCACCTTGAGTTTGAGGGGGGCATGTTAGAGATATTTAGGATATTCTATGATTTTGTATATTTATCTTGATTAATCCTAATTGATTGTATTTAATTTGTTGCCTCATATAGTTCCATGTAAAGCCTATAAATAGGCTATTATAACCTTCTATCGATATACACAGAATATTATATTTTTCAGTCGTCACTATATTTCTCAACTTTGCGAATGTCCCGGAAACCTTATCTTGGCTCTGAATGCTCCTCATCTTTACCTTTTCAATTCTATCAAATATTTGAAAAAAAAAACAGTAACAGTAATTGCCTGAAAAGATCAAACCGTTTGGCTGATTCCATCGCAAATCAAAAGAACGTGATGGAACCTATGTATCACAAAAGAACCATAATTTACCGCATGATGCAAAGGTGACGACCTGAATAATGTTGGACATGGCAGCTCCGAATGTCACGGTCGTGTACTTCATCCCTAAATAGCATAAATTCTAGTTGACGACTGGCCTAAGAGACAGAAGAATGAAAAAACACGTCAAAGATAATCCTCAAAAGTTACTCCTCAAACCCAAAAAACAAGAATTTGCGGTGAAATCTTAGGATATACTTATTTTGTTACTGCATTCTTTATACGCAAAAACAATATGAATGGCGCAAGAATCTGATACTCTAGTAAGCCCAGCACCGTCACTGCGATGAAGATGCAGACTGCCATCTTCAGCCTCGTTCTTCTGAAGAAAAAAAATGCTTCTATGAACAATATAAATAAAACCAAGTTTAATCACAAAATGTAAGTAAACAAGGAGATATACCTGTCGAAAAAGATGGCGAAAGGGATGACTACAATCGTAGCTACGACATGTCGGTACACAACGAACACATAATTGCTCATTCCTGCGTTTAGGTTGCAATGATGTCAATCCTGGCGAGCCCTAAATATAGGAAAACTACCAAAATGAAGGGCTTGGGCTTTTGAAGCCAGGCCATGAGGAGAGAGAAGATGGATAAAGAGAGAAAGGAGGAGCACAGAAGAGGGTGAGATAGAATATGCAAAGAGAGAACAGAGCAGGGAGGCTCCTTTTTTTTTTTTAGAAAGAGGTGGATGATGTGGATCAATCCGGGATCCCATGGTATCACCCTTGACAGTGAGTGAATCTGGGATTGCGAAGATGAAACTATTGGATGTATTTTTCCAAATACGAAAATGTTTGGGCAACGGGTGTATGCATCCCCTGCCATATGGCAGGGGATCATTATCATTGCAACCATTGGATCTTCCCCCTATAAAAGGGGGAAGATCCAATGGCCCTCTTTATAATGATCCCCTGCCCTTGTGGCAAGGGATCCAGGTCCGGGCGACAGCACCGTTATTTTGCTACCTTGCTGCCTAGAGTAACAATGCTTTCTACACGCCATAATTTCCATAAAAATTTGGGTACCGATGTCAGCACATTAAACGACATGTGTCAAGTGGGCCTACATTTAAGAGAATTTTAGAAGCAATAAATGGAGGACTAATCGCAGTTATTTGGGTTTTTTTTTTGGTAAGGAGTTCTTTGGGTTTTTTTTTGTCCTCTCCTATTGTTGAGAATCCAGTCTGACATGATAAAACATTGAAACTAGGGGTATGCAAACTGGACCGGACTGGCCTAGGACCGGCTTGGACCAGCCGAGTTGGTCCGATCTTCGAGATTGGCGGTCCAGTCTCCGGTCCCAATAAATGGGACCGATGACTAGACGGTTCGGTCCCCGGGTCCATGGTTTGGGATCGGATCAGCCCGGTCCGGGCCGGACCGCCAATATTTTTTTAAAAAATTAATATACATATAGAGTTAACCTATTTTTAGCATTCTGATAAACCCATGAATTTCATCTCACGCCTCTTGAGTCTTATAGTGTTGTTGTACATATTATTTAGCAATTTGGGTTTTGGTATTACTTTGAGACAAAAGAAGGTCTTAGTTGATAATAAGATCCGTTCCTTATGATGGGCACGTGCTCCGAATGTCACGGTCGTGTTTTATTTGCCTTTTTAATAGATATTTCATATAACATGAAAATTCTAAAAATTACAAAAATAAAATTTATGGCCAAAAAGTGTGAAAAAAATTATATATTTTTATTTTAATTCTCTTTCCATTTTTTCATTTGAAAAATTGAAAATTTTAGTTTGGGATGGCATGATTTTTCACAAACGTGAATCTAAATTGAACCAAAAATTACACGTTGGATCATTTTATTTTCCCTTTTCACGTTTTTCAAGTAATGAAATTTTTCTCTAATTCCTCGTATTGTATTTCAGGCCAATTGTGCATGAAATTGAACAATTTTGGCAAAAAGGACTTAATTGCACTTTCAATTTTCAATTTAATCCCTTGCAATTAGTCAATTTTTAGGAATGTTCCATGCAAATACAAGACTACTACCGTATGCTTTTAATCATTATAAATACATTTGTGGGGTCGAATTGGTCCGATTTGGTCGTTTATAAGCTGGATTATTCAAAAATCATAATCGGGTGAATGTAGAAAATTTGGGGTTTTGTATAAATACAGACAAAATTTTCCCAAAATTGATAGTATAGATAGTTTCCATGATATAGATTCCAAATTTGGCATCAATTTTGCAAAAAATGAACAATTTGAAGCTCAATTGAGCTTTTTGTTAAACTGGGTCAACTGGGTCGGTCAGACCCGACCCAGTCAACCCGTGACCCGCGGGACCCAAGACCTGAACGGTTCTTCTTCTTCTTCCTCCTCAGTTTTGAAGCGCAGGTCAGTTGGCCATGAAGGACCAAAGAGAAAAACACCAAAACTGGCAGCCATTTCATTTCAACCGCAATCGCATCGGGTTGTTTGTGGCCCAATCTGTTCCGGTCCCGGTGGACCAAAATCACGTGCCACGTGTGCACAGAGAGAGACGACCAATCCATCTTCTCGCACGGACGACGTCCCATGAAGACCAAACCAAAAAAATCACATAAACCGAACGAGAATTGATGCACAACTGAACACAGTAAAGGGTGGGCATTGCAGCTTGAAGGATTCCGCTCCCGGTTACACCATTCTCACGGGTCAACACATACTTGCCGACGACAGGTTGGAAGACCCTCCCGCGCGCCAAAAATTTTCAGTCGGGGGAGTACAACAGATTCGGTGTTAGAGGTCTGGATTCGGGCGCCAACAGACTGAGAACGTCACGGCGAGGGAGGAGAGGAGATCTAGAGAGAGGGATTGGTCGCCACTGGAGCCCTTGGAGTTACATCGCTCGAGCCAGGCGATTCTCGGCAGTCGCACCTGTTAGCGAGCGATTCTAGATTACAAAAGCTTCGATTCAACGTCGTCAAGCCTCTAGGAAGTTTTCCGTGGATTTCCGAGCTTCATCGCCGCCATCGCTGCGCAAAAGGAGGGTAAGCGGATCCCCATCATTTCATTGTACTCTGTTTTTTAGTTCGAATCTGTGCGTGAGTTTTATGGCCCGATTCAAGGCTTGTTCATGCGTTTTCGACCTTCGATTCGAACCTAGAACAACCTCTAAACCTAGCCTTCCTCTTTTTGTGCATTGATTTGCGTAGAAACCGTGAGATCAATCATCCGTACGAACCTCGCTGGAATTGCGAAGTGTTGGAATTCAACGAACGGCTAATAGTGGTCCAAACCGCCGAGGTGATTTCCGAAACCTTCCCGTGATGCTATTCGTAACAAGAAATCGAATAACGAATGGCTGAATTTGAGAAGTAAATCTTCGCCGGGATCTGGAAGGTCACATACTATTTCCGGCTGTTCGGATGGTTTAATGGCGTCAGTTTGGTCAAAACTTGATCTATGATGGTGGAATAGATGTTTGGGTACAAAAACCGCAAGATTTGGCTCGTTTTGGTGATTTTCCGACCAAGTTGCAGGAATTTTGCACCGGAACAGTGTCTCCTCGACACTTAATCTTCTCCCGGACGTGCGGCTCGCTGGTCAACCCAGTCAACAATGACATGGCAGAAACGTGGCATGCCCCGCCAGCCCAGTTGAGTTAATCGTTTAAAAAATCCAGATCTGCTTCATGCACCTCGCTGATTTGCAATATAATGCAGGATAGTCTTACTAATTTGCTCACAAGACAACGTCAACAATAACTTCATGGGCTTCTTTCCTTTTAATTTTTCTTTCTTTCCATAAACTCTACAAATCAATGGCAGATCCCCATTTTCAGATGTGAAGATGTGAAAGACGTAGTCCCGCTCAATAAAAGGACAAAATTTCTCTTCCCTTTTCAAGTGATTTGTGCAATGAAATTATCCAAAATTTCTCTCAATCCTTTTCGTTTTCCTGATCCACCTCCCTTTTAATATTTGCTTCCCAAATCAATGGATCATGCACAGATACCGCGGGATTGCGCCCCCGATTGATTCATATTTGCAACGTGACCAAGTCTCGATAATAAAAAGCTTATTGTTTCAAACTTTGATCAATTAAAAGATAATGTTTTTTAGCCAAATCTTCATCACATGCTTACGTGCCGTTAATTCAATTAAGCTCAAGGTCATTCATCTGCCACCGATCCAATTATGAATGTGAATGCAACTAAAATTAAAATAATTTGAATGAAAATTATATGAAAACTTTTTTTTTTGCCAGGGACTAAGGTTAGTCCCTAACTTTTATAAAAAAAATGAGTAAATAAAAAATCAAAATTTATGTGTCAACAACTGCCCCTCTTTGAGTGGAGTCTCGTAGAAATTTCACTCAAAGATAAAATTAAAACTTAAATTTTGACAATGCAAATGAATGATGATGTTTTTTTGTGAGGTTTTAATCCCAATTTTTAAATGTAATGAGATGACGCATGCAAACAATTAACATGTGTGGTGACTTCCACTTCCATTTGGCGGAATAGTAAAGTACCCACACATGAATCGCATACGGAATATCATGTTTTTATCCCAAATACCCAGTAATGCTAAGGAGACTATTTAGTTCCCCATTCTTTATTTTGGTGAAAAATTAGGTTTTTGAGAGTTTAATGTTGGCTCGTGGCAAGTCGCCATGTGCACTATAAACTGTGAGTCAATAGAGATGCTGATTTTTTTTTAAAAAAAGAGGTGTAACGTTCGAGCTAATCGGTACGAATACTCGATAGCCCTTCATAGCTGAGTCACTGTTGTCCATGCTCAGCCGTCCAACCAATATGTGAACATCAATTCCAATCCGCTAAGTCAATTCGATCCGCAATCTAGTGCCGATTCATTACCATATGAATTTTTAAGGTAAAAATCTCCACTTTCATCAATTTGAACATTTGATTACCTTATTGGGCTATATCGTTATCGAACATACTTTTTTTTAAGCCGCAGGTAATGAATTAGGAAATTTTTTTCCTAATTCGCAACCGTGGATTTGATTCTATCTATAAAGTTTTAGATGTAATCATTGACATTGCGGGTATTTCGAATTTTTAGGGTCAATCTATCAAGATTTAGATCGAAACTTGATTCGAAAGAAATTGCGAAATCCTCACGTTAATTTATTCACTTTCCATATGTGACTTGATTCGGATTGGATCGTTATCTTATATATCTTTATCTGCATACTTTAAAATTCTAAAATATTCTTCATGCAGATAATTTTCCTTTTGAAATAAATTTGCATATCTATGTAGATCGCATATTAAATTAGAATTTTTTGGATAATTTTTCATTTAGATAAACGTTGTAATTTAAGATGGAATTTGCATGTTTAGATAAGTTTGCATGATTAAAATAGTACATTAGGATAGCTTTCATACATAATTTTAGGTCTTACTTAATTCCGAAAATCATTTAAAAAAAAATCATCATGTTATGTCATCATGCATTACATGTCATCTTTACCATGTTTGCATGTTTAGGTCAATTGACTAATTCATTGTTTAGATTACATGTTAGGATTGATTTCAATCGCATGTCATATAGAGTTAATCATGTAGTTTAATTAAATTCGTATGCATTCTTAGGATAGCTTGCTTTTATTTATGTCATTACATCTTGCATTGCATATAGATTAGATTTTGTTTAAAAAAGTGAAAATCCAAAAAGAGAGAAGATTGCTTGGCGCATGCTCCCCGCTTGTTTTGAATTCTGGATGTTGACTTAATTAATTGCGTACCCACGTGATAACATATGTCAGTGACTTAGGTTAAAATCAATTAACATTGCTTGATCAATTTTTATTTCATGAAATAAAATAGTACCGAAAGGGCGCCAGAATAATCTAACGTAATAAAGTACCCATATCCAAAATATTGGTTCCTAGAAACAAAATGGTACCCCCGCTATTTTATTTAGGTTTCTAATCAATTTGCCATAAATGATTAGTAACGACTCCAATCAAAATCTTGGCATGTTATCTATTTGAACTTTAAGTTGCGATTTGTTAGAGTCTGGAAGAACTCGAGCTAGGTTAGTTACTTTAATTAACTTAGTAATTCATTAACTTAATTTTAGGTTATGACAAGCTTTTGCCATGTTTCGATATCTGAATTCTTCAAAAATAAAAAGGTATTTTTTGAGTATAAAATTAGTTTTTCAAAAATAAAAAATATATTTTTGTAATTGTGTGGCCCAAGATTGGTCACGTGTCACATATTGACCATCAATTTTTTTTAAAATTAAAAATTCATTTTACCGATTGGACGGTCATATATAGCCACATGGCATATTCTAGTGTATAGAATTAAAAATGGGCGGGAAATAAAAGAATGAATCTTGAAAAAAAAATGATGTCATTTTTGTCGTAGACCGACCTGGGACCCATATTGCTTGGGCCGGGTGTCCACCATGAGTGGACTTGGTCAACTTGGCCCGGTTCGGATAACATTTTTTCACAAAAATCGAAAAATAATAAAAAAATCAGAAAATCATTAAAAAATGGAAAATTTGTAGAAAAATTCTTTAAAAAATTTGGACAAAAAAGGAAAAATTCCACAAATTCTGAAAAATCTCAAAAATTAGGAAATGAATGATTTCAACTAGCTAATCCTTTTTTTTTTTTAATGATTTCGCCCTCTTTCTTTTAAAAAGGACGATTTTGCCTATTATGGTAAAATTGTCTCGAAAAATCTCAAAATTTCTCACAAAATTTCAAAAATTAGAAAATAGGTTCATTTGACTACTCAATCCCATTTTTTATGATTTTGCCTATCGAATCTCTCTAAAATAATGATTTTGCTCTCACCACTTGACGTGATTTCCAATATATCTTTCTAAAGATTGGTGGTGAATATGACCGCACCAATGGTCTAAATCATTTTAAATCCCGCCGTTGAATGAACTAAGGATTTGGGAGAATCCAAATCGACCTACGGATCACCACAGATACTTAGAAGTCGATAATCACCACTAAACTCTTCTACTCCTCAAGATTTCTGCTGGGACGCGATTATAGACTGTTGCAAAATTTCCAAATACTGCTCACATTTTCCCTTCCTGTAAGGCTGGTACATCTGTTCTTCAAGTTCAAGAATGTGTATTCATTGATACAAACAGACGGAGGCTTGTGACCATGGTAAACTCAACTGAATATCTTGGATTACGACTATCTATCGTGAAGCTAAGAGAAAGCCCTATACAACATTAGTTTTAGCAAAAATCTGATAAAACCTTTTAGACCCTTGTTCTGGAAATTCATAGCTAGACAAATTGGATATAGCCTACTACATAATACATATGCGTCTCCATAGAGAGTGGCGACTACCTCAGGCTCACGATGTCAGGCCCCTTGATTTTGAACTACTGATCACGCCGATGCAAAAGCCAATTAATTGCTCATTGAAAACTCAAAATTTGGATCTCACAAGGCCCTCCCCCTAACAGGGCGCACGCCAGGAAAGCATTGTTCCTAGCTCCCAGTCCTCAACACTAGGGGAGCGCAGCAGATCTGAAGGGCCAGAGCTACTCGGTAAAACCCTCGTACTTGTCGTCGTAATAGGCTTCCCTGCGAATAGCAGACGGTAGTAATGTACAACTAGAATCTTGTGGAAAAGTTGTATTGACCAGAAGAAACGGGCAAGTCCTACTGTTATGAAAGATCAACTGATATCCCAGGAACCAAATCATCGAAAAAAACAATCAAAATTAGAGACGTGCCGTCACATATGCACATTTTGGCATATGTAAGTCCCACGAAAATGGTGAGTTGCCGCTTCTAACGCCGACGCAACCTTATGGATCAAAATGACTAAACTCTTCTCGACTTATATATATATATATAACATCAAATTGAATAAATTTCGGTAATTAAATAATTGAAAAATATGAAAAATATTTTTGAGCCTGCCTCAGACGGCCATCACGGGAAACGTCACTGCTTTCACCTTCTCCCTCTCTCGTCCTATTCGTCTCTGCAATCATCTCCTTGTCCTATTCCCAGATTCTTCCTCCCAATTCCAAGCCCTCCTTTGATCCCTCGATACCTTCTGCTGTCTCGAAGCACATGTTGATGGCGATGACTCGCCTCGTCCTGTAGCTCATCATGACCCTCGCCGGCACGCCTCGTGTTGTTCTGGCCCCACCCTCCTCCTGGACTGTACCGAGTGCCTGTGCGGTTATATAGCTGCTAGCTGCCACGGCAAAATTAGAGGCCTGGGTGAGATGGATTCCGCAGATTCTCGCCGCGACGAGGAAGCTCCGTTGGTCACTGCCGAGGCCTCGCCGGCTCCGTCTCTTCGGAGAAGCCATGTCCGAGATGTTCATATACTGAGCTGCGGGTTTCTGCTCATCTTCTCGGCCTACGGCGCTGCTCAGAATCTTGAGAGCACTGTGAACACTGTGAGTTTCGGGGACAATTGCTCTTTTCTATGCCCGGGTAGACTGAGAGAAGTCGATGTTCGTGAGATGAAAAACCTAGGATCAGATTTTGCACTACTGTGTCTGAGGTTGCTTTGAGGAATGCTTTTTGTCGTTTGACGTTGCATCTTGGTCTCATGAGTTTCTTGATTTTGTTGCAGACGGATAATTTGGGCACGATCTCGCTTGGGATACTGTACGTGTCCTTCACGTTCTTCTCCTTGGTCGCTTCTCTGGTGGTTCGGGCAATTGGCCCCAAAAATGCTATTCTTCTTGGGACTACTGGTTACTGGCTGTTCATAGCAGCCAATTTGAAACCATCCTGGTATGCCCTTCTGGGTTTGTAGGTTGTTTGCATATTGCTAAGCTGCTTGCAGATAATTTTCCTGCTCCGATTTTTCAATGAGTCGATGAATTCGTTGTGTACATTGGCATGCTTTTTGTTCCACCACAATGTGCTATATGGTGTGGCTCCCGGTAAACATATGAACCTCCGAGAGTCTTCATGAGACGTCGTCACGGGCAGATCACTATTTTCTAAACTTCAGAGATCTAGTTAGTTAGCTCATAGGCATAGCTGGTCATCTAACTTTGTGCAAATGCAGAAGTACTATGGATCTGTAGGTTACTGGGATGATCAATAGACTGATATCTTTTGGCCATCATAAAGCCTCTTTCTCACCAAAACAAAATAAAAGTGCCAGATAGAGATAGTGAAGACATCTTTAGTACTTATAAATTTGTTTCTGGTCGGATAGTACCTGTAAATTAGACAGTGCATTTTTGGGCTGAAAAAGATATTGACAGTTTAAATCTGTTCATTTACTTAAAAACTTTGTGGTGGACTACAAACTCTTCATTTTTTAGATGTTCCTGATGCAGGCTCACAATGGTTCCCGCTTCTTTATATCTTGGGTTTGCTGCATCAATAATATGGGTTGGGCAGGTGGATTTGCTTCCTTCTGATTTGTGTGTAAACTCAGTCTGTCTGTATTTTAGGTCCACTGCTCTTGTCTTGCTATCGGTTTTTTCCCTTACCTAATTTTTTCTATTAGGGGACATTTCTCACCTCAACTGCACGTAGTCATGCAAAAGAGTGCAGCTTGCATGAAGGAACAGTTATTGGTGCCTTTAATGGAGAATTTTGGGGAATGTTTGCTAGTCATCAGGTCATATTTGCTAATTGAGTTTTTTAAGATGGGCTTTTTATCTTATACATCCTGCATGTTGTCCTGATCTTTTTGACTATGCCTTTGCAGGTTGTTGGGAATCTAGTATCTCTAGCTGTTTTGAGAGAGGAAACAGTATGTGGCATCAGCCCTTTACTCATTCCTTCTCTTTTCTATCTGTCTGTTAACTTTCTAATGTCACTAGCTGTTTTCACAGAGGAATCTGTATGTGGCATCCCCTTACTTGTGCCTTTGTTTTTCAATTGTTTTGCTTGTTAGTTAACATACATGATCATACCACATGAATTCGTCTCATTTTATCCATTTATAGAAGGCAAGCAATGTTTATAGGACAGCAGTCAGACCTGTCATGTTATATGGAGCTGAATGTGGGCCAGCACAAAGTAAACATGAGCATAAAATGGGAGTAGCAGAAATGAAGATGTTAAGGTGGATGTGTGGTCATACAAGGATGGATAAGATAAGGAATGAAGAGATTCGACGAAAAGTTGGAGTAGAACCGGTGGCGGAAAAGATAAGAGAGCATAGATTGAGATGGTTTGGGCGTATTCTCCGAAAACCCTTAGATGCACCGGTACGAACAGAAGTTTGCTATCGAGAGCATAACACGAAAAAAGCAAGAGGTCGGCCGAAACTTACTTGGGGGAAAGCAGTAAAACAAGATTTAATAGAGTGGGAAATAGATTGACGTACTGTTTGTCTTAGGACGGAGTGGAGGGAGGCTATTAGTATTGTGGAGAGGTAGTGTATAGATATATATATATATATATAATTATTTATTTTTACACATTTATCTCTTTTCTCTTTCTTGATTCTGCTTTTATTTTTATGATTCTTTGGGGTTCATCGACCGCCGACCCCAACTAGTTTGGGATAAAGGCGTTGTTGATGTTGATGTTGTATAGAAGGCAAGCAATAATGCCTTTTGGTGAGATCCTTTCTTACGTATGGAAAAATGATTAGAACAAGTGTTTCTGCATTTGTTCTTATCTTCCCTTGATTCTAAGAGTGTCATTCTACTTCATTATGGATTTTGTTTCCCTTAAATGTAGGATGGGAGTGCAAGCGGAACAACATTATTGTTCATTGTGTTTCTGTGCAGTATGACCTTCGGAACCATACTTATGTGTTTCTTGAGAAAAAGAGACCGTAGAGAAGAAAGAGCTTCCCCAGAATACCCTGCTAGTTTCCATTCCTCTCTGATGTCTCTATCAAAGTCTGTGATTAGTCCTTTGTTTGACGTACGTATGCTGCTGATAATCCCGCTGATTGCGTATTCGGGGTTGCAGCAAGCATTTGTTTGGTAAGTACTACATTACTCTGTGTCGGTAGCGATTTTATTTTATGTTCTCTTGCATACTCCAGTCATTGATTTTTTGTTTTGATGCATGCAATTGCTTGAAATCTTAAGTTGCCCATTGACATGTCCAAAGCGCCTTGAACTAGTCAACAAGTCATTTTATCCTGCAATTAAAGCCATAAAGCAATTTCATTGAAGAATTAATACGTGGAGCTACAGTTGTATGTGTACCTGTTGGTACTTAAACGCCAAGTGGTCCATCCTATAAAGCACTGTCACCCTAATGGAGATTTGAGTACTTTCTGTGGGGTTTTTAACTTTTGCATTGGTTTTACAATTGTTGGTTCACACCGAGAAGTGTTACCATCAACTTGCGTTCATGGCTAGTACCATGAAAAAAAAATTGCCACTGCATGAAATTGCAACAGAATATACTAAAACAAATAAGTCTGGTTTGATGAACATTTTAATCAAAAGTCAGATAATAGATGCCTGCTAATGCTGTCTTAGTCATGTTTGTTTTTTTTTCTGTTTCTTCCCATCAGTTTCTATGAAAATGCTATTTGACGATGCTTTAGATGATTACTTTAATATGCCGGTGATTAGTTGAACCATGGTTGTGCTCAATATGGTGCCAATCTTAAAATGAGAAGGTTATGTGACACAATTAGCCTATCTGCATAGAACCATATGCATATGCATATGGTGTAATAAATTTCTTGATGCGGCAATTCAAGGTCTTTAATGTTTCATTTAAATTGAAGGACTCGCGTGCCTTCAAACCTTGATGTTTGTTACATTGAGGTGTTCCTAAGCGCCAGTTAATAAACCATTTTCATATCTTAGGGCTGAATTCACGAAGGACATTGTCAAGCCAGCTCTTGGGGAGTCTGGTGTAGCTGGTTCTATGGTCGTCTATGGGGCGTTTGATGCTATAGTAAGTATTAAGACGCATGCAGGATTTGGATCTTCACTTTCTTCTTAGCCCTTGACAATTTCATTACTTTTATGTCTTTTTCTACTTTTTGAACAAACTAATTTTGCAAAATTATTATTGGCGGTGTTATTTTTTTTTTCCTTTTTTGGTTGTGATCTGTGCATCATGGACTATTGAGTGTTATATTCTTTGTTTTCTAGTGTTGCTGCATGAATCCTGTAAATTACTAGTCCGTGAGTGATTTTTGTACTTGAGGTCTACTTGGAGAGCTATTCTTAGGAACAAGCCATTAGGACCTAATACTGAAAAGTAGCAACTAGCCTGCCTGAGTAAGCAAATATTTTCCAGTTGTTGCTCTATAAAAGTGGGTATGTTAGCTTTTTTATCCATTACAGAAGTGTGGGTTCTTGGATAGACCGCAATACTATAATCTCTTCATTTCATTCGTGTATCTTTCTCAGTGCTCCCTGGCTGCTGGTCGTCTCACCTCTGGCCTTACATCAATTACTTGGATAGTTTCCGGTGGCGCTCTTCTTCAGGCTTCTGCGTTCGTCTGGATGTTGGTGAAAAGCAGGTTCTCTTTTTACTCAGATTGAGTTATGGAGCAAACTCTAATCAACATTGTGATCTGAAGCATATTTTTCCACTGTTGTGATGTTGTAATGCAGCTTTAGCGGAGTGTTTCAGATTATATGCCCCCTTGTACTGGCTGCAATTTTGGGAATTGGTGATGGTGTTCTCAATACACAATTGAATGCTCTTCTTGGATTGCTCTTCAAGAGAGACACGGTAAGAAAAAGTTAAAGACGCGACTCTTCCTATTATTCCATGCATAAGCATAAAGTGCTTTGAAGAATTCTGTCAGTGAATTTCAAAACTTCAACAATCCCTTTTTAAGAGTCAAATTATGCACGTCACTCACTTCTATTTAACTTCTGAGTTGTGATCTGTGAAATTTCATCTACCATATGGTAAATTTTGTCGAGAGCTTTTCTGTGAACATGCATTACTTTGTGTTGTTGCTTGGCTAACTTTTCAGGAAGCAGAGTGCTTGCATTACATGTATTTAATGGGTAGATCTATCTGAGTTGTTTCTTTCTGATTTGACATGAATCATCAATTAATCATGATTATTCCTCCATGTTGATTGCTTCTGGGGACAGGAAGGAGCATTTGCGCAGCTAAAAGTCTGGCAGAGTGCATCAATTGCAGCAATCTTCTTCTTGAGTCCATACATCTCGTTGGAGGCTATGTTGTGGATAATGCTCTCCGGAGTCTCTCTCTCATTTTCTGGGTTTTTGTACCTCTCTCTTCGTGTAGAAAAAACATTCTCCCGTCCCAGTTCTTGAAAGCTTTGAATCCTTATGTTTTGCTCTCCCACTATTCGCAGCCATATGAAAAGTTGTATCCTCTGTGCTTTTGGAACGAGTCCGAGTGCAAAATTTGCGAAAGTGAACTGAGTTCGAAGTGTAATTATAATGTCCGAGTGAGAAATCACTTTTCGAATAATCTCGGAGACATGTGCTCTTCAAATGGAAGGAAGAATACACGAGTATAGTTTCAGACGGTAAGTACAGAGAATCACCGTCCTTTTCCAAGTGGGGCTCTATGAGGCGATGGGTTCATATGTTCGTTGTCATTTTAGCAGTCATAATGTCTGGATTTGAACGGACAGTTCATTCTCTGAGAAAGCACAGATCTCGACATGGCTACTGCATAAGCATAGTGAGGTTTCAATGGCATACTGGTTGGCCTCGGCTCTCTCATGTTGTTCATGCTTTGTTTGAGGTGGTAAGTACAAAACGAGACGAATAGATAAATTTCTAGACGTTTTTATACTTAGTGAAGGGAGAAATACTAAATTATTCGACCGAAAGAAGAAGGGGAGAAATATTTCGATTAGTGTAGTGTATATACTAAATTGAATTCAAACCATTGAGAATACGGTGTTCTATGTGGGTCTTCCCATTAGATCCGACGGTCGGGGTTTAATTCGACATAACTTTCGGGTGCTCCGAATGTGTTATGTGTCCTCTGATCGAGTCAATTACAAACGTTTTCACATTGTCGCCTCATGTTCGATGCCTGTCTCTCTGCTTGGACACTTTGGCACCGATTTGAAGACGAACAATTTTTCTCCATCTAGTAGGCGCTGTAGTCTCTTTGAGGGTTTTATCGGGAGTACGCATTTCGCATGTTGACAACAGAGATTAGTTAGCTTGTGGTGTTTGCCTTTACAGTTCCTTCCAATCGTTAAGTCGTCGTGTCTTGTTGACGTTGAATTTGGCTTTGTTGTAGGGGTCGATCAGAACATGTTTATATTTTCTCAGAAAACATGACTCCGACAAATATAGAATGCGATTGATTAAATCGTTGTAAGGCGGGGGGGAATACATGACTCGACAAATAAGTTCACAGAAAAAGAAAAAAAAGTGTTAGGACGTGATGTGTAATGGGAATTGAGACATAATGAAAAACGGGAGGAGAGGGAGGTGGCCAATTTATAGGGGGAAAGTTTTTTTTTTTTTTTTTGTTGGTTGGGTGTTCAATAGTTACTATCTATGTAGCACTGACACGACACGATACGATACGCTGACACGTGATTTCTAAAAAAATTAAGAAGTTTGACAGATTTGGGTACGATGTATATTAAACATATATTTTTATATATACTTAACAAATTATCATTTTTATAAAATAAAAAAATAACATTCTCAATTCTTTATTTTTGGTCAAAAACGTTCTCAATTCATTCACAAAAGAAGTGTGATTTTTAGGCTTAAACAAGTACACAAATTCACATAAACAACTTTCAATTTTGCATAAAATGCCAAAAGCTATGGGTCAACAAATCAGAATCAATGGTGTTGAGGGGGAGTCAAGGCGACGCGATAGAGAGAGCACCGAAGCGAGGGAACAAGAGATAGATGCGAGAGAGAGACTCATAGTCGAAGCTTAGAAGGAGACGATTGACCGACCATAATTCACGAGCAAACTAAAAAGGAGTTGAAGATAGATTGAGAAAATCATAAAATTAGGTCATATTTTTTACGTTTTGACTCAACACGCGTATATCTCGCGTGTTCGTGAATTTGATCCTGTGTCGACACTCGAACACGCGATCAACGGCCGAACAGGCGTATCCGGACGTAACAATCATATCTCTCTATACCTCACTCACTAAATTTACGTTTTTCATCGTTTTGCTTGTCTGGCGCCACATCAACAACACGTGTGACAATGGAGCATGTCATGACCCGACCACCTTAGCAATGCCCCCGTTAGACACAAGAACCTACTAATTTGGACAAAATGAGAAACTTTAAAGGACCCGAATGAAAATTTAAAGTTTAAGAGAGAGTGTCAAATTGTGTGAACACAAAAAGTTAGGTTTAAATGCGAACTTAAATCGATCTCTTGTTCAACCGAATGAATATTTACTCGTCAATTTTCTGCATCATTCATGATTAGTGAGTGACCTTGCGCTTTTCCATTTTACCCTCCCTCCTCCCTAAGTCCCTCCCTGCGGACAAGCAGCAAATCAGCGAATTCGCGTGCCAAATTCATCGCATGACGCGATTTCCCGGTGTCGGTGATCTCCGCGTTTTCTCTCCCCCGAGGAAATAGAGGGATCGGCCTACAGTCGAGTCAAATACGATAAAGCTCCGATCTTTTATCCTTTCCTTCCCGAATCTCGCCGATTCCCATTCCCCCCCAGAATTCGATCCGGATCGACCCCGAATCGTCACCGATCACCACCGACCGGGAATGGCGGCGTCGAGGCGTCTCCGCGACCTGCAGTCGCAGCAGGCGAACAAGACCTGCGTCGATTGCGCGCAGAAGAACCCTCAGTGGGCGTCCGTGTCCTACGGCGTCTTCATGTGCCTCGAGTGCTCCGGCAAGCACCGCGGCCTCGGCGTCCACATCTCCTTCGTCCGATCCGTCACCATGGACTCCTGGTCCGATATCCAGATCAAGAAGATGGAGGTCGGCGGCAACGAGCAGCTCAACGCCTTCCTTGCCCAGTACGGGATCCCCAAGGAGACCGACATCGTCACCAAGTACAACACCAAGGCCGCCGGCGTATACCGCGACCGGATTCAGGCGCTCGCGGAGGGTCGCCCGTGGCGTGAGCCTCCCGTTGTGAAGGAGAGCGTCGGTGGGGGTAAGAGCAGGCCTCCCCTGGCTCAGAAAACCGCCGGCGGCGGCGGCGGCGGCGGCGGTAGTAGCGCGGACGGTGGTTGGGATAGCTGGGATAATGACGACAGCTTTAGATCTTCGAGCGATATGAGGCGGAATCAATCGACCAGCGATATTAGGGGCGGTGCTGGCGGTGGAGGGAGAAGTGGCCCTCCGGTGAGATCTAAATCTACACAGGACATCTATACTCGGTCGCAGTTGGAGGCATCTGCGGCTAATAAGGAGAGCTTCTTTGCTCAGAAGATGGCGGAGAATGATTCACGGCCTGAGGGGCTCCCACCCTCGCAGGGCGGAAAATATGTTGGGTTTGGATCGAGCCCTGCGCCTCCCAGGATGAGTAACAACAATAATTCACAAGGGGACGTGCTCTCTGCTGTATCCCAGGTTTGTTGTTATACTGAAATTGTTGGTAATTCGATCTATTAACGTAGCGTAGATGTATAATTCGTTACTCGAGGATTTCATTTTTTGCAGGGATTGGGTAGGTTGTCTTTGGTTGCTGCATCAGCAGCTCAGTCAGCTGCAAGTGTGGTCCAAGCAGGAACGAAGGAGATCACTGCTAAGGTATGCAGAATTTGTACTGGGTTGGCTTATATTTATTTGGACAAGAAGTTGCCTTTTTGAGTTATCTCGGAATGTAATTCGCTTGAACTAGGCCAGCAACAAGTGCAGCACTGTTAGTTTAGGATGGAGAAGATTGGCTGCAGATATTTTCTTCTTGCTTTCTTTCTCATGCTTAACATTCTCTGTTGTCATGGTAGATATTTTATTATTATTATTTTTTTTGTGGAAAAGATGAGATGAGGAATACATTTTCTTGATGTATCCTCGAATCTTTCTTTTGCATGCTAATGGCATTGGTTAAATAAATCGTGGATCAAAGGGTTCGATTAGGGATGTATGGATAGTGATTGGAGCATTGACCTTTTGGATACTTTGGATGATAATGGTACAAGTAAACTACCTTAGCATAGAAAGTTATATATGGTCTTGTAACCGTCTCGTGTATCTTGAATTTGCATTGTTTGAGAATGTGTTTCATCATCAACATCAACAACACCTTTATCCATCTCAAATTAGTTGAGGTCGGCGATCAATGAACCCAAAAAAGAAAAATAGAATAAAATAGAATAATAAAAATATAAAAAGCAAAGATCAATTGAAGAAAAAAGAATAAAATATAAATAAAAATAAGGAAAAAGGGCCTAAGGACTAAAAAAGTCAATTTGGAACATAGGAAATCTACCCCTCTAATACTAATAGCTTCCCTCCACTTCGTTCTAGAACAAACTATACGTCAATCTATTTCCTACATCCTTGAATCTTGTTTTACTAATTTCTTCCAAGTTAGTTTCGGTTGACCTCTTCCTTTTTTCATGTCATGTTCTCGGTAACAAACTTATGTTCTTATTGGAACATCTAGGGGTCTTCGAAAAACGCATGTCCAAACTATCTCAGTCTATGTTCTCTCATCTTTCTATCGAATATATTCATTTCTTATCTTATCCATCCTTATATGCCCACACATCCTGCTTAACATCCTCATCTCTACAACTACTATCTTATGCTCATGTTGCGTATGTGCTGGCCAACATTCAGCTCCGTATAGCATTGCAGGTCTTACTGTTCTACAAAATTTTACTTTTAGCTTAAAGGAGGTTTTGCGATAACACAAAAAACCTGAAGCACTGCACCATTTCATCCGGTTTGCTCTGATTCTATGGCTTACATCCTCATCGATCTCTCCCTCATTTTGCAATATTGATCATAGATATCTAAAAGCATCTTTCTTGGGCACCTCATGTCCAAGTATATTTACCGATTCTTGATCTCCTCCTCTCGCCATGGTGAACTCACACTTCATGTATTCAGTCTTATTTCGACTTAACATAAATCCTTTGGCCTTGAATGCACTTCTCCATAATTCTAATTTAGCATCAACCCCATCCCTGGTCTCATCAATAAGCACCATATCATCTGCAAAAAGCATACAACAAGGCACCTCATCTTGGATATCTTTTGTTAGCTCATCCATAATTAGGGCAAAAAGATAATGACTCAAAGCAGAGCTTTGATGTAAGCCTACTGTAATTGGAAAATAACTCGATGTGCCATTACAAGCCTTCACACATGTAGTAGTACTATCATGCATATCCTCAATTGCCTCTACATGCTTTGAAGGAACCTTTTTCTTCTCCATAACACACCACAGAACATTTTTAGGAACCGTATCACATGACTTCTCAAGATCAATAAAAACCATATGTAAATCCTTCTTATTTTCTCAATAAATCTCTATCGATTGTCGTTTCAAGACTATAGCCTCCATGGTAGATCTTTTAGGCATAAATCCAAACTGATTTGCAGTAATCTAGGTCTCTATTCTCAAACAATGCTGAATAACTCTTTCCCACAACGTCATTGTTTGAGAATGTGTTTCAGACGATTATTTTGAGTTGACTTTTTGGCCAGAAATTTTATTGGCTCTTGTTGTTATGATTTTGAACAATGCAACATTATCGGACTACTTAATTCTTGATATTTGGGAGCTAAATTACAGCAGAAAACTGACATTTGATAATGGCATCATTATGCGGGTAAGTTTACAAGCGAAGACCCATGTAGTTTTTTTCTTTTTCTTTGGAGTGAGGGACAATGTCAGCGACTGCTACTACAGCATTTGCAATTGTGTTTGTGGATTAGGGATGATTTACAACTTCTTTTATTTTGCTGGAGAGATATACTCTTTATTTGATGCCGATACTGGATAAGTATTCTTGCTCTTTCCAGTCAAGCAACATTATGCGATATATGTGGGATTCCTTGCAAAAAGATTAAAAGCAACCTGAGGTTTGAGAGTTGTCTCCACTGGTTCTGTAGATGGATGACCATATTTTAGATGATAGCACCCCCTAGGACTCATTTTTATCTTGTCAAATAGTTTATTGTTTAGTGAGTAGAGAGCCTACATTTTCATTAGTATTGTGTGTCCAGATTGGCCAGGAATTGCTTTAGTTTCTTGGACTTTTTAGATGATAGCACCCCCTAGGACTCATTTTTATCTTGTCAAATAGTTTATTGTTTAGTGGGTAGAGCGCCTACATTTTCATTAGTATTGTGTGTTCAGATTCGCCAGGAATTGCTTTAGTTTCTTGGACTCTAAGTACCTCATCGTCTGTTTCCTGGTGGTCGTCTGTGTCATTTGCACCATAAGCTTTCAAAATCCTTAAAATTAATTGTTTTTAGTGGGAATGTGGTCGCCCTTGAAGCAAGTGATGCTTGCATTATGCCCTGTTTTTTTTTTTTTTTTCCCTGCGTCACTTTGCTCTTTGAGGTTAATGTGTCACTTTACTCCCCTATCCTTTCACAGCCTGTCCTAGTTTTGCTTGAAATCCTTAGTTGTACTTCTATGTGAATGTAGTCACTCACTCTTGAAATCTTTCCTCATTAATCACATGCATAAGGAGTAACTGAATCCCACCCTAAAAACATATTAAAGATTTGGGGAAATGACATATTAAAGATTTGGGGAAATGTAGGTAGTGTAAAGGACAATGTTCTCCCCCCCCTCTTAAGGGAAGGGAATTGCAAGGGTAATATCAACATCAACAACACCTTTATTCCAAACTAGTTGGGGTCGGCGGTCGATGAACCCCAAAGAATCATAAAAATAAAAATAAAAGCAGAATTAAGCGAGGTAAAAGAGATAAATGAGTAAAAATCTATCTATCTATCTGTACACTTTACTCCCCTATCCTTTCACAGCCTGTCCCAGTTTTACTTGAAATCCTTAGTTGTACTTCTATGTGAATGTAGTCACTCACTCTTGAAATCTTTCCTCGTTAATCACATGCATAAGGAGTAACTGAATCCCACCCTAAAAACATATTAAGGATTTGGGGAAAATCCCACCCTAAAAACATATTAAGGATTTGGGGAAATGTAGGCAGTGTAAAGGACAATGTTCTCTCCCCCCCCCCCCCCCCCTCCCAAGGGAAGGGAATTGCAAGGGTAATATTAACATTAATATCAACAATACCTTTATTCCAAACTAGTTGGGATCGGCGGTCAATGAACCCCAACGAATCATAAAAATAAAAATAAAAGCAGAATCAAACGACGGAAAAGAGATAAATGAGTAAAAATCTATCTATCTATCTATACACTACCCCTCCACAACTCAAAAAACAAAAGCAAAAATTCTTTGGGGTAATATAAACAAAACAATTTTAGCCAGCAAATTGACGTTGTTGGGTAGTGCAAAATTCGTTGGTAAACTTCATCCTTTCTCATTGGACAAAAAAATTAGAAAAAACCCGTCTTTTTTTTTTTTCAATTAGTTGTACAAGAATGTCAAGTGTCTTGCTTCTATTTTATTTATTGTTGGGTTTATAGACCGCCGACCCTAATTAGTTTGGGATAAAAGTGATGTTGATGTTGTCAAGAATGTTAGTTCAAAATTGATGTCCTGATTAGACTACTAGTTTGAAGAGAGATCACAATGAAGATAATTTGAGACGGATGAATTCCTTTAGGCATCGTAACATCACATCCCAGGAGTTCTTGAGCATCACACTTGAAAAAAATCATCACCATAATCCAAAAGCAAACAATTGCTAAAACTCGATAAACGTCACTCACTCCATGGTTTCTATCCATTAGAGAGCATGATTCATATAATCAAATCTCACTCCAAAATGAAGCAGGAAACCTCTAGACGAGACATCCTAGTACAATATGTGACATCCTACTTACAATAGAACGTGAAGATTAATAAATTGTTAGCAGTACTCAAATCTTAATAGGAGAAATTCTACCCAGTTAGCACTCTTGTTTGAGTCGTGAATTGATACGACTGTCCATAAGCCTGGCAAAGCGTCAAATATTTGGACAAATGCCAACTTGTTTAACTGTGTGACTTCATCGAGTAATGGGGAAGTAATTAGAGTTCTGGTTGCAGAATGAGCGTTGTTCCCTTTAGCTTGTAATGTCTGGAAATAGCATAGTCAAAGTACGTCCAGAAAGAAAGGGATATTACAGGAGTGAAAGAAGCTCGACTGAATAGAGAGGAGAGTGCTAATAACAAAGAAACTAATAGGCTTAGATTGGAAGCAAGGTGCCCATAAGGGTTTGTAATTCTTGAGACCTGGTCGAATGGGGTGAAGCTGTAGGTATTATTGCGGGTCGTATTAAGCGGGTGTTCTTGTTCTCTGCTGTCATCTTCTGTGTTTTGATTTTAACATTAGTTTGCAGAAATGTGTAAGAAATGACGTGATTTGACAGTGGTCTTTGCAAGCATTTCTTTGATGTACTTAAAATATGTAATGGGTAGCTTCTCATTGTTCTCACATTTTGTTAGTTTTGGTTCAGCCTGTAACCCTCGATGATTTTAAAGAATTCATTGCAGATTTTACAAAGTTCAGGCATTTGCTTTTCTTATGATTTGCTTGAAAGGCTCCCTGTATTCTTTTTTTTTCCCAATAATTAAATTCTTGTGCTCTGAGGAAAACATTGGACATTTAAATGACCTTTTTGCTTATTGGTATGTTGTTGCCTAAATATCATCCGTGGAATGTCAACCATTTGCTGGCCTTTTAGCAATGTGGACGATGATTGTTTAGTATCTTTTTCAGATTTTTTCACATATGAAAACCACAAGACTGCAGGCTTTTTTTGGTTGAAGTAAAATCTACGATCTTTGTGGTCGCTAAATTTGAGGCAATTGTCTGGATGACTTTCTGGAAGTTTTGACTGGTTCTTTTATTCTGTTAATATGAATTGCTGTTTGGTTATATTGAGATAATTCATTTTACAGGTGAAGGAAGGAGGCTATGATCACAAGGTGAATGAAACTGTCAATGTTGTGACCAACAAAACAACAGAGATTGGACAGAGGACGTGGGGCATTATGAAAGGAGTAATGGCGATAGCTTCCCAGAAGGTTGAGGAGTATACTAAAGATGGCATGAACTGGAACAATGAAAACTGGCAAAGAAATGACGGCGAGAGAAATGGATATTATCAGGAGTTTAAGCAAGAGAGTAAAGGAGGGAATGCTTCTTCTGGAGGGCAGTCTTCCTCAAGTGGAAATGCCCAAACCCTTAGCTCGACCTCTTGGGACGATTGGGACCACGAAGAGAATAAGAAGGAAGAAACAACAAAGGGAGGCACATCTGGTAACAATGACAGTTGGGCTGGATGGGATGATGCGAAGGACGATGGATATGATAACTGGTATCAGAGTGCCCCAAATAAGGGAAGTGCTGGTCCAAATGGGAAATCGGATTCCACCTGGACAGAAGGAGGCTTCCTTTAAGGTATATGACAACTTCTCTATCATGCTTTCAAATGCAAGTTTGTGTGGTGTGAATTATTGCGAAAGCCGATGTTTGTCTTAATGCTAAGGACCGAATGCCCTGTTCTTTTTCATTTGTATTTTTTCTCGAAGAGAAACAGGTTTTCACAATCACGAAGAAGCTTCTTATTTAATTTTTTTGCCCACTCATCATATGCGGTACTTAAATTTCACACAGACTGATGGAGGTGTCAGGAGTCTTGAGCTCTCAGCATTGACCTCTCTACGCTGTCTGGCTTGTCTAATTATGAACTGTTTAACAAGAACAGCTTTTGATCAGATAATTTCTTACGTGGCAAGGTAGAGCATATTATATTTTCTCCTGACTCCATTTTGTTTGTGACTTTTTGGCAAGATTATAGCTACTCATCCTATGGCGAGTAAGACGGAAATCTATTCAATGGAAGGCATCAAACAGCTGCCGAGATTCAAGAATGGTTTCTTAACGTTCATTTTTTTTTTTTTTTAGGTTTTGCGTCAATGTTTTGTTTTGAAATTTATGGGCAGCTTTGGCATGTTCCGAAGTAGTTTCTGTATGTATAACTGTCATGAAAGGTGGAGAGAAGACTGATTTTTGTGAGTACAATATCATTATTTGTAACTGGAATTTGTTTTTAAAGCAATTCAACAGTCATGTTGACTTAAGTGGGATATATCGCGTTTTGCGATTATTGGTTCCATGTTATTTGGTTTTTGATTAGTATTTATAAGTTTGTCGTCGGTCCAAGTTTGTTAAAGATGAAGCTATTGTGGTAAGGTTTAGCATACCTAGACCTTACCACAACAGGCAGATGATCCATGGTTGAAAATTGATAACTAGACATGTTAGCGAGTGACATCCGTCGCACGCACTGTACTTATTTGACCCATATTGCTGCACTACAAGTCAGTGACCAACCTTGTTACAGGGACTATACAGAAAAGGGTACGTACGACCTCCTTTCGCCTCTCGCCGGGCCACTCAAGCACATGATTCCCCGTTCGCGCCATGGATGATCTTGCAATTTTTCTCCGGAGCCTCGTTGCTTTGGACCGCTCCCTGTTGCTGCACCACAAGCACGGAGGATACAAGTCCCTCGTCCGATCGAGCGAAAATGCTTCCTATGAGCCCCAGTTCGTCGTGCTCAATCTCGTGGCCAGCCAGCTTTGCCTCCATCCACCATGGGAACTTACCCTTCCCAACCACAACCAAGTCGTATTCCCGGGTTCGGCCTATTGCCATCAGCGTTTCCACGAGGTGGTTATTCGCGGTCTTCGCCGAGTAGTTTGACGAGGCGTGATAAGTCCTGAATTCCTCCACCGACGCCTCGTCCATTTCCTGCTCGAGAGAATTTACTTCTGATTGTTTACTCTCTATTTTATCAACTCCTTGCTCCGCATGGATCCATCGTCTCTCCTTGAGCAGATTTGGTGAGGAAGAGCTTGTGATGCTCCCAACATCCTTCCCGGCTTCATCCATGAACCTTATGATGCCAACCTTGACCGTCGAATTGTTTGCCATCCTTCGCACCAGCGCCAGAGCCTCGCGATCGTCAGGTCCACCAAAGAACACGATGCAAATCCGTCTTTCCACAATGACTTCCTGCTCTTCGCATTGCTTGAACTCGTCGCCAAGCCCGCGATCTAGGAGTACCGCCACGGTGCACGGAGCGCTTTCGAGCACTTTCCTGTTGACCTCTCTCCATTCGTGGCTCACGCTCTCTATTTCCTCCTCGTTCGCTCCTCTCCATTGCTTGTGAAACGGCAAGATGATCATTTCCACCCGCTTCTCTTGCGCCACGTGGTTGATGTCGTCGTGCATGGTGGACAAGACCGAGATGGCCGTCGAGTGGTGGATAGTCAAGCGACTCGCCTGGCTGTATGCCCGAAGAGCCACCGCCACCTGGTCATGCATGGCGCCGTGACAAAAGCGGCCAATGAGAGGAAGCCCGTTCTCCCGAGCTCGCCTGACCAGGATGATGGATGATGGACGGCTAGTGAGCTCGACCAGCCGCACCACATGAAGCCGGAGAGGAGGACTTAGACTAGTCCTTGTGAACTCCACGAGTTTCATTAGCGATGGTATGTTTCCTGGTCCGTGCACGCAAGCGAGTATTCGGAGCTCGTCTTCCGAAAGGTGCGGTTGTCTTCTCAAACGGCGAACGACCAGAGGAGGGATGATTTGCCTTGGTTTATAGATGGCCATGACCGTAGGGGTCGTCATGAAGGTGGTGAAAATCGCCATGAGGACTAGAATCGCGAACACCTCGTCGTTCAGGACCTGTTTGTTGACAAGGAAAGCAAACGAAACAATCTCTTCATACACATCGAAATATCAACTTACAGTCTTGACTCAACAAGCCGATTAGCGTACCAACATTGTTGTTTTGTTTTTTGGAAAATTACTTAGTTCAACACTAAAGGGTATTTTAGTAGTAACATAACTTAATCCTCATCATTACTTAAGCATTTAACTTTCATTTTTTTGGAAAAAAAGAAGGAAAGAAAGAAAGAGAGAATTTGGTAAAACATTCTTCTCCAACTAAAGGGAACCCTTCTTTTGATGTAGTGCTCCATTCAGAAGTGTAGAATAACACATGCAATCTCATTTTATTCCAAAAGCGACCACCACGGATCTGTTTCAATCATAAACAAAACCCAGTCTTGTCCATAATGCCAAAAAGAGGAAAACATCTCGAACATGCCAGAACATAAAAGCATAAAGATTAAAAAAAAAAAAAAGCAGAAAAAATTTGAATCGACATATCATCCTGCATTGCTCGCGCGGGTCCACACAAGTTCGGATTAGCCCCCGATGAAGGCATATAAATAATTATATTCCAAACTAGGACTCGGGGGGTAAAGATGAAAACGAGAGCACATAACGAAATTTATAATATCATAATTTGATCTCCCACTATCAGAAAAAGGGAATCATATCACGAAACCCTAATTGGCTAATTTAGTCTGATATCATTGCGTAAGTGCTGCTTTTGTGGGAGATGGCATAGAAGTCAAAAAAGGCTCGTGGCCACCACAATGGTGCAACCTCTCCCCATGTCTATTTGTCTTTCTATGCGCATATTGAAGCTTTGGTTTCGACAGGTCATTGGCAAATCATTTGATCTAACACCACCTCCAGCAAAAGCTAAACCTGACCCTAATCACATTTTAATCAACCCTCTGCACTTGTTTTAACGAACGGGTCGTTCAAAGAGTTCTTCTTCCTTCTCCTCCCCACGATTAAGACATCTATTGATTGACAACGGTTTTACAGATAGGCGCAACATGCTTGTCATTGATTAAAATATCCGTTTAAGTGGGTTGATACCAATTTTTGGTGCCATAACCAATATGATCATGACTTCTGTGAAGCTCACAGATCGAAGTGGCCATCGTTTTGGTGCTCATCAAAGTTTGAAAAAGAGACCATCAACCACGCCTATGGAATTGGACACATCTTCACAGCAGTGGCGACTAATTGACTAGCACTTTCTTGTGCACTGGAGGTTTAACAAGAAGGGAGGTCAGTAATCTTATGGACTGCCATTAAAAGGATAGGTATGAACCCATTTATGCACACAAATTTTCTGGAAGACCAAGACAACCAGAACTTGAGGATCATCATTGTAGAAAATCTAAATGCTTATGATTTGATGTTACCTCATGAGAGTACCCAAGATGTGAATTTTAGTTGCATGATTTATACGCTAACTTAAGCATGAAGTTTCTCAGTTTTCCTTCTTCTTCTTTTTCCTCCTTTGTTGTGAAAAACAACCTGTGATGTACAGCTGATTGTCTAAACAGGAATCACTGACCAGCAACTTAGGAACCCTAGTTACCATCACAAAGGAATCTCTCCATACATCAACTTGCAGAACAGTTTACTTTCACATATTCATGGATTCGAAAATTACGTATGGGTTCGGAATTTTCGTACGGCGGGAAAAGAGCAGGTTTAAAACCAAAGAATTAAAGTGCTACGTACAAAGCATTTTAACAGGTCAAGGGGAAGACGGATCCAAACCCTACTAAAAGTAGAAAGAGTAATCATGGCTTGATTAGTGAGAGCTGTACTAAGACTAGGAAATTCTACAAAATCGATTTACAATATACTGCGACCCCGATTGTCAACAAATTTTGTACACCAATCTTAGCTAGATAAAGACATAAACAGTGGACTCGTGCAATAAAAGTTTAGAAACATAAGCATATCAGAACTTAAAAAGGTAAGTTTTCGCTTTCATGGATGAGTTGATTAAACTTTTGATCTTGTCTCAAAATCTTGGAAGATGGAAACACTGACCTTCTTTTCTTTGCCAATGTTGAGAACGATGAGCTCCACCAACCCTCTAGTGTTCATCAACACACCCAGCGCAAGGGATTCCCTAATGGGAATCATACACACCATTGCCACCACAAATGTCCCTAGAATTTTCCCGGTACATGCCATGGATATTACCAGCACCGACAACCCCCACGCCTCCGCCCCCCGGATCTTAGCGATGTCGGTCTTCAACCCGCTCGACGCAAAGTAGAGCGGGAGGAGCAAACCTGACACGAAGTCCTCGATCCTCTTGATCAATCTAGTTGCGAACACGCCTCCTTTCGGGATTGTCAAGCCAAACACGAAGGCTCCGAAGATGGCGTGGATCCCTATAAGATCCGTCATGAACCCGGATAACATTACCCCGGCTAGGGTTATGCAAATATATGCTTCGTCCACGAAATCGTACTCCGGCGAGCATTGTCGGGCCATCCAGCCCATCATGGGCCGGATGACAGCAAACATGAAGCCGACATAGGCCAGACCCGAAATGAGGATCCACAAGGAAATCAACGGGCTTTTCGGACCACCGCTGCCACCTCCGGCGAGCGCGACTGCCAGGGCCAGCATGATCCAAGCAGCCACATCATTGAACGCGGCGGCGGCCATGGCGGTCTCGCCCACTCGGGTGGTGAGAAGCTTGAGCTCTGCAAGGATGCGGGCGAGGACGGGGAACGCGGTGATGGACAGGGCGACTCCCATGAACATAAGGAACTGGCTGTAACCGACCTTCTCTTCCCCGTGGACAAGCTTGCGGAGGATGAAGGTTGCCCCCATCCCGAAGAGGAAAGGAAGGGATATGCCGGCGAACGCGATGCCAAAAGCCTTCTTGCCGCTCCTCCGGATGGAGCCCAAGTCGAGCTCGAGGCCTACCAGGAACAAATAGAAGAGTAGGCCGATGCTCGCCACGGACTCGAGTATCGGAATGCTCCACGAAGGGAAAACTAGGTTCAGGAAGCTGTCGACGCGCCCTAATGCCGACGGCCCGAGCAGAATCCCACCCTGAAACAAGAAATCGAACCGAAACGTCATGCGCGTTGCGTAACCTTTATGACATACAGATTTTTCACGACACGATTTTGTTCTCAAGTTACGATATCAGAACCGAAAAAGCCAATCAAATGTTAATCGTGTACCAAAATCTCGGCAATGACTTTGGGTTGGCGAAGTGGTTTGAGGAGGAAGGCGAGGAATCGGCTGAGGAAGAGGACCAAAATGGTTTGGACGATGAGCAAAGGGAAGGCGTGGTTCAACGGGTTGTCTCCTTGCCACGCTCCGTCCGATGATGTCCTCACCGTGGTCACGTTGGGCGACAACATCGTCATGGTTGATTAGCAAAACTTCTTCGAGATTGAGGTCGACGTGGGTTCCGACAAGATTAATTGAGCCTTCGCAAAATCCGAGGAGGCCCTGGGCTATTTAAGGTCGATGGCATGGAACTTTCAATTGCGAACAAACGCTATAGTTCACTCCAAGTGCGCCTAGATTCATATAATATGATATCATATTCTCCGTAACGTAGAATCTTGATTTTGGTGGATAACTTTGCGTTCCACTAAAACGGTTTTAACATAGATAGGTTATAAAGGCTTTAGGTGGGTACGTTCCATCAACCCATTTTTTTTATTTTTTTTTATTGGAACATTATGAACTTAATGCCTAACATATAAACGTCAGAATTCGAGGTCAATGCTGATTTCGATATTTCTTTCGAATTGTTACATGAAACTAATCAATGGAACGATGTTAATTTATTATGTGGTATTCTTCCCTGCGCGTCACAATTGTACAAGTAGCTAAGCCAAACTTTTAACCCGAATACAATCGAAAGTTTCGCCCTCCCCGCACCACTAGATTTGTGGGGAACAGTATTAAAAAAAAAAAAACCTACTAAACTCATTGCATTGGTACCAATTCAATTCTAGGCATTTCAATTAGACCGATTTTTTCAACAAAAAAAAAATTGGGTCAATTTAGTCCTGAATATTTTCATATTTTTCTAATTGAATTCATCTGGCTAATTTTAGATAGAAATAGTGACATAGATACTATACTAGCCATCTTATGTGGCATGGCACCAACACGGATAACTTTTAGTAATTTTTTTTTATTTTCTTGTTTCTCTCTTCTTTTCTTCATTTCATTTTGGCTGATAAGGACTTGCAAGCCCTTGCCCAGTGGCCTGCAAGAGTCTCCGACAGCCCTCGTCCAACAAAATGAAAGGAAAAAAAAAGAAAAAAAATATTTTCTGTCGAACTTGTTCATGTTAGTGCATGCAAATGGAGAATCGCCGACATTCACGTCATTAATTTTTCGCCAAAACTAGTCAAATGGAATCAATTGGTACTAAATTAGTCTAATTGAAATATTAATGCAATGAGTTTATGACTTTTTTGGTACTTAGATACGTTTGTTTCGTGGAAAATTATTGATTTGAAAAATACTTTCCTAAACAAAAAAAAAATCACTCTTATCACTTGAAATAATCAGACAAAATAAAATTATTTTCATTATCAATAAAATTTTGTGTCTAAATATTCGTGAACTATGCGGATATTTATTTTTGTTCATTTTTATAAGCAATGCAAGCCGTATTTATTTAATAATTTATTTTTTTGCAAAACAAATACACCCTTACTTTCTCCCACGATTGCGGCTTCGCCGGAACCTTCGTTCTTTCGTTAGTCGTCGGGATCGCACGTGAGAGGGCATGCCTCAAGTCACTCAAATACATGGTTATAAGTTTATGAGTAGTAAGTGATCTCCTCATCTATTAGCTAAAGATTTTAGCCGCGAATAGACATATTACTGGGAAAAAGAGCTGAAAAGTCCACCGGGTCAATGTTGTCCGTACATTTTTGACCAAAAACAAAATGTTGTCTCGACCCGAACTGCATTGGACATGCATTATAATTAACTGGGTTGATAACATGAATAATTTAAAATTGGTACACATGTGGTATCACAAAATAGTAAACTTATAATAAATTTACCCTTTACTAGCTACCGTTAAGTTTTACTATCAAATTGCTATGACACGTGGTAATTGACTAGTGTATCATTTTGAAATTTTTACTATATATTTGACATATGTGTATTGATTTAAGATTTTTTTTTTTTTTTTTGCGGTATTAACTCAATTTAAGGGAAACTAACGAAACGTAAATTTATTGTAGATATACCGGTTTGGAGTTTTTTATGATTAAAAAATTAATTTTAGACAAATTTATTACGTACGTAATATTTTAAGATTTTTCACGTTATCCTTGATTTTTTTAAAAAAAAAAATTTGGGGGGGAGGGTGGTGGTTGGTGGGCGGCAAAATTGAGCTCAGTGAATGGAGGACGCGATCGTGGACAGAACACAACACAAGGGATTTAGCTTTTTCGCTGCGAATTTAGGAATCGGAGATGGGATACGATTACAGGAACGAGGGAGGAAGACACACGTTGTCTAAATAGGAAAGGCGTGCCTCAAAGGCTTAAGGCTAAAAGCTGGATTCGCATCGGCCTCATCACTTTGCAGGGGAACATATTCCAGTGAAAGTGGCTAATTTAATAGATATGGCACCCGGGTCAGGATTCCCCGTCAAGGATTTCCCGACTGGGTAATCCCCACCGTTTAATTAGATGGGCATCATATTGAACGGTGGGATCCTCCTCCTCAGTCCAAAAATGGAATCCCACCCCCGTCTACCTTGATATCCCGTTGACGGGACTACGAAATTACGCATTCTCGGGAATCCAGGAAACTTCACCGCCAAATAATAATAAATTATTGATCAACTTATTCATAAAACTTTTGATAAACTGTAGTTAAGAATTGTTGACATGTACATCACACGGTCAATACTGATGTGAAAGATTTTATATTTTTTAATAAATATTGATTTTTGATTATTCAAATTTTTCTGTCTTTTTTTTTTTTTTAATGATGCCAGAGAGGGTACCGATGACCTTCGTCGGCCGCAAAGTCCTTGTCCAGACTTGGTGAGGGCCACTAGCAAGGGGTACAAAGGCCCTTGCCAAACCCAAGAGGAGGGCCTTTGCTACCTCGCTTGCTGGGCATGGGGGTCTGAGCCCAGATCTGGTGAGAGGCCCTGCACTCTTGCTGGCAAAGCCGTGATAGGTTCACTTAAGACCTTTGCCAACCAATGAGGGTCGCCGGCCATATGAAAAAATAATAAAAAGAACAAAGAAATTTTTTTAAAAAAATTTAACAAAAATCCACTTTTTTTAAATAATAATAATAATAATAATAATAATCTATGCCGATGTATTTCGTGCCACGTAGGAGTACTCGAACTCTTACGTGCCAAATGTGAGGATTGAAGCAGAACCGTCACTTAAAGCAGGAGAGGCAAGGGGTCCAAAACCCTAAACTCCCTAATTCCCAACTAGAAACCCGACCACCGTTGTTCACCCTTTTCTTTTTCCTTAAACCTAGCAATCGAGTTTTTCAAAATTGAGTTAATATCACCAAACGTCCTCCTGAATTACGATCACCGTATCCCTTTTTTTGTGTCACATTGACTGATAATTTCTCCTCTCTGTTTTTTTTTTTTTATTTCCCGGGTTAAAACCGATGAAAAGTAAGAAAAATTTGATGAAATCTGTCGGAAGAGGTGGGAAATGCTCGGTTTCGCTTTGGTAATGCGGTCATGAATGCGCCGTGGACGCGGAATTGAACTGAAGAAAATTATACCACAAAACTCTCTCTCACTCACTCTCTCTCTCTCTCTCTCTCTCTGTGAGAGCTTTTCTCTATCCGAAGGTGACAATTTCTTCGTTGACATTACCCAAACCCTAAAATCCCCCGCCTTTCCTCTGAAATCTCACTCCCAATGGCTTACGCTACCCACTCTCTCCTACTTCCTTCCAGAATTTTCTTGTTCAACCTTCGCCAGAAACCTTAATTCCCAAACCCCATATCCTAAACCTCTCCAATTGATGTCTCAAAGTTTACTCCAACCATCCACTACCCAACATACTTACTCCTTTCTTTCGTCGTAGGTTTCATTTGCCTTTTTCTTTTTCCAGAAGAGCGGACCAGTTGCTAGGTTAGAGGTCTTATTTGTCTCGAGTTTCCCAGTGGTTCTTCATCCTGGATTTGCCCTCCTCTGCATCTCGTTGATGTTAGATCCTTCAAGAGCAACTCCTATCTCCCTCAGTTGAAGTTTTCACCATTTCCGTTAACCGTGTCCCCTTCAACCACTCTCTACCAGCCCGTATGGTTTTCTGCACCTTCCTTAGAAGCAACCAAATGGAAGTCAGTAATTTGCCCACAAGTTTTAAATGAAGATTTTGAGCTGGAATTGTCAGGGGTTGGGCAACCCCGACACTCCAGCATCTTAGAGCCTTAGTGGCTCTTGAGAGGCCTAATTTAATTTTTTTTAATGGAAACGAAAAACAAAAGAATCTGTGGTGGATAGAGTGAGGACCTGCAATTTCAGAATCTTGTGGTAGTCAACCCGATGGGGATTGCAAGTGGTTTAGCATTGATGTGGAATAATGAAGTATCAGTGGGGTTGTAATCTAGTTCTGGTGAACTCATTGATGTTATTTGTAAGGATTTAAATAGTGCTAGCAGGATGAGAATTTCCTTTTTACATGCTTCGACAAATTTCCAGGAGAGAATTACGTTATGGCAACAATTGCGCACCATACACTCTCGGAACACTTTACCCTGAATTTGCATGGGAGATTTTAATGAAATTTTATATCAACGGGAGAAGTGTGGAAAGAGGGAAGCAGATTATTACCGAGTGACAGCCTTTCGCAACCTATTATATGACTGTTCATTGTTAGACATCGAGAGTAAGGGGTGCGCATTTACTTGGTCCAATAATCGAGAAGGGGAAGCTCTTGTGAAGAAGAGATTGGATCGAGTCATCTGCAACATGGAATGGAGGGTGATGTTTATGAACGCAAAAGCCTTTGCATTACCTGCCATTGGATCCGACCATAGTCCCTTGCTGCTGTCCTTATCTCCACCAAAAGCAAAAAGGAAGGAGGAGTTTCGATTTGAAGTTTATTGGTTAGATGACGCTGAATCCTATGATATCATCAAGAAGTTGTGGACTGACCAGCTGTATACCCAGCTAGAACTGTCAGAAAAACTGAAGAAGGTAGCTGCTGCCTTGGCTAAATCGAGTAAGAATAAGTTTTCCAATGCCTATCGCCAGGTTCAACCACTCATGAAAGAACTCACTGAGTTAACGACCAAGGTAGATGGCAAATTGAGGATGGAAGCAACCCAACAACTCAAGCTGCAAATTGAGAAATTATGGAGACAAGAAGAGATGTATTGGGGCATGAGATCAAGGATAAGGTGGCTGAAATGGGGAGATCGAAACACACAGTATTTTCATGCCACTACGGTTCAAAGAAGACAAAGAAACAAGATTTCAATGCTAAAATTTAATGACCAGAATTGGTGCAGAGATCCTGTTCTGATCAAGGAACATATTGGTGCTTTCTATCAATCCCTCTATGACTCAGTAGGGCCAAGGAATTTTCAGCCCGTGCTAGAACAATGTCCTTGGATCGTGGGAGATGAGATGAATGAAACTTTAACAAGGTCAGTGACGTTAGAAGAAGTGAAAGAAGCAGCGTTCCAAATGGGGGCAACAAAGGCACCAGGCCCGGATGGACTTAATGGACAGTTTTATCAGCATAATTGGGAGGTAATTCAGCAAGAAGTGCATAGAACAGTTCATAATTCTTTGCCTCAGGTTTCCTGGACCCATCTCTTAATAGCACCCATATTATCCTCATCCCCAAAGTGGCAAATCCGGAATCTATCACAGAATATAGGCCCATTAGTTTATGCAACTTCGGCCTCAAGATCATATCCAAGGCTATGGCTAACCGTTTGAAACCCTGGCTCCCAGAGCTTATTGCAATGGAGCAAAGTGCATTCGTTAGAGGACGTCAAATACAAGATAATATCTTTATGGTCCAAGAAGTGTTGCACCAGGTTAGAATCAGAAAAAGAAAGAGGAAGTTCCAGGCGGCACTTAAACTCGACATGCAGAAAGCTTATGACGGGGCGGAATGGGATTTTCTATGTGCATGTATGACAAGAATGGGATTCTGCGATCGTTGGGTGCTTTTGGTAAAACAATGTATTTCCATTGTTACCTTTAGCGTCAAAGTTAATGGGGAACCCCCTTTTAAGCCCACTCGAGTTATCAGACAAGAAGATCCTCTTTCTCCTTATTTATTTATTATTATGGCTGCCCTAGGGGATGGAAGTGTGAAAGGCAAACTGAATAGCCACTGTCTGACGCTCTCGCATTTATTATTCGCCGATGATGCGATTTTTTTTCTAGATGGAACTATCATAGAATGTCAGAACTCGGCAAACATCTTGAACCAGTATTGCTTTGCATCAGGACAGGCTATTAACTTTAAAAAGTCTAGAATTTATTTTAGTTGTGGGTGCCCACAGCAGTTGAGAAGCAACATAGCGGAAATGCTAAGAGTCCCTATTATCGAAAAAACTGGGAAATATCTGGGAATCCCTTCGGATTGGGGACAATCAAAGAAAGAAATGTTTTCTTGGATCCTGGCAAGGGTGAATATGAAACTCGAGGGGTGGAAAGAGAACCTCATGTCAAAGGTGGGAAAGCAAATTCTCATCAAAACAGTTGTGCAAGCGCTACCTCAATATGCGATGTCCATATTTAAGATCCCTGTTTCGATTTGTCGAGCGGTTGAGAAAAATATTGCAAAGTTCTGGTGGAACCAAAACAGTGAAAAAATTGGAATTCACTGGAAGAAGTGGGAACTGCTGAAATCTAGGAAAGATAGTGGGGGTCTGGGATTCAAGGACCTTGTTAATTTCAATAAGGCGATGCTGGCAAAGCAGGCATGGAGACTCATACAAACCCCTTCAGCCCTTTGGAGCCAATTACTAAGTGGAATATACTTTCCTACAGGGAATTGTTGGTGCGCTCAAAAAGGCCATAGACCATCCTGGGGTTGGTAGAGCTTACTGATGGGCAGAGTGTTGTTGGACCAAGAAGCAAGGTGGTCAGTGGGAGATGACACTAAAATTAGACTGAGAGAAGATAGGTGGCTTCTCAGAGGAAGCATTGGAGGACCTGCAAATCAAGGTGAACCTCTGTTTGTTGCTGATGTGATTGATCAAGATACTAAGCAATGGGATGTCCAAAAGTTGTCAACGCTTTTCGACGAGAATTTAGTGAATGAAATTCTTGTGGTCTCGCTTAGCCCTTCTATGGGAACTGACAAGCTCATTTAGACTGGGAATAGATCTGGATCTTACACGGTCAAGAGTGGGTATAACAAAGTTTACTTAGCATACCAGCACAGCAATGGCCACCAGCCATCATCATCATACCAGCCTCCCAAATTCTTATGGAACTTAATTTGGCAATGTCGTACCCAACCAAAGATCAAGTTTTTCTTATGGAGTGTATGTTCTAATGCGCTTCCCACAAAGGAAAATCTACATACGAGGAAAATGCTACCTGATCCGCTGTGCCCGAGATGTCATCAATCGCCGGAAACACTAGAACATCTGTTTATACTCTGTGGATGGACAAAAGAGATTGGGTCAGCCTCTGAACTAAGCACAGATGCCTCTCCTCATAGGCTCACCAGAATCGACAAATGGCTTCTCGACATCGTAACTTCAGACAATGATGTGCCATCGTTGGAGCTGCTTGCCGGGACTCTTTGGCTGATCTGGAAAGAGCGTAACTCTTTCGTCTTTCAAGGCCGAAGACCGAGACCTCAAGAAATCGTGGACCGAGTAGTTGTAGAAATTCAGATCTTCGATAAATGGAATCCGGGAGGAACAAAGCGAGGAAAAAGGGAAGTGATACCACCTGCTCTTTGGGTTCCTCCGAAAAATAGGGACTTGAAGTATAACATAGATGGCTCATGGACCGGCGAATCGTTGGTGGGAGTTGTCGCCGGAATCTGCAGAAACTCCGATGGAGTTATCACTGATGGTTTGGCCTCGAAGATCCATGTCGATTCCGCCCTTAAAATTGAGACCCTTGCTCTTCGAGAGATTTTGTTGAGGTTGATGAAGTCAAAGGAACTGAAGCGTTCCATCTCTTCTGATATGTGTGTAAAAGTGGATGTGGAAACTGATTGCTCAAAAGTAGTCGAGTGACTTTCAGATCGCGCGGTAATCTCATGGTCCGTGAGAGCCATTATTGAAGATTGTAAGTTCTTGTTGGGCCAAACTTAAAACAGTTATTGTTTCTTACGTGCCCCGTGAAGCCAATAGGATTGCAGATTGGTTAGCCAAGTCCCACCGGGATAATTTTCTCCCTAGTAACTGGTGCTCTAAACCCCCTCAGCCCCTGTGGGTTTTATTATGTAATGAGTCTGACATGAGATGTGTTTCATCAATGTTTAGGTTAGGGATGTGTATGGTTCGGGTCAGTCCGATCCTGATATGAAACTGAGGACCGGATCAATAATCCCGATCCTCATATTTTTTGAACCACGGACCGGATCAGGATCGGCGGTCCGGGCCGGTCCCAATGCGGGCCCAATAGTAACGCTAATTCTAAATATTTATAAAAATTTAGCCATTAAAAATTACAATACAATGTTAATTTATAATATATATAATCAATCTACGACGTCAATACAACCACGTAAATGGTAAGGGCATCCAACGTGTGTTTGATTCGGCCTTGAAGGCTTCACGTGATCTTTATTCTCATAATTGACGCTCGCATGTTGCTCGCTGAAATCAAGTGGTCAATGGAACTGAACTCGAATTTTATTTATTTATTTTTTTTTGTTATTAAAAAGAAAATAGATTTATCAAATCTGCATAATGATTAGAGTTTCTATCCTCATGCACATACCTGTTTATTCTTCGTGCACGTGCCCATCATAAGGAATAGATCTTATCATCAATTAATATTTGATTTTGTCCCAAAATAATACCAAAATCTAAATTGCTAAATATTATGTACAATGACATCACTAAACTCAAGAGCCATGAGATAACATCCACGAAATTTTCAGAATGTTAAAAATAGATGTATATTAATTTAAAAAAATATTGACGGTCTGATCCGATCCGGTTCGGGCCAGGCCTGTCCGGTCCTAAACCATAGAACAGGGGACTGGACCGCTCAGTCACTGGTCTCATTTATTGGGATCAGGACCAGAACGCCAACTTCAAGAATCGGACCAACCCGGCCAGTTCGGGCTGGTCCAAGTCGGTGCGGTCCACTTTGCACGCCCCTAGTTTAGGCAATAAAAGTTATATTTCCCGCAAAAAAAAAAAAAAAGAACCTAAGAAAGAGAGATAAACAAAAAATTATGTTTCAAATTTAATCCCGTTGCTTGAAAGTCCGACCCACTTGAAGCCCGGCCGTGCGGAATTCCGGTAAGTCCGACTCGGTCAAACTTACAAGGAATGCTGTTTGACCAATGAAAAATTAACAAAAAGACAGCGGAGGACTCGTGGAGCTAGATTTGACTACTAGATGACACGGCAGGACCATTCACTCAAAAGCTTCCCCTTGCGGTGAACATATAAATCACGTCCACTTGATACAAAATTATTGTAATGCTAACGCTAAAATTATCAGAATTTTACAAATAAGTCAATACAAAAGATTAGAAAAAATAACGAGGAGCAATAAATGACATCAGATATAATGTGGTTCGATTCAAATGTTGATACTTAATTTTACGAGAATAGCCAGTAAGATTAATCAACTATAATCGCTCAATACGGTCGTGTTTCTCGCACTTAAATTATATTCAAATTTAATATTTATAAATAAATAATTCTCAATTAAATATAATAATAATCTACCTCCACCGTGCTAAGAAAAAACTAATCCTCGTGCGCGACGTCCTTCGCTTTTCTTCGCTGTGCGGCTGCGGCTCTTCTTTTTGTTTTTCTCGTGCGGCTCTGCAGGCCTTTTATTTGGCTCGTCAGGGAAAGGAAGACAACCCACAAAAAATCCTCACCTTTTCTCTATTTGTGTACGGTGGATTAAAGGAATAAAACAAATTCCCCCTTTTTGTTTTTTTTTATTCTTCCTATGGGCCCCACAATAATAGAGCCCTTTACTTTTCTCCTGTAGCGACAGTGTGCATGCTGCACTAGAATTCGTCCAAAACACCAGTTGAATCTTTCTCCAAACAGAAAACAAATCTTCAGACATATAAATTCTAATCCCCATTGGAATTTTAGGATTTATTCCTCCACAGATTCAGATCGATTTCATAAACAGTTTAAAACTCGAGACATAATTTAACAATACAAAATAATTGATGGAGATCCAAAGGGTAATGGATGGTAAATTTGAAATGATGACCGCCTTTAGATAGCGATCGTTTGGATACGGTGTGATAACATTTTTATTTATTTTTGTCACATTTAACTCTTGAATAGGTGAAGCTAAAAACAGCATAATTTCAGCCCAAAGTCGATCATCTTTTAGAAGACTTCATGTGTAAGAAAGAGCGTGTGGGATTGGTCATCTTCTTGTCATGTCGAACTACTACTAGGTAGGAATTAATAAAAATGGTGGTGTGTCCAAGGGATACCAACTTAGGATTTTATATGCTATTAGCCCTCCTTTAATCGCTTTTTAAAGAATGATTGAAACATTTAGAGCCAAATATTCTTCAAAACTAGTTAGTGAATTTGCCTTTGACCACGCATGAGGGAGAGTTGCATTTCGCTTCCACTACTCCCCCCTGCTCTCAACAAATTCTAGAAATGACATAATTTTGCTCCAAAACACACCCAAATTGCTATACAAAAGCCATGCGATCTCATATGAACAAATATTTATTCGAGGAGAAACGCGTGCGGCGACCCGCGACGCCGACGCGATGACTTCAATCCACACCATCAGACCATATCATCCATCTGTTTCAACTTCTTGGGCTGGCTGCTCTCCACCTTGGACACGGGAGTCTCCTCCCCATGGCCCAAATCATGCTGCTGGATTACGAGAATCGAGCACGCGTTGCTGTGGCTCGACGACGCCAGCACGTCCCCGACCGGCCCTAGCTCCGGGTGCTCGGCTGGCTGGTCCGCCAGGTCCGCCACCATAGCCGAAGGGAACCGCCCCTTGCCCACGACTACAAGGTCGTAATCCTTGCTCTGGCCGATCGCCAGGACTTGCTCGATCACATTGCCGGCGGCCTTCTCCATGTAGCCCGCCGTGCCGTCCCACCGCTCTCGGAATTCTGCGACCGCGGCCTCGTCCAGCTCCTGGATCATTACCACGGAGAAACGGGCTTAATTAGTCTATACTAGGAGAGTTAAGTATGCTGAGTCATCAGCTCGCGTGTATAGATTTATTAGAAACATTCGCAATATAAAAGAAGGTACCTTTTCCTTTTCGCGATTCATATGCGCAATCGAGAAGCTATAGCTCTTCTCTCTGCATTTGCTTGAGGATGGCCTCAATGAAATTTCGTTCCCTTGGGCCTCCAGTTTCTCCACGAACCTCACCACGGTCACCTTGACCACCGGGTGTTCTGCCATCCGGCCGCCCAGCTCCAACGCCTCCCGATCGTCCGGCCCACCGAAAAAAAGGATGCAAACCCGTTGGACTGCTGACATGTCGGGCCCCGGGGTCTCGGACCCTCCCCAGAACCCATGGTCCACGAGCAACGCCACCGAGCACGGGGCGTGCTTCAGCACCCTCTGGTTGACCCCTCTCCACCCGTGGCCCACATTGTCCTCCACGGCCTCGTCCCCCTCGCCCCTCCAGGACCTGTGGAATGGCAGGATGATCATCGCGACTCTCTTGTCTTCCGCCACGTGGCAGATGTCCTCGTGCATAGTGGACAGCGCTGAGATCGCCGTGGTGGGCCGGACCGAGACCCGGCCCAGCTGGCTGTACGCTTGGAACGCCCCCGCGACTCGGTCGTGCCATTCCCCGCGGCGCGACAGGCTGAAGAACGGGAAGCCATTTCTCCGGGCCCGCTGGACCATGATGATGGAAGACGACCTCTCGGTGAGCTCCACGAGGTGCATGATGAAGAGCTTGAGCATGGATTTCTTGGTGCTTCGGATCGACTCGATGAGGCTGATGAGCGAGGGTGCGTTCCCAGGGCCATGCAGGCATGCGAGGATCCGGAGTTCGTCCTTGGATGAGTCGTCGGTGTTCGACAAATCGCGCAACTTGCGGTGCGCTGGAGCGCTGCGGGCAGGCTTGTAGATGGCCATGACAGTGGGGGTGGTGATGAAGGTGGTGAAGAGCGCCATCAGCACTAGAATCGCGAACATCTCATCGTTAAGAACCTGCGGATCATATGAGGAGAATCTTGGTCACAAGTTCAGAACAATCATCATTTAAGTTTTAGAAATGATCTATTAACCCTAAAATCACTAACGCAAACGCCTCATTCTGTCTAAATTCGAAAGTTTGACACGGCATAATCAACATAAGGTTTCCACCTAAGTTGGCAAATTGCCAACATCGTCTAGGGCAGACAGAAATTGGAAAATGTGGCACTTTTTGACTTAAGAGATTCATGATTAGGCCTCTAATGACTGATTAGATGGTGACCCGCATATCAAATATTTACATGATGACGGTTGCGATGACGTGGCTGTCTAAATAAGTCGAAGCCAACCGCATGACTCAGCTTAGCGTCTGGATTTTAAAAGGAACAAAGCCATCGACTTTTCAAGAGGAGGGAAACTTACGGGGAGTTTAACAACTTTTATTGTACGTATTTGCCTCTCAACTAAAGTTCCTTTGACCCGTCACCTTATACTTTAGACCCCTGTCTAGCAATATCATAACTATTATTATTTTCCCCAACGACGAAAGGGTGGACCGTGATGTCAAACCTAAGATCACGAGATTCTTGATCCTGGCGCCTTTCGTACTTGCTCTGACTTAGATTTAGTAAATAAACAACCCTAAAGATATCAAGATTAACGTAAGAAACTGATTTATTAATGATGTTATCTAGCGACAAGAGAGAGAGGTCTATTTCGTGGTAAGTGTCGGTCCAGTTACGAAAGGGCCTCGTTTGATTGTCACGCACTATTCATGAAATATACAGATGAATAGTTTTGGTTTACCTTCTTCTCTCTGCCGATGTTGAGGACGATCAGCTCCACCAGCCCCTTGGTGTTCATCAACACGCCCAGCGTGATGGCCTCCCGGGCCGGCATTGCGAACATCATCGCCGCCACGAATGTCCCCGCGATCTTCCCTGCGCACGCCGTCGTGATCACGAGCGTCAGCAGCCCCCACGCCTCCGCGCCCTGTATCTTGGTCACGTTCGTCTTGAGCCCGCTCGACGCGAAGTAGAGCGGCAGGAGCAGCCCCGTCACGAAGTCCTCTATCCTCTCGATCAGCCTCTCCGCGAACTCCCCGCCCTTCGGGATGGTCAGCCCGAACACAAAGGCCCCGAATATGGAGTGTATCCCGATCAGGTCCGTCATGAAGCCTGAGACCAGCACCCCCGCCAGCGTCAGCACGATGAAGGCCTCGTCGACCACGTCGTGCTCCGAGGAGCACCGCCGCGCCACCCACCTCATGGCAGGCCGGACGGCAACCATCATGAAGACCACGAAGGCGAACCCCGAGAGGAGAACCCAGAGCGATATGAGCGGGCTCTTGTGGGCCCCGCCCTCGGCCCCATCTCCGGCAAGTGCCACAGCCAGCGCGAGCAGGATCCACGCGGCCACGTCATTGAAGGCAGCAGCTGCCATTGCCGTCTCGCCGACCTGGGTGGTCAGCAGCTTGAGCTCGGCGAGGATGCGGGCCAGGACAGGGAAGGCGGTGATGGAGAGCGCCACCCCCATGAAGACCAGGAACTGGCCGTAGCCGACCTTGTCGGCGCCCTCCACAGTGCTGCGAAGGACGAAGGCAACCCCGATGCCGCACACGAAGGGAAGAGATATGCCGGCGAGGGCGATGCCAAGGGCACGGCGCCCGCTCCGCCGGACGGAGCCGAGGTCGAGCTCGAGGCCAACGAGGAAGAGGAAGAAGAGGAGGCCGATGCTGGCGACGGACTCCAGGATAGGCGTGCTCCAAGACGGGAATAACCGGTGCAGGTAGGCCTCGTTCCGGCCGAACGCGGATGGGCCCAACAGAATTCCACCCTTCAAAATTCATTCGAAACAAGAAAAAAGGAACATATAAACATTTCACTTAGGAACCGAAGTCTCAAAACAGAGAGGATAAAATCATAAAACACGTACGACGATCTCGGCGATGACTTTGGGTTGGCGAAGGGGCTTGAGGAAGAAGGCGAGGGAGCGAGAAAGGAGGAGGATGAGCGTCGTCTGGACGATCAGGAGAGGGAAGGCGTAGTCGAGTGGGTTGTCGCCTTGCCATGCCCCGTTCGAGGATGTCTTGATTGAGGTTATGTTCACCGTCATTTTTCCCCCCCTCTTCTGGTGTCGTGTGAATCTCTTTTCGGTTGGTGGATTTTGGGTCTGCGATCTTCTAAACTCTTCTAAAGAGCGTTCTGGATCGTCATCGAGATCGACAGAGGGGGAGGGCGCTAGGCTCGTGAAGAGTGCAACGCAGTGAGCCATTTTTTATAGGGGGAGTAGGAGGAGGGGCGAAGACGGGACAACGTAAAAGAGTTGGAGCTTTTGTTTGCATTATTGCTGAGTTGAGTTGACCGATTTCGGCTTAACCCTTTTTCCTTTTTTCTTAAAAACAATTTAATGATTAAACTATAGTAGATTCCGGGAGGAATTATATAAGCGACTTTATAATAAGCCATTGAATTAATAAAAGCTGCTTTATGTAAAATATCCTTTACGCATTATCTATTTTGCCATTTCTCAGTCAGTGATTGGCTATTAAACACATGTATTGCCCCGAGGGTCTTGCCCAACCGTCAAAAACTAGGTCGGATATGAATTTAAGAAAACCCTACTGCATTTCGTAATTACGTTCTAATTAAAAAAATTATGGCATTATAAATTTTAGTCTATGTAGTCTATGTAGTTTATATAGCCTGTCCAAAACCAAATAAAGGAGAATGGTTACGTCAGGCATAGCGAGCCGGTTATAAAAAAATAGTTACCTCTATGAGATGAATCCTATTGATATTTCGTTGGAGCGTACCCTTCTTAGCTACGCTTTGCATCGGCGCCCGGGTGTAGCGAAAAATGAGCAAGGGTCTTTGCACCAAGATAAGTGAATGCAAGGGGAAAGGAAGCTAGCCTTGGGCCATCATTCCCAAAGTGATGCGCCACATCGGTGCCTGAATGTGGTGATAAATGAGTAAGGGTCCTCACACTTTTGTGGGCGAGTGTGGAGGGCAATAAAAGCCCAGGGGGTAGGGATTAGATTGGGGAGTTGAAATGTAGGAACCTTAATGGATAAATTGAGGAATTTGACAGATACTTTTGTTAGAAGAAAAGTGAATATTTCTTGCCTGCAAGAGATTAAATGGAAAGGAGAGAAGGCTAAGGAAGTGGATGGCACCGGATTCAAGTTATGGTATACAGGCACAACAAAGAGTATAAATGGAATTGAGATTCTGATCAATAAAAATTTCAAAGATAGAGTGGTTAATGTTAAAAGAATAGGAGATAGGATTATTTTAGTTAAGCTAGTAGTGGGGGATTTGATTTTGAATATCCTTAGTGTGTATGCCCCTCAAGTTGGACTGCAAGCGTCCGAGAAGAGCAGATTTTGGAAAGATCTGGAAGAGATTTTAAGGCGGATACCACACGAGGAGAATGCATTCATAAGAGGAGATCTAAATGGACATGTCAATCAGAGTAGTGAAGGTTTTGACAGAGTTCATGGAGGTTTTGGATATGAGACTAGAAATGAGGCTGGCGAAGACATCTTGAGTGTGGCATTAGCTTATGATTTGATGTTGGCAAATATTTCTTTTTAAGAAAAGAGAATCACATCTGATCACTTTTCGCAGCGGTAAAAATTATAGCCATATTGATTTCTTTCTTACCAGAGAGAGAATATAGAGCTTCGTATGTAGATTGTAAGGTATACCCTAGTGAATGTGTAGTTACACAATATAAGTTGGTGGTCTTAGAAGTTCGGTATAACAAAGTACAGAAGATGAAGAGAAGTGCGCAGCACCCCAGAGTAAGATGGTGAAAGTTACATGAGGAGAAACAAACAGAATTCAATGAAAGAATGCTGCAGGAAGGACCGTGGTGACTAGAGGGCGAAGTAAATATGATATGGAAAGAGATGTCTAACTACATCCAGACAGTGACAAAAGGAGTGTTAGGAGAAAGTAGAGGGAATGGACATCAAACAAAAGAAATCTGGTGGTGGAATGAAAAGGTGCAAGAGGCAATTAAGTAGAGAAAGGAGTGTTTCAGATGTCTATATAAATGTCTTAATGGAGAGAATTTGCAAAAGTTTAGATTGGCGAGAAAAAGTGTTAAGAAAGCTGTACGAGAGGCTAGAGGTAAGATTTTCACCGATATGTACAACAAATTTGGGAGCACAGAAGGAGAAAAAGGCATCTATAGACTTGCAAAATCAAGAGACAAGAAAAGTAAATACTTGACACAGATTAGATGTATCAAGGATGAAAATCAATCACTCTTGATAAGAGATGAAGAGGTCAAGAGCATGTGGATGAGTTATTTTAACAAACTTTTTAATGGGGAGAGCGATAGAAGTAAAGTGAATTTGGAAAATGCTTTTGATGATTCAAATAGAAGGTTTATGCGTAGAGTTAAAGCACGGAAAGTTATGGAGGCATTAAAAAAAATGAAGACTAGTAAAGCCTTGGGACCCGATGGTATTCCTATTGAAGTGTGGAGATGCTTAGGGGATGTAGCAATAAGTTGGTTGACTAGTCTTATTAACAAGAAATTTCATACTAATAAGATGCTTGATGAATGGAGGAAGAGTATACTTGTGCCTATATACAAGAACAAGGGGGATATCTAGAATTGTTCTAATTATAGAGGCATCAAGCTTATGAGCCATACAATGAAACTGTGGGAGAGAGTTATTGAGCATCGTTTGAGAATAGAGACCAAGGTTTCTGTCAATCAATTTGGATTTATGCCAAGAAAATCTACCATGAAGGCTATTTTCTTAATACGACAATTGATGGAAAGATATCGAGAAAGAAAGAAGGACCTCCATATGGTGTTTATTGATCTCGAGAAGGCGTATGATATGGTTCCAAGAAAGGTTTTGTGGTGGATTATTGAGAAAAAAAAAGTACATTTAAAGTATGTCGAGGCAATCAATGACATATATAACGGCGCTACTACATGTGTGAAGGTTTGTAATGACACATCAAGTTATTTTTCAATTACAATAGGCTTACACCAAGGTTTTATTTTGAGCCATTACCTTTTTGCCCTGGTTATGGATGAGCTAACAAAAGATATTCAAGATGAGGTGCCATGGTGTATGCTATTTGCAGACGATGTCGTGCTTATTAATGAGACCAGGGCTGGGGTTAACGCTAAGTTAGAAGTATGGAGAAGCACGTTGGAGTCTAAAGGATTTACGCTAAGTCGAAGTAAGACGGAATACTTGAAGTGTGAATTTGACACGGTAGAAAGAGGGGATCAAGAAGCCGTAAATATGTTCGGACATAAGATACCAAAAAAAGATACATTTAGATATCTGGGATCAATATTGCAAAAGAAGGGAGAGATTGATGAGGATGTAAGCCATAGAATCAGAGCAAATTGGATGAAATGGCGTAGTGCATCAGGATTTTTGTGTGATCGCAAAATTCCTCTTAGGTTAAAAGGAAAATTTTCTAGAATAGCAGTCAGATCTGCCATGTTATATGGAGCTGAATGTTGGCCAGCACAAAGGAAACATGAGCATAAAAAGGAAGTAGCGGAAATGAGGATGTTAAGGTGGATGTGTGGCCATACAATGATGGATAATATAAGGAATGAAGAGATTCGACGAAAAGTTGGAGTAGAACCGGTGGCGAAAAAGATGAGAGAGCATAGATTGAGATAGTTTGGGTATATTCTCCGAAAACCCTTAAATGCATCGGTACGAACAGAAGTTTGTTATCGAGAGCATAACACGAAGAAAGCAAGAGGTCAGTCGAAACTTACTTAGGAGAAAGCAGTAAAACAAGACTTAATAGAGTGGGAAATAGATTAACGTACGGTTTGTTTTAGGACAGAGTGGAGGGAGGCTATTAGTATTGTGGAGGAGTAGTATACAGATAGTTATATATATATATATATATATATATATATATATATATATATATATATATATATATATATATACACTTATTTATTTTTACACATTTATCTATTTTCCCTCCTTTGATTCGGCTTTTATTTTTATGATTCTTTGGGTTTTATCGACTGCCGACCCCAACTAGTTTGGCATAAAGGTGTTATTGATGTTGATGTTAATATTGATTATAAATTTTAGTCCTGAAAAACTATCATATCCGTAAACAGTGCATACGATCTAATCTGTTTCTTTTACGAGCCCGCCCCATCCCGCCCGGCATGGCCATCGGAGGACTATCCGCCAGAGCCATTATGAAAAGGTCCTCTCGAGATTGGCTGGCTCGTGACCGTGATCCCCCAAATCGCGGATTATAGTTCCGTGTGCCTGAAAGGGTGGTATGGTTGGGCATACGGTTCGACCGTTTTCATGTGAAGTTGCGAACAAGTTGGCTCGCTTTTCCCATGGCAAAACCAAGTCTGGTTGTAATGTAGACTCCCGGTGCAGAATAGCTCCGAGGACAAAAGTTCACCAAACTGAGCAATCTTCAACCAATGTGCTCACGGGATTGAAATGAAGCTCCTTGCCCCCAACCTTTCCATTAAAGCAAAGCCACACTTGCGAATCGCAGCCTAATTTCAAATTTCGTGAAAGATTTAACGGATTTGCTCGGTCGGCCGTATGATAAATCTACAAAATGAACTCGAATTTAAGACAAGATATTCCGACCGAGTCTTGTATTCATCTCAACATATTTTCGAGGTGATCAACCGAGAAGAGAAGCTGCAAATGTCGCTATCCTTTTATCCAATACTTTCATCGTTTTCACATGTGAATTTCGTTCCCTTTTCGTATATGACGTGGACAAAACAAACACGATGATTTCTTAACCTACCAAGTCAATTGGTCGACGTCCGAAGGCAAATACAATAGGAGGGTTTTTTTTTTCTCTTTTCTCTTCTTGTGGTGGAACTTCCCACAAGTAATCCCATGATTTTCCAAGACGTCTCTCATTGTGAACACGTTTATCCCGCGAAGTACATAGTTTCCTCGTTATGATCATAACCCATGAACGACTTTGCCAAGAACGTACACGCCGGACACGAAATTCCATAAAGAACTTTGAAAAATGAGGAACAATGATTATTCTATTTCATAACAGTTGGCGATGGCCCTACAAACTCTCTTGTGGTATCAGAGCATAAAGTTTCTGAGCTCGAATCTTTTCAAGTACTTTACTTTCCAAATTCGATGTGTCCACGCTTAATATTATACAAAAGGGCCAAACTAAGTGTGAAGGGAGTGATAGATTATCACACATTCATTTAAAATGTTAAAATTTTAGAACACTCGACATTAGTTCTACATAATCTTACATAGTATCGGAGCGATCCTGAATTCAAATCTTTGAGCTCATTCCAAGCCGAATGATTAACAAAATTTTACATAGTATCAAAGTGGTTCCGAGTTCAAATCGTTGCACACATTTCAAGTCGAATAATTAAATATTAAATCATGCATTCATCAAACAATGTACAAACGAGGAATTGTGTCGATTCGACCTGTCCAACCAATTTCGATCGAAGGAAGTAGAAGAGGGAAGGAAAAAAAAAGAATAACAAAAAAGTAAAATTAAAAAATTAAAATATTATATCGTTAGGTGGCCAAAATTAGCCTGATAGATTGAATTGATATAATTACAAAACGTTTATGATTGAATTGGCGAAAAAATAAGACAAAATTGGCATAATTAGAATAAGTTTAAGACTTTTTTGGTAATTTTTCCTCGTGTTATGGAAGAAGAATACACTAATCCCATGTCATTGAACTAGAGATACAATAGGAGATTACAAATCATAGTCGAGTAACTCAAACACTTTCAGTATTTCTTAGCCCCAATTATATCTAATAACCTACATGTGTTTAATCTCATAATTTTCCGTGAAATAAACTCCCAATCTCACGCAAATAAATCAACAAATCTAACAACAATATTCTATCGACATGAAACGCTGCGAACAATTCCCTCGGATGAAATTTCACCGTGACAAAACTCCAATCGGATCAAGCACTCTCTGCGACCGCTGCTTCATGTTCCGACAAAAAGAATTTATCTTTTCTGGCCTCACCAAAGCACACCAACCAAGGAAACTCCAAAGCAGAATATTCTTGTGAAACCCATGAGTGACTCCAGCAAAGCTTTCACCTTGAGGCTTGACGTCCAAATTTCTACTTTCCTTTTTTTTTTTTTTCTTTTCTTTTCCCTTGAAGTCTTCTTTGCACGATCAATGTCCAATACCACTTTGCATCCGAATAGGAAACCTAAATTTCCACGGCAGATGTCCACAAGTCGATAAATTTTAGCAATTCAGGTTTTCGATTTGAACTCAAATTCTAGACATATTCTAATAATAATGATTGCCGTTCACGCTCCTGAGAAGTGATGCTTACTCACTAGTGAAGTTGCGAAAGTGCCCATTTATCCCTCCCGATTAGCATCAATTGTGGAAATATTTATGTTCACATTTTTGGATAGCATTTATGCGTTTTTTAAGGCAAAATAATACAAATAGTCCTTAAAATTTGGTAGAATGTGCAATCCGATCTCTGAACTTTTAATTTGTTCTATTTAGTTCATGAACTTTGACATAATGTGCAATTTGATCCATAAACTTTTGATTTGTTCAATTCAGTCTCTAATTTTTTAGTAAATATTTAATTTAGTCCCTAGACTATGTGAAATTATTTAACGTTATCCATGATCTTAAATTAATAAAATGAATATATTGAATATTTTTCTATAATTCAGATACTATATTGAACATGCACTAAAAGTTTATTGATCAAATTGAACAAGTCAAAAGTTTAGGGATCAAAATACACATTTTATCAAAATTCAAAAATTAAATTGAATAAATTAAAAATTTTAAGATCATATTGCATGTTATACTAAATTTAAGTTGATTTTTTATGTGATAATTTCAGCACACGAATTGCGTGTTTGACTTTTGAATCCTACGGTGCGCTTATCGGGGGGGGATCATCGGCCACTTCTGACTCCCCCGCATGATCGTGGTGATGTCTTTTCTTGTCTGCTCAAACGTGGCACTTCCAGGAAGAAGTCGCCCAAAAGGGCAATAAGATAATAATGTAGCTCAGCTACAGAGCTAGTGACTGACTATGATAAGTTCGCACACATTATGGGTCGCTGCGGATATCCCATTAACATCACGGGGTTGGTTTCTTTTTGTAACAACGCGGAAGCTTACCTTGGGTCGGTCTAACTCTCGCTCCCGAAATATCCCCTTCGACGTCTTGGATTAGATAAAGCACGAACGAATTAAAGCTCGAGTAGAAATCTCGAAAGATTCGGAGAATCGAAAACAAAAGTATCCTCTTAAATCAATGACGGGCATGATTTCAAGTGTTTACTGATTTTAGTCCTTCGGTTTGGCCGTCTTGATTCGTACTAGATGAATTCAATTTCGCAACATCACGTGATTTTTCTCCTTGAGGGGATTATGAATAACACCCCAGTAATAGGCGGGGCTATATCAATGTAATGTATGTGGCTGAGACGTAGTTTTTAGTGGAGTCAAAAAGCTTGGATGCCAATGTTGAGGAAGAAGGCTGCACTGGTTCTGTGTAATTGACTCGTCACACCATAGATGCGATGCACTTTGAATGCCTTTAGGGCTTCATTTGATGGGTCGCTCGTGATGTCATGTTCAAAGGTTTATTTCAATTAAAGTACACGTCAGTAGCTCCTCAATCCGTATCACAGCCAATCAAAATATTTTCTTCAACTAGTGCTATATGTCCATATATAATGGACCTCCATGTATGCGCTTAAGAAGTAATCCGCAGCCTTTCTTTCTTTTTCTTTTTCTTTTTGTGGTCAAAATGCGCATCCACTTTTTTCTTTTTCTTTTTTTCTTTTTTCTGGTTGAAGAAATGCGCAGCCACTTGAAGTCGTAAAAAAAGTTGCACCATACGTGCGATGCACTTTGACATATGTCTTGTGAGCTTCATTTAGTGGGTGGCTCGTGATGTCATATTCAAAATTTTGTTTTTATTAAATTAGTGATTTGAAAATCTCTAAAACTTGTCATGAAAGTGCAATTAAGTCCTAAAACTTGTCACAAATGTACAATCGAGTCATCCATACTAACAAAGAGTGCGATCAATGAAAGGACTTGATTTCATTAATTTGATAAGTTTTACGACTTAATTATATATATTTTTTGTGAATTTTAGGATACAATTGCACTTTTTGACAAGTGTTAGAATTCCATTGCACATTTTTAAAGTTTTTAGCATTTAATTGCGCATTCGTAATGAATTTTAGGACTTTCAACGCACTTATGCCATCAGACTATAGGTCTGATAGCTCCTTAATTCACACCGTGGTCAATCAACATAGTATCCTTAACTAGTGCTGTATATGCCACATCCTAGTAACTCGTGGAAATGCTCGTTTTGCCCACCACGTGTTTTGACTTGAATCCTACATCGTGCTCGTCCCATCTTCGCGGATTTGATCATGAAGGCACTTCGACTCGCACAGGATCCTGTCCAATATTCCCTTTGCCTCTCGTGTCCCCACACGTGGCAATTAAAGAAGTTTTCGAAATCCTCCCCAGCTTAGCTAGAGGGGATAGTGACATAAAATAAGTTCACATGTATTTAAGGGAGGGTCTCATTCGATTTGTTTAAATAAAGAGCGTGGTGATGATCGCTTGGTGCTTACTTTGATGGGTTGCCGTCCAATTTGGAGTTATCGAGTAATAACTGGAGCCGATTTTATATTTGATTAGGGATAATTATGCTGATTCTTTGTGTTGAAACGTGGCCTGTATTGGAGCACTCGTGGAAGCTTTCAGCGGTCCAGCCTGCGATGTTTGCTTTCAACGAGGATTACATGTCCCTAATCAAGAAATTAAAGTCCAATCGTTGTTACTTAGTGAAGGTCGGATCTAGGGTTCTAACCCTTCTTTTCGATCCGGCATCAATGCACGTTTTGAATCGGAACTTTTTTAGGAAAATATATCCTCGAGCTTTGTCTTGCTTTTGCTCCGTGACGGTTGGTTGCGCGCGATTGGACAAGATCCAATCAATAGCCGCTGCACCGTAGAACGAATGATCATTTTGCACGAGCATTGTTTGAATGTATAGTGCCGACTATGCCGAGTGGGAATCAATCTGATATTGTAGGATTCCTTTAACATAGGGAATGTTGGTAGTGGAAATTATGTCTTGCAACAGCGGTGTTAAATGAAGTGATACTGCCATATAGTAACAAAAAGAACACACCAAACTCAATCCTAGGGATTGGCTAAATGGTTAGGCGCTTGGTTTGTGTTGAATAGATCTTGTATTCAAATCATATCGTAACACATTCGTATGTAAGTTCACCAGGTGGGCAAGCCTTTCTTGATGAGTGAGAATGGGATAGCTTGCGAGTATACACTATTAGAACGTAAGTTCACCTGATCTCTTATTGCCGCGTTTATTTCATTTGCATATTCTCTTACTGATTTTACTTGGATCGTGTGTTTATTTCATTTGCATATTCTCTTACTGATTTTACTTGGATCGTGTATTTTAAACTGTTTGAATTCCCATTAAGTTTAAAAAATCGTTCAGAATCACCTATTCACCCCACTCTAGTTGATATTGCTAGATACAATACTTGTTATCGTTATTACGCTTCTTTATATTAAACACCATTATTATGAGATCATCATCATTAAGAATGTGGTTGATTAGAGCGTCAGGTCAGCGAGTGTCACGAGGTCCACCTCGAGGGGCTCATCGTGGTCCTTCTTGTGCTTTCGGGTGATCGAGTTTTGGTTTTTAACATTCGCTAGAATTAATCATAACCTTAAGATTAAGATATCCTTGTTATATAAAAAAAAAGGATAAAAAAGTCGAAAGTTAATTAATACCGTGAGTAACATTGCTCCAGAACATGTAGATTCATTCAAAGCCTAGGGTTAAACTCAAGCAAGGAAAACAGAAAAAAAAAATAAAAATAGACGATTGAACTTAAAACTTGTCGCAAAAGTGCAATTGAATTTTAAAACTTGTCAAATTAGTTCAATCAATTTCTTCTGTCAACTCCATCCAACTTGACTAAAGAAAAATGATGGCATGGCTTTTCTAAATATTTTATCTTTCCTACATGGAGATGACATGGCTAAACCATGAAATATAAGGCTAAAAAAATGTCATTTTTGTCTAAATTCTGATTTTAAATATTTTATTATTACATAATAATAATAAAAATATTATGACGTAATAAAAAATATTTAGACAAAAACGTCATTTTTGTCTAAATTCTGATTTTTGTCTCCCTTTTCTTTTTTTCAAAATTTAGCTTTTTGGATTTATTGAAATAAAAAAATAATTAAAAATCATATTTTAGACCAAAATGATATCATCTTAGCCACGTCATATTCAGCATTTCTTGTCAGTCAAGTTAAACGGAGTTAAAGAAAGAACTCGATTGCATCAATTTGATAAATTTTAGGACTTGATTACATTTTTTTACAAATTTTAGGATTTAATTATACTTTCATGACAATTTTAAGACTTTCAATGCACTTATCCCTAAACTGGAAAAAAGATTATTAACGAGAAAGAACTCTGGAGGCGATTACGATCCTCTCTCGTCATGCTTTATAAGCAGGTGAAGAATCAACGGCTCAGTGGATTGGAAAAAAAAATTAAGTGCTTTAGAATCACACACAGTGTTTCTATTGTCAAGAACCGAAAAAGGGGAAGTAATCATAATGCCTCGAAATTTTATTAGTTTGTGCATGTATAACATTTTCAAGTGATTCGAATTTTTCATGCCACGATTGACTTGGCTTTGATAAAGGAGAACCATACGATCACGACTGGCTCATGGATCGATCGACCTAAAGCGGGAGGAAGATCTCTCACATCACGTGCACTTCAATCTCGATCGCAGGCACAGCTGAAAGATATGCACCACACACGGGAAGTCAACGAGCTGATGTTACCCAGACATCAGTTCGTGTATCTGAGAAATCTTCACCCTCTTTACCTATTTGGGCAAGAAATCAAACGTTGTCATTATTGCTTTCGAAAAAGCGAGGAGCCAAGGGCCACGGATTCCTGTCTGGTTGGAACCCATTGTGCTGTTCTTGATCCTACTCGACTGCACTGCGCACGTAATCGGAGAATTTGTGACGGCGGTGCAGGCGGAGATCTTGCGCTGGAAGAACAGTCAGATAGGCCCGATTCCAAGTATAATGTACACCTTGTTGGCAAAATAATAGTCCTCCTCCTCGTCGCGTCGCTGTCGTCATCATCGTTCTGTACAGAGTAAAGTGGAGGGAGCCACGAGTACTTTCACCCTCGTTCTGTATTCGACACCTTCCTTGAAGCTTTGTGGGCTTGTTTTCGTCCAGTTGAGTTATCCCCATGAAGATCCGAGCGCATCTCTACCGTCGATAATATGGGAAGGGACGCATTTTAGTGGTGATCCAAACGCTATCGTTCTTCGTGTTCTGCGAAGAGAAAATGACATAATAGTCCTTAAATTTTAGTTTAATATACCATGTGGTCCTTGAGCTTTTAATTTGACGAATATGATCTATCAACTTTAGCTCAATATGCAATGTGATCCCTGAATTTTCAATCTGATTAATATGATCCCTCAACTTTTGGAATATGTTCGACGTAGTCCTTAAACTATAAGAAAATGTCCAATGTCGTCCCTAAAGGATTACATTAAACATTTTCCAATAATTCATGGACTAAATTAAACATGTTTCATTATGGATCATATTACACATAAGACTAAAGCTCATGGACCATATTAATCAAATTAAAAGTTCAATGACCAATTTGTACATTGAGCTAAAATTTAGGGATTATATGTGTCACTATCCCACCTATAAACGATGCAACTAATTATTTTTCGATATATATATATATATATATATATATATATATATATATATATATATATATATATTAATGCCAAAACAAAATAGGACGAATTCATGAAGGAATACAATGAATTTATCAAAAACGCTTTTGCGATTCTCGGGTACGCGTAACTATTTAGGCTTTTCAGACAAGAGGCAACTATGGGTGGCTATGCTTCATCGAACGTGACTTCGTGCGTAAAGTCTCTACCGGTCATATTGTCAAAAACCCATTCGAGAATAGGAATGACCAAGGTGCAACACTGTTAATAGCCTTTCTCTCGCGAGCTAACCCGAAATTAAAAATCATAGAGAAAATGAACTTTTGAAATTTCCAGAAATAACCCGCTGAAATGACCTTTACCTTTTAAATTTCTTGTTTTTTTAAATCTCAAGTCGCGTATGCACATTAAGCGTAAACTCCTTGAATTAGTGGTTGATTTTTTTCCGAGTGACGTGTAGGCAATTTTAGGTATTATTCTTCGGAGGGACTTGACTGAACTCCATTGAAAAATTTTGGACTCAATTGCATCTTCGTACATAGGATCAAGCACTTCCTACGGAACTTTCCATTGGATCCTTGTACAGCCACTATAAAGAGGCCACCTCATATACATTTGACCAACCGAATACAGTAAATTAGGCAGTTCTCCCATACCTTCTCACCTTTTGTTACGTGTCTTCGGGCATGTTTTGTTTTGACCAAAAACATATGAAACCAACGACTTTCTTGTAACATTGCTGACGTGGTTGGGTATCTGCCAATTGTCCGAAGTTAAACTAATCCAATGCCAGCCAAAAAGAGACCATACCTAACAAATGCGAAAGACTAAAAAAAAAAAGTCTTCAATCAGAGACATCGCTTGTACGCCATGTGGATATGTCCATCTTCTTTTACACGAAGTCAAGTTTGCTTAATCATATACTTGGAAGAATCTTGGAAACTTCTCATTTGACGTCCGTGACTGATCACCTCTTTTGTCCATCTGCATCTCCTTGTTGACGTTGATCTTGCCAAGCAAAAGACGAGAGGATCCATCTCAGTTCTGGCTGCTTGATTGGATTCGTCTCGGTTGAGACGCTATATGCTTGGCTTGATTTAGAGTGTTAAAGATACAGAAACAACAATTAACAACTGAACTCCATTCATTCTTACCTGTATTCGTCTTGGAGTAGTCCACAGTTCATTCTACGTGGAAAGATAAGCACATAAATAAGTATGTGAGTATGTTTGGGCTAATTTTCTTGTCTAGTACTGATATAATCGATAGAAAAAGTGTGACGCGATCCAAATCAGGAGAATGAAATGGATCATCTCAAAAAAAGAGAGTCAAAGTAACCACTCATTCTCGGACCCGAGTGCTTCAGTTACCTGTCAATCATATGAAGGTTTTCTCGCATGCGAATTAGGGTTTGAAAAACCCTAAGGCTGTCTTATTTTCACGTTAGTTTTCGTCGAAACCAATGGAGGGTCGGTCTCCTCCTGAGCGACGTGTACTGCATTCGTGCCAGCCAAAACATGCCGCTATAAACAATGCCTTTGGTTTTGCACCGATCGCCATTCTCTCTCTCTAGCGTGGTACTACGGAAGCATATAAATGCCAGATCTCCTCATCTGTCCTTGCATGATTCAGTAACCCATCGTCCAAGTGGTCCAAGAAATTTGCGGGGTTGACACGAAATTATGGAAGTCGTCTCAGGTACGTCTTAAGATTTGAAAACCCCATTTAAGCTGTCTTACGTTCACGTTAGTTTTCGTCGAAGCCAAAGGAGAGTCAGTGTCCTCATGAGCGACGTGTACCGCATCGGTGCATGCAGGGTGACAACAAGTTGGCCAAAACAATGAAGACAATGGATCGAGAGGTATCCTACGTACGAAGTCATGAGAATCTGATATTCTAATATTGACCTAAAGTGGATGCCGAATGAAGATGCGTTTCCTATGATCCGACCTTAGAGGAAAACCAAGGGACGAATTCACTTGAATGTTCTTTTTCTCCCGTATGGTTACCGAGCGCTGTCTGTGGGTCAGGGAACTAAATTGACCAGAATAAAGTGTTTTGTCCTTTGTCCTAGTCTTCTTGAGAACATTTGTACCTCCAATGGATTCAAGTTCTCCGATGTTTTTTTTCCCCTACGGTCAAGCCCCCTATCTTTTGCAATTTGCACATTTAAATCGTTTTAACTGACGTCAACTTAGATGACATGACTTAAATTGATGCTAGTAATTTGTTGCTTACCTCACACATGCCGATTGTCCCAGGATTGCATTCAAGCGACTCAGTTCTGTAGGACCTTGGTCATGCCCGGATCATATTGGTCATAGCTACACTCATCGATATCTGACGGTAGTAAAGCGCCGCCACGAAGAAGGTCAATGGCCCTCTCCTATCTTCAGGAAAGCCTCACCAGCCCTAGTCATTCTTAGATGAGAGCCAGCAAGCCTCACTCTTCTAGGGGTGACGATGAGCGACAATGGTAGACTTTGCTACCTAACAAGCACGCGCCATGTATCTCATTTGTTAGGAGTGATCTATTCCACATCAAGAGTCTAAAACCTACCTTGTAAGAGTTGGTCCCCAGTTTTTGGTTTTTAGAAAACTCCTCTTGTCTCCATTTCATCATAAGAGACAATATTATTGAAGGGTGTCCATTCCAGGGTCAACCCGAGAACCACCTATCTTTTTTTTTATTTCCATTTTGTTATTTAATTGTTGTCTCGTATGCATTATTTTTGTCAAAGTTCTCAATTAGGACACTATATGGCCTGCTTTTGTTCTCTGTTAAGAGACTTGTACAGCTTGGTTTGGGAATCGGCCTCAATACAGGTTGGACGTCGGACCCAGAATTAAACCTGTCAAATCTGGTTCACAAATTTTTCACTCGAGAACCAAACTAGTCCTCATGTGGACCAACTTGAAACTAGGCCAGCTAAGGCTAGTTCGATTCCATATGCGAGTTGAATGGCTTGATTCTTCGCCTCTACCCTCGTACCTGACTGGTTAATATTCTTACACAATGTGTTTTCAGTAAATATTGACTCAACAGTCAGGTAAGTTTCTTCCCAATCTATCTAGACGCGGACACTTAGACTTTCCTCTTGCTAACTTAAACATTGGAGAGTCGATTCTGTCATGTCTAGTAATATCACCTATGGGGGTAAATAGATGATTCTAAATAATTTTGACTAGAAAATGTGGAATTAAGAGAATCAAGTCAAAATGTACATAGAATCCGAATCTGAACAAATGCAGTTTTGCTTCTGAACACGCGTATGCAATTTCTAGGTATGTAGTTTCTAGGTATGCATATTCATAATATGAACATCGGTATGCAAAATTTTATCAAACACAATGATAAGATTTTAGAGATAGAAAATATTACACATGATGATTATAGGAGCTCAGTTTAGATCAAGCATACATCCCCTCTTCCACGCTAATAACCGATTGGTTGAATTCCACTATATGAATCAATGGATGTTTAAAATAAGTGAGGATACTCTATTTGATAGATCACACTATCTTTTCTCAATCACTCTCACAAAGCCTCTCAATAATTGTCATATAAAACTCACAAGGACAAGTAGGAATCTGAATAACTATACCACCTTGAAATTTATGATTTCTATCATATATCGTAGTAGCACCATGGATCTCCTTTTATATTTCTTCACCCCCAAACTAGCCATTGGACAGGTCTTCAAAGGTCGCTCTTCAATCGCTGATTGGACGCCATCAATCTTGATTGAACGAAACTGTATCTAGAGAGATTTGGTGAACGTTGGTGCAGAATCTGAACCCTTCATATTCAATCACCCATACAACTCAATCTTCAATTTTCATAGGTGGAGCTCTTCAAACATAGAAGCTTTCTTGTCCAATGGAAGGTAATTTCCAATTAAGGATATTTTATCAATTATACTATAGAATAATCTTGTCGATTAAAGATTACAAACTTCCATAAAATACCTCAACAACAATGAATATATGTGAGTCGTGGGTCTTCAATATAACTATCAGCTTTTGAACAATCTTTAGAAATAGACTTCAGAAGCAGAAACTGTCTTCTGTTCTGAATACTTCGATGTGTGTGAACAGTCTTCATAAACGAAACCAGTCTCTAGAATGAATAACTTAGATGCAATATTTTGAGCTCCATCTTTTGGTCCCTTCAAGCATATTGGCAACCGCTACTCTACCTCCTTGTTCACCTATCCAAGTTCCTTCCAAGCTTTACCGAACTTCCCATTCTAGGCTTGTTCACCTTCTACTTAGGTATCTCCAACTTGTAGATGCCTCTACGCCTAATACCTTGTTCACCATTGATAGATAACTCATAAACTTTTGATATACTGTTAATACATTATCTGCATAACGGCTTGTGCTTCTTTTACCCGGTTCTACTCAACCAACAAACGCATTAGTAGCCTTTGATTATTTTTCCATCTTCAAAACATCATAAGGGATTTTCTCTAACAAATTCAAGTCATATAAACAACGAACAATGTCTTTTTGTTGTTAACACCGATCGCCAATGTCTCTCTCTTGTGAGGTTCCACGCAAGCGAGTTACGACCCAATCTCTCTAAATCTATCTCTATTTGCTTTGTCTATCTATCAACCAAATGAGCCAAACAATTTGGAGCATTGGTACAGAACTCTGAAAGTTTTCTTACTTATGACTTAGTTTTCGTCGAAGCTAATGCTGGTCAATGTCCTTCCGAGCGACGTATGATGTGTTCATGCAGGGCATGCAGGATGACCACAAGTAGGCCAAAGAGATGAAGATAATAAGTCGAAAGAAATTCTAGGCGTTGGTCATGAGATTCTGACGATCATTTGTATGATTCGACCAAAGAGAAAAACCAAGGGACGATTTTTTCTTTTTTAAAATGTTCTGTTTCTTCCGTATAGTCAACCGAATTTTATTTTTTTTGTCGGGGAATCAAAAATTGACCAGAATGAAGTGTTTTGTCCTTTATCCTGTTCTTCTTGAGAACATTTTGGCTTCCAACAAACGTGGAGTGAAAGTTCTCCCGTACTTCTCACAATCGAGTCCCCCATCTTTTGCAATTTGTGCACTTAAACCGTTTTCTTTGATGCCAAATTAGACGACACGGCAATAATGTCGGGGCTCGAATTGACATGTGGGCGCTCTTTAATTTGTCACTTACCTTTTGTAAACCAAACTGACTTCGATTGCACTTCATGCAAGGGTTGGTAGGCCTTCGGATCATGCCAGAATCATATGGGCGAGAGCGTTGCCACGATGAATGCCAATGGCCCTCACCTATTTTCAAGCAGACCGGTGTTCTTAAGGTTAGATTTTGTGTCTAGTTAATCATCTGCGAAAGTTAAAAAAAAAGAAAAGAAAAAGAGGATAAGTATTGAAAGTCTCAAAACTTGTGAGGAAAGTACAATTGAGCTTTAAATCTTTTGAATTATACAATCGAGAATCCTAAAATTTTCAAAAAATGTAATCAAATCTTAAAACTTGATAGCATTTTTCAGTTAGGCTCAGTTAATAAGAAGATTCGATTGCATAAACTTGTTAATTTTTAGAACTTGATTACACTTATTGAAAAATTCGGGACTCTGTTGAACTTTCATGATAAATTTTAGAACTTGATTACTCTTTTATGATGAGCTTTAATAACTTTCAATACGCTTATAATAATAAATAATGATAGAAAAACCAAAGTAAATGCTCCAAATTTTATGTGAATATGAAGGCAGACGAGCTTTGAAGTGATTGGTCCATGGTCATGGAATTGCTCCCATCCCCCTAGAATTAGAAGTCCCCATTACTGGATAATGAGTCAGCGTTTACTTTCACCCAAACCCTGTTTCCATTCCATAGCTTTTTCCTTGTTCTTCAATTTGATTTTTTGGCGCCACCTTAGCATCACGTGACACTATCTTCCACAAATGACAATGCCACGTCATTCATTAATCTGAGGGTTTGGCGAGAGCGATTCACTGAAGGATTTGATTGTGCAAATCGAGAAAGCCAGAGGGATTGAATGTCGACAAAGTCGTCCGACTGCTGAAAATTTGGTGAACGAAAACTTTACTCAACCCTAAAAAATGATACTCTGTTTTTTTTTTTTTTTTGGTCGGAGAGAGAACTGAATTTATTTACTAAAAGAGTGGAAGGCGCATCTAAACAAAAAAAATTCCAAAGGTCATGAGGAGGGTTGTCAATCCAATCCACGGAAAGAATATTTTGTCTTTAAGCTTTAGCCACCCAATATGCTGCTTGGTTGGCATTTCTATCTGCATGGGCTAAAGTAGCCTTAGGGAGCTGGCCCAATAAGTCACAGGTCTCCAAGATAAGTGCGTTAACTTCCCATAAGATTTCGTCTGAGTTGTTTATGGCGTTGACCACTTCCAAGCTATCTGACTCAAACTCAAGGGCTTCACTTCCTCTTCCTTGCACGTGCTTCAGTCCTTCAAGGAGAGCTAGGGCTTCTAACTGCATAATCGATGAAGCCGGTACAATTCTTACAAATCCTTCACGAAGAACACCCAATTCGTCTCGGATAAGGCGCGATATGGCGCCCGTTGAAGACCCCCTCACATAAACATCGTTGGTGTTTATCTTCAGAGCTCTTTGCCTCGGTGGCATCCGGAGGAGTTGTAAATTTTGGTTAGTTGACATAAATTTCATTTCTTTGGGGATCCACTTGCTGAAATTGTGGAGTATATTAAGGGCTGAATCAACTACAGCATCCGGATTTGGAGGTTGACGCTGAAAGATGAAGTTATTTCTAGCCTTCCATATGCACCAGAGAATTACTACGACTGTATTCAGGGGATGTAAGTGATTTTGTCTTTCAAGGAAGTGAAGTAGCCAAACTCAATCCGTGAAATGCTTTGACTATAGATCTGGACTTGGATTACATGATTTGTCCAGAGTAGTCTCGTCCATGGACAAAGCAAAAAGAGGTGCTCGACCGTCTCAGCTGTTTGGTTGTAGAAAGGGCAGCCTGAGTCAGGTAAGATCCTTCGCCTGTATAAATTATCTTTTGTGGGCAGTACGTTTTGGCAGACGCTCCACAAAAAGATTCTCACTTTGGGGGGTATTTTCATTTTCCAGATTTGATGCCATAATTTGCGGGGTGGCTAGAATGGCGATGATGCTTGTGGCGTGGGTTGATTTTGTCTTTGTACACGAATTCAGTTATAAGCACTCTTCACTGTGAACTCGCCTGACTTAATAACAGTCCCTAGAAGTTTGTCTTGTAGAGTTTGTGTCTTTAAATGCACTAATAAGATGTCATTTACATCATCAAATAGTTGGTGAAGAGTCTGGTCATCCCATCTATTTTCCTCATGTGGAATTAGAGCAGCAACTTTAGTGGGTTCACTAAGATTGGCTGGTCCCCCTATAGTCCCTCTCTTGAGCCATCTATCCTCTCGAATATTGATGATTTCTCCCGTTCCAATTGACCACTGAACAGAATTAGCTATTGTTTCTCTCCCCACTAGTATACTCTGCCAACCCCATGAAGGGCAAGACCCTTTTTCAGCTTGCCAAAATGATCTCGTAGGAAAATACAGTCCTTTAAATATTTGTGACGACAGCGAGATTGGGCTACGAGACAGCCTCCAAGCTTGTTTCCCAAGCATATCTCAATTAAAGGAAATCAAATACTTGAACCACATTCCACCTTCATCTTTACGATTTTTTAAAACCTACCAATTGCTCCAATGAAGTCCAGCGCCTGATTTGTTGTTGTTCCACCAAAAGTTTGCTACTTTCTTTTCAATTGCTTGACATATTGAAATCGGGATTTTGAAGATAGACATAACATATTGGGGTATGACCTGGACCACCGACTTGATTAAGACTTCTTTGCCAGCTTTAGACAACATATTTTCCTTCCATCCCTCTAGTTTCATATTCAATTTTGCACTTACCCAGGCAAACATTTGTTTTTTTTATTCCCCCTAATTGAAAGGGGTCCCCAAATACTTTCCCATTTTCTCGACTTTAGCAACTCTTAGCGTGCCAGCCATATTGCATCTCAAACTCTGTGGGCACCCTGTGCTAAAGTAAATTACTGATTTGTTCAAATTGATTTCTTGCCCAGAAGCTAGATAATATTGTCCCAAAATAGAGGCAAGGTTCTCACATTCTGTCACCCTTCCATCTAAGAAAAATATGGAGTCATCTGCAAATAGAAGGTGAGAGAGAGTGGGACAGTACCTATTCAGCTTTATCCCCGTTAAGGTATTCTCACTTACTGCATTTTTCATTAGAACAGAATGAGTGTTGGCCACTAAAATAAACATATAAGGGGATATTGGGTCACCTTGTCTGATACCCCGTGATGGTTGGAAAAATGATAGTGGCTCTCCATTGAATTTCACACTAAAAGAGACAGTTATGACATATTTCATCACCTTATCCACCCATTTATCACAGAAACCCAGTCTTCGCATGCATGCCTCCAGAAAATCCCATTCGATTCTGTCGTAGGCTTTCTTCATATCTAATTTCAACAATGCTTGAAATTTCCTCGTTCTCTTTCTCACCCGCAACTGATGTAGCACTTCCTGCACAATGAGAATGTTATCTTGGATTTGCCTTCCACCTACAAATGCACTTTGTTCTACTTCTATAGGATCGGGAAGCAAAGGTTTCAATCTAACTGCCAATACCTTCAAAATAATCTTGTATGCAAAGTTGCACACACTAATAGGGCGAAATTGGTCCAGACTTTCTGGGTTTTTGGATTTGGGAATTAGGGTAATATAGGTTTTATTCAATTCAGGATTGAGATACCCTGATTCGAAAAAAATTCTCACTTCATTAAAGACATCTCATTTTATTACCTCCCAGTAATTCTGAAAAAATTGGCCATTTAAGCCATCCAATCCTAGAGCTTTCAAGGATCCCAGCTGGAAAACAGCGCTTTGCACTTCCTCCATCGTTATCTCCGCCTCAAGGCTCATATTCATTTCTTCGGTTACTCGAGAGGGTAATTGCCGCAGAATAGGTTCGAAATTTCGGGGTCCTACTGAAGTGTATAGGTCTTTGAAGAAGTCCACTGTCATTTTCTACAGCTCTTTTGGATCTTGGCACCAAGTGTCATCCATGTTCTTTAGCATAGATATTATGTTTCTCTGTCGCCTTTGAATTGTCGTGGCATGAAAAAACTTGGTATTTTTGTCACCATTTCAGCCAATTTAATCTTGATCGTAATCCCCAATACATCTCTTCTTGCCTCCATAGATCATCCATTTGTCTCTTAATGGTTTGCTCCCTCTCCTTGTTAGTTCAAAGATTCTGAGCATTCATAAGAGTTTGTAATTCTTCTTTCAGCTTGTCGATCCTTTTTTTTGCTGTTTGGGAATGATTTCTTACTCCACTTCGCCAATTCTATCACTACTTTCTTCAATCTGATCACTAGATCTCCTTCTTCCATATTTCTGTAGTTCCAACACTCCTTTACGATTTTTTCACAATCCTCTCTACCCAGCCAAAATGCTTCGAACTTGAAAGCTCCTTTTCTTTTCTTTTTTCTGCATCTAATGATAACATAATAGGTTGTGGTCCGATCCTATAGCTGGTAGCGCAAAAGCTTTAGCTTCGGGGTATATGATTCTCCACTCAATATTGCATAACGCCCTATCTAGCCTCTTCTTTACATATTCCTCCCATTCACGATTGTTTGCCCAAGTGAAGGCGCAACCTTTACTCTCTATGTCCATCAATCCACAAGCATTCATGAAATCTTGAAAGCCACGTAATCTATAGTTTTCTGCCATTCATTTGCCCACCTTCTCCCATTGATATATCAACTCATTAAAATCCCCTAAACACACCCAAGGAAGGTTACTTGACAAGCTCAAAAGTTGCAGTTGCTCCCATAAGGTAAGTCTCTCTTGGAAGGTAGATGGTGCATGGACAAAATTCAGCCTAAAAAGCTTTCCTGTCTCAATATCTTCCAAGTTTAAGTCCAGAAATTCCTTTGTGGCCATATTCACCGTCATCGAAATTGTATCTTTCTAGAACAAAGCAAATCCCCCACCAATCCCTATTGGATTCACTACAAAACCGTTTTGAAACTTCAGCCTTCTTTTCATCCGGTGAACAACACTTTCTTGATTTTTAGTTTCCATCAAAAACACCACATTGGGCCTTTCTTAAGCCACAAGGGCTCTAAAGGCTTGAGCTGTTAAGGGTGTGCCCAACCCTTGACAGTTCCAACATATAATCTTCATTTAATAATCCTTAAGACTAGTAAATTGCAGTAAGTAATTAATGAGCGACACTAAAGGGAAAAAACTTCGCCTCTTTTCCTAACAAGCATTATGTCGAACATGTAATACTCACCAGGGAGAAAATTCCAACAAGCAATGGAGAGAGAACAACGACAAGGTAAAAAATTCCAACAAGCAATGGAGAGAGAACAACGACAAGGTAACAATCCCAATTCTGCTGCAGCGGAGGTGAAACTTGAGGTTGTAGAGGCGACGGAGGGCTAGAGACACGATGATAGATGAAAGTTCATTCATGTGCACTTGTTGAGTGAATGAGGTACATCAACATGAAGAGTTACAGCTCTTTATTGAGAATAAAGTGGAAACATAGAGGCGAGGGGTGATGGAAATGAGAAATGATAGCAGCACAAATGATAGGGTTGGACTCAAATTGAAAATCGAGAGAGGAAGCTCCCATGAAAGGGAGAGAGAAGCTCCCATGGAAGGGAGAGTGGTTTCAAAATGATACTTTGCTTAGATTGCTTATTCTTTTGATACTCTATTGAATAGCAAGCATATTTGGACAAAAATCAATGAGCCCAGTTATAAAACCAACTCGCTCAAAGCCCATCCATCGACAAATAATAATCGAACAACCATAACGCCACCGCAATCATCAATTCAACAAAAAAGGTACCCAAAAAGTCTTAAACATATTGCATTGATACCAATTTGATAAAAAAAATTATAAAATTAATCCGCATTAGCATTGGTTGTAGCACGGTAGGACAACTAGCAAACATATATGCAGCGATTTCCTACCAGATGAACTTAATTGGTATCAATGTAAAAAGTTGAGAGCTAAATTGTTCAAATTAAAAGAGTTTACGGCCGAATTGATGCCAATGCAACAAATTTGAGACTTTTTTATGCTTTTCCATCAGTCCAACTCAACAATGATATCCTCCAAGTCCATATTAACACCGGTTGTACCCATTTTAGTCCACACAAGCACGCGAGACCTGTTCTTACTAACTCAATTATTCGGTCGAAACAGGTAAAAGCCCAAATAATGGTCTCTCGGGTCCATAATGCACCAACAATTCGGACCCAACAATTCAATCTGGTATCAGGTAAGCAGCTAGACCTATAACAATTCTAGATCACTAAGGGAGATAAATACAAAATCATCTTTATTTTATGTTTAATAAATCTCGAAATTCTATCGAAATTATCAAGATACTTAAAAGTTAAGTCATAGATTATTATATATATATATTATATCCAAACCCATGCACCACTTTGTTCATGTCGGCCCAAAAACCTAACCCGGTACACTTATTGTCATCCGTTTACCCGAGGAGACGAGTTGAGCTATCGCTTGAACCGACAGTCCATGTACAACATCGGAAAAATGTAATCGAAAAATGCATCAAATCAAAACGGCAGGGGATCAAGAATTCCAAGAGACGAGACAACAGATCGCAGCTGAACAGTTACCGATGCAGAGATGAATCTATTCAGAGAGTTCGCAGGTTCAGTGAAAGTCAGAGTAGTCCTCAAGCTGAACGAAATGAAAAAGAGGCTGGTAATCTGGGAATTCAATCTACTTTGAACACCAATGACATATCCAAAGAAAAACTGAGCGCATCTAACGAGCCACTACTACAACAACTATCCACAAAATGCAGCCGTAACACTTGAAGAACGCACCAGGCAGATACACTCTGCAACGAAGATAAGGAACGATTGGAACTCGACACCACTAGCAAATACAACTCGCTTCCCATAAAAAGAAAAGGAGATACTCCCAAAAAAAAAACAGATGGGCATAACCCGATTTTACAGACGCGCTTCGCTCAAAAGATCCCCTCAGCCGCCGAAGCCGTACAGGGTCCGGCCCTGCCTCTTGAGGGCGTAGACGACGTCCATGGCGGTGACGGTCTTGCGGCGGGCGTGCTCGGTGTAGGTGACAGCGTCGCGGATGACGTTCTCAAGGAAGATCTTGAGGACCCCGCGGGTCTCCTCGTAGATGAGGCCGCTGATGCGCTTCACGCCGCCGCGGCGGGCCAGGCGGCGGATGGCGGGCTTGGTTATGCCCTGGATGTTGTCCCGGAGGACCTTGCGGTGCCTCTTCGCTCCGCCCTTGCCCAGGCCCTTGCCTCCCTTGCCGCGACCGGACATGGCGAAAGATGGATGGATCGAGCTTCGTTAGGGTTTCCGAGGGGAGCTTCGATTGAATGCGTTTTGAGCGCGAGCAAAAAATTGAGGAAAGGGCGAGGCGAACTTTTGTACGGCTACGTGGTTTTCTTGTGGGGAAGCGGAATTCTTTTTCACCGTCGGATTGGAAACTTTTTGGACGGCAGAGAACAGCGATCCGTGGGTTTATGTTTGGTTGGTGAACAACGCTTGGTCAGGGTAGCTGTGCTACTCTCTTTAATTATATTATATTATAAATAAAATTATGAAGTACGCATAAACTAATCCGAGTGGCTGTAGTTTAGTGGTGAGAATTCCACGTTGTGGCCGTGGAGACCTGGGCTCGAATCCCAGCAGCCACATTTTTTTTAAAATCATCCAAATTTTCAATGCACTACTCATCCTCGTCTTATCTTATGAAACGTCAATATTTTGAAAATTGAATTAATCCAATGAAACTTATTCGATAAGTGCAGCATCAAGACACTTATTATTAGGAGGCCATCATTTTTAAAAGCAAAGTTGCTATTAGCTCTTCGGATTGGTCTACTTTCTCAAAGTACTTCCGATACTTGTGCTTGTCTCAAATAACCCTTTCATATTTGATGAATGCGTGCCGATGTTCTCCTATTGCTTATTGCCGGAAAAATTACCAAAAAAACCCTAAACCTATTACAATTGTGTCGATTCAATCCTAAACCTTTTAAAATTGTGCCATTTCAATCTATCCAGTAAATTTTGGACGACTGGCAATCGAATATTTTTATTATTATTTAATTTTTTAAATAATTTTTATGTTTTTCTTTTTTCTTTTTTCATGCCCCTCCCTCCCCTTCCCCCTCCCCTCAGCTCACCATACCACCTCTGGTCGGTCACCACAATCCGACAACTGGCTAAAGGCGTGGCCAGAGAGGCCTCGCTTGACCATGGCGAGGGCCGACCTCGCCGTCGCCGGGAGAGGCATCAACGGCGAGATCTGGGCCAGCGAGATTGAGCCTTCCTCAGCCATGGCGAGGCTTGACCTCGCCCGGCCATGGCGAGGCCAAGCCTCGTCCTAACGAGGGCTGACCTTGTCGCCACCGAGCGAGGCTCGATCTCGCTAGCTCAGATTTGGGTCTTACTTGGTCCGATCATGACCACGATTATCAACGAAGAAGAACGAGATCGATCAACATTGGAACATCTCAACTAGATAGTCTCTGACGATCGGCTTCAAACTTCTTCTTCCTCCGTTGACGCCGAATCAAGAAGTTTCACAGAGAGATAGATATTACATGGTGAATGTTGACACATGATTTTTAATCAGTTTTTCATCGAACAAATATTTAAAAATCCATAAAATTACAAAATCAATTTTGGAGTCATTGGCCAAGCTTAAGGTTCTATTTTTGAACAAAAAGTATTTTTCATAATTTTTTTATTTATTTTTATTATAAAATATCCAAAAATCAAGAAATATAAGTATTCGTGGTCATAAAAATACATAAAAATAGTCAACATTTTTTTATTCCCTTTTTATCTGAAAATTTTAAAACATGAAAAATTCAAATTAGGACCACACGAGTCTTCACAAATGTGAACCGAAATTGAGCCAAAAAATTTATTTGAGGCATTTCTAGTCTTTTTCTCGCTTAGTCCAAGTTATGACATTCGATTCTTTTATCTTTAATTTCATTTTGGTCCAATCAATTTCAATTTTCGAGCAGATTGCAAAATGGACTTATTTGCATTTTTTGATTTAGTCCTCGATTTTTTGATTAAGGTCAAATCGAACATTCTAAAAGGGAATCCATGGATAGATGAACCTTCGCTCGTAAGTTTTTTGGCATTTTAAACACTTTGGTGGGGGTCAAAATGATGAGAATTGGTCATTAAGGGGCCCAATTGGGTAAATTTTCTATTTGGATCAAACCAGACCCGATTAACGCGGGTCAACCCAACCAAAGGCAAAAGCAACCCAGCCCAACCCAACCCAGCGGAGTCAAAGAACGCCCTCATTCTTCTATGCTCCTCTCACGTACAACATGCCAAAGGAAGGCAAAACCCAGAAGCCCAGCCCCAATCGAATATGATGTCCTCTCAAAAGTAGCACATGAATAACTCCTGCGTCTGGGTTATCCTGAAAAGCACGACAAAGGACAAGAAAGACAGTGGTGGGGAGGATTTTCGGTTTTGAAAAAAGAAAAACACAAGGGAGGAACAGAAGAGTGAAGAGCTTGAAGCTTCATGAAAAATTGCTCTTAGGGAACTAATGAAGGAGCGACTGGAAACCAAGAGGCAAGGCCCTGGCAGCGAAAGCCTACAAAAAAAAAAAAAGAAAAAAAAAAGGGAGGAGAGGAAGGAAAAGAAAGGAGGAGCTCGTCCGCCAAAAAAAAAAAGAATAGTTTTCTTGGTTATTTAGTCTAATTAATATCTTTATACCCTCTTTCCGCGACAATGAATAGCCAATGTCCATTCCGGCTCGTTTCTTTTGTACACCCTATTGTTTTTTAGCTTTATTTTACTTTGTTTGCGGGCTTTGTATCCAAATACCCGAGGGCCATGGGTTTTTATTTATCGTTTAGAATATCTCTTTATGCTTCTTCTTTATACCCTTTAAATGCTTTAGTTGATTTTTTTTTTCTCTTTTTAAGATAAAATTCGAAAATTAGAAGAATGTCATAAAATAAACCCCTACAATACCATTTTGCATGAACGCCTAGCATGGTTGTAAAAAAAAATGATTAGGAACTAAAAAATAATTAAACCTCGCATGATCACCTTATGCTACAATCAATCTTGCAATAACCGCAAGGGCTCTAGTAGATGTACTATGGTAAATTAATCCCTGAACCCAAAAATCTCTAGTTGCATAGAATCGAGCGGCCCCTTCTAATTGCTCGATAGGGTTTTCGATCACCTTCCTTGAAAGATCAGTGGCAACTCCCTTTTGTATGTACACTCACACATGCCACCTGACCGCACTAAGGTTGACTACGAACTTTTCGATGTTGCGACTTGATATGGGCTTAGAAGAGCTCGAGCGAAAGGGGGCCCGCATTTGAGGTCTTCCCTTAGCAATCCATTAGCCCGCCTTTCTCGATTTATTAGTCGAAAATCGAGGGTGGATCGCGACAGTGAACAAGGAGGAGGAGGCCGAGGGAATGCGATTGGGGAAGTACAAACTCGAGAGGACGCTGGGCGAAGGCAATTTCGAGAAGGTGAAGGTCGCCACAGCTAGGTGAGGAGTCTCCGGCCGCACCTCTGGCCGATCGCTGGACTGTGGCGATCGGCCAAAGGTGGTCTGGTGAGCTAAGGGGAGGGGCAAAAAAAAAATGAAAAAGAAAAAACATAAAAAATTCATTAAAAAATAAGAAAATATTTGATTGCCGGTCGGCTGGTATCCACGTCTGTGCCGACCGGCCAAAATTCTCCAAATGGACTGAAATGACACAATTTTAAAAGGTTTAGGATTGAATTGGCAAAAAAAAAGTTTATGACTGAATTGACACAATTGCAATAGATTTAGGATTTTTTGGCAATTTTCCCACTGGTTGCTAGTGAAGAAAGTGATCACCCATGATGCATGTGCATTTTTGTTAGGATACGACGCACAATTATAACAAAAAAAAAGCTTAAAAATAATTACAATAAAGTAAAACATAAAAGCAGATGTGTCAAACGGGTCGGATTAGGTCGAATATGATTTGATTCATATTGATCCATTTAATCCGTTCTGACCTATTTTTACATAATACAAAATTAATGACCCATACTCGACACATATTTCTTAAATATTTATAGATTTAAGTTTAACTGTATCATATAATACTTGTTCTAATAATTTGATAAAAAATAATATTGCTAAAAAAATTTATGCAATACAAATTTAGTAATTCTTTTAAAGACAAATTTCTTTTTCTTCACTTTTTTTTTTCCTTTTTTCCTCCTTCCTCTTCCACCTCCGTCTGCCACTCCTCCTCCCTAACAAATTACAAGGGCACCATTTGTAGAAGCAATCCGACTCAACCACCCAACCAAACGCCCATCAGCCTCTCAAACCTCTTCATAGCCACCAATGACTTTCTCTCCTGCCACCTTCCTCCTCTTGGCATTGCACCGTTCGCGGCTAGGACAGCCGCGGTGGGTTCGACTGGTATTGTTAATAGCTCGAACATCATCTTGACGGAGCCGTAGCTTGACACCAAGATCTGCCATTTTGAGACCACCGAACTGTGCGACGATTCATCAGCCCTGAAGCCGAAAGCGATTGAGGTGAGCAGCTCCGATCCTATGGGCTGCCAGAAGTTGAAGAGGTCAATGGAAGCTCATGCTCGACATTCGCTCCATTAGGCTACCCTCCAACTTGTCGCGACCAACATCTCCTTCTTCTGCACCAACTACGCCATTTTCCTTCTCCTCATCCCCTTCCTCGATCTCGCCCGTGGTCTTCGTTATCATGATGGCACTTCCTCTACTTTCTCCGACGAGCACCTCTTCATCGTCTTCTCCTAGACGATCAATGAACAAGCAGTCTTCATTCTCATTGCTTATGCACGCGACGGTGAAAATCATGGTAAAAACCATTAGGAGAGGGAGAGGTGGCAGTGGCGTTGAGGGTCCGATCAAGCGAAGGCGACATGACCGCAAACCTCATATGTGTTATACGTACATGTATATTATATGTATACATGTGAAAAATATTCGGTGGTAGTACTACATCATTAGTTCATGTGGCAAGCAATTTTTACTCACGTTCGCTGGCAAATTAACACTTGTTTACTTATCCTGGAATTAAATAAATAAAATTTGAAAATTGCTAGATGTTTAGCTGTGGAAGCTTCAGCTGCGTATGGTAACGATCCAGAAACGCATATGGTAAAAAAATATTTCCAAAGTGTTCCGATAACACTTTTAAAAAACAAAAACACTTTTGGAGTAGAAACAAAAAACAAAAAAAAACTTGCTTCTGTATTTCTGGAAAATTTTATAAAAACACATTTGGAATATTTTTTTAAAAATAATTGGGAACAATTTGTAATTTTTGACATTTTTCTGATTTATTTTAATTATAAAAATAGCCAAAAATTAGGAAAAATAATATTCATTGTCAGAAAAATGCGCAAAAATAGTTCATATTTTTATTTTAATTATTTTTTCATTTTGTCCTCTTACGTTCTAAAAATTTAGTTTGAGACCACATGTCTATTGAACATAATCCTAAATTAACTGAAAATTTTTATTTTAAATCATTTTAGCAAATTTTTTTTACTTTTAGGTCCTGTTTGGTTCAGCATTTGAGATGAGCATTGGGGTTCTAAAGTCCCTTGGCCAAATGCAAATGCCATTTGGTTCATTTTTTTGGCTCACTTTAGGCAGATACAATTGCATCTCAAATGCTCTCTAAAGACCTTTAGGTCAAAGTACCTCTAGAGGTATTTTGGGCAATTGCATTTCAAATGCAACTAATTATTTTTTTAAACTGTCACATTCACCTACAGCCTCCGGCCGCCGCCGTCGGTCGCTCGTCACCGCCCTCGCCCCAGTCGGCGGTGGCAATCACCATTGGTTGCCGCCACCTATTGTTGTCGGTCACCCATCGCCATTGCCGTCGTCGCCGGTCGCCCGCCGCCGCCGCCGCCGCTGCCGCTTTCTTTTAATAAAAGAAGTAAAAACACTTTGCCAAGTGTTTTTTTCACCAAACGGTATTTACATCAAAGTTGCTTTCAAATGCGTTTTTAAAAAATATTTTGCCAAACACTACTTGCATTTTGAAAAATACCTTTAGTCCAAAGGTATTTGCATTTACTCAAAATCTCTTGACCAAATGATGAACTAAACAAACATGCCCTTAGAGTCATGGCATGAGACTTTGATACCCTACATCTCATTTCAGTTCTCATGTTTAGAAAAATTGCACACTTGGACTAAAAAGATCTAAATGCACAAATATTTTTTATTTTAGTCCCCGGTTTCATTCAAAGTGCAATTAATATTTTTCTAAGATTCTCCGTTTAAAAGTAATCATTTTTTTAACTACTTGGAAACATTTATGTATGACTCATAATTGTAATTTTTTGTATTTATAGAAAACATATTTGATGTTCTCGTTGTCCAATTTCAATTTATGTTCTCTTTCATATTTTTTTATAGTCGATCTCGTCCATATTGTAATTTGATAACTCGTGCATTCAAATCGTGCATAAATTACTTATACATATATTAGCCTAATTTGATGTAGTAAATTGAACATATGAGATTTAATTTGATTTAGTAGGTTAAAAAGATAAATATATCTTGATTTTAACATATATATATCCCTTTAATTAAATGACAAAAAATAGAAATAATTTTTTTATAGTTACCAAACGCATTTATGTCCTTTTTTTGTTTTGGGAACAAAATTTGTTTGGATTTACCAAATGCGTTTCTGTTCCCAATAATCGTTGTTGGTAATAGAAATAAAAAAAATATGTATGTTCCAAAAATTATTTCGAGATCAGAAATGTTATCATATATAGCTTGCTTCCAGGAAACCGATCCGCACCCTCTTCCAGTCTTTCCCTTGCCATCACCACCGGTGGAGTTGCTGGCGGCGCATCTAGGCTGATTATTCGACGCCCGCTTGGCAAAGATTTATACTATTGGTGAGATGTGAATTTAATTAAGATGGAAATTACTAACGAGCGCTTTTAGAAATTTTGTGTTTCGATGCACGTGCACTACGATCGGCCTTTTGTTCGTTTCTTTAGATGGACTTATATTTGAGATAAACTCAAGTAGTGGGGTACTTTTAGAAAATGCCCTCAATTCAGGGAGCAAATTGCAATTTTTCCTTCTTTTAATTGACTCTGCCTTTTCCGTCGAAACGACAGCGTTACTCGGTTTCTCGATTGACTCAAGTACGAGACCTCCTTCCTTCCGTCGCTCCCTGCTTCGTATCGACTATCGGACTTCACTCGAAGGCTCGAAGCGGCTTCCGATTCCAGCGCATCAAAACCTTGAAGTTCTTGGAGCGGAGGAAGCCGTAGGGTTTCACTCGGACACTGTCGCAACGGTACGGCTCTTTAATTGCGTACTGATTGTCAATCTTATCTCTTTTTCGTCCGATTCGTTGTGCCATGAGTGTAGTTTTGGTTCTGCGTTGAATTGAATCGTTTAGCTGGGTGTAAACCTATTTGTTTCGTCGCAAGAAATAAGGAGCAAATGAATTGGTTGTGAATTTCCTAATCTGTGTGTGGATGAACTGTCTTCGATGATCGAACTGGTTTGTGTCGGACTAATGCACAGATACCCATGACTATGTCTGAGCATTTGCCTTTTTGTATGGATTTGTGCTTATTGTTTCGGATTCAAGGTATCCAACTCTATGGCCCAAAAAGAAGAAATATTGAGGCATTCCACTCTTTGTATGCCTTCTTTCTGAAGTGATTGACTCTTTTCTTTGAAGTATTGGCTCTAAAAGTGGTCCCATGGATCGAAATTTAGTGGCTTTTGTTTGGTTTGCGATTGATACTGCCGTAGCAAAACCTTTGATGAATGGCCTGTCCCCATTCTGTTTTACCATAATCCTATTTTGGACCGTGACAATACTCTTCTGAGATTCTCATACTTGGGTTTCTATTGAAAATTTTAAATATCCAATATCTATGATTGCAGTAGTTGATTGTCCACCCCGTGAAAGTTCATCTGCAGTCCAGAAAACATGTATGACCTCTTTAAGGTTAAAGTTGGAGGATTGCTTCTGACAGAGTGAGTGACAAATAATAGAAAATGGTTACTTATGTATTGTAATTCAGAACGCCAATTTTTCAAGTTATGACTAGGTGAATTGTACAAGTCCTTGCTAAGTTTGATCAATTCCTAGATCGGCCTAAAAATTGAGGCCTAACTCACTATATCTGGTGGAAACTTGTAGCACAATCAAGTATCGAGCTGAATTGCTATTTGATCATATATTGGGTCGGTACGATATATGATTTTAACTCAATCTAGTATTATGACTGGATTGCATGATGCCATTCTCCTTCTCACCCCTTTGAGTCTAAGCTTCTTAAATATGCATAGTAGGAAAACATGCAATTTGAATTAGGAACGGTAGTATTGTAACAAGACCAAATAGAAACGCTGCTATATATGGCAGGCTTTCTAATTTATCTACTTGAGGATACACTGGTAACTTCTCGACTGCACTTCGGGGCAATGAACAATCAAGGAACTGTATTCTAAGGAACTGTATTCTAAGTTATGAGGATGTCGGAATTCACAGCTTCTTTTTTCTTGCTTGCTTTATATGTTGTGGTGGATTGGATAATGGTATAGACGAAATTGTAAGATTGAAATTGGGCAGAAGGACAAGAAGGAAAAATTAGATCGAAGAGAGACTGTTACTGTTTCTTTTGCATTGTTTGGTTTTTTTTTTTTTCATTACTCTAACATCCTTGAGGATTTTTCTGTAGTTTCTATTTGAGTGTGAGTTACTTCTACTAAATTGCTGTAGGATTAATGCAGTGTTAGATCTACGGAAGCCCTTCTCGTATCTGAATCTCAATCTGAAAAGAGCTTGCTCTTTGTTTTGTGATGTGCTCAAACATTGGGACATCCGCTCATAAAGTTGAACACCATCCAAACAATACCATGTTGCTTTAATATATTACATTGACATGTTTGTTGTTTTTTCACTCTGTTTCGATACAGATGATCGATGATCAAGACCTGGGTTTCTTGGCCAACTTTCTTGGCATTTTCATCTTTGCATTGGTGATAGCGTACCATTATGTGACGGCTGACCCAAAGTATGAAGGGAATTAGGGATATGTTTCCTCCATTTTTTTCTGGGTTATAGTTAAGAAAAATGTAGATTGTCTGTGATCATCGCTAGTGGACAGTACATTGATGTAGTGGATGGTTGACCTGAGACGAGAATGTTGTGGACGTATTAATAAAGTTTGCTGTTACTTGACAAATGAATGCTGGAAGCTTTTGTATCTTTTCTCCTTAGATTCAAACAGATAAGTGTGATCCTTTTACCTATCGAGCGTGGCCACTGGATTGGGTTAGAAAGGTTTTTGACTGGTTTTCCAGTAAATGATGTCAACGGCGTTCTGTTTCCCTATGTTTTTGAGCATACTATCCGTTAAGGTTTTTTCAGTCGGCCGTGGATTTCATTTCAAAAGTGAAATCATGAATGCCTTTTTCTTTTCCATGTCAATTTTTCTGTAGTTGAGTTCTGGACTTTTGAAGTCACTGTAGTAAAGAGCATTTCATAATTACGTTGTTAGTTAGAGGATGATTGACATTTCCAGATCTACATGTTCAAAGCTTTTAGCTTGGAAGAAATTTCGGAGATGTTTACGAGACGTGTAGGATTCTCCCTCTGAAGAAGCTCTTTTACCATTTCCTCCATGATCATTGTTTCTCTCATCAACGTACTTAGGCAAAAGCCCAGGCCACCAATGCACAAAACTATTTGGCTCTTGAGCTCCTCCAAACCTTCTTGAGCACGAATTCTTGTTACCAGTTCATTTGATTGGCGAAGAAATGAACGCGTAACCTTCGCAACATCTTCGTTATCTGTACCTGAAAATATAGTTAGGTTTCCACTTTGTGACTTCCCTAATTCGATGTCCCAAACCATTCTCGTCTTCTGCAATTGTATGTCAATAGCAGAAAGGGACTTGAATGAAGTGACTGCTCCAAGGAATTGGATTGAAGTGCCCATCATTTCCTTGAAAAGCTCCAGATCCTGTTCCAATGGCTCTTGAATGTCCTTCCAAGCGACATTGATGCCCAGAGATAATCGTTGGAGAGACTCCAGTTGGAAGCTGGTAAATTGTATGAGGTCCACCATCTTCGACAAGCATTCGAGAATCTTGAGATAGCAATCCCCTGGAAAGGGGAGGAACCAGAAGTTAGGCTCTGATACGGCCTCTTCTGTCAGAACACCATATATGGAGGTGCGGGTTCTTAGATCCTTTAGCTTTTCCTGAAAGGCATGGAATTTTGAGTCTGGCCATTGTTTCTCCTCCAAGCAAAGAACTATACCCTCAACGCATTCGCCAAGTTTTCTCAAGCTCGTTGAGAGTTCAACCTTTGCAAGGGTCGACGCTCTTGCAGGTTCACAAAGTAATTCTACTATGATGAAGCAGATCAGTCCAATGGATGCCTCTGTGATTCTGGCAATCGCGAACTGCGTTGGGGGTCCATAATCTCTCCGACCCAAGATTAGCAATGCACCTATGACTGCTGAAATGCCACCCGCTTGGCCATACATTCTGCTGTGTCTCAGCAAGCTAGTGAAAATGATCCATGGAAGAAGGGGTAAGAATCTCAGGTGTACAGATCTTCCACAAATGAAGTAACCCAGTAATCCATACACTGATCCCATGGCCGTGCCCTGTGCTCGCGCATTTGCGACAGTGAAGGTCGGTTGCCTTCCTGCCGCGAAACTGATTGCAATGGTGAGTCCTGCCCAGAATCCATTTTCCTTGTTGTATATCAGACCAAATAGCACAGCGAGACCCAGAGAAAGTGAGCACTTCAATGCGAAAATCAAACTTTGGCAGCTCGGTTTCATGTTTTGCCATGTCCTCCACCCTCCGCAGCGATACTTAGCTTGATTTTGCTCTCCAGACTGTTGAGCGACAGAATCCTGGCTCTTGAAAGCAACGGGCTTTTTAGTCTGCCCGAAAATCAGGTCTTGTTGGAGGATTTGGACACAGTGAAGGAAGAAAAGTGCTGGTAGGCCTTCCTCGGATGCGGGGATGGTGGTGAAGGGCCGGAGAGCTTTTTCTATGTCGTCCCCCTTGGTCTCAGGAGCTGTTGTAGCATCACAAGGTGCGAAACATTTAATTTGCTCGAGTTTTTGCCTCAAGTGCAGTTTAATTTTTGGTGAAGCCTTTTGAAGTTCTGGGTCCGCCATGCCGATAGGAAAAGAGGAGCAAGAATTGAGGGCCATTTCCATTCCCCTCAACGGTAGCTCTATCTCTTGCAATCTTTTTCCTAAGTTGACATAGTTAGGCTTCAGGAATCTTATTCCCGGTCTCTCCCATGACACACCTCTCTGTTCAGCAGCAAGGAGCATTAGCTAAAAGAACTAGAGAAAGAACTTAATGTAAAAAGAAGGGATGGGGATGGTGAAGCTTAATAAAAGCTATCACGACTTGATTGTGAAGATCAGCGTGTAATACAAAACTATATCGAGTTTTCTTATTTTGATTGGTTTTACTGTCCATTTGTTTTGTCAAATTCTCCACTCAAGTTTTGGAAACTCGGAAGAACGAATTTTGTCGTTTTTTTGGAAACTTGAAGATGGATGGCTGTTCAAGGGAACATGGAGAGTGATCCTTTGTTAATTACCTCGTATTCTCTGATACTTTGAAGGAGCTTCTTTGCTACTCTGGAAAAGCATGCTGCTTGGGAGATCAAGTCTACTGCAGCAGGGCGTCCCGTGGCGAAGAAACCATCTAAATAGAGATTCAGCCTCTCTGATGCATTCTCGGCGTACAATCGGCACGTTTTCCTGGTCTGCACAGGTAACAACCATTGTCAATTTTAATCTGATGCAGCCTAACTCTATACTGCATCAAAAGTAAGAGGTCGATGCTTTCATGCTTTGCTTCGGGCTTAAGTTCTAGCACATCGCTTCACCAATCTAACACTGCCCGTGTTTTAATCGTCCGTAATTGTTCTTGCCCACTAACTCAATACCCATCTTATTCAGGCACTGGAGTTTCTACTTTCCTTCGTAGGACGTCTATTTGCCTAATAAACTGCTGAAGTTTCGGGGTACTGAGCACTAATTTCTCATGAGTTTTCATAAAGCTTGCTTAGTGACAATGGACACTATTAGTGTGTGATGTCTCCTTTTGGGAACTTTTACACAAAGGACTGACCGGACAACCTCTGGTTCCGTTTTCCTTGGCTTTTCCAGACATGGAGAATTGCTAGTTGGATCGTATCAGCTCAAATGAACCTAGTCAGGGGGTTCTAGTATTCAGATTCCCAAGCATAAAGTGCTAGCATATGTTATCAATTACGGAGATTGGAATATGGATCGACGAACAATGGTATAGAAAAAAGATATGAATCCAATCTCACAATATATACTGCATCAATACCAGTTAATGGACAAAATATTGTTAGCTTACTTAGTTACAACTAGTTGTGGATTCATTCCAAAAGAAGAACTCCTGTCAGAAGGTTCTATATGCTTTCTAAATGGTTCTTCCATGAAATGGAACTTGTCCTGTTAGGCTGGAAATGTTTTAAGCTTTTGGTCTGCTATCCTGATCTTGACCGCAGTAGATTCAACTTGCAAATAATCTTTCCACCAGAAAATAAAAAGAGGAAAAAAAAAAAAACCTGTTAAAATCTACCTTCAGATCATTTTCTTGGTTTCATGTGGGATGCTGCTCATGTGTTAGATGTCTGTTATGATCCTAAACCGTTTCAGTTATCATTTGATGTTGTAACTCCCTAGTAACGGTCAAACCTGTCCTGTCCCTGGACTCAAAACTGAGAAATCCAAGAACATGGAGTTAACTCTACAGGGATGAGCATTTACCTCACTGCAAGCAAGCCAAGGGTACGGGAACAAAAGAGCCAGCACCGAAGCCAGGGCGCCTAGTGCGGTGCTCGACGCCACGTGAACTGGGTGCATCACGACTCCCGTGTTCGCCCCCCCTATGGCGGCTCCCACATAGATGATCACCATCTGGCCGAAAGCGATCCTTTTGGACATCAAATGAGTGGACTCGGGAAGTGCGACCAGAAAAGCACCCAGAGACACCGCCGCTGCAGCCAGGACGGGAGTGGCGAACCGGGCAGGCCCAGCCAGCCACAAGCTGAACATGGAGAAAAGCAAGACCTGAGTAGTCGCGTAGAGCGCATTCCATACTCCTCTCAGAGCGTCGCCGACGGTTGCATCCGACACGATCAAAACGGTAGTCACGTACGAGAAGGCTGGGTATGCTAAGAACTTCCGAACATGGGCCGGAGCATAGAGGGTGGTGAACCCGACAATGGAGCAAGCCAGGGCTGTGCGCAGTGCTGACTTCATGCGCGCACGCCGCACCGCCTCGGCTTGCTTGGCTATTGTTGAGGCGGCCATCGAGGAGGGAGTGTTGATTTGGCCGGGTTTATGAGCTTTTGTGCGGAGCAAATTTGGTTAGTGTGGGAACGGGAGAGGGAGGGAGGGTGAGAGATTGCATAATGAAATAGTGATTGTGATGCTCTCTTATATAACCTTGGAGCTAGCGGTTCAAGCTCTGCAGCAAATGTCGTGCCTGAGCCTTTTGGTTTTTCCATTTTTGTTGTTTTTTGGCCGAGCGTAAGCCTTTTTGTTGACCAGTTGTTTGATATAGTAAACTCTACCGGTCAGTGTTTGTTACCCAAGTACATTCATACATACATATATACATACTGGCTTTGCACTTATTAAAAAGACGGTTATCTACAATGCACAAAATGAAGCACACATGCCAAATTTAAAAGAAGATATTTGAAAATACCGGAAACATTTACAATTATGTTCGATTTTAATCGTTACTACTCAGGTCATTCTGAGGCGTACCACTCTTTATCATAGCCCTATCAAAACATAAGTTTGCAAAGATTGGGTCATGACATGAATCGATCTAGCGATCTTGTTGATGACAATTTCAACTTTCGGCTACTAATTAATTTTCACGGATTAATTCTTTTGATTTTTCGCACGTTTGATCGACTGAAGATGATCGATCAACAGAAAACCCTTTTACAATAATATATATGCGTCTTGACCATCATGGCAGTGTCCAATTAAAATTGTCCGAATGCAATGTGTCTCGTTCTTATTGTTAATGTAGCAAGTCAAATAGAGTGAGAACACATATGCGTAAAACTCAATCTACATAAGTGAGTTTGTTTTCTTTCCTTCAAACAGAATCGCTTTGCCGTTCTCACGACTCATAGGCACAACACGATCGTAGAGAGATTCGACCACCATTGGTCGACGATGGATTTGTTCACCGTCCAATTAGAATCTTCGATGCACGAGACGCTTCCCTCAATCACTATAACGAGATTAGAAAAATGGATGAAGAGGGTTGGAATTTTACGGGCAACAAATGAGACAACAGAATGGCCAGCGCCCAGCGGAACATAACCATCTTGATGACCTTAGCATTGTCCTTAGAAAAAAGGGCTAATTTTCAGTTCTTTTGTTTATTGTGACATTTGATTTTGACTTCCTTTCGTTTGTCATCTATCTCTTGTTTTCGCCGAGAGAAAGAGGCAGAGACCTTGTACGTCCCATCCCATGTTCCAGGAACTGCTAGTAGACTCAGCCCCAAGCAATCATTTCCAATTTTTCACGTCAATCTTTTCCTAGCCTTTCTTTTCTTTTTCTTTTTCTTTTTTTGGACTACCCCGCTTATGCGCACATCAACGAAAGGAAGACAACGTTTGTGCTTTGCGCATCGAATGAACATTCCAAAACGGGTTGGTTTTTCGTTCTGACTACTTTCGATCGGATACCTGCTTCATTGTATTTAATCACAACGCAAGGTTAATGACGTGGACTTATACTACTTATTCAGAAACACGTCAGATTCTTTTCATATTCTGATCACTTATTACCAAATATTGCATATCATCTGTCGTGGAACACGATGATGACATCACTAGTCAATCTCGACGGTAAGAGAGGGTAATTTTTTTTTTTTTATAGCTCTTGCTTCACCCCAAAAAATGAATCAATTAGACGACGTGCATGTCGTCGTCCCTCCTCAATTAATTGCATGCTTGCGACATTGCATCTACTATTCTGTGACCTGAGGGCGCGCTAGGTAGCTCAAATATACCTTAAACAGGTCATAAAAACTTCCTATCTACCATCTCAACTGAATAGACTGTGACGGTGCAGTAAAATATTCTTTAGAATGAAATCTTGAGATGAATTGGAACAAGCGAGGAAGGAGAAGGGTGGTACTTTCTATGGGGAAAATGTCTACGGCTGCCGCCACTGTCCTTCGGTGACCACCTCTAGCGTAAGGTTCGACGACATGGACTGCCACAAGTTGGTACAAGATGAATCGAATACAAAAAAGCGCTACTTGGTTTAATGCCGGTCGCAAAATTAGCTTGAGGCAACTGGAGAGGAATATAAAAGCACTTTCGGCATAAGTGCTTGTTCATCCGCGAGTTCCCAATTCTCTATGAATGAAGTACACTTGCTGCCCTGTGCAACGCGAGAACGCGACCTTAATGAATGAACCAAAGAATCAGAAAAGATGCTGAAGCTTGGCCATGGAATCGTTCGATAATGACAAGTAGCACAAGAACCATACGGCTCATTCGATGTCGCGTCAACCATATCCACACGCCATACATAGCTCGACATTTGACCCTATCGCACCACGAGAATCATCAACAGTATTGAGAAATATACTCAATAGGACGGCTTTAAACGTTTAGGACAAACGGTTTCTTAAGGATGAGACCGGAACATGAGAGTCGCTCTATCAACAAAGCTACCCAACTGTCTAGCTCGATTTCGATCTAGCTCGTAATATGTCGAGCTAACTTGGAGTTCCATCTTACTTTAATTCAACTTCTTGTGAGCTCATAATGAATGTAGTGATAAAAGTACCATGCTCATTCTATCTTCATGATATGGAAATCTAGTTCAAGCTTAGTGATCAATGTGATTCTAGAATAACGCCATACATAGTCGAGTCGAGCCAAGTTGAGTTGGTTGACATCTCTTCCCTTCACTTGAGTTTAAACTCGAAAAGCATGCTCGATTGGACATATGAAGAGATGATCAACGGTCTTTTTATTTTTTTATTTATGGCATTTCAATAATTGTGAAGCAGGTGAAATCGTGCTCGATTAAGCGACACATCGAGAAGCGGGTCGACCGCCAAGACAATAGGAATCCTCTCGATACAAGGAGGTAATCATCAGATCTCAGCCACACCACGCATGGCGGTGATCCCCTTTGCCCTAGGGTAAGGGGAACATGGAAGACACCACACAAACCCTCCACCCGAACCAAGTTGAAGCCGTGCCACCTCGGTTCATCAATGGCCCGATCAAGCTCATGAACTTAACTCGCGGCTCAACCCATGAGAACGACACATCTGAGATAAGAACTCTTACAATAACCACGAAACGTAAGGCCACATTCGGTTCTGTTCGATACGTTCGCTGCACCTTTGAATGATGTGATGGGATTTGATTTCTTGGCGGACAGCTTCTGGCTCCAATTCTGCCATGCAATCCCAAGTTGACAAGCCTCTTATGTAACTGAGTGATCAATGCCATTTATTATTATGGACGTTCACCTACGTACGTTGATGGATTAGGGTTGCATGCCCTCTGTCTCCTTCTCATCTTATGCCCGTGGTATGTTTCATGTCTGGATAAGCAGATTATTCTTTATTAACGTGCCAATAACGTAAGGTTGATATTATTAGGAAAAATTTTGAAAATAAGTCGTTATTTTATGGCATCGAATATGAAATTTTCAAAACCTAGCTGAAAAAACCATCCTCGTTTTTAAGATCCCGTTTGAAGTTGCATCTCGGTTTTAATACTGCTTACGAATCAAGTATTTTTCTTTCCAAATTTACCCTTCCCGCCGTTCCAAACCTATCCACCCCAAAGCCCTTCTAGTTAAAAACCTAACCCAACCTGAGCTGAGCCCTTCCTCTCTGGCAACGCACCGTCACCACCCTGCCATCCCGAGCCGAGCCACCGCATTATCTTTGGCAGCCACCCACAACCATGCACCTCTCTCCCTCCCTGCCCAATGTTCTTTGTCATGGCGCCTCTCTACCTAGCATCAATGAGGGCTCGATGCCGGATGTGGCTGAGCGGGCAGCGGCGAGCTCGACAGTGACCAAACCCGTGGAGGGCCTCAGCAAGGCCTGACCGTGACCTAAAAAGTTTCTTGCGAATGCACATTATGCAATTGGAATTCACGAGCCGGCTCAAAGCGGTCTATCTAGAGGCGGTAGAGGCTCAAAACTGCTGTTCTTTATGAGGCCTTCGGATAAAAAGTCGACCCATCTTTTTTTCGTTAGACCCAATTTGAAATCTTTCATAAGATGTGCAATATGTGAATAGTTTGCTCTGCGTTTCAATGCACGAGCACTCACGTCATGGGCCTTTAGTGTGTGACTACAGTATCCTCACCGTTGGCCACGGGCCTATCACCTCAGGGGTATAACTGGTCATTGATGTTTGCAATGGCCCTCGAGTCCTCGACCCTCTAACACCGCCAGGGCACGGCTGCCATTGCGCCGTCGTTCACGTATCAAATTCGGATCTGAAATGTGTGTCGATTGATGCCATTGAGGACTATAATAGCTTTCGAATATGTGTGTGTGAAATTCGTGTCATTTTCGACTTTGTCAATGTCTGCTTTCATATGTATTATCGGCTAGCGTCGTTGGATGTGGCGGAAAATGCCAATTTATGTCTCGCCCACCCCCCAATCTCTAGTTGGAGTTTTGTCATTCCAGAGAACACTTCCCGTGAATGGAGATATAGAGTTACGTACCCAATGTACCAATGCGAAGATTTTGTAATAATGCTAGGTATATTCCTACTGGTTCACCAAATTAGTATATTAAGTATATTGTCGATGCTCGTTGTGAGGCAAGGAAAAAGGAAAAAAGAAAAGAAAAAGAAAACTTATTGGATGTCGCATACGATTCATTTATTTGCATTTGGCGTCATTTAAACAATTGTAGTAATCTAAAGCCATTTCAAATCGTGATTAGCAATTTGATTAAGACAGAGAGAGCTGGACTTGGTCATCTCACGTGTCCATTTCACAAACCTTGTGAAGGACTAAAGAAGTCTATCCTGTCTCTTCCTGAGAGCCATGGCCGTCCATACTGGGTCCGAGCCTCTTCTTCTCCCCCAGCTGTCATCCCAACAGAGCCGCTAAGCTCGCCAAATCGCTCGACTGTCAGGCTAACGGATTTCGATTAAAAATTGATTTGGGTTCGCCAACGGTTGTGGTCCCATTCTACCACTGCGAAGGGGTAAAAGCCCAGTGTAGTCTTTAGGCCCACGTGCTAATTAATGTTCCCAAAATAGAGCACTGAGTCATGTCAATATGCTTCCGCAAAAAAAACAAAAAACGAAAAACTGAACGAGTCTTTTTCCCAAAAATCCCAAACGTTTCGTCCACGTTTAAGAAAATCACCGGAAAATCGATAATGTCCGAAGAACTTTCCTTTGTCTCGGAACGCTTAACACCCTTTTATAGAAACTTATATTTTGCTTCGATTCCATATATCACGAACCTCTTCTTGACCTCTGGCAAGTGAAATCTCTCTTGCTCCCAGAAACACCATTACTCAGATTTCCGCCATGGACGGAGAACACCACCACCACGACCGCAGGTTCGAGCTCGACCCACTGATCATCGGCCTCCTCGGGATCATGGTCGGAGCCGTCCTGGTCGCGACCTACCACTGCATCCTCGTCGGCCTCCCCAACCCCAACGCAGCACATCATCAAGCTCAACTCAGTGGCGATTCCGATGCGCACGATCAAGAAAGTGACGATCGGGCTCGGAGGCTGGGACGGGCTGGGTTCGGCCTTGCCCCGGCGGAGCTGGACATGGCCGTGATCCGCGACCACAAGGAGGGCTCGAGAGAGGAAGACGCGTGCGCCGTGTGCCTTTGCCAGCTCGAGGACGGGGAATCGGTTCGGGTGCTGCCCGACTGCATGCATTACTTCCACGCGGCTTGCGTCGACGCGTGGCTCTACTCGCACCCCAGTTGTCCGCTGTGTCGAGCGAAGACGGGTCCTCCGGAGGACGTCGTGGTCGCCGTGGCAGGATTAGGCGGGGTTCCGGCGGGGTGAGCATCATTGAGAGGCCGTTCTTGGTGGTCCGGACGCAGCCAGGGAAAGTAGTGACGAGGTTTAGTTTCGAGTTTTATAGATGAGAGAGATTGATGGCTGCGCGTAAAGGTCGAGATCTTTGGCTCATACGAAAACACGAGATTGTATTTTTCAATTCAAAGAAGTAACAAGGTGTGTCTAACAGTAACACGATCGAGAGTTACTAGCGCCAAGTCGTAACGGATGAAGCCATTCGTGGATTATTATGGTAAGTCTCGGTGTTAAGTTAAACATGGATTAATTGCTACGTCACAATAGGGTCTACGCTTGTCGTGTTTGAGATATCGACGAATCCTTGAGGATACAGAGGTGACCCAGATGCAAGTTGACAGGCCCGATCCTGGCCCGACTATCTACCCCAGGCCCAGCCCAACTACCAATTCCTTAGGAATGCGCGAGGTAACACGTGTGATAGATGGGATATGTTTTAAGTACTTTGAAAATAGTCAAAATGACACAAATAATCCCTAAACTTTGGATCTAGTCCTCGAATTTTTAATTTGTTCAATTTAGTCTCTGAACTTTTGCAAAATGTGCAATTTGATCCCTAAACTTTTGATTTGTTCAAATCAGTCCCTGAACTTTTAATAAATGTTCAATTTAGTCCATGGACTATATGAAAATATTCAACGTTATTCCTGATCTTAAATTAACAAAAGGACTATATTGAATATTTTTCTATAATTCAAGGACTAGATTGAACATGCACTACAAGTTTAGGGACTAAATTGAACAAGTCAAAAATTTATGGATAAAATTGCACATTATGCCAAAGTTCAGGGACTAAATTGAATAAATTAAAAGTTCAAGGGCCAGATTGCACATTCTGCCAAAGTTTATGGACTATTTATGTAAATATCCCTTGAAAATACAATCGCAAGTTTGGTCACCAATGCATACCCATGTACGCTACACAAATTTCTAGTGATCGAACGTAAAAACTTTTGGTTGCTCCAGAGTGTCATCAATTTTAGCCCTATTCGTTTCAAATTCACATCCTGTAAAACCTGTTTTACTCCTTTACCATGGGATAATTGCCTGAAAAAGTCATACACATATTGCATTTTTGCCTAATCAGTCATAAACCTTTTTTCGTTTTTCTAATTGAGTCGATTCAGTCAATTTTGGTTGCAAATAGATGAGATAGACGCCGATCGACCTTATATGGCATGGTCAACGCTGGCGTAGTCAATTTTTATTAGTGGTTTAATTTTTTCTAATATTTTTTCCTCTTCTTTTATTTTCTATCTTTTTTTTTTTTTACGTCTCTAGCTGGCGAGGTTGCCGGCTAAACATAGCCGGCCAGAGATGCAAGAGAAAAATAAAGAAAAGACAAAAAAAGAAGAAGAAAAAATTGTGAAAAATAGAAGATATTAAATGTTATATAAAATAGTCCATGTCAACATCGGTATTGTCACATAGAACAATCGACGTCACATCAGCGGTTTTCAATCAAAATTGACCGGATAAACTTAATTGGCAAAATGTGAACAAAGTTTAGGACTCTATTGGCAAAAGTACAATAAATTTAAGACTTTTTGAAAAAAAATTCCCCATTACTACCTATAGAATTTTCAATCTCATAGCACTCATCCGTCTAATATTCAGCACAAATCATCGAAATCCTTAACTTAGTCCACATCGAAAATAAATCTAGTGTAACTCGTTCATAACCATCACAAATTCGAGCATCGCCCTGAAAAACGACACAAGCAAATGTCTGAAATAAAAGGGTGGCAGCAAAAGAGCGTCCATCGAATTCGATCGTGTGTCAACCCCACATGCATATTCCATATTCCCAAAAAGAGAGACGTCGACGACTTCAAATTACTTGCTTCCAAACACAATACATATCATGTTTTTTTTTTTCTGTCAATGTTGCCATTTGACATATTTAATTAGCGCACAAAATAACAAGTATAGAATTACTTATGAGTCAACTGCGTCGTATCCTCCTCTGCCATCGTCACCACATGAAAGTCAAGGACAATTTCAAATAAGAGCCCCAAGTCCTCTCATTTTCTCAAATAAGGGTCTGAAGTAATCATTGTTTCAAATAAGGATATGAAGTGCATTCCTTGTCTCAATTAAGGATTTAAAACGGCTATAACTGTTTCAACTAAGGGCTTGATGTCGTCGTCCAGCCCAAATTTCCTCCCGATCAAGGGCATTTTTGTCAAAGCATAATTTTAACAAATTTTTAGTTAAACTAAATTAAAAATGAAAACTAAAATAAAAAAGGGACATACAGACGGGAGGGAGCTGCCGTCCCTCCTGTGGCCGTCGCCCACCTCCCATGGGGTCGCGCCATGGTCGACAGGGTCGCCTGGTAGGCCTGCGACCTCAGGCGAGAGGGCAAACTCCTCCCGCGTGTGTTTCTTTGTTTCTTAATTTTTATTTATTTTTTTCCAAAAATAGAGAAAAACATATAGAAAAAGACAAAAATGCCATAATTAATGGTCACTTGAGCCTTTTTTGAGATTGATATGATTAGTTTAGGCCCTTATTTGAAACATTGCCAATTTCAAGCCCTTATTTGAGACAACGAGTGCATTTCAGGCTCTTATTAGAAATAATGTCAACTTCAGGCCATTATTTGAGAAAATAATGAAACTTGGGGCCCTTTTTTGAAATTTTTCCTAAAAGTCACATAGTAGTGTGACAGGGGCCGAGGTTTTCGCACCCAGACAGGCTATGCAGATAGCCGAGATATGCCCCAAAACTTGCTGTGTCTTGAATTGTCTGTCGAAGTTGTCATTTAACATATTCATTTATGAGCACAAAATTAGAAATATAGAATTACTTACAAGTCGATTGTGTCGTCTCCTCAATCGCCATTGTCACCACATAAAAGTCATGTAATAGTGCATGGCCATTGTGTTAGCATCATATGGAAAATTATCAAAAAAGTTTTAAACTTATTACTATTATGCCAATTCAGTCTTAAAAATTTTAATTTGATCAATTTAATCATAAATATTTTGATAATTTACTAACTTAATCACGCCGATTAATTTGCTCGGTAAACATCAACGTGGACAAGTTTTAAAAGTTTGCTAAAGAAATGTTGATTTTTTATTATTTTTTTGAATTTTTATTTTCTTTTCTCTTTCTTTTTTTCAATTATGTCAGAGAGGGTCCCATATACCATCATTGGCGGAGAAGGCCTCATCCAGACTAGGCGAGGGTAGCCTCGCCGTTGCCAGGGGGGCAGCAAAGGCCCTAGCCTACAACAGGGCTCTTTCTGCTGTACGACGATCCTTGCTGACCATAAAAGCCTTCAAAATTTTCGAGAGAAAAAGCATCGGTTGTACCACGTTGGACAACCAACGTCCACATCAGTGATTTCCGGCCAAAATCGTCCGGAAATAGTTAATTGTAAATTGTCAAAAGGTATTGGCCAAATTAAAAGGTTTATTACTCAATTGATATACGCAATAGGGTTAGGACTCTTTTACCCGTCATCATAGCCGCCACCGGCCCGTCCTCCACAGCCGTCAACCGTATTGCCGAAACAAAGCGTACTACCAAGTGGTATAGCGGCAGGAAGATACCAACTTGTGCGTATAGCGGGAACGAAAACCATAACTCTCGACATAAAAGCTTACATGCTCTTCAAGACATGTAAAGCAATCACGTGACGCAGCTACCACATTTTTTTTTTTTACCCTATTCTGCGTTCTTCAATTGTTTTGGCAATGCAGCTAAAGTTGTACAGTTACTGCGCTTTGGCTCACCACCCTGTGTTCGGTCCTCAAAGTTATGCGCTCGTTCTTTTGGCGGTCCCCCGGGAGTCAAAAGTCCTCGTTTGACTATTTATAATTTGCATTCCTAAGTAGACCCCATGATTTTAATTTGCATTAAACTCCACCAACTAATCGTCACGCTGCACTCTTTAAGCACCTCCCCTTTTTCCCAATTTTCAATGTTTTCATCCGCCATCATATTTCGAAAAAGAGCATCGCCATTTGGGAATTTGTTCAGAACCTTCTTCGAAGTATTTTTGTAGGGTCCAAAGAACTCCTTAATCGTATCGAAAGCGTCGAAAGAAAGCAAGTTGATATATTCTTTTTTCTTTTTTCCTTTCGGGAAAACATGACACCTTGATCCCATTTCCATTGTGAGTAGAACATTCATATGTAGGGATGTCTTGTCTTGATTATACGAAGTTATTTAGAAATAAGGATTGGAAAATATCAAACACATACGAGACTCTACACTTCCATGCTGAAATTAATGTACTTCCATTTTTGTAAATACGAGTTTTCAGCTGATTGGGCACCTTTTACAAGTTGTCATTTTTTTTCCTTCCGATAAATGCCATTATCCTAACTCACGCACCACCCGCGTCCAAAACCTAGCCACAACCTTGTCTCTGGTCAGCTGCCCGGCATCCTTTGACGTCACGGAGAAGCCGCCCAACCCGATGGTTGTCCTTTCGCCCATCATCCTTCCCGGTTCCCTCAAATTCTCTCGCACAAAGGAGGTGCACTGCCGGGGTTAGGCTAGGGTTCGAGAGTTAGGTTGACGATAGGTCTCTTGTGTGGTCCGAGGCTAGGGTTTTTGGAACTTTTACACGGGGGTTGATATTCAAGTCATTTTAGTGGGGCTGAAGTAGCAAACCATTTGTTTTTTTATATATTTTTTTCCTAAATGATTGAACTTGTGTATATAGTATCCTTTTTAACAATCCCGCACCCCGAATTTCATGCATGCATCACAAGGTTTAGAGGAAGTTCTCAAGCTAGATAAACCAAAACGTGGCTCCTGTGCGTGGAGACTTGACTATCATTATCACCGGATTGAGTCTGCTTGAATAAAAAAGAAATGTGGGCTGAGCTGCGCACTCTCCATTTTCAGAGCATAAGCACACATCTTTTTCCATGCATGATGAGAGGAAAGCCAGTAATCTCTCTTCCTTTCTCTCACCACAATGCTTAACACCGCAGAAATCTTATAAGTTAAGGAATATGTATCGCCTCCCTCCCTCCCTCTCTCTCTCTCTCTAATTCTAAAAAAGAAAAGGCAAAAGCAAAGAACAAAAAGGAGCAGAGCAAGATGGAACAACAAGGAGTTAATATATAAATAACTAAAAGGACCCTCCTTTATTTTTGCTCCTTCATTCCACTTCCTCTTTCCTTTTCTCTCCACATCTCTCTCTCTCTGCAACTCTCTATCTCTCTCTGCCTGCGTTGATGTGATTCTCCCACTGCATATTTCTTCAAAGCCAACCCATCAAGCTTTACGAAAAGAGAGATCAAAGAACCAACAAAGCAGCCATGGTTTTCTCATCCCTCCCAGCTTATCTTGATCCATCCAACTGGCAGCAGGTGAGGGTTTTCTTCAAACATGGTTTCTTTGCTTTGCCAGAAAAAAAAAAGCTAAGATTTTCCTCAAAAGATTAATATTCTCTCGTATGTTGCTTTTGGTTAATCCCTCGTTTGAATATACCGGAGATATTTGATTTCTTTGCTTTTCTTCCACACTTTCTCTAGCAACCAAGTCATCACCATCATCAAGCCGGAAATAGTGGTCTCCACACTCAGCTCGCACCAGCCCCTCCGCCGCTGCCGCCGCCGCCGCCTCCTCCTCCTCCACAACCTCATGGTGGAGCTGGAGGCAACCCCGGCGGCTCGATCCGGCCGGGCTCAATGGTCGAGCGGGCCCGGCTAGCCAACGTACCCATGCCAGAGGCGGCGCTCAAGTGCCCCCGATGCGAGTCCACCAACACCAAGTTTTGCTACTTTAACAACTACAGCCTTTCTCAACCAAGACACTTCTGCAAGACCTGCAGAAGGTACTGGACACGAGGGGGAGCATTAAGGAATGTTCCCGTTGGAGGCGGCTGCAGGCGGAACAAGAGGAGCAAAGGAAGCAGCTCCAAATCTCCCATCACCAGTGGCAGCAGCGACCAACAAGCCAGCGGTGGATCTGCGAGCAGCATCGCCTCAAGAAGCAGCGGTGGTCTCACCGGGGACATATTGAACCGGGCGACAGCGCAAATACCGAGCCTCCGCTATATGTCTCCAAGCAGCTTGAGCAACCTAGGTGAGTTGGGTAATTCGGGAGAGATGGGGTTGAACTATGGCGGGATTCCTAGTTCTATGGTTGGGGAAGCCGGGAATTTGAGCTTCCAATTGGGTGGTAACAGCCCGCTCCTATCGATGGGAAGCATCGAGCACCAGTGGCGTCTGCATCAGGTCACACAGCAGTTCCCCTTCATGAGTAGCTTGGACAAGCACACCAGTCTGTACCCAATGGATGCTTCCACGAGTGGCGTCGAGCCGTCGGGTTTCGCAGGTCATCATCATCATCATCCACAGGTGAGGCCAAATCTGTTCATGAACTCAGGGGCTTCTCAGACGAACTCAGTGAAGGTGGAAGACATCAACCAAGATCAGCTGAACTTGTCAAGGCAGTTGATGGGGAATTCAGGGGCTAATGACCAGTTCTGGAGTGTTGGTGGTGGTAGCGCATGGACCGATCTCTCGGGTTTTAGCTCTTCTTCTACAAGCAGTGCTTTATAGAGATTATGCCTTTGAAGCCTAAGCTTTTGTCCAAAAAGCCTTCCTTGCTTTGAAGCTTCAGTTCTTTTTGTTAGTGTAGCTTCAACTTCAACAACAAAGCCCCAATACTCATCTTGCTCGCAGCTATGACTTGCCCACAATCGGCCTACTAGTTCGAGTGTTACTGAGATTTTTGAGGGTGAGCTTTGTGTTCTTCACTGAAGAAAGCCCTAGAATTTGTATCTTTTTTTTATCTACTTTTATCTTCTTTTTCCCCTTTTCCTGTGGTTTTTTCTTTGCTTGAATTTAGATCGATGATGCCTACAACATGTATCCCTTGCGAAAGAGACGAACCCACAAGCTGCATCTATATCCATGTCTTGCTAGTGTTCTTATGCTCAAGGCGATGTACAAGACGAGGTATTGGGAGCTGAAAAGTAATGTAACACATGTTTTCTTCACTCTTTTTTGTGGATATCTTTAGTCCAAAGTTGTTAATCCCATCACGTAGGTCATATACGTTCACTTATTATATTTCTGAACATTTAAGGGCGCAATGCGATTATGGTCAGATGATCTCTCTTGTATAATAACAATTTGGCTGGTACGGGATTGATATCTTTCAGTTACTTCGCTCCGTCATTGACGTATTTTATTCAACTCGAGGTTAGTTGATGTAATTTAATCCTCCTTACCTTACGGCGCAAAAGGAAGAAGAAGAAGAAAAAAAGAAACACCTCTTATCCAATTGATCTTGCCGATGAGGAAAGCATGTGTTCAAGCTGAAATGTTAATTTAGAAGACTAGACCGCATCATTTTACTCTTCTCAGATCACAACACGTCTTTGGAGAGTAGATTGAGTTGAGCAATTCGAAAGAATGATGGTTATCCTCGCGACGAAAAGCTCAGCTGATGTTCTTTGCCACGAACTTGAACACCGTTTAATACGACGAATGAGGCTTGGACAGAGACACCCATTCGAAAGATCGAGATACTCCGTGCCCACGCCATCAGAAGAAAGATCGATTTGCTACAAAGTGACGATAATGAGATTCGCGAAATTATTTGAGAAAGTGTGTTTTTGCTGATTCTCAATTGAACTTTAGCAAATCATGAAGGTGTCAGATTATTTGAATGTCATGTTCTAATATATATGCTGCGAAAAGAAAAGAAAAGAAAGAGAAAGCCCTAGAATCGAGATTCCCTAGAGGCTGATCAAGTTGATAAAATGGCCGAAGACAATAACCATAACGTCTCAGGTTCAATTCGAATACAATGCAATCTCTTGGGCAGTGATATATTACTTCTACGCTAATCTTTTTGATGTAAGGGCTCATTCATTTTCAAACAAGATCAAGAGATCAATTATCTGATGCCCTCTTGGCTAAGGTCACTCAAGTTATACTAGAAAATATTCCTGCTATCCGATTACAGTCTGAAAAAAATTTAAATTGCCGTCGCTTTGGAAGTAGTTTCATGTTTATATATGTGTCAGCTTTCATGTGAGATCATGTAGAATTTTTTTTTGCATTTTAAGTCAAACTAATGGAAAAAAATTTCATTAGTCTGTATCACTTTTCATGTTGTGTAACTAATAATGTTCGACGAAATTCGTTCATTTAATAAATACATTGAGGTTATTAGTTTTTTCATTTAGTTTGAAGTAGGGCCGATCTGCCATTCAGATTATAGCCTCATCACCATTTCAAACACATCACAGTTTCCAAACATTTCTCCCGATCGTTTTTTAGGATACAATTTGTTTGACATAGCGTCGAAGCACAAACACGAGATATACTTCGTCATTCCGCTCGTTTTCCATCAACTCAATAATGCTTTTGATATGTAAGCCGCAACTCACGCATAACGAGAAATACTAACAAAAAATATGTGGCAAGTTGAATTACCTCATCTGTCTCATTTTCTCCCGGTAAATTCTTGTCAGAAATGATTTATCTAACGTCACCAAACACCTTTGTTTTTTTTTGAGGGGGGTGGAGTTTGTTTCTAAAGACAACATAAACGTACTTTCTAGAAATTTGGAGAAGATTTTACCTAGGTTTTCCTGGGATTTCCCGACAATGTCATAGAAGTCTTTGGGGGTTTTCGAGGAGAAGAGAAGGGTTCTCGGTCGCATACCCGAGGGAATGATTTTGGAATCATGTAAGGAATGTAGTTAAGAAATAAACAAAAATATGTGAGAATGTACTGACTGTTTCTTGAGTGGTCGGTCAGATGTGAGAGGGAGATATCAAGCGTTAATTACGTGATCTTGGGCTGTTTGGTGGGACAAGAGCCTCAAAAGACGCCAAAAGATTTTGTACCACCCAAAACCCTAATTACACACAAACACACAACAAAATCTTTAACTGACTTGCAACAGAGGAATAAAAAAAAGGTGAGTCGATGTTTGGACACTAATTTCGGTTAGAGATGAAAGATTTTGTGAGACCCACTATAGATTATTTTAGAATCTTATATTATTAAATAAAGCCATGATTTCATATTTAAATATCTAATACGCGGTTTGGAAATATTTGAAAGTAGGAACTCGTGCTTTAATATCATGAAAGATATCGATGGATCATTCTCAATTATTCTAAAAACTCGAGCTGTTTTATGAAGGCCTAACTAAGCATTATTTGGCTATTTTCTTGGGTATCCACCCTCTCTTGTTGGTTTCTTGCCACCATCTCTTTTTGCTCAATCGAGAAAACTACCAAAAAATAGACAAAATTTATTGTGTGGGTGCCAATTCAATTTTAAACCTTTTTAATTTGATCAGTTTAATCATAGTCTCGTTGATGATTTATCAATCTAATCCTTTCGGTCAATTTTGGCCGAAAATCATTAAAATGAAAATTAGCCATATTACGTGGCATACTGCTAACTTGGGTATTTTTTTATGGCATTTTTTTTTTTGCTTTTTTCCTTCTTTCCTCGCACAGTCGTCAGGTCTCAGTGTTATTCAGCAACCGAGGTAGGGTTGAGGTTCACTGGGGTTGGGCTAGGCGAGGCTCAAACATCACCGGCCATCACCCAGGCCCAACGATAAGTGGAGGAAGAAGGACAAAAAAGGAAAAGAGAAAAAAAGTTGATAGAATTAAGAAAAAAAATGCCACAAATTGTTCACTTCCGCGCTGACCGTACCATAGAGAACAGCCGGCTTGTAGTCAGCAATTGCTAGCCAAATTTTTTTCGAAAGACTACGTTAGCAAATTGTCAAAATATTTAGGACTAAATTTGCCTAATTGAAATATTTATAGTTAGCATTCGTTTGATTTTTTTTTTTTGGTAATTACGGCAATGTATACGCATGGTTTAATTTTCCTTTTGACGTATATTTGTTTGAGGATTTAAGTGAAAGCAAGGTAAAAAAGTTGAAGACCAGATTTTCATCTGTCTTTGTCTCGGTTTATTGCTAGGAAGAATTTTATTTTAAGGTGTTAGGACTTAGGAGTTCATTCTTTCGAGCTTTATAAAAATTGTCCATGATCTTTACAAAGAGTAAAATTCGGGTCCATCATTTCCTCGATAAGGCGCCACCCCAACAGAATATTTGACCACAAGATGCTTGACCAAATTACGATTTTGAATGGTATTTTGGTCGGCTTTTCTTAAAATAGGTGTTTTTTCTTTTTTAAGTCATAAAAAAGTGCTTAGAGTTATGAATGGTATTTGGTCGGATTTATATTGCTAATGTGAGTGACAACTAACGAGTGTGCTTAGCGTCAGTTTTTGCGCCTGACTTTTTTCACAGTTCGATAATTCGACGATGAATGTGCGTGGATTATTGTATATATGGAGAACTTAGATGAATAACGCGTGTAAAATCCAACTCGACAGTAATTCAACCGAGGAATCTACTTCGTATTCCGTGCTCGTGTCCCTGATTAATCATGACTATTTCGATTAAATTTAGTATGACGAGTGGTTGGGTGGATCTGAAATCTATTTAATAATCAAAATTTAGACGGGGATTATGGAGTAAGGAAAAAAAAAATTAAAGTTGGGCACATGATGACGAATGGGTATAAGAGAGAGAGAGAGAGAGAGAGTGAATAGAGATGGACGGCGTCGGAGGGGGGAAAGGATGTCCGGAACCCCCGCCCCGCCACTTTCGGCAACTTCGACGCGCGTGGATCCGCGTGCCCTTCACGACTCACAAGAAAACAAACCCCTCTTTTGTCAGTTTTTGGACCAAAGCATCGCTTTGGACTCTTTGGAACGGGAAGGGCCCTACCTACCAAAAGCAAGTTTCACAAAAAAACCCCCCCAAATTTTAACGTGAAATCATCGATTTGTAGTATATCGTGGCATGAGTTGCAATTTGATCGGTATTGTTGAGATATTTAAATATTAAAATACGTTTGGCAGTGATCTTGGCAAAGTATCGTGAGGTATCGAAGCATGAATTCTCCGAGTTCAAAATCTCCGCAGAGCCCTATGTTCTCCTAATAGTTTATTAGCAACGAAAGTCGGAAGTTGTCATTGGTTTACGGAGTGCATTCCATGTTTGTTGCTAGGCCGGGCTGGCTGAGTCCACTTCTCGCGTAATACAATCTCATGTTCAACGACTCATTGTGCAGAGACCTCCGAACTCTTGATGCTTCAGCTTATTGCGACGATATGATTGTAAAATTGCTAATGCACTGAATAGCTGTGACGCACGTCAAGCATCCGTCGAATTGAAATGAAATAGATTTTTTTTTCCCGAAAAATGCTATGAAAGATTGAGGCGTAACCCTAGAGATGGGCCATGTTATAACCAGGGGGGGTGGAATAGGGATTATATGATAACATCATAATTCGAAGAAGGGGATTCAAATCAAAACCTGCCTTGCTTACGCCCCTCCGACGAACGAAGAATCATGTAAAAGCATTCAAATCAAAACCTCTCTCTGGAATTCTTCTTATGTAATCCTGAAAACGGCGACGTAGCTGTTTTTACGCGCGTTCCACAGAACAGTACGAACAGCAGCGCTCTATCCGACCGGAAAAGAAGAAAAGAAACAAACAGCGGCTCAAACTTCCAAGCCGACATCAGCTTTCGTCTTTCTTCCTGACTTCCATTTCTTTCGTTCATGATGTCGTTATGTTACTGTTAAAGCATTGGTGTTCGTGTCGTGTCGTGCCCTTCTCTCTCTCTCTCTCTCTCCAAGTTTTCTTGTGCAGCTTTTCCTTTCTGCTTGCAACTCCCCTGTAGAATCGGATCGTTTCCCGTTGAACGACGGGGATGTTTACACGGTGCAAGCCGCGCTCATTTGCATAACCGTGAAGCGGCGGCCGCCTATCTCCGGCGACTTTCATTTCCGAATTGTGAGCCAACATCTTTTACTTATAACGAAAATCATGTTCAAATGGTACAAGTAAGCGAAAGAAATATCCCTTCATCCAAGTATGTTTCTTGATAATTCCGTTCATGAATTATGCGACGTGAAATATGTGGAATCATCTCTCTTACGCAAAACATCTATGCATGAACTCGTGAAACAACTATGTCGACTCGACTAATATTTGTCTTAAACTTTTTTATTTACGCAACCACCAGCTTGGTTTGTTGTTTTCTTTCTTTTTGGGTGGTCTCTGAGTCTGACTCTTTCGAACCGACCCGACGGGGTAAAATAAGATATTCTGAAGCTGTAGTAAAGCGCCAAAAATTGTCGGAGAAAGGCAACCGAAATTTCAAACGGGTCGAAAGTAACGAAAGATGCTAAACAGCCAAATTTGCAAAAAAGTGTCCGAAAGTACGTCGAGAATAACAGATTTTGAAGGGCCAAAAAAAGAAGAAGAAGATGGTCAATCACCTTTTGCCGTCGAACCCTCAATGTAGGGTCTTGAATAATTAGTTTTCATGTGCTATGCTTTCGTTCTTCAATGATATTCAACTGATGTTAGTTTTGCTTAAGAATTAAACTTGCACGGTGCTTATGCATTAAACTGAGGGTTAAATAAACTACAAAATGGCGACACAGATCTTCAAGGAATTACCAGAGAACAAGAAAGATTTGTCGATGTTGATTCTGCACTGGACGCTTACAGATGATTGGATTTGGATCAATAACATTATTATTTTCGGATTTCCATCCCAAAAATTTAGGTGGTTTGGTGGAGAGAGATTATATGAATATAAAAACCCATTAAAATCCCATAATGTTTGACCAAAAAGGGAAGAAAAAATCTCATAATGCCATGTACAAGTAATGTGAGATATTTTATCACCTCTTTTCACGTGCAAACTAACGAATTGAATAGGCCTATCAAAGATGACCCGACCTAATTGACCCATTTAGCGTAATACAAATTTCCCGCTCCATACCCAACTCAATCCATATTACTAAAATACTTCTATATTTAATTTAATTTATGAAAAGTTATTCCTTACAAATTTCTCAAAAAATTATATTACTAAAATAATGTGGACAATTTTTCATAATTTAAATAAACTATGATCTTTTTCTTTTTTATTTTAAATATGGCGAGGACTGCCATCTGGCTCTCACCGGTCATAAGCTTGAGCTGCCCGACCCACACCAACCACAAGCTGCCGAATTAGTGAGGGTCGCGAAGGCCTTGTCGATCGCTGGCAAGAGTCACGAAGCCCTCTCCGACCACGGACGAGGGTCGGCCAGTAGCCCTTGACGACCCTCAGATTAAAAAAAAAAGAACAGAAAAAAGAAAAAAAATGCAAAGAAAATTACAAAAAAAAATTCAAGATATTATAAAAATATTATCAAATAAATGTGCATATCAACACTAGCCATCCAACTTGGCATGACTAGTATCCATATCAGCAATTTCCAGCCAAATTGGCTGAAATTAGTTGGAAGGACTTAATTGGTACTAATGTAAAAAGTCTTAGGTCTCCATTGATCCAATTAAAATATTTTGGACTGAGTTGGTATCAATGCAATAGGTTTATAACTTTTTTTTTTAACTTTCCTATCAAATTTAGAACTAAGTATAACTAGATTTCCATGGTAGTGTACGACATAGTAACATACCACTATCGAAACATTGTAAGATTGCTGTCTCTCTTTCTTTTTTATTAGACTATGGTCTATCTTGTTATGCTTTGGCTTTCTTTTGTAGTTTTTAAAGCTCTTCGATCCTCTAGGTGATATACCTATTTTCTGAATCAGTTCCTATTATATATATATAGAGAGAGAGAGAGAAAGAGAGAGATTTTTGCTGAAAATACACATAAACAATTATTTATCTCAAAGAGGACTACGTAAAATCCTGAAAAAAAACTCCAACACTAAAAATTAATTTCTTATTTAATTTAATAATCAATAATGAACCTGCAATATTTTGTACCCAAAATAAACGCGCTGTCAAGTTGCGCTACATCCCTTCCATTCGGTCTATCATTTTATGGAATCTTTCTACAATATAGTCAATATGCTGCTTAAATAGATAACTTGTATGCCCTCACATAACCTTTTATGCAGATGGAATGCTTTTAGAAAACTTCAAATAGAGCAAGCCATCATGACAATGCTTAACAAACTTGTGACCATTCTACCCTCGATCAGGGACACGCACCCAATATACTTATATATATGACAAATCTTTCTTTCAAAAGTTGATCATGTTATGGGAAAAATAGACACAATCTTACACTATACTTTTGAACATGCGCCATGTCCGATACGACAAACGCGTCCAATGTTGCGTGCTAATTAGATGCCATAATTCCCACCACATTGGGGGTCGCGTCACGAACTAAAGCGGGCGTGTCGACGCCACGGCTAATTTGGGAGATTTCCGAAAGGCCGGGCATCCTTCCTTGGATGCCATCCTCTCATCGACTGGAAAGAGGAGTGCGTCAAGTGTGATTTGATAGGTTTTCCGAGACGACAAAGGGAAAAGAGAGGGGAGGGGGGCCATGAAGGCGGAAAGGAGAGATGGTAACAAAGATGCTAAGGTCCTTCCAGTTTCAAAATCAAAAGAAAGAGGAGGAGGAGGAGAAAAGGGGGGGTCCAGCTCCCAATCCGTGTCCCCCTTATCTTCTTCGACAAGTCCAAGTCGAGTGGGAACGACGTCGTTTTTTGCGATTGCATGCAAACGTAGACAGACACAGGCCGACCTGGTCCGTCGTGGGGCCCGGCCGGTGGAAGGGGGTGACGTAACAGGAATGTGGGCGCAGGTGGGGGGGAATCCAAGGTATCGTCCATGATTGAGAGCGCACGTGTGGAGGAACGAGAATGTCTATCAACACCTCTCGGAATCTCTCGCTCTCTTCCCTTTTCTCTCTCTCCCACTTTGAAGCCAGACGGGATAGACGGGAAGGGTTTGATTCGCGGAGAATGACCTCCCCCAACGCTTCGTTTTTGGAATATATATTCATTGCATTTGCATCAATTCAATTTTAAACTTTTCAATTTGATCAATTAAATCTTATACGTTTTGATAATTTATTAATATAATACATCCGATCAATTTTGATTGAAACACACTAATAATAACGCTGACCATTTTACGTGGCATGGCCAACGTAGAATAACCGACGTTGAAGCGAACAATTTTTGTAATTTTTAATTTATTTAATTTTTAATTTTTATCTTTCTTTACTCTTTTTTTCCAAACAGTGGGCTGACAAAGGTCGACGATCAGACATGACCGGTTCGGGAACCGCTGGTTTTGGTGGAACCGGAACCGGCCCTTAAGGGACCAATTCCGGGCTGGTTTCGAACTTTTAATTTTATTTTTAAAATAATAAAATAAATAAATTGTTAATTATAAATTATAATCATTAATTAAATTGTACATTGTAATAAGATTTGGAAACAAAAAAGAGAGAGCAGGAATGAACTTGAACTTAATGAATTGTCATTAACGCTTACATATCTTCTTAGGGATATAAGAATCAAAACATATGTAGTTCTATTACCTTCGGTAACCCCAACTTACCTCATCATCAATCGTCGCTACCCATTGTTGTGGTGGCGGTAGTATTTCCACAGTCATCATTGAAGAATTCGTGTTCTCGATACAGCTCTTGTTGTCGAAATTTAGCCTTTGTCCAATCATCGACACAAGCTTGAATCTCCACACTTTCCGGACTTAATCTTGAACGGTGGGGGTCCAAAATTAATACTCCAGCAAAAAATGCTTGTTCAACTACCACTATTGAAGAAGGGCCATTAATATTTGTTTCACAACGAGGTAGATAATTGAAAATTGAGGTGAATGGTTCTTCACTACTCAAGAATCTTGAAATCTGCGCTGTGTTCGAAATCACTAAACTCAAAAACAATTGTTAAATAGTTTTCTAATTCGAAAATGTGACGCCCTCGAAATTCATCATTTGTAAATCGATAAATTCGATAAAAAGGAATGAAATGAAATTTCAGTCGATATGAAATTTTGGACCGTAAAAAATTAAAAAATGGATTTTGGACGATTCCCGAAATTATCAGTCAATTAGATTGGGTTTCGTAATTCTTAAGCGCCATGATTTAGGATTCAAATCCTTACCCCCGAGCCTAGCCTATACAATTCACTAAAATTTTTCCCGTCAGTCGAGCCAAAATTTCGTTTAGTCCCGCTTTATTGAATTACCATTTTGCCCCTCCAATTGTACACTACAAGATAAAATATTCAAATTTCGTGGGCCCCACTATTGGTCAAAGTCTCACCCATCCGCCCCCACCAACCTGTCAACCCTTCAACCACCGTTCTTCTCTCCCTCTCTCTCTATTGTTCGACCATGGATCATTTTTCCCCCTCACTCACGCCCGACTCCTTCTCCTCATCTCCTCTTCTCCTTCGTGTGTGATTTTCGAGAGCCGCCACCACCATCGTCGACCTCACCTCCAGCCTTCCCCATCCCCGCCATTGGACCACTGTTCACTCCTGGAAGCCGCGAAACCGGCTTAGAAGTCCCGTGCTCTGTTTTCGTGTCTAGAGCCCGCTTTGAGCTCCGCCGGCCTCACGACCGCCTCCGACCCTCCGCCAACCACCAGCTAGACTCCTCTCCGCCCTTCAGCTACCCCACCGACCGTTGGCTACCGCCACTTGGCCCTCGAAAAGCCGCGAAAGCCAGTCAAGCCTCATGCCCTCTTTTTGGGTCGAGGAGTTCCAACCGTTCTCCGACCGTCTCTGACACCCTTTGCCGCTCGCCGTCGACTCCCACTGACGGATCTTGACCACCTGTCGTCCCTCGGAGCTGTGGTCGCCGGTCATTGGCCGTGAAACCCGAATCCATCCTAGAACCACCGTCTTCTGTTTTGGCCAAAGACTGCTTAACCTTCACCGGTTCTGTTCGAGCGAAGCCGCCGCCTTTGGCCGCCTCCATTCGTCTTCGTCGGCCACCCACGGACTCCACCCCGAGACCTCACACCACCCTTCCCTCAACCCACTAACCCGAGAAACCCACGAAAACAACCTCGTTGCCACTATCCCTTGTTCTGTTTAGCCTCCTCCGCCACTGTTCCGGCTGCCTCTGGCCACCAGTCGCGTTCCCTGAGCCTGTACCGCTACCCCGAGGTGTTGCCGCCGTCGTATCTCGCCGAGCCGCCAAGGCCCAGCTGCCAGGCCGTGGCCTGTCTGAGACTAGGCCGTGGCCGTCCGAGACTGGGGCATAACCTGATCAGTCCTAGGTCGTGTCCGGACATTTTTGCCTAGAGCCAGGGCCGAGTGGCCGAGCCTGTAGGCCCAAGTGACCGAGTCCATGATTGGCAATTTGGCCCAAGTGTCCGAGGACTCGTGCATGTCGTGCCTACCCAAGATAAGACCAAACCCGTTGCTGCCACGCCGTCATTTCCAGAGTATTAATTGTGAGTTAATCCCTAATCCTTAGTTAGGGCGCTAATTGTGTCTAGGATTAGTTAATTAGTTAATTAGGGCAATTAGGTAGAATAATCGTGGTCGGTTTAGATAGAAACCGAGTTTAGGTTAAATAATCATGATTAATTAAGTTAGTTGTTTTAGTTAGGTGGTCTATGGCTAGTTGGTTGATAGAATTAATTAATGGACTGATTGGGCATTTTTTTTGCCATTGTTTGATCGCGAGTGAGCGTCAGTTCAGAACCAAGCGATCGATCGATAATTAAATGAAATTGAAATTAATCAATGTCGTTTGATTAATTGAAGTGGTTAATCGATCGTATTTTGACCGCTTGACTAACTTCAGTTGATTGATTGTGATGTGAAATGATTGAGTTTCTGATTATTTCATCATCTGTATCGGGCGCAAGCCTAATGGTGAGGTTATGCATTCATATGACCTGTGTGAACTCAAACTGCATGATTTAGCATGAAAATGGCCATGGGCCGAGTCTTTGAGCACGTTTGTATGAGCATCCGGCCTAAATCAAAGATAGCAAAATTGATTGATTGTCAATTGTCATGTGTTGTCATATGATGGGACGATGAGATTTCTGACAAGATTGTACCATGACGATCGAGAAAATACGATTTGTTAAAAGCACGCCATTCTGTGATGTCAATTTGATGGATGCTGGTCGCAGCTTGTGACGGACCGAAACCTCGAAATGGATTCCTAGTAGCCATGTGCCGTGACGATCGAAATCACACGGACTACTAGAAGTAATCGCCGAAAATAAGGGACGATGCCTGGCGTCGCCAGAAGAGTAACAACTGACTAGTGTACTAAGCACCAACTGACTTATGTGCCGGGCTGGCATGCCCAAATTCTCAGGCTGACATGCCCTATCTCATTAATAAAATGGACTACGTGTGACATCGTGTATGTCGTTCGATGTGATGTTTGTCTTGATTGAACTGTTTGACTGTCATGTCGTGTCTGCATCGCATTACGTGTGGCTTCCTGGAGGGTAAGTTTCATGTGGTTGGATATCTATTTTGGTTGTCATGCCATGTTTATATGGTAGGACATCCCAGGTGAATCATCGTCCTAGCCGAGCTTAGGTGTTGACTTCACTGAGATTTATTTCTCACCCCGTCATGGAATAACTTTTCAGGTCACGAGTGATGTAGTTTCATGGACGCTGAAACGTGACTTTTTGGAGTAACCCTTTTGGATTAAATATGGAGTTAACCCTACCGACCATTGTCTCTTTTGAGGTCCTAAAGAGCCATCCCGAAGAATAAAATTGTATGTTGTTAACTCTATAGAGTTAATTAGTGTCTGTTTTGCATAAAGGATTTAAGTTGTCTTTTGATGAATTGATTAAATGAATGTCCCTACTGATTTATCATATACTGATCTTATTGTCTGGGAGTTTGGCACGTTCCGAATGCGCTTTTATTTTATAAGTCGATTGCGAGCCTGAGACGCTATCCTTCATGACCCAAAGGTGTCAATGTAGGGATGCCGCGTGCTCGAGAATTGTGATGTGACATCCTCGCCCAAGGTGGTATTAAAGTAAGGTTAACCTGATCCATCTGGTCATTAGCTTGGAGTAATAAGGAGCGATGGGAAATGGGATAGTTAGTAGGACATTTGACGTTATGCATGTGATTGTTAATTCTGTCTTAAGTAGTTAGGTTTCCTTCTGATCGCATTTTGCCATGGGGTGAGCAAGACTCCATAACTCACCTGCGCAATGAGCAAACGCGGCAAAAGAGCTCCCCAAACACCTCGAAGGAGGCTTGTAAGGCCAGTCAAGGAGATTGCAGCTGATGAAAGAGCATTTCGTGTCGCTAACCCTACCGGGCAAGAGCTGACTATGGGTGATGTTCTTCAAGCGCTGAGAGCGCCAGGAGATAGGCTGGACCGACAAGAAAGGAACCAGGGTACTCCTGCTATTGCCGCTGCTGTTCAGGCACCCCAAGGAAACCCTGTGGTTAGAAATGAGAATAGAGATCGACCGATGCATAAGCTGGTGGAACAGTTTCTCAAGCTAATGCCGCTGAAATTTGTCGGAGATGGAGATCCCGAGGTAGCTGCCTGGTGGGTCAAGGAACTAGAAAAAGTATTTGAGGTGCTGAAGTGCACCAAGGAGGACAAGGTCACCTTGGCCATTTTTCAACTAAAATGAAATGCAAGGACTTTAGGATACATCCAAGGAAATAATCTTCTCGAAGAGACCGTTCCAAGATAGACTGCGTTCGTAGAAACCATTAATGGCAAGTATTTCTCGGACTGTGCTAAAGAATAGAAAGTCAATGAGTTCATGCTTCTGTATCAAGATCAAATGACTGTGGATCAATATAAGGTGAAATTCGATGAACTGTCGTTGTATGCCCCGAGGATGATTGAGGATCCGTTAGATAAGGCTAAGAGATTTCGGGACGGATTGAAGCCAGAGATAGAGGATATCTTGGTACCTTTCAACCTAAAGAACTATGATGACATTTATGAGAGAGCTCAACTGATTGAGCGAAATTTGAAGGAGAAGGCTGCTGCAAGTGGATCGCGGTTCACGACCTGGAACAAAAAGGACACCTGGAAAGGGAAAAAGCCGATGAGCGGTGGTAAGCACCACATTCCACCAAACCGGAAAGGGGAGATAAGTAAGCCGGTGCATCGTAAGGATGACATGTGCCGCCTATGTCGTAAAAAACATGGCTCTGCTTCGTGTTCGTATGGCGATGGATTTTGTTTTGGTTGTAGATAGAAGGGTCAACGAGTGAGGGATTGCCCGTAAAGACAACAGTGCAGGCCGTAAGGAGGCCAAGAAAGAGGAAACGTGCCACAAAACTTTCAGATTCGATCGTCGGCGCGAGGACAAGTGTTTGCTCTCACTCGAGATGAGGCGAATGATTCTCCGACCGTTACAAATACAGTTTTCTTGCACAATCAAGTAGCTTATGGCTTGTTTGATCCGGGTGCCACGTATTCATTTATTGCCGATCAATTTGTTAAGCTGTCTGGAATGAATTTGGTGCCATTAGATGTTATTTTCAAGGTGTCTACACCTTTCAATGATAGTGTAATAGCTGCAGTAGGTTGTCCTGGTTGTAGACTTGTTGTTAATAGCCATAAAAGTAGCATAGATTTGATTGTGCTAGAGATGCACGATTTTGATCTGATCGTAGGAATGGATTTGCCGATAGAGCAAAGGGCCACAATAGATTGTTATCGTAAAACGATACATTTTAACCCGCTGAATGAGGTTAGTTATGAGTTTGTGAGTAACCGAGGAGGAACCTCGAGTTTAGTGATCTCGTCGTTGGAGGCGATCCGTCTGTTGGAAAAAGGATGCCAAGGTTATTTGGCTACTGTAGTTGATACGTCTGTTGGGAAATTGAGTTCGTGATAGAGTTAGCTCTTGGGACAAAGCCGATCTCTAAGGCGCCGTATAGGATGTCATTGTCGAAACTGAAAGAACTCAAGGTTCAGATGCAGGAATTGCTGGATAAAGGGTTTATTCACCCTAGTGCGTCACCTTGAGGACCGCCTGTATTGTTTGTGAGGAAAAGTGATGGATCGTTGCAGTTGTGCATCGACTTTAGGTAGCTGAATCAAGTAACTATCAAGAATAAGTACCCACTGCCGAGGATCGACGATCTATTCGATCAGTTACAAGGAGTATCGGTATTTTCAAAGATTGATCTACGAACAAGTTATCATCAGTTGCGGATTAGGAAAGAGGATATACCGAAAACGGCATTCAAGACGTGTTATAGACATTATGAGTTCACTGTGATGCCGTTTGGTCTGACGAATGCTCCCACCGCTTTTATGGACATGATGAATAGAGTATTCAAGGAATTCTTGGATCGTTTTGTAATAGTATTCATAGATGACATCTTGGTGTACTCGAAGAGTCTAGAGGATCACAAATAACACTTGAGGATTGTGTTAGAGACTTTTAGAGTGCATCAGTTGTATGCCAAGTTCAGCAAGTGCGAATTTTGGCTAGCTCGTGTGGTATTTTTAGGATATATGGTATTTGATGAAGGTATTTTCGTGGATCCGTCTAAGATTGAAGCCGTTTTGGATTGGCCGAGACCGACGATATTGACTGAGATTAGAAGTTTCTTGGGTTTGGCAGGCTATTATAGATGTTTCATGGAGAAATTCTCAGTTATAGCCTCGCCTTTGACTAAGCTGCTGAAGAAGGACACAAAGTTTGAATGGACAGACAAGTGCGAGCGTAGTTTTCAAGAGCTTAAGCGTAGGCTAACTACTGCTCCTATTCTGACAATTCCGTCTGGTCCTGGAGGATTCGAAATCTATAGCGATGCTTCACTTAGAGGGCTTGGTTGTGTCTTGATGCAACATGGAAAGGTAGTAGCGTATGCTTCTCGTCAGTTGAGGCCGCATGAGATGAACTATCCGACGCGTGACCTAGAATTGGTTGTTGTCGTTATGCTTTGAAAATCTGGAGGCATTGCCTGATTGGAGAAATTTTGCAAGTGTATACCGATCACCAGAGCCTGAAGTATCTGTTCTCTCAAAAAGAGTTGAACATGAGGCAGCGCCGATGGATGAAGTTGCTTAAAGATTATGAACGCGAGATCCTGTATCATCCGGGTAAGGTGAATAAGGTTGTAGATGCCCGGAGTAGAAAATCAACGATTGCTCAATTACAAGTCCATGAATGGCGTTTGTTAGAACAAGTGAGAGACTCCGATTTCAAGTTGGAAGTAAGTCGCTTGTCGAGTCTCGTGGCTACACTAAGGATTGAACCAAAAGTGCGGGTGAGGATTAAGACCCTACAGTCGACGGACCCTGCCATTCAAAAGATATTTCAAGAGAACTCAGCTAAGCGAAGAGTCGACTTCCAAGTAGTTGAGAATGGGGTACTGAAATTCAGAGGACATTTGGTTGTGCCTATCGATGAAGGTTTACGAGAGGAGATTCTATCTAAAGCGCAACGTAGTAGTTATCCATCCTGGAAGTATAAAGATGTATCAGAATCTGAAGCAGCACTACTGGTGGAACAACATGAAAGCGGATATAGCCAAGCATGTGGCTAAGTGTTTGATCTGTTAGTAGGTCAAGACGCAGCACTACAAGCCTGGAGGATTATTGCAGCCATTAGAGATCCTCGAGTGGAAATTAGAGCATATCACGATGAATTTTGTGATGGGATTGCCAAGGAGCAAAAGAGGGCATGATTCAATATGGGTTGTAGTCGACAGGTTGACGAAGTCAGCGCATTTCATCCTAGTGAGAAAGGACTTTACTTTGGATAGATATGCAGATTTATATGTGAGGCACATTGTGAGACTGCATGGAGTGCTAGTGACAATCACATCAGATCGTGATCCCAAGTTTACTGCTACATTCTGGAAGAGTCTGCAAATTGCATTGGGAACGAAGTTGCAGTTTAGTACAACATATCACCCGCAAACAGATGGCCAGTCTAAAAGGACTATTCAGACTTTGGAGGACATGTTGAGGGCATGTATTATGGATTTCAAAAGCAGCTGGGAGGAACAGCTGCATTTGGTGGAGTTTCCCTACACCAACAATTTTCAACAAAGCATTGAGATGGCGACTTTCGAGGCATTGTATGGCAGAGGCTGTCGGACGCCAGTTTGTTGGGATGAAGTTGCCGAAAGAAAGATCACCGGGCTTGAGTTAGTGGAACAATCAATAGAGGTAGTTAAAGTGATTAGAGACAGATTAAAAACAGCTCAGAGTCGCCAGAAAAGCTATGCCGATAAGAGATGCAAACCTTTGAAATTTTAGATTAGAGATCATGTTTTTCTAAAGGTGTCGCCTGTGAGAGGGACATCTCTCTTTGGCAAGAAAGGAAAGCTAAGCCCAAGATATGTCGGACCGTTTGAAATCCTGGAGTGGATTGGAAATCTAGCCTACCGTCTCGCGTTGCCGCCTAGACTTACTCAAGTGCATAACGTATTCCATCTATCGATGTTGAGGAAGTACGAGCCAGATCCCATTCATGTGCTAAGTTACGAGGGGATCGAACTGGATGAGCGAGCATCATACGTGGAGTGCCTAGTTAGGATTGTTGATAGAAAAGAGCATGTGTTACGGAACAAGACAGTTCCCTTAGTTAAGGTGGTTTGCCAACCCCCTGAAATCGAAGGAGCCACTTGGGAGAACGAGGAAGTGATGAAGACTAGTTACCTTGACCTTTTTGCATAGTTTTGACTATACTGTAATTTCGAGGATGAAATTTCCTAAGGTGGGAAGAGTTGTAACGCCTTGGAAATTCATCATTTGTAAATCAATAAATTTTATAAAAAGGAATGAAATAAAATTTCAGTAGATATGAAATTTTGGAACGTAAATAATTAAGAGATGGATTTTGGACGATTCCCGAAATTATCAGTCAATTAGATTAGGCTTCGTAATTCTCAAGCGCCGCGATTTAGGATTCAAATCCTCGCGTCCGAGCCTAACCTATAAAATTCACCAAAATTTTCCCTGTTGATCGAGCCAAAATTTCGTTCAGTTTTACTTTATTGAATTACCATTTTGCGCCTCCAATTATACACTACAGGACAAACTATTCAAATTTTGTGGGTCCTACCATTGGTCAAAGTCTCACCCACCAGCCCCCACCAATCGGTCAACCATTCAACCATCGTTCTTCTCTCCCTCTCTCTCTCTTCTGTTCAACCATGGACCATTTTTCCCCCTCACTTACGCCTGACTCCTTCTCCTCATCTCATCTCCTCCTCCATGTGTGATTTTCGAGCACCGCCGCCACCACTGGACATCGACCTCACCTCCAGCCTTCCCCATCGCCGCCATTGGACCACTGTTCACTGCCGAAAGCCGCAAAACCGGCTTGGAAGCCATGTGCTCTGTTTTCGAGTCTAGAGTCTGCTTTAAGCTCCAACGGCCTCACGGCAGCCTCCGACCACCACCAACCACCAGCTCGACTACCCTCCGCCCCTCAGCTTCCCCACCGACCGTCGGCAATCGCCGCTTGGCTCTCTAACAGCCGCGAAAACCGGTCAAGCTGTGTGACCTGGTTTCAGGCTGAGGAGTTTTAGCCATCCTCCAACCATCCGAGACTAGGCCGTGGCCGTCCGAGACTGGGCCGTGGCCTGATCGGTCTTGGGTTGCACCTGGGTCGTGTCCGGGCATTTTGGCCGAGAGCCAGGGCCGAGTGGCCGAGCCCGTAGGCCCAAGTGACCGAGTCCATGGCCGGCAATTCGGGCCCAAGTGTCCGATGACTCGTGCGAATTGTGCCTACCTGAGATAAGGCCAAACCTGTTGCCGTCACGCCGTCGTTTTCGGAGTATTAATTATGAGTTAACCCCTAATCCTTGGTTGTAGCGCTAATTGCGCTTAGGATTAGTTAATTAATTAGGATAATTGTGTAGAATAATTATGGTTGGTTTAAATAGAAATTAGGTTTAGGTTAAATAATCGTGATTAATTAAGTTAGCCGTTTTAGTTAGGTCATCTGTGGCTAGTTGGTTGATAGAATTAATTGATTGACTGATTGGGTATTTTTTTTGTCATTGTTTGATCGCGCACGAGCGTTAGTTCAGGACCGAGTGATCAATCGATAATTAAATGAAATTGGGATTAATCAATGTCGTTTGATTAATTGAAGTGGTTAATCGATCGTATTTTGACCACTTGACTGACTGCAGTTGATTGATTGTGATGTGAAATGATTGAGTTTCTGATTATTTCATCGTCTGTGTCGGGCGCAAGCCTAGTGGTAAGGTTGTGCATTCATATGACTTGTGTGAACTCAAATTGCATGATTTAGCATGAAAACGGCCCTGGGCCTAGTCTTTGAGCACGTTTGTATGATCATCCGGCCTAAATCAAAGATGAGAAAATCGATTGATTGTCGGGTGTCATATGTGGTCATATGATGGGGACGATGAGATTCCTGACAAGATTGTGCCGTGACGATCGAGAAAATATGACTTGTCAAAAGCACGTCATTCTGTGATGTCAGTTTGACGAATGCCGATTGCAGCTTGTGATAGACTGAAGCACTGGAAGGGATTCCTAGTAGCTTTGTGCTGTGACGATCGAAATCACACAGACTACTAGAAGCAGTCGTCGAAAGTAAGGGACGATGCTTGGCGCCGCCAAAAAAGTACCAACTGACTAATGTACTAGGCACCAACTGACTAAGATGCCGGGCTGACATGCCTAAATTCTCGGGCTAACATGCCCTACCTCATTTATGTGTAACGTCATGTATGTCGTTCGATGTGATGTTTATCTTGATTGGGCTATTTGACTGTCATGTTATATCTGCATCGCATTACATGTGGCTTCCTGGAGGGTAAGTTGCATGTGGTTGATTATCTATTTTGGTTGTCATGCCATGTTTGTTTGGTAAGATATCCTTGATGAATCACCGTCCTAGCCGAGCTTAAGTATTGACTTAATTGAGATTTATTTATCATCCCGTCGTGGGATAACATTTCAGGTCACAAGTGACGGAGTTTCATGGACGCTGAAGCGTGACTTTTTGGAGTGACCCTTTTGGAGTAGATATGGAGTTAATCATATCGATCATTGTCTCTTTTGAGGTCCTAGAGAGCCGCCCCGAAGAATGGGGTTGTATCTTGTTATCTCTATAGAGTTAATTAGTAACTGCTTTGCATAAAGGATTTAAGTTGTCTTTTGATAAATTGATTGAATGAATGTCGCTACTGATTTATCCCATGCTGATCTTGTTGTCTGGGAGTTTGACACGTTCCACATGCGCTTTTGTATTATAGGTCGATAACGAGCCCGGGACGCTATCCTTCGTGACCTAAGGGTGTCAAGGTAGGGATGTTGTGTGCTCAAGAATCGGGTTGAACAACAATACTACACGTTGATGTCCCTTTATGTTTTTTTTTTTGCATACTAATGAGCATTTTATACCATCTACTAAGTAAAATACTCGCATCGCTTTGTGAGACATTATGTTGGACTTATTCATATCCACTATCATTTAAACTATATCTACTAATAAATTCATTATATAATGCTACTATAACTTGTTTAATATCTGCTTGTATAATTGAAATATTTATTACTTCGCTCAAATGTAAATAATCATAATAATAAGCATTAAGATAATCTAATAAACCATTCAATTTGGTACGTGGATCAAAAACAATACCAACTAAATAGACAAGAGAATGTTCAAATAATAATGCATCCATTTTTCTCGCATTACTAAAATACTCGAAGCTAATTCAGTATCTTTTTCATATTCATTAAAAACACTAGCAATATTAACACACTCTATTAAAAATAAATACGTAGTGAGATAATAAATACCAAATAAAGTATTAGTAGCATCATTAAAAACTTTCAAAACATCTAAAAAAAAAATTGCAAACGTCCCGATGTTGTGAGAGTAAAGCAATATCAGGAACAATATTCGTAATAAAGGAACATAATAAATCTTTGTAATCAAAAGTTTGTAGAAGCATCTCGTAGGTAGAATTTCAACGAGTCGGAATATTTTTGCAATTTTTTTTGCCGTTCTCCCATTTTGTTTACAAAATTTTCTCCACTCTTTTATAAAATGAGGACGGCTCGATAAAAATCTAACTGCTTAGTCACGAAAGATCGTAAACCGTTTTGTACACATAAATTCAAAACGTGGCAAGCATATCTAATGTGAAAAAATTATCCATCAAAAGAGGGTTTAGAAATTTTTTCTAACGCTGGAATGGAAGCAGTATTTGCGGCGGCATTATCAAAACTAATTGAAAAATTTTATTAATCAAATTATATTCTTCTAAAACTTTCTTAATTAGTCTATAAATATTATGGGCTGTATGACTTTCAGGAAAAACTTGAAATGCAAGAAATATTTTTTGAATAACCCAATCATCACCTACCAATGGCATGTGACACCTATATAAAAATTAATATTCCAAACATCACTCCAAATATCACCACCTATATGTACACGTCCATTGAATTCTCCAAAAAAACTTATCAAATCATTTTTTTCATTTTTTATAAACTTGTTTAAGTTCGCGTCTAAGAGTAATTTTTGGAACAGATGGTGCTTGCGGAGCCAGCGCAGTGTTTACCAAATATCTAAAATAAAAATTTTCACCAATATTAAACGGAGCATGCTCAAGGACAACATATTCTGCTAATATTTGTTATAAAGTGCACTAGTGAAATGGAATAAATGATGAGGGTTAAGATTAGCGAACCCGAAAATTTGTTGTTAGCTAGTGTCGATCCCCACTTGCATTGGATGTTTTTTCGTCAGATACCGACGAAATGTTCCGTAGTCATCTTATTTACCAAGTTTGTATGTTTGCGGATAATATTTATAGCTTAAATCAAACTTGCCTTCATTTTCATTCTATATTTTATTGAAGTGTAGTCATAAGTCAGATTCTCGATTCTTCCGTCCCGACTCCTTTGTTATAGATGATTCTTCGACACTAGTGGAAGGATAGATACTTTCTTGCGTTGGGACGTGCTCAACGTTGGGATTGTGAACATCGTCATCTTCCCAACATGCATATTCACGATGATCATATTCACGAACATGATAATCGAATTCTCCCATCGGACTCTTTCCCTTTCCAGTATTTTTGCTTCCACTTGCCATTTTTTGAGAGAATTGATCGAAAAGTTGATTCAAAGAATTAAGACGGAATTGAGAGAGAATAACGGATTGAGACAATCTGACAGAATTTGAGAGATTGAGACTTGAAAGTATTAGTGAGAATTGAGAGAAATTGTGAGAAAAATAAAGAGGAATTGAGAGGTTGTTATAAACTTTTTTTTTATTTCCAACGGCCTCCGAATCATTGCGTCCGAAGGGCCGTGGGGGAAGAGCTGTTGGGTTCTTCCCGAGGGGCGAGGGTCGCGAGGCCCAAGCCCCTTTTTTTTTAGTGCCGGTTCGGAACCAACCCAGTTCCGAAAAATCAAGAATAGGAACCGGCCCTTGAAGGCCAGTTCATGTTTCGGTTTGGAATCGTAGGTCCGGTCAACGGACTGGTTCCGAGCCCACGGTTCTAAATGGCCATATCTATCGCCGGCAAACCCTCAGCAATCACTGGCGAGGTCTGGGCGAGGGTCTCCATCCCTCCTAGCCACAACTCACGGACGCCCCCACCCAAATCTAGGAGAGGATTGCTACACTCGCCTGTTGGTCGACGAGGGCCGCGACATCCTCAATAGGTATGGTTAAGGGCCGCCAGCCCCTAACTTGTGGCCAACGAGTGCAGCTATTGCCCATACCAACCAAGGTTCACCTGCCTAGGGTTGTCAACAATATATATATATATATATATATATATTCACATTAGCGTCAATCATGCCACGTAGGACGATCAGCTCTCATGTCAGCGATTTCTGACTATAATTAGTAAGATGGAGTACATTGATAAATTGTCAAAAAAGTTTATAACCCAATTGACACAATCAAAAGGTTTAACATTGAATTACCATAAAAGCAATAAATTTAGACTTAAATTTTTTTTCATAATTTTCCCTCAGCCTTACCTTGTTTTTTTAGCAAATAGTTTGTATCCACCGCTTCATTCACGACTAGTCCTTTTGACTATTTCACCAACAATGACGTTAAAAGGCCATTCAAGATAAAGTTAACCGGGCCAAAGCATGGGTGCGGTTCGTTTGATTGTGGTTTATGTATGTGGTGCCATGGGATGTAATGACACGGCAAAATGACATGACACTACGACAAGACAACAGTGGTATTATTGCATGGAAATTTGGCGCAAGAGAGAAGAAGTTTGAAATGTATTAGAACACTAGTTGGGCTGGATTTTGTGTATTCTAATAAAGTTGGAAGTTCTTTTTGGGCAATTAGAGACTTTATATCTGTGTTTTATCGAACCTTTGACGACAAAATTAGGCCTTTACCGATTGAGGGCCCAACCCAGCCCACCTCTTTGAGAACTTCCGACCCGAATATGATGAAGAAACTTACAATTAGGGCCAGCTTCCTGAGTAGCATATTCTATTTGCTCTGTAAACACAACATCCTCTTCCTGGAGTAATGCAATAATAGTTACGTCTTCTCTACATTTTCATTGTAACAATAGCATTCTCCAATTTAAGAGTGGCTTTGTATCACTAAGAAATTCATGATAAAATCATATATTTTTTCACGAGTGCCAATTATAAAATTAAAAATAATTAACTTTCATTAGTTTAGTGGTTTAGGATAAGTGATCTCTTTATGGAAGGAGAATTCATTTTCCCTCTATCTAAGCATGTTTGCGATCCATGAAAAACATCTTTCCTAAATCAATTGATTTCCGTCATCTAAACACCGAAAGTTGGAAAGCATCAACATCAACAACAACTTTATCCCAAACTAATTGGGGTCGGCGGTCGATGAACCCCAAAGAATCATAAAAATAAAAACAGAATCAAAGGAGAGAAAAGAGATAAATGTGTAAAAATAAATAAGTATATATATATATATCTATCTATACACTACCCCTCCACAACACTAATAGCCTTCCTCCACTACGTTCTAATACAAACTGTACGCCAATCTATTTCCCACTCCATTAAATCTTGTTTTACTGCTTTCCCCCAAGTAAGTTTCGACCAACCTCTTGCTTTCTTCGTGTTATGCTCTCGATAGCAAACATCTGTTCGTACCGGGGCGTCTAAGGGCCTTCGGAATATATGCCCAAACCATCTCAATCTATGCTCTCTCATCTTTTCCGCCACCGGTTGTACTCTAAATTTTCGTCGAATCTCTTCATTCCTAAGGTACACTTTCATTTCCGGTGCCCCTTCCCAAGTATGGAAGAAATTCGACGTGGATATCGTGAACGCCGGCTTCTAATTATGTTTTAACACACTATTAAAAAGCAACGGGCTATGACAAATCTGAAAAGTGAAATGATTAGTACAGCTTCCTTAAGTGTCTGCTCAGCGACTCAAGATAGGAATGGACATCGACTTCAAAATGAACAATAGAGCTTTTTTATCATTGAGTCCCAAATGCTCGAAGCAATTGTTAGTCTGTTACCAATCGATAAAAATGCTATCTCATGCCATCATCCAATGATCTGTCCCCTCAAACATGAAAAGAATAAGGGAACTCCATAAGCATTCAAATCATCTACCTGTACCTTTCGTGGATTCCTCTTCCCGTCTGCACGCGGGAGGATGACTGATTTTGTAGCCACTTGTCCACCAACACACAGCGCTCTTGATTCTGAAGCAGGAGAATCTTGTATGAGGTATCTGGGCCGGCAAAGTGCCAGGTTGTGATTCCTTCGGTAACCTCCAGCGGCTCTTCTTTCTGCTTCTAGAAAGTAACCAAGGGATTGAGCACCATTGATGGTCACAGCATCTGTGTTGAGTTTCGAGCAGAGCGAAAAGAACCAGGATTTGGACTTGTAACTCCTCTTATCTCTAGAACTTTCAGCAGTTCTGATCCTCGTGGACCGTCTTGGAAGTTCTAGAATGCTAGAAGCACCTATTAGGCTTCCAAGTGTAATGCTTTTGTCATGGAAGAACGACCCAGTTGACTGAAAATGATAGCATAAAAAATTCTCACACAAAAGCATGGAGAAGCTTGGATACAAAATACAGCAAATACAAAAGCAAGATGCAGAACAGTCGCATGAGAACAAAAACTTGATCAGCATACCATGTAAAGAGTACTGGATAACAAGCCAGGTATCGGGTATTATCGAGAGTATTGCAATACTTGAATAAATGATCAAAAGACTCACTGGACTCCTAGTATTAGGCCATTTTACACGACATCATCGAGAATGTACAGTCAGTGAACCATATAGTTGATCATTTACATGGGCAGAGGAAGTTGCGTTGGAGTGAAATCTAGTTGATACAACACATAGTAGTTGATGAAAAAAGGTTCCAGGTCAAATGAAAAGCAGAACACCTGAAATTAGAAAAGGTCTATAGTCTAGACTGCATTCTGCTGTGGATTCCTCCTATCGACAAACAAACCTAAATTCTTTGGTGTTTCTTCAATTTCTCGACACTTGCTAATTTATGACTTTAGGACTTTGACTTGCTCTTCACCAAAAGGATGGGAAAGGAAATATGTTCCTGTCCAATCTCAGACTGGAAAGTAGCAACACAACATAAACAAAACAGTTCCCACGCCCACATTTGCACGCTGTGAGACTCCTGGTCAACCAAATATTACTGAAGAAGAGCTAAGTAAGAAAGTCTCTGAAGCATGATCAATGAGAATGATGAGGACAAAACATGTACCACTAAATTTAATGAGCAACCTAAACAAATTATCAATTTCAGTGGTGGAGAACTTTGGTTTTGACAAGCCAATGGAGCATCTTCCCTAAGATGGATTCGGAGCACATAAAAGACTTTCCTTTCCGGCGAGATGAGGTCTAAACTCAAGTAGCAAGAGAATGATCACAGCCTAGCGGAGTACTTGATGCGAGACATTTCTCATTTCAGCCATGGAATGCCCCCCAACCGACGAATCGTACAGTTAGTATCTCGAGGCTGTCTCTTAACAGGAAAAGAAATATTCAACATATCCCAAACTATCCCAAACGGCACAAGCCCATAAAATACAAGCGGAACTCACTTCTGTATCAAGATCTGAAGAAGTGTCGGCGGTAGAGCTGGGAGAACCGGTGAGGAGAGTGCTGAAAGAGGCTGATCCGGAGCACCCACGGTTCCTCACGACCCCAACTCTCGCGTTCAACGGTTGTAGCCCCAGCGGCCACCCGCCTTCCTGAACACGCATTTCATCAAACACATAGCAGTCAAGAACCAGAAACCAAGAAACACTCCAGGCGATACGAAACTTCCCATTTCCGGGAGGCGAATAAAGAAACTACCTGCTGCGCCATGAGTCTCTCTGTCTATCCCCCTCTCAAGAAGAGAGCGACGGGGACTGCCGCGTTCTAAGAGGGAGACAGGGACGGTGAAGTCATCATGGCCAGAGGAGAGAAGACCATCTTTCTCTGCTTTTTAAGGCCCCAACAGCTGCCGCAAAAGCGACAGTGCCCAGTGGGGAGGATGTCTTTTCAAAGAGGATGATTAAAAATGGCACCCCCCCGCCCGTCCGTCCGTCTGACCCAATAAACGAAAAAGAAAAGGCAGAGCAGGAAAGCAAACGGTGTATCCTCTAACGAGCCTGACATGCATCGAGGGGAAAAATATATTGCTTTCACATGGGTGAGTCCGGGGCGAGTTACTTTGACAATTTTAAAACCAAGAGAGAGAAAGAGAGAAAGTAGGTGCAGAGAAGGACATCTCACGGTTGGGTTGGGTCTCTGCAACGATGAATTCAGCTGGTGTAGGGGAGCGAAGAGGAGAAATCTCAGTACATCCGATCTGACAGATGGGTTGGTTCTCTGCATCCATGAATTCAGCTGGTGAAATGTGAGTGAAGAGAAGAGACGGGGGGATCCTTCTTGTTTTAAAGTTCCGTACGTGAGTCGAGAGCGAGAGAGAGAAAGGGCACGACATGGATATAGATCTCGTATTTACTACTTTATTTTTATTTTTGTACTTATTCAATTTATTTGTATCGTTATTGTATATGATAGTAATGAAAATGTCCAATTTAGTCACACGCTGTATTTTAACAAAATCATAAAATTTGTGCTTGGATGTTATGACAGATCGGATCTCATGAAAAAAACGAATTTTTACGGTATTAAATTAATTCACTTTTTGGATTTATTTATTTTTTATGTTTTTTGTTTTTATTTTAAAGTGATATATCTCTTTTTAATATGAAATAAATATCTTTCTTTCAAAAAAAGAAAAATCTAGAACAGAGCGAGATTGGTAGCTACAACGCTCATGACCTTTCCCTTCCTCAATTGTACCACTCAAATTTTGCGAAATCCATGTGTAGATTTAGTCCGAAAGAAGAACGTCAAAGAGTTTTAAAAGTCTGGAATGGCCCCTCGTCAAAGACCTAAACGCACCAAATGCTGGGTTTATCATTCACCTATTTGTTTCCGCTGAATTAAAACGGTGGGTGGGATAGGACATTGAGTGCGGCATCCGGACCATCTCTCGATGTTATCAAAAAAATCTCACTTGTTTTATATCTGGATTTTAGTCATGATTCAGCACAGGTACAGGTTTCTTATGTAAAAAGAACATTCTGGTTGACCGTTCCAAGATGGAGGAAGAAAAGAAACGGTTCCAAGGCTCTGAGCCAAAGGCCAGGTCTACGCGCGGCTTGTCACCAGCCTACAAGAGGCCACGATACCCAACTAGCTGATAAGATCGTCAACACAAACTAATGAAATGAGTCCCAAATTTACACTGTAATGAGCAATTACGTGAGTAAATTCTGGTATAACAAAGGGAGGTCGGGGATGTTGGGACATTTCATATGCTTTCCCAAATCTCTTCTGCCTCCGCCTCGAAGATTTGATTACTGCTATCGGCACCTAGAACAACCGTTTTGTTACACACAACATACAACTCGGGTCCCAGAGAATCATGAGAGCCAACGAAAAGGCAAAGAATTGGATATAATAAAAGGACGAGGACTTCATCTGTGCCAGGAAGAGAAGAGTTGCTCTTCAGGGAGCACGGCTTGCACCGGGACGATACTCCCCAATACCTAGCAAGTCCTGCATGAAACAAGATGAGACATATTCAGGAAAGAAACTAGGATATGCATCTACAGAGAGTTGACCCAATTTTTGTGCCAGTGACTTAGACAGCCTAATATATCATATCAAAGAAAATTATAACATTCCTGGAGATTGCGAGGCAGACATAGCGTATCTCATATAGCAAATATGCCATCCTTCCTTGCTTGGAGGTGAATGTAACATACTTGGAACATTAATAAGCTAAAGGATCAGGGACAGTCAGGACAGAGGCTACAGTGCTACACCACTATTGATTCTTTCCCTTCCCTGGCAAGACACACTAAGAAATATACGAGCTGCCTTAGAAGCAAGAGATCCTTTCTTAGAGTATATTGACTCAAAGGATGCATGAACCCATTCTAACGTAAAGAGAACCCACTGAGAGACGTATACTGCAGATCCTCCAACTGAACTTTATCAGAGCAATCCCACTTTTTTTCAAATGTTACCAGCGATTGAAAGAGACTTCAGTTCCACAATACAAGAAACAGGGCTATGGCAATGACATTATGTAGTGATAAAAATAGCTCTGTCACTATAGATGGCCTAAGGTCTATGTAGGCCAAGCAATTTGTCGCCATTTTCAACGAAATTAAAAAGTTTGTCGCCATTGCTCCACCCTTGTGCAACAATAAATTAGTTTCAGTACATCCAAGCAAACCAAATCAAAACTTCAGCAACAAAACTAAAAATTCAACACGCTAGGGCGGAGCAATGGAGACAAAATATAACTATCCCCCTTGTTTTGAGAAAGAGCAACACAGTCCTATTTTTCTCGCCTTTCATAAGACCAAGAGCTTATCAAACTAGCACATTTTGTCGCCACTGCTCCAACCAAGCTTGAAGAGGCTCGTTTTTTTTCGTTATGTTAGATTAGACCAGACCAGTCCTATAGCAACGAAAGTGGTGATTCATCCCCATAGATTATGTGTATGGCAACGAAATTGAAATCTCATCGGATATGGTCTAAGCAACAATCACAAAGTTTTATTGTCACCTTTTATAAGATCAAGAACGCAACAAAGGCAATAAAACTATCATTTCATTGCAATTAATCCTAACAAGTGCAGCAAAACCTATTTTATAGAGCTAAAGGAGACCAAACCAGTCGTTTCTCAACGAAAGCGGTGATTTCTGTTGAAGTGACACGTTCTATTTTCATCGCGTTTTGTAAGATCAGAACTTAACAGAGGTGACGAACTGCAAATTTCGTCGCCATTGATCTGAGCAAAGGCAATAAAATGAGGCTTTTGTCGTCTTTGGTCTAAGCAAACACAACCAAATGAGTTTTTGCCACCATTGATTGGACAAAAACAAGACTAAGGTAATGAGATCCTCATTTCGTCACATTTGGTACTTAATGTAGAGATTTTTTTTTTCAGGAGTAGAACTTGTGGTTGCTCAATTTTGACGTTAACAAAGCTCGAATTTTTCCACATATTTATATATATTATATAGTTTAAGGAATTTTCTATGTCTATCTTTATAATATAGTTTATAAATTGTGAACAAAAATTAAATGTTCAATTAGGAGAGGATGATGTCTATCAAGCCTAAGCATTGGTGAGCTTGACCACGACATGATAACATACTCGAGTTGAAGTATTATAACGAGAAGTACTACCAAAAACCAACCCAAGACAACTCAAGCATAGAAACAAAAGCTGTAAGTTGGGGAATCTGCGAAACAAATCAATCATGAGAGCTCCCTATCCAACACATGGATACCAAAAGTCTCTAATGTTGGAAATTGTTGATTAGCTCTAACAGTTGCCCACTTGCATGCTTTGTTTTTGTCAATAAGGAGCATTAAAAGCATGCCATTTTTGCAATTGAAAGTATCTGACCCAATAATGCAAATACAAGCCAAGCAATGGAATTTGGACATTGATGTACATTACCTGGCAGGCCTTATTTTTGGCTCTAGTTTCTGCTGTACTAGGAATATCATGATTTGGTTTTAAGAATCTCTTCTCTTGCCGCTCGCATGAGCCCCAACCATCAGAAAATCGACCACCCCTAGCAAATGAAACATAAACAACTGCAGGTGAGATTTCTAACAGTAGGAAGCAGCCTTGAGTTGTTGACTAAAATAATGCCTCCATGACAGAATCATCCAAAAGACAGAACATACTGCATGTATGCTCTGATGACAAATTCAGCGCGCTGTACATTCCTGTTCTCATCAAATTCAATCGTCTTATCTCTGATTTCGTAAGAAAGGTTGAAGTAGAATGATATTTTCCTCCAACCTGTAACATGATGCTTCTCGTCACATCTGTCATACCACCTTAAAACTAAAATACCTCACAAACTACCTGACTTCTTTATAAATGGGTTCCCGGAAATCATTGTGTAGTCAGTCTTCTCCAGAATCTGTCCGGTTAAACAAAAAGAATCGCATGTAAAAAAGTGAAAGCAGATCGAATTATTTGCAAAAATAACACAGGGATCGAGCAGTCAAGAAGCAACAACCAACATCCTCGGATCCCAGATGCAGGGGAGACTATATGCATGTGCACTTTGTGCTAAGTACTCATTCATCATCTCATCATTCTGTGATACATCTAAAGTAACCTAATAAAATTGAAGTTAATAATATATTTAAACTATGCAAGTTGGCCAGTTTAGGCATCATGCTCAAGAAGTGATTGAGTAAGAAGGTGGACCCTAAAGGAGAAAACAGAAAACAACTAGCTTTTCTCATGATGGCTAGTAGGGAGATGCTGGAAAAGAAAATTCTTTGAGCAATCTCTATAGCCGTTTTCATAATCTCCGACTAGGTACTCTCTCATCAACTGGTAATTCTCCGAATTTTCATCGATATTTATCTTCTGGAAAAATTCGCTGAACGTTTTCCTTCGAAAACCGTTTATCATTTCGTCATGACCACAAAAATGCACCTCTCTGCAGCATAGTTTCTATGCATGGACCAAACAATATCAACTCTTTCTACAAGTAAAAGAGATGGTTTTCTTCCTTTCTAGATGCTATTTCCTGCATATAACAAAAGTACAAACATAAGGTCAACATCTTCTAAGAGATAATGATGCAGGGGTTTCAGCTGGAAAAGTTCTTGATCAATCATCACAGCAAATGACCCCGCAGCAACAACAACAACACCACCATTAACATCAATACTAGGAAGCTTTTTCCTGCTAAGTGCAATGTAGAGCATTGCCAGCCTTACTGCTATCCTATAACAAAAATTTCCTCAAGTTTAACTGATATTTGCAATCTCAAAAGTTGCCAGATGTGCCTTTCCATCTCGAATCTCCTACTGTGTACCGTGAAGTACATTCCCATCAAGTTTTCCATCTTTTAATTTATTGTTTACCAAAGCAGCTTGCTCTTCGGTATCTGTTGGTCTCTAATTTACCATACTTAATTTTAACCTCTTCCCTCACTACAACTGCACTTCATCTACTCCACCATTTACTTACTTAGCTACACACATATATTATACCGTATCTCCAGATAGGATTTTGTAGAAAATCTGCCCGATTTGACCTAATACCTAGTCTAGAAAATGACTAAACCCAAGATCCTGTACAGGCATATACTGACCCAGTGAGTATTTGGCTTGCATTGAATAGGACAAGACTACTAAAGAAACTAAATTTGACAAGACATAATCAAGTCCTTTGGGGAAAAAAGAAACGGAAAAACTGAACCAAGGGATCAGTGCCAGCAATCCGGCAATGGCAGCTGTTGTTGGACCATGGCCGCTGCTACACCTCCATGACAATTGTCCTTACTGGAAAGTTTACTCCTATCTCGACTTATTCTCATCCACATTATTATCTAGTAACAGTATTATTAGCTAAAAGCCTAAAAGCATACCAAGAATCAACACTTCCTCAGTATTTCAGGAATGCATTTTCTTCTACTTCTACCACAGCATATCACAGTTCTCATCCTAAAACTGCAAAACATGACTTATTCATAGAATCCAAAGCAACAGGATAGCACACACAAAAGATTCACTATACTGGTATGTTTTCTCCATAAATCTCAAGTTCAAGGGAATATCCAGTAAATTAAATTCCTATCACATAATAAGGCAGAGACTTTGCGCATGCACGTTTCCTATGGTACAGAGCACAAGAAAAAACGGAATCCAAAGCTAAATGCATCAAACAATACCGCCATGGCAGCATTCTGATACTCCTTGAACAGCGAAACCGTAGGAAACTTCCCACTTAAGCAATGCCTCATGACCTCCTTCTCCTCGCTCTGCGCATAGTACCCCGGCGAGCTCATTGCCGACATCGAGATCTCCGGCGACAAGTATGCCTCCGGCGACGAACGCATCGGCGTCGTCGGCGTCCGCTGCGCGCTCCTCACCAGCGGCAAGGGACTGGCCTCGCTCGCTTCGTAACCGCAAGACCTGGCGATTTTCTGCGGCGGCGACTGCCTGTAACCGCTGTCCACCGGCTCCTGCACGACCTCTCCGTCCATGAGAACCCTGGAATCCGAGTCCGCGCGAGGCGAGGTGTGAGCTCGCTTGTTGCATTTGGTGGAGAAGGTGAGAGCCGGAGGAGACTGGTAGGAGACAGGAGTCGGAGATTGGTGAGTAGAGTGCTTGATCGGTAGCAGCTTGCGAGGTTTGGAGCAGAGAGAGGTGGCCGCGGAGTCCATTAACGCCCACAACGTGGCGTCGTCGAGGTCTTTGTCGTCGATGGAGTATGGAGCGACTGGTGAGGTCATTACGGCGATGCAATGGAGGTGAAGAAGAAAAAGAATAGGAAGAAAATGAATAAGAAGAAGAATATAGGATGGTGAAGTGAGGCTAGGGTTTCGAGAAGAGATTGTTGGTGTATGGCATCGTCGCCTCTCTCGTTCCGGCGATGGTATTGGCTCGGGAGGGAGGCGGAGGACGAGAAAGCAGTAGCGCCGTTTGAATTTAAACTGGTTTTGACGAAACGGCGTCGTATTTACACTGTAAAGTACAGCTTGCATATTTTTGAAAGATCGCCCCTTGATTTTCGGGGTCGTGGCAATTCTGCCTCGGTTGCTACACCTTTTGCAATGGCCACCCTAACGTTGACTCCAGCCAATTCTTTTCAGAAATTCAAAGATGTGCACTCAAGTTCTTGAAGTATGTCTTTGTTGTCTCAAGTTAGTCCATCTTTCCGAATTCAATTACGGGCAACCGTCTATGGATCCTCCACCATATCATTCCCCTGCCATGTGAGAAGGGATTTTCAAAATTTGAATTTGGCGGGAACCCCCTCTCTCATATGTCCAGGGGTATGATATGAAAAACGATCCACGTCTTGGGCAATCAAGTCCTTGAAGATGTGTTTGGTTGTCCAAATTAGTCCTTCTTTCAAGTTGTGTTTGATCATCTAAATTTATAACAATGATAAGATATAATATAAAAATCAAGAATTTTTGCTATAATTTATTCAATATTTTGCTCGTGGTAATAAAATTAAATGTTTTCATATCCTGTCATATACATTGATTGGTATAATCAACATATTAGTGTAAATGAACCAAAAAATGCACAATGATATTCGTAAGAATCTCCCATGATTCACGCACAACAAATCTAACCTCCATCTATCAATTCATGATTATTGTATTATCTACATCCTAAACAACAACTGAGTTCACTACAGTTTCATAGTGGGCTTCAATTATGACAACACATGTAAACGAGCTACAGCAACATCGACGGCTAGATCAGTAACCGAATGTCAAATCTAATAAGAGATAGACAATATGATTATTCACCTTCGCGATTTTGAGTGACTTGATTCTCCTCACTTATCGCCTTAACCAGATCAGTTTTATCGGTCTCCAGCTCCAACTTCAGATCAGAGTTCGCTTCGAAGTACTTTAGGGTTTCGAAGACTGCTCTGCCTCCGCTTGGATTGGTGATGAAACTCTTACAGATCGAGCAGATCCATCTATCATGGTACCTCGACTGTCTCTGCATACACACGCGAATTTTCCTTTCTCTTTCTCTGAACATCCGTTGAGATTAAGCTCTGACATCTTTGTTGTGGTTATTACATGTTGGGGATTGATCTTAAGAGCTCTGGACACCATATCGTTCTGAGATTTCCAGATTCGACATAGTAATAAAGCGAGAAGCTCAAACAAGACAGAGGGGTCTTTGAAAGTTAACCATCCATAGCTCTATTCGGGTCACGGCGTTAACTTTCACATTAATATTTACCTCTCGATTGTTCCAAATTTGATGAGCCCAGGGCCACAAGAGAAAGAGATGCTCGACGGACTCCGATTTTCGTTGGCAGATCACGCGAGTGGCTTCAGATGTAATTTGTCTCCGAAGCATATATTTGTAAGTAGTTGCTAGAGCATTTCGGCAGATCTGCCAAAGGAAAAACTTGAGGGTTGTAACATTGCCTTGTAAATTTTGTTCCGCAGTTCTTTTGGGGGTTTGGAAGGACGATGATGCTTGATTCTGATTCAAGTACTTTCCTTCTGCCCTGAGTTTGTTGTAAGCATTCTTGTCAGTATATCGACCTGTTTCGGTTGGTTTCCACAGTAAATTGTCTTCTCGGAACCGAGGGTTAAATGGGTGGCTAAAATCTACTTAGTTGAATCCTCACCAAAAATTTCTTTCACTCCGTTCTCTTTCCATTTAGCATCGTCCTTGCTTATTAGCTCGGTTACTTGATTTGGGTCCTTTCTATTAGTAAGACCTCCAGTCAATCCTCTCGGTAATCACTCATCTTATCTTTTCTTATGTTTATATTCTCACCGTTCCCAACCGTACTGTGATGATTGTAACATTCATTATCGTTTTATGTTCTTCTTAATGCCTAGTATTTTAGGTTTTCATCATTGTATCTGATCATTCGCACCATACCGTGATGTCATATCATTATCGCGCCATATTGTCAAACACGCGACGTCTTCCGTACTAAACCACAGTTCCGGTCATTATTGCCATTTCACCGAAAGGGTATTGTACAATGCTAATCCTTCCCTCTACATTGCCAAACCTCGGGTTTGAATTACCAGGCAGACTTCAAAATGACCCCTCGTCAAGCGACTGTTTTATCCTTAATTCCTAGTATTTTAGGTATTCATTGACAATGTATTAATTCAAGAAGTTAATCATTTTAGCTGATGATATGAACATGTAACGAAGATGACTTTAAGAAGGTTGAGATTTGTTAAGTAAGCAGAAATAACATGACTTCGGATAATGCTAAACTCTCAAAAGGCCCATTCTATTCTCGTAAGCTCATGTCTTCGAATTTGCTTGTGTCATAAAGAAAACGAAGCCCATTTGAGATTTGGCCCAATGCTCTTTGCTTCATGGAAATGAACGGCGATCTCTCCGAGTTCTTACATACATTCACACGCGACAACCCAGTGGGTAACCCAGTTATATTTAGAAATTGCCAAGATCGGAGAAATTTATTATTCCTCGACTTGAAGGTGAGAAGTTACTACTGTAATTTTTTTGTATCACGGTGGCGACACGTCAAATATCTTATCTACTGCCACGTGAAACCATTCCAATGAGATATGATTAGTTGTAAAAGGTTTTTTATCACCTCCATTGTCTGCACTACTTATGTTACTATTTTCAGAATTTAAAATGCACAAGAAACCTTACTCTATAAGTGAGTAATAATTTCATAAAACAATCAATAGTGTCGTATGAATGATGAAAAAAATAAAGAAAATATTTTTAAAACAAATAAAAATACAATTCGTTTTATTTAGACTATAAAAAAAAATCTGTTTCGGATATTAGTAATCAAAATTCAAAGATTTTCTTATCCTCCTCCTCACAAGCATATGTATTTTACCAATTATATCAAACGCAAATTCGTAACTTGTATAAGTTAAGATGTGTCCTTCAATATTACGGAACATCTCATTTTCTTAAAAATGAAATAAATGATTTTTTTGAAACACAAGGAATTTTTCATTCTGAATTAAAACATAAAAATATCCATAGAACATTTGGCGTAACATAGATAATAAATAAATAGGAGTTAATATCATTCCAATTGCCATTACAAAAGTAATTAGTATTTTTGGCATTAAAAGATATTGTTGGCTGGTAATTATTCCAAAAAATACTATCAATTCTGCCCAAAAACCACTCATACCCGGTAATGCAAGGGAAGAAGTTCATAGTTATTCAAAGACATGTTGTGTAAAATAGCTCACGCTTGACATTTACTATGAAAGGAGAAAACATATGCCCCGTATGAATTTCACAAGCGAAAGTCTTAGTGGAAACAAACGTCATCAACAAAATCGAAATATAACACGAAACTCACTAGTCAAACCAAAATCATGTGTAGCAAGTCAAACTATCCACATGTCATACACAGACTTCTTAGCTTACACAAAAGGTGAAGCACATCATATTCTATCGTCAATTCCTCCATTTCTCGGCAAGCGACATAAAGGCCACCGCTACTAAAATCATGTCGTCAATGAACCCGAGATCCTCCCCGCCCAAATCACTTTGGGCCAGCTACGCCAAATCCCCACAATCAAAAGTGCAATGGTGAGAGCCGTCGTCTCCATAATACCATGGAAACCATAGTGCACCGCCTTGGTTAAAACTTTTTGGGAGCCATACTCCACCACCGTTCCCATAATGGCGGCAGCGAGGGGTAGGCGAGGCCAGAGGCTGCGGGGGCGAAGGCAGTGGTAGAGGGGGCGAGGGCAGTCGGTACGTTTGGATTGTACTACGCATCATGATACTCCTCTAGTTCTATATACTCCATGTCTAATGTGGAAGCAGGATCCTGTAGATCACAAGAAATCCATCAGTTGTCAATTAAAAAAGCATTAACATTAAGCCTTTATTCATTAAGCGATAGTGGATCATGTGCAAATTCATTTTTTTAAGTGCTAAATAGCTAGGTTTTACCTTAGGAATTTTTGAATTTTTTTTTCTGATTTTTCCACCATTTTTTGGAATTTTTTTTATGCATCTTTCATTTTTTGATTTTTTTTCTATTTTTTAAATTTTTTTATTGAAATATATTATCTAAATCAGGCCGAGTTGACGCAGCCCAGCCCGTTTGGGTCCAAGATTGGTCTAACCAAAACAACATAGTTTTATTTTTATTTGAATTTTGGAATTTTCTTATTTTTTGTTATTTTTATATTTTCCTGCCCATTTTAAGATTGACGCCCCAGATTGTGCCACGTGTCAAGATCAGGACCATACAACGAGGGAAATGATATTTAATTTTTAGAAGAAGAATGGACGGTTTATATCTGACGCATGGCCCAATATGGGTCACCGATCTAATTGTTTTCAAAAAATTAGTTTCATATATCCAAAAAATGATTTTTATTCAAAAATATTACGATCTAGAAACGTGGCAGCGCTCCACCGTCTGATCATTTTTATTTTATATTCAAAAAATTATTTTTTTGCTTTCAAAAATCCACGTGGCATTTCAAGTGGCGTCAAGTGGAGCCATGTCCACGTTGACCTATAAACCATAGCCGGAGAAGACGACTGGAGACTTGCAACTCCGGCCAAAATGGCAAGAGGATCGCCAGCGAGCTCAAACAGACGTCAAAACCTTGGCATTTCTTCCCGATTTTGATCCCAAAATACTCCTCAAGATCCCCACATCAACATACGTCAATTTCATGGCAAGAACAGACCTAAAACTATCCACCCTAACTAGCCTCTGGCGAAATTTCGTCCAAGCCCAGTGCGAAACCTGCAAAATAAAGTGTAAAGCAGCATCACGAAAAGTCAAGGATTCTTACCTGACTGACTGAGAGTGAAACAAGTGCACGCGCTTGAGAGTAGTTTGTTGAAGGTGGACTCTTTTGGGAGTATTAGTGAAGATGGTGAGGTTCTACGTGTGCCCTGAACCAAGATGAAGCTTCTGGAACCGTTGGCGGCACTCTGCGTCGTCTGGATTGGTCAGAAATCGAGCTCAAAGCTCTCGAGTCTTCTTGCAACAATGGCGAACCATACTAATTTCCCCAGAGTTCTTTTCTCTCTCCTGCTTCTCTCTGTGTGTCTTGTTACGGATTACCCAACGGGGATTCTCTTTTTGTCCTTTTTGTTGCTCAATCCAGACCTCTAACCCGTTCTGTTACACTCCCTAAGCTAAAAACTAATTTTCTGTGCGTGCGAGGGTCTGCCAGCCTATCGTCACACCTGAGAATGGTGTACCTAGAAGTGGAGTCTTTTGGCGGCAATGCCCACCTTTTTTTGTGTTCAATCGTGCATCAATTCTTGTTCGATTTAAGTGATTTTCATTTGATCCTCATGGGAAGTTGTCCGAGCAAGAGGATGGATAAATCGTCTCCGTATATGCGCGTGTGGCACGTGATTTTTGGCTCGCCAGGACCGCAACAGATTGAAGAGAAAAAAGAAGGTCCATATTATATTTTTGCTACGCTATAATTTAAGGTTTTCTATTAATTTTTCTTCATCTACAACAGTTGTTGGTGATATTACAGTACTGTTCAACTTCATTGAGACTGATAATAACATACGCGAAATTTGTTTCCAGTAAGATTTGCTACTAGTTCTAGCTACAATGCCCATTCTGTACAATTGCCAATTATTGTTGAAATGGATGCCAATTTTGAGGTCACTCGCACCCCTCCAACACTTTAGGCTTCCTCTTTCCCTTACTCTTGGTTTTCACATTGTTCTCCTCTCTTTTTTTTCGAAAATCCGGACCCCCATCCATTGACCTCTCTTCCCTCTTTATCAAGCTCCACCGACTAACTCATAGCCTCTCCTCTCTCTCTCTGTACATTGCTGCCCTCAACAGATTCTTTAGTTGGGAATCCTAAAAACCATTACTTCCCTCCTCAAAAAACGCCAGCTCATTTATACCAACTTGTACTGAAATTGGATCGAGAGATGAGAGGACATCGTTTCTGGTTGGATCATGGCATGTGTACGCGAAAGAGGAACAAAAACAGGTATTATTCTCTGCTATAGACCTGGGTTGGCCAAATTGGATCGGGTCGGGTTCGATTCAGCCGACCCGATTTGATATTCTTGTCAAATTCAGCCTCTATTCGATCACTTTTTCCATAATTGATGCTCAAATTTGGTTCTGTAGCATGTTTTCATGTAAGAATGTTATTTTCGGGACTGAACAATTTAATTTGGTATAAAGGCCCCAAATATAAAGTTTGGGGTTTGGATTTCTCAAAAGTTTTAACCCGAAAATGATTTTTGAGAAATCCAAACCCCAAAAGGACAAAATCGAACCAATTCGACTTCACCAATGGATTAAAAAAGATGAAAATTATAGGATAATGATCTTGGATTTGCGTGGGTATCACTAGAAAATGACTAATTATACTTAAAATGAAACCAAAGACTAAATTGATAATAAAATGTGCAACTAAGTCTTTTTTGTCAAAATTGCCTGATTCCGCGAATAATTGTATCAAAATGCAACATTAGTTTTTGGAGGCAAATGTCATGGCTTGAAAAAAGTGAAAGTAAAAAATGAAAAAACTCAAATTGTAATTTTTGACTCAATTTGAAATTATATTTGTGAAGGCTCTTATAATCCCAAACTGAATTTTTCAACTTTTAAATGGCAGACATGAAAATAAAATTAGAATAAAAATATTGGTTTTCATATTTTTGTGGACACAAGCACTATTTTCCCTCTTTTTAGCCGTTTTCCAATAAAAGTAAAATGAAAAATGAGGATTTTTTTGGGTCAAAAAAATGGTTCCTAAGACTTGACCAAAGCTTCCAAAGTTAATTTTGTGATTTTATAATTTTTTTAATTAATTAAAAATAAAATGGCAAAAAATTAGGTGTCAACATTGATCGCTTCGACGATGGACAGCGGCGACAGCTCTCCCAGAGTGATTTGCCAATTTTCTTTCTTTATTTTCAGTTTTATTGTCAATAAAATTTTAGTTTTTATTTTTTTTATTTAATTTGAATATTTGAAAAATCTGATTTAAATAATAATAAATGTCATATCATCATTTTTTGCTAGACAAACTAACGATGTTAATGGAATGACTTCATTACGTCAACTTTAAGAATCTCGCCCATCTTGATTGTTACTCAAAGCCTTCATAATTCCATTATTCTCCATGTAATCTCTTTTTTTAATCTCTAGTCTTTGTTCAAAGTGAAAAACTCAAATCGGTTCATCCTCTGTTAGCCTGGTGCAGTCACCGAACTTGAGTCTTACTAAAGTCATCAGTACGAGTCAATGACTCATTTTATAAATGGGTTGTCTGAGGGTTCAAGGTTTGTGAAAGATTGAATGAAAATTATATTTAAATTGAATCAAATGGGTCAAAAATGGTCACATACTTAACCCATTTTCAACCCATATTTCACAAGTTGCAATTGGGCCCAAGATTTCAAAAGGTTTGTTATTATTATTTTTTTTAAATTTTCTATTTTTATAAGTGAATGAAACAAATTTAAAAAGAAAAATATAAAAGTTGTCGCCCTCGCTGTTGGTCGTCGATCACAAATGTCGGCCGCCATCGCCAATTGCCGCCACCGCCAGTGCCGATCGCCGGAGAAAATAAAATAAAATAAAATTACTTTTTTAAAAAGTTAAAAGATATTTATAATAAAATATTTTTTAATAAAAGATATTTTTAAAAATAAAGTATTTTTTAATTGTTAATATTTTAAAAAATAAAAAGGAAAAAATTCACTAGATTTTTTATTGCATGAAAGTATTTTAGTAATATTATTTTCTTAAAAAATTATTGTGATTTGGTAATATGGGTCAAAATGGATCGGGTCGAATCGAGTATGGATTATTGAATATGGGGCAAAATGTGTTAGACAGGTCGAATATGGTCCAATATGGATCGTACCATATTCGATCCGACCCAAACTCGATCTAACCCACCCATTTAATACCTCTAAGACTTACTAAGAAACTCAAAACTGATTATGATTCCCAGTCTTGTAACTAATTCTAGCAAAGCGAGGTCTTCAAGAACTTCGCTATTCTCCCTATCCTTGTCTATGCTAGCTTCTCGTTTGATCGAACGAGGAAGAAAGAATTAGGGATGGCCTGGGCTTCCGGTCCGCAAACGGGCCAGAAACGGGTAAAGAGTCGAACCGGTTTTAAGAAATGGATTAGAAGATGAAAACTTGTTTGGGCCATATGTATTCATTAATAGATTGAAAAAATATAGACTTAGCTCAAAATCTAAAAGAAAACTAGTCCAAGCGCGAGCAATGTGGTGGGCTTGCACAAGGCTCTTCCAGATATTTTTTGGTCATTTCCACTGATTGTTTGACTTATGATCTTTACATTATTTTATTTTTTAAAATAAAAAAATGAGGAAGTTATTTTTTATTCAAAAATAGACTGGCTGAAGATGTCAAATCCAATAAAAAGATAGCCATTTTTTTATAAAAAAATCCTATCTTTTTTACTTCCTTTTTATTCCCCTCCATAATTTCTTAATAAAAAATTATTAAATAATAAACTAATACATGCATACCTTAAATATGAATAGATTTTAAATAAATATAGAGAGTATATATGTTGTATAATGAAAATAAATTTAAATGTATAAATAAACAGGTAGGATTAATGGATCTTGCTTCAGTTGACAAGCTGAACAATTTACAATCAATAGTGCAATATAGATACTAGATAGGTATCATACACATTAGTGTTTAGCTCAATGTATAATGAATTATTACACGTTAATTCAATCTCAAACTTTTTATTTTTTCAATGTAGTTATAAACTTATTTATCAAACTCGAACATGGTCATTTCGACTAATACTTGCCAAAAAAAATGTTGATGTGATGTCTAGTGATCGCTGTCTGTTTTATGTGCTGATGTGGACAATTTTACTCCAAATGTGTGATAGCCTGACCTTAAAACCCTGCCTCGATGCCAACTTGTCAGAAATTAGAGCCAATTCTTTCACCGCACAGCCAATCGTGGCTTCAACTTCACTAATTTGTTAGTGCACCTCGTTTCGTATGAAGAACTCAGGAAATAGAAATCGTCGCCATGCTGAGCTTCACCTTCCTCCTTAATGCTGCACGCGAGAAACACCATCGGGAAGAGAGAAAGAGCTAGGCAATAGTGAGATTAGTCTGAGGAAGAAGCAGCCAGCGAAACCATCGGTGGGGCAAGGCCTCATTGGCCACAACTCGAGAAAAATAGAGGATGTCGTTCGATAGGTGTTACTACCCAAAGAAAATGAAGGGGAGAATAGACCAAGAAAAAGAAAAGATGATGATAGCAATTGGTTGTTCTGGGCATAGTTGTGCCATTGAAAAACAAAAAGGGGAAGAGGCGGCATACAAGAAAGAATAGGTGGAGGGTGAGCGGCAGCATCGGTGAACACGTGGGAAAGTAGGTGAGGTAAAAAGGTTATTTAGAAAGCCTTCACCGTGAATAAATTTTTTTTTTCCTTTGAGTAAATTGATGGTGCAACCCAATTTGGGCTATGCGGCCCGTGATTCTAGCTGCAATTGAAGGGGCCAACTGTCCACTTTAGATGGGCCAAAGCTGTGCAGCCCAGCTCTTGTGTTCGCTCTCAACCCACATTGGATTGGCCGAAACGAATCATGGATGGGCCTCCCATAACCGAAAGTAAATGGCCTAAATTTATTTCGTAGACCAGGTCCGACTTTTTATTACTTCACCACCATTTGACCATCGGTCCTTAAATAATTTCCAAACTAAATTCGGATCATCAAGCACATCCTATCGCACATGTCAACTTTCCAATCCATTTTGTTTATTTTCTGTCAATTTAGGACTATAAAAAAAGGTGTTACAAACTCTTCTCCCCTTAAATAATTTTGTCCTCAAAATTGTTTGTTTCTTTACATTATTTAAACAAAAACGGATATCGTTGTTTCATTATGGCCCCACTTTCTTAAGTTGCGTCTTCTTGATCACTATGAAACTCTCTGAAGAAACTTCAGGGCAGCTTAGAAGCATGCTTCATTACTTTCAAAGCCAAATCCCAAGCTCTTAAGATGGTCACTGTAGTTTATAAGATCTTTTGCTTCTTTCAAAACATTAGCAGCAATCTAAAAAGAGGAAAAAAAATTAGCTCTTAATGGACTTGAAGGAACAACTTTGAGCTCATGTTATTCAGGCGTAGCACACCCAGCACAATTGCACTCTCTTTTCTTTTCACCAGCAATCCCCAATTTGCTCAATGCCCTTAATGGACCATTGTGGTAAGAAGTATCAGATGGCAATTTAATGCATACACCTTACTACAGTATCTCCGGTAAGGAATCACGATAAGATCTTTGTTGTTCACCGTCATCATTACAACGTAAAAAAAATGACATTGACTTCCCACTTCTCATCTCTAATTGCCAAGGAATCGGCTTTACTTCTGTTGGGAAAAATAACGGATATATTTTCCTCTTTGACTGAACCTATGAGAAAGCGAATAGAGCATAACCAATAGAAATATGCGAATCGAAAGAAAAATGACACTGAATTTTTGTGGAAAACTTCTTTACTGCGAAGAATGAAAACTACGAGACCGCTCACGAAGTTCACCCGAATCTCCACTATTAATCGTTCAGGTATAAAATCTCGTTGATTTCAACGATAATGAAATTCTAAAACTATAAGTGGAGATCAAGCAACAACATCACTTTAAACGAGAGAAACAAATAAAAATCACCCCCAAATTACAGTCTGAAAAGTTACCCACAAAAAAGCCGCGGTAAAGACCTTCAAATCATGATCCAACCATACAGAATCACGAACAATGAGTCTTGAAGCCGCTGACAAAATTTCAGCCCAATCGAATCACGAAAAGACCTCCGATCGTCAAGTTGGTTGCTGCTGGACAGATCATTTTTTTAGAAAAAAAAAATCTGTTGCTCCACAGTTCAGCCTTCTACCTTTCTTCACGTTTTGCTGTTCTCTATGCTACGTTTTTCTCTCCTAGTTACTTCTTTCTCTCGTGTGTATTGATGAGTTACAACCCTAGGTTTAGCAACTAAAATCATGGGCTGGACCAGCCTAAAATAAGCCCAACAAATCTCTCCATTCAGCCCATTGAGGGAAATCTCGACATAAAATAACTCAATAGAAAATCATGCCGACCTGATGCCGACAAAACTTATAATTCTCTCTAGTGAAAGCTTTCATCATCATATTTGAAGAATTATCTTCTCTCAAGTTTTTACCCTTTGGATTCCAAAGTTTCTCATATCTAGTGATACCTCACATTAATATGCTTTGACTTGGCATGAAAAGTAAAATTCTTTACAAAATGTATAACACTTTGATTTTCACAAAGTAAAACATATAACACTTTGATTATTACAAAGTAAAACATACCTTTCTTGAGTGAAACCAAGTTCCTGAGTGAACCGAAGGGTTTCCAGAATTCATAAAACGCAGCGGAACAAAACCCTAAATAAGAGCTATGTGCATATTGAAATCAAAATAGGTTCACTACGTACTTTTTCGATCGGCTTATAAAATTGACGGTCAGTTGTGTTTGGATCAGCGCCCCAAGTACTGCGCCTCTATCGGTATCCACACACACGAACTGAATTCTCCAACGATCTAAGTGCTAGCTTTCAGATCTTGGAGTGGCTCTCCCAATCGCCTGAACAGAGAACTGTTCTATGTTTTTCTCTTTTTGGATAAAAAATAATGACGACCGGTTTGAGACGTCTCTAGGGTTATCACTCGTAACCCTACACTTCACGGTTTGGGTCCTACAACATAACAGCCTGGGCCCACGACGTCCTCTAAACCGTCCACTTAATCGTGCGTTTAATGGTTATCTCATAACGCGCACGATCTCGTAGATATTTGTAATAGGAGAATAAATGAAGGTCTACTTCTTAAGTAGATCAAAGCGCAGAGAAAATATTAAATCAGTTCGCTATTATGTGCGACCCTGTAGGTTTATTAGACATTAGCAATGTGCTCAAAACTCTTTTGACCCACAAGTCATAAGCGGTTTCTAGCAAGACATTATGACTACCTAAGTATAGTAAAGGTCAATTTTCCAACACAATCTAATTCACAATTAATGTTAGAGTATCAATCTTAATTGGTTATTAGGGCATATCACTAATAATCTCCCACTTGCACTATAACCAATTATACAAACTAAATTCCTTTGTCATTTGATAGCCGAGTTAAGCATAAGGCAGGACTAGTGTCATCCGTATATAGCTCAAACTCATTTTCCCAATACCGCAGTTAAATTGTCAAACCAAGTAGTTGACTCTTCAACTCACTTGAGCATGGCCATGCACACAGTCTCAACTCTACGAGAGGTCACGATATCATATTCTCGTTATATGAGATGGACAAATCTCATATTGTTTAGTCATATCCCTTAGCACGATTCATGACATGCCCTACCATTACATTTATAATTACCAGTTACGGTTGACGTTTGGTAATGTTAAAGCATATCAATCTACCTCTGGGAAACCGTGGTAGACTCGGGTCAAAGAACTATACTCTATAGTTGTGATGAGAAATACTGATGACATCATATAACAATCCTACAATATTCTCATAGCGGGTCTGTCCAATATAATGTTCTCCAACATATATTTCATGTTATCAACTTTATATCTCTATATTCATGACCCGTGAAACTTGATCATCGGTTGACTCATATACTAGTATCAAATACCATTGACGGCCTAATGCACAATGATAATTGACTATGGACATTTAGAATATCAATATCCATTCTATTAATAGAGTTTCAGGATTAAATCATGTATTTGATATTCTATTAAGGATATTCAATATTCACAAGATAAAGATTTCGCATTCAATCACATATTCAAATTAAATCAAAAATCAAATATAACATATGCCTTATTAATGAACAATGAAAATGTATATTACATATACTCCCACTCACATCAAGACCAATCACTAATGTGTCTAAGGCCTAAAGCGTTACAATGACGCTCATGCTTAGGTTGTGAAAGAGCCTTCGTCAATGGATCAACTACATTTAACTCTGTTGCAACTTTACATATTTTAACATCGCCTCTTTCAATGAATTCTCGAATGAGGTGATGCTTTCTGAGTATGTGTTTGGTCTTTTGGTGAGACCTAAGCTCTTTAGCCAAATCTATGGCCCCAGTGTTGTCATAATAGATGTCCACTGGATTCGAACCAATAGGACTGATTCCCAGTTCTTCTATGAACTTTTGAATCCATACAGCTTCCTTCGATGCTTCTGAAGCAGCAATATACTTAGTTTCTGTCGTAGAATCTACAATAGTGTCCTGCTTGGAACTCTTCTAGCACACCGCTTCATCATTCACGCAAAAGACAAACCTTGACTGCGATTGAATGTCGTCTTTGTCGGTTTGGAAACTAGCGTAACCACTTATAGTGATCTGTTCATCACCTCCATAGACTAAGAATAAATACTTAGTTTTTTTCAAGTACTTAAAGATATTTTTCGCAGTTATCGAGTGAGCTTCTCTTGGATATGACTGGTATTTGCTTGTCATGCTCAATGCATAAGAAACATCAGGATGAGTGCACAACATGGCATACATGATTTATCCTATGGCTGATGCATAAGGAATCCTACTTATGCGGTCTTGCTCATCTTGTGTTGAAGGACACTGAGTCTTGCTAAAACTTATGCCATGTGACATTGGGAGAAAACTTTTCTTGAAATCTTGCATATTAAACCTATTTATGACTTTGTCAATGTATGTACTTTGACTCGGTCCAATAACTCTCTTTAATCTATCTCTATAGATTTTGATCCCCAAGATATAGTTTGCCTCTCTCATGTCCTTCATGGATAAACATTTTCCTAGCTATGTCTTAACTGAAAGAAGCATGTGAATGTTGTTTTCAATTAGTAGTTTTGATTGATCAAAAAGAAGAATCTACTTCAACCGATATGTCATCCACATACAACACTAAAAACACAATTGCGCTTCCACTAGATTTCTTGTATACACAAGCTTATTCTTTGTTTCTAATGAAGCTAAACTCTTTGACAGTTTCATTGAAACGGGTATTTCAATTCCGTGATGCCTGCTTCAATCCATAGATGGAACATTGAAACTTGCATATCTTTCCAGTATTGTCTGGTGATGTAAAGCTTTTAGGTTGTGTCATATACACATCCTCCTTTAGGTTTCCATTAAGAAAAGCTGTCTTTAAATCCATTTGCCATATATCATAATCATAATATGTGACAAACGCTAGGATAATTTGAATGGACTTGAGCATGGCCACTGGTGAAAAAGTCTCGTCATAGTCAATACCATGAGTTTGTTTGAAACCTTTAGCTACTAACCGTGCTTTATGGATATGAACATTTCCATCCATATCAGTTTTCTTCTTGAAAACCCACTTGTACCCTATAAGTTTGACACCTTCGGATGGATCAATCAAAGTCCAAACTTTATTTTGATAAATTAAGTCCATTTCAAATTTCATGGCCTTAAGCCATTTATCGGAGTCTGGGCCTATTATAGCTTTTGTATAGGTCGTAGGTTCATCATTTTCTATTAACAATAGATGACAATATTCTGTGACATGAAGCCATATCTCATAGGTTCATAATGTGTTCTTTCAGACCTATGAACTATAGGTGCCACTAGAGAAGACTCTACGACTCTTCGTAGATTTAATTGAGGTTCCTCATGAATCGAGACACTCTCTTGTGGCACAATAACTTTTTCGAGGTTTACCTTACTTCCATTGGTTCCTTTATTAAGAAACTCTTTCTCTAAAAAGACATCATTTTGAGCAACAAACACTTTGTTCTTTGATAGGTTGTAAAAATAATTTCCATTTATTTCTTTAGGATATCTCACAAAGAAGTATTTATCAGATTTGGCCTAAAGCTTATCAGAAAGTAAACGTTTTACATAAGCTTCGCAGCCTCAAATTTTTAGAAAAGACATACTAAGAACTTTTCTCGTCCACTTCTCATATGGTGTCTTCTCTATAGCTTTTGATGGACTTCTAATTAGTGTGAACGCTACCGTCTCAAGTGCATAACCCCAAAAAGATAATGAAAAATCTGAATGACTCATCATTGATCGAACCATGTTTAATAGAGTTTGATTTCTCCTGTTAGAGACACCATCCCACTACGGTGTTCCAGGGGGAGTGAACTGTGAAACAATTCCACACTATGGTCATTGAACTCTTGGCTTAGATATTCTCCTCCTCGATCAGATCGAAGAGCCTTGATATTCACCAAATTGATTTTGTACTCCATTCTGAAATTCATTGAACTTTTCAAAGGATTTAGATTTATGTTTCATCAAATAAATATATCAATATCTACCGAAATCATCAGTAAATATAATGAAGTACTGATAACCTCTTCTAGCTGTAGAACTTAGTGGTCTACACACATCAGTATGTATAATGGTCAACAATTCTTTTGCCCTCTCACTTTGATTAGTAAAATGAGCTTTTGTCATTTTGCCAACTAAACAAGATTCACAAGTATCATATGATTCAAAATCAAATGAATTTAATAGTTAATCGCTATGGAGCTTGTGAATTCTTTTCTCGTTTATGTAGCCTAATCGACAATGCCATAGGTAGGTCGGATTGAAATCATTAGATTTAAACCTTTTTGTATTTATATTATAGATTGACACACCAAAATTTAGAACATATATCCCATCCACAATATGGGTGCCACCATAAAACAATCAATTAAGATAAAATGAACAACTGTTGTTCTTTATATCAAAACAAAAACCTTCCTTGTCCAAATAAGAAACAAAAATAATATTCCTGCGTATAACAGGTACATAGTAGCAATTATTCAATTCTAAAATCATGCCAGAAGGTAAAGCTACATCATATGTTCTTATAGCTAATGTAGCAACTCTTGCTCCATTTCCAACGTGTAGTTCCACTTTACCTTTTGTTAGTGTTCTACTTCGTTTCAGTCCCTGCACATTCATACAAATGTGAGTACCACAACTGGTATCTAATACCCATGAAGTAAAACTAATAGTAACATTTACTTCTATAACATAAATACCTAAAGTGGAAGTGTCGCTTCCCTTTTCATTCTCCAAATATTTTTTGCAATTCCTCTTCTAGTGTCCCTTGTTGCCACAATGGAAGTAGACAACATCAGCAGTTGGACTCGTTTTGGTCTTGGATTTGGGTTTAGGCTTAGTGCCCTTGCCCTTACCCTTGACCATGCTTAACTTCTTAAAGCCTTTCCCCATTTGAACCATGAAAATATTAGGGGTATGGTCCTTCTTGATATTTAGTTTTGAGCATCCCATGCAATTCGGTTAAAGTCTTATTCAGATTATGCATGTTATAGTTCATAATAAACGCGTTATAATCACGAGGCAGTGACTGAAAAATAATATCAGTAGCCAACTCTTAACTAATGGGAGAGCCCAGTTGCTCCAAGTTTTCAATACGACCTCTCATCTTTATGACATGTGGGCTAACTGAGCTCTCACTTGCTAGCTTGCACTCAATTAAGGCATTTACTGTCTGATACCTTTCAGTCCGTGTCTGCTCTTGAAATAATTTTTTTTTAAGTTCATGATCATATCATAAGCATCCACATTCTCAAATTGTTTCTGAAGGTCTGAGTTCATGGCAGCTAGCATTAGACAAGATGCATCCAATACATCATCTTTATGCTTCTGGTAAGCATTTCTTTCAGCGAGGAGAGCATTGGAAGTAAGTGCCTTTGAGAGAGTGGTTTCTCCAGGACATAATCCTTTTTCTCCTGCTTGAGAACAATTCTCAAGCTTCTATACCAGTCTAACAAGTTTGAACCATTCAATTTGTCCTTCTCAAGGACATATCGCCGTGAAAAGCTTTTGATGTAGAGATATTTGACATTATCTATAACAAATATGTAAAGTGAGTTGTTTATTAATATAATTTATAATCAACTCCCACTATACTTTTATAAAATATTTCTCTATAAATATAGTGGATCAAGATCCATATTTCACCAAGATTCGAGTAAACTTTGGCTTACCGCTCAAGACTCAATTATTTAAATAGACAACTCTTTGTCAATTGTATCGAATTAACTCTTAATTGTTGGGGTTGACATGTCATGTCCTATCCCTTAATCTTATGCCTCAAAGCCCAAAACTGTTTTGATAGACTTGTTAAGTAAACCAATCTTGATATATGGATAATTATTATCCATTCTACCTTACTCAAATAGTTAAAGGCACCCTACTTAGGCATACCCATTTTTTGACGGTTCAAGCATTGATAGGTGTATGATTGGAAAGGCATCGCTTTATTACTTAATTTTATCAAGAACTTTCACAGTGTTTTTATATAATGATGAATGTATGCATGTTATGAACATAATTACTCATCACAACAAAGGTATAATAATTATACTGGGAACGAACAATCTATGCGGGGTTTGAAAAAGCAGCCCCCCTCGCAGGGGCTTGGGGCAGCACCCCCGAAACCTAGACAGAATTCTTAATTCTGTTTTACCAGGAACCTATCCGTCTCCTTATACCAACTCTGCTAGGGTGAGTGATTCAACTAAATCGTTCTTAAGGTCGTTCATGCTTTTTTCTTTTTCAGAACCCTAAACAGAATTCGTAATTCTATTTTCTTAACAGAACGTCTCTGGATCAATCACATTAATCCACATCATCGCAAGAATTCAAGTTCCTTTCAATGTGAATTTTTTTTTCGAATTGATCATATCAACTTGTATTTCCAATTCATTTAACCCTAATTAAGAATCACTCTAGGCATACATCACATACATCGACAATTAGGATTTTTCTATTCAATTTCGATATAACACATGTATGGCTTTGATACCATTGAAGGGTTTCCAGGATTCATAAAATGCAGTGGAACGAAATCCTAAATAAGATCCATGTGTATATCGAAATCAAAATAGGTTTAAGACGTACCTTTTCCATCGGCTTCGAATTGACGGTCAGTTGTGTTTGGATCAACGCTCCAAGTGTTGCGCCTCTACCGGTATCCATACACATCAACTGAATTTTCCAACAATCCAAATTCTAGCTTTTAGATCTTGGAGTGTCTCTCCCAATCACTTGAACAGAGAACTGTTCTCTGTTTTTCTCTTTTGGGATAAAAAATAACGACGACCGATTTGAAGCGTCTCTAGGATTATTATTCGTAACCCTAAATTTCACAGTTTGGGCCTCATGACATAATGGCCTGGGCCCACGACGTCCTCTAAACTGTCCACTCAATCGTGCGTTTAATTGTTATCTCATAACAACACAATTATGTAGATATTCGTAATATGAGAATAAATAAAGCTCTACTTCTTAAGTAGATCAAGGCGCAGAGAAAATATTAAATCAGTTCGCTATTGTGTGCGACCCTGTAGGTTCACTAGACATTAGCAGTGTACCCAAAACTCTTTTGGTCCACAAGTCATAAGCGGTCTCTAGCAAGACATTATAACTATCTAAGTATAATGAAGTTTGATTTTCCAACACAATCTAATTCACAACTAATGTTAGAGTATCAATCTTAATCGGTTCTTAGAGCAGACTACTAACATGAACTCTTTCATCCAAAGCAATTCCTTGCATGTTTCGGTTGTTGCGATGAACTCTACCTTTATCGTCGACAAAGCAACACATTTTTGCAACCTTGAATGCTAAGCCACAGCTCCCCCTGAGAAAGTAATCAAATAACCTGAAGTAGATTTTCTTGTGTCAATATATCATGCCATGTCAGAATCAGTATACCCAACGAGGATCGGCTTCCCACTCTTAAATGAAAGTCTCAAACTAGAAGTGCCTCGGAGACATCTTAGGATCCACTGCAATGCATTCCAATGCTCTTTAACTGCATTTGAACTAAAATGGCTAATCACTTCAACTGCATGAACTATATCTAGCATTGTACATACCATTGCATACATCAGAATACCCACTATAGAAGCATAAGGAACTTTTTCCATCTTTTTCAGGTCCTTCTTACTGGACGGACATTATTTATGACTAAACTTAAAGTGTGTGGCGAGAGATGTACTTAACACTTTAGCTTTATCCATCTTGAGCCTTTGAAGTACTTTCTCTATGTATTTCTCTTGAGACAGCCATAATCTATTCATTTGTCTGTCACGAGTGATTCTTATAACAAAAATTTGCTTAACCGGCCCCAAGTCTTTCATTGAAAAGGACTTGCTCAAATCATACTTTAACTTGTCAATTCCTGAAGCATTCTGACCAACTATCAACATGTCATCAACATAAAGCAATAAGATAATAAAGTAACCTTTAGAGAATTTCTGCACAAATACATAATGATCAGAAGTAGTCTTCTTATAGGCTTGTTCCCCCATAAAAGACACGAATTTTCTATGTCATTGCCTTGGCGCGTGCTTCAAGCTATATAAGCTTTTCTTCAGTTTACAAACATAATTCTCTTTACCTTTTACCTGGAAACCATCAGGGTATTCCATATATATTTTTTCCTTCAAATCACCGTGAAGAAAAGAGGTCTTCACGTCCATCTGCTCAACCTCAAGATCAAGACTAGCTATTAGACTCAAAACAACTCGAATTGAAAATATTTTCACAACTGGTGAGAAGATCTCATCATAGTCAATTATCTTTTTTTGATTGAAACCTTTAACAACCAATTTGGCTTTATATTGAGGACGTGAAGTCGTCTTATCTTGCTTCAATCTATAAACCCATCGGTTCTTCAAAGCTCTTTTTCCCTTAGGTAATACCACAAACTCAAAAACATGATTGTCATGCAATGACTTCATCTCAACATGCATTGCATTGAACCATTCCTTCTTATTTTTATCTTCTACTACTTTTTCAAAAGTTTCAGGTTCACCTGCATCTATCAATAAAACATACTCATTAGAAGAGTATCTAGTAGATGGGGTACGGTCTCTAGTTGACCTCCTCAAAAAAGTGGTTGGCGGAGCTAATAGTGCAATCTCTTGAGCATAAATATCATCTGAATGCTGCTGATCACCCTAAGCTTGATCTTGAACCCGCTGATCATTTTGAGTCCTAATCTGAAGTCTGACCTTGAGCACCATTTTCAACTTGATCATGTAACTATTCATGCAACTCAAAAGGTGGGACTGAGCTAGTATCAATTAATATATCCGAATCATGAGAATCTATCTTCTTTATTTCTCAATATCCCAAATGGTCTCGTTCTCAACAAATATTGCATCTTGACTTATCATAATTTTCTTTGCAATTGGATCATAAAGCTTGTATCCAAATTCATCAAAATCATAACCAGGAAACATGCACTCTCGTGTCTTGGCATCTAACTTGGATCTTTCATCCTTGGGAATATGAACATAAACTTTGCAACCAAATACCTTTAGATGATCATATGAAATTGCCTTTCTAAATCAAACTCTATCTAGAACATCACCATCTAAAGCAACAACGAGAGAAAATTAAGAACATGTACCACTGTACTCAAAGCCTCATCCCAAAAATATTTTGATAATTTTGCATCTAAAATCAAACATCCGACTCTCTCAATCAGTGTTCTCTTCATTCTTTTTGCTACACGATTTAACTGAGGTGTTTAAGGAGGTGTCTTCTGATGTTGCCTGCAATATTCATTAAATGGTCCGATATACTCACCATCGTTGTTTGAACGAATGCATTTCAACTTCTTTCCAGTTTGTCTTTCAATTGATACCTGAAACTACTTGAATGCACTTAACGCTTGATCCTTCGTCTTCAAGAAATAAACGCATAATTTTCTTAAATGGTCAACGATGAAGGTTACAAAGTAAACTGCACTACCAAGTGTTAGTGGTTTTATTGGACCACAAACACCTAAATGCACCAGTTCTAGCAACTTTGATTTTCTCGAAGGCGGATGACTTTTGAAGGAAGCTCTTTGTTGTTTTCCTGCTAAACAATGTGTATACCTTTCAAGTATTGTATTCTTCACTCTAGAAAGTAAACTCTTTTTAGCCGGCAAACAAATTTCTTTCTCACTTATGTGACTAAGTCTCTTGTGTCATAATGCAGTTGCATTTTCATCTTCCACAATATTACATATGCCCTTGGAAATCTTGGCCTGAAACAGATACAAAGAAGATTGTTTCCTATCTTTAGCCACAACTAATGAGCCTCTGGTGAGTTTCCACTGTACATTATTAAAAGTACTGCAAAATCCTACATCATCAAGCGTTCCCGTTGAAATCAAATTCAGACGAATATCAAGAACATGTTTAGCATCTTTCAGAATTAGTTTTGCTCCATTATTAGCCTCCAACTACACGTCTCTTATACCAACAACAGTAGCCAAACTGTCATTACCCATCTTTAAGGCGCCAAAGGCGCCAAAATTTCCTGATCTGTAGGATGTAAAGAACTCATTCCTAGAGATAATATGAAGAGAAGCTCCACTATCAATAACCCAACTCGAATCATTGCAGACAAAATTAACATTGTCATCGTAGCAAACAATAACAAGTTCATTAGTAGCAGTTGCTACCCAATCATCACTATTGTTATCCCTTTTCTCGTTATTCTCATTGCCATTTTTCTTCTCATTCCTCTTCTCATTTTTTAGATGAAAATAATTTTTCTTCATGTGGCCCATCTTACTGCAGTGATGACACTCAATAGCTTTCTTCCATGATCTTGACTTACTTCGGCTTTTGTATCTACCTTTTGGACCTTTCTTCTGACTTATGCCCCTGTTTTCAACAACTAGAGCTTCAGAATGAGATGAATAACCATTCGTTTTTCTTCTCATTTCTTCATTCAAGACGTCACTTTTTGCAAAACCATGGCAACAATACCATCAAATGCAACATTAATTAAAGACATACGAAATGTTTCCCAAGATTCCGATAAGGTACATAGTAGCCAAAGTCCATGCACTTCATCATTAAATTTAATATTCATAGCAAAAAGTTAATATATCACTCCTTGAAACTCATTCAAATGATCTAATATAGATTGATCATCTTTATAATACAACTCCATAAATTGTTTAATGAAACATATGTTGTTTTTACCAGTCTTCTGTGGATACAATGACTCCGCTTATTCCATAAAGTCCTAACATGTGATTCTTTGCAGTTGCGAATCAAAATATTATTATCGACAAATTGTTGAATAAACCCACGCACAATTTGGTGCTCAAAATTCCAATTGGCGCTCAAAATTCCAATTGGCATCGCTCATATTATTAGGTTTAGCATTAGCAAACATCGATAAATGCCATCGCTTCACATATAGTAGATCTTCCATCTTTTCTCTCCATACATGATAATTCTTTTCATTTAAAGTAATCATCGTACTTATATTCGGTTCCATCGTTTAGTAAAAAAAAAACGATATGATACTAGTATTGGGCGGTCTTGGGCCTCTCAAAACCCAAAAGTCAGCTTAAAAGTTGAGGTTTTTCCTCACACTTGTAAAACCGACCACCGGTCCCTTCTATAACTGATGTAGTACAACCCCAACATATTTATTGGGCTTATTTTAGCTCGGTTCAGCCCATGAGTTTAGTTGCTAAACCTAGGGTTGTAACTCATCAACACACGCGAGAGAACAGAAGTATCAGGAGAGAAAAACATAGCAAATAGAGAGTAGCAAATGGTGAGGAAAGGTAGACGACCGAATTGTGCAGCAACAGATTTGTTTCTGAAAAACTGATCTGTCCAGCGGCGATCAACTCGACGATCAGAGGTCTTTTCGTGATCCGATTGGGCTGAAATTTTGTCATCGACTACTCGTTGTTTTTTATTCTGTACGGTTGGATCGTGATTTGAAGGTCTTTACTGTAACTTTTGTCAATCATTTTTCAAACTGCAATTTAGGGTGATTTTCATCCGTTTCTCTCGTTTAAGGTGATATTATTGCTTCATCTCCACTTATAGTTTTGGGATTTCAATGTTGTTGAACTCAACGAGATTTTGCATCTAACGATTAATAGTGGAGATTCGGGTGGACTCCGTGAGCGGTCTCGTGGCTTTTATACTTCTATTGACGGAGTTTTCCATGTAAAAATTCTGGTGTCATTTTTCTTTCGATTTGCATATTTCTATTGGTGGTGCTTTATTCGCTTTCTCACAGATTCAATCAAAGAGGGAAATATATCTGTTGTTTTCTCAACATAGTAGTATTAGAGCCTAGGTTACCAACAAGTCTAGACCTGACAGTCACACAAGAGAGATACGAGTTGTCGCTCCCTCCAATCCATGGCTTGATGTGTGAGGGGGAAATTATTGGGGTTGTCCCAAATTGGTTGTGGAAGGGGCTGGTGGTCGGTTCATAAATGTGAGGGAAAGCCTCAATTTTTGAGCTGTTTTTTGTGTTGAGAGAGACTCAAGACCACCCAACAATTTCCTGCTATAGAATCTTGGGCTAGCTTCTATGATGGAGAAGCCAATTTGTTAATCTCATGTTCAGCTTTTAATCTCCCATCTAACAAGTCGCGCTCATTTTGTTCCAGAATGTTGTCCATCAAACTGCCATTTGACAGGTCTCCTAAAAATCCCCTCCTGCTAATATGGTTCTTTTCATTCTTCTCAACACAATCTGCATTGCTTCATTATTGACTGCAACATGGTCCGATCACAAATTATAAAGCATGGCAACGTCCATAAGAAGGAACTTCAGGAGGAGCAGATGAAGATTGAGCAGGTTGCCAGCCTCCTGTGTTGGGAGAAGAAATATGAAAAGGCGAAATAGCCATTTGGCATAAGAGATTAAATGCTGAATCATGCCATGCTGAATGGAGTACAAGGATAGTAGAATGCTAATTTGAATATGGTCAATAGAGATCTATTTTGATACCTCCATGTCCAATTATGATAGGGACATGTACAGAACTACTACAAGAGTAAAGAGACTGAAAGTAGAAGAAGGATGCAGTTATGAGCCTCATAATAGGGTACCAAAAAAAAAAATTATGATATAGAAGAAGATTTTGGTGGCTACACGAGGTTCAATGCCTGCAAACAGAAACATATGTGAGTTTGAGGATCTAGTTAATAGCGAAGAGTTGAATGAGGAAGATCATAAGAGTGAGTTATACTCATCTAATGTTGTAACATATGATTCTAACGAAGAGAGATTGAGTGAAATAGTATGTTATAAGCAAAAGCATCATCAAGATGATGTTTCAGATGATTGTTGGTCATACCAAAACAGTTCGGAGCGTCAGCAAGTGCATCTAGTGAGATTATCTGAACATGGACATAGATGCTCGAAGAGTTATCTCAAATCTTAGCCTTTGAAACAGCACAAGTCACAACACAGTTACAAGAAGTGATTTTTTTTCCCCCCAAAAATCAGAAAATAAGGAAGAGATATGATGAAACCAACGAGGGTCAGCATTCAAATGATGTTGATGGATCAGAAAAGCTAGAAAGTACAGTAGTATCCAAATTTCTGAAGGAATTACCGAAGTTTCAACCTCCTAAGAATAATGAATCTGGAGATGTAGTATCGCTTTCATGGCTTTCAGGCGATTAAAAGAGAAAGCAAACGGAAGAGTGTGATAAAGGAGGCGAAAAGGGAGATGGCTTGGCAAGTTCTGATTCTACAAAGAACTATGAACTATATGAACTTGTCAGCTGTGGGGGAAAAGACTGATCTTATTGTTGGCTTTGACAAAACGATAGTTGTCGGATCCTTCAAGAGGGCTTAGAGGGAAAGTTTACAGCACTTGATAAGCCAATTCTTAGAGGCAATATCATTGGTGAGCATTGTAAGAGAAAAGGGCACAAGAAGAAAAGAAAAGGGACCCCGGGTCCTTCTGCTCTGCCAATCAAATAGAGAGTTGTGGAGGGGAAGAAATTGACAGCTTAGATGGTTTACAATTATTTGTGCAACTATTGGGCATGGCTAGCTCAAACGTTCCATCAGTAGGATCTGTCAGTGAAAACGAAAACGTTTTGGTTAACGAGAACATGGAGAAATAACCAACGAATCCACTGAGACGAAATTGGACGAAATGGACTGAAAAGCGCGGGAAATTTCGGAAGTATTTTCCCGAATCAGTTAAACAAATCCAAAGACAATATCGACTGAATTTGGATTTGAGGCAAGGGAACTCTTTGGAGCTCTAGGCTAGTCGAATTCCGGACGTAGGCCCACATGAGAGACTCGGCCCGCCAGTCCACCAAACCTTCTTTTGAGGAACCGTAGCCCACGTGAGCAAAACAGAAAAAGAAGAAACGAAGATCATCTGCATTTTATTTCCTGACCGCTTGTTTCCTCCTTCGAGTGCACCGTCGCGACGCAGCGACCATTCCTCCTGTTCGGCCGTAGATTGTGCCGTCACTCCGACGCCGTCCGCCGTCGCTTGCCCGGTTCACGCGCATCTCAGCCGCTACCAACGCAAGTCAAGTTCTAACCTTCTTGCTAAATTGTGTAATGGGTGTCGGGTTCCGTGGTGGACGATGGTCGAGTTTGAGCCGTAGGAGTAGTGAAACCGAAATCGAGACGAACGATTGAATATATGTGCGAATGGATGTGGATGAGATAGACGAGTGGTTGAATTGTCTTGGGGAGTAGAGCTGTAGTTTGTCGAGTATGAGATGCCAAGATGGTATATCGCGTGCGGGAAACCCTAATGCTGAGTACTGGTTTCGGATTTTAAAGGGGTCTGGTTTCAGTGGTGTCTGAGATTGTATTTTGCGTGAACTGGTTATAGAAATTGAGGAGCGAATGTCTCTATTTGAAAGCGAAATGAAGGGATATTTTATTTGAACCGAGCCGGATACATCTTGGATCTTTGTCCATGCGCTCGACCTGCGACCATACATTTTCTGATGGCTATGGAAATACTAATTTTGCTATGGTTGGTAAGTTCTTTTTCCGGTTTGGTTCGTACCTTGAACCGAGGTAGGAGGTGGTGGGGAATTGTTGTCCAGAAGCGCCACTTTTGTTGATATAGTATAGGTGGCGTCTTCAGTTTTGAAAGGCCATTAGTAAGAAGCTCTGTTCTTTTGTGTTAAAAAAAAAAAAGGAGGACAGATTTGGGTGTGAATGGATTATGGGAGATGAGGTGGATGCTGAATTAGTTTTTGGGTAATTTGTCTCATTGAATTTTCTGTGAAGCCAATGAATGAGTCGGGGAAAATATTAGGACTTGGGTAGTTAGTTGTGGATGAATGCCAAGAATTGAAGTTTCCAGTAAACTCTAGCAAATAGAAACCCTACTTTTAAAACGTTGTAATGGTGGGTTAACCTTGAGTTAATGATCTGTAGATAGCCCAGTTAACAATAAATTGCACTAGTGTGGTTAAATTAGAAAGATACCAGAATTGATTGTAAATCGATTATTGTTGCATGACTTGTTTTTGTGATATCAAACTTTACATCATATGAGCATGGATTTCATGAGAGTACATTGAGTGAGATTCAAATGAATAGGCCTCATGCCCGGTGATGCTCCATGGAGATATGGGAAGACCACTTGTTTTTGTGATATCAAACTTTACATCATATGAGCATGCATTTCATGAGAGTACATTGAGTGAGATTCAAATGAATGGGCCTCATTCCCGGTGATGCCCCATGGAGATATGGGAAGATCCTGCTGTGTGTCTGGGTGGTCCTGCTGTGTGATTTGGACCCGTCTCTGAGGTGATACGAGACGTTAACATGAGTGCACGAATACATCATATGCATTAGTATCATTCACATATGGGTACATGAATAATATGTGCAATGAGTGAGATGGACACGTTGAGTGATTTGTTTGGTTGTTCACCGTTATATGTTCACTTTATTATGCTATTTAGTCGGTAGTTTAGACCTTTGACTTGCTGAGTTTCTCACCCCCTTTCGTGGACAAATTTTTAGGCAAGTGACATGTGCTTATTAAGGTGTCGAAGCCGAGGTTTAAGGTCGAGCTACTACGGGTGATAGCGGAGCAAGAGGATTGAGGTTTGGGTCGTCACAAAATGAGCCCTTGCGGGAACCATTGTATCAGCGTTTTCGATGATAGTCAATCGGAATAATTCTATTGAAATTTCCATGTAAAGATTTGAGACTAGAGCATCCCATTGAATAACGTCACGGGGCGTGAGCTCTGCATCTGCTCTCTTGTCAGTGGACGGGCTTGATCTCGGACGTAGCCCGGTCGGACAGGCTCATTTTTTTTTTTTGGTCACAAGACAGGCTCATTGAATAACTCATTTTCGAGTTCTTATGACCTGAAACCAGCGTCTTCTCGACCCGACATCGAACGGGCATTGGCCCACCGCAAGAGGCAGCTTTTCTTCCTACCTTCCGAAGTTTGGCGGCATCCTCCATCTTGCTCTGCAGAGTGGGGAATGGTCGGACTCTGAAGGAGGAGGGAAAAGGAATTCGGCAAGTGCCTGAAGCTGCTGTGTTTTTGCTGTATTCTTGTTCAGTTCGGTCGTCTGGTATTGTCTGATTTTGCGAGTGTCGAGGTCATTCAGGGAGAACAAGAGAAATTGATGGGTAGAGTCGCAGTTGCAGTGATTGTGAGCTCATGGGTCGTTCCCATTTCCATTCTTGTGAATCGCGTTGTCCCCGTGCCTTACATGGTAAATAAATCAGGGAGTGATGGAAAAACTTTCTTCCGAGTCTTCAGAGTTGGGCAATTTCTTTGGGTCAGTTGTTTTTGTTAATTGCTTTTGTTTGTCCGAATTGTCGTGCAGGACGAGATATTTCACATACCTCAGGCTCAGCAGTACTGCAGAGGCAATTTCAGAAGTTGGGATCCCATGATCACCACCCCTCCTGGCTTGTATTTTCTTTTGCTCCTTTCCCTTTTCCTTACGGGCATTTTACTTGTTTATTTTGAGTTCTTTGCTTTTTCAAGACACAAGAATGATGGTCGTGCTAGATTTGATTGGTTTGGTATGTTCATGTCACTGGGTGTAGGAATTAGGATGGACAGCATTTCATACCGGTTGTGCGTGTAAGAGGGTTCTCTTTTGCTAACGTTTATGACAGTTATTGAGCTCAAAGCTGTATTGCAAGGCACTGGAAGTGAAGAGAAGACTTTTTTAGATGTATGTAGAATTTGAGGGGCTTCGACGAGAGTGCGTTGCCTTTTCATTATGTAAATCTTGTGACTGAAATCAAATCATGAATTGACTTGCTCAACAGAGTTCTCATCAAACCAATTCTGATCCTTTTCAAGTAATTATATGCTGTGATCAGTTTTTCTTTTCTTTTTTCTCCTTCTATAGGAGAAGACAATAACTTTTATGGAACTTGATTTTTATGTAGTTTGCTGAGGCCTATAATGTTTTCCATTCTCTGTCTATTTGACAAAATAACAGCCAAGGGGAAGACATAATAGGATTATTACTTAGAGTCTTAGATACCGCTATAGGGGGGACATGTTGAGTTACAGAAGTTGACTGG